>CM056955.1:15020889-16507139 GCA_029856935.1 Cyclocarya paliurus
ATGGCCTCCTTCCAAGTTTGCTAGGATATTGTGAAGGAAGATGTGATGCGGGTTTTTCAGGAGTTTTTCTCTTTTAGAAAGTGTGAAAAATCTCTTAATGCCATCTTTATTGCACTTATTCCTAAGAAACCTAGGGCCTCCGAACTCAAGTATTTTCAACCTATTAGTCTTGTGAGTGAGATTTATAAGATAATATTGAAGGTGCTTGCTAATCGAATGAGCAAGATAATGGAATACATCATCTCTAAGCCCCAAAATGCCTTTGTTCGGGGTAGAAAAATCCTTGACTCAGTGCTTATTGCTAATGAATGCCTTGACAGTTAGCTGAGGGAGGGCACTCCTAGTGTCCTTTGTAAGCTGGATATGGAAAAGACTTTTGATCATATGAATTGAGACTTCCTATTCTATATGCTTGAGAGATGTAGCCTTGGGGCTAGGTGGTATTCATGGATTCGACATTGTGTTTCTACTCCCAAATTCTCAGTTTTGGTCAATGGTAATTTTGCTAGTTTCTTTCATAGTTCGCGTCAATTGAGATAGGGGAACCCTTTATCTCACTTCCTTTTTGTCATTGTCATGGAGGCATTGGGTCGGATGGTGTAGGCTGCTGTAAGGGAGTGATATCTATCGGGATTTTCAGTTGGTAATGACACTTATAGGCCTATTACTCTTTCATATCTTCTTTTTGCAGATGACACCACCATCTTTTGTGATGTGAATTTTGGCATATTCAAGCCTTAAGGGTTGTACTATAATGCTCTGAAGTTGTTTCAAGACTTAAGGTGAATCTAGGCAAGTTCAAGTTGATTTCAATGGGGGAGGTGTGTAACGTCAATATTTTGGCAAGATTGTTGGGATGTAAAATTGCCTCTCTTCCCATGAAATATTTGGGACTTCTACGGGGGGCACCTTTTAAGGCTCATGCTATTTGGGATGGGGTCATTGAAAAGGTTGAGAGAAGATTGGCTAGTTGGAAGCATCTTTACTTATCTAAGGGGTAGACTCACTTTTCTGAAGAGTACTCTCCCTAATCTCATTACTTAATTATCTATCACTGTTTCCACTGCTCGAGGGAGTGGTAAACCGGATTTAGAAGTTGTTTCAGGCTTTCTTTGGGATGGTATGGGCGAAGCTGCTAAGTTCCATCTCATTAGTTGGAATAAAGTTTGTACTCCCATTTCGGTTGGAGGGTTAGGTGCTCGTTATTGAGTAAGTGGCTACGGAGATATCAACTGGAAGGGGAGTTGTTCTGGAGAGAGATAATAGATCGAAATGGTAGTGCATTTGGGGGCGGGGCCCCGAGGGGGGGGGTTGGTGTTCTAATGCCATTCGGGGAACTTATGGTGTGGGCCTTTGTAAGTTCATTAGAAAGGGTTGGGGAGTTTTGTTAGTCATGTGAATTTTGATGTTGGCGAGGGAGCTAGGATTCGTTTTTGGTTTGACATTTGCTGTGGTGAGTGGGCTCTCTACAGTCTGTTTCCAGCCATTTATAAATTGGCTTCTGATAAGTTTATTGCTGTTTCAGATCTATTTTCTTGCCCTAATGGTGTGCTTCGGTGGGATATTTGTTTAACTTGAGCAGTTCAAGATTGGGAAATCGATGAAGTTTCACCTTTTTTAGTCATCTATACTCGCTAAGGATTAATGGTAATGCTATGGATAGAATGCTATGGACTGCAAGGGGAGCAAAAAATTCATTGTTCACTTGTATTATAAGCTTTTGTCTTTTCAAGGCAGTCCTTCCTTTCCTTGAAAGAGTAGTTGGAGGTCTCACGTGCCTTCTAAGGTGACTTTTTTCGGTTGGACAGCTTCCCTTGGAAAAACCATGATGCTAGACAATTTAAGGAAGCAAGGTATCATTGTTTTAGAGTGGTGTTGCATGTACAAAAAGAATAGAAAAATAGTGGATCATCTCCTTCTGCATTGTGAGGTGGCAAGGGCTTTGTGAAATGGTGTTTTTCACAAACTTGGCCTGGATTGAGTGATGCTGTCAAGAGTGGTCGAGCTTCTTGCTTGTTGGAATGGGATTCAGGGTTGCTCTCAAGCGGGTGTGGCGTGGAAGATGATCCCCTTATGTCTTGTGTAGTGTATCTGGATGGAAAGAAATGAGCGGTGTCTTAAGAATAAAGAGCGTTCTTTAGAACAAATCTGAAATTTTTTGTTCATTCCTTTCTTGGTTTTTAGTTTTAGGGAATAACGATCTTTTCATTCATGATTTTCTGATTTCTCTTCCCGCTTTCTAGAATGTACATGGCTTTCGCCTATACCTTTGTATCAATAAAATCTTTTATTAATTATCCAAAAATAATTCAACGAAGGCTTTCAGTATTGCACATCATTGCACCAACAACAAAAGAAGCAATAGTCAATTACTGAAAATCATTACTACCATTTGAGTAAACAAATCATGCTTCTGTGATATAATATAAACATGCTAACTAACCATTGCAGAGGAGATTTTGCGAAAACCACTGTCTCCCACGACTGCCAGAGTCTACATGAAATAATACAAAGATAAAGAATAAATATAAATCAACACTAATTTTTTTAAAAAAATTAAAAAAATAAAAATCAACACTAAATATTACTCATCAAAATCAAACTCAACATCGAAAATCTATATACCTTCTCTTAAATTACAAAGTCTTGAAATCGACACAACAACTGAACAATGCTAAACAAAAAATTAAAGTTCCTGTAACCACTCTCCTATTTTATAGAAACCGGACACTTTCTAATATATATTAAACCTGAAGTTTAAAGTCCAACAGTTTGTAATAGCAATCAGAGGATGGTGCCCAATAAAATCTCCAGCAATATTATCAAATGTTACTCCATTGACTTCCAGGACAGGCTTTATTTCATTTTCATACACTACAAGAAATCAAGCATTTTTCAGCCCTCAAAATCGTCGCAAATACCTATAATAATTGCTGCATTTGATCATTTTCGACGATTTATAAATCCCTGCAGGTTCGACGAAATCCTAAAGCCGCTTTCGATCAATTTTAGTGATGCGTAAAGATCGTTGAGATAAAATAATTTTTCTAGCAATTAAATGTCACCGCAAATGCCCCAAAATGCGCTGGAAAAAGTGGAACCAATTTCCCACTAAATTGCTGAGAAACATTAAAAGCAACTAGAAATGTCATCGCAATATTATACTATCGTCGCTATTATTTATTTCATGTGATAAGTTATCGCCGCCAATGTACCCTTATTCACCGCAAATTCTTTTCTCATTCTCAACGATCATAATTTTCATCTCATATGAAGTTATTTCGATGGAGGATAAATCGCCGCAAAAGATCTGTGCATATAAGGTCACTTTTTTCGGCGCATAAAAATCACCGGAATAGGATTATTTGAATCGATTATTCAAATCTTCGTAGTCTGCAATTCATTCATCAATCACTCTTTTTCGAAAATCAAGAATTGCCGCTAATACTGTTTAAATTTGTTCAGTAGTCATTTCCAGCGAATTTTAATTTCGCCGCAAAGGCCCATTGGTTTTTTTTCCCCCTTCGTCTAGCGTTGGCTGGGCTTCATTTTCACGCTTCGTCTAATGGAAAAATGTTTATCTTATTAACACAATATTTATCTTATTTCAGGTCAGTCACTAAACAATATTACTTAAAACAACATCAGTTTCAAGTAATGTTGTTTGAGTGACTGACCTGAAATAAGATAAATATTGTGTTAATAAGATAAACTGCACTTAATGTTGACATGTAAAATAATATTGTTTCATTTACGGAGCGGGGATGAGCCCCCTCTGTCCCCCGCCTCTGCAAGCCCCTTTCATATCGGTGGGGGGCCTCGCCCCCCGTCTGTGTGGAGCAAATCCCCCGCCCCACTCAGGCGGGGGCGGTGCAGCGAGTGGCGGGCACTAGTTGCCCACCCCTAGGTTCAGTTCAACCGACAACAACCTACTTTATGAGAAGCCCATATGTACATAGCAGACTCATGGATGCAAACAAGATATCATATCCCATAAATAAAAAGTCCCATTGACATGTACATGTATTTCTTGCATACAAGGTACATTTAAGAGGACCACAAAATGTTAGAATTTTGTAGATCATTTATTTATTTATTTTCTAATCATAGAATTTTGTAGATTTAACTTATAAATAACATATGATGAGAATGGTACATCGATGTAGGAAAAGTATCCCCCATCAATTAGGATTTCTATATTTTTTACCTTAATTATAAGATTCGAGTTTTCAAGCATTTGCATTAGGATCTATAATCAATATCATCAGCACCTGTTTGGATTTGAGATGAGTTGAGATGGTTTCAGATGAGTTGAATAAAATATTTTTTTTTAATATTATTATTATTTTGAAATTTGAAAAAATTGAATTGTTTATTACATTTTGTGTAAAAATTTGAGAAAATTGTAATGATTAGATGAGATGAGTTGAGGTAAGTTTCTAATCCAAACCGGGGAATATATAATACTTGTTTACCTCAATAGCTCAGAGAAGCTTGGAGGCAGGCCCTTTACCTCTACTTCCTCATCTAGTGGCTTGAGAAATTTCATGGATGAGGCAAGTTTTGCTGGCTTAGGTTACAATGGCCCTTGTTACACTTGGACCAACAATAGAATGGACCAAGGTAACATTAACGAGAGATTAGATAGAGCCATTGCTAATACTCAATGGACTTTGCTCCATCCTGATGCAAAGATCTTACATCTGCCCATTCACAATTCTGACCATTCCCCCTATCCTCCTAAACTCTTAGAAACAAACCCACACCCACAAAGCCTTCAGATTTGAGGAGTTCTGGGCTAGGGACCATACTTGTAGTAATGTCATTAAAAAGCCTTGGAACTCCAACCATAGGGGTAATCCTCCCTTTATTTTCATGCAAAAGTTGAAAATGGTCAAAAGTTCTCTCAAAAGTTGGAACATTAGCCACTTTGGTCATATTCAGACTAGCATCAAGACCCTTTCCAACCTGCTGTCTCAAATTCAGTCTCAGGGTCTCTCTCATAATCTCTCCAATCAAGAGGACTCTATCAGAAATAGTCTCAATGAGCAGCTGATAAGAGAGGAGATTTTGTGGAGACAAAAGTCTCGAGTTCAGTGGCTCACAACCACTGACCTGAATACCAAATTCTTTCATATGTCCTCCACTATGAGAAGAAGAAAAAATGAGATACACTATCTCAAAACTTCTAACAATTCTTGGGATTCAAATCCTCTCAATATTCAAATCCAGTTCCAAGATCATTTCAAGAAAATCTTTCAAATCTCTTACCCAGATTGCCCTAATGACCTCTCTAATATGTTTCCTGATAAAACTAGTGAGGAGGATAACCTTATGCTACGTAGAATTCCTTCTGATGAAGAGATCCTCTCCACCATTAAGCAAATCCTCTCTTCCAAATCCCCGGGACTTGATGGTTTTACTGGTTTTTTTACAAGACCTATTGGAATATTGCCAAAGAGGATTTGAATAAAGCTGTGAGGAACTTCTTCACCTTTGGTCATATGCTTAAGGAGATGAATCATGCTAACATAGTTCTCATCCTTAAGATTGCTTTTCCTAGCACAATTCACCATTTCAGGCCTATTAGTCTCTCTAATGTCTATTACAAGATTATCTCGAAAATCCTCACCAACAGACTTGGCATAAGTCTTATGCCTATTAAGATTGACATGGAAAAAGCCTTTGACTTTATGGAGTGAAAATTTCTCTTAACCATTTTTAAGAGTCTTGGTTTCAACCCTACTTGGATCAACTGGATAATAGAGTGAATTAGTACAACTTCTTATTCCATAGTCATCAATGGTGAGCCTCAAGGCTATAACTTCCCCAATAGAGGTATTAGACAGGGAGACCCTCTTTCCCCATTCCTTTTTATTTTAGGCAGTGAAGTTCTAACCAGACTTATCCTTAGGGAGGAGCATGTTAACAACATCACTGGTATTAGGATTAGCAGATCTGGACCTACTTTATCCCATCTCCTCTTTGCTGATGATCTCGTTAGTGCTAATGTGAACACAACCAAAGCTTTCTTAGATTGCCTTAAGACCTACCTGCTTGGTTTGGTCAAAGGGTTAGTGCTTCCAAATCTTCTTTCAGCAAAAGCACTAGCATCGATGCCATTAGAGATATCAAGGACATTCTTAATTTTAGCCCAACTCCTTCGTGAATTAAGTACCTAGGCTTACCTCTTAACTTTGGTTCTCCTCAAAGACATCACTGTAATGAGATTTTGGATAGGATTTAGAGTAAGCTTTCTAGGTGGAAATCAAAGTTGCTCTCCCATGCAAGGAGAACCATCCTCATTAAATCTGTAGCTAGTGTCCTTCCATGTCCACTACCTTACGGTCGAAGCATATGGCTAGGAAGATTGATAAGTCTCTCATGAGGTTTTGGTGGGGTTTTCATCCGGATAAGATTCATAACTACACCCGCATCGCTTGGAAGTCCATCTATAAACCCAAATCTGTTGGTGTTCTTGGTATCAGGCTTGCTGCCAACTTCAACAAGGCTTTGATGAGTAAGTGTCTTTGGCATTTAATTAGTAATGAGACCAGCATTTGGAAAGATATGATCACTAAAATTACCCAAGTACCCATGTGTATTCACGAAAATATCCACCAATTCACTCAAACAAATTTGTTAGATCCCAATCTTGCAATTATTTAATCAAATGAACATATAAAGTAAATAAATCAATTGCATGACACAACAATTGGTGATGAAGGGAAACTCTTTAAACGTAAAACCTTACGGGGCAGCCAAAATCAGAAAAATCAATTTTATTATTTGAAATTAAATTACAAGTAAGTTCTCAATTACAAAACTTTTATCAATTGACTCTCTTACTTCACCAAACAAACAACTCGTTTGTCTCTACCACAGTAGTAGCCAGAACCTCTGACGATCTTCAAACATTAGCTTTTCTCCTAGAACTCCAGTTGCTGAAACTCAACTAATCAATTCTCTAACATGGAGCACAATCACACTCTTTGAGAGAAACAATATGAAAATTCTCCCAAGAATTTTCTAACTAAAATATATACTAGAAAGTACTCTAGAAAATATCTAGATCTAAATCTCTACAGATCCTAACTAGTAGAGTCCTTTAAATAAACAATCTTAAAACAGTTTTAGTTTCAGTAGGACTCTGCTGACAGATCAAATCTATCGCGAAGATGTCTCTTGACGGAATGCTGACATCTACGCTAAATCTTCTCTGCAATAATAGATTTCAATTCAACCTCTTCTCTGGATAAATGCAGATTTCTTGGGACTCGATTTTCACACTTATGACTTATCTAAAAAACTTCTAATACCTCCTAGATATTCTTAATATTGTTATAGATAAACTCAATAAATAATTTACATTCATCCAAAATTACAAACTTAACGATAGGATAAACTCTCTTATCAACTTAGTCTCCTAATCCTAGCCAAAATCTTGCATCTACAATCTCCCCTTTGGCGGATTAGTGACAAAATAAACTTTAATGAATGTAATATAGGCCTGTCAAAACACAACCAAATAATCAAGAAGAAAAAAAACAATGACATAGAACAATGACTAAGATTAGTACTATCAAAGTTCACACAATTTAAAGTCTAAACATGTTCTAGTCCAACATCAAAATTATGTCCAACAAAAATTAACTTAAATGAAATCAATCATCAAGTAAAAGTTTCTAAAGTAATTTTTGCAAACCAAAATTTAGTTCTCCCCCTCAATATTAAACTGTCTTAAACATACCAAAAAAAATCATTCAACACCCTCTCAAGCAAATTCATTAATCAACACACTTACTCAAAGTCCCCCTAAATTTCACAATACAAAAAAATCAAAGCTCTTCTCTCCACTCCCCCTTTTTGTCACTAAACTGACAAGAATCATTATATTTCCAATGATAATATCCAACACTCACTGTATTTCCAATGATAGTTCTCATATGTGAATGACATGATGAACCACTCGGAAGTGTCTCAGTTTCCACAAGGACCAATCATTCTTATGTTCTAGATGTACAAGTAAGAAAACCACAATAAATATGCACAAATACAAATTATGATATGGTTGAGGTATAAACACAAGCACTTGGTGGGCATTTGATTAAAACCGAGATGTATAAGCACTTAACCCACAAAAATCATGCCTTTATACATCAATAAATTATATTCATGTAATCCTATGTATAAATGCATACGCAACCCAACAACAATCCAAGTTCCAACTTCACGTATCAACTATCAACAACCCAATCTCCATATATATGCGTCGAACCATAGAATTTGAGAAAGAGAGGGATTTGATTAAAGTACGCTTACCGTGATACCGAATTGTAGATGAAGATTATCTGGACTTAGTCGAAATCACAAAATAATCGTATGAGATTGATAGAGAAGTTGTGACTAGGGCTCGAGATGAGATGAAGGTGTCATGAGTGTAAGTGAGAAGTAATATCGGCGGGGGGAGGGGGGGTCTGGGTGTGTGTTTTGTTTGGCAAAAATAACTTGAGTCACTTAAGTAACTAGCGACCGTGCACGTGCTTTGTGCCTTAGAGTCCCACTGGGACTTATGCCAATAAAACAGAAACCAAGTCCCAGACTTCTACTTCAGAATCACAAATACCCAACACTAACCCAACCTCAAAAATAAAAAATATTGCATATATTTTTTATTTTCATCACTTGATTTATTTTATATAAAATAAACAATAAATAAAAATAATAAAACAAAAATTAATCTGTCTTATATATATAAAGAACTTGATGAAAATAACATACCTAGATGCACCTCAGCTCAAACATAGTGTCACTCACAAAAAATACAATAAAATACCCTCTTATTTGCACCAATCACAATGAATGTTCACACCTCATAAGATCATCAATGTCAAAGTTCATGTGAGTGTGTGAGTGAGCAAACTAAGGTCTAAATTTGAAGTGATAGACTTGCGCTGATGCTCCAAGATTAGACGATAATATTCCAAGATCCTTTCTTGGGTTTCATCGTTCTCATTGCCTTATGTTACTGCATGGTGGCAGCAGCCGCCCCTCTGGTGTCTTCTCCACCAGTGGGGAATCCTGTTACGACTATATCCTATGCCCAGGGGGTGTCGAAGATCTCTTCTTCTTCCACTTTCAAACTGCCTTCTTCCACTTTCAAACTGCGTATGCGTTTTTCTGTGGATGTTGATGGTCAACCGGGTTTTATTTTCTCAGAGGCAGAGATGACCAGGCTATGGAGGATTTCCGTTACGCACTGGTATTGAAATTTTTACGTTCACGTCCTTCCATTGATACCATTCGGCTTGCAGTGCTTAAGACGTGGGGCTTGCTGGAGATCCCTATCATCAGTTTCATGGATGCTCACCATGTATTCATTCAGTTGAAGTCAGAACGGGATTTTATCCATGCATGGAAAAGGGAAGGGCGATTTCTTGAGGGGTGCACCTTTCAGTTGTTCCACTAGATGAAAGAGTTTGAATTAAAGAATGAACCCACTACGGTGCCCCAATGGATTTTCTTGCCAGGCCTTCCTCTGCATTTGTACAGGATTGACTATCTGCAGATTTTGGCATCAAGATTTGGGAGGTTCTTGGGTATTGATAATGCTACTATGAACAAGACTCGGGCTTCAGGTGCAAGATTATGCGTAGTGGTAGATCTTCTTGAAGAACCAATACAGGGATTCCCTATAGTTGTCTCGGCTCACAAGAAAATTTGGCAAGAGGCATGTTATGAGAAGTAGGGCTTTTATTGTAGGCGATGCTGTCGTCAAGGCCATACGGAGGTAGTATGACGAGTTGGGGTTAAGAAGCACCAACGGGATGATCGTGCGGCTCCGAAGAAAGTAAAACAAGATACCAAAGAGGAATGGCGAGTTGTACAAGCGGGACCTAGTCAGGAGCAGGAGGATCAGTGGGTTGAAGTGCCCTTATTATAGAAGAGCCTCCTGAGGGCCTTGATAGAGATCCCGTTGTGCGGGTAAGGGAGGAACCTTCAGCTAGTGGACTGGTGGAGTGCACGGAAAATGTGGAGTTTCTTCCAGAACTCAAAGGGAAGGAGGTTGTTGGCTGTGACTCAGTGCAATGTGAAGAGGTGCAGTTTGAAGAGGTGCAGTTTGAGGAGGTGTTATGTGAGGATGGACAAGTTTTGGCTCAAGCGGGTTCTAACGATCTGCAGAAAGAGTCTCTCGGTGATCTTGCAGGTGCTGAGTTGCAGATGGTTCTGAGTAAATCTTTAGAGAGGAGCTGAGAGGTTGAGGGTGATAAAGCCATGCAGGAGGGAGTCTCGTTGGTTTGGGAGTTTGCAGAGGGTCACTAGGATCTGGTTGCAGAAATGCTAGCACTAGAAAACACGACCACAACGGCTATGGTAAATGATGCATATAGTTCGGACCAGGAAGAAAGTGTACCTTGTCATAATTTGGCCAAAGAGAAGGGTTATGGTTCGGATTCAAATTTAAATAATCTGATGTTTGCTTTGAAGAAATCTGTGAGCCAAGAATTGCGCCACTCTCGACGGGTTAGTTCTCGGCTTGCAAAAATGAATGTATGATTAAGAAGATTTTGGTATGGAATGTGTGTGGATTGCGTACATCCAAAAGAAGATTAAAACGTTTGGTTAAAGATTATAGCCTTTCGGATCTGGCAATTTTTGAACCATTTGCTGGAGAGGTGTCTATGGAGTTCTGGGCGCGGCTTCTTGGTTTTCCATCTTATTGCTCAAATGAAGTGATGGGGGGCAAGCTTTAGGTGTTTTGGAATGCTGATTTAATTTTTGAGGTGCAGAATATGTCTGGCCAATTTATCCATGGGTGTTTTACAATGGAAGACAAGCGAATCTATGTGTCATTTGTGTATGCTAAGTGCTCACAAGTGGAACGTAGAGAACTTTGGCAGGATATTAAGGAGGTTTAGAAGGATGAGGCTCCCTGGATTGTAGTAAGGGACTTTAATGCCATTCGAGAAGATGGTGAGAGGATAGGTGGTAACGCAAGGCCTTTATCGGCTATGGCTGAATTTAACTCATGCATTCATAATTGTGGGCTCGTGGAGATTGGTTTTAGTGGCTATAGAATGTCCTGGTGTACTGGTCATAAAGGTACGTCTAGATGCTGGGCACACTTGGATCAGGCTCTATTGAATACTGCCTTATTCCAGTGGTTTCTGAGAGTTCATCTTGAGTTTCTAAATCGTAAGTCCTCATATCATTGCCCTATGTTGATCCGTTTCGATACGGAAGTGAATTCTTATGGTCCTTCTCCGTTCTGCTTTCGAAGCATGTGGTGTACACCTGAGAATTTTAAGATGTGCGTGGAGGATGTTTGGAGGGAAGAGGTATATGGTACAGGGCTATTCCGGTTGGCTGCCAAGCTTAAGAGGCTTAAAATGGCTTTGCGTACATGGAACAAGGAGGTTTTTGGTCAAGTGGATTACTCCATTAAAGCCTTAGAAGAAAGCATGGAGTTTCTTGAACTCAAGCTTCAAGACGGGTTCCAGTCGAACTTGGAGCATGAATATTTATGTACTAAGGCTGAATTGGAGGTATGGGAAAATAAAGAGGAACTGAGATTAGCACAGCAGGCAAAAAGGAAATGGCTTGAGGAAGGAGATTGTAACACAAAGTTCTTCCATGCCTTTGTAAATCAAAGCAGGAGAGCATCGGCTATTTCTAAAATGACCCTTCCTAATGGGGTTAGTTTGGATTCACCATAAATGGTTCACAATGAGGCGATTCAATTTTTTCAAAAGTTCCTTACGAGAGAAGGGCCTTTTGTGCGGCCAGATTTAACAGGTCTAATATCTTCAATGGTGACTGATGAGGAGAATATTTCTCTTTATCAAGAACCAACTGAGGAGGAGGTTTGGAGGGCTTTATCTTCAATTCCAATAAATAGTAGTCCTGGGCTAGACGGCTTCGGCTCAGTTTTCTATCTAAAGTGTTGGGAAGTAGTTAAAAGGGATGTGGTTGAAGCTGCTCGGGATTTCTTTGTAGGTACTCCTCTCCCAAGGTTTTATTCGGCATCTTTTATTGTTCTCATCCCTAAAGTTCAAGATCTGTGGAGCTTTGATAAGTTCAGGCCTATTAGCTTGTGTAGTGTTACGTACAAATTTTTTTCAAAAATCCTTGTGAACCACTTGGCTAGTTTGATTCCTCGCATGATCTCGTGGGAACAAGGTGCCTTTGTTCTGGGACGTAATATTTTTGAGAATATCACAAATGGTTCATTCCCTTCATCACAAGAGCAATGGAGGTAATGTAATGTTGAAGATTGATATGGCAAAGGCATATGATCGAGTTGATTGGTCTTTCCTATGCTCGGTCCTTAAGGGTTTTGGCTTGTCAGAAAGGTTTTGTGGTTTGGTGGAGGCTTGTATGAAGACCCCTTAGTTTTTTTATCATGATGAATGGATGATACAAAGGTTTTTTCAAACCTACTCGGGGTCTACGTCAAGGGGATCCTCTTTCTCCATATTTGTTTACCATCATGCAGGAAGTTCTCACTCGGTTATTGCAAAAGGATTTTGAGGAAGGAAAATTGGCTCATATTATCATCCTCGAGGAGCCCCTTTAGTGTCTCATCTTCTCTATGCAGATGATCTTCTTATTTTTGCTAATAGGGAGAAAAGATCCATTAAAATGCTATTACTGGCATTGGAAAAATATTCTTCTTGGTTTGGACAGTTAATTAGCAATGAGAAGTCAACTCTTTTTTTGTCCAAGAAGATTAATTTGTCCAGGAAGTGTGGCCTTCTTAGAATGACAGGTTTTACAGAGGGTGTTTTAACAACTACTTATTTGGGGGTGCCCTTGGTGATGGGGCGTCTTACGACTAGAGCCTTGGAACCTTTGGTGACTAAAATTCATAACAAGGTTGCGGGGTGGAAATTAAAAATTCTATCTCAAGGTGGTCATCTCACCTTGCTTAGGCACGTGTTGTCTTGTATGCCGACACATCTTTTGGCAGTGCTTAATGTGCCTAAGGTTCTCCTCACAAAGCTAAATTCTATTCTCTCGACTTTCTTCTGGGTTGAGTATAATGAAAAAGAAAAAAAGAAATGGGTTTCATGGTCTACTATTTGTAAACCGATCAAGGAAGGAGGCTTAGGAATTCAGGATTTTAATGAAGTTCAGCAAGCCATGCATATGTAATTTGCTTGGCATCTTCTAACATTAGACAATCTTTGGACCCAGATTTTTCGAGCTAGGTACATGAAAGAAGGCAATCTTCTTTTGACGGCTTCACTTGTAAATAGTTCACGATTTTGGAGATCTATTATGCAGGTATTTCCAGAGGTTTATGATCATTCCAAGGTAGGGGTCAGGGAAGGAAGAGTCTATTTTTGGCATGAACGATGGTTGTCGAGTGGCCTCTAAATGTTGACGTTCAGAATATTACAAATCCTAATCTCCAAGTCAAGGACCTCTGGGTTGGAAATATATGGGATGAATCGGCTCTAGTAAATTTAATTGGAGAAGATAGAGCTCTTGAGGTGATTCATTCGGTGCTGGCAGGTAAGGAAGGGTTGGATGTCTACATCTGGGAACCATATCAAGATGGTCTTTTTTCCATGTCTTTCGCCTGCGACATCATACGGATTCGAAGGGAAAGCTTTCTATGGAAGGATTGGTTCTGGCATAAATTTCTTTCTAGACGAGTGGTTGTTTGTGTTTGGAAGGCATGGTTCAGGTGCCTCCTAGTGGATGCTCGTATTATATCTATGGGTATTAACCTTGCCTCACGTTGTCATTGTTGTACGAAAGGAAGTTCTGAAACTCTGGATCATGTTCTGTGTTATGGAGATATTTCTACAGCAGTTTGGCTAAAAGCCTCAACGTCATTAGGTGTTCGGTGCATGACTTCTTCATCATGGCGCGCACGCATTTCCTGCTTGTTCAGCTGTGCTAAATGTGCATCCCAGCGAGGTGTCCTTGTAGTCCTACTTCCATGCCTGGTCACTTGGAGACTATGGGCAAGACGGTGTAAGGCTAGAATGGAGGCGGCTTACAAATCAGCAGAGGAAGTTTGGCTTGCGGTTAAGTTTTGGCTGAGCCAAATTTTTGAGAATATGTCAAAGTGTAAGAGGCTTTCTTTGAAAGACTATGAGACTCTTACCGATATTATTGTGCCTATCAAGCAGGTCTCTATGAGTCGACCTCATGCGGTGGTGTGGAGAAAACCAGTGGCAGGGTGGATGAAGTTGAACGTTGACGGGAGTAGTAGGGGAAACCCGGGATCTTGTGGAGGGGGTGGAGTGATTAGGGATCATTTGGGGAATGTCAAGGCTGCCTTCTCGAAACATCTGGGTTTGGGCACTAATAATGAGGCTGAATTAAGGGCCCTACTGAGAGGCATTATGGTTTACAAAGAGTTTGGCTTTAATCATGTGGAGATAGAGTGTGACTCTACGTTACTGGTTCACCGGTTGACTTTGGGTCCTTGCAATGTGTGGTATCTCTGGGATTTTTGGGAGTTTTTGCTTGAATGTCTTGAAGGCATGGTTTTTTCCTTTGCACATATCTTCCATGAGGGCAACCAAGTTGCAGAATTCTTTGCTCGTCAAGGGGAATTTGGGATCACGAGGACATATGGATCAGGTTCTGACTTATTATCTTGTGCTGTGAGGGGCATGATTCGACTGGATAAGATTGGTATTCCTTCTATAAGGGTTTAAGGTATGAATATTTTGGTTTCCTTTCTTTAAAAAAAAAATTGGGGCAGGAAGTTAGATGGTTCTCGTTGGGCTTGGTACAGGTTGGTTTTTATTTTATTTTGTTTTGATGCATGGGGTCTTTCTGTAAATCCTAAGTGTTTTGTTGTTACCACGGTATTCCCCCATCACAAGTGATGGATTATAGTATTTTCTTCTTATAAATTCTCCCAAGAGATTGTCACCCACCTCAAAAGTCAAACTTTATACTAGGGCCTAGATATATGAGTATCTCCTCCAAACACTAGTTTGCATAACCCTTTTTTTTATGTTCATTTTTGTTAATCATCTTTTTCCACAATCACTTGAGCATTGATTCTTTCTATATGACTTAAGGGACAGATCTGTGTAGGGTGTTTGTCCTTTTTCGTAATGATTCAACACAAACTTTTTCTATATAGATCAACCATTTGTGTTTGGCAATAGGAGATCCCTTTATTATTGTACTAGGTTCAACTAATATTAGTCAATTCGAGGTATGGACTCCCTCTATGGTGAGCATCTCAATAATAAATATGGAACTTAATTATAATGAACATACATATAAGTTCTTCACAGTGCTTGTAAATGAACTTTGTTAAGATGACCTATAGGGTTAGTTTACATAAAATGGACTGCACAAAATAAAGAGATGAATAAGTTCTAAAGTTTATTATGTGAGAACACAAGTGCTCAAATCTTGACATATCAAGCATGCATTTTCCTTTAAAAATTATAAACAAACCAGAAAAAAAATAATGTATTTTAAACTGAAAAACAAAAACATAAAACAAAACTAAACAAAAATGCATGTCTTAGGCTAATGATATGCAAGGAATGCAAGAACATGCAAGTGGCCTTATTAATATGACACAACATCTTCTTTGACCATCCACATTGCTTTAAGTTTTGGCATATTCTTTTCATCAACACCATTTTGTATGATCTTTTCTTTGTTGTGAAAACAAAATTCTGCTAGTTCACCAAGCTTGATACTTATGAAGGTGATTTGTTGACTCATCTCATCAACTTGATTTTCTAGAGTTTTTCCCTTCCTTTTTAACTTTCTTTCACCTCCATTTTTCTTCACTTTATTCGAGTTAAAGTAATATGGACTTATATGGCCAGCAACACTACAATGATGACAAGTAGGAATAAACTTACCTACATACTTACCTTTCTTCAGCCTTTTTGTGGTTGATTTTCAATGCAGATTTTTTGAATAAATTGACTTGGATACAACATGATTTTGAGCATTTATACTTTGACTTCCTTTGACAAAAACAATACCTTTAGAAGTAGTGGCAGCGGATGATGAGGCTTGATGTTCTTTGCCTTTGGAAGTTGTGTATCCTAGGCCATTTCTATCACAACTTGACTTCTTAAAGCTCAACATTTCTTCCCATTTCTGCGTTGCAATTTTTTGTTTGCACTCCTGAAAATTTTTTATTTCTCTTTCTAGTATCAAGGTTAAATTTTTTTGATCATTTAACCTTGATACTTCAATGTCAGAAATTTTCAATGTTTCAGCAAGGTTATTCTTTTCATTCTCCACAGCTGTGAGTTTATTGTATAGCTTCTTGTTGAGTTTTTTCAGCTTGACCACTTCTTCACATAAATCATTATATGCTTCATGTACACTCAGCTCATGGTCAGCATCAACGATAACAATATCTGAGGCACTATCATCAAATTCACTTTTAGATTTTGTTTGCACAATATCAGAAAAATCATTAACAACAATAGAAAAAACCATAAAAGAATTTTCATCATCAAATGATGAACTTGAAGTTTCAGATTCTAAACTATCACTAAGTGTCACATTCAGTACTTTTCCTTTGTTTTTCTTAAAATCTGGACATTCAATTCTTATATGACCATATCCTAAGCATTCATGGCACTTTACTTTATCAATTTTTTCAGATTTTTCTTTATCCCATTTTTCAAAATATTTTTTGTTTGCAAGAAATTTTTTACCTTGTTTTTGCATTCCACTAGCTTTCTTGTTAAACAAGAATTTTCTGAATTTCCTTGCAATGAGATCTATATCCTCATCGTTTAAATTTTCTTTATCAGAAAAATCATCTTGATCCTCTTTTACTGTTTTTAAAGCAATGGACTTACCTTTTCTTGTTTGAGGAAGTGATGACTCATATGTTTGCAAGGAGCCGACCAGTTCTTCAACCTTAAAAGCATCCAAATCCTTACTTTCCTCAATGGCTGTAACCTTTGGGCAAAATCTTTCAAGCAAGGACCTTAAAATCTTTCTCACGATCCTTGAATCCTCCATCTTCTCGTCAAGATTAAACCTGGAATTAACAATATCATTAAGTCTAGCATAAAAATCATTAAAGCTCTCATCTTCTAGCATTTTAATCTCCTCAAATTTAGAGGTTAGCATTTGCAATTTCGAATATTTTACAATTCTTGTGCCTTCATGTGTAACATCCAAAATATCTCAAGCTTCTTTGGCAATTTCACACATTGAGATTCTTTTAAATTCATCGAGAGATGCAACCATAAAAATAGGGTTAAGTCCTTTGCTATTCCAACTGCAATTAGTGATCTAATCTCTAGTCCAAGCATCAAGAGATGTCTCGGGCTTAATTCATCCTCGTTCAATTGCATACCACACATGTTCATTCAACGATTTGAGGAAAGCCCTCATACGAACTTTTCAATAAGCATAGTTTTTTCCATTGAAGTGTGGCGGGACATATAACAACGACGACATGATCTATAGGGGCACGGATCACACTCAGATGAGTAAGCCATGCTCAGATGCCAATTGAAATTACCCAAGTACCCCTGTGTATTCACAAAAATATCCACCAATTCACTTGAACAAATTTGTTAGATCTCAATCTTGCAATTATTTAATCAAATGAACATATAAAGTAAATAAATAAGTTACATGACACAACAATTGGTGACGAAGGGAAACCCTTTAAATCAATTTTATTATTTGAAAATCAAATTACAAGTAAGTTCTCAATTACAAAACCTTTGTCAATTGACTCTCTTACTTGACCAGATAAACGATTCGTTTGTCTCTACCGCAATAGCAGTCAAAACATCTGACGATTTTCAAATATTGAATTTTCTTCTGAAATTCTAATGGCTGAAACTCGACCAATCAATTCTCCAACATAGAGCACAATCACACTCTTTAAGAGAAACAATATGAAAATTTTTCAAGAAATTTTCTCACCAAAATATGCACTGGAAAGTGCTCTAGAAAATATCTAGGTCTGAATCTCTACAGATCCTAACCAATAGGATCCCTTAAATAAACAATCTGAAAGCAATTTTAGTTTCAGTAGGACTCTGTTGATGGATCAAATCTGTTGTGAAGATGTCTCCTAACGGAATGCTGACGTCTGCACTAAATTTTCTCTACAATAACATATTTCAGTTCAACCTCTTCTCTAGATAAGTGCATATTCCTTGGGACTTGATTTTCACACTTATGAATTATCTTAATAACCTATAGATAAATTTAATATTGTTATAGATAAACTCAATAAATAATTTACATTCATCCAAAATTACAAATTTAATGATAGGATAAACTTTATCATTTTAGTCAACTAATCATATCCAAACTTATCAACTTAGTCACCTAATCCTAGTCAAAATCTTGCATCTACAATCACCCATAAGTACTTGAGGAATAGTAGTTGGAACTGTATTCAAGCTAAAATGGCTGACTCCAAATTCTGGAAAAGTCTTGTCAAGCAAAAAGGCTTACATCATGTCCAGCTTGTGCTTTCAAATCAACAATGGGGTCAACACTAAGGATATGTTTGGGAGGTGAGATGAGAATTTTGTGTTTTATTTTAAAGTTTAAAATATTATTTTTTAGTTTTAAGATTTGAAAAAGTTAAATTGAAATTTGAAAAAGTTGTATTGGGATTTGAAAAAATTGAATTGTTTATTATATTTTATATAGAAATTTGAAAAGGTTGTAATGATGAGATGAGATGAGATGAAAATTTTGAAGAAGATAAAACATCCAAACATAACCTAAGGCTTGGTCTAATCCTTGGATACGTAGTTTACCTACCAGACTCCTTTCCCTAGATCCATGGACACTAGGACTGACCCCCTTCTCAAGGTCTCGGAGCTTGTTCTGGAGGAACCTAGGAGATGGAATTCCCTCCTCCTCCAAACTCTCTTTTCTCAGTCCTCTGTGGAAGCTATAGAAAACAGCCATCTCTCTTATTACAACTATCAAAATCTGAGTGACATTCCTCGTTGGGTCCACCATTCTTCTAATAAGTTTTCTGTCAAGTCAGCTTACACATCCATTGTTTGTAACCATTCTGAGCTCAATGACCTCCCCACCTGCCAATGCTGAAAAAAATTCTAGTCTTTCAAAATCCAGGATCGACTTAAGCTCTTTCTTTGGAAAGTGCTTAAAGACATCCTTCCCACTTGACAATCTCTTGGTAATTGCCTTCATCTCCCTGAGGACCAACAATTCTCTATCCTAATGCCAACCTCAATCTTTCTGATTCTGATGCTCATCATTTCCAACTCTTTGATGTGATTGCCATGGACAACATTTGGTTTAATCAAAACCAAAAGATCCACAATGGTAGTTCTTTAAATATTGAGCAATTTACAAAAAAGACCATTGATATATATTAGGATCACTGTAAAGCTTGGGAATGGAAAGTTGATAACATGTTGCAAACCTGGAAACCACTTGAAACGGAAGACACCTACTCTATATCCTTTGATGTTGCAATAAGAGGGAATGTGAGTACTTTAGCAGCTGTGTGCTGGTCTTGGCTAGGGGAGATCATTTTTGCGGTTACTAAATTCTCTGTCACCATTGATCCTAACTATGGAGAAGCTGCAGCAGCCTTCATTAGAGTCAAAGAAGCTCACCACAGAGGATTTAAGAGACTTATCATAGAAGGAGATTCGGTTAATGCAATAAATGGCATTAACGACCCTCATTCATCTAACTGCTAGGAAGCTGGAAACATTGCAAGAGATGCCAGATTTTTGCTCAAGACCTTGATGTTTCGCTAGCTATGAAATTACATCGATATCAAAATCGATGTGCACACTCTTTTGTGCAATGGGCATATTCCAGCAATTTGTTTGGAAACATCCCTTCGTCAAAATTCCTCCTTGCCTCCTTAGCTTTCATATTGGCAAAGATCCCCGTTCCCTTTTTCCCTTGGGTTGTAATTCTCTTTTTTTTTTTTCTGATGGGAAATAGACCTCTTTCATTAAGATCAGAAGAAGTTACATCTGTGACTCCACATTACAAGTCAACCTAACAACAGTTGAAAGCTCCCTGTACGCACAAAGTGCGACGGCAATGTCTAATTTCGATAACTCTCAAAAAGAGAGTATCACAATCAATCCCATCCTTTAAAAAGGAGAGGAGTATCCAACCAGCCAGCTATATGGACATAAGTCCAATAGTCTATTTCATCTTTATTCAAACTAAACACCACCCAACCAAAATCACCAGACGGTCCGCCCACTGGAAGCATCCACTGCACGAGACAAGGCAGAACGAGCACCCAGCACTTTCACGGACCACATCCATAAAACCACCAGCCGTAACTTCGCCCTCCTAGCTCTACCAGCACTAGCTCCAGATTGCAGCCCACCAATAAAAACCACCAACAAAACCCAATAAACAAAAAACAACAACCACCAACAAAACCCAACAAACAAAAATAACAACAAAAGCATATCTCAACAAATAAACAAACAAACAACAATAAAATCGGAAAAGACAAAATAAAACACACGGGTTGTAATACTTTTTAAATTACTTTTAACTGCTTTCCTTCTCTTTGAATGAAAATTCTTAAGGAACAAAAAAATAAAACTCTAGATTGGATGCATCCCTGAAGGTGATAAACGGTTACATTGTCAAATAGCTCTACCATAAACCTATCTGACAATCTGTCCACGAACTATCATCAACTTTCTGAAATTCCATATTGCACAATTTTAACATATGGCAAGTTATTTTGTTACTTCACTTCTAGAGAAGTGGCACTATCAATTAATTTTTTATTAATTAAATTAAATGCATAAATTATTACAAACTAGATTAAGTAATAAGCATTACCCAAAAATATAACATGACAAAAGTTTCCAGAAACAAAACTCGGAAAAATAAAACCATACGCATGAGAGAGAGAGAGAGAGAGACGGCACAAAAAAACTAAACGTTGCCAATTATGTTTTATGTTTTTTGAGTGAAGTTCCCTCTCCCACACAAGGAAAACAAAAACAAAAAAAAAGCCGCCCAATTCACAATGACAAAAGCACGCTACATAATCTCCCTTAACCGTGGTACCAATGGAGGCTTCAAGCAAAGGAGTTTTGCAAACAAAATTAAACACTAGAAGCACCATCTTTACATTTAACTTGTATAATTCATGTTTCCGAATTCCAACAGCATTGTTAAACTCCATACGCATTTCACCTCTGAAAGATCTTCAAATACAACATGTTTCATCTGAAGGAAACCAAGAAAGGTCAGTGGTGTGCATAAAACCATGCATATAGAATTGTCAAATAAATTTAAAAAAAAAAAAAAATCTATTGAAGCTGCTAAATCAGGAGTTTTGAGACTAGCATCTTCCAACCATTCCAACAATATTTATGTTTATTTTATTGGCACCGGGTATCCAGAAACAAAGTCCGGAGTAATTCCGGGGCTGCACAACCTCTCCACAAGTGGAGGTATCAAATGAGTCATTGTTTCCCCATTCCTCCCACACATAAAGCACCAATTTATCACCTTCGTTCATCACCTCCTTAAATTATAGTAAGCAAGAATTTCCCCCAACGCAGGACTCCAAGTAATCTTCTGTGGGACATGAGAATTATCACAAGAAGTCAAGCTATGATAAATTTATTTCACTTCAAATGTTACTTTCTTGGAGGGGGCCCAACACATCCGATCTTCTCTCCCCATTTATAATCTGAGTACAACCAGGCAAAAAATGAAATACAGATAGAAAAAGCTAAACACGAAGGGTACAAAATAATGGATACCTATATCCAGAAGATGGGAAAGAAAGAGTTGAGAATAAAAGAGACCCCCAGCACTGGTCTGAGCAACAAAGGATAGTAGGACAGTAATCTAGTGTATCTTTAAAATTCAACCCAACATATATTATAAACAAAGGCTTTCAGTATTGCATATCATTGCACCAACAGCATAAGAAGCAATAGTCAATTACTGAAAATCATTACTAGCATTTGAGTAAACAAATCGTGCTTCCATGATATAATATAAAAATACTAACTAACCATTGCAAAGGTGATTTTCCCAAAACCACTGTCTCCCATGACTGCCAGAATCTACATAAAATAATACGAAGATAAACAATAAATAAAAATCAACACTAATTTATCAAAAATAAAAGAAATAAAAATCAACACTAAATATTACTTATCAAAATCAAACTCAACACCGAAAATCTGTATAGCTCCTCTTAAATTACAAAGTTGGGGGAGCTTAAAGCTTTATTTTATTGAACTCTATGTACTCGGGCCATTGCTGTTGACTTCAACGGCATGGACCTACATGATTTTCTTGTCTTTATTGCGCCTTCTTAGTTAGGGCAAACGGTTATTTTCTTCTTGAGTATTGTACTGGACTATGCCCATTCATTGATCAATAAAATTTGTTTACTTATCAAAAAAAAAAAAAGTCTTGAAGTTGACACAAGAACAGAACAATGCTAAACAAAAAATTAAAGTTCCGGAAACCAATCTCCTATTTTATACACACCGGAGACTTTCTAATATATATTAATCCAAAAGTTTAAAGCCCAGCACTTTGTAATAGCAATCAAAGGTTAGTGCCCCAACATAATCTCCGGTTAAGATTAGAAAACGTTACTCTATTGACTTCCAGGACAGGCTCCATCTCATTTCTATAACCAAAAGTTTCTGAATAACTGACAGAAATAGGCTAGAGATAATGGCTAGGAAAGATCGATAGTTTGTGGAATGAGAACAAGAGGATTACAGGACAAGAAGCTCAAATGAGGAGTTGGCGGATAAATATCCAATAGAATGAGAAGGTAGTTCTGGATAAGTACAGTGGCAGTGGAAGATTAGGGAGGGATATAGAGTATATTTCAGAGTGGAAGCAATACCATGTCTTTGGTTTTTGTAAATGGGTAATAGATATTTTATTAAAGGTGCAGCCCCTGTACACAGGTGGCAAATCTACAAGCAGTAAGCTAAGGTTATCATATGCCACTGTCCAAACTTAGAGAGACTAAAGCATAATGGAATCATTCACCACACACCTAGGCGACAAAGATTTACTATTTTTCCATTCAGCATGCAATAAGCTCCACCCTTCCCAAAGGCATAACCCAAACTATCCCAAGACATTTGAAAATTGAGACCAAAGTGCTCTGGCCATGGCACTGTGAAGCTGTGCTCTTCCTACACATCCAACTCATCTCATCCACGACTGTAATCTCCTTGAGAATGTGAACAACCTCATTTTTTATTGTCAGATAAGAATCTTTCTTACCCATCACTTCAATATCATGGAGATTGCGCATGAGTATCAATTTCATCCAAACGAGTATTTGGTTTTCTGAAAACATGAAAAAATGAATAGCTCCATTGAGCTACCACTCTAATATAGTATATGAATCTCCACAGAGATCATAACCAATCATGGCCCTAAAATTTATGACTGGCATAAGAGGATCCAGTAGCCTAGTCCAATTAGATGGGATATTTGTTAGTCTCATGGAAGGACAGCTAAATATATGTATAAGATAATTAACAGATTCATCTATCTACCAATGAATTAATTAGAAATACGAAAACGACAGCCATAACAGTGGCTCAAAGCTACCAAGAATCAATGGAATCAATTTGCTTTACCTCGCTCATCCTCGGGGGGCTTTAGCCTAAAGGATTTCGCTGTCTTAGAGTCTATCCCATCTAATACCACAGCTTGATACGTCTTCATCTCACCTCCATCGCCAAGATCCTTGGCCATGAAGGTTATATAATACCTTATTCCCCTGGAAGCCTGACCCATTGCCTTCAAGACCTTAACAAACTCCAGCTCTGCATTGGCATCCTACACACGAACCAAAGCCATCACGAATTTTTACAATTTTCTGTTTAAAAAGATGATGGTGATAATAATTTTTATGATGATGATGATGATCATCATCATTCAGAATAATAATAACAGAGAAAAAGAAAAAGAAACCTTGAACCGACGATTGTATTCGTCTATTGCGAGCTGCGAATACCGTTTATTCTTATCATAGTTGTAGTCTATGTTGCACGGTTGAATTTGGTGGCAACAACTGACGCCAGGGATGTCAGAAACATCAAAGCCCTAAACCAACAAATGACACGAAAAGATGGAGGAATTAAGCAAAAAATTAAAGCTGGAGTAGGCGTAGAAAATGATAATAGAAGATCGGATCAAATATAGTCAGACTCACGTCACTCTTCAAAACTTGTTCGCTGTAGGAGTAGGCTTCCTCTGGTGTCATCTCATCACGGAAATCATTTAGCGCGCTATATACCGGCGAAATTGAAGAAAGATTATTTTGGCGGAGGAGTAATTCTCTTTCCAGCTCGTCGTAACCAAACAATTCCACAAGACCCATGTCGTCCATCTCCATTGCTCTTCAAGCGATAACCCAACAATTGGAGAACACGAAGACGAGGCTAGCCGCTGCCGCTATCGCTCAATGACCTAAGCAAGCCCGGGAATTGTCTCTCTCGTCAATTTAGAAATCTCTGTCCACATTAATTTTTATTTCCATTACGCATCACCGTTAACAAAAATAAATAAATCAAACATCTTTAAAAAATTAAACTAGGTAAAAAAACAAAAATGAATTTTATAAAAAGGTAATTAAAAAATCACTAAAAATGTAAAGAAAAAAAATGAATTATATAAAAATTTAATTAAAAAATAAATAAAAATTGAGAATATTAAAAAGTAATTAAAAGAGAGTTTACTTATAAATGCATGTTTTCAACGTTTAATATCTATTAATTATATAACAGCCGAGTTTGAAATGCTGACTTGGCATCCATTCTGCAAAATTCGAAATTGAATGGAGGGGGGCACCTGACTTGGCATTAGGCGTTGGTTTGAAATCATGATGGATAGCAGTTAATTATTTGCAATTAATAGAACCAAGCGGTGGAGTTTTTTTTACTTTGATAATAACCAAGCGGTGGTGTTGACCGTATTAAAAATCTATTTAATATTATTTTATATATTATTCCTATCTTAACGTCAATTTATGATGAAGAATAACTTAAATTCTCAGACATGTAATGTTGTAGACAATATTAAAAATGCAAATATTATTTTACATATTTTTTCTATCTTAATTATCATCAAGCGGTGCATCCTATTAACCGAACGGCAAGCATAACTGCCAACTCAAAAGAAACCGAATAAAACTCTTCACAATTAAAACAGTTTCCCAAAAAGTTTTCAGGAAGTTTTCGGCATTCAAGAACAAACCAGAGAAAACTCTTCACAATTAAAAGCAGTTTGTTGTACTGATTGCTCACCAACAAAGAAAAGTTCTTTCTTTCAATGTATTATTCGCTCTGTCTATATCTCAAATAAAGTGAGGCCACGCCATTGTTGTTTCTGCTTTCCACTTTTCTCACGGTTGTGGATGTGCTGAAGTTCAAAACAAAATTAACAGGTTAGTCCAACTGCCTTTGTGTGTTCATGATATATATTGTATCTAGCATTTCATATGTTTGTTCATAGTCCTAAGAAATGAATTCAAAAATGTGTGTCGGTGTGTAAACACAGTCTGTGAAGGTCTCTAGCATCTACCAAAACCCAAATCCCAAAAAATAGATTCAAATCTGAATTTCATAATAGCCCAATGATCCAGATCCAATCAAACCCAGATCCACAAGATACATGTTCACGGATATATAGACATACTTTATAGTAGCGTGTTATTGCTTTAGATGGGTTAATTTCTTCTTCTTTAGATAACATAGGCAGTATATATTCACATTACCTGAGGGAAGAAAGTTATTCGTCGCAAAATCCAATATTCTATCTAGCATTACATATGTTTGTTCATAGTCCTAAAAAATGAATTCAAAAATGTGTGTCAGTGTGAAGACAAAGTTTGTGAAGGTCTCTAGCATCTATCAAAACCAAATCTCAAAAATAGATTCAAATATGAATTTAATAATAGCCCAATGATCCCAATCCAAACCCAGATCCAATCAAACCCAGATCCACAAAATACATGTTTACGAATATATAGACATACTTTATAGCAGTGTGTGTGTGTGATTGCTTTAGATGGCTTAATTTCTTCTTCTTTAGATAACATAGGCAGTATATATTCACATTACCTAAGGGAAGAAAGTTATTCGTCGCAAAATCCAATAATGGTTTTACCCAACCTAGCCCAAATGCATGAGATGATTCATAATCAACAAAACATATAATATGTCAAGTAATAACTCCAAATAAGATTTATTACTACACAATAAACACAATAAAACACAATCAGATTTTTCAAACACTCCAAAATTATAAAATATAAACCATAAATCAGATTTCCAAATCTGTAAAGAACCCTAAATCCTAAATCCGATTTATTAAAACACAATAAAATTATAAACACTAAAACAAAATTATTAAAACCCAATAAATCCAAAATCAGATTTATTAAATACTCCAAAATAAAACAAAGGTTACAACAAGAGTTATCAATAAAGAAAAAACAAAGAAAAAGGTCACAACCCGAAGTGGAGAGGAAATTACACAGCATCTTTAGAAGGTGCAATATATTTTTCTGACCACAAAGGATGCAGAGGAGATTTATGAATTTTGAGTCTTGAAATTTTTTAGTCTTGGCAGGTGTATCTCTCATATAATATGAGATCCTAGCTAAGTATTCTATGATTGCCCCAGTTTTATATCAAAACATAATACAATTAACCTTCTCTGTTTTATATCAAAACTTACCTTCAAAAATCATATAAATAATTACCAAGGTTATCCCAAGATTTGGCAGGTGTATCTTTCATATAATATGAGCTCCTAGCTAAGTATTCTATGATTGCCCCAGTTTTATATCAAAACATAATACAATTAACTTTCTCTGTTTTGTATCAAAACTTACCTTCAAAAATCATATAAATAATTACCAGGGTTATCCCAAGATAGATTATTACATGATGAACTCTATTCTTCATACACAAACAAGCTTACCACATGTCTCTCTTCATTATATATTCCAAAAGGCTTAAGCAATAATATAAGAAAACAACACCATCCAATTACTAAATTTTAAAACAGAAAAAAATAAAGCATAAATAACAGGCATAAAGCAATGAATCCACCTCTGTACACAAAATATGTTAAAATCAATACTATCAACACTACCATGGTGTAGAACATTACTTAAGACTCGCTTACACCCAAAATAAGAACTGAAGCTTTCTTACTTTTAATTAAGCACAACTTACAACCAAAATCATATGGAAACCAGATCTTTACAGGTACCATTACCTGGTACGTATAGAGTTTCACATATAATTAACAATAAAAAATCCCAAACCAACATTTGGAGATTTAAGGGTTATATGATGTCCAAACTCAAATTAATTTTTATTCTTTAGGTTTATTTCTTCTTCCTTTAGATTGGTTTCCCACATCAGTTTCAAAAAATCTCAACCAAAAAATTCCTCACTAACAGTGAATGCAATTCACATCAGTTCCAAAAAATCTCAACCCAAATCTCTATAGGGATGAAGACATAAAATGTGTTAGTTCTGAAATGCATACTACCATGCATTATGAAGAAAAAAAAATCTCAAGCATAAAATTCCTCACTAACGGTGAATGCAATTCACATCAATTTAAAAAATTCTCAACCAAAAAATTCCTCACTAACAGGGGATTCCAATAAACAGTTATAACATAAGTCACTCAATGAACTTAAATATAAAAGACAAAGTTTATGAAATCTGAACTAAATCTAGCAATAAGCATATGAAATTATGAATCCCATCGCCAAAGTTTGAACATCTCTTTAATGTTAATAATTTTGGAATTTGAGGCTAATAGAAAATGCTTTGCAGTTTTAAGAAAACCCAAAACATTCAAGCAGCTAAATCACCAACAGAGTCAAGAAAACCCAAAAACCCACAAAGAAAAACCGAAACAGAGTCATGAAAACCCAAAAACCCAAAGAAAACCCAAAAATCTACACAGATACAAAGAAAACCCTTAACCATCACACCAATTTTCAACCTTAACACAAAGGATAAAAAAATCTCAGAACCACGTCCCTATAACCTTTGCGAAAAATATAAAATATACATTTTGCATCCAAATCTATAGATCTCTACGAGTCCTATACCAGATCTCCACGAATCAAAAGCTACAGAACCCAAAAAAAAAAAAAAACCACCCATATTCTAAAAAAAGAGAAGATTGAGCAATGTTACCAAAAGTTCACCGGTTAGATAGACACGGCAACAAGAGAGACGGCGGCCGAAACTTGAAATAGAGAGACACAACGGCTAGGGTTAACTTTTTGCATGAGAGAGAGAGAGGTCTAAGCAGATTGAGAGAGAGTGTTTGGAAGAGAGTCAGAAATATGAGTGGGTGACGATTTTGCGTGAGAGAGAGAGAGGTCTAAGGCTGTGTTTGGATAGTAAGAAGTGTTGAGAAGTGGTGTGAAGTGTTGTGAATAGTTATGAGTAGAGATTGGAGTGAGTTTGTAGATCCCATTGAAAGTGTTTAAGTTGACGCGTTTGGAAATGTTGAAAAGTCTGAGCTATTGTGAGTTTTGGTGCTAAACATTTGAAGCCTTATTTATTACTTTATTGTAAACATTTCAGATTTTTGAAAATCTTTTGACCTATCCATAAAGTTAATATGCCTAAGAAGTAGGCATGTATCAAGCGAGGTAAGCTCAAAATGCAAGTTCCAATAGTCTAATTAAAGCACGTCCCCGTTTTAGCTATCAGATTACTTGGACAAAAATCCCTTCCTAGCCATCCTATTTTTTTTCAATAATGATATATGCAATTGTTTTTTATAATTATTTTATAATTATATCTTAAAATGAAGATATTATATATATATATACATATAAAATGGGGTTATTTTTTTAAAATTGATTTTAAAAAATATTCTTCATTTAAAATATAGTTATATAAATATAATATAAAAATTATTATTTCTTTATATTTTTTAAATTTCTTATCATATTTGGGCTGATAGGCCGAATAAGTGTAAGAATGGGTTGAAAACATACAAATACAACATAGCAGCTGAATGTTGGAATGCACTATTTGATCATTCAACAGATAAACATGCTTAGAGAGTGTTTGGAGAGAGAGAGTCTGAGATACGAGTGGGTTAAAGATTTTGCGTGAAAGAAAGAGAGGTCTAAGCAAATCGAGACTGAGTGTTTGGATAGAGAGTATGAGATACGAGTGAATGAGATGGGATTAAATAATTATACGTAATTGGTAAATTTTTTATCTAATTATATATGTTAAAATGTGATTAATAATAATGGTCAATAGTTTCATTTACTGCTATGAGATGAGATCAGTTTCTCCTATGAAATTTATTTGTGATTTGATTAATTTGCTTCTTTAAATTAAACTAATAATCTTTTTCTAATGTATTTATGTTCACTTATTATCTTTAGTTACTTTATTATTTTATCTGAGATAATTTGTTTCATGGTAACTATTGTCATGCAAATATTAGTGATTTAATTAATTTGCTTATGTTAAGTTAAACTATTGATCTTTATCTGATGTATTTATGTTCAATTTTTTTTCTTTGTGACCTTTTCCATTCTTCAGAAAAATTTAAAATGGAAAATACTAGACTAGCACGTAGTAGAAGACGAACAATTATTAATGATAAAAGAAGTAGAGCAAGAATGCATTGTGATGATGAACAAAGTAGTGACAGTATAAATGATGACATAATTGTGCGACATTGAAGACGAATGATAATGGATGATATAGAAAGTGGAGCAATTATGTGTGTTGATGGTGAATGAAGTGAAGATAGTACGACTGTCGAACCACCAAGTAAATGACTCAATTACATAATTGATGTATAATAACACAATTTTTTATAATAGATTTAATAGTAATGATGCATTTTTATTTTATTTTCTACGTTCTAGGAAAATACATAGAGCCTTAGAATTTTGGTCCTCCATCTTATGAATGTGATTATTGTGGAGTAATATTATGGTACGAAGAGAGAACTCAGAAATCAAGGATGCCTACTCAACCGAGATTTTCTCTTTGTTGTATGGAGGGTCAAGTTGTGCTACCTTTACTTTAGAAGCCACATTCTCTCTTAGAAGAACTGTTAAGTCCTACGGGTGGTCAACATTGTAAAAGATTTAAGACACAAATACGAAGTTATAATGCCGTTCTTGCTATGACTTCAATGGGTGGAAATGTAAATAAGAATATCAATGATGGAGGCGGTCCTTACATCTTTCGAATTAATGGTCAAAATCATCATAAAATTGGAACCCTACATCCAATAGATGGTTCTAATCTTTGATTTGCACAGTTATACTTCTATGACACTAAGAATGAGGTACAAAATCGAATGAGTGTACTGAATCACAATAACTCCAATAAAAATATTGAGTCATCAATTCTTACTGCATTAGTCCAGATGTTTAATGAAATGAATGAATTAGTGAAAGTGTTTCATATGGTAAGGGATCGTTTCTCAGAGGATGATATTCATCAAATGAGACTAAGTCTTATTAGTTCAAGAACAACAGATGGAAGAAAACATAATTTGTCTAACTATTTTGAGATTGCTGCAATTATTATTGATGATATTGGTATTGAGGATGCTCATCGAGATATTGTTGTCGAATATAAAGAAGGTGAATTGAAAAGGATTAATGAATTGCATCCATCATATATGGCACTACAGTATCCTCTTCTTTTTCCATACAGGGAAGATGGATTTAGGCTTGGCATTTTACGTAAGATTGATCATAGAAGTACATCAAGAAAGAAAGAATTCATTACTATGAGGGAATATTATGCATACAGATTGCAAGAACGTGAACGAGAAGGACATTAATATATAGCAATCGTTTATTCCAACAATTTGTTGTTGATGAATACACATGTATTGAAGAGACTCGACTAATGTGAGTGAGAAGAAACCAACGTAAATTAAAGGTTGAGTTATATAGTGGATTGAGAGATGCAGTTTTGAGAGGAGATACAACCCCTGCATCTACTGGAAAGAGAATTGTATTACCTTCAAGTTTCACAGGAAGCCCAAGATATATGGTTGAGAATTATCAAGATGCAATGGCCATTTGTAGGTGGGCAGGTTATCCTGATTTATTTATAACATTCACATGCAATGCAAAATGGACAGAAATTGAAAGTTTTTTATCTAAGAACCCAGGACAAAAAGCAGAGGATCGGCTAGATATAGTCACAAGGATTTTTAAAATTAAACTCGATCAACTTCTTCATGACTTAAAACATGGCCAACACTTCGGAAGGGTGCTTGTTGGTAATACTTCCTTTATCATCTGTTATATTCATTAGTATCCTAAACTATAGAAATATGTATTTATCTAATTAAATTTATATTGTGACTTTTCAGTTATCTACACTATTGAGTACCAAAAGAGAGGACTACCTCATGCACATATACTGCTCTTTTTACATTATGATGACAAACATCTAACTTCGAGAGAAATAGATAGAATAACATCCGCAAAGATCCCAAATGTTAACAGAGATAAAATTGCTTATGATGCGGTGAAGCAGTATATGGTTCATGGTCCATGTGGATTTATAAATCCAAAAGCAAGTTGTATGATTAATAACAAGTGTAGTAAAAGTTTTCCGAAGAGATTTTGTAGAGAGACATCAATTGGTGAAGATGGATTTGCAGTATATAGGAGAAGAGATAATCCTGATGTGTATATTGAAAATAATGGTCTTAAGTTGGACAACATATTTATTGTTCCTTACAATGTGGACTTGTTGGTGAAATATCAAGCACATATAAATGTCGAATGGTGCAATCGTTTAAGATCTATAAAGTATTTGTTCAAATACATCAATAAATGATCAGATCGTGCGACTTTAATTATGGAAGAAAATCTTCATATAGATGGTTCTACAGGGTCACAGCACATTACTAATATTGATGAGATTAAATCGTATTTAGATTGCAGATATCTATCTGCAACGGAAGCATGTTGAAGAATATTTCAGTTTGACATTCATTATCGTGAACTGGCAGTGGAGAGACTAACTTTCCATCTTGAAAATGAGCAGTCAATCATATTTGAAGATTCAGATGACTTAGAAAATGTACTCAATCGACCAAATATTTTACAAACAAAGTTTACTGAATGGATGAAGGCAAATCCTATGTATGAGGAAGCAAGAAATTTAACATATTCAGATTTTCCATCTAAATGGGTTTGGAATAATAGAGATAAGGAATGGAATTTAAGAAAGCAAGGATAATGTGTAGGTAGAATATATTACTCACATCCTGGGAGTGGTGAACGATTTTATTTACTCATGCTTCTTAATATAGTCAAAGGATCTCGAAATTTTGAAGAAATAAGAACAGTAGATAATGTATTGTACCCATCTTACAAATCGGCATGTTATGCCCTTAGTTTACTTGATGATGATAAGGAGTGGCATGAAGCTCTAAATCATGCTTCACAATGGGCATCTGGGAAGCAACTACATGAATTGTTTGTTACATTATTAATTTTTTGTGAGGTTGCAGATCCTTATAAATTATGGATTGCTAATTGGGAGTTGTTATCTGAAGACATTCTTCACCACCAAAGAAGAGTCTGTAATTGTGAAAACTTGTATCTTACCGAGATACAGATAAAAAATTATACACTTTATGAAATTGAGCAGTTGTTGGTAAGAAGTGGAAGATCGTTAAGAGAATTTGAAAATATGCCATATCTAAATGTATTACTACTTGGGCAAAGCAATAACAGATTACTACATGATGAGTTGGACTATAATAAGGTTGGGTTAAAGGAGGAACATAACAAGTTATTTGTTAATCTTAATGTTGAACAGAGAAAAATATATGACTCTGTCATTGAATTTGTGAATGGTGGAAATGGTGGTTTCTTTTTTGTATACGGACATGGTGGTACAGGAAAAACTTATCTTTGGAAAACATTGATATTTCGATTACGGTCAGAAGGAAAATAGTACTTGCAGTTGCTTCATCTGGAATTGTGGCTCTATTATTGCCTGGTGGTTGAATTGCTCATTCAAGATTTCAAATACCAATTAATGTGTCAAATAATTCAACTTGCTCATTTAAACAGGGTTCTCAACTTGGAGAATTAATGGAAAGAACCAGTCTCATAATTTGGGATGAGGCTCCTATGGCTCACCGGAATTGTTTTGAAGCTGTGGATTGTTCGTTGAGAGATATTTTACGATTTACTGATGTAAATAGTGTAGAAAAACCATTTGGGGGAAAGACAGTTGTTCTCGGCGGTGATTTTCGTCAAATATTGTCGGTTGTATCCAATGGTCAAAGAGAGCAAATAGTTGAGGCAACTATTAATAGATCTTCACTGTGGAGGAATTGTGTAGTTTTTACAATGACTCAGAATATGAGACTTGAGCGAAAATATGGGAGATATTGCTACAAGAGATTTTGCAAATTGGATCTTAAGAATGGGTGACGGAAACTTGAGTTGTGTTGAAAGTGAAGGAATGATTGAGATACCACCTGATTTAATTGTTCAGCCTAATAATCATCCTATTGCCGATATCGTAAATGCTACCTATCTAGATTTGAGAGATAAATGTAATAATTCAACATACTTGAGAGAAAGAGCAATTCTAGCACCTACAAATGATGTTATGCAGGATATCAATGACTACATGATGGATCAGCTCATCAATTTGGATGAGCAAGTATTTTACAGTGTCGATTCGATATGTAAAGCCGGGGACAATATTACAGAACAACAAATAATGTTTCCAGTAGAATTTTTAAATTCCTTGAAATTTCCCCGTATTCCAAATCATAAATTGAGATTGAAAGTAGGGGTACCAATAATGCTACTTCGGAATTTAAATCAGAGAAATGGTCTTTGCAATGGCACTCAACCTATAGTTACCTAGTTATCAAAATGGGTTGTTGAGGCACAAATCATGACTGGAATGCACGTTGGAGAAAACATATTCATTCCTCGCATCATTTTGTCCCCTTCTGATTCTAAATTTTCTTTTATATTGAAGAGAAGACAATTTTCAATCTCTGTATGCTTTGCAATGACAATCAACAAAAGTCAATGTCAAACATTAGAACATGTCGGCCTTTTTCTTGAAAAACCAATTTTCAGTCATGGTCAACTATACGTTGCAATATCTAGAGTAAAGAGAAGAGAAGGATTAAAAGTTCTTATCACAAAGAAAGCCTACAATGGTCATTTCTGTACAAAAGATATTGTATATAATGAAATCTTCAACAATCTGCCGAAAGGTATTTAATTATCATATATTTCTTAGTTCTTTTTGTTTCTTATGTTGCCTTTATTTATTTTATACTTGCAATATATAAAAAATTGCACTCTTCTAACATGTTCTAATTTATAATTTATGTAGGTACAAATGACTGAGATGAATATGGATTGCACACCTTTGAATAAATTATTAACTGAAAATGAATCATGGAATATTGAAGTTAGAATATTACGTATGTGGGATGCAACAAATATAGCAAATCAATATGAGCTTTTTAGCCTTGACTTGATACTAACATATATCAATGTAAGTTATTTTTAAATATTTTGTCGTACTTCAATTTTACATTTATTTAGACCCTACTGAATTTTAGCCAATATATCTTCTCATTTTATTTTAAAGGGACTCTAATTCATGCAAGTATAAGGAAAAATTTGGTTCAGAGATTTCGACCATTGTTGAATGAAGGGTTTACATATGCGATAAAGAATTTTGTTGTTGAAGAATATAAAGGGAAGTAAAGTCCGGTGGCTACAAACTATAAGATTCTCTTCACATCGACGACTTCAGTCGCTAAGCTTAATCAGATAAGTCAATCAGTACCTAAGTTCCTATTTGATTTTGCAAATTAAGAAACTATAGCGAAACATTGCCATGACCCAACATACTTGACTGGTAAGTATTCTATTTTTTATATTATAAGTTTTTATCATTGCAAATGATGAAACTATAGTGAAACGTTGTCATGACCCAACATACTTGACTGGCAAGTATTCTATTTTCTATGTATTAAATTCATCTCATATATTAAATTTAAGTTTAAATAATATTTTCGACATTACGAAATATTATCATCTCATTTGCAGATGTAATTTGAAGGTTAGAATCTGTTGAAGCCATAGAGGAGAGAAATGCAAAGGGTCATCCTGTTATGCTACGGACAATCCAGTTATTATTGGAAGAGTAAGTACAATCTATTTAATGTTAAATCATAGATAAATTCATTACTGTTTAATAGTATTATTTATAAAAATGACTAATTCACGCATGTTAAATTTTAGGAATAAATATATACAGGCAACTTTATGGGGGTCTGCCGCCATGCAAACCAATGATGATTTTTATAAAGATAATCCAGAACCATCTGTGGTGGTAGTTACGTCGACATTAGTCAAGTCATTTAGAGGTAACATTTACATTCTAGAAATGGAAACTCTTCATAAGAAATTAATATTATTGTGGAATCTGTATTTGAAATAATGTTTTATTTCCCAGGCGAGTTTAATCTAGCTTCAACAAATGCGACAAAGTTGTATATAAACCTTGAGATTCTTGACGTATCAAGAATTCGGGAAAAGTAATAATAACATTTATTACTTTCTATTGTCTAAATATTTAACCATCATATTATATATATCTATTAACTTATTTTGATTGAATTAGGTTGCAGGAAGTCATCCAAAGGGAAGTCATAACCATGAAACCAGAGCAAACAGGGATATCTAATACAAAACTTCCATTCTACAATAGGAAAATAATTGCTGAAATTAAAGAACTCGAATGGACTATAGAGACAAAGGTATTGATTTTGTATTTTGAATTTAATATAATATATCATTCTTTAAGATTATAGACTTTCTATAATAATTAATAACAATTTAATATTGTAGGAAATATTAGTAACGTGCTTATGCAAAATTGTCAAGATAGACAACAAATTTGGATGGTATTATAGTTCATGCCTTATATGTAAAACAAATGTTAAATTCATTGACGGAACTTCTTGGTGTGAACGATGTAAGGTAGAACCCAAACTTATTGCACCAAGGTAACTTTACAAAACAAATTCCATGTATATTTTCATTTGCACAGACACATACGTGAACATCTATATTTTAATTAAATGTGCAGTTTATTTAAAGAGTGTTTTGGTATTTAGGTATCGGATAAATATGGAGCTGGTTGATGATTCAAGATCAACATCGTCGGTGCTATTTGACAAGGAGGCTGAGAAAATCTTGCATAAAACTGCAAGAGAACTTATAGAAAAATAAGACCAGGTAACAAAATAGTAAATATAACATTTTTAAACTGAATATTGGTATAGAAAGTATAATAAGTACATTAAATATTAGATATACCCTTATTATAACATATATATATTTGTATTTGTGTAGGACTAGTATGATGATGGTTTCCCAAATGATTTACAGTAAATTGTTGGTAAAGAATACATCTTTCTACTACGACTTGATGAGTACAACTTAAAATATGGACGGGAAAACTACACGATTCAACGAATATTTGATCCCGAATTTATAGAATCCAAGTCAATTAAAAAGGTAACAATAAATTACATGATTTGGTATTGAATCATATTTTCTATTAGATTTTATATTTATAATGGTTTTAGTTCTCATTGTTCAATCAATTTGTTGGGATGTAAATCAGTACACTGGTATAATATACTAGAAATATAATGTTTTAAATGTTTTATATTCAGGAAACTGTTGTAGATATCGATCTCGACATCAACTCAAAAATGAAGGAAGAAGATCATAAATCTCAGGCATCATCATCCAAGAGGAGAAAGATCGAGAAAAAATATTAATTGAACAATCGTTATATTAATTGTATCTATTTTACATTGTTTTAAATTGAACAGCCATATATCTATTAGTAAAGTGAACTCTTTTATTATAGTGGTACTAATTATGTATCAAATTCAACATAAATAATGGTCCGCAGATTGCGCGGGTTATATGCTCGTTTATGATAATGCTCATGCAATTTTGAATTATCGACCCTCTAAACCACGATTTAGTATACATAATGAGTAATAAATTAATAATAGATTTATAATTATTTTACATTTAACCAGTATAAAAAATTATATTTGCAATCATAGAGTGTAAAAATACACACCCCTTTTAAAGAAATTGAGTAAATATGAAAAATTAAATTTTTTTTTAATTGTATACCTTACTATTTTTCAAAAGGAGTACACAATGCTTGCATAACACATAACTATATCTAGCATTACTCTTAAAATATAAAATTGACTTTAATTTCATATAGAATTATAAAATAATTGTAAAAATGTTGTAGATAAATAATTTTCTACGTATAAATAGGATTACAAATGGAACAAAATGCCCAAACTTTATTAGAGCTTATATTATCACGTTATAGGTCAAACCGGAGTCGGAAAACCCTATTTCCGACTTTGACTCCGACTTTGTCAGAGTTCGAATCCAACTCTGGTTCTAACCATAGTAGACTCAATTGGAGTAGAGTCGAAGCCACAACCACCCAAAAATACCCAAATCAAAACAAGCAAAATCACCTAAAAATCACAACAAGCAAAACCACCTAAAAATCACAACAAGCAAAATCTGGAAGCAAAAATCACTGACACACCCAAATCAGAAGCAAAATCACCGAAATCACAAATCCAACAAATCCAATAAGTTAAAAGTTGAATAAAATATTATTAGAATATTATTTTTTAAATTTTATTACTGTTTTGAAATTTGAAAAAGTTGAATTATTTATTATATTTTTTATACAAATTTAGAAAAAATTGTAATGATGAGATGAGATGAAACACTTTCACTATCCAAATAAAGCAATTTTTCTTTTCATCAAGCATCACCATTAACAAAAAATAATTGCACAACGGGCATATTCTAACAATTTGCTTGGAAACATCCCCTCATCAAAATTTCTCGCCTCCTTAGCTTTCATAGTGGCAAAGATCCCCTTTCCCTTGGGTTGTAATACTTTTTAAATTACTTTTAACTATTTACCTTTTTCTATCAATGAAAATTCTTGAGGGGGAAAAAAAAAAGCTCTCGATTGGATGCATCCCTGAAGGTGATAAACGGTTACAATGTCAAATAGCTCTACCATAAACCTATCTGACAATCTGTCCACTGACTATCATCGACTTTGTGAAATTCCATGTTGCATAATTTTAACATATGGCAAGTTATTTTGTAACTTCACTTCTAGAGAAGTGGCACTATCAATCAATTTTTTATTAATTAAATTAAATGCATAAATTATTACAAACTAGATTAAGTAATAAGCATTACCCAAAAAAATAACATGACAAAAGTTTCCAGAAACAAAACTCGGCAAAAATAAAACCATACGCATGAGAGAGAGAGAGAGAGAGAGAGAGAGAAGGCACAAAAAACTAATCGTTGCCAATTATGTTTTATGTTTTTTGAGTGAAGTTCCCTCTCCCACACAAGGAAAACAAAAACAAAAAAAAAGCTGCCCAATTCACAATGATAAAAGCATGCTGCATAATCTCACTTAACCGAGGTACCAATGGAGGCTTAAAGCAAAGGAGTTTTGCAAACAAAACTAAACACTAGAAGCACCATCTTTCCATTTAACTTGTATAATTCATGTTTCCGAATTCCAACAGCATTGTTAAACTCCATACGCATTTCACCTCTGAAAGATCTTCAAATACAACATGTTTCACCTGAAGGAAACGAAAAAAGGTCAGTGGTCTGCATAAAACCATGCATATAGAATTACCACCAAAATGCTCCAGAAAAAAAAAAAAAAAAATCTATTGTAGTTGCGAAAACAGGAGGTTTGAGACTAACATCTTCCAACTATTCTAATAATATTTTTGTTTATTTTATTGGCACCGGGTGTCCAGGAACAAAGTCCGGAATAATTACGGGGCTGCACAACCTCTCGACAAGTGGTATCGAATGAGTCATTGTTTCCCCATTCCTACCACACATAAAGCACCAATTTATCACCTTCGTCCATCACCTCCTTAAATTATCTTTAAGTAAGAATTTCACCCAACGCAGGACTCCAAGTAATCTTCTGTGGGACATGAGAATTATTTCGAGAAGTCAAGCTATGATAAATTTATTTCACTTCAAATGTTACTTTCTTGGAGGGGGCCCATAACATCCGATCTTCTCTCCCCAGTTATACTCTAACCGAGTACAAATAGGCATGAAATGAAATAAAGATAGAAAAAGATAGACACGAAGGGTACAAAATAATGGATACCTATCTCCAGAAGATGGGAAAGAAAGAGCTGAGAATGAAAGAGACACCCAGCACTGGTTTGAGCCACAAAGGATAATAGGACAGTAATCTAGTGTATCTTTAAAATTTAACCCAACATAAATTATGAACAAAGGCTTTCAGTATTGCATATCATTGCACCAACAGCATAAGAAGCAATAGTCAATTACTGAAAATCATTACTAGCATTTGAGTAAACAAATCGTGCTTCCGTGATATAATATAAAAATACTAACCAACCATTGCAAAGGTGATTTTCCCAAAACCACTGTCTCCCATGACTGCCAGAATCTACATGAAATAATACAAAGATAAAGAATAAATAAAAATCAACACTAAATATTACTCATCAAAACCAAACTCAACACCGAAAATCTGTATAGCTTTCTTAAATTACAAAGTCTTGAAGTCAACAACAGAACAATGCTAAACAAAAAATTAAAGTTCTGGTAACCAATCTCCTATTTTATACACACCGGACAGGCTCCATCTCATTTCCATAACCAAAAGTTTCTGAATAACTGACAGAAAATAGGCTAGAGATAATGGCTAGAAAAGATCAATAGTTCGTGGAATGAGAACAAGAGGATTACAGGACAAGAAGCTCAAATGAGGAGTTGGTGGATAAATATCTAGTAGAATGAGAAGGTAGCTATGGATTAGTACAGTGGCAGTGGAGGATTAGGGAGGGATATAGAGTATATTTCAGAGTGGAAGCAATACGGTGTCTTTCATTTTTTTTTTGTAATGGGTAATAGAGATTTTATTAAAGGTTCGGCCCCAGTACTCAGGTGGCATTAGATCTACAAGCAGTAAAGCTAAGGTTATCATATGCCACTGTCCGAACTTAGAGACACTTAAGCATAATGGAATCATTCACCACACATCTAGGCGACAAAGATTACTATTTTCCCTTTCAGCATGCCATAAGCTCCACCCTTCCCAAGGGCATAACCCAAACTATCCCAAGACATTTGAAAATGGAGTACCAAAGTGCTCTGGCCACATCACTGTGAAGCCCTGCTCTTCCTACACATCCAGCTCATCTCATCCACGAGTGTAATCTGCTTGACAAGGTGAACAACCTCATTTTTTTTTATTGCAGTCACTTTGTCAGATATCATGGAGATTGCGCATGAGTATCAATTTCATCCTAACGAGTCTTTTATTTTCTGAAAACATGAAAAAATGAGTAGCTCCATTGAGCTACCACTGTAATATAGTATATCAATCTCCTCAGAGATCATAACCAATCCTGGCCCTAAAATTTATGACAGGCATAAGAGGATCCACTAGCCTAGTCCAATTAGATGGGATATTTGTTATAGTCTCATGGAAGGTCAGCTAAATATATGTATTGTTAAATATCAACCCAGTGTGAATGTAATCACAGCAGCCCCTCAAATGTCTTGGATAGTTGCTGCACTCTATCAAATATCAAGCTTCTCAAGCTGCAGCCCCTCCAATGTCAAGCAGCAACCCCTTAATTGACAATAATGATGATTGTTGTCTCATGAGGTTTCTCCTATAAAAGGAGATCAATTGTAACGAATTAAGTAGTGTGAAATACTAAGAAGAAGCCATTTGTGAGATGAGAGATAGTCTGGTTTAAGTTTGTAAATTTTGTACAAACACTTTGAAATATATTGTTTCCGCTCAGTGGATGTAGGCAAATTGCCGAACCACTTATATATTGTCTCTATCTTGTGTTTGGGTGTGTTTCTGGGTGGTTTTGGTACAACAATTGGTATCAGAGCTTTGGTTTTGCGCTACCCAGAAAATTTAAGTTGATCCAAATCAACTTTTGATCACACCAAGAGGTTCTTCTCGACAAGACGAAGATGTTGCAACAAACGGCATAAAAAATGGAGGTCGGAGAAGCTCACACGCGCTCCGAGAAGGTTGGAAAGTGTGTTACACGCGCTAACAGTCGTCCAGAGGTTGAAGACGAGTGCCGTACACGCGCCCACGTGCCCCCACGCACTCCAGAGGAAGAAGACGAGTGAAAGACACGCTCCCACGCGCTCCCACGCACTCCAGCTACTGTTTCAGATCGATCTACACCGTTCAAAATTCAGATCCGTTTTTGGGCTTGATCTAAGCCATCCGAAATCCGATTTCGACGATCAAATAGTGGTTTCTAACTATTTGGATCATTCCGGACTCATCCGTATGGTTAGAATTTTGAAATTTATTTTCTAAAAATTTTAATATTCCAAGATGGAATCAGGAGGAGAAATTGCAGGTGTTAAGAGTTCTGAAAATGCTAGTAGCTCTGGGCGTAGGTCCATGGTGTCAAATGCCAAATTTGAAGTTGAAAAGTTCGATGGAACTAATAATTTTGGCATGTGGCAATGTGAAGTTATGGACGTTTTGATTCAACAAGAGTTGGATATTACGTTGGAAGAGAAATCGAAGGACATGACGGATAGGGATTGGGACAAGCTTAATCGACAAGCTTGTGGTACAATCCGTTTGTGCCTTGCCAAAGATCAGAAGTATTTTGTCATGAGAGAGACAAAAGCAAGTGAACTTTGGAAAAAATTGGAAGAGAAATACTTGACAAAAAGTATTGAAAGTCGTTTGTACCTGAAGAAGAAACTTTTCAGATTCCAATTACGAGAAGATATTTCTATGTCCGAACATTTCAATAGTTATAATCAGATACTTGCTGACTTGCTAAACTTGGATGTAGAAATCCAAGATGAAGATAAGGCTTTACTTTTGTTAAATTCCTTGCCCGATACATATGAACATTTGATTACTACTCTTTTGTATGGGAAGGAAAAAATTAGTTATAGTGATGTATCTAGTATTTTGATAAGCAATGAGTACCGTAAAAAAGATAAAGAGGTACAGCTAAATACATCAAATGAAGCCTTAACAGCAAGAGGGAGACCACAGTCAAGGAATCCAAGAAAGAAGAAGGATTCTCAATAGAGAACACGGGCCACATCACGTGGTTCATCAGTCGGCAGTAGACTCGCCAAAGACGAATATGCCTTTTGTCACAACAAAGGATATTGGAAAAAGGATTGTCCCAATCTAAAGGGGCAACAGAAGATTCAACCCTCCACAGCCAATGTCGCCAACAAAGATGTAGATGAAGATGCAGATCTTGCCCTGACAAGTTTATCATTCAATTGTCATTCTGACGAATGGATTATGGACTCCGGTTGTACCTATCACATGTGTCCCAATCGGGACTGGTTTACTGACTTCACAAAGATTGATGGAGCAGTACTTATGGGCAACAATAATGCCTGTAAGACTCAGGGAATAGGTAGCATCCGGCTGAAGTTGCATGATGGAACTGTCAGGATTCTGACAGAAGTTCGGTACGTTCCGGACTTGCGGAAGAATCTTATCTCACTTGGGACTCTGGATTCAAAAGGATTCAGAATCACTATAGAAGATGGAATTCTCAAGGTGGTAATGGGAATTCAGGTGACAATGAAGGGCCTAAGGTGAGGAAATTTGTACTTCTTGCAAGGAAGTACTGTTAGTGGAAGAGCTTCCACAGTCTGTGAGAAGCTAGATGAGACTGATGCTGACACCACCAGGCTTTGGCATATGCGTATGGGACACGCCGAAGAAAAATCTTTGCAAACACTTGTAAAACAAGGCTTACTCAAAGGTGCCAAGACTGGTAAGTTGTCTTTCTGTGAAAACTGTGTATTAGGGAAGCAGACACAGATCAAGTTTGGAACCGCAGTCCATAGTACACAAGGGATACTTGACTATGTGCATTCTGATGTTTGGGGACCTACCAAAAATGCATCTTTGGGAGGTAAACACTGGTTTGTAACATTTGTTGATGATTATTCTCGTCGTGTATAGGTGTACACGATGAAGCATAAAAATGAAGTGTTGAAGATCTTCCTTGATTGGAAGAAAATGATCGAGACTCAAACTGGGAGGAAGATCAAGCGGCTCAGATCAGATAATGGAGGTGAGTACACTCTAGATCCCTTCATGGAAGTATGCCGGAAAGAGGGAATTGTTAGACACTTCACTGTACGAGGAACACCGCAACAAAACGGTGTGGCAGAAAGGATGAATCGTACTTTGCTAGAGAAAGTACAGTGTATGTTACTGGATGGTGGATTCAGTAAACAATTTTGGGCTGAAGCTGTGACGTATGCCTGCCACCTCATCAACCGATTACCCACAGCTGCTAATGGCGGGAAGACACCCATTGAAATTTGGAAAGGTACACATGCTACTGATTATGACTTTTTACATATTTTTGGATGTCCAGCTTACTATCATACTAAAGAAAGTAAGCTTGATCCTAGAGCTAAGAAAGCAAAATTCTTAGGCTTTAATACTGGTGTAAAAGGGTATAGGCTCTAGTGCATAGAGTCAAAGAAGGTAATAGTCAGTAGAGATGTTACTTTCAATGAGTCTAAGATGCTCAAGTCACATGAGCATAAAGACTCCTATGAAGGCAGCCATGAAAACGGTGCACCTTGTGATTCGCAGAAGGTGGAGTTTACTACTCTAAAAGATTCAGGAGTTACTAATGGAGAGCATGGACAACTTGAGGTTGATAGTCCAGTCACAGTATCTCCATGCCAACCTGAATCAATTGCAACAAGTAAGCCGAGAAGAGAGAAAAAATTACCGGCACGTTATACAGATTTTGTGACGTATGCACTTCCAGCTGAAGGAGATCAGATCCCAACCACTTACAAAGAGGCCATACAGTCTAGTGAACAGACTGAATGGAAAAATGCAATGAGCAAGGAGATGCAGTCTCTTCATAAGAACCAAACATGGAAGCTTGTGCCGCTTCCACATGGAAAGAAGTCAATTGGTTGTAAGTGGGTGTTCAATCAGAAAGATGATCAAGCTGTTAAAAGTAGGGTGCAATTCAAAGCTAGATTGGTAGCCAAGGGCTACGCTCAGACAGAGGGAATAGACTATAGTGAGGTATTCTCTCCTGTTGTGAAACATTCATCCATACGGATATTGCTAGCTTTGGTTGCACAATATGATCTTGATTTAGCCCAGCTTGACGTGAAGACGGCTTTCTTACATGGTGATCTGGATGAGGAGATTTATATGTCTCAACCGGAAGGTTTTAAAGAAGCTGGTAAAGAAAAATTGGTTTGCAATCTGAAGAAATCTCTTTATGGTTTGAAGCAGTCACCTCGGCAGTGGTACAAACTTTTCGACCGCTTCATAATTGACTTGAAATACACTCCTTGCCAATACGATCATTGTGTGTATTTCAAACAAATTGCAGATGGATCTTTCATATATTTGCTTTTATATGTAGATGATATGTTGATTGCATGTAAAAGCAAGGTGGAGATAGATCGATTGAAGGCTCAACTGAGTCAAGAATTTGAAATGAAAGATCTAGGAGAAGCAAGAAGAATATTGGGGATGGAGATTAACAGAGATAGGGTGAAAAGCACAATTCACCTCACTCAGAAGCAGTATCTGAAGAGAGTACTACAACGCTTCAACATCAACTCGAAGACGAAGCCAGTAAGTACTCCAATGGCCCCATATTTCAAGCTTAGTACATTGCAGTCTCCTAAAAATGATGAAGAGCGGGACTATATGAAAAATATCCCGTATGCAAGTGTTGTAGGAAGCTTAATGTATGCTATGGTGTGTACACGACCTGATATCTCCCAGGCCGTCAGCTTAGTCAGCCGATATATGCATAATCCTGGAAAGACACATTGGCATGCGGCTAAATGGATTCTGCGGTACATTCTAGGAACCGTAGATCTCGGTTTGAAGTTCGAGAAGGGTAAGGATAGTCTAGTAACTGGATATGTTGACTCAGACTATGCAGGTGATCTTGACAAACGACGATCGACAACTGGATATGTGTTCACTATGGCTGGAGGACCAATTAGTTGGCGATCTATTTTGCAGTCTACAATTGCACTATCATCCACAGAGGCTGAATACATGGCTGTAACAGAAGCTGTGAAAGAAGCCATTTGGTTACAGGGACTGGTAACAGATTTGGGCTTTAAACAGCAAGAGGTTACTGTTCACTGTGACAGTCAGAGTGCAATTCATCTGGCCAAGAATCAAATGTATCATTCTAGAACAAAGCATATAGATGTCCGTTTTCACTTTATACGTGAGATATTAGATGAAGGGGACATTCTACTTCAGAAGATTGGCACTGAAGATAATCCAGCAGATATGTTGACAAAAGTCGTCACAGGGATCAAATTCCAACACTGTTTGGAACTGATCAATATCTCACACTGTTGAGCACCTTCGAGTGCATTGGTGCCTTAGGGCACATCTGATAGCGGAAATCTCTCATGGCAGATATAAAGAGTATTTCGATGAGGGAGTGAAATCATTTGAAGGAAACATCCTAATATGGCACACATGGGTGGAGGGGGTGATTGTTAAATATCAACCCAGTGTGAATGTAATCACAGCAGCCCCTCAAATGTCTTGGATAGTTGCTGCACTCTATCCAATATCAAGCTTCTCAAGCTGCAGCCCCTCCAATGTCAAGCAGCAGCCCCTTAATTGACAATAATGATGATTGTTGTCTCCTGAGGTTTCTCCTATAAAAGGAGATCAATTGTAACGAATTAAGTAGTGTGAAATACTAAGAAGAAGCCATTTGTGAGATGAGAGATAGTCTGGTTTAAGTTTGTAAATTTTGTACAAACACTTTGAAATATATTGTTTCCGCTCAATAGATGTAGGCAAATTGCCGAACCACTTATATATTGTCTCTATCTTGTGTTTGGGTGTGTTTCTGGGTGGTTTTGGTACAACATGTATAAGATAATTAATAGATTCATCTATCTACCAATGAATTAATTAGAAATACGAAAACGACAACGCAATAACAGTGGCTCAGAGCTATCAAGAATCAATGGAATGAATTTGCTTTACCTCGCTCATCCTCGGGGGGCTTTAGCCTAAAGGAATCCGCTGTCTCAGAGTCTATACCATCTAATACCACAGCTTGATACATCCTAATCTGACCTCCATCGCCAAGATCCTTGGTCATGAAGGTTATATAATACCTTATTCCCCTGGAAGCCTGACCCATTGCCTTCAAGACCTTAACAAACTCCAACTCTGCATTGGCATCCTACACACCAACCAAGCATCACGAATTTTCACAATTTTCTGTTTAAAAAGATGATGGTGATAATAATTTTTATAATGATGATGATGATGATGATCATAATAATAATAACAGAGAAAAAGAAAAAGAAACCTTGGACCGACGATTGTATTCGTCTATTGCGAGTTGCGAATACCGATTATACTTATCGTAATAATAACGTTTTTTTTTTTTTTTTTTTTTTTTTTTATGAAAACCAAAACAACTTCCATTTATCATTCAATACGCAAAGGATTACATTGTTTCTCTAGTTGGATACATGCTTAAATCCAATCTGGACAATCTTCTATCCATACTACCTCTTCCTCACATTGAAGAGAATACTTGGCTAGTTTGTGAGCTACCACATTACCCTCCCTACGAGTGTAGTGAAGTTGCCATTTCTGACCATTTCTGAACTTTACTTTGATGTCTTCAATCAGTTGTCCATACTATTATTCACAATTCTCCTCCCTTTCCTTAACTTCCTTGATTACCTTCATGGCATCCCCTTCTGGAATAGCTTCCTCAATTCCAATTTCTTCACAGAAAACTATAGCTCTCCAAAGTGCATTTGCCTCTGCCACAACAGCATCTTTAACCGCAAGAGAAGGCATGCACAAAGCACCAATAACATCCCCTGCAGAGTCCCTAATCACAACTCCAGCACCCATTTTTAATCTGCTTTCATCAATGGCTGCATCCCAATTCACCTTATAAGTATGATGACTTGGAGTTTGCCATGTAACATTTGTGTAAACTCTTCTCTTTCAGCCATAGCAGTATACAGCACATCTGTTGGTCTTTGAAATGAGCTTTCAAAAATCCACCTATTTTTCCTCTGCCATAATGCCCTGAATACATAAGTCATTCTTTCCAGCTCACTCTTCTGTAATCTCAGCTCTAAATCTGTCCATGTTTCAAAGAAATCCTCTTCTCTACATGTCAGCTTCTGTGCATATGGTCTTTTGTCGACTTGCGTATGGGCTGAGCATGCTTCATTAATTAATTACAAGTAAGTATGCTTCCTTAATTACAAGAGAGTTTGCTTCAAACACACGCTTGTTTTCTTTTCTTTTCTTTTTTATAAGTAAAACACATGCTTGTTTTCACCCTTTAATATTTATAATAATGCTCATACAATTTTGAGTTATCAACCCGGTAAACTACAATTTAGTACGTATAAAGAAAGTGTAATGATACTTCTACAATTATTTTATAAATTATTTTATATTTAACCAGCACACGCGTGTCACTTTATTAAAATATAAAACTGTCTTTAATTTCATATAGAGTTATGAAATAATTGTAAAAATATTGTAGGCAAATCATTTTCTACGTTTAAAATAGGGATACAAATGGAACAAAATGTCTAGCCTTTTTTATTCTGTTATAATATTGGAATTTCAAGAAGATAATTTAAAGAGTTCAACCTGCTGCTTCATTAGCAGAGGAAACCTGTTTGAGAACATAAATAGGATTTCCCACTTCAATGACCTTTTCTTTCCCTTCAGCTATAGTTAGAGAGTCCTTCCAAACTATATTCAGACCAAAGTAAACCTGCAGAATCATTTAACATGCTATTTGTGAATCATGTGGGACGGAATAATATAGTTGGAAGTCTGGAAATTAGGAGTCACCTTTCCCTTCCGTTTTTTAGTTGGACGCAAGACTGTGTCTGACCTGAATGCCTTGAGAGTCTCTTGATTGATCGTAGGAATCTAGAAAAACACATAAGTGTCTTTGTAAACATTGGGAGATATAACACAATCAATCGGGAAGTAATGATTTACGAGAAGCCCATATGTACATAGCGGATTCATGGGTGCAAACAGGATATCATATCCGAGAATAAAAAGTCCCATTGACATGTACATGTATTTCTTGCATACAAGGTACACTGCGATGCTTCATCTCCTTCATCCAATGCAGAGCCAGACCATTCCCAGATTGAGACACCATCTGCTGTTTCGTGTGGTTTACTTAAAGAAACCTTGAGCACATTCATCCCTAGTGCTTTTAAGACTGTAAAGAAAAATAGGTGATAAATATTAATTAAGATCCATAAAGGAAAAAAGAAAAAATAGAGCATCTTGCATGTTTCATGTGGGATGAAAGGGGGGAAATAAGTTCAACAGACAAATTTAACATGAAATATGGGTTGCAATTTGCCCTAAAGAGTGAAGATCTATTCATTCAGACGAATGAAAATTGGTGACGTGGCTCAATCATAGCGGTCTAATTCTAGTAGTTACAGGTCGTAAAAAAGGAATAAATAATTTACCCATATATGAGCTCTCTATAAAAGCTTCAGTTGACAATTCCACTACAACTAAAGTAAGTTTTGGTTCAACTCTTTGAGTGCATGCCCTCCCTTTGCTATTTACAACTACCCATTTCCGATCCCAACGAAACCCTACAATATCCATAGCCAACAGATCCAAGGGAAAAGTAATCAGGCTGAATCGACAATGTTTTGGCGTTGTTTGGTTTACTTTAGATCTAATGTTTCATTTCAACTTTCATCCGATCATTCCCGAAACACAAAAATCAATACAAATTTCAACATAAAAATGCTCAGATTTCTTTGAATCATGAACAACCGGAACTCGAACTGAAGTCGTAAATCGAGTGTTAAAAATTAAAATTGATAGTTTGAATTTCACTTTTGTAAAAAGGGTGATACTTGAGAGGGGTTAATATTTTTTTATGAATAAGAAAATTCAAGTAACAAGGCAAAGTCCAAGTAAACAGAGGAAATATATAAATATTGAAACCTAGTTACAAGTCAGGAGCTAGAAAAATAAACATAAAAATTATGGGTATTAATTCCATTAAAGACAATGGTCGAAACTCGAAGCTGACATAGTATCAACCACTGAACGTCCTTAGTTTCAAAGTATTGACCATTTTTCTCGATCCAAATACACCAAACAAGACATAAAAGAATCATATTCCAAATAGCAATTTGAGAGTTACGCCTTGAGCCTTTCTAACAGGCAAAAAGATCCATGACTCTTCTAGGCATCAACCAAGCCTCTCCAATCCTATTAAACACCTCATACCATAAAATTCTTGCCACCACCTTACAATAAAGTAACAAATTAGCTACCAATGTTCTAGATTTTTTACATAAGAAATACCAATCCATAACAAATCCACGCTTCCTAAGATTGTCTCTCGTGTCCAAATTTCTCCTAAAGAATTAAAGCACATCAACCAAAGAATGCAATCTTTGAAGGCACCTTACTCTTTCCAAGGAAAAGAGTGTACACATTTGAGCTAGACAACATCTTGTACATGAAACAAACTGTTTAGCGTACAATAAGCCAAAAAAATCAAAAGCTACGTCCATTTCTTAATCATTCATAGTTCTAATAAAGTGGATATTCCAGTGGAATTAACTACTAGAATACCAAATGTAACGCCTCGTCCTTGTGGTGGCACTTAGAAAATTGTTTTAAGAAAAGAGACGAGAGTTATTGTTCCGTTTAAATCTTTTTCCTTTCCTACCTAGGATATAAAAGACCCTATGTTTTAAAATAAAACATGCTTTAAGATTAAAAGAGAGTTACAGCGGAAAAACATAAATTTAAATAAAAAGGCCTCTCATACATAAAACTACATGCCCAGGCTTCCATGCTCTTCCCCACTAGCCATGTCTATCCTGACACCTTCTACTCATTTTGTTCTTGAGGAGGAGGGATTTACATAAAAACAAAATTAGTCGAATACTCATTAAACATTACTTCATACAATAAAACTATACTAAAATAGGTTTTCAATCATGCATTTATCACTCCATACATACTATATATACATAAGACATACATTCGTTTAAAACATTATGGGGTGGGGTTTTTCTTTAAAAGGTTTTCTTTTGTAAAACGTTCCCACACCTTGTCTTTTTATTTATAAGGAAACTAAAGCATACATACATTTGTTCATCTTATCAATTTCCTTCAGCCGGTACATTGAGGGTTAGCGGTATTCCTTTGGATGTGGACTACCCCGTGGCCATGGGTTGGGAATCCCTTTCAGTTAGGGGGCAGCACTGGGTGCACTACCAGTACTACTTACCCGGCATTGCAATCTACCCATTCATTGGTACCATCATTCATTCATTCTTCTTGGCCGTTACATAGTTTCATACATTAAAACATTCATTCATTTAGTCATTTCTTTCATTCTTTCGTTCATCAGTCCATTCATTCATAAATGTCATTTAAAAGCATAGGTTTCAACATTATTTTTCAAGGCATCATTTAAAACATTAGTTCATCGCATCATTTAAAACATCAGTTCATAGGGTCATGTAAAACATCAGGCATAAACCTCACATTTTATTTCATGAGAATACATACAATACATACTACGTATAATATCCATTCACATCCATGCAATTAATACTTTGGGGTGCATAAAAAGGGATTGCCAAGAAAGGCCTTTACATACATATACCTTTAAACATTATACTTAGCATACTTTCGTAAAACATTATTCATTTCATAAAGCATCAAAAAAGAAAAGCATTTTATTTTCATATCATATCATTTAGAAAACTCTAGAAGAATATGAATATAATACTTAGACTCCATACCATACTTATTTCATGCAATCCATTCACGTGCGTGTCAGATGGAAACCTACATACATACACATAACCTTAGCGTTATTCTCTATCTAGTGCATAAACAAATAACTTGAAAACACAGACTACACTTCACTTCGACACACTCTTCATTCTATCCCCATCTTCTATACTTTCCTTTATCACATTTTCTCTTTCTCAGCCCGAGCTTGTAACCTGTCCAAGGTCACCTTACCAGACACATCATTCTACTCTATGTGCTTATCCTTCCATGATTCACCTTAAAGCTAAGGCACACTAACACCTTCATCTTACCCTGCCTATCAAGCTCATCCCGATGCATAACTTAAACCAACCAAGTCATGCATCTCAATCCTAGTCGATACACACGTCCCTTCCTTCATGTATCCTAAACCACACTTCATCCTCATTCACATCCATGCATATCACACAACTTTAAGCCAACTCTAAGGCTTAAACATCGTGTACCTATGCTTAGGATAGATTACCCATTACATATAGTAAATCCATTCGGCATATGTGTTCAACCAATTACACATATACCCTACCCCCTTTCTATCACTTAAGATCAACATATAATCCGTTGATCACTTGCTTGTGCAAACAAGCTCCATACTTTAATACCAACATTCTTTTACACCCGGCTAGCATGACTCTTCATGCTACCTGTCCAACTATATAGTTCATCCCAACACTTAACACGACATAACTCCATTCATAGCTACACCTCCTGTCACATCACGTAACTCAGAACTACTTCCAAGCTACACTATGAACTCGTCACTTCACATGGCATCCTGCCACATCACCTCTACACCAACTCCTCACTCATCACAAGCACAACTTCTCACTTAACTATGTCACTTCGTGACATCCCATCATGCTCCCGCTACATCACTATTACACCACTCCGTCACTTTACCCATACTCCCAACCATAACACTAGGCACAATGACACCCGTCACTACGACCACACAGTCACATCACAACTACTTCGATACACTATTTCACAGTTCCCGACACTCTACATCATGCTCCACACTTCTCAACTATGCAACCATCCACCACTTTGTGACACGTCATATTGTACATCACGACTTCACTACGTGGAATACACTCCATGTGTCTCTTCACATCACACTACACTTCTCACAGCACAATGCACAATACGACAAAGCACACCTCACAACTACACCCGACCTCCACAATACCCCACAATCCACTTCACAATAAACTAACAAGGGAAAGGGAAAGAGAGTTATACCATACGTCGGGATAACCTGTGTGTTGCTCGTTGTTTGGTAAGGCCACGTGGCGTCGGAAGCCACTAGCTTGGGCAATGGCCGCTCTGTCTTGAGTATGGAACGGGGCTATCTCGGGGACCAAATCTAAGATTTTGGAGACTAGATCTAGGCTATGGAGGGTGGCCAACATGGTGGGGAGTTCGTGGGTGGTGGTGGAAAGGCCATAGGTGGTGACTAGAGCCGTGTACGATGGCTGTCAACAGTGTAAGGTGGCTGTTGGGCTGCTTTGGAGGCGGCTCAGCACATGGCTAGAAGGGAAGGGAGATATGAGAAGGTGGTTGTGGGTGGCCCATGGTGGCGTCGATGGAGGGTCATGGTGGCGTTGGGGTGGTGGAGGTTGTGCATGGCCTAAACTGAGAATGGGAGAGGGAGACTATGTGTGGGGAATCTAAGGGCTGGGTTAGGCTAGCTAGGGAAGCTCCGGTGGGACTATGGTGGGGTGGGGCCAGCCCTACGGCGGTGAATTTGGGCCATAATAGGGAGGAACTAAGAGAGGAAGGTGCTGTTCGGGGAGAAGGGAGAGAGAGAAGGGCTTTGTTGGCTAGGGGGAGAAGCTTATGTTGATGAGGGGTTGGGTGCGGTATAAAAATTGTGATAATATATTTATAATTATTTTATGATTAGTTTTCAAACGATTAATAAAATCATATCACTCTATTAAAAATAAATTTTAATATTATAAAATTACCTTCAATTTCATGTAGAGTTGTAAATTAATTATAAAATAGTTAAAATTATTATTTTGTTTATAAAAAAAATAATAAAGTCACTAAATTAAATAAAACGGAAATGTAAAAGGATTGGCAGCCGCTAAACGTTAAGAACGGCTATGCACAAAGCAAGCATGCCGGTCCACATTCAAATAAACTTCACTACTTTTTTAAAAAACAACCATCTTTTAACTTAGCTATTGCCAATCAGCAAAGTAACTGAGTTATTCAAGGTAGCATAGGAGCACCTCTAGCACATGTCAATTTGAAATTATGGAACTTAAATCACATATGGCACTTTCGTCATTCTTAGATTATTCTTTATTTAAGAAAATCAAAGATTGATGGATAATAGAACCTTGTCGTAGTGAGATGAAAGTGATATGAGAATGAAATAAGAGTAAGATAAGTAGGATTTCAATTTTCGAAGAAAAAATCGCGGGACGTGCATTTATTTATCCTTTTGTTATTATCATGTGTGATATAGACAACGAAGGACCATGGCTGCCAAAGTTTGAAAAAAAAATTATATATATTAATTTTTTATGATTTAATAGAATTATATTTATCTCATCTTGTGTTGGCTCTTTCTTTAAAAAATTATCTTGCCCCTTCTATAAAATTATTTTGTTCTTATAAATTATTTTGATTTAGAAAAAAATATTTTATTATAATTTTAGCTTTGCTCAACCCCCTATAACAAATTCCTAATTCCGCCACTCGCATTGACGAAAGATAATCTCATAGTCCAATGGTAGCAATTTGTTTAATTTATTTTTCTTTTCTCTAATGCCTTTGAATGTTCCTTTCTTTTCCTGGTTTTTTCTTTTTCTTCATTCTTTTATGTTTTTTTCTATTATTTTGTTAACTTTTACTATTTAGATTTTTCATGTGCCACCTGATTTTTCTATATATCGACACACGTGATCACCATGCACCGCATATATGCCATGCACCAATCTTCTCCTTCTTTTGAAGCCAACCAGCTGGTCTTGACATATCTATAAAAATGGTTCTCTTTTAATTTTTATTTTATTTTTCTTTCTTTAAGATCTTTGAATCCCAACTAATAATATTAGATATAGTCATGGAGTCTGGAAGTACTATACAATTCTTTTAAAAAAAATAAGATTCATTATTAAAAAATTTATTTTTTATTCATACACTTTTTTAAAGATATTGCACAATATTTACGCATTTAATATCATTTCTTCAAATGGTTTTTTCTTTTATTTTTCACATGTCTTTAAATCGCATATCTAGTCCGATATGCCAACCACCATGCACGTACGTGCCTGGCGTCACCCAATCACGGTGCTAGTGTTGTTGCGTATGGTCTTCACGCGTCAACATACGACCATCGCCAAATCTCACCCGCACTTGCATTCCCTCTGTCACATTCTCCCTAGTGCACACCTCCACTTTTGAGGTTTGATCCTGCTTTTTTTTTTTTTTGATAAAACCACCCTTCTTCAATTGCAAAAGAAAGGCTAAAATTTCTATATTGTAAGACCGTGCGATGAATGACTCGAAACAGTCCGATCAAGGAATTAGTGCAACAACCGCTTTTACAGTGGTCAAGTAATAGGACTGAATACTCGATACCATTATTTTAAGTTCATATTCTTTTTTTTTTTTTTTTAAGAAAAAATTTTATATTATTTTTTTGAATCGTACGTATCAAAGCATTGGAAGAATTGTTGGGCCCATCCTTCCCATGTATCCCTTCTGCTTATTAATACTATGAACTTGACCATTAAAAAGCAAAGAAAAGAGAAAAGAAGATTAAGGAGTCGGCCTCGTAATCAAACGCGTGTCCCGTTAATCAAAAACAAAAAAACTCAAGTCCCAGTCTACGTAAAAGTTAAAATAGCATCACAACTGCAACAACGTACGTCCAAAAACACCGGTATTTCACCCGACAACTTTGCTTTCCCGGCTGTCCTGAAGGCCGCGGCCGTCCTTCAATATTGGAGCAGCATGCATCACCACCTTCCACTACCTTGGAGCTGCAGGATCAAAATAATCCCCTCACTCGTGGTAACAACACTGCACCAGTGTTGCTGCAGCTGCCATTACATTCAGCACCAACAAGTGAAGATTTCTTTGTAAATAAATTACTAGAAAGTGCCTCAAATGGATGAGGTGTCATGTACTTTTCTTTTCTGTATTTACAAGATTAGTTAGTAAATTGTACAAATATTCTTATTGCTAGTCTGTTAGTTTGTTAGATTCCTTGCTATATAGATAGCAGTACCTTGCAAAGAGCACACGGAATGAATGAAAGATTGTAGCATTTTTCATCAACTATCTGATGATTCAGATCATTTCTCTGTATGAAACATCCATCCATCCAGCCACATGTTAAAACAAAGTTTCAAACGTCAGTAGTTTCATTTTACACATGACATTATAAAAACAAAGTTTAAGTAATTTTATTTCTTTTCACACTGGAAAAGTGCAGAAGACCATCGAATAATTAGTCATTAGTGCAAATAATCAGGAATGCGTCGAAGTCCATAAATAAAGGAGAAGTTTTTCCTAAACTTACAATCAAAGAAAATTTAAATTTCAGCATACTAACAATTCTATCAATAATGCAACTCAATGGCTTACCTGCCCTAGTTTGTCCATATGGAAATCATGTAATCCAGCACTTTCCCAACATTCTTCACAGCCTCATCGCCAACAGCTAGACATTTCTTCACGTACGCGGCCACTACCAACTTGCCTGTCACTGCACCACCGTGGGATAGCCCCACTGCCAAAACCACGTACGTTGCGAGCCACCACCCTCCCTTTTCACTAAAAGCCGCAGCGGAAGCACCACGTGAGACGCCGAGCACAAGCAGCCAGTGCTCCTGCACGAAGAAGCAGCCAGGGCCGCTAACTAAGCCCTTTGCCTCTCCTCTCTTATGGTTAGTACGTTGATATCCTCTCCTTTATGATTCAACTTGTCTCTGTATTCATGCTCATCATGTTTAAAATGCATTAAATATATATATATATATATATATATATATATATATATATATATATATATATGTATGTATGTATGTATGTATATATGTAAGAAAGGGGCACCCCTGCACATGGAGACTCTCCAGGTCTCGACGCTGTGCCCTATGAGGCTGTAGCGTTCACGGGAGGTGAAGGAAGCTCCTAGGTGCGGCGGGCTGTTGGGGGTGGCCGCACTAGTGCCGCAGGCAATGTCTTGGGCAAGAGATGACGGTGTCAGTGCTGCCCATGGCACTACGCGCACTGGTGATGCGCTGACGAGGTCGTTATGCGCACCTGCTGGGTGTTGCACAGTGCCCAGCAGCTGTGCACAACAGTGGTATTGTGTCCGTCTTAGTGCTGCAGAAATGGTGTCGCGGCCAAATTTTGTCCTGTGCAAGCCGGTGGGCTACAGCGCACACGTAAGGTGCTTGAACAACATCAAAGGCGCAATTGGCGCAGAGCCATGCACCATGGTGGTGCAGCAGGCTGCTCTTCTGCGGGCAGATCTGTGTGTAGGGCCGCACGCAGAGCTACATGCTCTGCTGCAGGTGGCGGCACCCTGCGAGGGTAAGAAATCACGGTGGCGGAAGTGCCTAGTAATGATTTTGCGCTCGTCTGGGCCGCGTCTCTCCGATGAGGGTGGTGCAGAAACTAGCACTGACATGCGCAGTGCTGCGCACGAGATCAGTGTGCTCTAGGGCTTGTACCTAAGGGGATCTGCACTGCACCAGAGTGCCGTGGGAAGCAGCGATACGGTGCGACCTGCACCTAGGAAACCTTCGGCGCTGCGGCTACTGGTGTCGTAGGCGAACCCCGCAGACGATGGAGAGCTGCACTGCTACGGACAGAGTTGCACCCCAGTCGAACGCATAAATATCTGCTGGGGGCAGAGCGGCGCACCAGAACGGTGGAATGGCTCTGCCGCGCGCAGAGCCAAGCACCAGGCCGGCGCAACGCGATCTGCTGCCCGCAAAAAAGATTTGCACCAGGCCTGTGCTAAACAGCTGCTGTGAAGCAGCAGACGTCGGACCATGCACAGTTTGGTTGCTTTGAAGGGTGGCGCAGTGGCGGCGGCTGGAGGAAATTTTGTCAGGAAGAATTGTAACCGTAGGAAGGTTGCGGAAGTAGAAGATGAACAGTTCTAAATTTTTTCTTTTTTTGGGTGATAAAACGGGTTGGGGCTGAAAACTAGTATGGGCTTACTTTTAATAGTTTTGTTTTAATTCAACCCATACTATATTCTTTCTTTTTTTTTTTATAAAGGACAAACACATTTTTTAAAGAAAAGAGGCTACTGGGCGATTTGGGCCGTGAGCCCAGTAGGCACAGGCTTGCTTTGCAGCTGGGTGTCTAAGAGGGTGCGGCTCACTAATTGTCCAAGATCAGTGGCACATATTTTTTGACAAAATGCATAGGTGATATTCTGAACCCAAGACCCCACATACAAGGATTTTAATATTTGGAATATGGGATGAGATACAAAATTCTCATATAATTTCATTATTATAATTTTTTCAAACTCTTACACAAAATATAATAAATAATTCAACTTTATATATATATATATAACAACAGTTTCTCATTATGAAATTGCCTAATTTTGTTTTTTTTAAGGATACTTTATTGCTCATAACAATGCTTACAACTTATTGAGTACAGTATTATGAATATAATTTGGAATCTCTTCTAGTTTATACAAATCTTCACTAATAAACTAGACCAGCACGAGAGAGGGATATATAGTTTTAAGCATTTAGGGATCTAAAATTAATAAAGGACCAGACATGGCAATTAAAAAAGGTAAATACGAGCTAAAATTAACAAGTTCAATTACATTACAATTTATGTCAATTGCTCCAACTAAAACAAAATAAATAAATAAATAAAGGAACTCGTTGTATGTATATGATTAGAGAATCATACTATGTAAGTTCCACTTTAGAAACAGCTATAAATCAAACGTCGTTTGATTCCCTCTATTTCAATCATGAAAAACAAAGCCTAAACCAGAAGTGTACATGAACTTTGCTTAATGTATTACTTTCATCATGCATGAGTGATATTCTACATAGAAGTGTTTGGTTTATTTTCCGTGTACTTACACTTTTGCATGATTTATCGTATATTTCTTTCATCTTTTTATACGTTTTTCGTCATAATAATTTATAAATAATGCAATGTGTAAAAAATATTATTTAAAAATATATGTTTGTATTTTTTTGACACATTCATCTATATATATCTTTTGACTGACGTATTTTAATTAACTTGTAATTAGGATGATCAATTGCCTAAAAAATTTCCCACATTTTGGGACTGGCGTATTCGCAATTGTGGAACCTTGAATCCAGTTAAAGATCAAAAGACAAGCAGTAAGTGATACAAAGTTCTTTAATTATATATCATTTATCACTATATTTATTTATTGTATCCTTAAGACCTTGGCATTTTTAAACCCATGTTTTTCTTGGTATAGATTGATATCATGTAATGTATGAAATTATATTTAAAATATTAGTTTTAGTCATTGAGTTACTCCTTATTATTATTATTATTATTATTATTATTATTATTATTATTATTATTATTATTTCTTGATGTGCATGCGAGAGTTGCTTTATGCTCTTATCTATTTTTATCATAGTTGCTTGTTTGAGACTGAAAGAAAAATAAAATAAAATTCTCTCAATAAATGTGTTATTTGCGACCTATTGTTTGAATATATTAATGTTCCTTGAGTAGCATTGACATGCCTTGTATTGTTATCTTAGGCTTATTAGCGTTCTTTAAATATTGTAATCAATTCACCTTTTGGTGTTGATTTATTGTTTGTACATGGTTGTTTGTCCCTTTACTAATAGTTTTAATGATTAAAAGCTATTGATTCTTGTATGTAACACTCATTACTTATCTAAATATAACTGTATTATTTAACATAGCACGTAAGATATTAGATATTAATAATTTTTTAGATTTTATAAATAATAAGATGCAACATTATAATTCCATTGTTATCAAGAAATTAAGTATATAATTTTCTGTTTAGATATGTGCTGGGCGATAGTTGCTAGTGAGGTTGTTGCAGCAGGTCTTAAAGCTAAAAATCCAGATAAAGATCTTCTCGAACTTTCTTCCCAAGAGTTACTTGATTGTTGTAAGGAAGAAGAAAAAAAATGTTACACATATTCCATAAAAAAAGCTTTGGAATGGATTAAAAGTCATGGGATTATGAAGGAGGAAGAATACCCATTCAAAGCATGTAAATGTCCATGTCGACACAAGACTCAAGAACAGGTTATATAAATTTGAAGTTGTCCTCTCTCTCTCTCTCACTATATGTGTGTGTGTGTGTGTTTATGTATCTATTTAATTTATTCTTATTTTGGCTCTTCATGTAGAAAACTCTTGCTGTGAAGATTGTTGATGTAAAAAAGGTAGATCATGATAATGAAAATGAGCTTCTTATGAGAGTGAAAGAACAGCCAATAGCATGTGGTTTAATAGTGACCAATGCATTCCGAGAACTTAAAGGCGTAAGCATTATCAATTTTTAATTGGGCATACATACCAGTATAATAATTATTACTTACTATTTTTTTATGTTACTATTTGATAGGATATATATGAAGGATCCGAGGAACTCGATTTAATTCTCCAAGAAAAAAAGAAAACTTATCGACATGCAATCCTTATAGTTGGATTTGGTTATGACGAGAAAGAAGATAAAAATTACTGGATTATAAAAAACTCCTATGGCAAAGATTGGGGAGTGCACGGATATGGCAGAATTGCTCGTAAATCTAGTCTTCCAAAAGGCAGGTCTAACTTGATTTTCCAATCGTGCTACCCAATAGTACTAAATTATAGCATTTAAATCAATATGTATATCCAACTTTTTATGTATTTTGCATATGAGATCATTTAACTAAGAATTTCATAGCATTGTCGACGTCTTATGAAACAAAAATTTTCCATTGAAATTGAAAAGATCAGAATGGCTAAAAATAGCTCTAGATTGGATGCATCCCTGATGATAAATGGTTTCATTGTCAAATAGTTTAAGCCTATCTGTCTGCGTGGACTATCTATTTTGTGAAATTTCAAATTGCACAATTTTAACATATGTCAAATCATTTTGTAGCATCACTACTATAATTGTAGAAGTGGCATTATCTGGCAATTTTCTATTGAGTAAATTAAATGCATAAATTATTTGAAACTGGATCAAGTAATAACCATTATCCAAGAAAATAACATGACGGAAGTTTTCAGAAACGAATCTCGGTTAAAAAAATAACAAACCATATGCATGAGCGAGTAGAAAAGAGAGAAGGCACAAAAAACTCATCGTTACCAATTATGTTTTTTGCTTTTTTAGTGAAGTTCCCTCTCCCACACAAGGAAAAAAAAAAAAAGCCCACCAATTCACATCGACAAAAGCACGCAGCATAATCTCACTTAAGCGAGGTACCATTGGAGGCTTGAAGCAAAGGAATCTTGCAAACAAAATTAAATACGCATCATCAGGCCAACTTTAGAATGTCCAAATAAACACTAGAAGCACCATCTTTCCATTTTACTTGTATAATTCATGTTTCCGAATTCCAACAGCCTTGTTAAACTCCATACGCATTTCACCTCTGAAAGATCTTCAAATACAACATGTTTCATCTGAAGGAAACCAAGAAAGGTCAGTTGTGTGCAAAAAACCATGCATATAGAATTGCCAAAAAAAATCTATTGAAGTTGCTAAATCAGGAGGTTTGCGACTAACAACTTCGAACCATTCTAATAATATTTATGTTTATTTTATTGGCACCGGGTATCTAGAAACAAAGTCCGGAGTAATTCTGGGGCTGCACAACCTCTCGACAAGTGGTATCAAATGAGTCATTGTTTCCCCATTCCTCCCACACATAAAGCACCAATTTATCACCTTCCTCCATCACCTCCTTAAATTATTGTAAGCAAGTATTTCCCCCAACGCAGGACTCCAAGTAATCTTCTGTGGGACATGAGAATTATCACGAGAAGTCGAGCTATGATAAATTTATTTCACTTCAAATGTTACTTTCTTGGAAACACGTCCGATCTTCTCTCCCCAGTTATAATCTAACTGAGTACAACTAGGCAAAAAATGAAATACATATAGAAAAAGATAGACACGAAGGATACAAAATAATGGATACCTATCTCCAGAAGACAGGAAAGAAAGAGTTGAGAATAAAAGAGACACCCAGCACTGGCTGAGCAACAAAGGATAGTAGGACAGTAATCTAGTGTATCTTTAAAATTTAACCCAACATAAATTATCAACAAAGGCTTTCCGTATTGCATATCATTGCACCAACAGCATAAGAAGCAATAGTCAATTACTGAAAATCATTACTAGCATTTGAGTAAACAAATCGTGCTTCCGTGATATAATATAAAAATACTAACCAACCATTGCAAAGGTGATTTTCCCAAAACCACTGTCTCCCATGACTGCCAGAATCTACATGAAATAATACAAAGATAAAGAATAAATAAAAATCAACACTAATTTATCAAAAATAAAAGAAATAAAAATCAACACTAAATATTACTCATCAAAATCAAACTCAACACTGAGAATATGTATAGCTTCTCTTAAATTACAAAGTTGGGGGAGCTTAAAGCTTTATTTTATAGAACTCTATGTACTTGGGCCATTGCTGTTGACTTCAACGGCATGGACCTACATGATTTTCTTGTCTTTATTGCGCCTTCTTACTTAGGGCAAACAGTTATTTGCGTCTTGAGTATTGTACAGGGCTATGCCCATTCATTGATTAATAAAATTTGTTTACTTATAAAAAAAAAAAAGTCTCGAAGTCGACACAACAAAAAAACAATGCTAAACATTAAATTGAAGTTCCGGTAACCGATCTCCTATTTTATACACACGGGACACTTTCTAATATATACTAATTCAAAAGTATAAAGCCCAACACTTTGTAATAGCAATCAGAGGTTAATGCCAAACAAAGTCTCAGGTTAAGATTTGAAATGTTACTCTATTGACATCCAGGACAGGCTCCATCCCATTTCCCTAACCAAAAGTTTCTGAATAACTTACAGAAAATAGGCTAGAGATAATGGCTAGAAAAGATCAATACTTTAGGGAGTGAGAACAAGAGGATTACAGGACAAGAAGCTCAAATGAGGAGTTGGTGGATAAAATATCTAGTAGAATGAGAAGGTAGCTATGGATTAGGATATAGAGTATATTTCAGAGTGGAAGCAATACCATGTCTTTGGTTTTTTTTTTTTTTTTTAAATGGGTAATAGAGATTTTATTAAAGGTGGAATTAAATCTACAAGCAGTAAAGCTAAGGTTATCATATGCCACTGTCCGAACTTAGAGACACTTAAGCATAATGGAATCATTCACTGCACATCTAGGCGACAAAGATTACAATTTTCCCTTTCAGCATGCCATAAGCTCCACCCTTCCCAAGGGCATAACCCAAGCTATCCCAAGACATTTGAAAATTGAGTACCAAAGTGCTCTGGCCACATCAAGCCCTGCTCTTCCTACACATCCAGCTCATCTCATCCACGAGTTTAATCTCCTTGACAATGTGAAGAACCTAATTTTTTAGTACTGTCACTTTGTCGGAAAAGAATCTTTCTTACCCAGCACTTCAATATCATGGAGATTGCGCATGAGTATCAATTTCAGCCTAATGAGTCTTTGATTTTCTGAAAACATGAAAAAAGAGTAGCTCCATTGAGCTACCACTCTAATATAGTATATGAATCTCCTCAGAGATCATAACCAATCATGGCCCTAAAATTTATGACTGGCATAAGAGGATCCAGTAGCCTAGTCCAATTAGATGGGATATTTGTTATAGTCTCATCGAAGGTCAGCTAAATATATGTACAAGTTAATTAACAGACTCATCTATCTACCAATGAATTAATTAGAAATACGAAAACCACAACGCCATAACAGTGGCTCAAAGCTATCAAGAATCAATGGAATCAATTTGTGAATCAATTTGCTTTACCTCGCCCATCCTCCGGGGGCTTTAGCCTAAAGGATTCCGCTGTATCAGATTCTAGCCCATCTAATACCACAGCTTGATACGTCTTAATCTCACCTCCATCGCCAAGATCCTTGGCCATGAAGGTTATATAATACCTGATTCCCCTCGAAGCCTGACCCATTACCTTCAAGACCTTAACAAACTCCAACTCTGCATTGGCATCCTACACACCAACCAAAGCCATCACGGATTTTCACAACATTATGTTTAAAAAGATGATGCTGATAATAATTTTTACAATGATGATGATGATCATCATAATAATAACAGAGAGAGAAAAAAAGAAAAACCTTGAACCGACGATTGTATTCGTCGATTGCGAGCTGCGAATACCGTTTATACATATCATAATCGTAGACTATGTTGCACGGTTGAATTTGGTGGAAACAATTGACGCCAGGGATGTCAGAAACATCAAAGCCCTAAACCAACAAATGACCCAAAAAGATGGAGGAATTAAGCAAAAAATTAAAGCTGGAGTAAGCGTACACAATGATAATAGAAGATCGGATCAAATACATTCAGACTCACGTCACTCTTCAAAACTTGTTCGTTGTAGGAGTAGGCTTCCTCTGGTGTCATCTCATCACGGTCATCATTTAGCGGGTCATATAGCGGCGAAGGTGAAGAAAAATTATTTTGGCGGAGGATTAATTCTCTTTCCAGCTTGTCGTAACCAAACAATTCCACAAGACCCATCTCGTCCGTCTCCATTGCTCTTCAAGCGATAATCCAACAATTGGAGAAACACGAAGACAAACCTAGCCGCTGCCGCTGCCGCTATCGCACTCGAACTCTCCTTCGCCTCAATAACCTAAGCATGCACGGGAACGTCTCTCGTAATTTAGAAATCTCTCTCCACATTAATTTTTCTTTTTCTTTCCAAAAAAAAATTCAAACATGTTTAAAAAATTAAAATATGTTAAAAAAAAGAATTTTATAAAAAAGTAATTAAAAATTCTAAAAAGAAATTGAATTTTATATATAAAAAAAAAGAAGCAACGGAGAATATTAAAAATAATTACAAGAGAATTTACTTCTATTAGAGCATGTATACCTGCCTTAGAGGATAACACCTCACAAGCCACATCCACAGCATTCGTTGCGTGCCCTCAATAGAATATCACCTCCATTTCATCTACTGCTCATTCTCAACAGCATGCAATAACCGACTCTGCTCGTTATGGAATATTATAGATCTTTCTAGATTGATTCTCTTGCAAATGACATATCTCTGCTATAAATATAAGTGCTACTATACTGAGGAAGTTATATAGAAGAAGAATACTTTTATTCAAATATACTCTCTCTTTGATGCATTCTTACAAACACCTGTGCTGCACTTACTTTCTCACTAGTTTCAACATGGTATCGAGAGCTTGAAAGGGCCAACACCCACTTTTCTTTCTCCGATCATCATGGCACCACCCAAACCCCCTTCTTCGAATCCTTCTATCAGCAATTCAGCCAGACAACTCATCATTGTCAAACTTTCTACAGAAAACTATCTACTCTGGCACGCTAAAACCACCACTTTCCTCCATAGCAACCAACTGTTTTGCTATGTCGATGGATCCACTCCCATGCCCCCTCCACCATTGACGATCTTCCCAACCCAAACTATATCTTCTGGCTTACCCAAGATCAACTCATCAATTCGGCCATTTATTCCTCCCTCATTGAGATAGTCCTCTCTCACATTCTTGATTGCTCCACTTCCTAGCAAATATGAGACACCCTTCACGATCTCTACTCTTCTCAGTCCACAGCCCACCTCATGAACATGAAATTTCAACTTGCAACTCTCAAAAAAGGATCTGATTCTATCTCTACCTATTTTCACAAAGCTAAGGCACTCTCTGCATCTCTCAATGCCACAGATCATCCTCTCCCTGAGTCCGAGTTCATCATCTATTTTTTGACTGGTTTAGGATCTGATTTCAAGTCCGTAGTGTCTTCCATCACTACGCATCCCGATCCTCTCTCCATTTCTCAAGTCTATAGTTTTCTTGTAAATCATGAATCACGTCTTGCACATCAAACACTGTCTCTTCTGTCCAACAATTCCTTCACTGCCAACTCTACCACTACCCGTGGCTATCTAACCGAAGCCATTGCCATGGCTTTCGGCATGGACTAGGTGGTCGGCATTTCTCTCAATCTCCCTCTAATTTCTTTTCCTCTTCTCAGACCAATCGACCTACCTGTAAGCTCTGTAATCGCATAGGTCACACAGTTATTTCATGTTATCATCGATTTGATCATGCATATCAGTCTCCTCCTCCTCCTTCTCTCTTAGCTAATTTCACCAATTTTCCGAATACGTCCATTGCATCCACTAATTGGTTTCCAGATACTGTTGCTTCGACTCACTTTACCTCTGATTTTTCCAAACTTAACTTGGAGTCCACCACTTATCAAGGCCCAGATCAAGTAACAATTGGAGATGGATCATCCATTGCTATTCAAAACTCTGGCTTTGGCTTACTTCCAACACCTTCTGGCAATTTTCTTCTCCTTCAATTACTTCATGTTCCTTTAATTTCTCGAAATTTATTATCTGTTCGACAATTTTGCTTGGATAATTCCCTCTTCTTTGAATTTAACTCTTCTGATTTTTTTGTGAAGGATTTACATTCCTAGGAAGTACTTCTTCAGGGTCTCGTTAAGAATGGCTTGTACGTCCTTCCAACTGATGATAAGGGTGTCACTCTTCCCTCACGGCATGCTTTCATTGGCGAATAGACCTCACCAACTACATGGGATGCTCGTCTTGGTCACCCCTCTCCTCAGATCACCTTATTTACCATACGACATCACAATCTTCCAGTCACTTCCGCATCCACTGCATCTCCGTGCTCATCATGCCTTCAAGCCAAGTCTCATGCTCTTCCTCACCCACTCTCACCCTCTCAATCGCAATTTCCTTTTTAGTTGTTATTTTTAGATGTCTAGGGACTTGTGCCTGTGCTATCCTTCAATGGTTTTAGATTTTATTTTTTTATTGTTGACGATTTTATGAAGTATGTTTTGGTTTTTTCCTTTATATGCAAAAGCTAATGTTTCTCAAAATTTTCTACACTTTGTTACATTTGTTCGTAATACCTTTTCAAAAAATATTTTAGCTGTTCAATCTGACTGGGGTGGTGAGTTCTGTCCCTTTCATACTATCTTGCAAAATCTTGGTATTTCCCATCGTATTTCCTGTCCATACTCTCATGCTCAAAATGGTAGCATTGAATGGCGTGATTGCCATATTGTTGAAACTGAGATCTTCCTTTTAGCCCAGTCTTCAGCTCTTACCAAATATTGGGTTGATGCTTTTCAAACAACAGTTTTTCTCATAAATAGAATGCCCACACCCATCCTTCATCATTTTTCCCCCTTTCAGTCTCTTTTTAATTATTCACTTGATTATAATTTTTTATGTGTTTTTGGCTCGATTTGCTGGCCCAATCTTCGCCCCTTTAATCATCACAAATTAGACATGTGATCTAAGCTTTGTGTTTTTTTTAGGATACACTCATGATCACAAAAGGTATAAGGATAGGTTTGGGAGATGAGATGATAATTTTGTGTTTTGTTTTAAAGTTTAAAATATTATTTTTAGTTTTGAGATTTGAAAAAGTTGAATTGAGATTTGAAAAAGTTGTATTAGAATTTGAAAAAGTTGAATTGTTTATTATATTTTATATGAAGATTTGAAAAAGTTGTAATGATGAGATAAGATGAGATGAGAATTTTGTGTAAGATGTGTTTTCCAAACCTATCATAATTGTTTGCATATTCCATTTGGTAGAATTTACATTTCATGTGATGTACGATTTGATGAAACTTCTTTTCCAGTTGCATCTGCCCATCAATTATTCACTCAGGCCCCCACTTCAGCCCAGCCCGCTCCTCTGAATTCATTTTCCCCATCATTATCAAATCAGGCCCCCTCTTCATATACTCAGCCTTCCGCCCAGCCCAACCCATCTCTTCATCTCCTTTCAATCCTAATAATTCAGCCTATGAGCCCACCAACGCAAACCCTACTTCAGATTCTTCCCTTCCTCTTGAAAACATCTCCTCTACATCGTTTCCTTCGAATATTTCCCCTACGCCATCTTCTTCAACCCAGACCTCATCTCTACCAAATAATACCCCCTTGACCACCATCAACCCATGACTACCTGGTCCAAAGCCCTCATTACCCGTCCACCGCATCGACAAGATGGCACCATTTTATGGCCACCACTGAAACATAGTGCTTCCCTCACCACATCTCCATCTGTCCCCGACGAGCCCACCTCCTACATGGAAGCTTCGAAATTTCCTGCCTGGTGTTCTACCATGGCCAGTGAATTTGAAGCTCTCCTCCAAAACGAAACATGGTCTCTCGTTCCTCCCCATCCTTCCCAAAATTTTCTTGGTTCAAACTGGGTCCTTAAGACCAAACGGCTTGCCGATGTAACCATTAAGTGACGCAAGGCTCGCCTCGTTGCCAAAGGGTTCCATCAACAAGCCGGACTTGACTATTCAGATACTTTTAGTCCGGTAGTTTAGCCTGTTACTATACGTCTTTTGATCTCTATTGCAGTGTCTCAAAACTGGCCCCTTCATCAGTTGAATATACATAACGCATTCTTGCACGAGGACTTGGAAGAAGATGTCTTTATGCAGCAGCCTATTGGGTTTGTTCATTCTAATTTTCCTCATTTTGTTTGTAAATTAAATAAATCTCTTTATGGCTTAAAACAAGCCCCTAGGGCTTGGTTTGCAAAGCTTAATTCGAAATTAATTCACTTGGTTTTCATGCTTCCATTTCTGACTCATCCCTCTTTATTTTTACATATGATACTGCCTCTATGTATGTTCTAATTTACATTGATGACATGGTTATTACTGTCTTTGATTCTTCTCTTATTACTGATTTTATCTCATCTCTGTCCGCATCTTTCCCTGTCAAAGACCTAGGTTCACTTCATTTCTTTTTAGGAATCCATGTTTGTCGCATGGCTAAAGGCCTTTTTTTTTTTTTTTAATTTTTTTTTTATCTCAATCTCGTTACATCTCTGACCTATTGAAGAAGACTAATATGCGTGAGTCTAAAACTGTGTCAACACCAATGTCAACATCTAATAAACTTTCAACCCTTAATGGGTCCTCTTTTGAGGATCCTCAACTTTATCGAAGTGTCGTTGGCAGTCTCCAGTATCTTTCTTTCACTTGCCCAGATATCTCGTTTGTAGTCAATATATGCACTGTCCCCGCCATTCTCACTGGCAAGCTATCAAATGCATACTACGTTATCTCAAACTCACCATGTCTCTTGGTCTATTCTTTTCCTCTGTCTCACCCTTAAACTAACAACATTTTTAGATGCTGATTGGGTTGGGTGCCTGGATGATAGGAAATCAACGGGTGGTTTTTATGTCTATTTTGGGTCTCACTTTGTATCTTGGGGTTCCAAGAAACAACCGACAATAGCTAGATCCTCGACTAAAGTGGAATATAAATCAGTTACAAATACTGCTTGTGAACTTTTGTGGATACAAGCATTGTTAAAAGAATTGGAAATTTTTATTTCTGAAGCACCCCACTTGTTATGTGATAATATTGGTGTAACTTATCTTTCAGATAATCCTGTTTTACACTCACGGACTAAACATGTGGATCTTGATTATCATTTTATACGTGACCTTGTTGCTAACAAAACTCTCACTGTCTCCTTTATCTCAACTAAAGAACAAATTGTAGATATTTTCACTAAGCCTCTCTCCTTGGCGCGATTTGCACTCCTACGTTCAAGCCTCACCATCCTCACAAGCCACATCCACTCCATCCACTGCGTGCCCTCAATAGAATGTCACCTTTTCATCTGCTACTCATTCTTAACAACATGCAATAACCAACTCTGCTCCTTATGGAATATTATAGATCTTTCTAGAATGATTCTCTTGTAAATGACATTTCTTTGCTATAAATATGAGTGCTACTGTACTAAGGAAGTTATATAGATGGAGAGAGTTTTCTGATTAGTAAGTGTTGAGCTACCTTGTACTCAATGGTGTTGTGTTGTGATATGATTAAGGATTCAAACCTTGTGTTGATCTTAAGGAATTATTGGCGATTTGAAAATTTGGGATGAAACTTGTAATTAGAGATTAAACTTTTGGTGGAGCGAACGTAGGATATGATTTTTGATAATTTTGAGGGAATAGGTCTGGATGATGGAAATGCTTATTAATGGTTATCTTGGAAGTGGCCAATAGGTTACCAAAGTGTAGTATATATTGAAGGTTTGGAAGTTATAGCATAAGAGTTGATTGAGGTTAGCAGTTTCTTGTATGGAGATAATCATTGAAATTTACTAGGTGTTGTAATAATTCTTGGGAAATGGAGATTCGGATAACATGGCCACCTTAGGAGTACTGGGCGTGATGTGTCATTGGGAGACTAATGCGAGTATTATGGAATCGCCTATGGGAGGAGACTTGGGAGAGAATTACTCATGCTTGTTGGGAGTTGTTGATGGTATGGTCTTCTCAAGTGTGTTTGGTGTTGTATTTGGTAACTGCTTTAGCGTTGATGTTTGACCCTACAAATTTTGATAACGAAATTTTATTTACAGGGGGGAGGATGTAACACCCAATATTTTAGTGTATTTTAATTAAATGAATATTTTAATAAATTTAAATATTAGTCTTCTTGTTTTAAAATTTTGGGAATTTTGATATATTATTTTATTATATTTTTAAGTTGTAAAAATTATTTTTGTTGTGTTTTCTTAATAATAATAATTCTTTTATATTTAAATTGATATTTAATTTAAATTAGTTGTTTATGGGTTTTAAAATTATTGTTGGTTTATTTAAGCTTTTTACTGCGTTTAAGTTATTTTAATTAAATTTACTGTTTTGAAATAATTTTCGTTGGATCAATTTTGTGACCCAATAGGTGAGGATTGAACCTCATTTCTTTTCCTCATCTTTTTCTTTTCCGCCTTTATTTTCTCTTTCTCTTCTTTTTCTTTTCTTTTCTTTCTTTTCTCTTTATTTCCTCTTGGTCTCTCTCTTCCCGCTCGACCCTCTCTCTCCTTTCTCTCCTTCGGTCGAAAGTCCATCTCCCAGTCAGCACCGCCGTGCACTGTCGTGGCCAACACCGCCCAGCCCAAATTCTTCCCCAGCTGCCGGCGACCTCACCCCATCATTTTCAGGCCGCCTCGTGGCGCCTTGAGCCTCCACACACTGCTTGAAGCCGCGCAGCCTTGTGTGCTCCAGCGCCGCCGTCCGGCCACCATTTCTTCACCACTTCTTCCTCGACCTCCTAGCAACCCAATGGACCCAACCTTAGCTCCGATCCATCACTGGTGAAGCCCCATTGTCTACATTTCCGATTTCACCCTTTTTGGCATTAAACTGCCGCCTACGCCGCCACCCACGACCAAAGGCCACTACCACTAGCTTCACCGACCTCCCTAGGCTCCACCCTAGCAATTTCGAGTCTTGATTTGACCCCGTTCAAAAGTGAATTTTTGAGACCCACTACCAGTGTATTTTTCATTCCTCTGTTGCTGTTTTGTCGTTTCCAGCTCATCCGTGATCCTTCAAAAATTGCTATATAGCATTATAAGTATTTTTCCAAACATCTTTTGAGATTTTAAAATATTTTTGCGATAACTTATTTATTATTACTGTAATTGGTTGGTTGTGCCGAACTGAGTTCGAGGAGTTATGGGGGTTGGATGATTTGAAGATTGGAGTTGTTGTGTGTTTGGTTATTGGAATTGGTTGGTTATTGGTTGGTTATTGGTTATTGTTGTTGGTTTGGTACATTGTATCTTGTATGCATGTTCATGTTTGTAAATGAAAATTGGGTTTTCGAGTAATTGCATTCATGTTCATGTGTTTATTGAAAACTGGATTTTCATGTAAGAAAAAAAAAAGAGACTGTAGGGATGGTGGTATAGTCCCGCTTGCGATTCCTGCCTACGTTGTACGCATATGAATGGTGGTAAGTAGGGATAGTGGTGTTGTCCCGCCTGTGATTCCCACTTACGGTGCACGCGATATAGATGGTGGTAAGCAGGGATGGTGGTAGAGTCCCACCTATGATTCCCGCCTACAATGTTTCAATGGGTTTTTGTTGTGTGAAAAGTAACTGTAACGATGGTGGTAAGTAAGGATGGTGGTATAGTCCCGCCTGCGATTCCCACCTACGGTGTACATGTAGGGATGGTAGTGTTATCCTACCTGTGATTCCCGCCTACGGTGCACGCGATAGGGATGGCAGTAAGCAAGGATGGTGGTAGAGTCTCGCCTGTGATTCTCACCTACAGTGTTCGATAAATGTTTTTGTATGAATCATTTTTTGGAAAAATGATGAACTATTAGTTTTGGGCCAAAATGAGATTTTGGCGTGTGTTTGAAAAATAATCATTTTTGAAAAAAATGATGTTTTAAGGCTAAAGCATATTTCATCATGTGCATGCATGTTGGTTGGTAGCATTAATGTATTTTTATCTTGGGGATTGTTTGGATTATTACTTACCTGCAGTACCATTTTATGGTACCGTAGATTTTGTTGCAGATGAGGACGACGAGCCTTAGGGATCAGCTTCGTGGAGAAAGTGGCATGTGGTTGCTGTTGTTCTGGATTATGAAATTTTTCTCCCACTCGTGTATATTTTTGGTTTTTTGCTGTATTTTTCAGATAACTGTTTAATTGTCAGTATACTTTTATTTTGGTAAATTTTGTATATAAAAATTCTGGTACTTAGATGACTTATTTAATTATCCGCTGCGTATTTATTGTGCACTATTTGTATGTTGCACATACTTGAGCACTTATCGTTAGGATGTGTGACCCGTGTTGTCATCATCATGACTTCACGATTCCCGAAATTTTTCGTACACGGGAGTTGGGGCGTCACAATTTTACATTTAACTAGTACAAGCATACCATTGCATTAAAATATAAAATTGATTTTAATTTCATATTGAATTATAAAAAAATTGTAAAAATATTGTAGGTAAATCATTTTCTACGTATAAAATGGGCTTACAATTACAATAAATGTCTAGACTTTGCAAGAGGTTATATTATCAAGTTATGGGTTAAAATAGAGTCGGAATGCTCTAGTTTCGATTATGACTCCGAGTTTGCTAGAGTTCGAATCCAAACTCTGACTCCGACCACACTAGACTCTATCGGAGTGGAGTCGAGGCTATAACCACCCAAAAATACCCAAATCACAACACGCAAAATCAACCAAGAATCAAAACAAGCAAAATTTGGAAGAAAAAATCATCGATTCACCCAAATTACAAGCAAAATCACCAAAATCACAAACCCAACAAATTGACACAGATTAAGAGATGGAGATTGCGAGTAAAGGACTTACGAGAGACGAGGCCAAAGGGATAGGGGACCTAGGGTTTCTTAGAAGAGATCGAGGGGAGGGGGCTAAAGTTGAAAATTGAATTTTGAAGTGATGAGATCAAATAGGAGGTGCAGTTGTTAATGTTCGAAATACGTACAACGACGTCATTTTACCCTGTGAAAACGACGTCATTTTACGCAATAGTGTGGCTGTGGTGAGGTTTACAAAGTGTTTTAACTCTGTTTGCGGCCTTTTGGGTTGGGCTGCGAAGGTTTTGGGCTTTTAAACCCTCTTTTTTTTTCTCCTAAACCCTAAATCAAATCTTAAACCAATTTTAATCCTTCTTTTAGACATAATTTTTTTATTTATGGGTTCTATAATTTTTTTTTATCTCTAAGTTTAATTGTTAACTAGTATTGATTATTAACAATTACTATTTAATTAATGTTTAATTACATGTCATTATACGATATTATTACATGTTATTAATAGTAGACTCAATCGAAGCAGAGTTGGGGCTACAACCACCCAAAAATACCCAAATCACAACAAGCAAAATCACTTAAAACCCCCTTCCCCCCCCTCCCCCCCCCCCCCCCCACACACACAGAAAAACGTAAAACCTGGAAGAAAAAATCATCAATTCACCCAAATCACAAGCAAAATCACCAAAATCACAAACCCAACAAATTGACACAGATTAAGTGATAGAGATCAAGAGTAAAAGACTTGCGAGAGACAGAGACCGAGAGGCGGAGGGTGAGGGACTTAGAAGAAGGATTCAACGGCAAGGGGCAATTGTGGCGATGGCTAAGGGTAGGGGAACACAGGGGGACGAAGACAGGAGAGTGAGGTCCTAAAGGCGACAAAAGAGGCACTATTGGGAGAAGAGAGAGAAGTTTACTTTGTCGAGAGAGAGAGAGAAGGAGAGAGAGACTAGGCCAGCGGGATGGGGGACCTAGGGTTTCTTAATAGAGATCAAGGGGAGGGGGCTAAAGTTGAACCTTGAATGTCAAAGTGATGAGATTGAATGGGAAGAGGGGTGTTAAGGTCCTAAACACGTAAAACAACATTATTTTACCCTTTGAGAATGACGTTGTTTTACACAATAGTGTAGCTATCATGAAGCATTTTGGGCTGGGCTGGGCTGTGTGGGTTTTGGGCTTTAAAACCCTCTTTGTTTTTGGTAAACCATGTTTTGGGGCTTTTTTTTTCTCTCCAAAACCCCAAATTAAATCTTTCTTAAATCAATTTTGATCTTTGTTTTAGCCATAACCTTTTTTATTTACGGGTGCTATAATTTTTTATCACAAAGTTTAATTGTTAATTAGTATTGATTATTAACAAGGGAGAGCCTACAAGGCGGACGTTGTGTAATTAGAAGATTTACACCCTCTAATGGGAGGGTGAGACGTGGCAGGCATAGTAGATTTACAATAGATGCAAAAGACAGAAACTAACCACTCCCCAAGTGCAATCCTCCACAGTGTCCCCACGACTCACTCTCTCTCCCTTTCAAAAACCACCATCTGCAATCTCTCTCTCACTTTCACTCTCTCCATCTGTAATCTCTCTCTCTCTCTCTCTCTCTCTTCCGTATTCTAAATCTTAGATTTCGACAAGGGCATCCAAATCCGTTTCACACTGCCTCGTACCCAGATGGTAAGTTTCAAGCATTTAAAATTCGAAAGAACTGAAGCTTTATTGATAAGATCTAAGAACTGGAACTTTGATGGGAAAAGAATTATGCGGAAAAAGATTTAAGTACATTTCTCCACCATTAAAACATTTCTATAAGCATAAGTGATAGGAATTCTTACCATTTTTTGCGATGAAGGAAACAGAGAGAGCTGTAAAGTGGGCTTTGTCTGACGAAAACAGAGGCAGGTTGACGGTGGGGAAGAGAGAGTGAAGTGGAAGAGGGAGAGGGAACGGATCGAGGAAAACAAAGAAGAATAGCGTGTGAGTGAACCCGCGGTAAGTTTCATGAATTTATGACGTGGCGTTCTCTCATTGGGTGGTGTAAAACACTCGAATTCACCGGATCCTGTTTTAAGATAAACTCTATTAACAATTACTATTTAATTAATGCCTAATTACATGTCATTATATGGTACTATTACATGTTATTAACTCATTATAATATTTTATACTAATGTCTAATTTAACTTGTATTCTAGTGTTTACTTACATGTTATTATACTAAACTTAAAGTATTACATGTTATTATATTAGTTTTTAACTTAATTATATACTAGACTTAGTATATGTAACAATCCAATCCTAAAATTAGGCCATAAAATAAGTTTTATGTATTGTCATATTATTATTAAAAAAATTTATTTATTGTTATTATTATAATTATCACATTATCAAATTCATGTCATTAATAAGTTACTAATTTTAATTTGAAGTAGTATCATTATTAGCATCATTATTATTAATTCATCAAAAGGATGAGTGTAGTGGATTACTTTAAACTTTCACGTTCTCCCTTCCTCTAGGATGTATCTTTTGTAACCGTTTTCCTCTCCTTTTGTACATTACTACTTCCATAATCAATAAATGAACATCTTTAAAACCTCCATCGGCACACCGCCTTCAGGTGTTTTTTTGGTTCAAAGTTTTCGGCAATCTTCTAAGCCTTATGGTGATTTCTTTGTCCCAAAGATTTTGGCAATCAGGTTGCCTACTTATACGCCCAAATCTCTGCTGTTATAACCTCTCATTCCCCCACAATGTTCCATGCCTCTCTTCCATGCCGATAGTGCTTTGCTCCTCATCTCTCAGGAGTAAATAGTCATACCCCACTACCTTGCACCAACCACCATTGAATCAGATTGAGAAGAAGAAGCCCCAACCTTTACCAACGCACGAAAAACTACACCCCAAGGCATCACAAGGCATTGTGAACCGGATTAGATTGACTACACTAGACCGATAGCCAACAGTTTAGTTCGGCAAAAATGATGCACTGAAGTTTTCGATCCGTGACTCTCCCCAGACTGAACTGGATTAGACCGACTACACCCCTAGGCATCGTGAAAACTCACTACCAGCAAAGAACCCAATGCAATGATGTTCCTACACCTCCACAAACTACCGTAAACAAATCAGAGCACAAAGAGATCACCATGCAAGGTAGTTGTAACATCCTGGATTTTAGTGTATTTTAATGAAGGATTTATTTAATTTATTTTATGATTAATTATCTTGTTTTAAAATTTTGGGAGTTTTTAAATATTATTTCTTAATATTTTATGTTGTGAAAATTATTTTTATGTGCTTTTAGATTTTATTTACTGTTTTGGCATTTAAAATGATTTTTAATTTTAAATTGATTTATTTATGGGTTTTAAATTTTTATTGTTGCATTTAAATTATTTCACTGCGTTTGGTTTATTTTATTTAGCTTTCGGTTTTAATTTCATCTCCGTTGAATTTTTCGGGACCCAGCTTGAAAGACTGGATCTTCCCTTTTTCCCTCTTCTTTTTCTTTTCTTTTCTTTTTCTTCTTTCTTTTTTCTTTTCTTTCCCCTGGTTTCCCCCGCATGCCCGACCCCTTCTCTCTCTCCTCTCTCTCTCATGTAAATCGGCCTTGCCGTTGCTGCGCCGCCTCCGGCCGGCGGTGGTCGACACAGCCGGCACCGTTCGGTCCCTCAGCCACCGGCGACCTCCCCCATAAAATCTCAAACTGCCTTGTGCCACCGTTAGCCGCCACGGACCGGTTGAACCCGCGGTGGGTTTTTCTCCATTCCGCCGCCGTCCAGCCACCTCTGGCCACCATTTCTTTACCACATCTTCACCGGCCCAATACCAAGCATTTCCACCCAAACCTGGCCCCGATCCGTCGCTGGAGCCGGTCATACGAGCATCACTTCCGATTTGACATTTCGGCCTTAAAACCGTCCTTTTCCGCCACTATTCACGGCCAACCACCACCACCATTAGATTCTCCACCTTCCAAAGGCCCTACCCTATCAATTTCAAGTCTCCGTTTGAAACCGTGAAAAATTCCCATTTCACTGCATTTCGGTCAGTGTTTTTATACTGTGTGGTTTTGCTGTTTTGGCATTTTTCAGTGCCTCGAAACCTTCGTAAAAATTTTTTAAAGCGCTGTAAGTATTTCCTAAACAATTCTTTTGAGATTTAATTATATTTTTACAATTAACTGCTTTATTTTATATATATGTATCCTGGTTGGTTTCCGGACTGAGTCCGAAGAGTTCGGGGGTGGATGGATTGATCGGAGTATATTGTTGTGTGATTTTTGGGAGATTGGATTTATTGTTGGATTTGATTATGTTGTGAATTGGAGTTGGTTATTGGATATTCTGACTGTGATCTGGTTAATTGTTGGAATTGTGTTTTGATCTGGTTTGGTTGTGATATTGAGGTTATTGTTGGTTCATGGCATATGCACGCATGATCATGTTTGTAAATTGAAAACTGGGTTTTCGTGTATTGCATTCATGTTCATGTGGTTATTTTGAAAACTGGGTTTTCATGAGATTTGGACTTTTTGGTGCGTGTGTATCACGACCCCAAGCCGAGATGGGGTATTATCTCGGTGGAGCTCCTCTGGTCACTCGGGAGGGGAATATACTGAGTGACGTCCCCTGGGTTGTCGCCGGGCGACAACGGGATCGGACGTTGGACGTGCCGACTCCGTGGCCCTTCTGCTAGCGGGGGCTAGAGGATGACCTGGCCACGAACGCACCGGGTGCGGAACTGAGCATCTCTCGTAAAGTAGCCAGGACGTGCGGATGGTCCATAGGGGAGACCATGGTGCATATGGTTAATTGGAATAAATGGAAATTGGCTGTTTTTTGAGAAAATAGCGTGAGTTGTTTTTGTGTATCATTTTCTGGAAAAATGATGAATAATGATTTTTGTGTGCCATTTTCTAGGAAAATGGTGGAAATTGATTTTACTGGAAATGATTTTTGAGCCAAAGAGATTTTTGGCGTGTGTCGCATTATTTCATTTGCATCATGGGCATGCATGGTTGGTTGTGTAGATATGATTATATCTCTGGACTTGGTTAGGTTATAACTTACCTGCGGTACCATTTCATGGTACTGCAGACTTTGTTGGTGATGCAGATGCCGAGCCTGAGGATCTGGCTCCGCCGGAAGAGTGATCTGGGATCACTCGAGTTGTAGCTTTTAATTTCAGACTTGTATTTTATTTTCTGGGACTTGGCTTTGTTTTTAAGGTATTTGGTATTTTGGATTTCTGTATTAATTAAAATTCTGGTACTAGTAGACTTTATTACCTTCCGCTATGTTTTTATTTGTGCACTGTTTATTTGCTGCACACACTGACACTTGTCGTTGGGATGCGTGACCGGTTGTCATCATCTCGGGTGTCTCGATTTCCGTGCTGATCCGTACATGGAAGTCGGGGGCGCCACAGTAGTGTAGTCGTCTTTCAGCCCATGCACGACAACCCAGCTAGCACTTGTCACTCTTTGTTTGGCATTACCAAGAACAGAGTTTGCCACCATCACTCACCTGCAAAGAGAGGAAGCTAGCTCCACCCTACACCGCCTTACACCATCGTGACTCATTCCCTTCCCACGACAAGCCAAAGTACCATTAAATCATGACAACCATTTTGAGCCATCTAACACCGAAAGAACCCATGCTCGTGAACCCAAGGTAACCATCCTCATATTGTTGGAAACCACCTAGAAAGCCCTCAAATTCACCACACACAACTTTCCCTCGATGAGTCCTTGTCACAAACCATCATCTGCACAAAAATCATTTTCTTCTCGATCTAACGAATGCGATAGAATTATAAAAACCATTACTAAATTATAAAAAAAAAATCCTATTTTAAACATAGGGGAATCCACGGATATGATAGAATTGCTCATAAATCTAGTATTCGAAAAAGTAGGCCTAGCTTGATTTTCCAAACTTTCTAAGCAATATATAATACCTAAATTATACCATCTAAATTAATATGTATCTGTAACTTTTTATTTATGTTACATCTAAGATAATCTAAATCAAAATTTTGTACCGTTGTCAACATCTTATGATATAATAATTTTCCATTCTTAATAAGAGAATATTGAAAAGGTTAGAATGGCTAAAAATAGCTCTAGATTTGATGCAGTTTTGCAACTCTCTCTCTCTCTGAAGATGAGTTCTCTCCATCTCTCTTTAGGTGAGTCTTAACCACTTGTTAAAAGTTATTGCTTTCCCTCCAATCTCTATCCGTTCCTCTTTTAACTATCTCTTACCTTTACCTCATCCCATCAACCCATCTCCTTCCCCCCCTAATACAAACTTGTCATCTCACCAAACTCATCTTGACAACCTCATTACACAAGCAGAAGCTCTAACCTGGAATGACTTGAAACTAGAACCAGAACAAGAAGCAACAAGATCATTTTCCAATCAAGCTCTAGTGGGGAAACTGGTTTCCTCAAAACCTCTCAATAAGTTAACTTTCCATGCCACTATTACAGCAGTTTGGAGCTTTGTCATTGGTGTAGTCATTGAAGACATTGAGGTAAGCACATTTCTTTTTACCTTTACATCTTTCTAGGAGAAAGAAAGGGTATTGGAAAATAGGTCATGGAACTTTAAAGGATTCCATATGGTTCTCAGAAATGGCCTTCAATTTTGAGTATAAATGAAATTCCTCTAAATTCCTCTATATTCTGGTTTCAAATCCATGGACTACCATTGAAAATATTGTCAAAAAATAAAAATAAAAATGGCTTTAAGATATTCCAAGTGATTGGAAACTTGCTTGAGGTTGACTTTACCTCTGTATTTGGAGTTGCACTTAGAAGGTTTATTCATATCAAAGTAGAACTGAACATCAATAAGCCTCTTCCTGAGGCGTTTGATCTCCTAAGGCCTAATGGCCCAGCCATCAAAGTTAAATTCAAGTATGAGAGGTTATCGGAATTCCATTATGTTTGTGGGAAGCTTGGTCACATTCAACAGTTATGTCCTGAGTATGCTATAGATCTAGAGGAAACACGATTTGGTCATTAGATGAGAACTCTTATTGGTAGCAGTAGAAAAGGCAATCCTTTTGAAGTCCAATACTAGTACCAACAACAACTTCCTATCTGTCAAAGGCCATTACAATAGCAAGCCAGAATGCAAGACCAAGATAGCATCAAGGGCCGAAAGGGATCACTAGAAATTTCACCAACCCCTCCTGTTAATAGAAATGAATATTCTATTCAAGAACTTTTCAATCTAGCAAACCAGAACCTCAAAAAAATTGTTCATGGAGGTTAAGTAACCGATGCTGATGAATTTCAAGAAAGTCAACCCAAGGTTGTAAGTCTGCACAATCTTCTGCAAGAGCCATTCGGTATTGCTTTGTCCCCTTATGCAGACAAGCCAACAAGTATGTTAAATGCAGCCCCCAAAATAGGCCAAAACTCTTATCTAGGAAGCCAAACTTCAACCTTTGCTTCTTTGAGCCAAGTAAATATCTTATATCACATTAATATCCACCACATAGAGCCTGCCGAATTCCATCAATCTAGGAAGAATTTAATTCAGCCCCTTTCTCTTACTCCTGTCAAACGCCACCTCTTCACTTGCCAAAAGGCACAAAATCTAAATAGAGTCCCTCTATCTTCCACGACATCATTGCCCAATTTGATCATCTCAATGGACCAACACTTGCTTACAAGCCTACTCTATCCCTATTAGTTAGTCCATCTGGGAAAACTTGCGTGGCTCTTACAAAAAATGTCAATGGAGACTTCTTGTTTAAAGGTACCATTGAACCCACAACCAAACTTTGTCTTTCTAACTCCACAGCCAATTCTATCCAAAACATGGAACCATCCTCATCTTCGGATAACCAGCAAGGGAACAACATGGACATTATTCCTCTAGAAATCCTTACACCTCTTAATATCACACCTCTTGCTACCATCTAACCAGCCACTAAAAGTTTCATTCCCTTTGAACAAGATCTGTCTGAGTCACCACCAAAACCAGTACCACACCCATCCACTAAAATTATTTATTTTAAAAAGAGGTTTTTGAACTCACCTGAGAGAGATCTACCACCAAAAAAGAGAGAACAGTCTTCTAGAATATCAGAGTTTGACATCCTTGCTGAGATGGAAGTAACCTTCTCAGTTGGAGCTGGAGGAGCAAGTAGCATGGAGGAAGACCCTCCCTTGTCATCATTCATGACAAAAGTCAAGAAGGAGGGAACCTACAGAAGAACCAGGAAAACAAGAATGCATTATTCTTCATATCAGAAGTCATATGCAACACGAGGAAGTAGTACTACCCCATCAACAAACCATGTCCTTTTATCTTCCACGGTCCAAATGGCTGAGGCGGCAGAGCCTGATCTGCCCCACAAATAAAAAGGAAAGTCCCTTCCGGGAACTGCAGAGGCATAACCCAACTTGCTACAAGGAGAAGTCTAAGGGCTCACATCAGGACTCATCATCTTGATGTGGTTTTCTTATATAAGACACTTTTGAATGATGCTAAGACTAATTCTATTGTTACTAGTTTAGGATTTTCTTTATCTTTGCATATCCCATGCCAAGGTAGGAAAGGAGGGCTTTTGGTATCATGGCACCTTGGTGTAGATATAGAACCTGTTTATATTTGCTGCAACATTATCTCTATGCATGTGTACTCTGATCCTGCTTATATGTCATGGTTGCTTTTAATGGTTTACTATCCTGCTCATCATTTCAAAAGCATAATTTTTTAGACCTATTGTTTAAGATCAATCACACTTTCTCTAGCCCCATTTTAGCACTAGGAGATTTTAACTCTCTCCTCAATAGCTTAGAGAAGCTTGGAGGCAGGCCTTTTGCCTCTACTTCCACATCTAGTGGCTTGAGAAATTTCATGGATGAGGCAGGTTTTGCTGACTTAGGTTACAATGGCCCTTGTTACACTTGGACCAACAATAGAATGGGCCATGGTAACATTAAAGAGAGATTAGACAGAGCCATTGCTAATCATCAATGGACTTTGCTCCATCTTGATGCAAAGATCTTAATCTGCCCATTCACAATTTTGACCATTCCCCCATCCTCCTAAACTCTTAGAAACAAACCCACACCAGCAAAGTCTTTAGATTTGAGGAGTTTTGGGCTAGGGACCATACTTGTAGTAATGTCATTAAGAAGGCTTGGGACTCCAACCATAGGGGTAATCCTCCCTTTATTTTCATGCAAAAGTTGAAAATGGTCAAAAGTGCTCTCAAAAGTTGGAACATTAGCCACTTTGGTCATATTCAGACTAGCATCAAGACCCTTTCCAACCTGCTGTCTCAAATTTAGTCTTAGGGTCCCTTTCATAATCTCTCTAATCAAGAGGACTCTATCAAAAATAGTCTCAATGAGCAGCTAAAAAGAGAGGAGATTTTGTGGAAACAAAAGTTTCGAGTTTAGTGGCTCACAACCATTGACCTGAATACCAAATTCTTCCATATGTCCTCCACTATGAGACGAAGAAGAATGAGATACACTATCTCAGAACTTCTAACAATTCTTGGGATTCAAATCCTCCCAAGTTCCAAGACCATTTCAAGAAAATCTTTCAAACGTCTTACCCATATTGCCCTGATGACCTCTAATTTGTTTCCTAATAAAATTAGTGAGGAGGATAACCTTATGATGCTACGTAGGATTCCTTCTGATGAAGAGATCCTTTCCACCATTAAGCAAATCCTCTCTTCCAAATTCCCAGGACCTGATGGTTTTACTGGTTTTTTTACAAGACCTATTGTAATATTGTCAAATAGCATTTGAATAAAGTTGTTAGGAACTTTTTCACCTCTAGTCATATGCTTAAGGAGATGAATCATGCTAACATAGTTCTCAAGCCTAAGATTGCTTCTCCTAGCACAGTTCACCATTTCAAGCCTATTAGTTTCTCTATATATGTTATGAGATTATCCCAAAAATCCTCACCAACAGACTTAAGGTTGTCATGGGGAAAATTATCTCCCTTTACCAAACTGCTTTTATGTTTGGAAAGATCATTCAGGAAAATATCATTCTGACTCAAGAAATTTTCCATGTCCTTGGGACAAAAAGTGGCAGAAGTCTTATGGCTATTAAGATTGACATGGAAAAAGCATATTCCATTGGTGCGCACCATGCGAGAATAAACATGCTTCTGCCACTAACACCTCCCTATTAACTGCAATACGGTATAAGGACAGAAAAGCCCTTTCCAATGCTTGGTCTCCACACCACACGTCCTGCCAAAATCTGATACGAATACCATCACCAACTACAAAACAAATTTTATTTGCAAAACATGGCCACCCTTTCCTTATATACTTCCATAAACCCACACCATACCCTCCTCTCACTTCCTTAGAGCACCAACCACCCCAAGCGACACCAAATCTAGCATCAATAATATCCTTCCACAATGAAGGAAAGGAATGAGAAATCAAGCATTGTGATCATGCCACCTAATCCAAACACTATTCCATTCAACCATTATTTTTTGTGCCAAATCAAAGATGGTTTCAACCCTAGTGAAACTCCAAATTTTTTAGATCCAATTGAAATTTCAAATCCTTGGTGAAAACTGAAACCCTAAACGGTTTTCTCAAACCCCAAATGGTTACCCCAAACCCTATGTGTTGGCTATTTTAACTTAGTGTTTAATCACTAAATTAAATAACTTGAACATGCTATTAACAATTCAAATTCATTTTTATTACGCCCTTATTTATTCTTTTATACCTTAATAATCATATTGGGTTAAGAAAATTTAGATTTGGGCTTGAAGCCAACTAAAACCCTAAAGTGAAGCCCATGAGAACTCAAAATTGAGCCCATTAGTAAGGCCCATTTTAGGCCCACCGAAAGACATCACCAAGGGAGGCTTCTTGAGAAATTTTCTTCCCCCTCCCAAGGCTTAGGCATAAAGGCTACAAGATCATAGCCCTAAATAGTCCTTTGATGGAAGACATAAAGGTTACAAGATCATAGCCATCCACTTAGCCAGAAACTTTCTGCTACAAATAGCAGCTGTGCAGCCCTTTCTTCCCCCATCTTTGGTTGCCAACCTCCCATTCAAAGGTCATTCAACCACTCATGTCAGCCACACATTTGGTATAAGTAGTCCCTTGCCTCCCACACTTCAGAATTTGCATTCACAATCCTTTTTTTGGAGAGAACCAGAGAGAGAGTCTTAAGACAATTTTCCTGGTTGCCTTTACTTGATTTGTTTGAAGCCTTTGTAAGTAGATTCTAATGAAACTATCTTCATATAAGCTATTTCTATTTAATTCTAGTTTCTATTGGTATATTTAGTGTAATTTTCATTGATATTTGATTAGAGAAAATTCTGTTTAAATATGCAATGGTCATACTGGGCGGTAGTCTGGATATTGTGTGGAACTTTGGTTTTCTTGAAGAAGTTTTTGGCAAGATCTTGATCCGTTATTTTTATGGCTTAGAGTTAAGAAGTTAACATAGAAATTGGATTTAGATTTTTTGAATTTAAAGACATTTTAATTAGAGTTTTCATTATTTTAGAGAGTTGGAAACTGGAGTTGTAAAAACAATTTATGTTTTGAGTAGTTGTTGGTCTTTTGTTAGGGAAGCATGATCCTATGGTCTTGATATTCACATATGTTTATCTTAGGACTTTGATTTGTATGTTAGGAACTTATTTTTGGAGAATAATTGTGGTGCCCCTCCCCACTTGGGATTTGGTAGGAGTCGCAACACCAGGGTGTTGGCCACTCGGTTCACACACCCCAACACAGCGTGCAAGTGTGTGCGCACATGCAATATGTGTAAAGTTATAAACGTAATGGAAAATTATAAGGCAATCCAAAAACTAAGTACTAGAAAATTTAAATACAACCCAACAAAGAAGTCCTCCATAAGATTATTAAAGTCATCAGCTGAATAAAATAAAATAAGAGTTCAATCAACTACAACGGGGATAAATCCCAAGTTATCACTCCTTAGATGGGGTCGGTCCTCCACGCTTAAATCCGTCCTCTGTATCAAAGTCTACGATTCCATGAAAAGGAACTGCAGATGGGAACACCACAATGAGATTTCACAATCTCAGCAAGTAAATCCATAGATCAACCACAAAAAATACAAACAATGGAAACAGACAACCATAAGCACACAACGAGCATAAAAGATATTCCAAAATTTACTTTTTCCTTTCCCTTTACCAGAAACATTTACAGATAACCCACTCACACCAAAATCTCATTTTATACATAGAAAATATTCATTTTATTACTGTATGCACCATGGTCTCCCCTAGGGACAATCCACATACTTTGGCTCCCTTCTTCATACCACGGGTAATGACCGTGTGTGTGACTTTGTAACGATCGATGCCCAACTCCGCACTTAGCCAGTACGTTACCGTCACCAAAGCGTTATCGTCTCTTCCAAGCTTGTTGTCGCCCGATGACAACCCAGGAAATGTCACTCAATTTTACAGGCTCTTGAGTGACCATATGAGCTTTACTGAGATAATGCCTCATCTAGGCTTGGGATCCTAGTACGCACACACTCACAAAATTTCATTAGCCTTTTGACACCAAAAACAAAATTTCCAAATTACAGTGCATACATAGAGCAAAGCAGAGTTAATATGATAAAGATAAATAATGACAATTAGAAATGCAGATGCGTGAACAGACAATTATTGGATCACATGGCAATAGATACATTAACCAATGGCAGAACAACACACAAAATCACAAACCACAACTACACGTGATTCCCAACGCTTCACCCTGCCCTTGGCCAAGAATTCCAACACCAACTACAGTCTTATATCCCAATGCTCCACAAGGCCCCCGACCACTTTTCCATTCACAACAGACTGCAGTAAAACATAGTTTAACTATTTTCCAATGTCAGTATTCTGGGGGTCAGTCTAGGGCATTACTTACATCACGGAAGGGTAATTTTGGATGATCAAGCACACCAACTTAAATTATCCCCCTCAGATCGAGAGAAAACTGAGTGTGCACATGCACGGGTCGCTACGTAGATGCAAAAAATAGTTAGTCAAATTTATACGTGGCTTAAAATAATATTCAAGGAAAGTGACAAATAGGCTTACTGTTGTGGAGTCTAGAGAGGTGGAGCATGGCAGCAGTAATGGCGGTGCACGGTGACAAAGGCGGATCTAATCATATTGAAGGAGTTCTACGACTAGGAAAAAATTAAAGGGTGGCCGATCTGATGTGACAGAGGGTGGAGGAAGTAATTTTTGCCTGTGGATGGCAGTGGAGGACGACCGGGCAAAACCCAAATTTTGGATTTTTAGCCGATGGGTTGGGGTGAAATCTGAGGGAGGAGTTTGGGAAGAGGGGAAATAGGCGAAATAGGCGAGGGGTGGTTAGACGACCACAAGGGAGCTACTGATAGTGGCAGGCTACGACAGCACATGATGAAGCTCTAGGAAAGAGAAACAAAGCAAAAGGAGGAGAGAGGACATTAGAGAGGAAAGAGAGATCAGAGGGAGGGGGGTTGAGATAGAGCAGCCTATCATGGGGGTTGAGACAGAGGAGCCCATCTACTTGTTTCAGCCTATGCAATTTTAGATTTTTTCGACTCTAGTCTCACCACCTCTGGTCCTTTTTCAACTTCTTAAAGCTTCATTACATCTTCAGGTGTAGGGGCAGCTTCTTGTCTATCCATGGTCATTTCTAGTTGAGGGACTTTCTTTCCACTTCTCAAAGTAAGAACGGTCTTTACTGTCTCAATAACATCCCCTGAGATATAATGTACATGTGGTTGTTGCCGGTACACTTGAGGATTAGGTTGAGGCTGTGCTAGAAACTTCCCTTTCTCCAAAGTTCTTAGTGTTGTATTCATCTTATTTATGGTGCTTCACAATTCATTTATGGCCTGAGTGTTTTGATTATTTGTGGTGGCCTGGATTTAGGGTTGTTCACTGACTCGACCCGGCCCGAAAACACCAAGTTTTGACCCGACCCGATACATTTCCATGCCGATCTGTTAATCGCTAACCCGTTAACCGATTACCCGATTCTTCTTCTTCCTTTCTTTATTTATTTGTTTTTTTTAATTTTTAATGGAGATTTCGCTTACTATCCCATTTCCAAATCACATTCAAATCCACGCAATAATCATCTTAAAATCGAAAGCGAATGGAACCCAGAAAAATGAAAGAAAATGAAGTAAGATAAGAAAGAAAATGGAACTAGAAGAAGAGCCTAGAAAAATAAAATAAGAAAGACTTTCCTTGAGAAAGCAAGCTTGGCTGTGTTGAGAGAGAGAGAGAGAGTTTCAGTTACTTCACTCACTAGTTTTCTCAGCCGTAGGTCCATAACCATTGTTTGGCCCATAATGTAAAACGAAGATCCTATGGAGGCACCTAAGTTTTTCCAAAGTGTGGGATTTTGCCCACAATATATGCCTGAAAAGTAAGGCTGTGCATCCGGATCCGGATTCGGATATCTGGATCCGGCTTTTTAAAAGCGGGGGGATATCCGCCCGGATAAACCGGATTGAAATCCGGGCGGATATCCGGGTTTGGATCTGGATATCCGATTATCCGGATTTTTTTTTCATTTTTAGTTTTTACCACTTTTTAAACAATTTTTTTTTTTAAAAAATAACTTTTTAACACTTTTTAAGTGGCTTTTTTGTAGGCTTTTATATTTGTCATTTTTATAGGGATTTTTTTATATAATGAATATTTTTATAGGCATTTTTTGAACTTTTTTATTGCCTATTCAATTTTTTATAAAACAAAATAAATAATAATAGATTCAACATACACGATACATTACAGACTTTATATTATTGTTACATCGTACTGCAAGTCATTAGCTTTACAAGGAACAAATAATGAAAAATTCAAAAACATCAGCAAAGAAGCAAAGAACTGTGGAAGAACATTTGAAGTCAAGCCCCTTTATCATCTTCATTGTGAGCTGCGGGAAACAAAGAAATGAAAATCAAGAAATTAGTAAAAAATCATATCCCAAATGGAAAAAAAACCAAACCAAAACCAGTTCCAAACCAAAAAGAAAGGAAAAAAAATTTTAATGAACGCAATGGCGAAATATAGAACTTTAGATTCTTGATATATACAACATCCAAAGAAATGAATAGCATGAAAAAAAAACTGAAAATAGACTAGAGATTAAGAAAAAAAATCAAACTCAAATCCAAACCAAAAAGGAAGGGGACAAAAGTTTGATGAACACAGTCCCAACATCCAAAGAGATGACTAGCAAGAAAAAAAAATCGAAAATAGACTAGAAATAAAACAAAAAACTCAATACCCAAATTCAAAACAAAAATAGACTAGAGATTACAAAATAAAAATAAAAAACCAAACCAAACCCAGATCCAAACCAAAAAGAATGGAAAAAAAAAGTTTAATGAACACAATCGTAGCATCTAGAGAGATTAATAGCAAGAAAAAATCGAAAATAGACTAGAGATTAGGAAAAAAAATAAACTCAAATCCAAACCAAAAAGGAAGGGGACAAAAGTTTAATGAACACAATCCCAACATCCAAAGAGATGACTAGCAAGAAAAAAAAAATAGACTAAAAATAAAACAAAAAACAAAAACAAAAAAACCCCATACCCAGATCCAAAACAAAAATAGACTAGAGATTAGAAAATAAAAATAAAAAACCAAACCAAACCCATATCCAAACCAAAAAGAATGGAAAAAAAAGTTTAATGAACAGAATCGCAGCATCTAGAGGGATTAATAGCAAGAAAAAATCAAAAATAGACTAGAGATTAGGAAAAAAAAACAAAAAAAAAATCAAACCAAACCCAGATTCAGATCTACAAACTTAGAGAGAGAGAGAGATAGAGCTCACAAAAAAATAGATGTAGATGGGCTTCAGATGAAGCACGCACAAACCCTAAGAGAGAGACAAGGATTGTGTGTGCTACAATTTCAAGATGGTTGAAAGAAAGGAAACAAAGCAGAATGTGAGAGAGAGAGAGGGAGAGAGAGGAGAAATAGAGAAGTGAGAGTCTGAGAGAGAGGAAATGAAAAAGTTACCTTTTTACTTTTGTTTTGGGGAAGAGGTAACCTACGGGTTACTTAATTTTTGCCTTTTGGGTTACCACCTTACGGCTTCAACCTTACATAAAAGCTGGTTACAGATGTTATACCGGTTAAATACCGGATCCGTAATGATTCGGGCAGATATAATTAATTTTATATCCACCCGGATCATCCGGATTTCCGGATTTTTAACCAGACCGGAAAAAAATCCGGTCTGGATGCACACCCTTACCGAAAAGCATCACTCAATAGATAATAAAATTGTCGATGCCGGTTGAGACCATTTCATTGTGGAGGACCTCCTCGATTTTTCCAACAAAGACGCTGTCATTACCGACGGTACCATCGACAAGGCCGCTGGAAAGTGGAAACTCTATCGAATCCTCCGCTGGAAACCTAACTTTCTAAAAGAAATGAATGGGGCTGAAATTGAAATAAAAAAATTTTAAATTGGGTAACGGGTAATACTCGTTTCCCATTTTAACCACAAACGGATCGGGTTTTCAGGTCGGGTAAATTCGGAAGCACGGGTCGGGTTGGGTCTGGTTTATGGGTTCTTTGTTCAGCCCTACTTGGATTGCTAAAGCGTATTGACCATCTGTGCCATACTGTCATCTAGAGACTTCTTCACAACTGATTGAAGCTGAGAACTCTGTGCAGCTGCATGAGACTAAAATCCTGGAGGTGCTGCAAAAGGATAGCTCTGAGGAGTCTGATATGGTTCCTGCTGGAGGTGAGGAACAACCTGATGAAATGGCTGCTGAGAAAATGGTGGAGTTCGGCCAGGTTGATCATTCCTCCATGAGAACTTTGGGTGATTCCTTCACCCAGGATTATATGTATTTGAGAAACATTGATTTTGTGCTTGATTGAGCTGTATTATTGCATATTTTATACATTTAAAATCAATATATTTTTAATTGTTTATTATTTTATCATTGATTTTAGATGAAAAATTGGTTTGGAAGGAATAAATCCAAGTTGTGATTTAAATTGATTAAAAGCATAGTTTATGCTTATTTTTATAACTTGTGATTTAATTGTACAATATTTATTCATATGCACAACACACTTTTAATATTTTAGTCTAGTTTTATTTTATCTTTATCTATTTATTTATTTATTTTAGTTTTATTTTAGTTTATTTATTATTATTATTTATTCTATCTATTTTTATTTTATTTTTATTTTATTTTTATTTTTATTTTTTGTTTTTCTGCACAGACTAAACGACATGTCGTTTGGTCGACAAACCAAAACGACATGTCGTTTTGAATATTTTTTGAATTTAGCTGTCTGAGAAAACGACGTGTCGTTCAATACTCAGTCAAAACGACTTGTCGTTTTGCCATCGAAGTTAAAAGCCTCTCTGTTCTAAACGACTTGTCCTTTAGTCAATGATGAAAACGACAAGTCGTTTTCGTCATCTTCAACCTCCGTCCAGTCTCTACAGTGCACGCAAACTCCATGCATGCGTTTAGGCTCCTCCATAGAACCACCACTCCAGCATGAGCACCTCAATACACGGCCAAGAACCCTTGCCTCGACTGCGCAGTCTCCTCCGAAGCCACCACGTTGCACCTGGATGAAACACATGCCGAGCTATGCATGCACACCATCATCGAAGCATCAAGCTTCCATGCATTGCACCACAGCTGTACCCAGTCACCTCCAGCAGCAACAGAGGACGTTGGAGATCAAGCCTCTACCACCCAGTGAAGCCCAGCACGCACGACTCGATCGACCTCCATGGTAGAGCATACACGACTTCACCTTCACGTAACCTCCATCTTCGGTAACCTTCTACACATCACTGCACCATCACCATGTAGCAGTGGCGTCTTGAAGACTTGGAGGAGAAAGAAAAGAAAACACAAGAGAAAGAAGTGAAAAGAAAAAAAAGCTTCGGATGGAAATACAGTAAGAAGAAAAAGAGTACTGCATGTTGCGGTTTGCATGGGCTGAACGAAAAGCATTCGGACTGGGTGGGGAATAGAAGAAAGAGGAGCATTTAGTGGAGTGGTTGAACCTAGACCCATTCGGTTTAGTGGAATGAAGAGGAAAGAAAAAGAAAGCCGGTCGATGCATACTTGGTGGAAGAATAAAGAAATGAAAATAGAAACGCACTACGCATGTGACGCTGAAAGTGAAGAAATAAAGAAAAGGAAGTGAGCGGAAGTTTTTGGAAAGAGGCATTAATTGAAGCAGTTCACGCCGCACATCAGATGAAATAAACAAATGAGATGCAAACTTTCGGCTATTAGTGGGAAACATCAAGACCTGGCATTAATGATGGTTGCAGCACAGTGTTATTTGAAGCCTATATAAGGCTTGTAAATGGACGAAGCAAATCATCGAATTTTATCAGACTTGGAGAGTTAATTCGAGAGAGAGAGTTTTGGACTTAGTGTTTGTTTTGAGAATTGTTGTTGTTCTTGAAATGGACAGATAAGTCCTTAAGTAAAGCTAGGAATGAACTTGCACAATTAAGGGTGTTTTTAATTTATTTTTGATTCATGTGATTGTTCTTTATTAATGCAAATTCTTGTTTATCATTCACTAATTATTTATGGTATTTTCTTATCTCCAAATAATCTAGGAATTGATTCCCTTCATAGATTCAGTCATGCTTTTTCTATAAAATGGTTAAGATCCTTGATTATATTTGGATTAATTCACTGTCTTTATTGATTTAATTCTTTGCTGCAATATTGCCCACTGGGTATATTGTCGTCGCTAGGTTTTGTCAATGAGGATGATAATTCACAGAGTTTTAAAAAGTAGTGAATGATTTATTAAAGAATTATTTTTCGATTAAAATGGTATTTAATTCTATATCTTCCAATTGGGGACTTTGAATAAATCTCCAATTGTGTAATTTATTGAATCAAGAATAATTAGAAATATCCAAATTTGTGCAAGGAATTCCTAATGCTTTACTATTTATAATTACAGTGATCTTCATTTTTATCCTTGTAATCTTACTTGCTAAATCACATTAAAATCAATTTTCTCTTATTGATCATTAATTATTTTCCTTTAGTTTTTTTTATTATTTGTTGTATTTTCTTTAATCTGTCTCCCTGTGGAATCGACACCCCAAAGCTGTGTTATAATTACCGCGTTATATTTTGGGCGTAATCAGTGCTCTATTGACCCAGTTAGTTGATTGCATCTGTTCAGACCCATTCTTCTGAAATACTGGCATGATTGGTCAGTATTGGGGTCTTGTGGTTTGAATTAGCGCATAAAGAGCAAGCCTCTGCAACTTTCATGGCCTTTACTTTCTCCAATTTCATGACCTCCAATCTTCTGGTTAATGCAACTATTTGGGCTTCAACATCAGTGTCCTCCTTTAGCTCATATCTGCCCCCACCAGTAATAGCCCTCAGTGGTTGTACGGTCGATGAAACTAGATCAGTCCAAGTGTTCCATTGTTGGGCACTCTCGACAAAATAGTTAAAAAATGATAGTGCTTCATTAGGTTCCTTACTAAATAATTCTCCGTTGCATATGGTTTGGACAAATTGCTTGCATCCTGGAGTGAAACCAGTGTAAAAATAATTCCCCAGCCTCCAGGATTCAAAACCGTGATGTGGGCAGATGTTCATCAAATCCTTAAATCTTTCCTAGCTGTTCTGGAAAGTTTCGTCAGGTCTTTGATTGAATTAGCTGATTTTCTCTTATATCAACTGAGTTCTCTGAAAAGGGAAGAATTTCTATAAAAATTCACGCTGCATATCAGACCAGCTAGAAATAGAATTAGACCTCAAAGAATTAAACGAAATTTTTGCTTTGTCCTTTAGAGAGAGGAAATAAATGAAACCTATTGTATTCATTAGTATTGGTCCTATTAATGAAAGTCGTGCAAGCCAACTAAAAATCCAACAGATATTGGTAAGGACTCTCAGAATCCATCCCGAGGAACTGAGGTATTAGAGACATCATGCCATGCTTTATAGAAAAATTAGGTGCATCATTAGGTAACACAATGCATGTGGGTGTAGTGGTGCAAGTGGGCTACAAATAATCTCTAAGAGTGCATGGTGCAAGTGCAGCCGTGGCTTGTTTGGTTTCAGAGCTATCGCTTGTAGAAGAGATAGAAGGAGTATCTATCTCTAAGCTGTGTAAACTACTTTCAGTGCTTGATCCAACTCTACGCAATCTATTTGAACTGTCTCTCAACCAATATATGAAACATCAGTCCAAATAGTAAATAAAAGATTCAAGCGACTGAGTAGTTGGTGAAAATGTTTTTTTTTATATAATAATAACCCAGACAACGAATAAAAAAATGAAAATAAAAATCAAGAATTTAAATTTATGGCAAGCAACTATTCCCCAGCAACGGAGCCAGAAACTTGAGTCCTTCAAAAATGATTAACACAAAGGTTATCCCAAGTGCAGAAGAGTATCGTATAATAATTATGATTAAATTCCTAAATCGTCTCCTCAGGAAAATTGCTTAAAAATCAAATTCGTGTGAAATAGTGAAAATATTTACAAAGAGAAAATAAAAAAATAAAAGAGGTGACATGTATAATGAATGGAGGAGTGCAATGAAAATGAAAATTTACTGGTCGTGAACCAGATTTATGTTTGTTGGATTTGAGTGTAGCGATAAGAAGTAAGGAATTAAAATGTAAGAAAGTAAATTAAAATTTCTGAAATTAATAGACTAAAATTTAAAGTAGCAAGAAAAATAAATGACATTAATTTAAATAGCAAGAATTAAAGGTGAAAGAAAATAAATGACATTAATTTAAATAGCAGAATTAAAAGTGCATGAAAAATAAATGACAGTAATTTGAATAAACAAAAACTAAAGTTGCAAGGAAAAATAAATGACCGAGCATAGTTTGGTGCCCACGACGTGTGTGCCAAAAAAAGTTTTCTGAATTAGGGTCATATGTCTCACAAAGTAAAGGATGAATGCAAGCAAGAAAGACAGGAGGACAGTAAGCAACAAAGCTGCAACACACGAGGAAACATATACAGCAACAAAAGCAAACATGAAGTACCCTACAATGGCCAAGAAATGCATGCAACAGAAAAAGTTGAAGTAAAGCACACTGCAGGAAAAGAGAAGTGAAGAGCAACAATAGAAGGAAGAAGAAAAGCAAGCTGAAAAAGGAGGAAAGTGTTGTCACAGAAAAGCAAGGGATCATGTATGAAATACATGGCAGCACACAAAGTCAGAAAATCAACATGTAAAGCACTGCCTAAACCATGTTGTCCATAAAGCTATAGCAGATTACTTATAACTAAGTAGAAGGTTTAAAATTAGTTTTGGAACTTTTTCTTTCTGCTTTTGTAATGTATAAATAGCAGTAGACTTGTATCATTATTTTTTAGATCAATGAGAATAAGATTTTTCTCTCAACTGTTTATGCATTTCGAATTTCCATTCATGTTTGAACATGGTATCAGAGCAAGACATTTTTCCTACTGTGTTTCATTAACTTGCAAACAAACCTCATCTCATAAGTCATGACAACTTCCTCTTCTTCTTCATCTCCTTCTTCCCTTGAGGATCTGAATAGTCCCTTCTTCCTACAGCACAGTGACAATGCTAATATTGTCATTGTCTCACCCCCATTAACTGGTTCAAACTACATTTCTTGGAGCAGATCATTTCTGCTTTTTTATTTCTATAAAAAACAAATCAGGTTTCCTGTATGGCACAATCACCACCCCTAATTTATCAGATCCTTCCTATGTTTCATAGCTAAGATGCAACAACATCCTCCTTGCATGGATTCTAAACTCTGTCTCAAAACATATTGCATCCAATGTCTTCTTCATGACTTCAGCCAAGCAGGTATGGGACAAGCTCAAGGAACGTTTTGCACAACCTGATGAGGCTCGAATCTATCACCTCCAACATAAGCTAAGTGTCATTGTACAAGGATACCTCTCTGTAAGTGATTACTTCGCACAACTTAATGCTATTTGGGAAGAATTGCATAGCTATAAACCTCTTCCATGTTGTTCATGTGGAAAGTGTAACTGTGATGCCATGGAAAATGTTGGTGAAGTCCCAACAAGGAGATTATGTTTTTAAATTTTTAATGGGCTTAAATGATAGTTATGATGCTGTGAGAGGACAAATCATTTTGTTAAGTCATTTGCCTTCATTGGACAAAACCTTTTCACTAATTTTGCAAGAGGAAAGACAAAGGCAAGCAAGGAACACAACCCTACCCACCTCAGAACCTTCTGCCCTGCTTGCCTACCAAAATTTTCCAAAGAAAAAGGATAGGTCAGATCTGGTTTGCCACCATTGTGGTAAGGTGGGACATATAAAGGAAAAGTGCTACAAGTTAGTGGGATTCCCACCAAACTTTAAATTTACCAAGCCAAGGATTGGGAACACTCCTGCTGCACCTCATTCTGCAAATCAGGTTGCTGCTCAGATTACTGCCTTAAGACATGAAGCACTTGCTCCAAGTGCCTCTCAATTGAACCTCTCTCAAGCACAAGCACAACACCTCATGGATCTTGTCAATGCTCAATTTCCTCAAATAAATTTGGGACAAAAACCAATTCTGCCTACACTAGCTCCTGCCAAACCAAACACTACTGAGACCAGCTCTTCGACCACACCATATTCAAACTTAGCAAGTAATCATCACTGCCTTTCCACTCTTTCCATACCTGCTGATCACTTTCATCTCAATACTGTGAATCAATACAAACATAGTTCATCTTCCCAGCATAAGCACTCTGTTATCTATAACACACCATGGATCATGGACACAGGAGCCACTGATCACATAGTGTGTTCCACCTCCTTCCTTTATAGCCCCTCTTCAAGCATGCAAGCCTTTGTGCAACTCCCAAATGGAATGAGGGCTCAAGTCACACACATTGGCACTGTTAAGTTATCAAATTCACTGTCATTAACTGACTAGACAAAGAGACTTTGATCTATGGCACTTTAGATTAGGACATTTATTTTCACAAAGAATGAGTTTAATTCATTCTCTTGTTCCTAATGTAAAGTCCAAGGATCTATCTCATTGTAAAATCTGTCCTTTGGCCAAGCAGAAAAATGTTTCTTTTCTTCCAAGTGTATCCACTAGCTCATTTCCTTTTGACTTAATTCATTATGATATATGGGGCCCATATTCTCAAGCATCAATTCAAGGCTTTCATTACTTCTTAATCCTTATGGATGATTATTCAAGAATCACTTGGGTGTTTTTAATGAAACTAAAGTAAGACACAAGACCTATCCTACAGTCTTTCTTTCAGCTCATAAACACTCAATTCAATAGCAAAGTTAAGAAAATCAGAACTGATAATGGCCTTGAATTCAAGATGACTGATTTTTATAAAAATCATGGCATCATTCACCAAAAATCATGTGTGTATATCCCTCAACATAATGGTGTTGTTGAGAGGAAAAACCAACACCACTTGAATGTTGCCAAAGCCCTTCTTTTTCATGCTGGTTTACCTATTCTTTTTTGGGGGGATGCCATCTTAACTGCAGCATACATTATCAATAGGATTCCTACACCCCTCGTTTCTAACCAATCTCCCTATGAAAGGCTCTTTTCCTCACCACCCTCATATGCTCATCTTTGAGTCTTGGGATGCCTAAGTTATGCCAGCACTCTTAAGCACCATAGAACCAAGTTTTAACCTCGAGCCAAACCTTGCATTTTCCTAGGATATCATGCAAACGTCAAAGGTTACAAGCTCTATGACATAGAGACTCATTCCACCTTTGTTTCTAGGAATGTGATCTTTCATGAATCTATTTTCCCATTCCACTCCTAAACTCCCTCCTCTCATTCCTCTTCAGACATTCACTCCTCCTTTCCTCATAATCTGGTTTTACCTCCTCCACCACCAGATAGCTACTTTCCACCCCCTCTTAATGAACTACAATCTACCACATCCAATTCTCCTCTCCAATCTCAAGCACATCCTCTTGAAACACCTCTGCCTTCTACCTCTTTTGATCCACCTCCTCTTTCATCTCATCTTGATGAGCTCCATGCCACCCCAACTCCTGATCCACCTCCTCGAAGGTCCACCAGAGATAGGCATCAACCTACCTATCGACAACAATACCATTGTCAGATAGCAGAATCCCTACCTCTCACTGCATCCTCTCCACCCTCCACACTTCATCCACTCAATCATCACCTCACCTACAAACACCTCTCCCCATCTCACCAATCCTTCTTTGTTTCCCTCTCTTTATTTTCTGAACCTCACTCCTATAGTGAAGCTGTGAAGTTTAAACATTGGCAAGATGCAATGCAACCTGAACTTAGTGCCTTAGAGGAAAATAATACTTGGACTATTACCCCTCTCCCCCCAACAAAACTGTCATTGGTTGTAAATATGTCTACAAAGTTAAGCTTAAATCTGATGGTTCTTTTGAAAGACACAAAGCTAGACTTGTGACCAAGGGGTATACTCAAAGAGAAGGCTTTGATTTCCAAGAAACATTCAGTCCAGTGGCCAAACTCACCACAATTCGTGTCTTCCTTGCCTTAGCATCTATTCAAAACTGGTTCTTATCTCAAATGGATGTTCATAATGCCTTCTCATATGGGGATCTCAATGAGGAAATTTATATGGACATCCCACCAGGTTATAACATTCACAGACAACATATTGATGGGGGGAAATTAGTATGCAAACTGAATAAGTCCCTCTTTGGACTTAAACAAGCATCAAGGCAATGGTTCTCAAAGTTTTCCAACTCACTTACTTCTATTGGATTTCAGGAATCTAAGTCTGACTATTTTTTATTCACTAAAGTTAGTCAAAAGGGGTTCACAACACTCCTAGTGTATGTGGATGATATCATAATGGGAGGTGATTCTTAGGATGAAATTGATTCACTCAAAACTTACCTTCACAGCAAGTTCAAACTCAAAGACCTTGGACCCCTCAAATATTTCCTAGGCCTAGAGGTTGCAAAGTCATCTTCTGGAATCAACATCTGTCAAAGGAAGTACACCCTTGAAATATTGGAAGATGTAGGTTTACTTGGCACTAAAACTGTCTCTACACCTATTGAATTGAATCACAAGTTGAGCCACACCACTAATGAGATTCTGCAAGACCCCACAGCCTACAGAAGGCTCATTGGAAGGCTCATTAATTTAACAATTACTAGGCCAAACATCACTTATATGCAATGAATGTTCTAAGCCAATTTATGGACAAGCCTTCACAAACTCATATGCACTCAGCTTATAGAGTTCTCAAATATCTTAAAGGGACCATAGGTCAGGGCATCTTCTTGTCATTAAGATCACCTCTACACTTAAAAGCATATAGTGGCTCTGATTAGGCTGCTTGCCCAGAAACTAGAAGATTTGTCACGAGCTTCTGTGTGTTCATTGGAGACTCATTGGTAAGTTGGAAATCAAAGAAACAAGTGACTATCTCTAGGTCTTCAGCTGAGGCAGAATATAGGGCATTGGCTACAACAAGTTTTTAAATCATATGGCTCCTTGGTCTATTAAAAGAATTTAACATCAACCATGAACAATCTTCTCTCTTGTTCTATGATAACTAAGCAGCCATTCACATCACAAGGAATCCCATTTTCCATGAAAGAACTAAACACATAGAGCTCGACTGCCATTTTGTTCGAGAAAAGGTCCTAGCTGGAATAATCACTCCTGTCCATATTGCCTCAAAATTCCAATTGGCAGACATTTTCACTAAGGCTTTATCATCTTCTGTTTTTCATTTTTTATTGTCCAAAATGGGAATTCTAATCATCTATGCCCATCTTGAGGGAGAGTCTCACAAACTAAAGGATGAATGCGAGCAAGAAAGACAGGAGGACAGTAAGCAATATAGCTGCAACACACAAGGAAACATATGCAGCAACAAAGGCAAACATGAAGTACCCTACAATGGCCAAGGAATGCATGCAACAGAAAAAGTTGCAGTAAAGCACACTGTAGGAAAAGAGAAGTGAAAAGCAATAACAGAAGGAAGAAGAAAAGCAAGCTGAAAAAGGAGGAAAGTGTTGTCACAGAAAAGCAAGGGATCATGTATGAAATACATGGCAGCACACAAAGTCAGAAAATCAACATGTAAAGCACTGCCTAAACCATGTTGTCCATAAAGCTGCAGTAGATTACTTGTAACTAAGTAGAAGGTTTAAAATTAGTTTTGGAATTTTTTATTTCTGCTTTTGTAATGTATAAATAGTAGTAGACTTGTATCATGATTTTTCAGATCAATGAGAATAAGATTTTTCTCTCAACGGTTTATGCATTTCAAATTTCCATTCATGTTTTAACAATATGCACGATTCTGATACCCCCAGCAAAAGTTATGGCTAAAATATCGAAACGTGCCCACAACTGCCCCAATCAAGGAAATATCACGATTTCCTGCCCTCGTTGCATTGATCTGTCACCTCAAGGTATTTCAGCGCAGTCAATGTGCAAACAACTCAGCATCATCTAGTTTGAATCCTCTGCATCAATTTACGTGGGGAGATAAACTAAGGGCTAATTGTTTTGGAAACAGTGGTGAGCCCAATAGGAGTTTCCGCTTCATGCATGCAACGTGGGGCTGCAGACGGTGGAGCTCATGTACAACTGGGTGGTTCTTGAGTTAGTGACGTCGTCACCACGTATCACGAGACAGAAGGTGCAGCAGCTCTCGGAAGGTGCAACGGCTCACGAAAGGCGCAACGGCTCACAGAGGAGGAACTCACGGCTGGCTCATTGTTGTGCTGTTGTGTATGCGGTGCAATGCATCAGATGTTTTCACGTTGAGGAGGAGTTCGCTGCAAGCAAGGTGGTTCAAGGCTGGCGGAGAGGTGCAACTGCACTGTGCATGAAGCTTTAGTGGGAGGAGGTGCACTGTGGTTATTGGCCATGCATTTGGGTTGTGCAGTGGCAGTGAGCTGTTGGACATGTTGCGGTAGTGGATGGACTGGGCAAAGGTCGTGTGCATGCAATGCATTGTGGAGGTAAGCTGGCAGTGATGGCTTCATGGCAACGGGTGGAGGCCGTGCGGAGGAGGTTGCTACATGGTGATGGAGCTCTTACGTGGAGGTGCTACCGGGGCTATAGTTGCGCAATGGTGCATGCATGGCTCACGGGTTGTGGAGGAGAAACCGTGGAGGTGCAGCGTTGCTGGTGGTGCTACCGTGCGTCAAAGTAGCTGCAAGACAAACAAAAATAAAACTAAACAAAAAAAATGAATAAATAAATAAAAACAAAAATAAAACTATATAAAAAAATAATAAATAATAAATAAAGACAAAAAAAATGAAAAGGTGTATTGTGCATGTCAAGAAACATTATCAAATTAAATCACAAGTATTAAAATCATGCATAAACTATGCTATTAATTAATTTAAATTATAACTCAAATTTATCCCTCTGAACTATTTTTTCATCTAAAATAAATAATTAAATAATTAAATAATTAAAAATTATTGATTTTAAATGTATAAAATTTGTAATAATGAAGCTCAATCACACACCACCTCAAAAAAACCAAAACCTGCCAACACATGGAACAAAAACTCTCAATCCACACTATCATAAGTTTTAGTCATATCAATTTTAAGGATAATATTTCCACCCCTCATAGATTTGTTAATACAATGGACCATCTCTTGAGTAAGATTGATATTCTCAAATATACTCTTTCCTTTAATAAAAGCACCTTGTTCCTAGGATATAATGCACGACAAAATAGTAGCCAAATGATCTACAATAATTTTGGAGCACACTTTATAAAACACAGAACATAAACTAATCGGCCTAAACATATAAAAGGACGCCGGGGTTTTCAACCTTTGGAATAAGTACAAGAGTTGATGCAGTAAAAAAAACAAGGCAATTCCGCTCCTCGAAAAAAATCATGCATTGCGCAAACAAAATCCCTCTCCACAATACTCCAACAAGCTTGAAAAAAATATAACCCAAATCCATCTGGGCCAGGACTACTATTCACAGGGATGGAAAAAATTGCATCTTTAATAACTTGGATTGAAGGGAGCTGATACATCATATCATTATCACACTCAGAAATGGTTTTACAAACTATAGAAGATAGATCAGGTAGATAATGAACCTGTTTATATGGCAAGACCTGCTCAAAGTACCTTATCGCCCCTTCATGAACCTCTTCCAAAGATGATAACAGCATTCCATCCTGAAGTCTCATCTTATTAACCACCATAAATGACTTAGAAGCATGAGCACAGAAAAATTCAACCGACGCCTCTCCTGTTAATTTGTTGTTGTTGGCATGCAAATTATCTTCTATATCGTACCCCATGAAATTTGTGCCAACATCCATGACGTTTAATTTACTTCCTTGACATCTTGTACTGCTTGGATTTAACAATGCCATTACCTTACCTATATATTTATGAATGAGCTTTGCTATTCATAAACCCACATACCACACTTATTTTTATTTTTGAAATTTTTATTTTTGGTTTTATTCTTCTTAAACTAATTGAATTTATCGACTCATCATCCATACATCATACATTTGGTAAGAGGAAAAAAAATATGGTGTGTAATGTGAAGATAATGAGTAAATTTTTCATTTACGAACAGTTCAAACTTGAGCAGGATAAATTCAAATTCAATTTGTTTATTTAATAAACGAACACAGTTTGAAAATTATAAAACCTTGTATTTATCAATATTTTATGACTTTTTCTAACTTTAAAAAATGATGACATCTTAAAAAAGATAAAAACAGTAGCATGATATATGTAATCATTTAAATCTCAATTTATTCATTGATATCTACTACTATTATATAACGTCTATCTGCTTATGAATAGTAGATTTTAGGAGATCTTTGCTTTCCATTTTTGTCCCTCAATATTTCTCTTATTTACTTTTGTAACCTTATTTGTTGATTTGTCTTCCTGTTTCTGTATAGCTGTGTCTTGCATTTTTACGTTTCTGCCCTTGTTTGATTGCATGGGTACATTTTTGCCCTTACTTGGTTGATTTTCGCTTTTCTTCTTTATCCTTTTGTTTGCTGCTTTTGTATGTTTTTGCCCCTGTTCTGTTTTGGTTTTATACGTTTCTGCCCTTGTTTGATTGCATCCGTACGTTTTCTCCTGCTTTTTGGTTTTGAATTTGCTTCTTTTACATTTCACCTGTACCTGACAGAGTGTAGCTTCTGTTCTCCTATTCTCATTGCTAGGCTTTATTTTTTGTTTTGTTGAGAACGGAAATGGTTTATTTTGTATTTGTTTTACACTTTTGGTGTTTGCAGAGTGCGTTGGTGTGGTGTGTTGCCAAGGGAGTAGGTTTATTGGTCGGCTGATGGGAGAGTTGAAGGCTATGTTTTTTGATTCTCGATTATTGCTAGCGATAAGAGGAACATTGAAGGTGAATCGCTGAAGAAAAGCTTTCATTCATTTCTGGGTACTTCCTATACATTCTTGTTTTCTCGCATTTTGTTGTGTTTTTGCTTTTGGTTTTTGCCATTCTCTTTAGAAAGCTCTTTAATCCATGACCGCATTTGAATCCCAATTTTACATGTAGTTTTGGTACTGGTTAAAAATACACCCCGCAGTCCCCGTACGCGAGGGTAGGGGGTGGGCAGGGATTAGTTTCTCAATGGTTTATGTGAGAGGTTAAACAGAAATGATATGGAGATGGGCCCGCGTACACGGATCCCTAATTTGAACAGTTTTTTACTGTTTGCATTAACTCCAAAGCTACTATTCATGTGAGGGGTTCGTGTAAAACTATGTCCCTAACATTACTTTTGAGTTACAATAGACAGATGTAACTAAGAGACACAAAGATGGGAAATTATTTTAGAAAATAAACTTAGCATAATAACAATAATAATGATAATAATTACAACAACAATAACAATAATAAATGGGGCAGCAGCTGCCATCTAGATAGCAAATTTCACTATATGCATAGTGGATTCCGCCCAGCCCTATAAACCCATACAATCCCATTTTACACTCTAACTCTCTCTCTATATCTTATCTGTCTTCTTGGCCAACCATCCCCTCCCCCCATTTTCCCTGCACTTTCTTCAATTTTCGCACCTCCTAAAAACAATCTTTATATCTCAAATTACAAGCCCCTTAGCTCTAGAGCAGCTAGTGGAAGCTTGGAGAGAAGCTCTTCTAACATTCCAAGTATCTCACTAGCATTTTTTAATGCTTTAAAGCATGAAAACATGATGTATATTATGATAGCAAGCAAAATCTTGAAAAATGACCATGGATGTTTTGGCCCTAGCCTATAAAGCAAGGGTTAAGGCATCCATGTGCGTAAAGACAACTTCTAAGCATGGATCTAAGGCTTGATTCATTTACACAAACTATTTCATCTAATCATTATAACTTTTCCAAACTTTCAAACAAAATACAATGAACAATTCAATTTTTTTAAATTTCAAAACAAAAATAATATTAAGAAATTATATTCTAAAAATATTTTATTCAGTTTTTAACTTTCATCTCATCTGTATAACCAAACAAGGCTTTATTGCCTAAACATGAGTTTTGGAATATTGAAGCAAATATGACAAAGTCACAATCTGAGTTTCGAGTATTACATGTATATTGAGGCTAATGCATTCATGTGGGATTGGTATATAAGCTTGAATCTTATAGTATAAAGGTTGGAATCTTGTATAGTACTATATGTTTCAACCGTCACATGATAAGAAGGTTGGGGATTATTAAATCAGCATGCATGTACCTTTTAATGTTTGTAGCTTGAGCTTGACCTTCAAGGCCATGCATGTATAGAAATCTTGTTTAGGATTGAAAAGATGAAGAAGATGAAGAAATAATTAAAGGTTTAGACATTGAGCATTTCAGCCATGTCTCGGTTAACATGATCTTGGACTCGCATGTATATAAAAGGATTTCTAGAAGCTGTAAGTTTCAACTGTGCATGTCCAACTAAGAATAAATGCACAAAAATTATAAAATCTATCTAATAGCTTTCGGCCAAACAATGTAATTTAGAGTTCTAAGGCTTGATCATTCAAGCGTGTGTTCAATTGTGGTTGAAACATGAATCTAAGTAAGGAATTGAGTAAGTAATGAACATGTAAGACTTCTATCAAGCATGCATCTAGATTAGATAATGTGGTCTTTGGAAAAATAAACGTTGGGGGTTGAATGTGACAATGTTCATGAATAAATAAGTCAACGTCTAAAATCTAATGTGATTTATACATGTTAAAAAGTTTATGAATAGGAATTGAGCAATTACACTATGAGGAAATCACGGCACCACAGCTGGACAACAAATCTTATTTCGTCAAAGAGTGAAAGAAATGAGAAGAAAAATAAAAGAAAATATAGAGATGAAAATGAAAGAGAGATAGTTTAAGATTATAATATAACCTATCTTAGGGTCTTTCATTAAACTTTTATTAATTTCCATTCAATTCTCTTCCATTCCTTACAATTTATGAGAGAATAAGACAAATTAATGAGATTACGAGAGAATGGATATTTCCATCTACCTTGTAAAACCTCGTTCCTCTAAGACTTGTAAAGTTTGAGGAACTAGATGATATTCTTGTGTTAGGCATAAAAAGTCCCATAAAAACTTTCACATGATAATCTAGTAAAAGAAATCTCTTAATCCAAACATTTGTTCAATAGCACTTTAAAATATAACAGTCTAACATGTGCTACACATTGTAAAAGCATAAATCATTTAAATGTAAAGAAAAATCTAAATCCTCTCTCTCAAAGACTAAGTCTCATTGTCAGTGTCACCCTCCAGGACATCATCCTCGAGCCTTCCTCACCTGGGGTGGGAAAATATATAAAAAAAAATAATATGAGTCGAATACTCAATAAAAACCACATCATATAGTAAACATAATTATAAACACAAGGTTTTCATTTAACTTCAACATTCTTAAGAAAAATTACCTTTAAGCATCCTTAAACATTAATCTTAAAGCTTTAAGAAGTATTCTTTTACCTCAACCACAGAAGCATAAGCATTTATTTAACCTCAATCATAAATCATTTGTTACCTTAACCTTACCTCAATGGTCGTTTACACACTGTTAACCCCATGTGTTAGGGTTGGCGACCTTCGCGATCAATTGCTTTAGTTGTAGCTAGCAGAATAGAATCGAACTTAAGAATGGGTAATCGTTAGATGCACCTCCAATTATGCATTCCAGCATTTCCATTCATCCCAACCTCTGGTTACCATCCTCAACCTCATATGGCCATTTCATTAACCTTATCAAACACATGCAGTCATACCATTCATTTTCTTTCTTTATATTAACATTGCCTTACCTTTCATTCTTTAAAATAAACAGTTGTATAATATAATACTTAGTCACATCTGTCATGCAATTCTAAATCATAAAGCATCTTTGATCATACATAGAGTTCATAAAAACGGATAACAATGAAGAGCTCATAAATACATATTTACCTTTGTAAAACATTTACAACATAGATATACTTTTGGAAAAAGAAACTTTACGGTTTACTATAAAACTATGTGTAAAGAAGGTACTCCATCAAACTCAGTGGCTGGAACATATAGTGGACCTGTGGTTAAGGGTCATGGTGCCATGATGGTGGTGTTGGTGGTGGATGGTATTGTGCTCAGCATATGTGTGAGTGCTCATGTATGTAGTGGTTCAACTCATGGCATGTTGTGAGTGGGCGTGAGGGAAAAGTAAGAAAAATTGCCTATGGCAATGGGGTGGCACATGGCATGGAGAGGCTAGGTTGTGGTGGCAAAATGAGTGACTTGTAGTGAGTGCAAAGGCATGACACAAATCTTGGGAGGCAAAGTGTATGTGCTGACTTCTGGGGTTTTATAAATAGGGTTTTATGGGGAGCAAGTCCATGTGGGATGAGCTTCTAGTGTTATGACTTAGTGGGGAATCTGAATAGGCTTGGGTTCTTAGACATCCTAAGGTGTTCGACTTGATGCAGGCCAAAATCCACAAGGATGAATACAAATGGATTTGGTAGATTTTGGTGAGAACAAATGAAGCAAAACAAAGATAGATAACTTGCTAGGTCAGGTTGCCATGTCACCGTACCACATCGTAAAGTGTTGAGAAACTTAATGGGTAAATATTTGGAAGAATAGTTCGATGATATACTAATTTACAGCAAAAGCCAAGATCAATATTTGGAGCACTCAACCAATGTATTCAAGGTCCTCCAAGAGAATCAACTGTTTGTGAACCTTAAGAAGTGCACATTCATGATTAACTAAGTTGTTTTCTTAGGATATGTTGTGAGTGCAAATGGGATGCATATGGGTGAAGACAAGGTGAAGGCTATTCTTGAGTGGCCTATCCCCAAGCTCAATGGCTTTGCCTCTTTTTTATAAGAGGTTCATCTGCAATTTAGCTCCCTCATGGATCCAATGATGGAAGTGGTGAAAAAGGAGTTCCATTGGACAAAAGTGGTTGCAATAAGTTTTGAGTTACTCAAGTCCAAGCTAGTTGAGGCTTCAATGTTAATCCTCCCCAACCCTTTCAAGTATTTTCAAGTAGAATGTTGTTGAGTCTGAACTTTCACACAAAATAATGAATAAAAAATTCAGAACAGTTTTACCTGCAAGTATACAGGTGTTGTAGTACCTTACATGATCGAATCCACAGGGATTGACTAATGTGATAAAGAGAATAAAATAAAAATAGATTATTAAAAGGAACATGCAATCAAAAATAGGAGATTACTGGGATGAAGATTTTTAAAGTAACAAAATATAACTGAAATAATGAAATGAATTAATATGGAGAAAGACTAAGGTTTCGAGGATTCATCTAATAATTTATGAAATTGTTTCCAATCAAATTAGCTCAGTTAGACTAGAATAATGATTCTGTCTAAATGGAAGATTTAACAATTAAGCCCAAGAAAATTAATCACCAAATATTAAGTTTGAATAATTGATGGTAGAGACATTCACAAGTCCAATTGATTATCACAGGAAATTTTCAAGCATTCCCTGTATTCGAAAATCACAATGAATCAAGAGAAATATATAGATAATAAAAGTTTCTAATAATAACACCAATCAATTGATCAAACTCACAATATGAACTCTATTGTTGATCTAAAATAATATTTAAATTATTAGATTTCACCTCTTAACCTTAGTATGAAAATTTAGCCAACCATGTTCATCATAAGAACTATGGAATTTAATGATAAATTCTCCATAAGAAAATTAAAATAAAACACAACACCAAATATTAAAAAACAAGCTTAAAGAAAATAAATTAATTCTCAAATGAAATAAACTCAAATAAAAGCTTAAAGAAAATCAATTAATACTCAAATGAAATAAGCTCAAATAAACACTGCAAGCAGAAATGAACTGCCGAAGAGTAGGAATGAGCTCTCCCAACTCTCAGATGATTCTTTCTTCGTTCATTTCAAGCCTTTTTATAGGCTTCAAAAGCCTTCAGCTGCCACTTCTTCCTTCTTTATTTTATTCTTCCACCCAACCTCCAGCTAGCGGCTTTTCATCTGTGTCTCGCGTCCATCTGAAAGTGAAACTCCCACATGTGTTTTATTATTTTCTTTTCTTGCAGTGCATCCTTGCATTCTTCCACCAAGCCGTGTCTCCTGGTAGCTGTTTTTTCTCTTCTGTTCCCCACCTGCTTTCTGTCTGCAAGCCTTCTGCTTTTCGTTCAGCTCATGCAAACCGCAACATCCACTTTCATTTCACTGTATTTCCGTCAGAGGCTTTTTCTTTTCATTTCTTTCTCTTGTGTTTTCTTTTCTTCCTCTTCAACTCGCATCCACCAGGAGACACGGCTTGGTGGAGAGGTGCAGCTTCACTGTGCGTTGGTGCTAGGCAACGGGTGGAAGCCTTGCGGAGGAGGTTGCTTCTTGGTGATGGAGTGCTCTCGGACCGGTGGTTCACAGCGGGGGAGATGTAGAAATGGAGAGGTGGTGCACTGCATGCATGGACGTGGGCAGGGATTTGGAGGTTGAAGATGAACAAAAATGACTTGTCGTTTTTGTCTAACGACTAAACGACAAGTCGTTTTGGCAGAAGGGAGTTAAAACTTCGACGGGAAAAACGACAAGTCGTTTTTGTCCGAGTAGTAAACGACACGTCGTTTTCTCATATAGCCGAATTCAAACCAACTACAAAACGACATGTCGTTTTGGTTTACCGACCAAACGACATGTTGTTTAGTCTGCGCTGAAAAATAGAAATTAAAATTAAAATTAAATTAAATAAAATTAAAAGTTAAATAAAATAAAACAGTCAGAATAAAAATAATAATTATTAAATAAAAAATAAAACTAGAAAAATAAAATAAATAAAGAAATAAAAATAAAACAAAACTAAAATATTAAAAGTGTGTTGTGTACGTGAAGAAACAATATCAAATTAAATCACAAGCATTAAAATCAAGCATAAATTATGCCATTAATCAATTTAAATTGCAACTTGGATTTTTGCCTCTTAATCATTTTTTTCATCTAAAATCAAAAATAAAATAGTAAAACAATTAAAAATGTATTGATTTTAACTATATAAACTATACAATAATGCAGCTCAATCAAATGTGATGCTTCAGATGTTGGCATTGGAGCTGTGTTAATGCAAGAGAAGAAGACAGTGGCATATTTTAATGAGAAACTCAATGATACAAGGCAAAAGTACTCAACTTATAACAATGAGTTGTAAGCCATTGTGCAAGCACTTTGGCATTGGGAGCAATATTTGTTTGGAGTCGAATTCATCCTCTACTCCGACTGTAAGGCTTTGAGATTTTCAAATGGGCAAAAGAAGTTAAATTCAAGGCATCCAAGATGGGTTTCATACTTCGATAAGTTCTACTTTGTCTTACAACACAAACCTGTAAGTTCTAACAAAGTGACTGATGCATTGAGCCACACTTTGCTCACTACTCTTTCTTTTGAAGTCACTAGTTTTGATTTATCACCAGATCATTATGCCTTGGATGTTTTCTTTTCAAAAATCTTGCAAGATTTGAATAATGAAAAGAATAAGTGATCAATGGCTACCTCTTCAAAAGAAACCAGCTTTGCATTCTCGAATGATCATTGAGGATGTTTGTTATTGAGAGGCTACATGTTGGAGCCTTAGAAAGACATTTTGGAAGAGATAAAATAGAAGCTCTTATCAAGCAACGATATTTTTTGCTAGCTATGAAGAATGATGTAGCTAGATATGACCAAAGATGTCTAGTTTGTCAAAAAGTCAAAGGAGGAGTCCAAAACACTGGTTTCTACTAGCCAATGCCAATCACAAATGCCCCTTGGTAAGATCTCTCAATGGTTTATACCAACCAATACCAACCCAAAATACTGGTGTATTTTTGTTGTTGTACATCGCTTTTCAAAGATAGCACACTCCAATCCTTGCAAGAATTCTATGGATGCTTCAAATATTGCTACCTTGTTTTTTAGAGAGGTGGTACGTTTGCATAGACTCCCTAAGACCATCACTTCAGACCGAGATCTCAAATTTGTGAGTCACTTTTGGTGATCACTTTGGAAGCTTATGGGAAACAAGCTACAATTCTCAAGTGCATATCATCCCCAAATAGATGGCCAAACTAAAGTGGTAAATAAATCACTTGGAAACTTGTTGAGAAGTTTAGTTGGAGAAAATTCAAAAAGGTGGGAGTTCAATATTTCACAAGTTGAGTTGGCATACATTAACTCCACCAACCGATCTACAAAGAAGTCTCCATTTGAAGTTGTATATGGAAACAACCTAATCATTTACTAGAACTTGTGCCTTTGCAAAGCCAAAGCAAGGTTAGTATGGAGGCTAAGGAATTTGCAGAACATCTAAAGTTCATTCATGAGCAAGTTAGAAATCAGTTGAAGCAATCCAAAGAAAACAACAAGTTCAAGGTGATTTACAAAGGAGAAAATTGGAGTTAAATGGAGGAGATTTGGTCTTGGTTACTTAAGAAATGAAAGGTTTCCCACTGGAACCTACAACAAACTCAAAGAAAGAAAGATTGGTCTTTGCTAGATTTTGAATAAGTTGGGGCCTCATGCATATAAAGTTGAGCTACCGAAAGGTCTTTCAGTTAGTTCTACCTTCAATTGATGCCACTTTTACCCTTGCTATGGTTAAGAAGAAAAGGTCGTAATAAGTTAAGAAGGTTTCCAAAATATATAGCACACCAAATCCCCTCCATGAATCTATTGAAATTTTGCATATCCGTTCCATCACTACTCTCCATGGAACCTATACTCAGTATTTGGTACATTGGCAAGGGAGGCCAAATTCTAAGGATGCTTGAATTTCAAGTAAGGAGCTCAAGAAGATTAGCAAACAACTATGGGAAGAATTGACTTGCAACTTGAGGGTAGGTTCTCTTCGGTAAGAGGGGAATAATGTAGTAGCACATATGCTAATGTGGCACAGTGACATGGCGACCTGACCTAGCAGCTGAGGTGGCATATGGCACGTGTGCTGAACAGAATCTATAGTGGGCAGTTATTTATTTTAAATTTTGAATTTAAGCATTTGTGTGCCTTGTATGGTGTGTTAGACATAGGAAATAGTTAAGCACTTAATATTTATAACTATTGAAAGTTGTTTAAAGTAATTACTAACACATTGGAAAGTTGTATTTGGCCTTAAATAATGTCTTCTACCATTAATCATATACTTTCTATTTAAACATAAGGAAATGGTCAAAATAAATAGATAATTTTGAGTTTAAAACTCTCTTGCAAATTTTGCATTTGAAGTTGAGTTCATCTCCTTCTTCCATCAAGTGTTTAATAGTGTTGAGTGACATCCCAGGTCATCTATCTTTGTTTGAGTGTTTGGAAGTTGTGTGGGCAACATCCAATTTTGAAAGTGTTGAGTGACATCCTAGGTTATCTATCTTTGTTTTCCTTCATTTGTTCTCTCATCAAAATCCACCAAATCCAATTGTATTCATCCTTGTAGCTTTCAAGCTACATCAGCTCGGCCCTAGTGGGCTTGGGCTAAGTTCTTGAGCTAAATCAAAATTTTACTTTCTAAAAATAGAAAAATCATAGTTCTAGTGTGACCCTACCTTTCCTAATTTAGAAACTTGAAGGTTCAAGGTGTTACAATCTCTCATTCTTATAAAACCTCTGTCCTCGAAATTTGTTCATATCTTTATCAAAGAGTGAAGGGTATTTATCATTAGGGGTGAAAAAAAAACGAAAACCGATTGAACGGCCCGGATCGCGGTTCGGCTCGATCTGTAAGTGGTCTAGTGTGGTATCGGTTTTCAAATTTTGAAAACTAGTTTAAACCGAGTCGGGCCGGTATATATATTTATAATTTTTTAAATTATATTATATATATTATATACTAAATTGCTAATGAATATAACATGAAATTATAATCTTATCATTCAAGTCTATTAATCTTATAAGATAAAATTAATACAATGTGTGATATAATATAAAATTAATTTTATAATTTTTAATATAACATTTGATATAACATATAAATTTTAATCTTAAACATATATGTTGATGTCGTGTTTCGCAGCCCGAGAAGTGCCGCGACGACCAAGCTCACGCCACCTGCAACTAAGAGGGAGGAAAGGCTCCGGTGACTACCGGGGTCACTCCGATGCCAAAGTCAGTAAATAATCCTCTAGTGACAAGAAAAGCTCAGAAGATTAAAAAGAATAGTAAAAGGGTTTCAAGAGAGAGAGAGAGAGAGGCCTCCCATAGAAGGGATGGCTGTTATTTAAACCTGATTCGAGATCCATAGCCAAGGAAGACCGTGGCGTGTTAGGTCATACCTGAGTCAAACTTGTTACCACTCATTCCCTGCTACAATAGTGTGTCAGTCCGCGGCTTTGGCGACCGAGAGAGATGGTGGCATGTCAAGTTGTGCTTGGTCAGACCTGCTGCCACCTTTCTACCAGGGTTGGGTGTGAGGTCATGGCCGAGCCGTCTAGCGTACTCTAGTGCCTTGAGTCTGACAAGGCCATAATGGGGCACATCCATTCGTTAGCATAGAGTAGGGCATCCTGCACGGTGCCATACATTAGGACTGGGTAGGTTGCCGAGTCCCGAGACACTCTCATTGGCCTACTCCGAGCTCGGTGCCGAAAGGCCTTCCCGGGTAGGTTTGTGGTTATGGGCTTGGCATGCAGTCATTAGTATGTCGTGTGCCTCGTGGCACTTGCTGACGTTGATGCTGTCAGGGTCGCTTCATTTCCCCCGCGCTCTCCATCCTTCCTCCACTATATAAAGCTCACTTCCCTTTCTTCTCCACCCATTTCCTCCTTTGTCCGTCCATTGTGTTCCTGTCATTTCTCCCATTCTCTCTCCAGCCTTTGCGTTTTTCTCCACTTTCTTTCTCTGGCCACTATGTTCCAAGTCGTCGCATTTGCCACCCCCTCTTTTTCCTTCCTCACTGCAACCCTTTTTCCTCATTCTTCTATCCACTGTGTTCCTACCACTGTTATGGCACCCAAGGACGATCTTGTTCCTCCATTTTTCAGGGGGAAACGTTGGGTTTCCTCTGTCTCCGACGACGACCTTAGGGCGTTCTGCTCCAAGTACAGAATTCCTCCTTCCGTTGTTCTGGAGATTCCTCGGGGGAGCAAGCATGCGGTGAATCCTAACGACATAGGGATGAGGGTGGCTCTTTTCCATTTAATATTCACCAATGGCCTCCGCCTCTCATTTTACCATCTAGTTCGTGAGGTTCTAAATTATCTTGGGTTGGCTTTGGCGCAGCTCCATCCTAATGCGTGCCTGCTCCTGATATCTAGTTGTATCATCTTTCGGATGGTACTTAGCAAGACTGAGGAATACCCTGATCTGACGGCTCGGGAGTTCTTGTAGGTATACCGCCTCAACTACCGGCGAGGAAGCAACTACAGTTTCCAAGCCCAATCTCTGGGTTGGAAGATCGCCTCGCTCGAGCAGCATCACTCAAACATAAAGGAGTGGTCCCATCAATTTTTCTTCGTGTCGGGCTCGGATTGGGAGTTCCCCAAAAGGGAGGCCGCCCACAAGGGATATCCTATTCAAGCATGTTGGGATTCCCCTCTTCTGTGAAGAGCCTGGAACTCACCCTCAATCGGAGGGAAGAGACTCACTTGGAGTTGGTGACAGCTTGGGTGAGGGCCCATCCTGACGAGTCGCAGACTGATCTAGTCCTCTCAAATGAGAATATCTGCAATGTCTTGTCTGCACCTGATCGCTCATATGCCACCGGGAAAAATTTCTTGGGTATCCCCTCTCCCTAGGTACAGAAGCGCGCCTCGAGTTCCTCCAGTCATTAGGCAAAATGATCGAAGGTACGTCAGGATTCGCCGCAGGAGAGGCAAAGCGATGAGGCCGGGGGTTCTTCTTCTTCCCGCAGTCATGTTACAAAATCAAGAATATGTGCTAGGGCCTCCTAGGGGTAAGAACCTACGCGCCCAGGGATTTTGGTTCCTCCATCGTGGGGAACCACGTCATTTTGGGCAATTTGCATTCATCTGCCAAGCCTTCTACTACAACGTGTCCCCAGCCTGCTCCTTCTGCATCCCTTCCCAACCCCCTGCTACCTTCAGAGGAAGAATTGGATGAACGTGACCTCCCCCCTCCTTGCAGACCCAACACATTCGAGCTATTCATGGCCTTTGAAGATGCTTTGGGAGGGCGGTGGCTCGTGACTCTCCCAAGCCGTTCACAGATGTCGGTCGCCTAGAAGGGGAGCAGAGTCCCGAAGCCAAACTCCGGGAAGAGGAGCAAAGTCCCTCTGGGGTCGTGAGTGAAGAGGAAGAAAGAAGAGGGGAGGAAAAAGAAGCGAGACATCCCAACTTCTATGTCCAAGACGATGTCGAAGAGGAAGAAGAGAACCAATAAGATGAGGGGGAACAAGAAGGGGGTGGAACATGGGGACGTCCCCCCCCCCCCCCCCCCCGAGGTCAAAAATCTAGAGGGGATCTTTGGGTCTGCCTCCCCCCTCGCAGGTACCGCTTCCCCCTATTCAAAAGGGTTAAGTATGGCGAATCCTGCGGGGGAGTTCCCTAGATCCTCCCGTCATTGAGTTAAGTGATGACAATGATTCAGAGTCTCTGTCTCCTATTGCCCCTAGCTCGTGCACCAAGAGTTGGGGGTCACTCCCGAACTTTTCCTACCAGCTTGTAGTTGTCGACCCCTCCTCTTCTTCGAGCCTGGACCAAGTTAGGGCTGGTGCCACTGAGCGAAAGGCATAGATGCTACATCCTCTTTTCGCCCATGTAAGATTTCCTTCCCCCACTTACTTCGCCAAATCTTTTATTTTTTAACCTTTGCCTTGAAGTTTCTCAACGTCCCCTTTGCTGCAGGCCGTAGGTCTACTGGCCATGAAGATTGGGGAGCAGCTGGGGGAGCTGGAGGAGGCCAACAGAGAACAATGGACATTGAGCCGCTTTGGGTACTAAAAGATGAAGCAGGCAACCCGGAGGATCAAAGGCCTTAAGGTAGAGCGCAAAGAGTTGATCAACGAGGTGGTGCTTCTGAAGGAGCATAACCAAGAGATGGAGTCCATCGCCGAGAGGCGTCAGCAAAGGAAGAAGGTCCTCAAAGGTCTGCTGCACAATACCGAGGAAGATATCCATCAATGGTCATCCCGAAATCAACGCACCGAAGAGGCTCGTGCTGCGGCTGAAGGAAACCTCATTGCTCGAGAGGTGGAACTAGAGTCAACCTAGGAGAAATTAAAGAAGTCTGAGCGGGGTCGGGCCTCGGCCACCGAATAGCACTCCATGCTGTTGTCCGGGCACTTCAAACTTACCCAAGAAGCTCAGCATCTAAGGGAGCAACTATGAAGGGCTAAGGAACACATTGGTGAGCTCTCTCGCACGGGGATCCAGAAGAATCTTGATCTCCTTGCTCATGACAAGAAGGTTTTCGGCTTAAGGTCGCATGGTTTTTCAAATAAGGCTTGTGGGCTCTTCAGGCAGTGTATTTCCTCTCCTTAGTTTTCAATGGTTCTAATTCCATTATTGTCAAGAAATTAAGTATATAATTTTCTGCTTAGATATGTGTTGGGTGATAGTTGCTACTGAAGCTGTTGCAGCGGGTCTTAAAGCTAAAAATCCAGATAAAGATCTTCTCAAACTTTCTTCCCATGAGTTGCTTGATTGTTGCAAAGAAGAAGAAAATAAAAAAGATACACATATTCCATCATAAAAGCTTTGGAATAGATTAGAAGTTATGGAATTAGGAAGGGCGAAGAATACCCATTCCAAGCACATAAATGTCCTTGTCAACACAAGACTAAAGAACAGGTTATATAAATTTAAATTTATCCTCTCACTCTATATATATATATATATATATATATATTTGTGTATCTACTTAATTTTTTCTTATCTTGGCTCTTCATCTAGAAAGCTCTTACTGTGAAGATTGTTGATGTCAAAAAGGCAGATCATGAGAATGAAAGTGAGCTTCTTATGAGAGTGAAAGAACAACCAATGGCAGCTGGTGTAATAATGACCAATGAATTCAAAAAACTTAAAGTGTAAGTGTTATCAATTTCTAATTGTGCATACATACCAATAATAATATAATAATTATTACTTACCATTTTTTATGTTACTGTTTGATAGGGTATATATGAAGGATCCGATTAACTCGATTTATTTCTCCAATGAAAAAAGAAAACTTATCGACATGCAATCCTTATAATTTTTTTTTTGAAAGTAGTTATTTCATTCATTAGAGCAAATGCTGGATACATGAAGGATAATCCTCAATAAGTATACAGTCTTCATGACATCTAAGACCAAACTTTGCCAACTGATGGGCAATTACATTAGCTTCCCTATGAACATGCAAGATAGACTAAGAAAGGAACTTGGAAAGCATAATTTTAGTATCTTTAATAACAAGACCAGTGTTACTCCAGCTTTCCTCATTGTACTGAATTGCCTTCACCACCGAAAGTGAGTCACCTTCAAGAATAATCTGTTGAAATCCCAGTTCAACACAGAATGAAGAAGCCCTTCAGCTGCTATAGCCTCACCAAGGAAAGGGTCAGGAGATAGATCCATAGAAGAGCACAGTGAAGCCATAACAAAACCTTCTGAGTTCCTAACAATCACACCAATCCCCAATCTCAGATTACCTTTGTCAATGGCAGCATCCCAATTAGCTTTGTAAAAACCGAGTGGAGGAGCAATCCACCTGCTGGTTTTAGGTTCTTGGACTTTAATCTGCTTCATTCCCTTCTCGAGCCATAAGTTGATGGATGCCAACTCGGTTTGGACCAGCTTTGACACTTGAGAGGGTGGATGGAACTGCTATTCAAATAACCAAGAATTCCTCCTATGCCAGATAGCTTTTGCTGTAACTGCAAATTCAATGAGCTCCACAGGGGATAAGTGAGTCATTATAGGGGCCAAGGTATCTTTGAATGAGCCTTCAAGGACACTTAGTTTCTGAATTCTTCTTGAACTCAAGGCCCATACATCTTGGGCAATACCACAAGATCATATAGCATGGGCTACTGATTCAGGTTTAAGGAAGCAGATAGGACATAGAGGTGATTCTCCCATTTTCCGTTTAGTCAGGTTCAGATTGGTAGCTAAGGACTCACTTGCAGCTCTCCACCGAAAAGCTTTAGTAGCTTGAGGTGCATGGATACCCCAGACTGTGTTCCAAAATTTCAAGTTGGAGTTTTGGTTTGAGGACTGTCCCACTCTCTCTTCTGTAAATGAACCTTGAAGGTAGTAAGCACATCTCACAGAGAACTTTCCATTGCTTGAACATCTCCAGGTCAACATATCTTGACTCCTACATGGGCTTAGTGGGATCTGTCTAATTAATAGTGCCCCTGAGTCTGAGAAAATGGCATATATGAGAGGGAGATCCCACTGCATGGTGGCTGGATTAATGAGTTCAGAAATTGGGGATCAGTATCTAGGATATGAGTAGGAGATTGCACTTTGAATGTAGATGGACAAGGGAGCCACGGGTCCTTCCATATCTTGATTTTCCTACCATTTCCAACTCTCCATAGCAGTCCTGCTTTAAGTACTGGTCTGGCCAAGATGAAGCTTTTCCAAACAAAGGAGTCTTGAGCTCTTACTTTCGCTGATAAGAATTCAAATGTAGGGAAGTACTTTGCTTTAAGGACCTGGGCTGCAAGGGACAAAGGGTTTTGAATGATTCTCCACCCTTGTTTAGCCAATAGAGCTAGATTGAAATGTTCAAAATCCCTAAATCCCAATCCCCCCTACTGCTTTGGTTTCCCTAATGTTTGCCAGCTCAACCAATGAATTTTAGACCTGCTATTGTCTTGCCCCCACCAGAAGGATTACAGCAGCTGATTGAGTCTTCTAAGGATGGTTTTAGGGAGTTTGAAGATGCCCATACTATAGGTAGGAATAGATTGCAACACTGATTTTAGTAAGGTCTCCTTGCCAGCTTGAGATAACAGGTTGCTCTTCTAGTTAACCATATTGGTTTTGATTCTATCTAGAATAGAGTGGAAGGCCTTAGTTCTGTTTCTACCCACATAGGATGGTAATCCCAGGTATTTATCAAAGGATCCAGAAGCTTTTATACCTGAGTGTTGCAGAATTGCTTGTTGGGCTTCAAGTTTAGTATTGCTGCTGAAGAATATAGAGGTTTTCTCAATGTTAAGCCTTTGTCCCGAGACTTGTTCATAGCTGGATAACACTTGCTGTAGTCTGCACCATTCATTCGGGTTTGACTTACAGAAAACCAGGCTATCATCTGCAAATAGGAGGTGATTCACTTGAAATGAGCCTCGGGCAGCTGGGATCCTAGAAATTACTCCCTGCATCTCAGCTTGGTTTAAGCTATGGCTGAGGAATTCAGAACATATAATGAATAGGTAGGGAGATAGAGGATCTCCTTGCCTAATGCCTCTAGATGGGGTGAATTTTTCTTGAGGTATGCCATTCACTAGAATAGAGTAACTGACTGTGGTGACACACTGCATAACCAACTCTACCCATCCATTATCAAATCCCATTTTTCTTATTACTTTACTCAAAAATTCTCATTCCACTCGGTCATATGCTTTGCTCATATCCAACTTGAGTGCCATATAGCCATTATGCTTACCTTTTAGTCTAGTTTGCATGGAGTGCAGTAGCTCGTAGGCAACAATTACATTGTCTAAGATAAGCCTTTCTGGTACAAATGCACTTTGGGTGGGGGAAATAAGGCTAGGCAAGATGAATTTGAGTCTGTTGGCAATGACTTTTGATATAATCTTGTAGAACACATTGCAGAGGCTGATTGGTCTATAGTCTAGAGCAGATAGTGGGCACTTCTTTTTGGGAATCAGAGAAATGAAGGTTTGATTAATGTCTATAAAACCCTTTCTAGTGTTCAATGCTTCAAGGACTGCTGTTGTTACTTCCTTTCCAATGGTAGGCCAATGTTGATGGTAAAAAGCTACCAGGAAACCGTCTAGGCTAGGAGATCCAACAGGATTCATGTCCTTAATAGCAGTTTCAACTTCCTGTTCAGTAAAAGGCTTAGTAAGAGAGCAATTCATTTCTGCACTAACTGAGTGAGGGAGGGAGTTGAGGGCTGTCTCGATATTCCTTGGATTAGAGGAGGAGAAAAGAGTTTGATAGTATTCCTGAAAGATGCTTGCTATTTCTCCCTGATCAGAAGTCACACTCCCATCTTCATTTCTGATTTGTTTAATTTTATTCACCTGTTTCCTTCGAGAGGCACACCTATGGAAGTATTTAGTATTTCGATACCCATCCTTAAGCCATCTTTGTTTGGCTCTTTGTCTCCATCTCAGTTCTTCTTCTTCAAGATAACCATCTATCTCTTTCTGGAGTGCACTGATTTGTCTACCATGCTGGCCCGAGTTCAAATTTTGTAGTAATTTAAGTTGTTCTCTCTTCTGGGCTAGAAACCTTTGCTGCTGTCTGAACTCCTTCTTACTCCATATTAGGGATGTAAACGAGCCGGTCCGGTCCGGCCATGAACCGAATTTTTTCGGTCCATAGTCGGACCGGACCAGATCGGACCGAACTCCTATAGGGACCGGACTGGACCGGTAGTCATCGGTTTGGTCCATTCGGTCTGGCCTTTTTTTTTATTTTTTTCTTTTTTCACATCAATTAATAAAAAAAATTTATTTACAATACTAAATTAAACTAAGTGACTCTTAATACTTAATAGTATTAATAATACATTAAAGAATATATTAATATATTGATACTAAATATATATAGTTATAGACTTATAGTGATTAGTCATTATAAATCATGATTAGTATAACTATATAATATTATTAATATAAAGTATTAGACTATTAGTAATATAGTATAGCTATATATTAGTAATATTAGTATAAGTATAACTGTATAACTATAGTCTATACTTAATTATAATATGGTATAATTATATATTAGTTAGTGATAGAATTAGATTAGATGAAAATTATATATATAATTATTTTTTTTTTAGGTTCAGTCCGGTCCGGTCCGAAAAACACATGGACCGTGGACCGAACCGAATGAATTCGGTCCTATAAGATTCGGACCGTGGACCGAACCGAATGAACTCGGTCCGGTCCGGTTGGTTCGTTTACAACCCTACTCCATATCATGAGCTTCTCTCTGCATAATGTCAATCCATTCCATGAAGAGGTAAGCTTTGAAGTCTGAGGAGTTTGCTCTAGCCAAGTTGCTTTAATTAGTTCACTGCATCCTTCTCGTTTGCCCCATGCCACTTCATATCTAAAGATCTTTTGCTTAGGGGCTATGACATGCACAGAGTTTGCACAGGAAATACATAAGGGATAGTGATCAGAGCATTGTCCTGGTAGAATTAACACCTGATTAGAGTCAAAGAGATTAAACCATTCTTCATTAACTAAGGCTCTATCCAGGCGGCATTTGGTGAAATCAGAGCCCTCCCTTCCATTTTTCCAGGTAAATTTTGAGCCTCTATATCCCAGATCCATAAGACCACAGTCTGATAAGGCTAGTCTGAATTCTTCCATCTGTTTAAAGGAGCGTGTATTGGAACCAAAATATTCATCTTGAAACATAATCTCATTAAAATCCCCCATGCACAGCCATGGGTTATGAACTCTAGAGTGAATTAGTTTAAGGAGATCCCAACTGTCACTTCTTTTGGCAGTGATAGACTGACCATAGAAACCAGTCACCAACCAATTCTTACTCAAGAGGTTAGACGAGCCTGAAATAGAGATATGATGATGTAAATAGGAGTCTAAGACCGCATCTAGTTCCTTCTTCCAAAACATGGCTATACGCCCACTTCTACCAATACTGTCAACAGAAAAGCAATGGTCAAAGTTTAATTTGTCACGAATAAGATCAATTTTCTTCTTTCTACACTTTGTTTCACTAAGAAAAACAATGTTCGGGCCCTTTTCCTTCACCAAAAGGTGAAGTTCATGAACTGTCCGAGAGTTCCCAAGCCCTCGACAATTCCAAGCTAGGTGTTTCATGGGGATTGGCAGAGTTGGATACCAGCCACTGCCAATTGAGCTTGTTTAGTTCTCTTTCTTGTCATGATGATTCCTTGAGTTTCTGCATTAGGCCTTTTCCTTGGTTTTGGGCCACTAGATTCACACATAACCGTGTCAGGTGGGCTATGGGTTCCTCTAGGCCCCAGTTCTCTAGCCCTCCTCTTCCACTTTGTTTTCTTAGCACTACCAGCAGTTAATTTAATAGGAGAGTTCTGAGAAGGTGGGCTGTCTTGTGCCATGACTCTAGTAGGCCTTGGTGAGGCTTGACTAGTGTTATCTAGCAAAGTATCATGGTGTGAAAAGGCTCCTTTTGACGACAAGGACTCCTTAGAATGTACATCCGCCAGGTGTAAAGTATCAAGGTGATCAGAGTTTACCTGAGAAGGAGTGTCTGATTGTACTTCTGTTCTGCCCCTATTGCCCTTTTCGTGAAAAGGTCCCAGAAGTTGGTAGTTGTCAGAGCTCCCAAAGTCAGCATGTGCAACGCCTACTTTGGATTTGCATTTGACATTCTGTCCCATCAAATCATCCTTGTTCCTGCTCTCATCACTTCTGTTTTGGCGCCAACTCCCTGTGTTTTCGAAGTTACCCTCCTTCTTGCCGAAGACTGGTGAGTTCTTCAGCTGTGAACTAGCTCTAAGCCAGGAACCATATTGTGCTATTGTTTCTTCACGTCCTTTACTCCCTGAGAAAGGAATTGGGCAAACGAGCCGGTATGTTTGATGGCACCACACTGGAAATAGAAAAGGGGAAGTCTTTCATACTTAAAAGGAATCCAGAAACGTTTCGCTTCCATGTTAATAAACCTACCCCAAGTGAGAGGCTTACAAATATCTAATAAAACTCTAACTCTAAGGAAATGGCCCCAGGCCATGCCACTTGCATCCACATCCACCGAGACAACAGTTCCCGCTGCTGCACTCACCTTTCACCCATGGTTTTGTTCATACCCGCGAAAGGCAGGTCATGTAGCTGTATCCAAAACGGTTCCTTCTTGAATTCGATGTCTTTGGGTGCCACACATCCTTCGCAATCAAATAAGCAAACCAGTGTCCTGTCAAAAGACCAGGGCCTACCCGAGAGAACACGTTCCTTCTCCAAATGGTTATGAAATTCAACCAAGAACTTGTTGAAGCCAAGGTTTTTAAAAGAAACCTGTCCCTCTACTTTCCATGCCTTACTCATGGTGTTCCAGATAGCTCCTCTATTCGTTTCTTTTTACGCAACAATGAAGGCAGCCAAGCAGTTCCTGCTTTTTTCTATAGAAGTTAAAACTTCCTCATTTGGAACGATAACTTCCAGCTTCTCTTCCTCTGTGAGGCTTAAACCTTCATAAAGGTTTGATAACTCTTCAGCCATAACGTAACTCTGTAGCTTGCTTTGGGGATCACTCGACAGAAACCTCTCTTCGGAGCAACGTCCAAGAGAGAACCTCTTTGTTCAGAAGAACAGTAGAGAGGAAAGCTCCACCTTTCCAGGAAAGAGGAGAGGAAAAAACTATTCTGCACGTCTGTCTTCTAGTACTCTTGCAATCCTTATAATTGGATTTGGTTATCACGAGAAAGAAAATAAAAATTATTGGATTATAAAAAACTCTTATGGCAAAGATTGGGGAGTGCACGGATATGGCAGAACTACTTGCAAGTCTAGTCTTCCAAAAAATAGGTCTAACTTTATTTTCCGAACCTGCTACCCAATAGTACCTAAATTATAGCATCTAAATTAACAGTATACCCAACTTTTTATGTATTTTGCATATGAGATAATTTAATTGAAAATTTCATACCATTGTCAACGTCTTATGATACAAGAATTTTCCATTCTTGATCTGAGGAAATTGAAAAGATTAGAATGGCTAAAAATAGCTCTAGATTGGATGCATCCCTGAAGGTGATAAATGGTTACATTGTCAAATAGCTGATCTACCATAAGCCTATCTAACAATGTCTGCGTGGACTATCATCTACTTAGTGAAATTTCAAATTGCACAATTTTAACATATGTCAAGTCATTTTGTAACATCACTACTACAATTGTAGAAGTAGCATTATCTCTCAATTTTCTATTTAGTAAATTAAATGCAAAAATTATTAAAAAATGGATCAAGACGTAAGTTTTCAGAAATGAATCTCGGATACAAAAAATCATATGCATGAGAGAGAGAGAGAGAGAGAGTAGTAAAAGGAGAGGGCACAAAAAACTCATCGTTACCAATCATGTTCCTTTTTTTCAGTGAAGTTCCCTCTCCTACACAAGGAAAATAAAAAAGCCACCCAATACACATTGACAAAAGCACAGGGCATAATCTCACTTAAGCGAGGTACCATTGGAGGCTTGAAGCAAAGGAGTTTTGCAAACAAAATTAAATAAGCAGCATCAGGCCAACTTTAGAATGTCTAAATAAACACTAGAAGCACCATCTTTCCATTTAACATGTATAATTCATGTTTCTGAATTCCGACAGCATTGTTAAACTCCATACGCATTTCACCTCTGAAAGATCTTCAAAATCTCAAATACAACATGTTTCATCTGAAGGAAACCAAGAAAGGTCAGTGGTGTGCAGAAAACCATGCATAAAGAATTGCCAAATAGTAATAAATGAATAAAAAATCTATTGAAGTGACTAAATCAGGAGGTTTGAGACTAGCATCTTCCAACCATTCTAATAATATTTATGTTTATTTTATTGGCACTGGGTGTCCAGGAACAAAGTCCGGAGTAATTCCGGGGCTGCACAACCTCTCGATAAGTGATATCAAATGAGTCATTGTTTCCCCATTCCTCCCACACATAAAACACCAATTTATCACCTTCGTCCATCACCTCCAAAAATTATCTCAAGAATTTCCCCCAACACAGGACTCCAAGTAATCTTCTATGGGACATGAGAATTTTCGCGAGAAGTCAAACTATGATAAATTTATTTCACTTCAAATGTTACTTTCTTGGAGCGGGCCCAACACATCCAATCTTCTCTCCCCAGTTATAATCTAACTGAGTACAAATAGGCATGAAATGAAATAAAGATAGAAAAAGATAGACACGAAGGGTACAAGATAATGGATACCTATCTCCAGAAGATGGGAAAGAAAGAGTTGAGAATAAAGAGACACCCAGCACCGGTCTGAGCAACAAAGGATAATAGGGCAGTAATCTAGTGTATTTTTAAAATTTAACCCAACATAAATTATCAACAAAGGCTTTCAGTATTGCATATCATCGGACCAACAGCATAAGAATTAACAATAGTCAATTACTGAAAATCATTACTAGCATTTGAGTAAACAAATCGTGCTTCCATGAAATAATATAAAAATACTAACTAACCATTGCAAAGGTGATTTTCCCAAAACCACTGTCTCCCATGACTGCCAGAATCTACATGAAATAATACAACGATAAAGAATAAATAAAAATCAACACTAAATATTACTCATCAAAATCAAACTCAACACTGAAAATCTGTATAGCTTCTGTTAAATTACAAAGTCTTGAAGTCAAAACAACAACAGAAAAATGCTAAACAAAAAATTAAAGTTTCAGTAACCAATCTCCTATCTTATACACACCGGACCCTTCCTAATATATATTAATCCAAAAGTTTAAAGCCATACACTTTGCAATAGCAATCAGAGGTTAATGCCCAACAAATCTCCGGTTAAGATTATAAAATGTTACTCTACTGACTTCAAGGGCAGGCTCCATCTCATTTCCATAACCAAAAGTTTCTGAATAACTGACAGAAAATAGGCTAGAAATAATGGCTAGCAAAGATCGATAGTTTGTGGAATGAGAACAAGAGGATTACAGGACAAGAACCTCAAATGAGGAGTCGGTGGATAACTATCTAGTAGAATGAGAAAGTAGCTATGGATTAGTACAGTGGCAGTGGAGGATTAGGGAGGGATATAGAGTATATTTCAGAGTGGAAGCAATACCATGTCTTTGATTTTTTTTTTTTTTAATGGGTAATAGAGATTTTATTAAAGGTGCAGCCCCTGTACACAGGTGGCATTAAATCTACAAGCAGTAAAGCTAAGGTTATCATATGCCACTGTTCGAACTTAGAGACACTTAAGCATAATGGAATCATTCACCGCACATCTAGGCGACAAAGATTACTCCTTTCAGCATGCCATAAGCTCCACCCTTCCCAAGGGCATAACCCAAACTATCCCAAGACATTTGAAAATTGAGTACCAAAGTGCTCTGGCGACGTCACTGTGAAGCCCTGCTCTTCCTACACATCCAGCCCATCTCATCCACGAGTGCAGTCTCCTTGACAATGTGAACAACCTCATTTTTTATTGCTGTCACTTTGTCAGATAAGAATCTTTCTTACCCATCACTTCAATCTCATGGAGATTGCGCATGAGTATCAATTTCATCCTAATGAGTCTTTGATTTTCTGAAAACATGAAAAAATGAGTAGCTCCATAGAGCTACCACTCTAATATAGTATATGAATCTCCTCAGATATCATAACCAATCATGGCCCTAAAATTTATGACTGGCATAAGAGGATCCAGTAGCCTAGTCCAATTAGATGGGATATTTGTTATAGTCTCATGGATGTTCAGCCAAATATATGTATAAAATAATTAACAGATTCATCTATCTACCAATGAATTAATTAGAAATACAAAAACGACAACACCATAACAGTGGCTCAAAGCTTTCAAGAATCAATGGAATCAATTTGCTTTACCTCGCTCATCCTCAGGGGGCTTTAGCCTAAAGGATTTCGCTGTCTTAGAGTCTATCCCATCTAATACCACAGCTTGATACGTCTTAATCTCACCTCCATCGCCAAGATCCTTGGCCATGAAGGTTATATAATACCTGATTCCGTTGGCAGCCTGACCCATTGCCTTCAAGACCTTAACAAACTCCAACTCTGCATTGGCATCCTACACACCCACCAAAGCCATCACGAATTTTCACAACTTTCCGTTTAAAAAGATGATGCTGATAAAAATTTATAATGATCATCATCATCATCATCAAAATAATAATAATAACAATAATAACAACAGAGAAAAAGAGAAACCTTGAACCAACGATTGTATTCGTCGATTGCGAGCTGCGAATACCGTTTATACTTATCATAGTTGTAGTCTATGTTGCATGGTTGAATTTGGTGGAAACAATGACGCCAGGGATGGCAGAAACATCAAAGCCCTAAACCAACAAATGACACGAAAAGACGGAGGAATTAAAGCTGGAGTAGGCGCAGACAATGATAATAGAAGATCGGATCAAATATAGTCAGAGTCACGTCACTCTTCAAAACTTGTTCGCTGTAGGAGTAAGCTTCCTCTGGTGTCATCTCATCACGGTCATCATTTAGCGCGTCAAATAGCGTCGAAGGTGAAGAATAATGGTCTTGTCTGAGGATTAATTCTCTTTCCAGTTTGTGGTAACCAAACAATTCCACAAGACCCATTTCGTCCGTCTCCATTGCTCTTCAAGCGATAACCCAACAATTGGAGAAACACAAAGACAAACCTAGCCGCTGCCGCTATCGCACTCGCACTCGCACTCCCCCTCGCCTCAATGACCTAAGCAAGCACGGGAATGTCTCCCTCGTTAATTTAGAAATATCTCTCCACATTAATTTTTCAAAAACACTATAGATACAAAGGGATCCCACATACTGACATGACACACTAGTATGTCACATCTTTTTTTTTTTTCCTCCCCCGTGCATCTCCCCTCCCCTCCTCCCTCTCGTGAGCTGCCGTGCACGAGAGCTCCCATCCCCCCGCCGCATGGTCCCGCTTGGACCGCTGGCGGATTCTACCAACCTTGAGGTGGTTCCCGACCACGATGGCCGCCATGATGAGGCAGAGGTAGGCGGAGGCAGAGAGCAAAAGAGGGAGGAGGGGAGGGGAGATGCACGGGAGAGGCAAGGGAGAGGCACTGCTGTGAGAGGAGGGGAGACGACGACGGCTTCTGGCGGACCTGAGGTGGTCTCCGACTACTATGGCAGCAATGGAGATGACGGAAGTAGGTGGAGACACACAGGGAGGGGGAGACACACAGAAAGGGGAAAAAAAAAAGGTAGACGTGGCACACTTACAATGTGCCACATCAGTGTGTGTGGGATCCCTTTGTGGGATCCATGTGTGTCTGTAACAGCTCCCTTAATTTTTCTTTCCATCAAGCATCACCGTTAACAAAAATAAATAAATCAAACATCTTTAAAAAATTAAAATATGTAAAAAAATGAATTTTATAAAAAAGTAATTAAAAAATCACCATAACGTAACTCAGGTAATATATAATTAATTTATTATATAATAATAATAATAATAGGCAATATAAACAACCATATGTATAAAACAATATGAGCAGATGGTATAACCGGCCATATACATGAATTAGTAATTATATAAACATTAAAGATTGAAATCATAGCTGATAAATTTAACTTCATTAAAAATATAATACTTACAAAGAAATTAATTTACAGAATGATTGGAAGCAAAAGACATAATGGAAGTTGTTTTACAAAGAGAGTATTTCATAAGTGAGGATTGAGAGAAGGGAATGGCTTCAGATGAGATTTTCTGAATGAATTCCTTTGTTTACAAACTTCCTATTATAAACACTAAAACAATAACTTTTTTACATAGTAATTAATAATGGATGCCTAAGGTTTTGTCTTCACGTGTCGGTGGATAATGGATGAGTGGAACTAATAATGTTGCGAAGGGAAGTTGAATAGTAATCTAATAATGCCTGAAGTTGCTTGTCTTTATGCGTTAGTAGATCTGAGGAGATAATGCTTCTGACAATAATCAATAATACTTCTACTCTTATCTTAAAGTGACTGTCATGTTAAATAATTGAAAAAACAATAATCTTCGAGAATCACATAATAGTCTGAGGGTCATAATCTGCAAGTTACAAATCAAATGGATCTTGAGAGTCCATTAGATGTATTAGATGGTAAGATGAGTTGTCATGAGAAGGAAAGGCCTATTGAGCTTGAGAATGAGAGATCTGTTGAATTGGTGATGATGTGGCTTATTGTGATGGAGATAATCTGACCTGATTCATCGAGTCTTCTTCATCATCGCTGTCTAAAACTTGGGACATTGCCTAAGCTAATTTCTTCACGCCCTTCTTGTTAGTAATGGATGTTAATTAAGTCTGGAATATACTCCACTGGACTAGAACTTCAGGTGTTTTGGTAAATTTTGAAAACATTTTTACGACGTGATCATAATTATATTTTTCTCACCATTTGACAGAGATTTGGTGGGATAAGAACATAATGGTATTGAAAGAGTAATGAGGTTTGATAACATATTCTCATTTCATAATTCAGTTTAATTTCGTTATGAAGAAAAAAAGAAGAAGTGGTGGACAATGTTTTAATGAGAATGGATAATCATTTTGTGATGAGAAAATCTTAAAACTTTCATAGAGAGAGATAGGAAGAATAAGAGGTTCAGGTCCATAATAATCTCACCATAGTAAAAATCATTGCGGGAGCGTTCTGATCTCTTGTAATTTGTCAAAGTAAAGAAACTAGAAATGACACAAATTTTTGTTTTGTTTTAAAAATATTTTTATATATGCCTCCTAGTAATTATAATAATCATAATATGGCGAGTCATACGGATGAGAAAATTTCATTGTCAAATAGAGATTTTTTTCCCCATTGTTCCAAGGTAAGGACTTATGTAATGATAACTTTATAAAATGCAATAATTGAAAATGTAGGTGGAGAATGTTGGGTTTGAAGAAAAAAAGGGATTTCAGAAATAATAATTGAATCTGTATCTACTAATATGAATTCATAAAAATGCCGGTTTTCTTAATATTTTGTGAAACGTAATGCCAATCTGACAAAAGAAATGCATCAAGTAATTTTTGGGAATCAAACATGTATTGGATTTCGGACTCAATAGAGAAGGCTGGATGCCAATGAGTCTTAATGATAATTGAGGATGCAGAAGGTTGAGATAAGAGTAGAGGACTAATAATTTGACAATGAGTAGTAGAAGAAGAAGAAACAGCTTTTGAATATGTTGATAATTTTGGAGAGGCTAATGGTAAGAATGAGTTGTAGGATGGCTCAATACTTTGTAATAATGTTCCTAATACCGTATATGGTTTTGAAGTTGCAGAAGGACAAGGTGAAAGATAAGAAGGAGATGGCCTAGCAATAAAAAGATTTGAAATTTACTTTATACTTTGAGGATGATATGATTTTCCCTATAAGAATTCTTGGGATAGAAAATCAAGAAGAAAATTAGATTCTCCTTTAATATGTTTAATATCAAAATAGAAAATACTTAATATAGATTGTTATTTAGCAAATATTTTTTTAGCAGCTAGGTTTTTTACATCTTTAATCAAAACTTCATTGGCTAATTTGCAATCTATTCTAAGTAAAAAATTTTGATTCAATAAATTATCTTAAAATTTAGAACTGTATAATACAATAGCAAAAATTTCTTTTTTAATAGTATTGTAATTCTTTTGGGCAGGATTCCAACACGCTAAATGGAATCGAATAATCTGTTCTGAATGAGTTGATAATTTTTGCTTTATAATTCCCCTAAAACCAAGATCAAAGGCATCTATTTCAATTATTTTAAAAGTATGAGAAGATGAAAGTCCTAAGCATAGTAATTTCTTAACATGAGACTTAATTTGTTTTATAATATTTGTATACTTTTCTGTCCATGAAAGTGAATTCTTTTTTAATCTTTTAAATAATGGTTTACATAATAGCTTTAGAGACTGATAAAAATCTACAACATAATTCTAATTTCCTAAGAATCTTTGTAATTGTTTCTTATATTTTATTTCATCAAAAAATTTATTAGCAAATTCTATTGCTCTACTACTTCGCTTAATTGTTCCTTTATAGATATCATGTCCAAGAAACTTAATTTTATTTTGGAATAATTTTATTTTTAATGATGAAACAACTAATAAATTTTGTTTAATAATTTAAACAAAGGTATTTAAATGTTTCCAATGTTGTTTAATAGATGAAGAAAAAATAAGTACATTATCTATATAAATTATTTAAAAGTGAGTGAAATGAGTAAATATTTCATTCATAATACTTTGAAATTCACTAGGAGTATTTTTTAATTCAAGTGGCATAACATTCCATTTATAATGTCCGAATAGGACTGTAAATGCTATTCTATACCGATTTTTTTCAGCAATTTGTAATAATTTATTTAATGGTTTATAGTTGATAACTAACCGAAAAACTTCTCGTTCTAATTCTGTCTATTTTTTAACATAAAAGACAGCACAGTTCCATGGTAATTTATTTTTTCTTATTAATCTTTTAGTTAATAAATCATTAATTTCTTTTTTACAAAATTTTAATAATTTATTATTTATTTGAATTGATTTACCTTCAATAGGAATATTCTTTCAGAAAATTTTTTATCATAAGGCAATTTAACTAAATGTTATTTTCTACTCCATAAAGTATTAGGCAGTTGGAGCATACTTCATTTTCAACTATAGTTTTAAAGTTATTAATTTGTTGGATTAATAATGGATAATTTAATTGTTCTTCAATTCATTTATATTTTACTTCTCGTTTTAAGAAATGTATTTGTTTTTCTTTTCTTTTAATCTTATTTTTTGTTAAAAAATTAATTTTTTAGTTAATGAAACTTCTTTTAGGGAATCAATTTCTTTTGAAATAGGAGGAAATAAGAATTTAAATTGAATTTCTTGTTCAAGTATTTTTGTAGAAATTTCTTCTTCCGTTACAGAGAAATGGTAAATAAAGTAAAAAAAGGATTTTTAAGTATTATTTTGTTATTAATGTTTTTTACTAAAATAAATGTTGTTTTAAAGCAAATCTCATTATTACATATATGTGCATTAGATAATTCATAATTTATATTTAATTTTGTTCCATTGGCTTGGGATAATGTTTCTTTCATTTTTTCAAAATATTTGAAAGGTATTAATCCTTCTTTGATACAATTTAAATCTTTTCATGTGTCTAATAGGGCAATTGTTGTAAAGAAAAATTTCTGATTAATAGAAATTTTAATTTCAGTATACCATTTTTAAAAATTTATCTTATCAAGGATATTGATAAAATTATCTGTTTCATCCTTAATAACTATTGCTGAGCATTCTTCTTGTTCTTTATTAGAGGAATTAATCTTCTTATTATTTTTAAAAATATAATTTCTTGTAATAATTGTTTATTTGAAATTTTTAATTTAAGATTAGATGTTTTCATATTTTTAACCTCTTGTTTTATTCCATTAATCTCTTGTTGTAAGTCTTGTAGTGTGACATTTTTTTTTTCAATTCTAAACCTACTTACTATTTCTGAAAAATTATAAAGTGTTGGTACTAAAGTAGTATGATTAGTAAGGTTATGCTTGGTAGATGAGATAATATGAGAATTTCTAAAAATTTTGTAAATAGTATTAAGATAAAAGTTTAAAATATTATTTTTTAATATATTATTGTTTTGGGATTTGAAAAAATTAAATTAAAATTTGAAAAAGTTGAATTATTTATTATATTTTGTATGGGGATTTGAAAAAGATATAATAATGAGATGAGATAGAGATGAGATGAGATTTCTCATCTTTGCCCCCAAACATATTCTAAAAGTATCTTTTAGTTTTACTAAACAATCTTTTTTTTTTCTTGTGGATCAGCAATTTTGTCAAATAATTTTAAGATAAAATCCTCATGTTTTGAAAGAACATTAATGATTTTGTTGCAAATACAGTAATTTTTATCTAGACAATTACAAACATGAGCCTCATCTTCTTCAGATTCACTATCAGAAAATTGTTCTGAAAGGTTTGATTCTTTTAATTGATAAATTTCTTCCAAATAAATTTCTTCTTTTTCACTTGACTAACAATTTTTCTTCAAATGTTTCAGGTATATCTAATTCATTAATTTGTTGTTTGACTCTACAATTAGACTTGTAGTGTCCAATTTTTCCACATTTATAACAAACAATTTGTTTGTTATTTTTATTATACTTTTTTTTTATTGGTTTTTTTATATATATTTTTTTTATCTTTTGTCTTTTTATATTGTGTTTTATATCTTCGTTTCTTGTTAGAATAATTCTTATAAATCATTTTCCCTTTTATGTCTTCTAGAATGAGATAATAATAGAGTATAACCGAACTGTTCACAAAAGGTACACAGTTCTTTCTTAGCAAATGTCTTTTTCTTTCTCCATTTGATTTTTTAATCTTAAATCATTACACATAGTTAAACCAATTCTATTAATAGTAGTTATAATATCTCTATATGTAAGATTAATAAAATCAATTGTACCCTCTGATTTTACTAATGATTCTCGCACCTTTTGGACGAAGTAATAAGGAAGTCCAGTTATGAACCTTTCCTTCCAGTATGGTTGTTGACAGTTATTTTTTATCATAACTTTAGTTAGAAATACATCTTTATATCAACAAAAATCAAATAATTGAGGGCATCTTAAATTAATTAACTAATCACTGGTTTTTTTATTTAAATTGAATAGGATCACCAACAAAATGCTTAGTTAATATGAATATTAAAGTATTAACAACATCTTCTAATAATTGGTCATCTTCTGTTTTGATTATTTGCATTCATTTATCATGTTTATATTGGTTTAATATTCTACTTCTTTATTCACTTGAAAGATAATGATCCGCCAATGGCATGTGGCCTGATGGCACAAAATCCACATCTCCAGAATGGAGATCATGGGTTCAACCCCCCTCCCCCAATGTATCAAAAAAAAGATAATGATCCCACTATCATTTTAATTAGCCAGTAAAACCTATAACAATAATGTGAGCCACTTGATGATCTATTTTTCTATTTCCTTTATAAACATTAGCAACCAATCATTTCTTGGAAATGATTTAATATTTCATATTCAGATAATCCATCTATGTTCCATTCATATAGTATATATGGTGAAAAGTAGATTTTATTATATGTTCTATTTCATCGAATTGTATATCCGGTAGGGTTGGCCTCGGATACCAATTACGAGTAATGAAAATATGTCGTTTAGAATCTTTAGCAGAATACTCATTAACATTATCTCCTCTAATCTTGTTTATATGTAAATCTCTATTCTTAAACTGGTCTTCGATATTACTAATTTTAGAATAAGATAAAAATAGGTGAATCTGTCTTACTTAATACATTAATATGAGGTTGTTTTGAAATAAAAGCATTATTAGTAATATTTAATTTTTCTAATTCATTAGAGATTTTTTCTAATAAATCATTTTTATTTTTTGAAAAAATAGTTTTTAAATGAAATGAAATCTCATAGGGAACAAATAAAGGAGTTTCTTTTGGTTCTTTAACAATAGGATTAATAGGAGATAATTGGGCCTCAATTCTTTCTAGTTGTTTACTCATAATTTTTAAATATAAATTAGTATAATTGTTTTGTTGGATTATTTTATCTGTGTTTTTAATTTGTGTTTTAGAATTATATTTCTTTATTGGTGACGCTAAGATTTGAGTTCCTCTTTGCCTATACTTAATGGTTTCGAAAGGGGGATATTCTTCATTAACAATTTTATCACTTTTTTCCTTAATCCACTGATTAGTAATCCTATTTATGTTTGATAATTAGTATGATTTGTACATTTCAAACCATGTAAAGAATTGTATATTAGTTTGTATTTCTTCTAAGTACTCATAATATTTCTTTTGAATATAATCTTGTTCCAATTTCGTAAAAGTTGAGAAAAATAATAATCTCTTTTGATTATTTTCTTTTTTCATATAATCTTGTTTAAGATATTATTTATTAATCTTGAAATCTTCCTTACTATGGGTGTATATTTGAGCCTCATCTCTAACTACTTGTGAATATGTTAGAGAAGTGGGTTCTTTTGGTTGCTCAGGATTATAAGAGGTAGATTGGTATACTAGGATTAATAGTATATACAGGTGTGTCAATAATATTTTCAAAAGTAATTTTCTAGATCTAGGTGTCCAGATTCTAGGATCTAAGGTCTAAGATCTATAATGAGAAACTAAAGTAAGAACAAATCTGGGTGTGTGATAACTAGAGGTTTCTGGTGAATAATAATGTGAAAACTATCTTCTGAAAGGTTGAAAAGCTATTTGGACTGATCCATTCATTTTTTGTTCTATGTATTCTAGATCATCTATAGTTTTCACATTATTTTCTATTTTAGATAATGAAATTCTATTATCTAACTTTTATTCATTAGGAAGAGTAATTTGATTCCAACAAATATGTTTAGTAATCTGTATACTAGAATTTGGTGTGCTAGATTGTAATAATAAGGTATCGCCTTTTGGACTGGTAATAAGAGCTTGTGGCTCTAGGGTTGTTGTCATAAGTTTATAGTAGATCCTAAAGACTACAATTAAAGGATGTGATCCTTTCATCATATGATAACCATTTGTTTTAATATTTAATGTCAAAGCATGTAGAATATTAGTATCAAACAATGAAAGTGAATCATTAGGATAACAATTGAAATAAACTGGGCCTTGGAACATGCTAGATTCTACCATACCAAGTAATGAGTCATGAAATTTATAATGTCTTCCGTCTCTTAGACAGAGTAGTACTGGGGCATTTAATCTACTTCTAATGAGTGGTTTCATAGCAACTTATACTAATCCAAGATGTATGAAAGAATATTTCTATTACTTATTATGTTTAATAGCATTAATAATTGTAGTGATTTATAATCATTATTCAAACTAATAGTTTTTTCTACAGTTTTAATAGTATAATTAGTAAGAAGTGATATTTTTGAAGAAAATGTTGATCGTTTATAGACTTGATTTTTTGGAATATTAGGAATTGTCCAATCTTGTAAATTTCTTTCTATGTTTAATATATTATTGATTATGCCCAAACTAGTACATGATGTTATAGTATAGTTCAGGGTGTCGATCCACAGGAAGTTGGAAGAAATACAACAAGACGCAAGCTTAAAAGAAAGGATCAAATTATAATATGACAAGAATCTGAAAATTCTACCTAAAACAAGTAATTAAAATAAGATTAGGGCACAAGTGAGAAGGCAAGTAAAGCTTTGGGCTTCAATCAACCGGATCCAATACTTTGACTTTTTCAATCCAAACGATATACACAATTAAGAATTATAGCACCAAATTCCTAATTGGAAGATATAACATTATATTCATCTACATTCTCAAATTTAATTCTAGAATCTATTCTCCCTTTACAAACCATGGTTTTCATATATAAAAATGAAAATCAGACCTAAAGATGACCCTATGTTCATAAACAATAGTGCAGTAGAATATCACATCAATGGTATGAAAAGCTTGTTTGAGTCACACTCATATATTTATAATCTTATAGCTCAACAAAATCAAACCATAGTCAGATTTAATATAATTGTCTCAAACTTATAATATCTAAAACAAATGGAGAATTGAATTCTAGAATCTTAAACAATAAACTTTAACATATGAATTGAAATAAAGTCAAAGTATTTTTACCAAACAATTTCCACCCCAGGCTTTACCCAATATTTAGTTTTCCATGGAAGAACTACAAATAAAAAATAATATTTTTCTCCTTTCTTTAGAACTGAGCGGTCTCCCTCCAAAAACTCTTCAATTTCGTACTAATAATATGCTTATATAGGGTAAGAAAGAAATTCTAATCTCTTCATGATTCCTGCATAAAAAATGGCCTAAATTTTAAGACTCATCTTGGCAACCACATACACACTTCAGGAGTTCGAATTTAAAAATCTTTATTAGGGACAAATTTGTAACCATTTAAGATAGCTTTCCAACGCATCAAGAATCGCATAAATCCAATATGTGAGTGGAAATTTAAAATCAAAATACTAAAGTTTGTCTAGGCTGTCTCCTAATGCGTTTTAGATTCTGACTTTTTTCTCTTGATCTGAATTACTCTCAAACCCCATTATTATCCTTATTTGAAAAGTCTTACACTCGTTGAAAATTCTTAGGTTGTTCCAACGTCTTGCCCACTTAAAAGTCCTTTGAATTTGATTAGGCTTTGACTTGCTCTTTTATAGACCCTAAAATTAAACACAAAAATTTGCTTAGGAGTATTCCAAAGTAAATAGAAACTCAATTCAATAATACATATTAATTCCTATAATTTCTATTCATATTTTTGCATTTTAGTCCAATAATAAGGTATTTAGAGTGCACTTTCGTATACTCATCAATTATAATCTTCTTGATTGATGTTATCAAGTTCTATAGTTATACTAGAGGATCTGGATGAATCAGATCTAAATAAAGAACTCATTGAGACAGAGTTTTTAAGCAAGGATTTCCTATATTCAAAGAGAATAAATAGATTAAGATCTTTAGGGAACACTGGACCGCCCTTAAAGCTTTCTAGTATAAATGAGCTGACCATTGGATTTTTCATGACTTACCAACACAAGATTCTCAATATACTCCATTTTCTTTTCTATAGTCTATCGTTGTTAAAAACTTATATCAATGAATTTTTACTTTTTGTTTTATTTTTTATAAAGCAAGGATACTCAAATGACTCCTCATACTTTTAATCTCATTTTTTAAGAAATTGTAATGATCATACCATTCATCTATTGATGTCTGTCTACTTTGGAATATCCGATATCTGTTAATCATTGCTTCCTTATCTTGTTTCATTAATTGTTATTTTTTGTTAAGATCCTTTACCCTATCCATCATTATTTTTAATTCAAGCATACTATTATAATCTAGACATTTTAAATCAAAAAAATCACAATAACTGACACTATGAGTAAAATAATATTCCATAACAACAATATAAAATATAACAACATAATAGCTAATGACTCTGATACCAATAATGTATCCTAGGTAAAATATAATTAATTTATTATATAATAATATGAATAATAGGCAGTAAAACCAACCATATATTTTAAATCATAAATATCACGATAACCAACATTAAAAATGTATAAAAAAAAATTGAATTTTATAAAAAAGTAAATTAAAAATACTAAAAATTGAGAATATTAAAATATAATTACAAGAGAGTTTACTTCAAACAAATGCTTGTTTACAACGTCTAATATTTATGATAATGCTCATGCAATTTTAAATTATCAACCCTCTAAACCACGATTTAGTATGCATAATGAGTAATATTACATCTACAATTATTTTACATTTAACCAATGCAATCATATCACTTCATTAAAATATAAAACTGACTTTAATTTCATATAGAATTAGAAATAATTGTAAAAATGTTGTAGGTAAATCAGTTTCTACATATAAAATGGGGTTACAAATGGAACAAAATGCCCAGACATTGCTAGAGGTTATATTATCAAGTTATGAATAAAATTGGAGTCGGAGCCATAACGACCCAAAAATCACCCAAATCACAACAAGCAAAATCACCCAAAAACCACAAGAAGCAAAATCTGGAAGCAAAAATCACCGATTCATCCAAATCACAAGCAAAATCGCTGAAATCACTCTTAGAGAACCCAGCTAGCAGAATACTTCCCTATTGTATCTTTGTGTTTTCATTTTTCTTAGTTTGTGTCTGTACTTTGTAAGCATATCACTTCTTGTGTTCCTTTTTTTTTTTTTTTTTCTGCTTTTACCTTTCCATTCGTGCACTTTGGGAGTATACTAGGCGAGGAGTGTGGGTGTGACACTACTTGTGTTATGAACAACCTTAAGTAGAACTTATCGGCCATTATCGTAAGCATAAACCTAGATCGTCTCAATTTGTTGCTGCCGGTTTGGGGGTGGGGCTCCTCGGGGGTTAATGTCGAGTAGTCGAGGGACTGTGCCCAAATTCCATTGGGGGAGAGGCTGGGGAGCCTTAAGCTAAGCCCTCCTCTTTAGCCTCCCCAGGGAAGTAAGTTGTTGGACAGCAAAAAAGTTATCCCGCTGATCTCCTCCATAAGGTAAGTAGGAGGCGTTTGATAATGTTGCAAAAATTAAACAAGTTATTGTAACTAATCTCCAATTATGGTTGTGGAATTTGCAAACCTGACGATATCTGAGGTGCAGCGGAGATTTGAAGTGTTATTCACTTGGCATGCGTTATTCATTCGATGGAGGTGGAGTGTGGCGAGGATTTGAGGCATTACTCGTTTGGCAATCCGTTTCAGAAGATGGTGTCCCAGGAGTAATGTCGGCTAGTTGAAGAACTAAACCCGCTCTACATCGGACGAGAGGTCAGGATGCCTTTAGGAGGAAAAATCTCCTTACAATAGGAATAAGGAACAATTTTAAAGTCAAATTCACATAAGTACACTGAGGCTGCGTTTGGATGTTGAGCTGAGTTGAGTTCTTTTATGAATAAGAATGAGTTGAAATGGTAGAATGAGTTTTGTAGGGTCCGCCTAAGATGAGTTTAAATTTGTTTGGATGTTAAGATGAGTTTAAATGTATTTATAGAAAGTTGAAAAAAGTTGTAGATCCCTTGTGAAAAAAAGTGTTGAATTGAAAAAGGTTGTGGGTCCCATGAATAAAGAGATTTTTAGTTGAGATGGGTTTAATAATTTGAGAGTTTGGTATTTGGATGTTAGACTTAGCTTAAAATCAGACTGAAATGAGTTGAACTCGGATGAGTTTAAAACCAAACGGGGCTTGACACTTGTACTCAATACATTTCAATGTACAACCACCCAAAGGAAGAAACTAAGCCACCAGTTTTTGAAACCAAAAAAATGGAAGTACGTTTGCATAGACGAAAGAAAGCCTATGGCTAATGGCTTTGCAAGAAAGAAGGGTGCTAACCAAACGTAGCAAGAACATAAGCAATGTCAAAGCAAAGAGGAAAGAAGAGAACGAGTTGTTGGGCTTCTTTGTGTGGAGCTCGATTTTGTTTGTGGCGGCTCGGTCCATGACCCGATCCGTCAAGTATTATTGTGGTTTTTAGATAGATATTCAACGAGACTTGGATCATGGAGCAGAGGCTTGCGTCTGTCCAATTGATTCCACTTTATATTTTTCTTTTCTCTTGTTGTTCCTAACACGAGCTTATTCAAGCACCAAACACAAGTAGTTTCATTTTACACATGACATTATAAAAATGAAGTTTAAGTAATTTTCTTTCTTCTCACACTGGAAAAGTGCAAAAGACCATCAGATAATCAATTATTAGTGCAAATAATCAGGAATGCTTTGAAGCCCATAAATAAAGAAGAAGTTTTTCCTAAACTTAAAATCAAAGAAAATTTAAATTTCAGCATACTAACAATTCTATGAATGTGACTCAATGGCTTACCTACCCTAGCCTGTCCATATGGAAATCATGTAATCCAGTACTTTCCCAACATTCTTCACAACCTCATCGCCACCAATTTCCTTAATCAAACCCAAAGCTTTGTTCAACTCCAATGCTTCCTTAATTCTTGCCTCTCTCAATAAACCTTAATAAGGATGTGCCACATGGCTGTGCTTGAGGCGAGTGGGGAGAGAATAGACGAGAATCAAAAGAGAGAGAGATTTTGGAATATTTAATTCTGATAGCTAAGACTCTTTAATGTGCTTCTTGGTGCAGGTTTTTCTCAATCTCAGGCAGACCATTTTTTATTCACCTTAGTTACTTCTTCTAATATCACTCTTGTTCTTATCTATGTCAATGATATTTTGGTCGTCGGCAATTATCACTCACAAATTGAGGTCTTCAAAAGTGTTCTCTCCACACACTTTAAAATGAAAGATCTCGCTCCTCTCAAATATTTTCTTGGTATAGAAGTTGCTCGCTCACCCCAGGGCATCTTTCTCAACCAACGCAAATATGCTCTTGACATCTTATCTGATAGTGGCCAACTCGGTGTTCGGACTGCTTCCTTTCCCATGGAACAAAGCCTGAAGCTCACCAATCACGACTGCACTCTCCTTCCTGATCATTGTACTTATCAACGACTTGTTGGCTGTCACATATATCTTACTATCACCTGTCTTGATATTGTCTTTGCGGTGAACATTCTCAGTCAATTCATGCACGCTCCTCGTGCCCCTCATATGCAGACTACCACTCGAGTTCTTCGCTACTTCAAAGGCAATCTCGAGCAAGGCATTTTTTTCCCTTCCTCCAACACTCTCCATGTTACTACGTACAATGATTTTGATTGGGCCAGTTTTCGTACTACTCGTCGATCCACAACCAGCTATTTTATTCAAATTGGCACCAGTCCTATTACTTGGCGCACAAAAAAAAGACCACAGTGGCCTGTTCATCCGTTGAAGCTGAATATCGTGCCATGGCCGTTACCACTTGTGAACTCACTTGGTTGAAACAGCTCATCACTGATCTTGGTGTCTCTCACTCTGAACCTATCAGCCTATATTGTGACAATCAATCTGCTCTACACATCGCTCACAATCCTTTGTTTCATAAGCGAATTAAACATATTGAGATTGACTGTCACATCGATCGTGATAAAATTTGGTCTGGACTTCTTACCACTATTCACACTTCTCTCTCATGAGCAAGTTGCTGACATCTTCATCAAAGCATTAGGCCGGGATCTCTTCCACCATTTTCTCCATAAGTTGGGCAATATGAATCTCCATGCGCCAACTTGAGGTGGAGTATTGACATATCACTTCCACAAATCAAGCCATTTTGTCTTCCACATCACTTCCACAAATCCTTCCATAAGTTAAGACACTTTGTCTTCAACAAATCCTTCCACAAATTAAGTAACTTTGTCCTCCACAATAACATGTCACTTCTACAAATCCTTCCACAATTCAAGCATATGCTAATTCTTTGTATCTATTTATTTCATCATTTGTGGAATGTAAATCAAGTGTAATAGAAATATCAATTCTCTCAATTCTTAACATTGTATCCACTTATTAATACAATGAACTTGACCATTAAAAAGCAAAGAAAAAAAAAAGAAAAGAACAAGATTAACGAGAAGGCCTCGTAATCAAACTCGAGTCCCAGTCTACATAGAAGTTAGAATATATTCATATCTGAAAGAGGTTTACAATAACTTCTTTCAAAATTGACTATTTGTCCTTCTGTTAGAGGTGTTCCAAAAATGTCAGCGATCAAGTAAATAGCTCTACGAACGAATGGATTGGATCGAATTGAAAAATGTAAGATTTGTACAAGTTATACCTTTCGTCACCACTTTGTGGAAAATCATATAGCATCACAATTGCACCAACTACTAGATGTCCTGCTACATCCAACCATTTTCTCATCTCCTTACACCGCTCTTCTCTTCCCACACATTTTCTTCCCTCCAGACCGAACACTGCCACCCCGCACTTCTTCACAAGCACAATCATTCTCTACCCCTTGCCAGTGCAACCACCGCCACGCCCATTACCAATCCCAAGCTCACATCCACCGCCCCCCACCACTTCCTCTGCACAACCCTTGTCTCAGGACTCATGGGTCGAATCCCTTCCCTTCCAAGCCTGGTCCAATCTTTTCCGGGAAGCCATATTAACGTACGTCCAAATGTTGACCCTCGCCGGTATTTCACTCGACAACTTCGCTTTCCCGACAGTCCTGAAGGCCGTGGCTGCTCTTCAAGACTTGAATCTTGGGAAACAGATTCATGCCCATGTTTTCAAATTTGGATACGCTTCCTCTTCTATTACAGTGTCTTATACCCTCGTTCGTATGTATGGGAAATGTGGAGATATAAGGGACGTGTACAAGGTGTTTAACAGAATGACTGATAGAGACCAAGTTTCTTGGAACTCCATCATTGCTTCACTGTGTCAGTTTCAGGAGTGAGAGCTTTCTTTGGAAGCATTTCAATTAATGTTATTTGATAATATGGCACCAAGCTCATTTACTTTGGTGAGCGTGGCGCTAGCTTGTTCAAATTTTCCTAGGCATGATGGTTTACAGCTTGGTCAACAGGTGCATGCATATAGTTTGAGAACAGGTAATTTGAGAACGTTTACCAACAATGCTTTCATGGCAATGTAATATAGTCAGACTCACGTCACTCTTCAAAACTTATTCGCTATAGGAGTAGGCTTCTTCTGGTGTCATCTCATCACGGCCATCATTTAGCGGGTCATATAGCGGTGAAGGTGAAGAAAAATTATTTTGGCGGAGGATTAATTCTCTTTCCAGCTTGTCGTAACCAAAAAATTCAACAAGACCCATCTCGTCCGTCTCCATTGCTCTTCAAGCGATAATCCAACAATTGGAGAAACACGAAGACAAACCTAGCTGCTGCTGCTATCATTATCGCACTCGCACAGCCGCACTCAAAATCTCCTTTGCCTCGATGACCTAAGCGTGCACGGGAACGTCTGTCTCGTTAATTTAGAAATCTCTCTCCACATTAATTTTTCTTTTTCGTTCCATAAGGCATCACCACAAAAAAATAAATCAAGGAAAATTCTATACACCACATGTAATACCAGCCCCTTTGGTGAACGACGTCGTGTAGGTAAGTGATCCCTTTCCCTTTCTTTTTTTTCCTCCCTCACCTCGACAGTTACCTATTCCGTGTCCCTCTCCCCCATTTTTCTCCCTCCCTGAGTTCCACATCCCCACGCCTCTTCAACCTGTTTCTCCCTTCAAGTTCTCTCTCAACAAACTCTCTGTATATCCATGCCTCTCATGCTATCGGTTCTTTCCCTCAAAGTCTCTCCTGTTCGTTGTATCACCCACAGTAAACCAGCACCACGCACCATGCTTCACGGCAAAACAGAAAACTGCACACCCAACCACCGTAGCCTCCATCATCAACCCGCCTCCCTCAACCCTCCTATCACCTAGGTCTAAGCCACTACACAGTTTTCGTGGCCTTCCTCAGTCATAAAGCCACCGTAGGTCAGTTTTTATTTTCGAAAACACAACCACAAACCGTTGCACCATCACCACGTTTAAACCAAGAGCCTCTGTTTTAGGGGGCCAAAAATAGAGTCAAACGTTGCACCTCCACTGCCAACTACCGAAGCTTCCCAGCGACTTGCTGTCGTGCACGATAGCCCAGCTGTGAGGCACTGCGAGGTCAATCACCATTCACTGCCGTAAGCTTTTGTGTCTTCGTCCCTTGTGTTCTCCCTTTCTCACACTCTCTGTTTCTCTCACGGTGCTCTCTCTCTGTCTCTCTCTCTCCGTTCCCTCTCTCTCATCACTTTCTCTCTTTCTCTCAGTGCCTGCTCTGCCACCGCATCACCATCATCGACCTCAGCCCACCTCCTTGCACCGTCGCATGTTCACCTCTCTCTCGGTATAGAACTCTACTCTCTAATGCACGGGTTAGTGGAGCGGTTGTAGTTTTTGATGTTTTTTTTTTAATTATTGAATTCCAGCCTTAACCTATACATATTTATGGTTAATTCCCAAAAATACCATTGGTTATACATTTGGGCTTACTTTTAATTTACTCTATGAAGGCTTTGTTTTAAGTATATATATATATATATATATATATATATATGATTACAGAAGATAGTTAGGGTTTTAAAGTATATTACTTATTGTTATATTATTTGGTATCAGAATTTTTATAAATGAATTTCAGTAGTAAGTGTTTAAAAAACTGCTAGGTACAACCGGCCTACGTAATCGTGGGGTAACCGGCTGGATACGTGGAAGAGAAAAAAAAATGCAAAAATACAAACGGAAAAAGCAAAGAAAGAAGAAAAGGAAAGAATGAAGTAGAAAGCAAAGTAAAAAGCTGATTTTTTTTTCTTCCAGTAGCAAATTAGAGCACAACCAAAATTCATGATACATTGAAGCATTTCTCCACCAAGAAAAAAAGCCCATCTCTTAGTTGATTATTGACATATTTCTCTCAAATCCATTTCAGATTTTTTCCAAACGTTGAAAGAGATATCAGAAATGACGAAAGATTGTTGAAGACATTCCCAGAAAAGACACTATTGGAGAGAGATTTTATGAGGAAAGTAAAGAAATCGAGATGCTTTATAGTCAACCTGCAGAAGAGGAGGCTGGTAAAAATGGGCTTGAACTTGAAACAACAAAAGCCCTCTCCACCAAACCAGTTCCCCGTATTTTTCATTTATTTCCATTCTTTCCAAAAGGAGTTTATGTCCCCATCCTTTAAAAAATTGATGTATAGAATCACTCAGTGAAACTTGTGTTATGGCAATGCTACATAAGATGCATCTTCAACTAAAAAAAAAAAGGCATAGGAAGAACAACTATGGTAGCAACATGTCTCCTTCGGCCAAGCCCAGTGCCTCAGCACTTGACATCAAGCAACAAGAGGCCGAGCTTCACCAACTATAGCAGAATGAAAACCAGCCCATCTCCAGAATTACAACAGTGTCACCTCCAAGTCGAAGAAGAAGAAGAGCTAAACCATCTCTCTCGCTGAGCTCACAACCAAGAAGGGGTTGGCTTCGTGGAAAAGACGTTGGGCAACGGTGCATTTTGAGACATCAAATGAAACGTTGTGTTTCATCTCCATGTGGACAACGGTTCTCCAAAGATGTCCCAAGGTGGTTGTATATAGTATTTTTGTAATACAATTTTGAACGCCTTAGATAGGATTAAGTCTTTTCTATTAAACGAAGTTTTGATTTTACTGTAATAGATTTTATTATAATTTTGTAAAATAAAATATTATGTTGGAGTTGTTTTATCAAGTGGTTGTCAATGAATTTGGGAAGTGACGATATTTTAGGATTGCGAGAATTTTAGAATTTTAAAAAAAATAGGTTAATTTAGCATTTTGGGTTTAAGTATCAAAATATATATGTGCTCAATTGAAAATTTACCGAAGTTATGTGATTATTTTATAGGTGACGGTTAATGTTGTTCGGCATAATTGTGGAAAATTTCTGAAAAGCTAAAAAGTCCAGGTAAGCAGGGTTCCTATGCTAGTTTTTGCATTAAAAAAATGAACTGAGATTGATTTTATGAAAAATGTGCATTATATGTTTTGAAAATAAATGTGGAAATAATCTCAGTTATTTATTTTACATTACTCACGAAATCTGTATAAAAGAGAAAAATATTTTGTCATGGAGTAATGTTATACACTACACTCTCATCCTATTTTGATCATACTAAGTAGTATGTGGTACATTCATCCTATTTTGATCATACTTAGTAGATGATAAAGAAGCATGCAATAAATGATCATTTAATAGTGATAAATATGACACATCTTATTTAGTAAGATGAAAGTAGGATGGTAGTATAGTGTATAGAATTTTCCTTTGTCATGATTAGTGTAGATATGAGCAAATTTTTTGCATTATGCTTCTAAACTATGCAAAAAGAACGAATATGAAATTTATAAAAATTTGTGCATGTAATACGAAGATGTTTTGAATCTATTTTTGGATATGTGAAATGATCTGAATTTGTTTCAATACTTTGTTGTGATAAGATATGGCACCTGAAAACCTTTGGCATGACTTTCTGATTCTGTATCTGATTATGTTTCTGGTCATGATCCGATGATTCTGATTCTGTTTTGCTCTGATATATGGCCCTGCCATAAGTGATAATAGTGACCTCTAGCCCTATCAAAGGACATAATATTGACCTCTAGCCCTGTCACGGGACATAATAGTGACCTTTGGCATTGTCACGGAATATAATAGTGATCTTTATCCCTATAAAACCTCTGACCCTGTCCCGGGATATAATAGTGACCTCTGGCCCTACCACGAAATATAATAGTAGTATCTATTCTGGGTGCAATCGCTTTGGTATCATGATGATTTATGTTCTGCTTGGCTCTCCGTAGAATGTACAACCCTACCACGGGGGTTAAACATGGTCTCTGTTTTGATATGATGCTCTGATCTGAAAGGATATGATAAGATGATGATGTTCAGTCATGTTATGCCAAATGACATTTTTAAATATGAACATTTGAAACTGTCGCTCTAATATTTTGATAATATGTTTTTAAATTTGCATTTCTGATACTAAAATGTTTTGTTCTGCATTCTAAACTCTGATAAAAGGCTCATATTTATATATTAGTATATGTTCTCTACTTACTAAGTTGTTGATAACTCACCATTTATCTCACAATATTTTTCAGATGATTTGAATATTTCAGATGGGGATCAAGATTATGGAGTATGGGTGAGATGATTTAAGCATAATAGATTTAAGTATAGAAGGTTTATATGAGTATTGAGAAATTTATTTAAGTAATTTTGTAGTGTTATGATGACTTGGTATTTTGGGAGGTTGATTATATTGAGTTTGTTGGTTTGAAACAATAATTTTTCTATGGCATTGAGAATTGGAGTTTATATACTGTGATATGTGATTTTTAAGTGAAAGGAAGTAACTCTCCGGCACCTCCGAGACCGGGGCATTACAGTTGGTATCAGAGCCAGGTTTGAAGTTCTGCAGACTATAAACATATGAGGTTTGAATATATGTGGGTGTTTAGGGAGTAACTTTCAAATTGGAAGTGTAGAAATTTAATGACAATAAGGATGATCATGTGGATATTTAAGGTTTTCAAAATCTACAGGTTTTGAGAAAATATTCTATGAAATTTGAGATGTTAGATTTTATGAATTTTGAGAACTGGTTTTGTCAAATTTGCGGCTTTAGATGAGAATTTGTGATTCAGATTGTAGAGCGGGTTTAGACTGGAATGAAAACTAGGTTTTAGAGTTGGTAGACTATAAGGTATGAATTGATCGAATAACGGGTTTATATTCTAATCAAGAATGTGAGTTTGTCTTGATGGCTAGTTAAGATTAGTATATGTGAATTCTAGAGTGTAGGACAAAAATGGTTGAGGTTTATCTTTAACGAACTATTGAGGAATAGGTTTACTTGAATCTAGTTTAGTGTAAGGGAAAGTATGAGTAAGATAAGAACGTTCTTATTTGTTGCATACATATATTATTTAGTAGTTACATTTACTTTTAAATTATTCTTATTTTTAATACCCTTCTTGAAACATTTAACTGAGTTTGAGTCTTCTAGGATGGTAGCTCGTCATCGTGTTCGGAATCTTGCAAACCCGAACGCAACTAGTGAGGAGGGCAGATGCACTATAGAGCAGTTGAATCATATGCACCCACCATTTTTTATAGCGAGGTGACCCAACCCTAGCAGAGGATTGGATTCAAGACATCGAAGAAATCCTTCACGTCCTTAATTGTACTGATGAGCAGAAGGTACTGTACTCTGCCTTCAAGCTAACCGGATAGGCTAAGAGATGGTGGATATCAGAAAGAACCATCAGGGAAACTGATGGGAGGGGAGTGGTTAGCTGGCCCTACTTCAAGTAGTTTTTCTTTGACCTTTTCTTTCCAGGATCGATTAGGGACGCTACGGACAAGGAATTTGCCTATTTAGTGCAGGGGAATATGACAGTGCACCAGTACGCAACCAGAGTTGTTGAACTATCACGCTTTGCCTCATATCTAATACCCGATGAGGAGAAGAAGACCCGAAAGTTTGATGAGGGACTAAATAACTGGATATATGAGTGAGTGGTGGCCCTTCAGATCCAGAATTTCTCAGAGTTACTAGATAAGACCACAATACTCGAGTGAAGCCTCAAGAGAAGTGTTAAACTTTAGGAGCAGAGAAAAGGGTCGATGCCATAGGGTTTCCCTCGAGTGAGAATCAAGGACCATGGAAGAGGACGAAGGTAGCGAACAACCCGGGCCAGAGACAGGTGCGAAATGGGTGCAAGACAGTCAATAGAATAACTCCTGTAAATCATGCATTGTAGTACGCTTTGGGGAATGCATAAGGGAAACCAAACGGTGTTTTCGATGCGGTAAGCATAGCCACCTCGTCAGAGATTGCCCAAGGCAATCAAATGGGAGTATGAACCCCAACCAGCCTCAAAGGACTGATTCGACAGCACGAGGCAAGAACCAACACAACATAGTGTCAGCCCGAGTTCAACACAATATAGGTACTCTACCTTTTTTTTTTCTTTAAAAGAAAAACTACTGATGTATTTGATTTTCGGGCTACCATTCTTTCATCACAACATATTATGTTAAGTTCTATACCTTAGAAGCTGAAAGGTTGGGTGATGAGAAGGGGTATTAATTATGATTAATGATGAAAGAGACCATCATCAGGATATATAGATGAGTATGTATTCTTTATTTTAATAAAGTTTGGTAAGAGTTGTCAAGGTAGGTGTGGAAGCCGATTAGTTACATTAGTAATTTATTTATGAGATTTTAACCTTAGGCAATTGGGTAGAATTATTAGAGTGCACAACAAGAGAATTTGCATGATGGATTGGGATTAAACGTCATGAAGGCTTAGAAATTTGTTTATTTGAGATCAATTAAGACTGAAATCTTGGCTATGAATTTTCAAATTTTTGGAGGATTTTAAGAACAATAGGTTCTTAGGAACCACAATTGGATATCTTCATGAACAAAGTGTGAGATTAAGTACCCCCAGACTTTGGAGAATTTTATTTTCGCTTTGTATATGAGGTTGTTAGATTATGTGAAGAGTTCTGTTTACTTTTTGATATGAAGTTAAGATTAGAACTTGGGTGAAATTATTGTTAGTCTTTTAATCGAACCCGTTGTTGAGGTTTACAACCTGTTTTGAATCCTAGAGTGTATGACGAATGATACTAAGTGCATCAATGAGGTGGTTTTTAAGGCATTGTGCAAAAATATCGGGAAGTTAAAATGTTGATATATTAGGTTCGACAAAAGAAAAATACTTTGCACCAGCTTCTGTTTCACATGAGCCAATCCACACCTTACGTGGCATGTTCCTAACCACTCACTCCAAGTCTGAGTTATGAGAGAGAGCTGATGAGAGAAAGATTTAGGATAAAGAGAGAGACTGAGTGAGAGATAGAGAGTTGATGAGAGAGAGACCAATTGAGCAAGAGAGAGAGAGTTGATGAGAGAGAGACAGAGAATGAGAGGATGAGAGAGAGAGAGCTCGGACTGAGACTGAGAGAGAGAGAGAGATCGAGAATGAGAGGATGAGAGATAGAGTCGAGGAGAGAGAGAGAGATCGAGATGAGAGAGAGACACCGAGAATGAGAGGATGAGAGAGAGAGACGATGAGGGATGAGAGAGAGTCGAGGAGAGAGAGAGCTTGGATTGAGAGAGAGAGACCGAGAATGAGAGGATGAGAGAGAGAGTCGAGGAGAGAGATATGATGTTGGAGAGAGATGAGAGAGAGAGAGGAAGAGAGAGAGCAGGTCTGGTGCAAAACAAAGAAAAAAAATGGGACACGTATAGTGTACTACAGATCAGCCGTGAACAATGGCTGATCTGTAGCACAGCTCTCGACAAAAATGATCGAGGATTAAAATAGGCAGGGAATGGATGTCATGTAGGCCTTGCCTAAGGTACTAGGAAATTTTTGAGGACGAAAGTTTTATAACGGGGGAGGATGTAATACCCAACCCCTTTGGTGAACAATGACGTGTAGGTAAGGGATCCCTTTCCCTTTCTTTTTTTTCCCTCCCTCTCCTCAACAGTTACCTATTCCGTGTCCCTCTCCCCCATTTTTCTCCCTCCTCGAGTTCCACCTCCCCACGCCTCTAAAACCTGTTTCTCCCTTCAAGTTCTCTCTCAACAAACTCTCTGTATATCCATGCCTCTCATGCTATCGGTTCTCTCCCTCAAAGTCTCTGCCATTCGTTGTATCACCCACTATAAACCAGCACCACACACCACGCTTCACGGCAAAACAGAAAATTGCACACCCAACCACCATAGCCTCCATCATTAACCCGCCTCCCTCAACCCTCCTATCACCTAGGTCTAAGCCACTACACAGTTGCTGCCGCCTACCTCAGCCACAAAGCCACCGTAGGTCAGTTTTTATTTTCGAAAACACAGCCGCAAACCGTTGCACCATCACCACATTTAAATCGAGAGCCTCTATTTTAGGAGGCCAAAAATAGAGTCAAACGTTGCACCTCCACTACCAACTGAAATTCCCAAAGTACCCTTGTATGCGGCGAAAATATCTACCAATTTACTTGAACAAATTTGTTAGATCTCAATCTTATGAGCATATAATAAATCAAATACTTAACGTAAATAAATAAGCTTGCAAGACACAATGATTGGTTACGAAGGAAAATCCTTTAAAGAGCTCTTTAAAGGTAAAACCCTACGGGGTAGCCAAATCCAGGAAAGTCAATTTTATTATTTGAAAATTAATTACAAGTAAAGTTCAATTACAAAACCTTTGCAACTTGACACTAGTACTTGCCCAGACAAATAACCCATTTGTCTTCTACCGCAATAGCAGCCAGAACCTCTGACGATTTTCAAACATTGCCTTTCCTCCTAGAACTCTAGGGGCTGAAATCCAATCAACGATCCTCAACACTTGGAGCACGATCACACTCAAAAAGAGATCACAAATATGAAAATTCACTAAGGAATTTTCTCACCAAAAATATGCACTAGAAAGTGCTCTAGAAAATATGTAGATCTGAATCACTATAGATCCTAACCAATATGATCCTTTAAATAAACAATCTGAAAAGTGTCCCAGTTGAAGTACGATTCTGCTGACAGGCAAAGACAGTCATGAGAACGTTTCCTGACGAATTGCTGACATGTCGCGATAACTCCTCTCTGCAGTAACTGATTTATGTTCAGCTTCTATTCTGGATAATTTGCAGATCTTTTTGAATTCGAATTTCATGTGACTGACTTATCTCAATAACCTTAAGGACTTCTATATAAACTCAATGTTGTTAAAGATAAAGTCAACAATTATTTTACATTCATCCAAATTCAAACTTGTAGTGATAGGATAAATCTTATCATTTTAGTCACCTAGTCATATCCAACTTCTCAACTAAGTCACTTAGTCCTAGCCAACTTTTGCATCAACAATCTCCCCCTTTGGCGGACTAGTGATAAACTCTTGCATCTACAATCTCCCCCTTTGGCAGATTGGTGACAAAATCTACTTGATAAATGTAGTGTGTACTTGAGATAAAAACAACCAGTAAAGTAGATCTCGTGAAGTATCATTAACTAATATTAAAAGTTCAGTTCAAACCATTTACTTGAAATTAATGAAATTTAGACTTGGAACTGAATTAAACCATATTTCTCAAGATTTAAATTTTAATTTAAAGTCTAATCATGTTCTAATCCAACATCAAATTATGTCCAGCAAAGATAATCCTCAACAAATTCATTTCAGCAGCAAATTCTTCAACTCCCCCTCAACAACATACTACTCAAACTCTCCCTAAAATCCACAATACCAAAATATTTTAATTTGCTCTAATACTCCCCTTTTTGTCACTAATCTGACAATACCCAAGAGAATTATTACCACTTATGTGTGCCGAGATGAAAATATTAAGAATGACATGATGAAAAACTCCCATGTGTCTCAACTTCTCATGGATAAAATGCACCTGATGTATGAGTGTGAATGTATGTCAAACAATGAGCAAATGATTGAGACAACTTGGTTGAGACAAAAAACCAAACACTTGGTGGGCACTAGTTTAAAACCGTAATATATAATCACATAACCCACCAAAAAATCGTTCTCAATACATGGATAAAATACTCTCATATGATCAACTATGTCACTGCCCACTTTGCCCAAACAAAATCGCAACCTCAACGTCATAAATCAACAATCAAAATCTCAACTTTCAAATATAGATGAGCTGAAATTTAGAACTGGAAGGAAAGAGTGATAAACTCAAAATCTTACTGTGAAACCATGATGGAGAGACTTTTAGTCAAGAAACTCGGACCCGAGTATTTCTCCCAAGCAAATCGAAGGAGATATGGAAGAGATGAGGAGGGCTAGGGCTCACGTATAGGAAGTGCTGTGAGCCGTGTATCGGGAGGTATAGAGAAATCAAACCGGGGCTGGGCTTGTGACTTAAGTCACTTAAATGACTAAGGAACGTGCACGTGCCTTGGGCCATAGAGTTCCATTGAGACTTATATCAGAAACTAAGTCCCAGACTTAAACTAACATCCAACACTTACCCAACCAAAAATTATTATTTTTTTTTTATTTTTTATTACTTTGTTTATTTTATAAAAATGATAAGTAACAATAAAAATACAAATAAATAAATAGAAAAAATAATTTTTTTCTTTTATATATAAAAAGTGAAGCAAGTAACATACCTAGGATGCATCTTAGTTTAAGCATAATGTCACTCACAAAATAATTCAAATGGAGTACACCCTCTTATTTGCAACAATCACCATGGATGTTCACACCTCATAAGATCATCAAAATCAAAGTTCATGTGAGTGTGAGTGTGTGAGTGAGCAAACTTATATAGAGCAGTAATTTTTTTTCTTTAATATATTTTTGATAATATTACTCATGAGTATTTTCTTCTTATAGATGCTCCCAAGAGTTTGTCACCTATCTTAAAAGTCAAATTTTATGCTAAGGCCTAGATATATAAGTATCTCCTTCAAACACTAGTTTGCACAACCCCTTTCATGTCCATTTTTGTTGCTCATCTTTTTCCACAATGATTTGAGCCACGATTCTTTCTATAAGAACTCAAGGGATAGATTTGTGTATGGTGTTTGCCTTTTTCCACAATGATATAACACCGACTTTTTCTATATGGATCAACTATTTGTGTTTGGCAAGGGAAGAACTCTTTATTATTATACTAGGTTCAACTAGTATTAGTCAATTCAAGACATGGACTCCCTCTATGATAAGCATCTCAATAATAAATATAGAACTTTAATTATAAGGTGCATACATATAAGTTTCTCACAATACTTTGTAAATGAACTTTGTCAAGATGACTCAAAGGATAAGTATGTACAAAGTAAACTGCACAAAGTAGAGAGATGCATAAGTTCAAAATTTTATTTTGTGAAAACATATGTGCTCAAAACATTTACATATCAAGCATGTACTTCCCAAAAACAAAATTAGAAACAAACCAGAAATTTTTTTTATATTGTTTTTCTTATTAAAAACTGAAAACAGAAACATAACTCAAAAATAGAAAAATAAAATGCATGTTCTAGACTAATAAAATGAAATACAAGGAATGCAAGAACATGAAAGTGGTCCTATCAATTAATGTGACACGTCATCTTCTTTGACCACCCATTTTGCTTCAAATTTTGGCTTATTCTTTTCATTAAAACCACTTTGTATGATCTTTTCTTTATTGTGAAAACAAAATTATGCTAGTTCGCCAACCTTTAGAATTATGAAGGTGATTTGTTGACTCATCTCATCAACTTGATTTTCTAGAGTCTTTTCCTTCCTTTTCAACTTTCTTTCACCTCCATTTTTCTTCACTTTAAAGCAATATGGCCTTATATGTTCAAGAATACCACAATGATAACAAGTAGGAATAAACTTACTTTCAAACTTACCTTGATTGGGCTTTTTTGTTATTGATCTATCATGTGAGGCTCTCGGAACATGAGTTTTAGACACGACCTTCTTTGGAGCTTTTTCATCTTGACTTCCTTTAACAAACATGATACTTTTTGATAAAGTAGCAGCGGATGATGAGCCTTTAAGTTCCCTATCTTGAGGATTCATATACTCCAAACCAGTGCGATCATAACTAGATTTTTGAGAACTCAATATCTCTTCTAATTTCTGTGTTGCTGTTTTCTGCTTGTACTCTTTAAACTTTTCCAATTCTTTTTCAAGTGCAGTCTTTTGATCTTTTAACATTGATATTTCAACATCAAAAATTTTTAATGCCTTAGAGAGATTGTTTTGCTCATTCTCCACAGTAGTAAATTTATTGTACAGCTTCTTATTGAGTTTCTTTAATTTGACCACTTCTTCACATGCATCATTGTATGCTTCCTGTAAACTTTGTTCTTGGTCAGCATCAACAAGTGATACATTTGAATCATTGTTATCACAACCACTTTTAGATTTTGTTAGTACAATCTCAGGAAAATCATTCACAATAGAAGAAAAAGGCATAAAATATTTTCCATTATCATATAATGAGCTTGAACTTTTAGAATTTGAACTATCACTAAGTGTGACATTCAACGCTTTTCCTTTACTCTTCTTGAAATTTGGACATTCAATTCTTATGTGGCCATAACCAGAACATTCATAGCACTTTATTTTATTATTATTATCAACTTTTTCAGAATAATTTTTTTTTGCAAAAAATTCTTTACCTTGCTTTTGTTTTCCACTAGCCTTTTTGTTAAACAAGAATTTTCTGAATTTTCTTACAATGAGATGCATATCCTCATTGTTAAACTTTTCTTCATCAGAACAATTATCTTGATCCTATTTTACTGTTTTTAAAGCAATGGACTTACCTTTTCTTGTTTGAGGAAGTGAGGATTCATACGTTTGTAAGGAACCGACTAGCTCTTCAACCCTTATTACATCCAAATCCTTACTTTCCTCAATGGCAGTAACCTTAGGCAGAAATCTTTCAGGTAGAGACCTCAAAATCTTTCTCACGACTTTTGAATCTTCCACCTTGTCAACGAGATTAAACCTAGAATTAACAATATCGTTAAGTTTAGCATAAAAATCATTAAAACTTTCATCTTCCAGCATCTTAATCTCTTCAAATTTTGAAGTAAGTAATTATAATTTTGAGTTTTTCACAATTTTTGTTCCTTCATGTGTAACCTCTAAGATGTCCCATACGTCTTTAGCAATCTCACACATGGAAATTCTCTTAAATTCTTCTGGGGATACAACCATGAAAATAGCATTTAATCCCTTGCTATTCCAGCTACTATTGCTGATTTCATCTTTCGTTCAAGCTTCTATAGATGTCTCTAGTTTAGTCCATCCTCATTCAACCGAATGCCATACACGTTCATCCAAAGACTTGAGGAAAGCCCTCATACGAACTTTCCAATAAGCATAATTTTCTCCATCGAAGTGTGGTGGAGCATATAATGACATCGACATGATCTACAAGGGCATGGATCACACTCAGATGAGTGAACCACGCTCTGATGCTAATTCAAATTCCCAAAGTACCCTTGAATGCAGTGGAAATATCTACCAATTTTACTTGAACAAATTTGTTAGATCTCAATCTTATGATCATATAATAAATCAAATACTTAACGTAAATAAATAAGCTTGCAAGACACAATGATTGGTTACGAAGGGAAACTCTTTAAAGAACTTTTTAAAGGTAAAACCCTACGGGGCAGCCAAACCCAGGAAAGTCAATTTTATTATTTGAAAATCAATTACAAGTAAAGTTCAATTACAAAATCTTTACAACTTGACACTCGTACTTGCCCAGACAAATGACCCATTTGTCTTCTACCGCAGTAGCAGCCAGAACCTCTGACGATCTTCAAACATTGTCTTTCCTCCTAGAACTCTAGGGACTGAATCCAATCAATGATCCTCAACACTTGGAGCACGATCACACTCAAAGAGAGATCACAAATATGAAAATTCACTAAGGAATTTTCCCACAAAAAATATGCACTAGAAAGTGCTCTAGAAAATATGTAGATCTGAATCACTACAGATCCTAACCAATAGGATCCTTTAAATAAACAATCTGAAAAGTGTCCCAGTTGAAGTACGATTCTGCTGATAGGCAAAGATAGTCGCGAGAACATTTCCTGACAAATTGCTGGCATGTCGCGATAACTCCTCTCTGTAGTAACTGATTTCTGTTCAGCTTCTATTCTAGATAATTTGCATATCTTTTTGAATTCGAATTTCATGTGATTGACTTATCTCAACAACCTTAAGAACTTCTAGATAAACTCAATATTGTTAAAGATAAAGTCAACAATTATTTTACATTCATCCAAATTCAAACTTATAATGATAGGATAAACCTTATCATTTTAGTCACCTAGTCATATCCAACTTCTCAACTAAGTCACCTAGTCCTAGCCAACTTTTGCATTAACAATCTCCCCCTTTGGCGGACTAGTGATAAACTCTTGCATCTACACCAACGACTGAAGCTTCCTAGCCACTTGCCGCCGTGCACCATAACGTAGCCGTAAGGAACTGCCAGGTTGATCACCATTCACTGTCGTAAGCTTTTGTGTCTTCCTCCCCTGTGTTCCCTCTTTCTCTCTCTGTCTCTCTCATGGTGCTCTCTCTCTCTCTCTGTGTTCCCTCTCTCTCATCACTTTCTCTATTTCTTTGAGTGCTTGCTCTATCGCTGCATCACCACTGTCGACCTTAGCCCACCTCCCTGCGTCGTCGCATGTTCACCTCTCTCTCGGTATAGAACTCTACTCTCCAATGCACGGGTTAGTGGAGCGGTTGTAGTTTTTGAAGTTTTCTTTATTGAATTCCAACCTTAACCTATACATATTTATGGTTAATTCCCAAAAATACCCCTGGTTATACATTTGAGCTTACTTTTAATTTACTCTGTGAAGGCTTTGTTTTAAGTATATATATTATTACAGAAGATAGTTAGGGTTTAAAGTATATTACTTATTATTATATTATTTGGTATCAGAATTTTTAAAAATGAATTTCAGTAGCAAGTGTTTAATATAATTTTGAATGCTTTAGATAGGATTAAGTCTATTCTATTAAACGAAGTTTTAATTTTTACTGTAACAGATTTTATTATAATTTTGTAAACTAAAATATTAAGCTGGAGTTGTTTTATCAAGTGGAAGTCGATGAATTTAGGAAGTGATGATATTTTAGGATTATGAAAATTTTAGAATTTTAGAAAAAATATGTTAATTTAGCATTTCGGGTTTAAGTATCGAAATATGTGCAAAATTTTAAATTTACGAAAGTTACGTGACTATTTTATAGGTGACAGTTAATGTTGTTCGGCACAATTGCGGAAAATTTTTGAAAAACTAAAAATTCCATGTAAGCAGGGTTCTTATACTAGATTTTGCATAAAAAGAAAATGAACTGAGGTTGATTTTATGAAAAATGTGCATGATATGTTTTGAAAAGAAATATGGAAACAATCTCAATTAGTTGTTCTACATTACTCATGAAATATGTATAAAAGAGGAAAGTATTTTTGTCATGACTGGGATAGGCATGAGCAAAGTTTTGACATTTTACTTCTGAATTATACAAAAAGAGCTAATACGAAATTTATGAAAATTTGTGCATGTGATGAGAAAATGTTCTGAATCTATTTTTTAATGTGAAATGATCTGAATTTGTTTTAGTACTTTGTTGTGATAAGATGTGGCACCTGAAAACCTTTGGCATGACTTTCTAATTCTGTATTTGATTCTGTTTCTGGTCATGTTCCGATGATTCTGATTATGTTTTGCTCTAATATATGACCCTGTCATGGGTGATAATAGTGACATCTGGCCCTATCACAGGACATAATAGTGACCTTTGGCCCTGTCATGGAACATAATAGTGACCTCTGGCCCTGTCACGGGATATAATAATGACCTTTGACGTTGTCCAAGGATATAATAGTAACCTCTGACCCTGTTACGGAATATAATTGTGACCTCTAGCCCTACCACGAGTTATAATAGTGGTCTTTGTTTGGAGTGCAATTGCTTTGGTATCATGGTGATTTATGTTCTATTTGGCTCTTCGCAAAATGCACAACCCTACCACGGGGGTTAAACATGGTCTCTGTTTTGATATGATACTCTGATATGATATGAAATGATATGATAAGATGATAATGCTCAGTCATGTTATGCCAAAGCACATTTTTAAATATGAACATTTGAAACTGTCGCTCCGATATTCTGAGAATATGTTTTTGGATTTGCATTTCTAATGCTAAAATATTTTATTCTGTATTCTGAACTCTGACAAAATACTCATGTTTACATATTAGTACATGTTCTATACTTATTATGTTGTTGATAAGTCACCCCTTATCTCCACAATATTTTTCAGATGATTTGAATATTTCAACTGAGGATCAAAATTATGGAGCATGGGTGAGATGATTTAAGTATAGTGGATTAAGCATAGAAGGTTTATATGAGTATTGAGAAATTTATATAAGTAATTTTGTCATGTTCTGATGACTTGATATTTTGGGAGGTTGATTATATTGAATTAGTTGGTTTGAAACAATAATTTTTTTGTTGTATTGAGAATTTGGAGTTTATATATGTACTATGATATATGATTTTTAAGTGAAAGGAAGTAACTCTCCGACCCCTCCCAGATCAGGGCTTTACACCACACCACCATCACACTTTCATCCCACTATACAAGATGTGGCACATTTATCATCATTGGATGATTCTTTATTGGAAGACATCCAATGGTGATATAGATGCCACATCTTACATAGTGGGAGGAAAGTATGATAGTTGTGTGGTGTATAACATTACTCATAAATCAAACTTCTTTAAAAAATAAAAATATGTAAAAAAAAATGAATTTTATAACAATGTAATTAAAAAACACAAAAAATGTAAAAAAAAAAAAAGAATTTATAGAATTATAAAATAATTGTAAAAATATTGTAGGTAAATCATTTTCTACGTATAAAATGGGCTTACAAATGGAATAAAATACCCAGACTTTGCTAGAGGTTATATTATCAAGTTATTGGTCAAACCGGAAATGGAATGCTCCAGCTCCGATTCTAACTTCGACTTTGCTGGAGTTCAAATCCAAACTCTGACTTTGACCATAGTAAACTCAATCGGAGCAGAGTCGAAGCTACAACCACCCAAAAATACCTAAATCACAAGAAGCAAAATTACCCAACAAAAATACCTAAATCACAAGAAGCAAAATTACCCAAAAATCACAACAAAAAAAATCACGCAACGCCCCCCCCCCCCCCCAAAATAAAAAAAAAACAAAAATCATCAATTCAACCAAATTACAAACCAAATCACCGAAATCACAAATGACACAGATTAAGAGATGGAGATCAAGAGTAAAGGACTTACGACAGACAGAGACCAAGAGGTAGAGGATGAGGGTGAGGGACTTAGAAGAAGGATTTAGCGGCAAGGGGTAGTTATGGTGATGGTGAAGGGTAGGGGAGCACAGAGGGACGACGATGAGAGAGTGAGGTTGCAAAGGCGACATAAGAAGCACTATCAGGAGAAGATAGAGAAGCTTACTTCGGGGAGAGAGAGAGAGAGAGAGGCCGTTGGGAGGGGGGACCTAGGGCTACTTAAGAGAGATCCAGGGGAGGGGGCTAAAGTTGAACATTGAATGTCGAAGTGATGAGATCGAACGGGAGGAAGGGGTGTTAAGTTCCTAAACACGTAAAATGGCATCATTTTCCCCTTGAAAATGACGTTGTTTTACGCAATAGTGTAGTTTTCGTAAGGTGTACAAAGTGTTTTGACTCTGTTTGAGGCCTTTTGGGCTGGGCTACGAGGGTTTTGGGTTTTTAAACCCTTTTTTTTTTTTTCCGTAAACCTTGTTTTAGGGCTTTTTTTTTCTCCTAAACTCTAAATCAAATCTTAAATCAATTTTAATCTTTGTTTTAGCCATAACCTTTTTTATTTGTGGGTGCTATAAATTTTTTATCACTAAATTTAATTGTTAATTAGTATTGATTATTAACAATTACTATTTAATTAATGTCTAATTACATTTCATTATACGGTACTATTACATATTATTAACTCATTATAATATTTTATATTAATGTCTAATTTAACTTTTTTTTTTAAAGGAGGACAATACCTCCATTCTTTATTAAAAAAAAATCTCATTTATGGCAGAGGAAACCTTATACACCAACCAACTCAACCAAACATAGCAAATCAACCAATCAAATAAAGAATTAAAAAGAAATAACAAGACACCAAACTTAAAACCAAAGATTTGGGATACTCAACTTATCCATTCGAATGAGTCCTCTCAATCTATTTGGCAAAACATCACCAACATAATATCTCCTTGTAATGCCTCCCTTGCCTTGTCTCCCTAAAAAATCAGCCACCTAATTGCCTTATCTAAATTGATGCTTTATAGAGAAGTGAAGACCTTGTAACTCCTCCCCAAGTACTTCTCAAAATTCCCATAAATACTAGGAAGAACAAATTCCAGATGTGAGCCATCCCACCACCAACGCCGAGTCACTTTCAATGCATATATTTTGGTAGCCCAAATCTTTGCAAAGCTAAACCCCACTAGTCAGAGCACGTAACTCCACTACATTGTTAGTCCCAGTCTCAAATTGTTTAGGAAAAGCAGCCTTAATATTACCAAGTGAATCCTGGATTATACCCCCACCACCACAAGAACCAGGATTTCCTCTACACAAGCCATCAATATTGAGCTTCAACCAACCTGCAGGAGGCTTTTCCCAAACAACTTTGCGAGGAGGTTTTACCATTGGTTGTTTCGTATGAACCTGTAGAGCTTCCAAAATTGTCAATAGAGGACAACAAACCCTTCAATCCTTCTGCAATTTTCGCAATCCAAAATCTCACTGATAACCAGACTGCATCCCCAAAGTCGTGCATATCTTCCATGTGGGCTTTACAACTCCTAAGCCAAGTCTCCAAGATATCACAACAGGTAACAATCCTATAATCAAACCTTTTTGGGTCTATTTCTTTGCACTTCTGAACCACCTAGTGATTCTCACCCTCCACAGTTCAACATCCAAATAAAGGATTCCCAAGGTAGTAGCAGCTCTTTTCCAAACCATATTCACAATGGTTCCCAAACTAAGCACATGATTGAGGGATTCCACTTGTCTATTCGCGCGGCAATTGCAGCATGAAACCATATCTATTCCCAGTTTCCATACTCTCTCATCTACTGGTAAACATTGGAACATAACCTTTCACATGCACATCGAGATTTTCTTTGGAAGCAATTTGTGCTAGACCCACCTCATCCACGAAACTTCCTCCCCTTTCAGCCTAATTACCTCCCATGCAGAAGCGGTGGAGAATTTACCATCAATGGAGGGCTTCCAAACAAACACAACAAGTCCCTCTTTTTTCTTGATAGACGACATCAAAATCTCCTCTATTTTGGTGATCCCTACCAATTCCTTCAGTAAATCGACATCCCATGTCACAGACTCCCAACAGTCTTTAATTTTGATATCAGGTTGTAGGACCGTGCTAGATGATGCAGAAAGAGGACCAATATTGATCCAATTGTCAAACCAAAATGAGACTTTCCCTTCTCTAACCTTCACATAGATATTCTCATATACCTCCAGAAACACCTTAAAAATTGACTTCCAAAAACGAGAGCCCGTAGGTGGAGAATTAGTTAAAGCCATATGTCCTTTTTTAACATATTTTGCCTTAAAGAAACAAGTCCATAGATTGTCTAAAGTCATGAGTCTCAATGCAAACTTCATGTGAATGATCTTTGAACATCATTAAAATCCCTTACGCCAATACCCCTTTCATCTAAGGGTTTTCAAACCTTCGACCAAGCACGTCATTTCATTTTCGCCCTAGCATTACTCTCCCCCTATAGAAAAGAAGATAGAATGGAATTTATTTTCCTTAGCACCACCAAAGGAACTGGCAAGACCACAAGAATATGGGACGCCATACATGATAAAACATGTCTAATAAGGATAAGTTGGCCCCTTTGGGACAGTAGTCTCATCTTCCAACTTGCCACCTTGTTTCTAATTTTTGACACCAACGGTTCAAGCACTCTAGCTGTTAGATGTCCAAGAACCAAATCCCCCCCCCCCCCAAGGTATAAAGTAGGAAAATTCCCTTCCACAAAACCCGTCCGTCAAACAAAGAAGACCCCGCCTTCTAAAAATATTAATCTTATTGGATAAGAAAAGCACTGATTTCTCCCTATTAATTTACTGGCTTGACCATGTTTCATACATCTCCAAAGTCTTCAATAGCATCTTCAAAGATCTCCTCTCACCATTAGAAAAAAAAAAACAAGCAAATCATCAACATATAATAAATGAAAGATTAAGGGAGCTCCCCTCGGGTGATAAAAATTGCCAATCATACCTGATTTGAGAGTGGATCAGCTTGCTGAAGACCCCTATTTGATTTGAAAAAACTCTTATATGTACCATTCATCATGATGGAGAACCATGGGGACTTTACACATCTAACTATCAAGTTACAAACTCTAGTAGAGAAACCAAAACCTTCCAAGACCCAAATCAAGAAACTTCAGTCAGTCCGATCATAAGCCTTAGCCATATCTATTTTTAATACAACATTACCCCCTTTGCTCTTCTTGTTGATCGATTGAACCATTTCCTGAGCAAGAGTAATATTTTCAAAGATGTTTTTTCCTGAGATAAATGCGACTTGCTCCAGAGAGACAATACGATTAAGGAACTGAGTCAATCTTCCTGCAATAATTTTTGAGAAAATTTTGTAGGCAACAGAGCACAGGCTAATAGGCCTAAACTTTTCAAAACTTCTCTGATCGTTCACCTTCAGAATAAGTACAAAGTAAGACAAAGTGAAAAATCTGGGTAGGGCCGATCCACTAAAAAAATCCTTGGCAGCTTCCAACAAATCTTCCTTAACAAAATCCCAACAAGATAAATAAAATCCAGAACCAAAACCATCAGGTCCAAGACTATTATCTTTTGAATTGAATTTAGTGTCGCTCTCACTTCCCTTTCCATTGGTTCTTTGCAAAGCCATTCGTTGTCCTCTTTCGACATTTCCTTGGAAATAAGATTACTCAAATCAGGAAGTACTCTTGTCGATTGCTCATTGAAAAATTTCTAAAAATACCTCACCACACCTTCAAAAATCTCCTCAGGTGATGCCAAAACCATACCATCTTCCAACACCATAGATTCGATCATAGATGAATTCTGTTTTTGATTAATAACCACATGAGTTTTGATCACCATCCGCCAACCATATCTTTTTTACAAGTTGAGAAACATAGATTTCCTCCCTTCTTTCCCAATAACCAAGCTCACATTTTGTGACAAGAAGTTCCGTCTCAACCTCTTGAATATAACCCCTTGTAATTGCTCCTCTAGGACTACCATTTGACTCTCCAACTCCTTGATAGGAAGGTCTACTCAACCAAAAACCTCTGAATTCCACTGTTTTAAAGCAACTTTTGCCTTTTTAATCTTAGCAGCCAATTTAAACATGCACGTAGCATAAACTGGTTCCATCCACACCTATCTCATAAATGGAAGAAAATTTTCATGAGTACTCCACATGTTTTGATACCTGAAAGGTGGTGGCCCATATCTGTTCGAAGTCTTTGAGAAATGAAGTAGCATCAGTTTGTGATCAGATGTCTTCCTCTCCAAATATTCCAAACTAGCATTTCGAAAAGAATTTATGAACGACACATTCACAAGAGCCTGATCTAGCTTTGCCCATCTCCGTGTTGGTCCATCATTCCCATTACACCAAGACATACACCCACCATGGAATTTTAAATCAACAACACCACAATTGTTCAAGCAAGCATTAAAATCCTCCATAGCAGTCAAAGGTCTAGGACGCCCACCAATCCTCTCCCCATCCTCCCTTATAGCATTAAAATCTCCCACAATTAGCCAAGGTTGTAAACCCACTTGTAAAGCCTCCAAATCAGTCCAAAGCGCCCTACGTTCATAAAGAGAACATTTTGCATATACAAAGGTAATAAGCACTTTTATTCCATTTATGAGCACCCGTCCCGCAATCATTTGGTCTGACATACCCACCACTTCAAAATCATAATTTTCATTCCAAAACACCCACACTTTTTCTCCCATTGCTTCATTTGAACAATAATTAGGAAAATCTAAAAATTGAGCAAAGCGAAGCATAGAAGCCTCCTGCATGAAAGGTTCCAAGATAGCCAACATAGAAACCGAATATTTCCTAACCAATTTCCTCAAACGTTTCTTTGACATGCCTATACCTCGCACGTTCCACACCATCATTTTCTCTATCATAGTTTAAGTTTTGCACGACGGGTAATAACCCGTTGGGACTACCTCACTCCACTGCTTGATGATTCTATCAAAGGAATTCTAGGTTGAGATAATTCACTTTCCGAGTCATAGCCTTTATCAGTTGCAAAGCCATTTAATCTTCCATCATCTTCATGCACCAATTGAAATTGCTCTAAATCCAACCCAGAATTGGGCACCACGAATTGGTTTTCCTGTTCCAGCATTTTAGTTACCAACTTCAAATGGCCACTCATGTTATCCCGACACAGAAACAACTCCTCTTCATACCTCCTTGCAGCCTCAGCTTAACGTGGTTGGGTGTTTGAAACTGGACCCAAAACATCTGAGACGTGTTCAATAATCTCCCCCTCCCCTGCCAAATTTTTTTCTTCTTCCTCTAATAAAACATTAGGCGCAACCCCTTCTAAAATAATCCCAAGACTTTTCTCATTGGTTCCAGAGCCTAATAACGCCTCATCACCCTGCATTCCGCGGTTCACATCCATGTAATTTTTATTTTTTTTTTGGACTTTCACTCTACTCTGCCCCCTCTGAAACCTGAACCTCCTCTGCAACCATTTTCCCTTTTGCATCCGCAACATTTAGTTGCACCAAACTCTCTACTTACACTTTGGGCTGATCTCTCCTCTCTCTCTAAACCAGACCCTCTCTCTCTAAACAGCCTCTCGTCCGAATCCAGTTGGGGGGAAGGGGGAGCCTCGGCTCCTCCTTCCTCGCCGTTTCCTTCCTCCCCTCGCCGGCCCTTCGTCTCCGGCGTTTATATTCTATTTCGTCGTAGTGTTTTTTCTTCATTTTTTTGTTTTCTCAGGTTACATAAGGGAGGATCGCCGTTTCCGGTCATTCTAGCCGCCATCTCATCACACGCGCCACACCGGAAGGACGTCCAGGGGCCGATCTTCAACACCTCAAAATCCGGCGTCCAACGGAGAGGCGCGTAGCCCGCCACCAGGGAGCCCTCTGCCGCCACCACGCTCAGCTTCTCTGGGTTCTCTGACTCCGGGGTTTCCAAGATCGACCGTCGGCTTTCCTCCCCGAGAAACAGTGCCCTGCACGAACCAATGCCGAACTTCCGTGCACTGTTCATCCGTGTTTTTTGTTGTTTATTTTTCTGTTTGGTTGTTTTCAGCACTTTGTAGTTAATTTTTTCTGTTCTATTGTTATTTTGTTGACCCGAGTGTTGTGTTGGACCTTTGGATTGGACGTACTCTGTGGCAAGAGCTGTTCGAGAGTGTTGGATGATGCTACGCTGATGGTCGTACGGCCGGGCTTTGTGGTCCGTGCGTGAGTTGGGTGCCCGTCCAGGCCAATTCGAGATGCCGATGCTTGCGGTAGGCGTAACATCCGGGTTCGCACTATTGCTTGGGGTCGTTTTTTTGGTGTTGGTTGGTTTGTAGTTAGGTGTAGGTTTTGGTTTTAGTTAGTAATAATTTAGAAATGGGCTTTGGATTTGATGTCCATAGTAGTGCCCCGTCTCATTCCTCTAGGGAGGTTGGGGGGTCGTTTAGTTCTGTGTTCACAGAACGCTTTCTCCGTTTATGGGAGAGTTTTTTAGAAGTTAAGACAATGTCCGTCACTGGTTTGTGGCGGGGATGCCCCTGAGCTGATACGTAGTTGACTTATAGTCTGGTTTTTCCATGTATTATTAAGTCACAGTTGTAACTTCGGTTCATTAATGAAATGAGTCTGATTTCTTCAAAAAAAAAAAAAAAACTCTCTACTTCTAACTCTGGTATGGCTTTTTCTCCTTGCTTTCCTTCATCCCTCTTTTCTTTCCATACCTGCCTTTTTTCCTGATGTTTGCCTTGCTTGTTATCCTCCACCCACACAAGCCCTGGTCGTTTCTCACCAACCTTATAGACTACCACAGTATCTCCCAGCCTTCTGCATTTAGTGCAATAAAAACCTTTTTTCTCATATTTGGCTTCCTGCCAAACCTCTTTTGTTTCAGATAGCATAATCAAAAAACTCTGGACAGGCTCCTCATTCAGATCTACTTCTACACATATTCGTGCACCTGTTGTTTTCGTTTGATTCAAAGTAGCATCATCGGCACCCATGTACCGTCCAAACCTTGAAGCCAAGATTTGAAGGCAATCCTTTCTGTACAAGTGCAGTGGTAAATCAGGCAAAAAAATCCATTGTGGAGCCAGAGATGGTTCCACGTTTAAATCAAAATCTTTGGACCATTTAAACAACCAGAATGGCCAGCCATTGATAACAAGTCCTTCTCTCGCCCATCCATGCACAAAATCACTTTAGTTAGACAAATGAATCAGTACATGCCTATCTTCCATAATGCTAACCATAGGAATTTCCAGTAGGCCCTAGGATTTCTCCTTTGTCAAACGAATATCATCAATAGGAGGCCTCGAACACACAAATTTAAGAACTAGAGCCAACCTGAAATCTTCTGCAACTTTAGACATCTCAGGTTTAAGGAATATAAAGCTAGGTTCTCCGTCAATAGCAATTGGGTAACGCATCGACAATTTGAACAAAGGAATTTTCAAGCGACTTAGACATCGCTTATGTGTAAGAAATCTTCTCATAAGGAACAAATAGCCCCTGGTGCATGCGCCGCCATGGGCGAAACCTAGACGCTAAAAACCAAGAAATCAACCCAGAAAGGAACTTCCAAGATTTTCAGAGCACCACAACGTACTGAGTACAAAAATCAATACTATGTCTAATTTAACTTGTATTATAGTGTTTACTTACATGTTATTATACTAAACTTAAAGTATTACATGTTATTATATTAGTTTCTAACTTAATTATATACTAGACTTAGTATTTGTAACAATCTATCCTAAAATTAGGCCATAAAATAAGTTTTATGCATTTTCATATTATTATTAAATAATCAATTATTTATTGTTATTATTATACTATTATCACATTGTCAAATTCATGTCATTAATAAGTTGCTAATTTTAATTTGAAGTAGTATCATTATTAGCATCATTATTTTTATTCATCAATAGGATGAGTGTAGTGGATTACTTTAAACTTTCGCATTCTCCCTCTCCTCTAGGACGTATCTTTTGTAACCGTTTTCCTCTCCTCTTGTACGTTACTCCTTCAATAATCGACTAAATGAGCATCTTTAAAACCTCCATCGGCACACTGCCTTCAGGTGTTTTCTTGGTTCAAAGTTTTTGGCAATCGTGTTAGCCTTATGGTGACTTCTTAGTCCCAAAGATTTTGGCAATCAGGTTGCCTACTTATACGCCCAAATCTCCGCTGTTATAACCTCTTGTTCCCCCACAATATTCCATCTCTCTCCTCGATGCCGATAGCACTTTGCTCCTCATCTCTCAGGAGTAAATAGCCGTACCCCACTGTCTTGCACCAACCACCGTCGAATCAGATTGAGAAGAAAAAGCCCCGGCCTTTACTAACGCACGAACAACGTGCACCTGGCTCTTGGTCCACAACACAACCCACTACAGTGTGCCAAACAGCCCAGTTAATTATGCATATCACTTCAGAAATCTTCCCAGAAACTGCAGCAGACACTCCTCAGCACCGCTAGGGCTGTTAGAGGATTAGACAAGATCAAAAAATCGACCGAACTAGATTAATAGTCTTATTGGTCGGTCTGCTGCAGTTTTTCTAGACCAAACTGGACTGAGACCAACTGAATGTATATATATTTTTAAATATTATATATATAATATATTATTTTATTTAGTAGTTATATAAGTTAATTATATAATATTCATACAAGGGATCAACATTGACTATATAAATTATAAAATTATTTAATATTCCTTAACTATATATAAAATGTTAAAAATATCAATTAAGTTCATTAACCATATATATAAAATAAAAAAATGGTCATGGACCAAACTGAATAGAATGGACTAACTGGACTGATAGCTAGCGGTCTAGTTCGGCAAAAATGATGCACTGAAGTTTTCGGTCCGTGACTCTCCCTAGACTAAACCGGATTAAACCAACTACACCCCTAGGCATCGCAAGGCATCGTGAAAACTCACTACCAGCAAAGAACCCAACGCAACCACGGCCCTATACCTCCACAAACTACCATAAACAAATCAGAGCACAAAGAGATCACCATGCAAGGTAGTGCAGTCACCTTTTAGCATGCACGACAACTCAACTAGCACTTGTCACTCTCTGTTTGGTGTTACCAAAAACAGAGTACGCTGCCATCACTCAACCACAAAGAGAGGAAGCTAGCTCCGCCCTGCACCTCCTTACACCATCGTGACTCATTCCCTTCCCACTACAAGGCAAAGTACCATTAAATCATGACAGCCATTGTGAGCCATCTAACACCGAAAGAACCCATGCCTATGAACCCAAGGTAACCACCCTCATATTGTCGGAAACCACCTAGAAAGCCCTCAAATTCGCCGCACACAACTTTCCCTTGATGAGTCCTTGTCGCAAACCATCATCTCCTTTTCCCATCGCTTTTCTTCCCTAACAGTATGAAAACCATTTTCTTCTCGGTCTAATGAATGTGATAGAATTATAAAAATCATTACTGAATTATAAAAAACTCATATTTTAAAGATTGGGGAATCCACAGATATCATAGAATTGCTCGTAAGTCTAGTCTTCCAAAAACTAGGCCTAGCTTGATTTTTCGAACTTGCTAACCAATATATAGTACCTAAATTATAATATCTAAATTAATATGTATATGTAATATTTTACATATGAGATCATTTAAGTCAAAATTTCCTACCGTTGTCGACATTTTATCCATTCTTAATATGAGAATATTGAAAAGGTTAGAATGGCTAAAAACAGCTCTAGATTGGATGCAGTTTTCCAACTCTCTCTCTCTGAAGATGAGTTCTCTCCATCTCTCTTTAGGTGAGTCTTAACCACTTGTTAGAAGTTATTGCTTTCTCTCCATTCTCTGTCCCTTCCTCTTTTAACTATCTCTTACCTTTACCTCACCCCATCACCCATCTCCTTCCCCCCTAATACAAACATGTCATCTCACCAAACTGATCTCGACAACCTCATTACACAAGCAGAAGCTCTAACCTGGAATGACCTGAAACTAGAACCAGAACAAGAAGCAGCAAGATCATTTTCCAAAGAAGCTCTAGTGGGGAAACTGGTTTCCTCAAAACCTCTCAATAAGTTAACTTTCCATGCCATTATTAAAGTAGTTTGGAGCTTTGCCATTGGTCTAGTCATTGAAGACATTTAGATAAACACATTTCTTTTTACTTTTTCATCTGTCTAGGAGGAAAAAAAAAGGGTATTGGAAAATAGGCCATGGAACTTTAAAGGATTCCATATGGTTCTCAAACACTGGCCTCCAGGTTTGAGTATAAATGAAATTCCTCTAAATTTCTCCATCTTCTGGATTCAAATTCATGGTCTACCATTGAAAATGCTATCAAAACAAAATGGCTTTAAGATAGGCCAAGTGATTGGAAACTTGCTTGAGGTTGACTTTACCTCTATATTTGGAGTTGCATTTAGAAGGTTTATTCGTATCAAAGTAGAACTGAACACCAATAAGCCTCTTCTTGAGGGGTTTGATCTCTTAAGGCCTAATGGCCCAGCCATCAAAGTTAAATTCAAGTATGAGAGGTTATCGAAATTCTGTTATGTTTGTGGGAAGCTTGGTCACATTCCACAGTCCTGTCTTGAGTATGCTATAGATCTAGAGGAAACACAATTTGGTCCTTAGATGAGAGCTCTTAGTGGTAGCAGTAGAAGAGGCAATCCTTTTGAAGTCCAATACCAGTACCAGCAACAACTTCCTATCTGTCAAAGGCCATTACAACAGCAAGTCAGAATGCAAGACCAAGATAGCATCGAGGGTCGAGAGGGATCACTAGAAATTTCACCAACCCCTCCTATTAACAGTAATTAATCTTTTATTCAAGAACTTTCCAATCCAGCAAACCAGAACCTCAAACAGATTGTTCATAGAGGTCAAGCAATCGATGCTGATGAATTTCAGGAAAGTCAACCCAAGGTTGTAAGTCAACACAATCTTCTGCAAGAGCCACTCGGTATTGCTTTGTCCCCTTCTGCAGACAATCCAACAAGCCTATTAAATGCAGCTCCCAAAATAAGCCAAAACTCTTATCTAGGAAGCCAAACTTGAATCTTTGCTACTTTTAGCCAAGTAAATGTCATGCATCACATTAATAGCCACCACATAGAGCCTACCGAATCCCATCAATCTAGGAAGAATTTAATTCAACCCCCTTTCTCTTACTCCTGTCAGACACCACCTCTTCACTTGCCAAAAGGCACAAAATCTAAACAGAGTCCCTCCATCTTCCACAACATCATTGCCCAATTTGATCATCTCAATGGACTAACACTTGCTCACAAGCCTATTCTATACCTATTAGTTTGTCCATATGAGAAAACTTGTGTAGCTCTTACAAAAACTGTCAGTGGAGACTTCTAGTTTAAAGGCACCACTGAACCCAAAACCAAACTTTGTCTTTCTATCTCCACAACCAATTCTGTCCAAAATATGGAACCATCCTCATCTTTGGATAACAAGCAAAGGAATAACGTGGACATTATTCCTCTAGAAATCCTTGCACCATTTGATATCACACCTCTTGCTACCATCCCACCAAGCACTGAAAGTCTCATTCCCTTTCAACAAGTTCTGTCTGAGTCACAACCAAAACCATTACCACGCCCATCCACTGAAATCATTTCTTCTAAAAAGAGGTTCTTGAACTCACCTGAGAGAGATCTACCACCAAAAATGAGAGAACGCTCTTCTGGAATATCAGAATTTGACATCCCTTCTGAGATGGAAGAAACTTTCACAGTTGGAGCTAGAGGAGCAAGTAGCATGGAGGAAGACCCTCCCTTGTCATCATTCATGACAAAATTCAAGAAGAAGAGAACCTGCAGAAGAACCAGGAAAACCATAATGCTATATTCTTCATATCAAAAGTCATATGCAACATGAGGAGGTCGTAATACCCCACCAACAAACCATGTCCTTTTATCTTCCACAATCCAGATGGCTGAGGCAGCAGAGCCTGATCTACCCCCACAAACATGAATGAGAGTCCTGTTTGGGAATTACAGAGGCATAGCCAACCTGCTGCAAGGAGAAGCCTAGGAGCTCACATCAGGACTCATCATCTTGATGTGGTTTTCTTATCTGAGACACTTTTGAATGATGCTAAAACTAATTTTGTTTTTAATAGTTTAGAATTTCTTTTACCTTTGCATATCCCATGCCAAGGTAGGAAGGGAGGGCTTTTGGTAATGTGGCACCCTGGTATAGATATAGAACCTGTTTATATTTTCTACAACATTATCTCTATGCTTGTGTACTATGATCCTGCTTATATGCCATGGTTACTTTTAATGGTTTACTACCCTGCTCATCAAATTCAAAAACATAATTTTTTGGACCTATTGTATAAGATCAATCACACTTTCTCTTGCCCCATTTTAGCACTAGGAGATTTTAACTCTCTCCTCAATAGCTCAAAGAAGATTGGAGGTAGGCCTTTTGCCTCTACTTCCTCATCTAGTGGCTTGAGAAATTTCAAGGATGAGGCAGGTTTTGCTGACTTAGGTTACATTGGCTCTTATTGCACTTGGACCAACAATAGAATGGGCCAAGGTAACATTAAAGAGAGATTAGACAGAGCCATTGCTAATCCTCAATGGACTTTGCTCCATCCTGATGCAAAGATCTTACATCTACCCATTCCCAATTTTGACGATTCCCTCAGCCTCCTAAACTCTCAGAAACAAACCCACACCAGCAAAGCCTTTAGATTTGAGGAGTTCTAGGCTAGGGACCATACTTGTAGTAATGTCATTAAGAAGGCTTGGGACTCCAACCATAGGGGTAATCCTCCCTTTATTTTCATGCAAAAGTTGAAAATGGTCAAAAGTGCTCTCAAAAGTTGGAACATTAGCCACTTTGGTCATATTCAAACTAGAATCAAGACCCTTTCCAACCTGTTGTCTCAAATTCAGTCTCAAGGTCCCTCTCATAATCTCTCCAATCAACAGGACTCTATCAGAAATAGTCTCAATGAGCAGTTGAAAAGAGAGGAGATTTTGTGGAGACAAAAGTCTCTAGTTCAATGGCTCACAACCACTGACTTGAATACCAAATTCTTCCATATGTCCTCCACTATGAGAAGAATAAGAAATGAGATACACTATCTTAGAACTTCTAACAATTCTTGGGATTCAAATCCTCTCAATATTCAAATCCAGTTCCAAGATCATTTCAAGAAAATCTTTCAAATATCTTACCCAGATTGCCCTGATGACCTCTCTAATCTGTTTCCTAATAAAATTAGCGAGGAGGATAACCTTATGCTACGTAGGATTCCTTCTAATGAAGTGATCCTCTCCACCATTAAGCAAATCCTCTCTTCCAAATCCCCGGGACCTGATGGTTTTATAGTTTTTTTACAAGACCTATTGGAATATTGTCAAAGAGGATGTGAATAAAGCTGTGAGGAACTTCTTCACCTCTGGTTATATGCTTAAGGAGATGAATCATGCTAACATAGTTCTCATCCCTAAGATTGCGTCTCCTAGCACAGTTCACCATTTCAGGCTTATTAGTCTCTCTAATGTCTGTTACAAGATTATCTCACCAACAGACTTACGGTTGTCATGGGGAAAATTATCTCCCCTTGCCAAACTACTTTTATATCTGGGAAGATCATTAAGGAAAATACCTGTGATACCCTGCTCCTTCCTTTCTTCTGACGTAAGCAATTACGTCACATGCGTCAGCTTGCCTACCCCTCTCTTTAGTGTCTAAGAGCTCCGTTATGCGTGCCAGACCCTGATGGCATGTTTTAAAAGATACTACATAATTTATAAAGCTAGCTTTGTGTTTTAAAGTAAGGTGTATTTTAAATGGAATATTCCTATTACTATTTAAATAAAGAATATTTTAAATAACTCAATTATAATATCTTTGAAGAGCTCCAAAAATATTATAATTGTAGGGGATCATTTTATATAAATGATTCCAATTATTTAAAATATTAGGTGATTTAAATAATGATGGAATCTTTATTTATTTAATAGTTTTACTCTTTTAGATATTTTAAGTAAGACTTCATCATTTTATAAATGATGAAGGAATATTATTTTAAATAATATTCTATCTTAATTCCTCTCAGTGCTTTTAAATAAATTAGCTTTTACACATTTTCAAATCAGTATTTAAAGGCCATCGTAGATCATTTTATTGATCTACAGACAACGGATTTTAGGATAAAACCCCAGCCCCTCTCTCTTTTCCCTCACTTTTCCCTCCCCTTTCTCTCTCCTACCTCTCAGCTTGTAGCGTACGTGACCCTCTCTCTCTCTTGCCCGATCTGCTCCTCAGCCCAGCCTAGCGCCACCGTGCGCTGGCGTGCCTCACCACCCCTCCTACCGGCTTCCTCTCCCTCTGGCGAGTCCACCCACACCAGTAGCTCCTCCCCACGCTCTCTCCTCCTCCTCCCTCGGTGATGCAAGCCCGAACGAGCTTAGTAGCCACAGCGCCACCGTGCGCCGTCCTCCAGTGCCGCCGTGCGCCATCCTCCGGTGCCACCACCTCCAGGGTAGCTCCTCCAACCACCGACCGGCCTCCTCCAGTGACCTCGGCCTCTCTCTCCACGCCGGTAGCCTCCCATGCACGAGCACAAGTGCACCCACGCACGGGTTCACTGTGCGAGTCCTTAGCACCGCCGTGCATGACCATCTCGACCACCGGACACCACCATGAGACTCCTGAGGTCTCCCCCTTCCTCCTCCAGTAAACCCACGGCCAATAGGCCTCTCCTCCGCCTCCCGGTGTTCCCCTCTCCACCGCACGGGTTTAGCCCAATCCGCCGCCGTGCGCCGCCACCCATGGCGAGCGACCACCCTAGCCGACACCCTTAGACCACCACGAACCCAACCGTACCACCCACGGCCCCGATCTGCCACCCACGGCCCCACACTCTCTCTCACTCTCCCACGGCTTCTCCTCCCTCACAGTGCACGGCCAGCCACCTTTCACCACTGTAGACCACCGTGCTGACCACCACCGAGCCTCCACGGCTCCACTAGCAACCTCCCCTAGCCTAGCCCAAGCTTAAACCACCACTTTATGTGGTGGGTAATCACTGCACGTGATGGACAGTCACTGCGCGTGACTGATCGCCACTGTACACGGCTAGATCCGCCGTGTTACGCTCATTGCCATCATCATCAAGGCCACCTTAGGCCCTTCCAAGACCACACCTAGCAATCCAAACACTTAAACAGTCACTGTACGCGGTGTAGCCACCCCGTACGTTCCTCTGGCAAATTCGCTGTGACGGTCAACGAGCGACGTACGGGTTATCCCGTCGATGGTATAATTCTCTATCCCTCGCTATTTATGTTAGATGTTAGCTAGTTGACTAGGTTGTGGACTGTGCTGCTAGTATTATAGGATTTCTGTGTAGTATGATGGTGATGTGATGGGCTGTGATGTGAAGTGCTGGGCGTAGTTGGGAAGTGTGCTGTATAGTATTGTGGACTGTGCTGTTGGTGTGGTGGACTGTGCTGTGTAGTGTTGTGGACTGTGCTGTGAAGTGGGGTTGTAGTGTATGTGCTGTGATAGTGACGTGGCGTAGTGCCGTGAGTGGAGTACACGTAGAGTGTACTCCATGTGGTGGATTGATGACTGTACGGCATATGTGCCATATTGGTGACATGGCGGAGTGCTGTGAATGGAGTACACGTGGGGTGTACTCCATATGGTGAGACGATACACCATATGGCGCGTGTGCCATAATGGTGATGTGACGTAGTGTCGTGGATGGGGTACATGTGGGATGTACTCCATATCGTGAGATGACGCACCATATGGCGTGTGTGCCATAATGGTGACGTGGCAGAGTGTCATAAATGGAGTACACGTGGGGTGTACTCCATGTGGTGAGACGTTGCACCATATGCCGTATGTGCCATAGCGGTGACGTGGCTTGGTTTTGTTAATGGAATATATGCGGAGTATACTCTATGTGGCGAGATAGTACACCGTATGGCGTGTAGGCCACAGTGGTGACGTGGCGTAGTGTTGTGAATGGAGTACGCGTGGAGTGTACCCCATGTGGTAGAGTGATGCACTGTATGGCGTATATGCCATAACAGTGATGTGTTGTAGTAACGTAATGGAGTACACGTGGAGTGTACTCCATGTGATGGGATGATGCACCATATGGCGCGTGTGCTGTAATGGTGATGTGTCGTAGTGTGTGAAGGGAGTATGCATGGAATGTACTCTTTGAGGTGCAGCGATACACTGTATGGCATGTCGCAAAAATAATGGTGGTTGCGTAGTTGTTAAGGGAAGAACTTGGTGTATAGTGTCGGGAATTGTGGAACAGTGTCCCGAAATGGCTGTGAAGTATGGCTGTAGTCCAAGGCGACGGGTGTCGCCATGTGATTAGCTTATGGCCAGGAATAAGTGCAAAGTGGCTAAGAAATATCAGAGCAGTGCAGCGGAAGCATATTGAGCAACGTCATGAAGTGACGTGGTCCATCATGGAGTTACACTGTGATGACCTAAAATGTATGTGAGGTGATGTGATAAGGTCACGGTGTAGCTTGGGAATAGTCTCGAGCTATATAGTGTGACGTAAAGTGTAGTTATGAACAGAGTCATCGGCTAAGTGTTGGGATGAACTGTCATGAGGTTCGGGTAGCACGGAGAGTCGTGCTAGCCGGGTAAGAGAAGGATGGTATCGGAGTATGGTGCTTATCCATACGACCCGATGACCAATGTAAGGTATGTTGGTCTTAGATGATAAAAGGGTAAAGTACGTGTGTTGTCTAGTTAGATACATGTGCCGGACGGATTTACCGTATATAATGGGTAATCTGTCCTATGTATGATGATGCTGTACTTAAGCCTCGGAGTGGCTTAGAGCCGTGTGATGTGTACGGATGGTCATGAGAAGTAGAGTGAGCTAAAATACATTAGGGTAATGGTGAAGATACTGTCTAAGAATGGGATGCATGACTCGGTTGGTCTAAGTCATGCGTCGGAATGTGGTTAATAAGAAGAACAGGACAAAAGTCCTAGTGTTTTAATCCTAAGGTGAATCATGAGTTCATCCTAGTGAGTAAGCACTCGAAGTAGAACATCAAGGTTGAAAAAAGTAGAGACTGTAATGGGTTTCTAAAGGTTTTATCATAGTAAGAAACGTGAAAAGGTACGGAATACAAGGAGAGTGTTTTAAGTAAAGCATAACTCTATTTCTAGTAAGTTGTTTATGCACTAGATAGAGAATAACGTTAAGGTTATGTATGCATGTAGGTTGCCATCTGACACGCGCATGAATGGACTGTACGGTATGAATGGATTGTATGGTATAAAAGTAGCATGGAGTCTAGGTAAGTATTACGTTCATACTCTTCTAGAGTTTTCTAAAGATAAGAAAGAGAAAAATGAATGATTTTCCTTACGAAAACGAAGAAAAGAAATTGTCTCCCATTTTTTAGGGCAGACGTTTTACGAAAAGAAGAACGAAAAGTAACGTATTTAAAGTATAAGTATGTACGGCCTCATTTGGCAGCCCCTGTTTACGCACCCAAAAGTATTAATTGTATGCATATGAACGGATGACTATACGTAGTATCTATTGTATGTATTTTCAAGGAAAAGACATGGAACGAAAAGATGTTTTTCGGGCTCTCGCCCAAACGAACGTTTTCTCACGAAATGAATGTTTTCTCACGAAATGATGTTTTTCCATAAAAGCATGAAACGAAATGAAAGGCATGCTCATGCACATGAAATGAATGAAAGCTGCGGCTCTTCAGAGCCGCCATGAATGAATGAACGTAAAGAAAGAATGAAAGAAAGGCATGAGCATGCATGAATGTATGAAAATACATAACGGCCACATGAAATGAATGAACAGGGTACCTAAATGAATGAATGGGCAGATTGCAATGCTGGGCAGTAGTATCTGGTAGTGCACCCAGTGCTGCATCCCTGAAGGAAAGGGATTCCAACCCGTGGCCACGGGCGAATCCATCGGCTCAAAAGGCCGCTAACCCTAGCACGCGGGGCGTAATAGTGTGCACTAGCCTATGAAAGTGACAAGAATGTATGAATGTATGGATATATGGCATTCTTTAAGAAATGAAGGCAATAACAGGGAAAAGTTTTACTAAAAGAAAAACACGTTTTAAATATGAAAACCCTCGTCTACTAATATTTACGAACGAAAGCATGTATGCATGTACGTATAGTATGTACGGAATGATGAATGCATGATTGAAAACCTATGTTTTTATATTTTAACGGTATGAAGTAATGCTTACTGAGTATTCGACTCATTTTAGTTTTTATGTGTGCCCCTCCCCCCACAGGAACTGGATGAGCAGTACGCTCAGGAGGGACACAGCTAAAAGGAGAAGGGCACGAAAAGTCTAGGCATGATGGTTTTAAATGTAAGAAAGGCCTTTTTATTTTAAAGATTTATATTTTCCACTGTTAAAACCCACAAACCTCTTTTATTATAAAAGCATATTTTATTTCATAACGTAGAGTCTTGCACCCTGGGAAGGACAGCAAAAGGTTTTAAATAGGATGGTAATTCCCGTCGTGTTTTTCTAAAATATTTTGTAAAAAGACCCACCATAAGGACGGGCATTACAATACCATTCTGGCTCAAGAAATTTTCCATGTCCTTAGGATAAAAGTGGCAAAAGTCTTATGGCTATTAAAATTGACATGGAAAAAGCTTTTGACTTTATGGAGTGAAAATTTATCTTAACCATTTTTAAAAGTCTTGGTTTCAACCCTACTTGGATCAACTAGATAAAAGAGTGAATTAGTACAACTTCTTATTCCATTGTCGTCAATGGTGAGGCTTAAGGCTATAACTTCCCCAGTAGAGGTATTAGACAAGGAGGCCCTCTTTCTCCATTCCTTTTTATTTTAGGCAGTGAAGTTCTAACCAAACTTAACCTTAAGGAGGAACATGTTAACAACATCACTGGTATTAGGATTAGCAGATCTAGACCTACATTATCCCATCTCCTCTTTGCTGATGATCTCATCCTTTTTTGTAGTACTAATGTTAACATAGCCAAAGCTTTCTTAGATTGCCTTGAGACCTATACTGCTTGGGCTGGTTAGAGGGTTAGTGCTTCGAAATCTTTTATTTAGTTCAGTAAAAACACTAGCATAGATGCCATTAGAGATATCAAGGACATTCTTAATTTTAGCCCAGCTCCTTCGAGAATTAAGTACCTAGGCTTACCTCTTAACTTTGGTTCTCCTCAAACACATCAATGCAATGAGATTTTGGATAGGATTTAGAGTAAGCTTCTGGGTGGAAATCAAAGTTGCTCTCCCAAGCAAGGAGAACCATCCTCATTAAATCTATAGTTAGTGCCATTCCTACTTACACCATATCCACTACCTTACTATCCAAGCATATGGCTAGGAAGATTGATAAGTCTCTCATGAGGTTTTGGTGGGGTTTTCATTTTGATAAGATTCATAACTACAACCCCATCGCTTGGAAGTCCATCTGTCAACCCAAATCTGTTGGTGGTCTTGGTATCAAGCTTGCTGCCAACTTCAACAAGGCTTTGATGAGTAAGTGCCTTTGTCATTTAATTAGTAATGAGACTAGCATTTGGAAAGATATGATCACTAAAATTACCCAAGTACACCCGTGTATTCACAGAAATATCCATCAATTCACTTGAACAAAATTGTTAGATATCAATCTTGCAATTATTTAATCAAATGAACATATAAAGTAAATAAATAAATTACATGTCACAACAATTAGTGACGCAAAAAAACCCTTTAAAGAACTCTTAAAAGGTAAAACCTACGGGGCAGCCAAATCAAGAAAAATCAATTTTATTATTTGAAAATCAAATTACAAGTAAGTTCTCGATTATAAAACATTTGTCAATTGACTTTCTTACTTGACCAGACAAACGACCCATTTGTCTCTACTGCAGTAGCAGCGAGAAACTCTGACGATCTTCAAATATTGGCTTTTCTCCTGGAACTCCAATAGCTGAAACTCGACCAATCAATTCTCCAACATAGAGCACGATCACACTCTTTGAGAGAAATAATATGAAAATTCTCTAAGAAATTTTCTCACCAAAATATGCACTGGAAAGTGCTCTAGAAATATCTAGATCTGAATTTCTACAAATCCTAACTAATAGGATCTCTTAAATAAAAAATTTGAAATTAGTTTTAGTTTCAATAGGACTCTACTGACGGATCAAATCTATCACGAAGACTGACTGAATATTGACATCTACGCTAAATCTTCTCTACAGTAACAGATTTCAGTTCAACATCTTCTCTAGATAAGTGCAGATTCCTTGGGACTCAATTTTCACACTTATGACTTCTCTAAACAACCTCTAATACCTCATAGATAAACTTAATATTGTTATAAATAAAGTTAATAAATAATTTACATTCATCTAAAATTACAAACTTAATAATAAGATAAACTCTATCATTTTAGTCACTTAATCCTATCCAAACTTATCAACTTAGTCACCATATCCTAGCAAAAATTTTTCATCTACAATCACCTATAAGTACTTGAGGAATAGTAGCTAGAACTCTATTCAAACTAAAACAACTACATCATTACCAACTTGTGCTTTCAGATCAACAATGGGGTTAGCAATAAGGCTTGGTCAAATCCTTAGATACCTAGTTTACCTACCAGACTCCCTTCCCCTAGATCCATGGACACTAGGATTGACCCCCTTCTCAAGGTCTCGAAGCTTGTTATGGAGGAACCCAAGTGATGGAATTCCCTCCTCCTCCAAACTCTCTTTTCTCAGTCCTCTGTGGAAGTTATAGAAAACATCCATCTCTCCAATTACAACTATCAAAATCTGAGTGACATTCCTCGTTGGGTCCACCATTCTTCTGGTAAGTTTTCTATCAGGTCAGCTTACGCAGCCATTGTTTGTAACCATTCTGAGCTCAATGACCTCCCCACCAGCCAATTCTAAAAAAAGCTTTGGTCTCTCAAAATCCATGATCGACTTAAGCTCTTTCTTTGGAAAGTGCTTAATGACATCCTTCCCACTAGAAAATCTCTTGGTAATTGCCTTAATCTCCCTGAGGACCAACAATTATGCCCTATTTGCCATTAGGAAGTAGAGGATACTGCCCACCTTTTTCACAGTTGTCCCTTTGCTAGAATTATTTGGAGGTAGTCCCCTTGGCGGCTGGATGTTCTAGGTATTAAGAATTGGGTCAAAACAATTCTCTATCCTAGTGCCAACCTCAATCTTTCTGATTCTGATGCTCATCATTTCCAACTCTTTGCTGTGATTTCCATGGATAACATTTGGTTTAATTGAAACCAAAAGATCCACAATGGTAGTTCCTTAAATATTGAGCAGTTTACAAAAAAGACCATTGACGTATATCAGGATCACTGTAAAGCTCGGGAATGGAAAGTTGATAACATGTTGCAAACCTGGAAACCACTTGAAACGGAAGACACCTACTCTATATCCTTTGATGTTGCAATAAGAGGGAATAGGAGTACTTCAGCAGCTGTGTGCAGGTCTTGGCTAGGGGAGATCATTTTTGTGGTTACTAAATTCTCTGGCACCATTGATCCTAACTATGGAGAAGTTTTGGCAGCCTTGAGTCAAAGAAGCTCACCAGAGGATTCAAGAGACTTATCATTGAAGGAGATTCGGTTAATGCATTAACGACCCTCACTCTTCTAGTTGTTGGGAAGCTGAAAACATTGCAAGAGATACCAGATTTTTGCTCAAAGACCTTGTCAATCAGCTAGCTGTGAAATTACTTCAATCTAAAAATCGATGTACTCACACCTTTGCGCAATGGGCATATTCCAACAATTTGTTTGGAAACATCCCCCCATCAAAATTCCTCCTTGCCTCAGCTTTTATAATGGCAAAGATCCCCTTCCCTTTTCCCTTGGGTTGTAATACTTTTTAAATTACTTTTTAACTGTCTTCCTTTTCTATTAATGAAAACTCTTGAGGAAAAAGAAGAAGAAGCTCTAGATTGCATGCATCCCTGAAGGTGATAAACGGTTACATTGTCAAATAGCTCTACCATAAACCTCTCTAACAATCTGTCCACGGACTATTATCAACTTTGGGAAATTCCATATTGCACAATTTTAACATATGGCAAGTTATTTTGTAACTTCACTTCTAGGGAAGTGGCACTCTCTCAAATTTTTATTAATTAAATTAAATGCATAAATTATTACAAACTGGATCAAGTAATAAGCAGTACCCAAAAAAATAACATGACGAAAGTTTCCAGAAACAAATCTCGGCAAAAATAAAACCATATGCGAGAGAGAGAGAGAGAGAGATAGTAAAAAGAGAGAAGGCACAAAACTCATCTATGCCGATTATGTTTTATGTTTTTTTTTAGTGAGGTTCCCTCTCCCACACATGGAAAATAAAATAAAAAATAAAAACCGCCCAATTCACTTTGACAAAAGCACGCTGCATAATCTCACTTAAGGTACCATTGGTGGCTTGAAGCAAAGGAGAAAACAAAATTAAATACGCATCATCAGGCCAACTTTAGAATGTCTAAATAAACACTAGAAACACCATCTTTCCATTTAACTTGTATGATTCATGTTTCCGAATTCCAACAGCATTGTTAAACTCCATACGCATTTCACCTCTGAAAGATCTTCAAATACAACATGTTTCATCTGAAGGAAACCAAGAAAGGTCAGTGGTCTGCATAAAACCATGCATATAGAATTGCCAACAAAAAAAATCTATTGAAGTTGCTAAATCAGGAGGTTTGAGACTAACATCTTCCAACTATTCTAATAATATTTATGTTTATTTTATTGGCACCGGGTTTCCAGAAAGAAAGTCCGAAGTAATTCCGGGGCTGCACAACCTCTCGACAAGTGGTATCAAATGAGTCATTGTTTCCCCATTTCTCCCACACATAGAGCACCAATTTATCACCTTCGTCCATCACCTCCTTAAATTATCGTAAGCAAGAATTTCCCCCAACGCAGGACTCCAAGTAATCTTCTGTGGGATATGAGAATTATCACGAGAAGTCAAGCTATGATAAATTTATTTCACTTCAAATGTTACTTTCTTGGAGGGGGCCCAACACATCCGATCTTCTCTCCCCATTTATAATCTGAGTATGACTAGGCAAAAAATGAAATACAGATAGAAAAAGATAGACACGAAGTACAAAATAATGGATACCTATCTCCAGAAGACGGGAAAGAAAGAGTTGAGAATAAAAGAGACACCCAGCACTGGTCTGAGCAACAAAGGATAGTAGGATAGTAATCTAGTGTATCTTTAAAATTTAACCAAACATAAATTATCAACAAACGCTTTCAGTATTGCATATCATTGCACCAACAGCATAAGAAGCAATAGTCAATTACTGAAAATCATTACTAGCATTTGAGTAAACAAATCGTTCTTCCATGATGTAATATAAAAATACTAACTAACCATTGCAAAGGTGATTTTTCCAAAGCCACTGTCTCCCATGACTGCCAGAATCTACATGAAATAATACAAAGATAAAGAATAAATAAAAATCAACACTAATTTATCAAAAATAAAAGAAATAAAAATCAACACTAAATATGACTCATCTAAATCAAACTCAACACCGAAAGTCTGTATAGCTTCTCTTAAATTACAAAGTTGGGGGAGCTTAAAGCTTTATTTTATAGAACTCTATGTACTTGGGCCATTGCTGTTGACTTCAATGGCATGGACCTACATGATTTTCTTGTCTTAATTGCGCCTTCTTAGTTACGGCAAACAGTTATTTTCTTCTTGAGTGTTGTACTGGACTATGCCCATTCATTGATCAATAAAATTGGTTCATTTATAAAAATAAAATAAAAAATAAAAAGTCTTGAAGTCAACACAAGAACTGAATGCTAAACAAAAGATTATAGTTCTGGTAACCAATCTACTATTATACACACCGGAGACTTTCTAATGTATATTAATCCAAAAGTTTAAAGCCCAACACTTTGTTATAGCATTCAGAGATTAATGCCCAACAAAATCTCTGGTTAAGATTAGAAAATGTTACTCTTTTGACTTCCAGGACAGGCTCCATCTCATTTCCATAACCAAAAGTTCCTGAATAACTGACAGAAATAGGCTAGAGATAATGGCTAGAAAAGATCGATAGTTTGTGGAATGAGAACAAGAGGATTACAGGACAAGAAGCTCAAATGAGGGGTTGGTGGATAAATATCTAATAGAATGAAAAGGTAGTCATGGATTAGTACAGTGGCAGTGGAGGATTAGGGAGGGATATAGAGTATATTTCTTTTTTTTTGATAAGTAAGGATATAGAGTATGTTTCAGAGTGGAAGCAATACCATGTCTTTGATTTTTTTAAATGGGTAATAGATATTTTATTAAAGATGCGGCCACTGTACACAGGTGGCAAATCTACAAGCAGTAAGCTAAGGTTATCATATGCCACTGTCCAAACATAGAGACACTAAAGCATAATTTAATCATTCACCACACATCTAGGGGACAAAGATTACTATTTTCCCTTTCAGCTCCACCCTTCCCAACGGCATAACCCAAACTATCCCAAGACATTTGAAAATTGAGACCAAAGTGCTCTGGCCACGGCACTGTGAAGCCGTGCTCTTCCTACACATCCAGCTCATCTCATCCACGAGTGTAATCTCCTTGACAATGTGAACAACCTCATTTTTTATTGCTGTCACTTTATCAGATAAGAATCTTTCTTACCCATCACGTCAATATCATGGAGATTGCGCATGAGTATCAATTTCATCCTAACCAGTCTTTGATTTTCTGAAAACATGAAAAAATGAGTAGCTCCATTGAGCTACCACTCTTATATAGTAGCCTAGTCCAATTAGACGGGATATTTGTTAGTCTCATGGAAGGTCAGCTAAATATATGTATAAGATAATTAACAGATTCATCTATCTACCAATGAATTAATTAGAAATACGAATACGACAACGCCATAGCAGTGGCTCAAAGCTATCAAGAATCAATGGAATCAATTTGCTTTACCTCGCTCATCCTCGGGGGGCTTTAGCCTGAAGGAATCCGCTGTCTCAGAGTCTATACCATCTAATACCACAGCTTGATACGTCTTAATCTCACCTCCATCGCCAAGATCCTTGGCCACGAAGGTTATATAATACCTGATTCCCCTGGAAGCCTGACCCATTGTCTTCAAGACCTTAACAAACTCCAACTCTGCATTGGCATCCTACACACCAACCAAAGCCATCACGAATTTTCACAATTTTCTGTTTAAAAAGATGATGGTGATAATACTTTTTATAAGTAGTAATAATAACAGAGAAAAAAAAAGAAAAAACCTTGAACCGACGATTGTACTCTTCTATTGCGAGCTGCGAATACCGTTTATACTTATCATAGTTGTAGTCTATGTTGCATGGTAGAATTTGGTTGAGACAATTGACGCCAGGGATGTCAGAAACGTCAAAGCCCTAAACCAACAAATGACACGAAAAGATGGAGGAATTAAGCAAAAAATTAAAGCTGGAGTAGGCGTAGACAATGATAATAGAAAATTGGATCAAATATAGTCAGACTCACGTCACTCTTCAAAACTTGTTCGCTGTAGGAGTAGGCTTCCTCTGGTGTCATCTCATCACGGAAATCATATAGCGCGCTATATTCCGGCGACATTGAAGAAAAATTATTTTGGCGGAGGATTAATTCTCTTTCCAGCTTGTCGTAACCAAACAATTCCACAAGACCCATGTCGTCCGTCTCCATTGCTCTTCAAGCGATAACCCAACAAATGGAGAAACACGAAGACAAACCTAGTCGCTGCCGCTGCCGCTATCGCAATCGCAATCGCAATCGCCTCAATTACCTAAGCAAGCACGGGAATTGTCTCTCTCGTCAATTTAGAAATATCTCTCCACATTAATTTTTCTTTCCATTAGGCATCACCGTTAACAAAAAAAAAACTAAATAAATCAAAGATGGTTGTAAAATAAAAAAATAAATAAATAAATGAATTTTATAAAAAAAAAAAAAGTAATTAAAAAATACTAAAAATGTAAAGAAAAAAATTTAATTTTATAAAATTTAATTAAAAAATAAGGAATTTTATAAAAATTTAATTAAAAAATACTAAAAATTGAGAATATTAAAAAATAATTACAAGAGAGTTTACTTCAAAGAAATGCTTGTTTTCAACGTTTAATATTTATGATAATGTTCATGCAATTTTGAATTATCAACCCTCTAAACCACGATTTAGTATGCATAATGAGTAAAAATACATCTATAATTATTTTACATTTAACCAGTACAAATATATCACTTTATTAAAATATGAGAAATGATATTTACAATTATAAAGTGTATAAGCACCACATACTCATTTTAAAGAAATTGAGTACATATGAAAAATTAATTTTTTTTTAATTGTAGATCTCACTATTTCTCTAAAAGAGTATGTAATGCTTGCATAATACATGATTATATCTAACATTATTTTTAAAATATAAAACTGACTTTAATTCCATATAGAATTATAAAATAATTGTAAAAATGTTGTAGATGAATCATTTTCTACGTATAAAATAGGGTTACAAATGGAACAAAATGCCCAAACTTTGTTAGAAGTTATATTATCAAGTTATAGGTCAAACCGGAGTCGGAAAGCCCCAATTCCAACTTTGACTTCAACTTTGTTAGAGTTCGAATACAAACTCTGACTCCGACCATAGTAGACTCAATGTCACAACCACCTAAAAATAACTCAAATCAAAATGAGCAAAATCACTCAAAAATCACAACAAGCAAAATCTGGAAGCAAAAATACCGCTACACCCAAATCAAAAGCAAAATACCGAAATCACAAACCCAACAAATCCAATAAGTTGAAAATTAAATAAAATATTATTATAATTTTATTTTTTAATTTTATTACTGTTTTGAATTTTGAAAAAGTTAAATTATTTATTATATTTTATGTACAAATTTAAAAAAATTATAATGATGAAATGAAATGAAATGAAACACTTTCACTATCTAAATAAAGCCTAATTTTTCTTTCCATCAGGCATCACCATTAACAAAAGATAAATCAAACATCTTTAAATATGTAGAAAAATGAATTTTTTAAAAAAAAGTAATTAAAAAATACTAAAATTTGAGAATATTGAAAAATAATACAAGAATGGTCACCTCAAGGACAGATTCTGGTGTTAATAGGTTTGTCTGCTATGATAAAAATTGGTTCAAAAGATACACTCCCTTTGAATAAGAGAAATTTATTATGCTTGGTGATTCAAGTAAAACAAAAGTCCTTGGGAGTGGTGAGATTGAGTTGCAATTCACCTTTGGACGTATATTGATGTTCAAAGACGTACTCTATACACCGTCTATGAGAAAGAATTTGATGTCAAATTTTCTACTTAACAAAGTTGGCTTCAAGCAAACTATAAAATCTAATCAACATGTTACTAAAAATGGAGTTTTTGCGAGCAAGAGCTATGTTTGTGATGAAATGTTTAAATTGAATGTTGATAATAAAACATCGAATGTTTCTGTTTATATGCTTTATTCTTTAAATTTTTGGCATGCACATATATGTCATATTAATAGTAGATATGTTGCAATCATGAGTAGTTTAGGATTAATTCCCAAACTGAAAAATGATTTTCAAAAATTTGAAGTTTGTAGTTAAGCAAAAATTACAAAACGGCCTCATAGAGGTGTTGAAATAAAAAATCAAATTGTTAGATTTAATTCACACTGATCTTTGTGAATTTGAAAGAATTTTAACTCATAGAAGAAATAGATATATTATCACTTTTATTAATGATTTTTCAAAACCTACATATGTTTATTTACTAAAAAATAAAAATGATGCTTTTGAAAAATTCAAAAAATTCCTCCATGAAGTTGAAAATCAATTTGGTTGAAAGATGAAAAGATTTATAATTGATAGAGGCCGAGAGTATGGTTCAAATGAGTTTAATTATTTTATTCAGTCATTGGGAATTATCCATGAAACTACTGCAACATACTCACATATGACGCCTCCAATCCCCGCTTGGGATGAAACGAAGACTTAGAGCGTTGGGACATGTAACACAAGGTTACATACCCTCATTCATGACAGTTAATATGCAATGCATCCTAGTATGCAACTACTAGTATGCAATAATCGCAGCGAAAATAAAATGTTAAAATGTAAGATATGCCAGAATAACTAAAAACATCTCAACTTCATTAAAAAATCATCATGTTCAAAATACCAATGTAGCATAGACTTATATACAAAGTCATATTATTCTCTTCATGCAATCTATAGCATGAAGGACTCGGGCTATAACTCATCAGCATTAAATCTAGCTTCTTCACAAAATCTAGCTCCTCCTCAAACATGTGAATCCAGTGCTCCATCAATCCCGTCCTTATCAATTCCTGACACAACTTCTATCATTCCAAGTGGAATGATAGTGATCCCATAAAAGGGTGAGATTTACTCAAAATCTCAATAAGTTAAACAACTAACTATCACAAAGATAAATCAATTATGAAAAATGATAAATATGCAATACATGAGATGCAGAAAATTAGTATGCATGTCTTCCATCCAGATTCCTTAACATCTTTTAAAAATATGGAGACACGAGTTTTTTACTCAGTAAGTAATTTCGTCATCCTTTTTGAGAAAACATAATTTCTTCATAAAAATTTTATCATAAACTTTCATCATCATGGACTTGCATTATTATCTTAATTAATAACATAACGTGTAGTAACGTCACAGTTCCTCATATGCACTGTGAGTACCTGCTGGTGACCGTAATACAACTCACGTTGAAACTATGTTGTCTATAGACTCGTTCTCAATGCATTGGTAATTATAACATAACATCATAAAATTCATCATGTGTACACCCACCAGCATTAGGTGTCATAACATGTTGACTTCGCTCCGGTGTTCTTTAAAAAGAACCCATTCGAAACCTGTTGACTATTTTTCGTCAACTCAGGGGTTACCACTCCATTATTAAACACTCTAGAGTGGACAGAGGAGTTCCACCAAGATAATTCTTCATCCTGGCCTTTGGAGTATTGACAAAATGATTTTCATGCTATGCTTTGAAAAATGTTTCTCATGACATGTGCGTATGTAGTAAATTTTATGCAAAAATGACATTTTTAAATGTAATATGCAAAAATGATAAAAATTTCACATTTCATGTAAGTATGCACTCAATGTATCATATAAAATGAGAATGTACGCTAAAAATGATAATTGAAGTATGAAATGAGCATTTATCAATAATTCATAAATAATCTATCAAGGTGTAAGTTAGATGCCAACTTACAAACTTCTGGAGAAATTTGAAATTAGCATCGTACCTACGTGAATCATATGTATACTAAGTTAGGGTTAATACTCTCATGGATAGGTTTAAAATCAATGGCTTCAAAAATTGAGTATTTATAAGAATATCCCTAAACTTTCAAAAATTTGTCATTGAAGTCCTAAATTTTCACTAATTGTAAATGAACTCCAAATTTAACCAAATTTCATGGACTTCATATTTTTGATATTCTAAAATCATCTACGACCTTATATTTTCAAAATTCAAAGTGAAACTTGTCCAATTAGTCTCAACCCGTAGGATACATCCTAGTTGATGCCTATGTGTATTTTCAACTATTGATCCCAATGAATGCATGCATATGAGATTTTCTTTAATCACTAATGATCACTAACATCTTTAGGGACATTATTAACCTAATCCTTGAGTAATCAAGTTCGTCCCAACACTTAATCAAAGTTAAGAAATCCTTAATCACTAATATGCTTAAAACCGATCCATGCTTGAAGATCAAAACAAGATAGATTTAAAACCTATCATGACATGCTTCTAACTACAAATTTAACCTTCCATAATCATGTTAGGATAATGATAGATCATATAAAATCATGCTTAGGGCATGCCATGGCTAAATTTTCATTTAAAAACATTCAATCATTCAAACCTTCCTTTAATTGATCCAGTTTTGCATTAAGCATCATAACCTTCTCAAAACTCAACCAAATTTCATACCAACACTTGTAAAAAAATATTTAAATGCTAGATAAGATCAAAAGGAAGAAAGCTTACAAATTTCGTGGCCTTCCAAGCACTCTAGACTGCCTTACACAAGAACACTCAAGAACTCACCAAAACTCACTTGCTTTGCACTCTTTTGATCTCTAAGAGGGGGAAATGCTCTCAAGGCTCAAGAGGATACTTGGAGCTGTGGTGTGAGTGAAATGAAAAGGGAAGGGAAGTATTTCTAGGAGGCCAAGGGGTGAGGGGCGTTGGCTTGGGTGCTTGGTGATTGGGTGAAGTGAGAGGTGCTCAAATCTGAAAAATTTCCAGATTTGCTTGCATGAACTTAGGTCATCTTGTGCAGGGAGAATAGTGGTCTAAAACCAACATGATTTCCTCTCCACAGTTGCTACATTGATCCTAGAGGGCAGGTCTGGTCGTGGGGCGTCATTTGGGTGGTAGAAAAACTATCAAACAACGCTTGAAAACTGGTGGATGGAGGTGGTTTTGTAGTGGCAGAAAATCAGTTCGGTTTTGGATTTTTTGGACAACAAAAATGAGTCAAAATCCTTCATGATGGTCATGGGACTTCTTGGTGATTGGGTAGAGAAGGAGGTGGCTTGGGGTGGTGGTGCAAAACATGGCAGGAGGCTGGTCAAACTTGACTCAATCGGTTACAACACAAGCTAAACCAAGGTGCACCCGGTTTGGTTCTTTGAGTTGGTTGATGCAACCAATTTCGTCCAAGACTCAAACTGAATTTTTGAGGGTCTCATGAGGTGTTTAAGGACCATATTAACCTTGAGGACAAACCACAAAAATGTTGGGCCCAAGGGCAAAACAGTTCAAGATTTACAAAGGGCAATGCATAAAACCGATTGAAGCATGGTTTGGACTTGTTATGCCATTTTTCATAATGACATATGAGATGGTTTAGCTAGGCCATTAGGGTCTTAATCAAGGTTTAATGTAGTATTAATTCAAGAAAATTTGAATTAAAAAGTTTAAGAAAAGATTAAGCATGATTAAGCTTCAAAGCATGGTTTAAAGTGCACTAACCTCAAGTATGATGGTTAATGACCTTAGCCAATTTTTCAAAACTTAATTTGGGTACTTTGAGTGTGATTTGGGCTTAAAGAAACCAATGGTATGGTGTATTGGGCCTTTGGTCTTGAACGGTGAAATGAGGCCAAACATTACTTTGGGTCCTGTAGGTTTAAAAGGGCCAAATGTATGGGCTCGGGCTCTTGGGCTTTGAATGAGAGTGCCATATTTTACAGATTTATAAGGTTAAAAAAAAAAATCTCAAAATCCACTAAATTGGAATTGACTTGGCCTAATTGGGTCATGGGTCCATTCTATACCAAGTTTGGCCCAAAAGCCTTATGCCTTCCTTAAAATTGGGCCATAACTAATTTTGAATTCCTTAAAGCTTGATTCAAGGTTTTCTTGGACTTGGACCATGAATGCTCTAAAGTTTTAAAAGCCTCACCAAAATTACTAAAAGGTTTGCCTCTCTAATTCTTAGCTCATTAACACTAAGTACCATGATCAACGCTAATCCCACTATCAACCTTAATGTAAGTAATTAACCCATAATTAAGAGCCTAATACCTCCACTCTTACTAAGTTAGGCTCAATAGCCTTATGTCCTTTTCATTGAGCCTATTTTCTAGAGTCCTCTAAGAAAGGTTTAAAACTTTATATTTCCCAAGTTGAGCCTATGGTCTTTTTAACATCTTAACATTCGCCTATCGCATCCTTAGTGCATTAGAGGCCTAAAGTCTTATGTTCATCAAGTTAGGCCTAGTGTCCATCAAGTTGGGCCAAATGCCTTAGTGTCTCTGTAAGCCTTTATACCCAAAAAACATGGGCCCTTAATATACCAATCTCTTGGACCTTCTTAAGTCTATCAAGAATTTTACCCAAATTGATTAGCCCATTGTTGTGGCAACATCCAATGTGCCATGTGTCATTGAAGAAAAATTATTTTGGCGGAGGATTTCTCTTTCCAGCTTGTCGTAACCAAACAATTCCACAAGACCCGTCTCGTCCGTCTCCATTGCTCTTCAAGCGATAATCCAACAATCGGAGAAACACGAAGACAAACCTAGCTGCTGCCGCTATCGCTATCGCACTCGCATAGTCGCACTCGAATTCTCCTTCGCCTCAATGTACTAAGCATGCACGGGAACGTCTCTCTCGTTAATTTAGAAATCTCTCTCCACATTAATTTTTCTTTTTCTTTCCATTAGGTATCACCACAAAAAAATAAATCAAACATCTTTAGACTAAAAAATTAAAGAGTTAGTCTACACAGTTTTCAAATAGGAACTGCTCATATAAATTTATACAGTTATGTTTAAAAAATTTAAAAATTACAATAATATTATTTTTTAAAATGATATGTTTCTCCTTTTTGCTCTCATTTATCAATAGAAGTACACATGCAGTCTTCTATTTAGAATTGTAAATAAAATTTCTTAAGGTAAAAATATATAAAAAATAATAATAATTAAAAAAATACTACAAATGTAAAAAGAAATTGAATTTTATGAAAAAAAAAGAAAAAAGAAGAAGAAGAAGAAGCAATGGAGAATATTAAAAATAATTACAAGAGAGTTTACTTCAAACAAATGCTTGTCTTCAACTTTTAATATTTATGATAATGCTCATGCAATTTTAAATTATCAACCCTCTCAACCACGATTTAGTTAGTTAGTATAGCTAATAAGTAATAATACATCAACAATTATTTTACATTTAACCAATACAAGTATCACTTCATTAAAATATAAAATTGACTTTAATTTCATATAAAATTATAAAATAATTGTAAAAATATTGTAGGTAAATCATTTTCTACGTATAAAATGGCCTTACAAATTGAATAAAATGTCCAGACTTTGCTAGAGGTTATATTATCAAGTTATGGGTCAAACTGGAGTCGAAATGCTCTAGTTCCAATTCTGACTCTGACCTTTCTAGAGTTTGAATCCAAACTTTGACTCCAACCACAATAGACTCAATCGGAGTGGAGTCGAGGCTACAAACACCCAAAAATACCCAAATCACAACAAGCAAAATCTGGAAGCAAAAATCATCGATTCACCCAAATTACAAGCAAAATCACCGAAATCACAAACCTAACAAATTGACACAGATTAAGGCTGGGTTTGGATGGACAGTTAAGATAAGATGAGATGAGATATTTTGAATAGTAGTTAAATAAAATATTATTATAATATATTTTTCAGTATTATTTTTATTTTGATATTTGAAAAAGTTGAATTGTTTATTATATTTTTGTATGAAAATTTGAAAAAGTTGTAATGATTGAGATGATATGATATAAGAGTTTTGTGTATGCAAATAGAGCCAGATGGAGATCGAGAGTAAAGGACTTACGAGAGACATAGACCGAGAGGGAGAGGGTGAGGGACTTAGAAGAAAATTTCAACGGCAAGGGGTAGTTGTGGCTATGGTGAAGGGTATGGGAACACAGAGGGACGGTGACGGGAGAGTGAGTTCACAAAGGTGACAAAAAAGGCACTATCAGGAGAAGATATAGAAGCTTACTTGTGTGTGTGTGTGTGTGAGAGAGAGAGAGAGAGAGAGAGAGAGAGAGAGAGAGGAGGCTGGTGGGATGGGGAACCTTGGGTTTTAGAGGAGATCAAGGGGAGGGGCTAAAGTTGAACATTGAATGTCGAAGTGATGAGATCGAATGGGAGGAGGGGGTGTTAAAGTCCTAGACATGTAAAACAGAGTCGTTTTATGCAATAGTGTGGTTGTGGTGAGGTGTACAAAGTGTTTTGGCTCTGTTTGAGGCTTTTTGGGTTGGGCTACTAGGGCTTTGGGCTTTAAAACTCTCTGTTTTCGTAAACCTTGTTTTGGGCCTTTCTTTTTCTCCTAAACCCTAAATCAAATCTTATCCTAAACCCTAAATCAAATCTTAAACCAATTTTAATCTTTGTTTTAGCCATAACTTTTATTTATTTATGGGTTCTATAATTTTTTTATCACTAAGTTTAATTGTTAATTAGTATTTATTATTAACAATTACTATTTAATTAATGTCTAATTACATGTCATTATACAGCACTAGTACATGTTATTAACTCATTATAATATTTTATACTAATGTCTAATTTAACTTGCATTATAGCGTTTACCTACATGTTATTATACTAAACTTAAAGTATTACATGTTATTATGTTAGTTTCTAACTTAATTATATATTAGACTTAGGGCAGGTTTGGATGTTGAGAATTCTCAAAATTTCTTATCTCATCTCAACTCATCATTACACATTTTTCAAATCCTCATACAAAATATAATAAACAATTCAACTTTTTCAAATCCCAATACAACTTTTTCAAATCCCAATTCAACTTTTTCAAATCCCAAAACTAAAAAATAATATTTTAAACTTTAAAACAAAATACAAAATTCCCATCTCAACTCCCAAACCTCTCCTTAATATTTGTAACAATCTGATCCTAAAATTAGGCCATAAAATAAGTTTTATGCATTTTCATATTATTATTAAATAATCAATTATTTATTGTTATTATTATACTATTATCACTTTATCAAATTCATGTCATTAATAAGTTGCTAATTTTAATTTGAAGTAGTATCATTTTTAGCATCATTATTTTTATTCGTCAATAGGATGAGTAGGGGTGTAAATTTAAACCGAAAATCGGTAAACCGATCCGAACTGGACCAGTTTTACCGGTTTTGAATCATTCCGGTCCGGAATCGGTTCTTATAATTCATAAACCGGTTGGAACCGGTCCGGTTCTGATTTTAGGATTTTTTGGACCGGACCGAACCGGTTGATAAAAAAATATAAAAAAATAATATTTTATATATAAGTTTTATACAAAATTAAAATTATACAAAATATTTTATATATATTAATATATAAGTTTTATATATAATATATAATTATATGTGAAATTTTTATATATAATTATATATCATATATGAAATAATTTCATATTATAATTTATAAAATATAACATAAAATGTTAATTTTAAATATGAACATTTATAATTTGTTTGATCATATACTATTAATATAATTATATATAAGATAATGTTATTATAAAATAAAATTTTAATCTTAAAAATGAAAATGTAATTGATCATATATTATATAGTTATACTAATATATAGTTTATCACTAATACTAATATATACTAATATATAGCTATACTAATATATAAATTTATAACTTATACTAATAGTCTAATATAGACTATAGTTATAGTTATATTAATAGTCTAATATAGATTAATAAAAGTATAATAGATTTTTTTAAAATAGTTTTTTTTAAAATATATTTTTAATGACAAAATGTCAAACTTACATTTTAAAAAAATCGAAAAACCGGACCGGAAACCGGTAAAACCGAAAGTATCAGTTTAGGAGGGTAACTGGTGCATAATCGATTTTGAAAAATATAAAACCGGTCATACTGGTTCGGTCCAAGATTTTGTCTAAAATCAGACTGGATCGGACCGATTACACCCCTAAGGATGAGTGTAGTGGATTACTTTAAACTTTCGCATTCTCCCTCTCCTCTAGGACGTATCTTTTGTAACCGTTTTCCTCTCCTCTTGTACGTTACTCCTACCGTAATCAACTAAACGAGCAGCTTTAAAACCTCCATCGGCACACTGCCTTCAGGTGTTTTCTTGGTTCAAAGTTTTCGACACTCTTGTAAGCCTTATGGTGATTTCTTAGTCCCAAAGATTTTGGCAATTAGGTTGCCTACTTATACGCCCAAATCTCCGTTGTTATAATCTCTCGTTCCCCCACACTATTCCATCCCTTTCCTCCATGCCGATAGCACTTTGCTCCTCATCTCTAAGGAGTAAATAGTCGTACCCCACTGCCTTGCCCCAACCACTGTCGAATCAGATTGAGAAGGGGAAGCCTCAGCCTTTACGAATGCATAGACAACGTGCACCTGGCTCTTGGTGCACAACCACAACCCACTGCAGTGCACCAACCTAGCCTTTGGACACCACCACATCCAAACAACCTCGTTAATTATGCATATCACTTCAGAAATCTTCCCAGAAACTGTAGCAAACACTCCTCGACACTGCTAGGCCTATAATAGGATTGGACCGGATTGAAAAAACCAATCGGACTGGATTAATAGTCTTATTGGTTGATCTGGTGCGATTTTTCTAGATCAGACCAGAACGAGACCGATCAAATGTATATATATTTTTAAATATTTTGTATTTATATAATATATTATTTTATATAGTAGTTGTATAAGTTAATTATGTAATATTCAAATAAAGGATCACCATTGACCATATATATAATAAAATTATTTAATATTCATTAACTATATATAAAATGTTAAAGAGATCATTTCATTTCATTAACCATATATATAAAATAAAAAAAATGGTCATGGACCGAATTGAACAGAATGGACTGATAGCTAACAGTCCAGTTCAACAAAAATGATGCACTGAAATTTTCGGTTCGTGACTCTCCCCGGACTAAACTGGACTAGACCGACTACACCCCTAGGCACCACAAGGCATCATGAAAACTCACTACTAGCAAAGAACCCAATAACCACGGCCCTATACCTCCACAAACCACAGAAAACAAATTAGAGCACAAAGAGATCAGCAGACAAGGTAGTGCAGTTGCCTTTCAGCCCATGAACGATAGCCCAACTAGCACTTGTCACTCTCTGTTTGGCGATACCAAGAATAGAGTATGCCGCCATCACTAACCACAAAGGGAGGAAGCTCGTTCCACCCTGCATCGCCTTGCACCATTGTAACTCATTTCCTTCACACGACAAGCCAAAGTACCGTTAAATCATGACATCCATTGTGAGCCATTTAACACCAAAAGAATCCATGCCCGTAAACCCAAGGTAACGACCCTCATATTGTCGGAAACCACCTAAAAAGCCCTCAAATTCGCGGTACAAAAGCTTTCCATCAATGAGTCCTTGTCGCAAACCATCATCTCCTTTTTCCATCGCTTTTCTTCCCTAATGGCAAAAAAATAATTTTCTTCTTGGTCTAACGAATGTGACATAATTATAAAAACCATTACTGAATTATGAAAAACTCCTATTTCAAAGATTGGGGAATCCACAGATATGACAGAATTGCTCGTAAGTCTGATCTTCCTAAAAGCAAGCCTAACTTGATTTTCCAAACTTGCTAACCAATATATACCTAAATTATACCATCTAAAATAATATGCATATACAACTTTTTATGTATTTTACATATGAGATAATTTAAGTCAAAATTTCGTACCATTGTCACATCTTGTGATATAATAATTTTCCATTCTTAATATGAGAATATTGAAAAGGTTAGAATGGCTAAAAATAGGTCTAGATTGGATGCATCCCTGAAGGTGATAAACGGTTCCACTATCAAATAGCTCAACCATAAGCATATCCGACAATCTGTCCGCGGACTATCATCGACTTTGTGAAATTCCAAATTGCACAATTACAATTTTAACATGTCAAGTTATTTTGTTACTTCACTTCTAGAGAAGTGGCACTATCTCTCAATTTTTTATTAATTAAATTAAATGCATAAATTATTACAAACTAGATCAAGTAATAAGCATTACCCAAAAAATACCATGACGAAAGTTTCCATAAACAAATCTCGGCAAAAACAAAACCATATGCATGAGAGAGAGAGAGAGAGAGAGAGAGAGAGGGTGCTCAAAAAAGTCATCGTTACCAAATAATGTTCTTTTCTTAGTGAAGTTCCCTCTCCTACACAAGGAAAATAAAAAAGCCACCCAATTCATATTGACAAAAGCACGCAGCATAATCTCACTTAAGCGAGGTACCATTGGAGGCTTAAAGCAAAGGAGTCTTGCAAACAAAATTAAATACGCATCATCAGGCCAACTTTAGAATGTCTAAATAAACACTAGAAGCACCATCTTTCCATTTTACTTGTATAATTCATGTTTCCGAATTCCAACAGCATTGTTAAACTCCATACGCATTTCACCACTGAGAGATCTTCAAATACAACATGTTTCATCTGAAGGAAACCAAGAAAGGTAAGTGGTGTGCATAAAACCATGCATATAGAATTGCCAAAAAAAAAATCTATTGAAGTTGCTAAATCAGGAGGTTTGCCGTTTGAGACTAACATCTTCCAACTATTCTAATAATATTTATGTTTATTTTATTGGCACCGGGTATCCAGAAACAAAGTCTGCAGTAATTCCAGGGCTGCACAACCTCTCGACAAGTGGTATCAAATGAGTCATTATTTCTCCATTCCTCCAACATAAAGCACCAATTTATCACCTTCGTCCATCACCTCCTTAAATTATCGTGTAAGCAAGAATTTCCCCCAACGCAGGACTCCAAATAATCTTCTGTGGGACATGAGAATTATCACGAGATGTCAAGCTATGATAAATTTATTTCACTTCAAATGTTACTTTCTTGGAGGGGGCCAACACATCCGATCTTCTCTCCCCAGTTATAATCTGAGTACAAATAGGCATGGAATGAAATAAAGATAGAAAAAGATAGACACGAAGGGTACAAAATAATGGATACCTATCTCCAGAAGATGGGAAAGAAAGAGTTGAGAAAAAAAGAGACAACCAGCACTGGTCTGAGCAACAAAGGATACTAGGACAGTAATCTAGCGCATCTTTAAAATTTAACCAAACATAAATTATCAACAAAGGCTTTCAGTATTGCAAATCGTTGCACCAACAGCATATGAAGCAATATCAATTACTGAACATCAATACTAGCATTTGAGTAAACAAATTGTGCTTCCGTGATATAATATAAAAATACTAACCAACCATTGCAAAGGTGATTTTCCCAAAACCACTGTCTCCCATGACTGCCAGAATCTACATGAAATAATACAAAGATAAAGAATAAATATAAATCAACACTAATTTATCAAAAATAAAAGAAATAAAAATCAACACTAAATATTACTCATCAAAATCAAACTCAACCAAAAATCTGTATAGCTTCTCTTAAATTACAAAGTCTTGAAGACAACACAACAACAGAACAATGCTAAACAAAAAATTAAAAGTTCCGGTAACCAATCTCCTATTTTATACATACCGGACACTTTCTAATATTTATTAATCCAAAAGTTTAAAGCCCAACACTTTGTAATAGCAACAGAGGTTAATGTCCAACAAAATCTCCGGATAAGATTAGAAAATGTTACTCTATTGACTTCCAGGACAGGCTCCATCTCATTTCCATAACCAAAAGTTGCTGAATAACTGACAGCAAATAGGCTAGAGATAATGGCTAGAAAAGATCGATAGTTTGTGGAATGAGAACAAGAGGATTACAGGACAAGAAGCTCAAATGAGGAGTTGGTGGTAAATATCTAGTAGAATGAGAAGGTAGCTATGGATTAGTACAGTGGCAGTGGAGGATTAGGGAGGGATATAGAGTATATTTCAGAGTGGAAGCAATAACATGTCTTTGATTTTTTTTTTTTGAATGGGTAATAGAGATTTCATTAAAGTTGCGGCCCCTGTACTCAGGTGGCATTAAATCTACAAGCAGTAAAGCTAAGGTTATCATATGCAACTGTCCGAACTTAGAGACACTAATGGAATTATTCACCGCACATCTAGGCGACAAAGATTACTATTTTCCGTTTCAGCATGCCATAAGCTCCTCCCTTCCCAAGGGCATAGCCCAAATATCCCAAGTCATTTGAAAATTGAGTACCAAAGTGCTCTGGCCACGTCACTGTGAAGCCCTGCTCTTCCTACACATCCAGCTCATCTCATCCACGAGTGTAATCTCCTTCACAATGTGAACAACCTCATTTTTTATTGCTGTCACTTCGTCAAATAAGAATCTTTCTTACCCATCACTCCAATATCATGGAGATTATGCATTAGTATCAATTTCATCCTAACGTGTCTTTGATTTTATGAAAATATGAAAAAAAAAAATTGATAAGTAATAAACTTTATTGATTGAATGCAACTAGGCAAAGCCCATGTACTCATGAAGTATACAAAAGAGACACCTAATTATACTCTAGCAAGCTGAAAAGAAATAAAAAAACTCATGAACATTCCCTCACTTTAGTACAATAGCAGAAAACCATTGAACCAAAGAAAATACAAAAAAGTTCCAGATTTCCCCCTTTTCTCTCCTTGTTGTTGAAGCATCCTCATTTCTTTCCATCCAAAGGCACCACAGTAAGCACAAAGGAATCATCTTCCACGTCGCAGCCATCTGAGAGCTATGATGATGCCTATTCCAACATGCTAGGAGATCCACCACACTCTTGGGCATGACCCAATTCAACCCAGCCCTACTGATAATGCCATTCCATAACTCCCTCGCCACTTCACAATGCAGAAAAATATGATCAATCATTTCACCATTTTTCTTACACAAGTACCACCACTCCAATACAATCATCCCTCTTTTTCTTAAATTGTCAGCTGTCAAAATCTTACCTAGAGCAAAAAATAAACTTTAGATGGCACTAGAACTCTCCATATACCCTTCCAAGGAAACAAAATAGGCTGGGGGTCTTGCAGCACCTTGTAGAAGGATTTGGCAGAAAGTTTTTTATTCCCCAAGTGTTTCCACAGCATTCTATCTCTCTCATTTCCTCCTAACTTCTTGGAATAAAGAAAGCTGTAAAAACCTGCTATCTCCTCAACTTCCCAGTCCTACACATTTCTGGGAAAGGTCAGATTCCAGTACACTGTTGGCTCGACACAACACATCCAAAACAGCAACCTGTTGGTTTCCGACTAATCTGAAAACTCTTGGAAATGCAGAAAATAGAGCTCTCTCTCCACTCCATTTGTCAAACCAGAAACTGATTCTTCTGCCCTCACCAACCTCAAAATTGTTGTGTGTTGCAAACACCTTCCACCCCTTTCTAATAAAATTCCAAAGACTCACTCTATAAGTCCCCCTACCCACCTTAGAACTCCAACACCCCCCCCCCCCCCCAAAAAAAAAAAATCACATCCATACTTGCCCTCCACTACCATTCTCCACAACAAATCCTCTTCCAATTGAAATCTCCACAACTACTTTCCTAATAGAGCTTTATTGAAAGTAATCAAATTACACACCCCCAAGCCTCCCATCTCCTTTGGACTGCACACTTTTGGCCAACCCACAAGATGAAATTTGTGTTCCTCACCCATATCACCCCACAAAAACACTCTAAAAAGTTTTTCAATCCGATTAGCCACTCCCACCGGTAAAGGAAATAGAGAGAGATAGTACGTAGGGAGATTGGAAAGGGATCTTTTGATAAGAGTTAATCTCCCACCTTTTGAAAGGTAAAGCCACTTGCACCCCGATAATCTTTTTTCTACCTTCTATACAACCCCATCCCAAATGGATTTTGCTTTAAAAGAGGCTCCCAAAGGAAGTCTGAGGTAACTCATAGGAAGAGCAGCCACTTTACAACCCAACAAATCAGCTAGATGGTTTATATTCTCCACCTCCCCAACCGGGACCAATTCCTACTTTCCCAAGTTTACCTTGAGACCCAAAACCGCCTCAAAACACAAAAGTACAGCCCTTAAAGCTTAAAGTTGTCTGCTGTCCGCATCACAGAAAATTAAAGTATCATCCGCGTACAATAAATGGGAGATGGATAACCTGTTACTATTGTTTCCCATTGAAAAACCAGCAAAGAAACCACCCCTTACAACAATTTCCACCATTACTAAAACAAATAGAAAAGGAGATTATGGGTCCCCATGTCTCAAACCCCTCAAACTCCAAAAAAATCCACAAGGTTTCCCATTGACTAGCACGGAGAACTAGGTGGTTGAAACACAATGTTTAACCCAGCCACACCACCTATCTCCAAATCTACATCTCCTTAACATATAAAGCAAAAAATCCCAGCTCACGTTGTAATAAGCCTTCTCCATATCTAGTTTGCAAAGGACTCTAGGAATACCATCCCTCAACCGGCTGTCCAAGCACTCATTCGATATCAAAACAGAATCCATAATTTTTCGACCCCAAATAAAGGCATTTTGAGGTTTGGAGATTATTTTATCCATCACCAAACTCATGCGACTTGCTAGCACCTTCGAAATGATTTTATAAATCCCTCCTACCAAACTTATAGGTCGGAAATCTTTCAACTCCATGGCCCCCACAATCTTCAGAATGAGAGCAATAAAAGTGGCATTAAGGGACTTCTCAAACTTGTGAAAAAGATGAAACTCTTGAAAAAGCTGCATCACGTCACCCTTCACTACATCCCAAAGCTCTTGAAAGAAAGCCAAAGAAAATCCATCGGGGCCCGGAGCTTTGTCTTTACACATACTACGCACCACTTGATGCACTTCGGGTTCCTCAAATGGTCTCTCTAGCCAACTTGCAATCTAGCTGGTCAAAAGACAATCCATCTAGTTTAGGATGCCATCTCGCCGTCTCTTTGAGAAGCTCTTCATAATAGCTCACTATATGGTCTTGAACATCCTCTGGGGCTTGATACACTGTATTACCCAATTGAATAACCTCAATTACATTATTCCACCTATGTGAGTTTGCCATTATGTGGAAGGACATAGTATATTTATCTCCCTCCTTCAACAATGTCATACAGTGCCTTTGTTGATTTCCTGGTGCCACCCTCGCCCCTTCCACCATTAGCCATTTCACCCATCCATGAGACAAGCTCCCTTGAAGGAGCCTCCCCCCACTAGAAGACTTAATTGCACTAAGGGCAGCCTAAGCTCTCATGCCCATCCTCTACCAGCTCTCCATCCTTAGTTTCCTCCTGTCGAAATGATTGTGCCGGCCCACCATGATGGTCGACGGCGACCGGCAAATCTTTATGTGCCAATGTGGGGTCCGGCAAGACATGTGTCGGCGCTGCAGGAGGATGGCTCAAGCCCTGGAACGAAATATCGGCAGGCACCCAATAAATTTCCCTCCATACTTTCTTTGGGCCTGAACCCTGGCCTAGCCCAAGACCCTTAGACGGCCTAGCCTGAACCGCATTACCCCTCCAAACATTACCCCTCCCTACTCTAAAGCCCATCTCCCAGCCTAGGTCCAATTGCGATACCCTCTGGTCTGAGAGTCTAAGTCTTTCCCTCCTTACATTAGAGCATGAATCTCAACCCAGGCCCTCCTGCATAACCCCTTTCCCCTTAGCGTAGCATTTAAGGCAAAATATTTCTTCCAACAATACCCCCACTCTTTCCTCCATATCAACCAACACCAACAACATTCTTTCCTCATTCGAACCCAACATCTCGCTGCCATCTCCCTTGCACCTCTGTGCAACCTCCGAAATGGACACGCCTGGATACACTGCATGTTTCGTGGCTCAAGGTAATACCCATTGAGCTTGGAGCACCTCGTTGTACGACCGTGAGCCGTCTGCCGTCGACAATGGAGAAAACATCCGTGATGTACCTCCATCTCCTCCACCCACCTTACCTTCGACTTGCTTGCCTGCTATAGCCTACCCAAGCCACAAATCACTCTATTTCTCTCACTCGAAATAGGGGAAGGAGACGTGAGCTCCTTCAAGGTGTCCCCGAAATTCCTCCACCCCTCCCCGACACCACTATCAGGCCTCTCCTCTTCTCGTGGCCAAACTCTGAAAGAGAGAAGAACCTGCCATTGTGATTGCAGCCCCTCTGCTCCACTAGCACCTGGTTTCCTTTTCTTCGAGTTCTAAGCAACTCAAATGAACCCAATGAAGCTACACATTCCCTCACCATAGAACCCACCCACCCCAGAGTTTCATGGTCCATAGAGATGTATTTCACCACACGGCGACTACTCTCTGTGACTCTCCACCACCTCTCATTTTCCTTCTTAAACGCAAAAAACTTCTGATCAATAAGAACCTCTTTGCGCAGCCCCATCGCGACCAATACACACCGTAACCCAACTGAAACAACATGCTAATCTCCACAAGGAGTTATCACTATTAACGAACCACCACCAACGACAAAACATCAACGGAGAAAAAGTGTACAGAGAGAAAAGTATTTAGGAGAGAGAAAAATGTACAGACAGAAAAGGAGAGAGAATTTCTGGTTTTTTTTTTTTTTTTAAACATGAAAAAATGAGTAGCACCATTAAGCTACCACTCAAATATAGTATATGAATCTCCGCAGAGATCATAACCAATCATGGCCCTAAAATTTGTGACTGGCATAAGAGGATCCAGTAGCCTAGTCCAATTAGATGGGATATTTGTTATAGTCTCATGGAAGGTTAGCTAAATATATGCATAAGATAATTAACAGATTCATCTATCTACCAATGAATTAATTAGAAATACGAAAACGACAACGCCATAACAGTGGCTCAAAGCTATCAAGAATCAATGGAATCAATTTGCTTTACCTCGCTCATCCTCAGGGGGCTTTAGCCTAAAGGAATCCGCTGTCTCGGAGTCTAGCCCATCTAATACCACAGCTTGATACGTCTTAACCTCACCTCCATCGCCAAGATCCTTGGCCATGAAGGTTATATAATACCTGATTCCCCTGGAAGCCTGACCCATTGCCTTCAAGACCTTAACAAACTCCAACTCTGCATTGGCATCCTACACACCAACCAAAGCCATCACGAATTTTCACAACTTTCTGTTTAAAAAGATGATGCTGATAATAATTTTTATAATGATGATGATGATGATGATCATAATAATAATAATAATAAAAGAAAAAAAAAAGGAAAAAAAGAAGAAGAAGAAACCTTGAACTGACGATTGTATTTGTCGATTGCGAGCTGCGAATACCGTTTATACATATCATAATCGTAGTCTATGTTGCACGGTTGAATTTGGTGGCAACAACTGACGCCAGGAATGTCAGAAACATCAAATCCCTAAACCAACAAATGACACGAAAAGATGGGAGGAATTAATCAAAAAATGAAAGCTGGAGTAGGCGTAGACAATAATAATAGAAGATCGGAGATCGGATCAAATATAGTCAGACTCACGTCACTCTTCCAAACTTGTTCGCTGTAGGAGTAGGCTTCCTCTGGTGTCATCTCATCACGAAAATCATTTAGCGCGCTATATTGCGGCGGAATTGAAGAAAAATTATTTTGGCGGAGGATTAATTCTCGTTCCAGCTTGTCGTAACCAAACAATTCCACAAGACCCATGTCGTCCGTCTCCATTACTCTTCAAGCGATAACCCTACAATTGGAGAATGTCACGGTTCTGTGTGTTTGGGGGCAAAGTGTCGAAGAGATGAAGAAGTTTGTATGTCGAGGGTCGTGTAAATTTAAACCGAAAACGGGTGTACCGGTCCGAACCGGAACTGACCGGATCGGTTTTACTGGTTTTGAACCGATCTGATTCGAAACCGATTTTTATATTTTATAAACCGGTTAAATTTAATCCGATTTCGAATTTGAAATTTTTCAGATTGGATCGAACCAGACCAGATCGGTTGATAAAATATATATATTAAATAATATTTTATATATAAATTTTATATAAAATTAAAATTATATAAAATATTATATATATATATATATTAATATATAAGTTTTATATATAATTTATAATTATATGTGAAAATTTTATATATATAATATAATTAGATATCATATATGAAATAATTTCATATTATAATTTATAAATTATAATATAAAATGTTAATCCTAAATATGAACATTTGTAATTTATTTGATCATATGATATTAATATAATTATATATAAGATAATGTTATTATAAAATAAAAGTTTAATCTTAAAAATGAAAATATAATTGATCATATATTATTATATAACTATACTAATAGTCTAATATTAATACTTTTAGTCTAATATTATACTAATGTCAAATTTACATTTAAAAAAAATCAGAAAACTGGACTGGAAACCGATAAAACCAGAAGTACCAGTTTAGGAGGGTAACCGGTGCGTAATCGGTTTTGAAAAATGCAAAACCGGTCATACCGGTTCGGTCGAATATTTTTTCCAGAACCGGACCGGACCGAACCGGTTACACCCCTAGTCAAGACTTTAGTTCAGAACAAGGAATGCAGTGGATGGTCAAGATGGTTCCAGCACAGTGAAGAAGTGGATGTTCGAGATGATGCCAGCGCAGAGAAGAAGTCTTCTATAATAATAAAGAGTTTCGATGTTAACAGAGTTGAGTTAAGTTGAATTAAGATGATAAAATATTGTTATAATATTATTTTTTAATATTATTATTATTTTGAGATTTGAAAAAATTTAATTATTTATTATATTTTATATTGAAATTTGAAAAAATTGTTAAGATGAGTTTAGAAACCAAACTAGTCTGTTTTGTTTAAACTTTTATCTATATTCCATTTTTTATAAATTACGTGTTTAATGTTTAGTGGCAATGATTTTTAATAGTGAAAGCCAGGTTACATTAATGTCATCTCTAGTCAATCACCAATTCCCTTGATATAGGGATCTGCTATCAGTTTTCATCTTTACACAAAAGTATACAAGAAAACTTCTATTCCTTTTCTCTCTAATATTCTGGAGCCCTCCCTACGAAGTGAGGATTTTCTCAATATCATTTACCTTGTTACAAACCGGTATCCAGGAGCCATAGATTCTTCCATTCACCCTTACAATAGCCGATGGCACAAGAATTAATCAGCTACATGAAGGATTAAATTCTCTAAAAAAATCAAGTGAATCTCAGTTTGGTACAATCCAATCACAATTCAAAAGCATTGAATCTGAGATGTCTACCTTTAGGCGCCATTCAGAAGTAGTCAACCTGCAACTTGCTTTGCTTATGATGGAGCTGCAAAAGAAGCAACCTAGTGGGTTAGGTGGAGAATCAAGCAGTAATCCGGAACATGCTTTAATTCCAGCAAAAGGAGAGGCACAAACACATTCCATTCGTTTGAATTTTCCTATCTTTAATGGGGAAGATCATAATGGGTGGCTCTATAAGATAAAACAGTTTTTTACCTTTCATAACACCCCACCACAACACAAATTACATTTGGTCTCATTCCATATAGAGGGCGAGGTCCTCACCTGGTTCCAAGACTTAAAGGAATCAAGTAACCTAGGTGATTGGGAATTTGGGATGCCTTGTGAAGGCTTTGATCGTGAGGTTTGGTCCTAGTTGTTACGATGACCCGATGGAGGCAGTTATGCAGTTAAAGCAAGTTGGGTCTGTAAAGGACTACAAAACCCACTTTGAAACCTTATCTAATAGGCTTAGAGGGTTATTTGACCATTACAAACTAAGCTAATTTTTAAGCGGCTTGAAATAGGAAATTAGACTCCTTGTCCACATGATTAATCCACACAACTTGTTGGCTGCCTACAGCTTGGCAAAAATCCAAGAGGAGCATGTGGCTCTCCACGAAAGGGAACTAAATGGTGCAACTCAACCATAACCCCAACCCTGAACCATCCCTCTTGAAAACACCCTTCAAAAACCAAGACCACTACAAAAATCCCACAAAGAACCTGATACCCATACAGAAAGTAAACCAAAACCAAATGAAAGAAAGGTGGGACAACGACCTTTGCTATTTTTGTGAAGCCAAGTGGATCCTTGGCCATAAGTGCCAAAAGCCTAAGTTGTATCTTATAGAAGAAATCTTTAAGGCAAGTAAGGAGGAAGAAGCTTCGAAAGGTGAAGATGAAGTTAGGGAGTTGGAGCACAATTAGGAGGGCCTAACAATAAATCTGGAAATCCTAAAAAAACTACCCTGAAATCTCATTACATGCCATGTTTGAGTCCTCTAGCCCAAAAACATGAGGGTAGTTGCTAAAATGGGTGACATAAAAATTATGGCCCTTATTGACACAGGAAGTACTCACAACTTTCTAGACCTGGGAGTGTTATAGAAGGTTAGATTGCAGGTGGATAGACATACTAAGGTCCAAGTAAAGGTGGCTAATGGAGTATTGGTGGGAAGTGAAAGGAAGGTGGGGCAGGTTCTTTTTACAATTCAAGGGACTGCTTTCAAAACATAACCATATATCTTGGGGTTGGGAGGGTTTGGTATAGTCCTAAGAGTGGCATGGCTTCAGGACCTAGGAGCTATCCTTTGGGATTTCAAGAATTTATCTATGCACTTTGTTTTTTAAGGCCAACAGGTGGTGTTGCAAGGGATGCATAATTCAAAACTCATTGAAGAGGGTGGTTTACCAGATTGTAACAGCTTGGAGAATAAGGGTATCTTGTTGCAACTACTTGAAACCAATGACACTGTGGGAAACCAGCAGTTGCTTGAAGCTATTCATCAACTTCTACTACAGTTTCAAGACATTTTTAGAACCTAAACACTACCTCCCCATAAAGCCTGTGACTATTCTATCATCCTATACCCTAGCACAATCCATTTCAGTTTAACCTTACTGTTACCCCTTCTTTCAAAATGATGAAATCGAAAAAATAGTGAAAGAATTACTATCCATAGGGGTGATTCAACCTAGCCACAATCCATATTCATCCCCTACCCTGCTTGTCCATAAAGCTGACGGCTCTTGGCGATGATGTGTTGACTATAGAGCCTTCAATAATGTCACTATCAAGGACAAGTATCCAATTCCCGTGGTGGAAGAGCTCTTAGATGAGCTTTGTGGAGCAACGATTTTTTTCAAGTTAGACTTGAGATCTGGATACCACCAGATCCATGTCAACTAGAAGACATTCCAAAAATTACATTTTGCACCCACGAAAGGCACTATGCGTTTTTGGTCATGCCCTTTGATTTGACCAATGCTCTATCTACATTCCAAAATTTAATGAATTCTATCTTTTAACCTTATTTGAGAAAATTCATCCTTGTATTTTTTAACGATATTTTGGTGTACAACAGGAATGAAAAATAGCATGTACAGCACCTACAAGTCACTTTGGACAGCTTACGACAACATCAATTATTTGCCAAGATGACCAAGTGCAAGTTTGGGAGTGGTGAAGTGGCATATTTAGGGCATTTCATATCTACCCAAGGAGTCAAAGCAGACCCCAAGAAGTTAAGGGCCATGGGGGAGTGGCCAACCCCTCGTCACTCAAGTCCCTTAGAGGATTTTTGGAGCTTATCGGGTATTATAAAAGGTTCATCAAAGGGTATGGTGGAATAACATCACCTTTGACAGATCTTTTAAAAAATGACGTTTCACTGGAGTGAGAAGGCAAATAAGGCATTTGTGAGTTTGAAGGAGGCTGTGATGAAACCTCCCGTGTTGGCCCTTCCAAAATTTCCAAAACCCTTTAGCATTGAGTGTGATGCCTCGGGTAGGACAATAGGGGTTGTTTTATTACAAAAAGGACATCCTATAGCTACTACAATCAAGCTTTAAAAGAGAGGGCTTTGATGATGTCGACCTATGAGAAGGAATTGATGGCCCTTGTCTCAACAGTGAAGAGATGGCGACCGTATCTTTTGAGGGCTAAGTTCACAGTTAAAATAGACCATAAGAGTCTGAAATTCCTACTTGATCAATGGGCTTTGCTCCATCCTGATGCAAAGATCTTACATCTGCCCATTCACAATTCTAACCATTCCCCATCCTCCTAAACTGTCAAACAAACCCACACCAGCAAAGCCTTTAGATTTGAGGAGTTTTGGGCTAGGGACCATACTTGTAGTAATTTCATTAAGAAGGCTTGGGACTCCAACCATAAGGGTAATCCTCTCTTTATTTTCATGCAAAAGTTAAAAATGGTCAAAAGTGCTCTCAAAAGTTGGAACATTAGCAACTTTGGTCATATTCTGACTAGCATCAAGACTCTTTCCAACCTGCTATCTCAAATTTAGTCTCAGGGTCCCTCTCATAATCTCTCCAATCAAGAGGACTCTATCAGAAATAGTCTTAATGAGCAGCTGAAAAGAGAGGAGATTTTGTGGATACAAAAGTCTCGAGTCCAATGGCTCACAACCACTGACCTAAATACCAAATTTTTCCATATGTCATCTACTATGAGAAGAAGAAGAAGAAATGAGATACACTATCTCAGAACTTCTAACAATTCTTTGAATTGAAATCCTCTCAATATTCAAATCTAGTTCCAAGATCATTTCAAGAAAATCTTTCAAATATCTTACCCAGATTACCCTGATGACCTCTCTAAGCTGTTTCCTGATAAAATTAGTGAGGAGGATAACCTTATGATACGTAGGATTCCTTCTGATGAAGAGATCCTCTCCACCATTAAGCAAATCCTCTCTTCCCAATCCCCGGGACTTGATAGTTTTACTTTTTTTTTTACAAGACCTATTAGAATATTGTCAAAGAGGATTTGAATAAAGTTGTGAGGAACTTCTTCACCTCTTGTTATATGCTTAAGGAGATGAATCATGCTAACATTGTTCTCATCCCTAAGATTGCTTCTCCTAGCACAGTTCACCATTTCAGGCCTATTAGTCTCTCTAATGTCTGTTACAAGATTATCTCAAAAATCCTCTCCAGCAGACTTAAGGTTGTCATGGGAAAAATTATCTCCCCTTACCAAACTGCTTTTATGTCTAGGAAGATCATTCAGGAAAATACCATTCTGACTCAATAAATTTTTCATGTCTTTAGGACAAAAAGTGACAGAAGTCTTATGGCTATTAAGATTGACATGGAAAAAGCCTTTGACTTTATAGAATGAAAATTTCTCTTAACCATTTTTAGGAGTCTTGGTTTCAACCCTACCTGGATCAACTAGATAAAAGAGTGAATTAGTACAACTTTTTATTCCATTGTCATCAATGGTGAGCCTCAAGGCTATAACTTCCCCAATAGAGGTATTAGACAGGGAAACCCTCTTTCCCCATTCCTTTGATATTTTAGGCAGTGACGTTCTAACTAGACTTATCCTTAGGTAGGAGCATGTTAACAACATCATTGGTATTAGGATTAGCAGATCTGGACCTACTTTATTCCATCTCCTCTTTGTTGATGATCTCATCCTTTTTTATAGTGCTAATGTTAACACGGCCAAAGCTTTCTTAGATTGCCTGGAAACCTATATTGCTTGGTCTGGTTAGAGGGTTAGTGCTTCCAAATCTTCTATTCAGTTCAACAAGAACACCAGCATCAATGCCATTAGAGATATCAAGGAAATTCTTAATTTTAGCCTAGCTCATTCGAGAATTAAGTACGTAGGCTTACCTCTTAACTTTGGTTCTCCTCGAAGACATCACTGTAATGAGATTTTGGATAGGATTTAGAGTAAGTTTTCTGGATGGAAATCAAAGCTGCTCTCCCAAGCAAGGAGAATCATCCTTATTAAATCTGCAGCTAGTGCCATTCTTGTTTACACCATGTCCACTACCTCACTATCCAAGCATATGGCTAGGAAGATTGATAAGTCTCTCATGAGGTTTTGGTGGGATTTTCATCCTGATAAGATTCATAACTACACCCCATCGCTTGGAAGTCCATCTATAAACCCAAATCTATTGGTGGTCTTGGTATTAGGCTTGCTGCCAACTTCAACAAGGTTTTGATGAGTAAGAGCCTTTGGCATTTAATTAGTAATGAGACTGGCATTTGGAAAGATATGATTCCTGAAATTATCCAAGTACCCCTGTGTATTCACAGAAATATCCAGCAATTCACTTGAACAAATTTGTTAGATCTCAATCTTGCAATTATTTAATCAAATGAACATATAATGTAAATATATAAATTACATGACACAACGATTGGTGATTAAGGAAAACTCTTTAAAAAACTCTTTAAGGGTACAATTGACTTTTCTGGCCAAACCCAGAAAAGTCAATTTTATTATTTGAAAATCAAATTACAAGTAAGTTCTCAATTACAAAACTTTTGTCAATTGACTCTCTTACTTGACCAGATAAATGATCTGTTTGTCTTTACCACATTAGTAGTCATAACCTCTGACGATCTTCAAACATTGACTTTTTCTCCTAGAACTATAGTGGCTAAAACTTGACCAATCAATTCTCCAACATGGAGCACGATCACACTCTTTGAGAGAAACAATATGAAAATTCTTCAATGAATTTTCTCACCAAAATATGCACTGTAAAGTACTTTAGAAAATATCTAGATCTGAATCCTACAGATCCTAACCAGTATGATCCCTTAAATAAACAATCTGAAAGTTATTTTAGTTTCAATAGAGCTCTATTGACGGATTGAATCTGTGCAAAGACGTCTCCTGACGGAATGCTGACATTTACGCTAAATCTTCTCTACAGTAACATATTTCAGTTCAACTTTTTCTCTAGATAAGTGTAGATTCCTTAGGACTTGATTTTCACACTTATGCATTATCTAAACAAACTCTAATACCTCCTAAATAAACTTAATATTGTTATAGATAAAGTCAATTTTAGTCACTTAATCCTATCCAAACTTATTAGCTTAGTCACCTAATCCTAACCAAAATCTTGCATCTACAATCTCCCCCTTTGGTGGATAGGTGACAACCTCTTGCATATACAATATTCCCCTTTGGCAGATTAGTGACAAAATAAACTTTCATGAGTGTAATATAGGCCTATCAAAACACAACCAGTAGACCAAGAAACCGAGTAGAAATTTCAAACAAATAATCAAGAAGAAAAAATAATAATAACATAGAACATTGACTAAGATTAGTACCATTAAAGTTCACAATGATTTAAAGTCTAAGCATGTTCTAGTCCAACGTCAAAACTATGTCCAACAAAAATTAACTTAAATGAAATCAACTATCAAGTAAAAGTTTCTAAAGTAATTTTTGCAAACCAGAATATAGTCCTCCCCCTCAATATTAAACTATCTTAAACATACAAAACAAATCATTTAACTCCCTCTCAAGCAAATTCATTAAACAACACGCTTACTCAAACTCTTCCTAAATTTCACAATACAAAAAACTCAAAACCCTTCTCTTCACTCCCCCTGTTTGTCACTAAATTGACAAGAATCACTATATTTCCAATGATAATATCCAACACTTGCTATATTTCCAATGATAGGTATCATATGTGAATGACATGATGAACCACTCAGAAGTGTCTCAATTTCCACAAGGACCAATCACTCTTATGTTCTAGATGTACAAGTAAGAAAACTGCAGCAAATATGTACAAATACGGATTATAATATGGTTGAGATATAAACACAAACACTTGGTGGACATTTGATTAACCCATAAAAATCGAAGGAGAGGTCAGGATGCCTCAGGCTAAGCCCGCCTTTTTGGTCCCTCCGGGGAGGTAAGTTTCCGAATAGCTAAGGAGCTAGTCTACTTTTCACCGTGATGGGGGTCGGGGTAAGTTATCGAGTAGCTGAAAGGTTGGACCGGCTCTCCTCCGTGAAAGAGGTTGGCCCACCGGGGGGCTAGACCTTCCTGTTGATTCTCACGTGGAGGTAGGTGTCTGGCAGTTTGGGACTAGACCCGCTCCCACTCTTCAATATCACAGGGAAGGCAAGTGTCAGGTCAAGCTGGCGTTGATCCTGCTCTTCTCCGTGGTGGAGGTTGGGGTAAGTTTTCAGGCAGTCGAGAGGCTAGACCCGCTCTCCATCCCGGGAGGGATAAGATGGCCCTAAGGCACATCCCATCCTTTAGGGCCCCGTTGGGAGGTAAGTTGTTGGAGTCGAGAGCCTAGACCTGCTCTCCCCCATGAGGGAGGTTGAGCTACCTGCCCACCTATTAACTCTCACGGGGAGGTAAGTTGTCAGGTAGTTTGGAACTGAACCCGCTCCTACCCATTGACATCATAGGGAAGGTAAGTATTGGATCAGGTTGGTGTTGATCCTAGTATTTTTTGTGGCAGAGGTCGAGATAAGTTTTTGGACAGCGGAGAGACTGGACTCGCTCTCCATCGCAGAAGGGATAAGATGGCCTTAAGACACATTTCATCTTTTAGTGCCCCACGGGAAGGTAAGTTATCTAGCAATTTGGGACTGGACTCGCTCCCGTTTGTTGATACTCATGACGAAGGTAAGTGTCGAGCAGCTGAGTGCTAGGCCCATCTCCTTTAGGATAAAGTAGCCTTTTAGGTACAATCCATCCCTTTAAGGCCTTGCGGGAAGGTAAGTTATGGGTGGTGGAGATTACATTGCCAGAGGGAGGAGTCGAGATGTGGATAGGCGAGACATAATTTATTCATGAAAAACCACACTTTCATTAATAGAGTTTACATCATTGGCATGATAATGTAAATTACAAGTTATAAATTTTTTTGACAATAAAACTTTCATAGATGCTCGACATTCCAAGGGTGTGACAACTCATTTCCTTAGGAGTCTTAGAGCCAATAGGAGCCCGAGCGGTTGTTGGCGGTGACAACGTAGGGACCTTCCCACTGAAGGCCCAATTTCCCTTCGTCTTGGATAGTCGTCCCCGTTTGTTTTAGCATGAGATCCTCTATCTTGAACGCCCTTGGGCGTACCCATTTGTTGAAATATCATTCCACTCTCCTCTTGTTGATTACAATCCTCACTTATGCTTCAAGCCTAACCTCCTCCAACCAGTCAAGCTGTTCTTCTAATCATTCATTATTGGAGTTTTGCTCGAAGTGTTGCACTCTGTAAGTAAAAATCCCGACCTCGAACAGCGACATCGCCTTATGACCGGAAGTGAGAGTGAAATGGGTTTCTCCCATCAGGATCCTTACCGTGATCTGGTATGCCCATAAAACTCTAGGAAGCTCCTCTACCTAGGCGCCCTTTTTGTTGCTAAATTTCTTTTTGAGTATTCCCATCAGTGTTGCCTTCACCTGCCCGTTGGACTGAAAATATCCTGGAGATGAGTATCAAGATTTGATCCCCAAGTTTTAGCACCAGTCTCGATAGTGGTCGAAGGCAAATTGCATTCCATTATTTGGTATTATGACACGAGGGATGCCAAATCTGCAGATGACAATTTTCCACAAGAAAAGGGTGATATTGCTTGCCATGATTGTTGCCAATGCCTAGGCCTCTACCCACTTAAAGCATTGGCAATGGTCTAGCCAAATGCCAATGCAAGTCTAAATTTTAATTGTATGTGAGAAAAAACCTCCACATTGGCTAAACTAGCCAAAGGTCCAAAACTCAACACTCAAACTACAATAATTCTTGGGTCCTCTCCAAACCTGGCTAGTTACTGTTCAAGCTGCAAAGGTATATTTTATTATTTCATCTACCTTCTGCTCTCTCTTTCCCTCATTCTTTTCTCTTTCTTCATCCCGAAGTTGCCAATTTCTCTTGGTCTTTCCTTTCTTCATTCTAAAAGCTCCCAACACAAGATACACGCGTCTTCTTCAACTCACAAGCCCCATTCTCTCCATCGATCATCCACGTTGTCATTGTCTTCCAGCCCAAACGGTAACCTCTCTTCCTCTCTCCTGTCTCCCTCTTCTTTGTGTAGACTTTCCTCTCCCTCTTCTCTTTCTATTTTCTCCCATTTTTTCTTCATCGAGTGATTGAATCACCATGTGTTTTGCTTTAAAAGGACCATTTATGTGTTGAATCCCTTTCCTTGTCAGTGAATCGTCGTCCAGAAGGTTGCACGATTTCCTCCACAAATCTACCACAAGAAAATCGCAATTTGGGTAACTAGTTTGCTACATATCATTTTGACAAACTGCAATTTTTGCTCCGTGATTTGCGAGTATAGCTGAGATTTTCTTAGTTTCAACGTTTTTTGGGTTCTTACATGGGTTTCGATTTACACTCTGTTCAATTTTCTTACATGGGTTTTGATTTACACTCTGTTTCGATTTACATGGGTTTCGATTTACATAGGTTTCGATTTACACTTTGCTTATTGATTTGGAATTTATTCTAATGAGACAATACAAACTAACTCCAAAAAAATTGAGGCAATAATGCAGAACTATAAGAAAGTAATGAAATTTCTCACCCTATTCCATTATCATTTTGGAGCAATCAAAGTAAAAAATATGAGATTCCATAACTTTTCTTGGATTATAAGATTGTACTGAAATAAGCTTGATGTGCATTTATTAACACCATTTGATTCGAACACAAATTTATCTGGCAAACTGATTTTTGGAAACAAGTGCAACTTGGTTGCTGCTTACCATCTCCTGTGTATATTTGTCTTTCAAAATAGTACAGAAACATAAGATGTTCCTCAAACAAAAAGTACTTATGGATCATGCATACAAAGACATGACCACATTTGAGGTGTCTGCTGTTTCAAATAAGTTGGGTTTTCTTTTATTGACTGCATTTTACTAAGGATTTTTATTGATAAAATAAAAGCATTTGAAGTAACCTGCATATTTAATTAGTGTGTGTGTTTCTACATTACAACTTAATGATGCAGCTAAAAGAAAAAATAAGGCTTTGTAGATTTCAGTTCTTCATTTTTGAATTGTAGATCATTGTTCATGTTGAATTGCTATAATCCACTCACCTTAATCTATATCTAAGAAGCTATGTGAATCTTTAATTAGTTCTTGTGTAGTTGGATTGTGCCCCTTTGCATCCAACTAAGTCATAAAAGTGAATAATTTATATAAGATTACTGCACCCAAATTCATAGGCAACCAGAAGTGATAGCCTCTTGCCTTCTTATCCTCTTCTTTTTTTTGCCCATCAAAGCTTTTTTATCCCATATGTTCTTATCTGTGATATCTATCATTTTTGGAAAACCAAAACGTAGTGTTTTGGTTTGCAAGGCAAAAGAACAAGAATTTGGTATTGAGTTTAAAATAAATCTGCCAGATTTAAGAATTGAAAGAGCTAAAATAATTCAAATGACATGAATGTAATTCTAGGAAACTGGTATGAACATGACTCTCACTTTACTTTTAAAAACAAATTGCTTTGCATTTGTGCACTTATAGCTATTGGAGAGTGATCATGATCACAATGTTTGGTGTATTCAATGTTTTTGGCCTAATCTCTTGTACCAATGTCTAATTAAGTTTCTTTCACGTATTTCTTTATTAGAAAAAAAACATTGTTGCAAGCCAAAGAAGTCAATAGTACTAAAAATAATGGGAGACATGTTTGTTTAGTACTATGTTTTGTCGGATTGAAATGCAAAGCTCTCTTGCCATTTTTACTCTACCTTGAGCAATGTATTGTGTTGGGTGAAATTTGGGACTGCATATATGTTGATGTTATATCTGGTGATAATGTGGTGATGGGTGGGGCTGCATACATGGGATTGTATAAAGCTAGTATCTTGTGAATGTGCTGGAATCTTGTGAATTTGTACTTGAATATTGGGTAACTTTTTTGACTCCTTGAAAATTTAATTTCTTTTAAAGATGGACACACATTTTGATGATGACCCATTATTCACCACTCTCTTACAAAGTGGAGAAGGATATTGTAATAGCACGCCAACGCAATATTCTAATGCTGTGGTCCAAGCAACCCCCAATGACGGTGAGAAGAGGCATCTTTCAAAAAAAGTTCAAAGAGGTGCATCTTTTACTGTAAAGGAGGATAACCTCCTCATCTTAGCTTGGCTCAACATTAGCATCAATGCAATAAAGGGATACTGATCAAAAGTCCACTCAAATATAGGGGAAAGAATTACCACATTTTATCATGAATATAAAAAATCGAACACTGCTAGCCGTTCTGAGAGCTCTTTGAAGAATTGGTAGTCCACAATTCAAAAATGGATAAAATAAGTTTTGTGCATATATAGCACAAGTAGAGTTAATGCACCCGAGTGGTGTAACGGAGCAAGACAATATATGTACCATTTTCATTTAATCATGCAATTATGTTGGACTTATTTGTGAACTAACAAATATTCATTCACCTTTGTAGATTGAGAAGGCAAATATGTTGTACAAAGAGATGCTAGGGTGTAATTTCACAATGAAGTATTGTGTCTCTTATGAGACACCAACCAAAATGGCAGTAACACATATCCACCTTTGGTAAGAAGAGAAAGTCACAAAAAAAAGTGTTTGGTGAAGTTGTTGTTGATATAGCTGAGGAGGACCTGGAGGTTCTTGTTGAGAGACCTCCAGGCAAAAAAGCTGAGAAAGAAATGGAGAGGAAGGGAAAGTAGATGGAAGGCAAAGATACTGATATCAAGATTATCTTAGCTAAAATGGCCGAGGATAGAGCGATGACCATGGAAGAGTGGAGAAATGCTGTGTTGAAAGCAGACAAAAAAAACTTAGCAGCATTTGAACAAAAGAATTAGAAATTCGAGGCAAAGATGATGATACTAGATATAAGTGGCATGAATGCTATGTAGCAAGAATATTTTCGTAATATTCAACTAGCAATTTTTGAGGAATCAAAGTCCCATTCCCGAGGTACATATACATATCTTTCGACACCTTATAGAGGTGCCTAACTTCTAATGTTGGTAGTTTTATATTTTTTTTGGAATTAAGTGGCTACCCAGCCACATGTGGGTTGGATAAATATGTAGTTGGGTAGCAACTAAATGTGTGGAGTGTTTATTATCTTTATACTAGAAATTCAACTATCTTGCTAATTCGTGGACTGTTTTGGTAATTTGTGACTGGATATTATTTTTTGTACTAAAAACTGTGTTGAAAATTATCTTTTGGTATTTATATGGACTGTGTTGGTAATAATATTATATTATTATTTTAACTTTAAGATGGCTAGTCCAATGTGGACTCACCTAGTCCAAAGTTGATACTATAGCAAAAAATTAAGATTCTAGCCAAACTTTGGACTTGGCAATGCCAATGCTCTTAGTGAAGTAGTCAACGGCCATTACTACAAATCTTACTCCACCTTTGATTGGGGGAGGGGGCCCACTAGGTCAATTCCCTACTGGGGGAAGGGCCATGGTGAGGTGATTGGTGTTAGTTCCACCGGTGGGCAATGAGGAACTTCGGAGTATTTCAGACATTTCCTATACTTCCACATGTACTCCTCGACATCCTGGAGGGCCCGGGGCCAGTAATATCGTGCCCTCATCACTTTGCCTGCAAACACTTTTCTCTCGGACTAGTTGCCGCAGATTCCTTCGTGTACTTCTTCTAGCACGTATTGGGCCTTTTCGAATGAGACACACCTTAGGAGAGGTGTAGTGTTATCCCTTTTATACAAGATTTCCTCGAGTAAGGTGTAACATGTTGTCCTGTTCTTGATCTTTCTACCTTCCCATTTGTTATCGGGTAGCTCGTTGGCGTCTATGTATTTGATAATATCCAATGCCCATTCCAGAGCTCCTGGCTTTACTTTTGCAATTTCAATTCCTACAACGGGTATCTCAACAATCCTGATTACCGTTTGTTCTAGCAGAGGAAAATCTTCTTGCCGGAATGCTGTTTACGCCAACTTATCTGCCTTTTGATTCTGATCAGCTCTTGACACTTGTTGGATCTAAAAGTACTTAAAGTAGGCGCGTTCGTTGTTCTATCAATGTTATATACTTCTTCAAATTTTTGCTACAAAACTTCTTCAATTTTTCGCTCTTCGTAGGAACTCTCCTCATACTTGATTGACCACTACCTAAGAATCAGCTCGCACCTCTACCTCTTTCGTGCCCAAAGACCTGGCGATCACCAGACCAGAGAACACTGCCTCATACTTTACCTCATTGTTTGTGGTTTTATATGCTACTTAATAGCATAATCATGCTCTTCGCCCAAATCTGTAACAATATACACCCCCACTCCCCTTCCAGCTCGGCAAGCCAAACCATCAACTTAAACCTGCCATAACTTCACGAGAGTTGCATGTTCGACATTTTCAGGGAAGCTGGTGTATTCCACCACAAAATCTGCCAACACTTGTCTTTTAACATAATTTATAGGTGTGTACTCGATGTCAAACTGGCTCAGTTCCATGACCTAGTTTGTAAAGTGGTATGAGTTTTCCTATCTTTGTAGGATCTTCTTCAGGGGGGTCTCGATGAGGACCCTTACTTGGTGAGCTTGGAAATATGGGCGGAGTTGTCGGGAGGTCACTACTAAGGCAAAGTCGAGCTGCTATGTGCGTAGGTATCTAGCCTCTGCTCCTTGGTAAGCACGGCTAGTGTAGTACATTGGCTTTTGGATTCCCCTTTTGTCATGTACCAGGATCGAGGAAGCTGCCTGCAAAGAGACTAATAGGTATAGGACCAAAGTCTCTCCACATCTGGGTTGGCTGAGTAGTTTAAGGCTGGTGAGATATTTCTTGAGAGTCTCAAATGCTTGGTCACACTCGTCATCCCGCGCTCGAACTTTCCACAATGCCTTAAAAAACAATAGGCACTTGTCGTTAGACCTCGACACAAACCTGTTAAGGGTCGTTATCCATCTGGCGAGTTTTTGTAATTCATTGATACTTCGAGGAAGGGCCATCTGGAGTATGGCTTCCACTTTCATCTGGTTAGCTTCTATTCCCCGTTTTGAAACCATGAATCATAAGAACTTCTTGGAGCCTACACTAAAGGCACACTTCGTAGGGTTCAGTTTCATTTGGTACTGCTGTAATACTGCAAAGGCTGCCTAAAGATTGACAAGGTGTTGTTCGGGAGCTCCGCTTTTGACCAACAAATCATCCATGTAGACCTCCATGTTCCTCCCTATATGATCTTTAAATATGCAATTGACCAATTGCTGGTAGGTGGTCCCTGCATTTTTTAATCCAAATAGCATGACAGAGTAGCAGTACAATCCCCAATCAATGATGAACGAAGTCTTCTCTTCATCGTTAGGGTTCATGCAGATTTGGTTGTACCGGAGTAGGCATCTGTAAAGTTAAGCATAGAATAACCAGCCATAGAGTCAACGATCAAATTGATGCGGGATATTAGGAAGTTGTCCTTTGGGCAAGCTTTATTCAAATAAGTGAAGTTAACACACATTCTCTACTTGTCGTTTTGCTTCTTTACCAACACCACGTTGGACAACCAGTCTGGATAATGTGCCTCTCGTATGAAGGCTACCACAAGTAATCGGTCTACTTCCGCAGTAATGGCAGCATTCATCTCACGCTGAAGTTCCAACGTTTATGCCTAACTCCCTTGGCTTTTGGGTCCACACTCAGGTGATATGGTATAATCTCTCGGTTGATTCCTAGCACGTTCTCATGATTCCAAGCGAATACATCCTGATATTCTGTGAGGAGCTGTTGGCATGCCTCATTTTGACTATCATCCCACTACCAATCCTAGCTGTAGCTTCTAGGCGACCTGAGTTCAAGGGAGATTAACTCCAGTGATTTGTTCAGCTCCACCTTCTTGAGTGCATGTTCATCTCGAATCTCTCCATCTATCGTGGCGTGTTCAGGTAGGGGCGGGAGGATGTGGCCATCGTCCGGGTGGTGGATTAGAAGCACCCCTCCATCCCTTGGCTTCAATTCTTGTACGTGACACTTCCATGCCAAGACCTACTCTCCCTGAATTTCTCTTACTCCCTGAGAGGTAGGGAACTTCATCTTTAAGTGGCCCTCAAGTTATTGAGGGCAGGTCTGCTAAGTATGGCGTTGTACAATGAGGGGACTTTGACCACTAAGAAATCGATCATGACAGAAGTCGTACAAGGGGTTCTGCCTACTAGGGAATTTATATAGTAAAGTAGTTGCTCGTCAACTATTAATCACCACTTCTCTAATTTTGTTGTAAGTCATCGTCCACAACCTTTGAGCTTCTAAAGTCTTCATATTTCCACAAGACTCTTGAAGATGTCAAGCTATGAGAATTGGTATGAGGAGCTCTTCAACAAATTCTTTTCGTTGTTAGTCAAAGTCGAAGCTTTATGGCTACTGTGCATTTTATGGCTCACAGGTCAAACTTCCAGTTCTAGGTTTCACTTCTGAATGTCCGCATAAAAGCGACAAGTTTTTTAGAGAGAGTAGGGGTGGGGACTTACCCAATTCGTATATGGTGCTATAGGGATTTACATCACCAAGTCCATACATAACTGTGACAAAAATACCTATCATACAATTTCCATGATTTGCAAGACTACCTTTTGTGATAAGTAATATATTCTTCCTTCTTAAAAGTCTGTCTATTGGTTTGTATCATGAGTTTTGACGTGAGTTTATGTAAGGGTTATCTATCTAATATAGTGATGAGATGTGCCATTTGCATGAGTAGGTAAAAATGTAACCCAAATTCAATTAATTTGTTTGAAGGTCTAACCCAATTACCTCAATCTATATGGGAAATTTAATACAATTAAAAGAGTTTTTGCAGAAGAGGGAAACTATTAAGTGTATCTATATTCATTACTTTTATATGAATATAAATAACAGAACTATTATACTATGAATAATGATGCAAGCACAAAGCTCACCTTGAGTTTCTCACACTGTTCTCGAAAAAAAAACAGACCATTTTGTTTCGCCAAAGGGAAATTAGAAATTCTTTCCTTCCAGAAAATTAAAAAATTATACAAAAGCTTGACACTTAATGATGTGGAATCCAGATTCAGTACTAATATGTGATAGAGTCCCCATCTTCTTGCATTCACTATCAGATCATTTTTTCGTGTAGAAAGACGGGCAAAATGCTCAAATGCATCTGGTTTTTTGGTAGGGCTCAACCACTACCATATTGAAAACAAAAATCCAGCTATATTATTATATTGTATTGCTCTCAAATCCTTTCAACGTACTAATTTAGCCAAGTCTTGGAATAATGGATTCCTAAAATGTTAAAGTGAACAGATGTATTGTCAAAAAAATGGCAGAATATCAAAATCACGCGAAACCTTTCCAATTCTCATTCTGTCAAAGCTTGCATTCCAAAGTCAGAGAAGGGCCCTTCTCAAGAAGTGACCTCATTCACACGAGCTATATATTTATGTTTGAGATGAAGTGATGCCACTTTGAGAGAACTCAGAGTAGTCGCCAGTTGAAATGGCAAACATAGAAAGATTTCACACATGATACTGCCTCCAAGTTGAACTCCTGAAGCCTTGAGCTGTCATACCAGTAGAAGCAACACTACTGCAATATATTGGAAAGAATATTTCCTATGTCATCACGTAATTCTATTACTTAATATTCATAGAAATCATGTTATAGCAAAGAAATTACGCTAATGTTATCAATAGGAACTAGTTAAGAGATAAACAATACAGCAACCTATCAAAAAAGAAAAAAGAAAAGAAAAGCGATAAACAATACAGTAGAAACAAATGTGTATTTTATCTATGAAGTCATCAAGCACCCCAACCTATTAATGTAGTGTAAGAAATCATTTAAAAGTTGCCACATGTTAATAAAACGGTTTAAAGAAACATATTTTCATCCGTTTCAAGACGTTTACACCTTGAAAGCGGTGGCAAAGAAGGAAGGAAACCCTTTTTTGACTAGAAGTACTAGAGAAAAAGAAACCAAGTGTCCATGAAACCCGGATCAATATGGCTGATCTGAGTTGCTAATAGAGAATTGCCAATGTTTGATTCTATGATTTTGATTCATCGAGATTATTTCGAGATTAAACCAGATGTTCGGATTTTAATGAGATGATAATACTAATGGAGATGAAGTATAGGAGTAAGAAACAATTTTAAAGTTAGATTCACATCATCACACTGTCACTTGTACTCGATACCTTTCAATTGTAAAACCACCCAAAGGAAGGAACTGAGCCACCAGTTTTTGAAACCAGAAAAATAGAGTACGTTTGCATAGAACAAAGAAAGCTAATGGCTTTGCAATAAACAAGGGTGCTAACCAACGTCAATCGGAAGAAATAAAGACCAAAGGCAGCAACGACAAAAGAAATGCTCCAAGCAAACAGGAAAGAGGAGAACGAGCTGTTGGGCTTCTTTGTGCGGAGCTTGGTTCTGTTTTTACAGGCCCGGTTGAAGACCCAACCCGACAAAGATCCGTTTGTGATTTTTTGGTGGATTTTAGACAAGACTTGGGTAATGGAGCGGAGGCTTGTGTCTTATTCCGTATTCGAATGATTCCGCTTTTTGTTTTTCTTTTCTCTTATCGTTCCTGGTTTGTTCAAGCATCAAACACCAGTAGTTTCATTTTACACAAGACATTATTAAAACAAAGTTTAAATAATTTTCTTTCTTCTCAAACGGAAGAGTGCAAAAGAACATCGAATAATTAATTATTAGTGCAAATCATCAGGAATGCGTAGAAGTCCATTATCCATAAATATAGGAGAAGCTTTTCCTAAACTGACAATTAAAGAAAGTTTAAATTTCAGCGTACTAACCATTGTATCAATGAAACTCAATAGCTTACCTGCCCTAGTCTGTCCACATGGAAATCATGTGATCCAGCACTTTCCCAACATTCTTCACAGCCTCATCGCCACCAGTCTCCTTAATCGAACCCAAAGCCTCGTTCAACTCCAATGCTTCCTTAATTCTTGCCTCTCTTAATAAACCCCGATAAACCCAGTTCCCAAACCCTCTTTCCGGAACCAAATTCACACCCACCATTGCCCTCAAGACCTTCAAGGCCTCAAGAATCATCCCGTTCCTACAAAACCCATTAACCAGAATCCCACAAACCTTCTCATCAAGCACACACGGAGAGCCCGGCCTCACCATCCAGCTGAACACTTTCAACGCCTCCTTAGGCTTGTGCTTCCTGAAATATGAAGCAATGAGCAAGGTATTGATGGGTGTGAGGTAAGGATGTGCCACAGGGCTGTGCTTGAGGCGGGTGAGGAGAGACATGGGAAGGGCCATGTCCGGCTCGGAAGTGAGAGAATCAACGAGAATGGAAAGAGAGAGAGATTTTGGAGGTGGGTTTGTGAGGAGGGCAGTGATGGTGAGGTGGATTGCTGTGGGGAGGTGGTTTGAGAGGCAGAGGCGTGGAAGGAGGAGGTTGATCTTCGTGAGCTCCTCTTGGGTTAAAATTGCGATGGAAGATGCAGCTTCACGAGAAGTAGCAGCAGCAATAGAAGAAAGCGGTGCAACGAAAGGTTGGAAGACATGGGAGATGATGGATTTTGAGGGAAAGGAGAGAAGTTGAAGCTGTTTCAGTGGGAGAGATTTCATTTTGATTCAGGCTGCTTCTTGCCTGCGCAGGTATGTTCTATTCTCTCGCTTACCTCTGTCTGTCTCTTTTCTTTTTATCCTTTTCCGTTAGGAATTATTGACCTGCGCCAATTGACATACCATAATAGTAATTTATTTAAGGAAATGCTTTGTGTCAACAAATTATTTTTTAATAATCTTTTAATATTTTAAAAAAATATATTTAAAGTATAAAAAAAAAAATTATGAAAAAAAGACTCGATAGTGTAGCTATAATAGATATAATCAGTGCACAATACAAATACAAATAATAACTCCTAAATAACATTCTCATTTTTTTTTCTTTTTTTCTTTTCCCTATTAGGAATTATTGAGGTGCGCTAATTGACATACTAGATTTTGTAGGTCAATTATTTTATGAGATTTATTTTGAATTTATTTAATAACTATAAGATTAGTTTAAATACTTTTGGGAGTATTTAATTTTGTCTAATATTTTTTTATAAAATTTTAATAGATATTCACTATGAATAATGCAAACCAGCTAAAAAATATGTCTTAAGCAATTTATATGAGTGATGATATAGACACATTTATTTTACAACTCTTTTTTAGAATTACTTGCAAAATAATTGTTTGAATCATTATTATGAACTAATGATATAGACAGAATCCCTCTTAGAACTTTTTCTCTTTTACAATCGATTGTAAAATTGGACATAAAATAATTATATCGGCACCAGTATTCTTATGAAAAGAAGTTATACAAAATTTCTGACAGATATTCTGGATGATCATCTTCTTCCTTCTTAACATCCACATCTATGCCTTCACGCTCACTCTCATTCTTGATAGAATAGTAATTTTACATCTATATACCTCTGACCTAAGCTTTTCATCACATTAATTTTGGAATTGGTAGAAGTTCTCTCTGAGGAGTGAATTTGTTGAGGAAGTCGGTTCTGATCTTAATGCTATCTTGATGGCTCACATTCATTGCATATGGATTGGAAGAAATGCCTGCCTGTTGCATTGTTAATTGCTGAGATGTGAAGAATCTTTACTCAAAGGCATATCTACAGATTTGAGATTTGTGTATTGGTTTTTGCATGGACATGGAAGCTCCCTATCTCAACAAAGGCTCTGCACTAAATAGAACACTCTCCTGGCTGCTTCAGATTTTATTTGGTCTTGACCTGCTGTATTTGTTGCGCCTCTTTTATGACTAGGTATTTGTTTAGGAGCTTTCTGCCGTTTTGGTGGTTTGCCGGCTTGCTTGTGTTTTGTATGAACATGAAAAGGAAAAATAACGACAAACAGAAGTTTGTTCAAGTCATACTTTGGTTATCTGAATTATATTTTGTTGAGTTGGGTAAGAAATTGGTTGAACAAACTATACAGCTTAATGCTGGCTGACAGTTTAATAAATTCAAACACAAAACAGAAAACTAAAACATAGTACAGAGATATGTCAAAGATTGTACAGAAATACATCATAGGAACTCTTCAAGAGTACTGGTATAGGGAGGTACCATTTGTACTCAAAGACCAGTTTTAAGATAAACCACCATTACTAACGATAAGATAGCTGCCATATTCAGGGCAGGAACATGGCATGTCAGACTAGAGAATGAAATCCGTTTGTAAGAAAAACATTTATCCTGAGTTATGGACAAGGCAAGCAAAATCTTATATAACAAAGCCTAATTTTATTTGTATTTACTATAATAACAAACCCGTTTCCTCCTCAATACAACATTTGCATGACAACAATTGTGTCTTTACTCACAGAAAAAAGTGTTCTATACAGAACTTTTTGTATATAGGTTGCTTATTGTCATCTAAACTGATATCGTATAGGAAGAACTGGGTCTGTCCTTTGTTTACCACAGAGAGGTCAAATGGATCTGAATATTCACAGCTAGCATTGACATGGTACTCTTGCATGGATGCTTTCACTGAAGCACTCCTTTGGATCTCATTCTGCAGAGAATAATAATATGTAGAGTAAAGTTTAGGAACGTGATAGCACAGGCGAAGCGAAAGATGCTCACAAAGGTAAAGAATTAATTACCTTATACTGAGCCTCGTCGTAAAGGTTCGGCTTCATGAGTTTGTACTTGATTATTTTGGTGGTTGTCTAGTGGCATGTATTGGGACATGATAGCCATGATCTCTGAGTCCATGTAAGACTACAAAAAGGAAGAAACAATTTTTTAGCTAGTCTAATCCAGGATGCTAGTTAACAAATATGGGCACAAATCCTTTCAAAGGAGTGTCTTTATACAGTACCCGAAGCCTGTACTTGTAGAATATATAACCGGCTATACCAACTGCCACCACAGCTGCTATGACCACGAAGGTTAGAAACCACCCGAATCTTGATCCATTTCTTTCTGCCAATAGAAAAGCAAGAATCAGAACATGTATCTTCAGTTAATCATTAACCACGTCTTCTTATCAATGGTGGTACTGATAATAGACATCATTCAAGAACAGTCCAAGGCAAGGGAAAACAGTAATGACAAATTGAGAGTTTTGGGAAGCCATACTTAAGCTGGGATAATACTAGTTTCAGTACGATTGAGAGAACAAATACTCTAATAGGGGTTACTGGATGTAATTTCTTGATTGAGTCTCAAGAGTAGGATCAGTTCGTAAAGAAATATAACCTATAAAACTCCCATTTGGACAAGGTTAAGCATAAAAAAAATGAACTTACAGCCTAGACATACAATAAACTCATGTAAGAAATTTAAAATTGTATATTGAACTTTCTAACATGCTAAATGTTTTTCTATCAATTATAATATCCATATTGCCAAATTCCATACTTCCAATCTGAATTTGGAAAAGACATATAGTTGGTTTATTCACATCCTCCAAATTTTAATGCTTTATTCATTCCCATGTGCATAATTTTTGGAGAGATTAGACTGCACCATGAGTTTTACTCCAGTAGAATTTTCACTTATTCCATCTCTGATGTCTTTTCACATGCCAGCAGATGTAACCAATTGTTAAAGACCCAACCATTGATCCAAAAACCTTAGGATTGTTGGATACTAATTTGGTTAAACATTTAACCCTCAGCATCATATTATTTCACCATGCTTCAGAATCCAACACCCACGGCAGCCCACTGTGTCGACACTGATTCGGTGGTAGCCTTTTTTCTTTTGGCAACTTCACTCATCTATCAGTATTCAATGACTTAACACTATGTGCATACATAGTACCAATGCATTTTAATCCAGCCTATAGGTCCCCCTTCCGTAACTTGATCTCGTGATGTAGTCTATGCTCTGATACAAATTGTTAAAGACCCAATCATTGATCCAAAAGCCCTACGACTGTTGGATACTAATTTGATTAAACATTTAATCCTTAGAATCATGACATAGCCACCAACATAGGTACTCAAGATATTGTGTCTGGAGAGGTTAGCAAGTCCAGCTCCATTGGGGAAAAATGAAAAAAAACATGGGCCACTTTTGAAGCCATTGAGTGCCTTGGCTTAAGAAACAAACCCCACTTCAGAACCATCAAGTAAGGGACTCCACTCCTTAATCACGTGAAATATAAAGTGCATCTAACAGGAAAAGAAGATACTAATATTAGATTACACTATATTCGAGTGCAGGTGGCTCCTTTTTAATTTATTTTTATTTTTATTTTAGTAGATGAAAGTTATTTAGTTTTATGATTTGAGTTTTCTTCCTTACCAATACAAGCATCTTGTTCCTTTATGTACAGAAGGTCCCCTTTACACTTGCATTCATAACTACCCCAACTGTTTTTGCAGCTGCAACCATCACACTGACAAGCACGGTGATCCTTGCATTCGTTGATATCTGGTGCACAACCAAGAAAATAAAAGGTGATGATTGCTAGAATATTAGATTCCAAAATACATCATAACAAAAAGAGCATATGCATAATTGGTGCCTTAAATAATCATACTGGGATGCAGGATCACCTTCGCATTTCAGACCATCCCCATGAAAACCTTGTGGGCAGTTACAGCCAGAGAGTTCAGACTCCTACTTACCATATGAAAGAAAATTTAGTAAGATGGAAGAAAAAACGAAAAGTCTTGGGCTGCATTCTTATAGTAAGTGCTAAGAAAATGCAAAACCACTTTTAAGATTAGAGAGAACTGAAGAAGCAAGAAACAGTTGGAAAAATGCACAAGATCAGGGAAGAGATCACTGAACTAAGCAAGCTGAGAAAGTTAATCCATTTTTACTTTCTGACCAGCATCCTCCATTATTTATTGAGCACCTTGCAGGTCCAAAAGCTGTCATTGAAGAAGTAAAAGTTAGAGGCCATGTCACGAGAAAACTCCATCCTAATTAGAAAAACTTGTAACTTAAGGCAACAGCATTAACAATAGCACTCTGCCGCTGGAATATGTCTCCAACTTCCACTTTAATTTCATTAATAAAAGTGCTGAGATAATCCAAACATATACATTTTCTGATACCATCAAACAATAGCAAAACCCCCTCCCTATGAAAGGGAATTAGACACTCATGCTGATACTCCTAAAACTTAATGAACAAGGTAACTTAGTAAATTGTTCGACAGAGGAGGAAAAACGCACCTTCACAAGATGTGTAACCATCTCCTCTATATTGAACACCTTTAACCATGGGGCACTCGCACACCCTTCCTCTAAATGTGTCCTGTCCAAATTCAAGACTTCTGTAACTATGAAGTAGCTATTTATAGGGAAGGAGCTAAATGCAGTTAACCCATGTATAGAAGTTTTCATGAGAAGCATCAATTAGACTGAGTGAAATCTCAATTTTTGTCTTTATACCTTGCAAGCAGTTACATTAGAGTTTATGTCCTGCCAACAACCACCATTATTTCCAGCGCATTCATTAGTCTCAATATCTGGTTAATACCAATAAGAAAAAGAAGAAGATATCAGTAAGCTTTTTGAAACACGATAAAAGTAGTCATTGTAGAGTGAAATAATCAAATAAGCACACTAACCTCCACTTAAACAAATAGCAGGTTCAGTGGTTTCCTTAAATCCCGCACATATGGCCTTCAGCACAGCAGTTCTCTCCAATTTTCCTTCGATAGGTAAAGTGAGGTAAAAATTTTAGCACCATGATATAGTAAATACCCTATTGATAACATCGAGACTTGGGAAAGACATCACAAGCAAAGAACCATTTGGATGGGAAAAAAAACATAAACACAGCAGGATGTGAACCAAAAAACAGGAAAAGGCGAACTTATGAGTTTATGGGTTTTGCTACTTGCAAGTGTGGTGTGTCAACATACCATTTGTTGTGGGATCCATTATAGCTTTAAAAAGGTTAAAACGCCTATACGTTTTCATCCTTGTGGGACCCACTTTAGTAGTGTGTTGTGTGTGTCAAACAAAGGCTTGCAAATAGATTTTTCTATAATCAGTGGTAAGTGGTGACCATTTGATGTTTCCATGTGCGGCCTAGCGTTCCATAAAGGAGAGCCAACATGAAAACCCAAAGAGATGTTTTTGAATCTCTGTCATGCCAATCTGGATTTATATGACTTACAAAAGTGCTCTTATAAACCCAACTTTAGGAAGCCCTACATATTTTTGGCTGTGGCCATCATAAATGCACCCATGAATTGCACCAATCTACAAGGCTTAGAGTTGAGAAACGATATTATTTTTGTTTTAAAATTTGAATTGGAAGAGGCGAGTGTCAGGGCAAACTGTTATATGCAACAAACCTCGATACTGAATATTATTAATCACCAATGTTGGCAAGATGGTAACATCACCACGAGATCCTCGGCCGACCTAATGAGGAAAAACTGAATGGTAATTAGAAACATATGCTGCAAAAATATCAAATATATTAATCCAATTAGGCCATATGAATCACTTGGGATATCTGTTCTACTTCATTAAAAATTAGACGACTTCAAGAAGGATCTATGTAGTCTTTTTATGAGGGAAAATTGAAAAGAAATAAGGAGCATGACCTGGAGTTCTTGTTCAGTTTTTAGCACTTCATTTTCCACATCAGCTAAAGGATCACCAATGCATTTTCTAATCTTCTCGATGGGAAGATCTGAGTCAGTCAGATTATAGCTATTAGAAACACAATTGGAATAGAATGTACAAGAGAACAACACCAGAGTGGTACTTACCAAGCGATTGCATGACATTCTCAGCACATTCTTTGCTATATTTCTTCTCCTTCATGGAACACCTAATATGGAAATCAGTAACGTAATCCCACCAAACCCACGACCGGCTGCTCTCCTTGGCAACTCTATGCACACAGAGCTGCCTCAAGTTCTCAAAGACCACATCCTTCCCTTGATATCCCACTCCAAAATCCTGCTCTGGATCCGGTGCACAATATCTTCCCTGGTTTATGCATTGGGACTTGCACTGACTGCTAAGGATGAAAGCCTGTGGGCAGTACCAAGTTATATAGTGGGGTGTGAACTGGGTGTAACCCCCCTTCTCAAGAATCTGAGCATGACCCTTGAAACTCTTCACAAAATTCATCTGCTCGTCGCAGCGAATCCCACATTCATCATTACTATTTGTCCAAAACTCATACTCAACTCTTTCATCAGGGTGGGGTACAGACTCTCTCCAGTCTAGTCTAATGACAACATCCTCACCTTTTTTCAAATATTGCTTTAAGATCTCACCAAAAGACCTCTCTATTAAAGCTGAAGGAATCCCAATCTTCTCTACGTACCCATCTGAATCGGCACTCTCCTCCGGAGAATCCATTGTAATTAGAGGCTCATCGATGCTATCAGCTACTAAAACAGCTGCAGCTCCAGCCTGCTGCCCATTCCAGACTTTCAAGGCAAAGTAGCATTCTACAATTGCAGTAGAGAGAAAAACCATATATAATTCACCCACAAGTTTTTATCAACAGAGGTCATTCAAAAATGAAAGAATCATAGTGCATTTTAAACATCATTCATAGTATTTGGGTGTTGAAATATTCAACTGCAAGGCCTTCCATATCTCTAAGGGGCAGTGGCTGCCTTACCTATAAACCCAAAATCCACGATTAATATGATATTGCCATGCCTATACTCACGAGATTAAGCCTTTGAGTTAAGAGTAATGTTATTCATCATTTTTTCATAATCTCCCAATGTGGAATGAAATGATTGGCAGATAAATGAAAAACTCGTGTCCTTTTCTAATCATTTGATACCACTTTGCAGGATGATGAAATGATGATGGTTAAAAGGAGACTACTAGCATTTTTCTTTGACTTTCGTGGTGCTCTACAAATTGTGTTAAGCTCTCACACAAGATACTTGCCAAGATGATAGTCCTTAAACTTCCACAAACCCTAATCTTAAAAACTGGATCACAACAACTATAGCTAAAAGAATTGGGAAATAATCTAGCCACAAAGGGATTACACAAAATCAATCTCACAAATTGGCATGACTTGATGTGGTTTGTTAGATAATAAAGTTACTTTTATTATAAAGTATATCTAATGGATCAGATGAAGCCGCGTCAGTTTGTTTGTTTTTGTGTAATTCCTTTGTGGATGTATTATTTAAGCCTCGTCAAAAAAATTTATTCAATCTAAGTTCCGCTGTTATGAACAAAACAACTACAGTTTAGGATTTACTATGTTATATTGAAAAATCTCTTCCATTTATTCAAAAGATCGCTTATGTCATCGAATTTACAGAACAAGAAACAAGGGAAAGGGATTGGGGATATAGTTTGACCTCCCAAAAGTAACATCAAAACCGTAATAAAGGAATGCTATATAGGACTGTAGCACCAAGAAATGGCATATAAGAGTGAAAAGGACAGAATCCCGCATCTAGCTTTCGCTAACTCAATTTTCCTCATCTGGAGTGGGCTAGGCATGATCCAGAGAATAAAACCAAGAGATAATAAGGGAAAACAGGGAAAAACAGAGTGAAAACACGGTATCTTTGTTCAGTTCAAATCTAGAAAACTGAAAAAACCCATCATTAATAGTGATATGATTTAAGCCAGCACTCTCATCGAATTCAAACAAACTCAATTAAAGCTAGCGTCTACCCACTATGAATTGCATGAAGCAATTCAGAACACCTAACAATGGCGAAGTCAGACGAATATCCCTCAGTCCAAATGCTTCAATACAGGAATCATCAATCAAAACCTTAACAGACATGTAACATGTTAAATTAAAGAATATTATCAATAGTCAATCAAAAACTTAGAGAGAGAGAGAGAGAGAGCGAGAGAGGGGGGGGGGGGGGATTACTGCTTAGATTCGCATACCTCCTCTGTCAACAAGAAGAACGGTGGGGCGAGGGAACTTAGACTTAAAAGGCTTATCACCTTCAAAGGCCTTGCATCCATTAGAACCTTTCTCAGGATACCACACAGAACCCACCATGAAGCCTCCATAATCTGGAATTCCGAAGTTCCCTATGGCACCGTCACGCCTTGAACGCAGATTCAATGGAGATAGAACAGCAATACTACTCTTCTCCACCACAAATCTTGCACCCACTTCATGATTCTCAATGACTGCTAACACCAAAACCAAAGCTATCAGCTTCCTGAGAAAAGGCATACAAGTTTTTTTCTTCATGGCCATCATCACAAGCAAACTCCACGGAATCTGTATCTTTTGTGTTCTCCAAGGGGAAGATGTAGAAAGAGAGAAAGGGGGGAGGGGGAACGTGTGTGCGAAGAGACTTTGCAACGGTCATACAGGTGGAGAGAGAGAGAGATAGAGAAGAATAAGGTATTGACATGTATGTTGGGTATTCCATATTTTTGGTTGGACTTGGGGAGGTGCTTACATTTCTCTATCTAACTGTGACGTAAAGGAAAGAACAGTGAAAGGAGGGTGGTGGACGGAGTCATCCGAACTACCATTTCCATTCTGCAACTACCATCAACATTGATTGCTGCGGAACACGTCCTTTTCTTTTTTCTTTTCTTTTCAATACATTTGAATAATAGAATACATGCATATATATACACATGTATGTACGTACGTATGTATTTATGTATCTTCGTTGCTAAGGTAAAATGATGTTTTCATTCCACGAAGCTTTTGAAATGTCAAAGCTCGAATGTATGGCCATGAACAAGCAGCAGATCAACAATTTTCAATATAACCTCCAGTATTTTGTTTTTTCCGTCCTCTTCTTGTTTTTACTTTCGTCTCTTTCATATAATTGTTAATAATTGTTAAGAATATAATATAAATAATTATATCTGCTCCTTAAATTTTTGGAACAAATTAAAAGAAATTCTTCTCATATTTTCGTAAAAATAATAGCAAGTGTTTTATTAAAAATGATAACAAGCTTATACCTTAATGAAAGCTATGTTCTATATATCTTGTCTTGTTCCATTGCATGTGGGAGTAAAAGTCCATTTTCTTTCAAGTGGGTGAAGCCAAAGAATGTTCAGATCTTTTCTGCTTAAGTTTCACTTAGGTCATTGATTGGTTGCGAATTTGGATGAACAAGCCATCCAAAACGACCAAAATATAAACACTTCCTACTTTTCTTCATTTTCCTTTCACTGCGCTTACAATAATTTTGCTCTATTTTTTTCTTTTGTTACCTTTGGATTTATTTTAATTTTAGAGTTTTTGTTTGAATTTAAAATATATTAAAAATAGACGCATAAAATAAGTTTTATGATAATCTTATCTAAAAAACTATCACGAATAATAATAATAATTATAATAATAATAATAAATGCTGTAAAAATTACTTCATATGTATTATATTCACTTATGGCCTGAGATCTTACTCACATAAATTGTTAGTCATAGATCTGGATGTTATCTCGAGTCAAAGCAATACGACAACCCCAAGAGAACATATACCACGTATTCAGGCTTTCTTGGGTTAATTAACTATCATAGCATGCGCATGCGGCATGACTCTCTTTTTTTTATCTCTTTCTTTTTAATACTTAATTATGGATATTTTTAATATTTACCAGCTTGGAAGTTTGAAGTTTGTGTCAACATCGTAGGGACACTAGAGCATGAGAAATGCATCATCTACAAAAATATTTTATTAAAATAAATTTAGTAAATGACGTTATTTAATATGAAACCTTAGATTATAATTTTTTTTTTTTTTGTAAAATACATTTAACGTATAATATTAAGTATGGTTTGGATAGTGAGATAAGATGAGATGAGATGATTTTAGATGAAAATTGAATAAAATATTACTAGAATATTATTTTTTTAATATTTGAAAAAATTATATTTTTTATTATATTTTTTGTATGATAATTTGAAAAAATTATATTGATAAGATAAGATGAAACATTTTTACTATCTAAATTGGCCAACCACATCAATTTATAAACATCATTTTCTAAGATTTTTTTGTAGATCTAAAATTTTGTAATATTTATTCCAAAAGGACAATGCTAGTAGTATCGATGGTTAACTGATAAAGTGAATCGATGCAATGTAAATGTATTTTTTTTTCTTATTTTTTTTTAATCATTTTTTTTCACAATTTTAAATATTTTTAAAAAATAAAAAATATATATCAATTCACTAATATTTACTTTCTTAATCATTAAATAAAATTAAAAAATTAAAAAAAAAGTCAATCGATTATTTTTATGGGTTACTTTTATCGATTCAACTAATATTTTTCATTTCAAAAATGCTATGACATGTCTTGCCGCAAGGTGAAAGTTGACCCTGAAAGGCAAGTTGAGAGTTTGGAGGGGCAATTAATTATACACTTACTACAAGAATTTTATTATATTTTATATATGTTTGTTTTTAATGCATATTGGCATTAGGTATGGGAGTGGTGACATGATTTCTCTCTCTCTCTATATATAGTATATAGATAATATCAAGTCAACTGGACATTTTCTAGGAGAAATGGACAACGTTTAGTTGTTAAGCCAAAATGCTTTAGCTCTAAGAAAAATTAATTTTGATAATGGAATTAAGCTCATACATACCCTTCATTGCAATCCATGTCATTGCTGCAGATGAAAAGGCTTATATATATATATATATATATATTAGGGAATAATTCCGGATACGTTAGCTCCGAGGTGCACCTAACATAATGATTTAAATAAAATAAAATAAAAAAGTGAAAAAGTCAATAGCTTATTTGTCTGAGAAAAGAAAATATAAAGTTAAAGAAAGACAAAAAAAAAATAAAGATTAAAAAAATCTAAATTTCAGCAAAGTATGAACATTAGTTTACATCCATATTGGATTATCTATTTATTCTCTATATAATAATAAAATATTATTAATTTATTATTAAGGACCTTTTGGTAAAACATGATCTTTCATTAAATTCTATAAGGGAGCTACACGTCAAATGGTCAAGAATTTTAATGGCCTTTTGATAAAACATGACTTAATAGACTTAACGGAAAAACAAGAAAAGTTTACAAAAAAACAATAAAAGTTATTATTCATAATTAGATAGCTACTTATTATAATAGTGTGTGTGTATATATATATATATATATATATATATGTATATGTATATGTATATGTAAGATAAATAGACTATTTTGTTCCATGGAACCCACCTTGAATTAAGGCCCAAACAAGTTTAACTCGTTGCTTAGGAGGCATCTCATTTGATAATCATACATCAATATTTAATTTTTGTTCATTTTCAGTCTTTTTCATTTAAAAATTCAAAAGTTTGTAAAAGAAATGAACAAAAGTTACTTTTGTTGATAGTTATTATTAAATATGGTTATCAAATTGAGTGCTAAGTATCCTTACTGTCACCACAAAATCACACTCATACATAAAGTTTTTCGCGGACCAAAGGCTGGAGGAGCTTTCTGTTGCTTAGAAGATAAGCACCACAATCTTGTATATTGTATCATGTTTGATTGCTTTGATTAGGCTTCAGCCTTCAGCCTTCAGGTCTTCCTTCACTTGTACACAAAAAAAGAGAGAAGATTTGGATATTTGAGTCAGAGCAAAGGCAGCTGCTACAAACAAAAAGTAGCCAAGCAAGCCATGACCAATGTAGCAATTCTCACTTGAGTTAAAGCAGTGCAGTTTTGAGTAAAATGATGGAGAATCTGAAATGCCAGAAATCTTTATTTGCATGAGAACAGATAATTGTTGTTGTCGAGAAAGCAGATCAGATGAAGGAAAAAACCTACTTATGGCTCATTGATCGCATGAAAATATGGTTGCAATTATTAAGTGCTTGCGGCGGAAAACAGAGTGAACAAGATTTGAGGCATCTTATAATGTATTCGTTCAGTTTTATCTATCAAAATGGAACAAAACCTGCTCGGAGCTTGATTCTCCATCCAAAATTAGAAACAAGATTTATATATCAAACTACGGAAAGTAAAGCCAAAAAAACATTACGTGGATTTGCTTCAAATATGGATTACGCAATGTATACCTTTTTGCAGTGCATTCCCATTTCAGAATCTCAGGAAAAAATGGTCATTACATTCCCTGGAATCTTTATAACCAGGGTTAATTGTGAAATTAATACTTTAGTTTTCATATTTTATCAGATTGAGGATTTATACTTGACTTAAAAATACTGGCAAATTGGGAGGTACCTAATTGCGAGTTTTTTAAAAATTTATGTATTAATTTTTGCGTAAGCCTCGATTTGTATAAGCAGCTAAGATTCTAAAATTTACAATTAACTCCCGTAACCAAGACAAAAATGATGACAGTGTTGATAGGTACTTATAAATTACTAATAGCACCACTAAAGTAACACTCGCAACAGTGATGTGGTAAGCATGAACTAAATATATTTTATTTTTAAAAAAGAGTCAAATTATAACCTCCAATACATGCCTGCCACATCGATTGTGTACGTCTATGTTTGAGTGGTATTCAGATTATCAGCATGACTATTCATTGGTTTTTTAGTTTTACGAATGAGATAAGATGAGTTAAGATTAAAATTAAAAATTAAATAAAATATTATTAAAATATTATTTTTATTTTGAGATTTATAAAAATCAAATTGTTTCTTTTATATTGTATAGGAATTTTAAAAAGTTATAATGATTAGATGAGATGAGTTAATAGAAGTTGTAAAAACAATCTAGGCTTAATCAAAGTGAAACATGCGTACAAATTGGAGACAACAGAGGAGCTATCCACATCGCATCAATTATCAAGAGAAGCATAACAACCTAGTTATCCCTGTGCACCACAAACCACCACATTCACAACAGATCTTGCCAACCTTAGCAATAATTATTAGGTAAAGTTATCAAAGGTGTCTTTAAATCCTGGCAATTACTGAATTACCTCTCAGGGGTGCTCCATAACAATGCGTTATAATTTGCATGTTTGACCTTATTCATATATGGCACAGAAGATTGTTGTAGCGGCTTTTTTTAAATAAAATAAAATTGGTCTTGGGAAATTACAGTAGTCAGGGAAAAGAAAGAATCGCAGCTTTCCTTAAGCATTTATACTATTTTGTATTTTGTCTCTGCTCCAGACACTGCAGGGTTAACAATCTCAGTTGAATGTAGCCATGTAGGTAGAGATGTCCTTACAACCCAAATCAAAATTACATGGCGATGATGACACCTAAAAGTCTCTATAAGTGAATGGCAAAGAGTCATCCATGCACATTAAAAAGTTCTGAAAAAAGGAAAGGACAGCTACAATTCATGTCAATTAACAACTTTCTTAACTTAATACCTGGGAAACTTAAAAACAGAATACAGAACACACGTCTTATAAGTACAGTGATCGCACACTGGCTTCGACAGAGCATCAACACAGGAAGAGAAGTCATTACCAATATCTGCTATAGAATTAAATGTGACGCTTCCTACCAATGCCCTTACCGCGGCGCTTGCCTTTACCCACCTTGAACTTTCTTTTGGACTTCTTCCCTATTCCACCAACAGGCTTTAAGGAAACTATGCTTTGATTACCATCAGCCATCTCCACATCTGAAAAATGATAAAAAAAAACATCCAGATCATCAAACTTGAAAGTAGTGAGAGCCATTTTTTCAACCTTAAAATAGTCAGTCACCCTTGGTCAAATAGCAGATGGAGCAAAATCATGCATTATTCTAATACTCATATTCCAGTTTTACTAGATTCTACACAAAAAAATCATTTTCATGTAAAACACAAAGAATCACCAACAAGTTCGCTTCTGATAATTCCATGGAACGACCAAAGTCAACAAAAAGTGATAACAAGTATAATTTTTTTATCGGTAAATGAAATACAAAATAACAGGTATATTGTGTCCTATTTTATGAACAGGATGCAATTCTTACGTTACTTTTGTTCTCAAGCATAGAAGGAATAGTAAGAGGGCAGGAACTAAAATTGCACAAATAGTTGCTAAGCATGTTGCTAAGGAAAATAAGCTTCAGTTTACCCCCTTAACATGTATTTTTCGGTCGTACAGAAAAAGCTTTGTATTTTATGCAAAGCTGTTGCTTTTTTATTTCTTTTGCCTGTGTGACGTATGCTGAAGTACCAGGGGTAACATCCAAGCATTTTAAATGAAACTAAAATGAACCCAAAAACATTTTGGAGGACGGAACATAGATCGAGTAATGAGCTCTACATCATAAGCCAAATTTTTTAATAAGCAATAACAGAGATAAATAACCTACAATCCTTTTTTCGAACAATAGTAGAGATAAATAACCTATTATCCTATTGCTAAGGCTGAAAAATACTAGAGCAGCAGAGCGGCCACGGTGTCCCCCACGCACCTCTCTCCCTCTCCTGCTCCCCCTCCCTCCCTCCCCCCTCTCAATATATATATACAAACTACAGAAAGACCATCGGTCTTGGTGAGTAATGAGTTCTACATCATAAGCCAATTTTTTTTATTAGTAATAGTAGAGAAATAAAAAAGTGTAGGTGTGATACCCCCATATGGTAAGAGGATAAAGTAGGTGGTGCATGGAAATCCCACATTGCTTGGGAAGGAGTTTCTTGCTCCTTATAATGTTCCAATGGGGCTCCAATTATATCATTGACTAGTCATTTTGGAGTATAAGCCATGTGGCTTGGGCCTTTTATTAGGCGTTACAAATGGTATCAGAGTCTATCCCAACTAGAAATATACCCCATATGATAAAAGGATAAGATAGATGGTGTATGGAATCCCACATTATTTGAGAATGAGAAGTTCTTGCTTTTTATAATATTTCAATGAGGTTTCACAATTGTATCATTTGCTAATTTTTTTAGAGTATAGGTCATGTGATTTGGGCGTTCCATTAGGACGTTACAAATGACTACCAATGTTAGTGCCTAACTCCACTCTGGCAACCAATTACTTAGATCTCATTCAAAACTTGTTGACAGTACTTTGTCAACCCAAAAAATTAAGAGCAGCAGAGTGGCCATGGCGGCCCTCTAATGTGAGCCTATCGCACAATCGTGCACCCACGAATTTGTGATAGAAATCCTTCCTCCCCCTCTCCCCCAACACACACACGCACGCATATACAATAAAAACTACAGAAAGGACAGTGAGTAAAGCAATTGGGTATGAATACATACAATCAGCTACGATTTCAGGGCCTGGATAAGCCAATGAAATACTGATTAAAACCCATCTCTTTTAATTTAAACTAACAAAAATTAGTTAAAAAGCGCCAAAGGCACACCCAGTACATGGATAGGACGTATACTAGAGAATCTCATAGCTAGATTCAAGAAAAAATCAACAACGCATAATCCAATTAGTAATGAGTTCTGCAAATACAGCTCACGGTTATGGCGCAAACAACGTTGGTTCGAAATATGTGCTAGCGAGCGAGATATGAGAAAGAGAGAGAGGCTTACCCATCGCATTAACTGAGAAGATTGAAGCCGTAGAGCTAATGTCAGTCTTATTGGTGGTGGTGGTTAGGTCCATAGCAGCGGTGGAATTAGGGGGGGGACGCACGGGTAACTTAGGGGCGGCGAGGGCAGCCTCTTGAGCAGCGAGCTTAGCGATGTCTTTGTTGTCGTAGAAGGGCTCCACAATCTCTCTCCGAATTGCCCGAAGCCTCTTTTCTCTCTTCGACCTCATCGATTTCGCCATCTCTTCTCCTCTTCTTCTAACAAACAGCCTTCGCTTTTCTTTCTCCGCGGGGGGCCGTTAGGGTTTTGAAGCGAGGTTTTAATTCACTTTCCTCTCTGCGTTTATATACCTTTGAGAGCGTGTGTAATTAGGGTCCGTTTGGCTGCTCTAGAGTCAGTCCTCTCATCAAAGATACGGATATTCCTGCTCCACTGTGGACTTAACTGAAACCACATTACCAAACCTTTTTTAATTTTCTGTTAACTAAACATCATTTTATAGATTAATGTGATATATATCCATAATCCATACTTGCTACGTTAATGATGTAAGAAATTTTTTTACAACATTTGATTGGGAAAAAAAAGTGATACATAGGCAAAGTCTTGCGGTTAAAAAAAATAGAAACAAATTATTAGTATTGTATGAACAATATATAAACAATAACGTTTGCTAGTTTTTTTCCATTTTTTTCATTATAAAAATAATATGTTATTAAACATATTAACTATATTGGAATTAAAATCAATTGTTACTGTTATTCCTTTGGACTTTGCCCTAGCCTTTAGAGCATTTGATGGTTTCTTCTTTTTTATATTGGAATTGTTGGTCTAATATTTACTATTATCTTTAGGTGCAGTTTAGATGATGAGATGAGATGAAATGGTTTTAGATGAAATTTAAAAGTTGAATAAAATATTGTTTAAATATTATTTTTTAATATTATTATTGTTTTGAAATTTGAAAATTTTAAATTGTTTATTATATTTTATACGAAAATTTGAAAAAATCGTAATAGTAAGATAAGATGAGATGAAACATTTTCACTATCCAAACTGGACTAATTGCGGAGATTTGTGTGATGCACGTAAGCATTCTTTTATTACTTTTAACTCCTAAATTGGAAACACTACAAACTTTTCATGATTGAGATCTTGTCAAAGTATATCTTCTATGATTTTTCCCATATCATTGCTAATTGACTCTCTTCTATTATTTCTAAATTGGTTTCTGTATAGCAAAGGGCTCTCTCTCTCTCTCTCTCAACCCTGCCTATATTCTCATTCAGTCCTCCCCCAACTTCGTACCAAAGAGAAGGCGATCTTGATCTCCAAGAAAAAGTAGAGATTTCACACTCAAATCAGCTTACATCATCAACCATAAAAACATGAATTGGTCCATGATGGCAACCTAGCGACAAAAGCTATGTCGATAACAATTCTCGAACATCTTGTGTCTCGGATGAAGACTTGGTTGTAGACTAATCTTGAGAGAGTATGAGCTTAAACTCCTTTTTTTTAGACTATTTATAGATGGTGTTAATTACTATTTAGGAATTTTCTATGGCCGTTATACTTGATGAGAAAGTATTAAATGCTTATCCACTCTTTACATTTACCACCACCAATGATCTATTCTTTCGATTAAATGGTTCAATTTATCTGTATCTGATCATATAATGTTACATACATTATGTCTTGTTCATTTAGAGTGTGTTTGAATGTTGAAGTAAATTGAGTTGAATTGAATTTAGATGATAAAATATTGTTAAAATATTATTTTTTAATATTATTATTGTTTTGAGATTCGAAAAAGTTGAATTGTTTATTATATTTTGTGTTGAAATTTGAAAAAGTTGTAATGATGAGTGAGATGAGATGAGTTTGGTTTGGAAACCAAACGAAGCCTTAGTGATCCGCACTCTGCCTCGTATTACATATAAGTGTGTTTAGATGTCGAAGTGAGTTGAGTTGAATTGAGTTTAAATAATAAAATATTGTTAAAATATTATTTTTTAATATTATTATTATTTTGAAATTTAAAAAAATTGAATTGTTTATTATATTTTATGTTGAAATTTGAAAAAGTTGTAATGATGAGTGAGATGAGATGAGTTTGGTTTGAAAACCAAACGAAGACTCAAGACTCTTATTACCCTAGACCAAGACCAACATGTGTATGCTCGCCATTACCATTATGCCTCCGACATGCTTGCCACCCGCTGTTCGGCAAGACACCCTCCAAAACTCATAAATATAATGAGTTGTGATGCCGCCAGCTCGCCGCCTTGATTGGGTAAGATATTCCATGGGTTGATTTCCATTTTGAGGCCGAAGCAAGCCCAGACCCATCTACGTTGGGTCTAATTCGGCCGGACCAATTTGTGGATATGGGCACTGGAAGCCTTTATCTCCAACAGACCAGAAGTAGAAGATCTTCTGTAATTTTGTTGCTGGATATAACTTCTCATTCGAAAAATTGCCCATAAGATCCAACAAGTCAAAACAAAACTCATAACTTCTTGACTGTCATTTTCCACGCACTCTCTATACCGCGAATCCCCTACCCTGAACCTCTTCACCATGTTGATCAAGCAAAAAGGATCCACAAATACCAAAAGACCCAAGCAAAGGATGAAACTTGGGTAACCCTCCAGAAGGTTTACTCAGAAAACCTCCAATGCCAATGTGCCATAGATAAAGAAAATTTCTCAATGCTGCAATTGTCTGTAAGCAGTGGTGTAAGCCATTCAAAATTAAGATGCCACCCATGACTGGAAAATGGCTCCTCTTATCCATGGATTGGCAAATGAAGAACATTCATTGAACTGCAAACTTGATTGCCTCAAGATGGGCCAGAAAAGGGGGAAAAATGTTGCTGCCCTGAATAGTTTTCAAAAGGTCAATTCACTCTTTAGTTGATAATGATGTACATTCTTTTCTTTTCTTTTTTTTTTGGGGGGGGGGGGGGGGTATTGGAAGAAACTTTATGTTTCTCCTCTTTAAGAGTAAAAATAATAAAAGAAGGTTACTCAGAGACCTTGCTCTTTGGCCAGTGGCTGCTACTTCTCATGCCTTGCCAACGAACTCCACATCGAAGAGGAGAACGGAATCCGGTGGAATAACACAGGAACCTGCAAATACAATGTAAACTTAAAGGCTTAAGATGTGTGAGTAACCTACTTTAAATGTAACTGGGGAAATTGATCAGGTGTAAAGAAATGGCATTGTAAAATATGACAGGGCTAACCTCCTTTGCACCCAGCCCCTCTCATGCCATATGCAAGTTCTGGAGGAAGCTTTAGTGTGCGTTTGCCCCCTAAAGCAAGCAGGACAAAATTTCTAAATGCATGTTACAAAAATTATATTGCAAGGGAAGATGGATTCATGGATGATTTCTCTTTGTACCAGGAAGCATGGGAGGTACTCCATCACCTCCTAGAATTCCTTGGTCCCAGCCCTTGATGACCTATGAGATCCATGAAAATCCACCTTTAAGTGTGATTCTGTGAATCTGATGCTTTCAAAGTCTCAACAACAAACATGCAAAAAATGGAGCGCTCTGCCCTATCAAGAGCCATTTACATATTTTGAAAAGTGAGGAGATGGAAACTACTTATTATGGGATTACTAATAATCTGAAAAAATAGTTTCATTTCCATTTACTGCAATATAGAGTTGATTTACAGATGGAAGAGTAAGGTTCTAAGAATTAAGCCATCTTGAATGAACTATCTACAACATACTCCGGTTGCCCCCCGACCCCAAAGTTTTTTGAAAGGTGTCCACAAAATATGATTATTTGCCACACCCCCCCCCCCCCCCCCAAATACATAACTTTTAGCACCTTAATCTCATTTTGAAATATTTTTATTTATTAATGAGTTTTCATGTCATTTCTTTCTTTTTAGTATAATTTATTTTCCAGATCTTTAAGGTTTCTTTTTGTTTTTCTTAACAATTCTTTCATATTTGCACCTATTTCTTGTCATTAATAAAATCTAAGTTCTAATTGATAAATTTTTCTCACATTTCAGTAGCCAAGAAGATTTCTTGGTCTCTTTTTAAAACTTTTTGCCCCCGATTGCCTGTTCTTTTCTTTATAAATAATTTATTAAAATTTCTGGTTCCGCCCCTGATTGCCAGTTATTTTCTTTATAGATAAATTTATCAAAAGTTAGTAATTGAAGATATAGACAGGAAGTGTTCTACACATAAATACCTCACCAACACCAACACGAAATGTAAGAGGCTTTCCACGATTGTAGCTGCTGTCGAAAACCTTCCCATTCTCCAATTTGCCAACATAGTGTGCCTGTTCCCAGTTCATTCATTGAAACATCATACCCCTTACGACATATAATAAGCATATATATCATAGAAAGAAGGGCTCCAAGACTATCATACGCACAGCAGCTCGATAGCCATCTTTACAATGCAAATCTCATGGTAAAATTAGATATAATTAGATGCCACCTTAATCAGCTGTCCTTTGATAGCCTCGGGGCCAGTTCCAACAACTTTATCGCAGAAGGCGAGGCCTGAAGGTGTTGCAGTAAGTTCACATGGAGCTGCGTTGGCTGCTGCTGCACTGGCTTCTGGTTGCAGGAGATCCTCAAGCAAGCCAAAACAGAAGCCAAAACCAAGTGCTTCTCTTCTCCCTAGGAGAGTTGGGTTTACATTTTGCTGGGTTGCAGGAGGCGAAGTGCTGTTTTTGGATTGGCTTGAGAAACTGATATTTGATGTTTTTGTGGAATCAAAGTCTTTTATGAGTGATCTTGTTTTGGGTGTGCTAAACTTTCTGGGATTCACAGTCCCAACTGAAAATGCCAGTGAGTTCATCTCCAGTCCTCGACCAACCAGTTCTTTTGAAACAGGATAGGCTTCTGAAAGATAAAAGTGGGATTGCTAGAAAATGTATCAATATCCAATGTAGGTGGGCATGGCATGGGCTAGGATGCGCTAACTGGACCTATTTCCAGCCCATTATTAGCCGAACAAACTTTTATAATCTCTAAATGAACAAGTTTACACCTTTTTTTTTATTTTTCTTGGCAATGAACATTTTACAACCAAGTGGAACATGGATCTTGACCCATAAAGGAAGAAAAACTTAGGCATAGGGCTCTTAGTGTGCCTTTTCGGAAGGTTTAAAAGGCATGTTTGGATATTTGGAGTATGTTAAAATTTTGTAAATAATAATAAAATTGTTTGAATAAAAATATTTTATTAGATTATAAGAAATGAGACAAAACAAATTGAAAATTTTGTTGAATATAATTTTTCTTTTGAAGTTTGTAAAAATTGTATTGATTTTTGTATTTGGATAATTATTAGACAAAAAAGTTGAAAAATTTAAAACTCATAAACTGTTTTTGAATTTGAATAATGTTTAAAAATGAAATTATGAAAAGTTTTGAAAATTCTTTGCCTTCCAAACATTAATTGGACTAAGAATAGATAATAGAGTTATGTTGCATGCTCTCATTCCACTTTTTATCGCTATATGCTCGTTTAGTATGATTCATCAACCATTAGAATAATTATTATTTTTTAAAATAATAAACTAAAATATTGAAAGATAATATCAGACAATAAAATAGGATATGAGTGGGACCAAAGGTATACTATATAATAGTTTTCAGACAAAATAACTAACAGCACGAGGAGAATCGATAAATGTACATGAACTTCTCTCTCTCTCTCTCTCTCTCTCTCTCTCTCTCTCTCCCCTATACCGGAATAACCCTTCCATCTCTGTCCAGAGGCGCCCAACCACTAGATTCTCCAGCCACCGCTCCCTTAGAAGGCAGAAGAAAATCGACCAAAAGAGCGGCGTACATCTCAAGCGAGGCTCACACTGTTCAAATTATGGATTGTAAAGAAAATGAACTTAGGAATCAGAAAATTCCTTTGGTGAAAATGCTTTGGCGAAATCACGGCATTGAAGAAGCCACTAGGGAGAAGGAGGATGAAATGAAAACCAAGTAACCTGCACCTGCGCCTTTCTGACTGCATATAGAGTTTTTCAAAGAAATGATTAACCAGGAGTCCTGCTCGATAAAGTCTTCACACACAAAGATGATTCATTATGTAGAGCAAACTGGAAGATTGCTTGACAAGAGCCTCAGTTAGAGGAAGACGAATAAATACAAGTTTATAAATGTTGGACTGACAATAGTGATATAGTTTAGTGAGCAGAAGATGTTTGGACCTATGTTAAAAGACAAATGGTTAGTCGATCTGGCAATGTCAGTATCCACCTGCACTGAGGATAAACCATCATTCATGAACTTCCTCTCATCCAGTTAGCTTTGGGATGAGACTTGGAAACAATGATAATTTGCCTTGTACCACACGCCAAAATGTAGCATTTCAAAGCCTTTGATCACTGGCAGAGTATAAGCAACCTTTTTTCATGACCTGAACCTCATCAAGGTAAACCTTTCGGATCGTAGCTAGGAGTATACCCAAGACTCGCCTATCAAAATTGTCTATAATCTGGGAAAACTCCTAACTCAAACCTAGGATGTCCGAGTATAAGCCACCTAAACTTCTATTCTTTCTACTTAGACTTATTGCACCACTTCATACTTCATCTAAAACATCAACTAATCTATTTAAAGGAAATTATGATGATGATAATGCTCGAATGGTTCCTAAGTTGTTAATAGTCGCACCAATTCAATAGAGTTTGCCAACAACAGAGGAAATAGTAGAGTTTCCCATCAATAGAGTTACCGGCTTCTGATGAAACTAGAGCCTCTAGCCTTCCTCACGTTTTCTTCAGCCATTAATTTCCTCAACCTTTCTGCTTCATCCCACTTCTCACCCAAAACATACAAATCAGAAATAAGGGAATAAACCCCTCCATCATTCTCTGGCTTTACCATCCCCAACACCTGATCAATTACTTTCTCAGCCATCTCAAATTGCTTATTCTCCCTACAAGCTGACAAGAATGAACCCCAGACAACAGCATTGGGTTCCCATCTCATTGTCCTAATAATCTCATAAGCCTCCTCTAACAGTCCCGCCTTACCTAGCATATCAACCATGCACCCATAATGTTGGATTCTTGGCTCCAAGCCACATTCTTCAATCATCTTGAAATATTTACGGCCCTCCTCGACTAATCCTGTACGCATACATGCACTAAGAATCCCAGTTAGAGTCAATTCGTTGGGTCTTACACCAGCTGTTCGCATCATCTCAAACAAAGTCAATGCCTCTTTGCTGAAGCCATTTTGTGCCGACCCACAAATCAACGCAGTCCAAGTCACGACATTCCTTTCTGGCATCAGTTCAAAGACGTGGCATGCATTCTTCATGTAGCCGCATTTGGTATACATGCCAACCAAAACTGTACCAAGTTCCACATTTAACTCCCACCCATTCTTCGTGATAAACCCATGGACTGATTTCCCCACCAAAACTCCAAGAGAACCCATGTGGGCACACCCCGATAGAACTGATCCGACAGTGACTTGGTCAGGTTTTGAAGTCTCACACGCCATCATATCTCTAAAGAGTGCTAACCCACGGTCAGGATTCCCGCTATTCACGTGCGCAGCTATCATGGCAGACCACGATGCGACATCCCTCAGTGGCATTTCCTCAAAAACTGCACGCGCTCTCTCCACATCCCCTGTCCTCGAATACCCGGAAATCATCGTATTCCACGTGACTGTATTTCTTTCCGGAATCTCATCAAATAGCAAGCAGGCACTCTCAAACGACGTGACAACGTACGCATGAAGCATAGACGTGGCTACGTAGACGTGATAACAGAAGCCTATCTTGATAATATGGGCATGGAAGTGTTGAATAATGATCCGGCTCTGCAACTGGGCACAAGCTTTTATTGTGAAATGAAGCGAAAAGCTATCAAATGGGAAAGATAACTGATGCATTTTCGAGTATAGGTACAAGGCTTTCTGTGGAGAAGAAGCATTTCTGATTGCTAATGCCCATGAGTTGAAGCTTTTGGTGGACCAGGAAACCAAGTGGCTCGTGGGATTCAGTAGGCGACGGGAGAGACTGACTAGCATGGCTTGTCTTGGTTAATAATTGTTCACTTCTTTTCAGAAAAACTTATACGGCATGTAGCAAACGAAGCTGCGGCACCAAAATATGACAACCAATTTCACGCTCTTTGAGGGCACTACTGTTGGGCACTAAACCAGTTAACTGCATCAAATAATATGTAATAAGCTATATGACTTTTGAGGGAGCGCATGCGACTTTTCTCTGTCCAAGTTCTCTGTCCGGTTTACCGCTAGAAATTGACAACTATAAACTCAAATATGGAATTTCACACTAAGATCTTTTGTATCAATTGACAATACCTTGATTTTTTATTAAGAGAACTAAAGATCAAATCTCCCTCCCCATATATCAAAAAATAAAATATGAAATTCCACATCCGATCACCTACTTCCCTTTTTATCTAGCAAAAAAAGGGATTGGATTTATTGGATTAGCGTAATGGGTTATGAGTTGTATTAAAGCACAAATTAGGACCAATAGGCTAGACGGAAAAAGGAGTCATCCCCAACATATGATAGTGGTTGGATGGTTGCTTGTGCATCACTACGGCGTGTTTGAGTTCATCCATGGCAGTAAATAATAAATAAAAAGTAAATAAGAGGGAAATAAATATATTTACGTCGTTCAGCATAAACCTATGTTCATGAGGTGTTTGGAGGACAAATCTACTATAATAGGTGATTTGTATAGTCTCTTGTATCTCATAGTACAATGGAGGTCGATGACCCATTTGCCTAGAAAAATAATCACTATAGAACCTCTTGGGTTGAGGTAGAGGAAGCTTTTCGAGACAGCCCTCCGAAGGTCATTTAATGTCTGCCCTGAGGTCCATCTTCAGATCTAATCGTTCCCATTTCATGTATTGGATAGGAAAGTCTCATTTATGGAGGCTTTGTGGGTGGTTGATGAGAAATATCAGCTTTAAGTCACTTCACCATTTCCTTTTGCGTGCCTTACTTCACTTTCTCTCTCAACTCGTCTTTCCTTTCTTTTCCCTCCTACTTTTTTATAATGGCTTTACGGTGGATTGAGTTTGGTGTATCTTGAGCCTAGTCTATTTTTTTGGGGGGGGGTGCTATTTTGGTCCTTAAAGGCATGTATGCCCCATCCTTGAATCAAATGGAGTCAATCATATTTTTCACAAACTTGAGCAAGCAAAGCTTGCAAACATATTAAAGATCGAGTTTTGTTTTGCTTTTAATTCCCCAAACCCAACAGAGTCAATCCCATTTTTTACGACTTGAGTAGGTCATATTTGAAATTGTAGTTTTTAAGATCTCCAATGTATATCCCTCTTTCAAGTCAAAATGTAACTTGAGCTAGTGGAGATACAAGACACATGGCACACATCTACTAGATCTAATTTCAACAAGATCGTCTGACTCATCTAGAAACACAAAACTTCTAAGTTTTGTACGGTTAGGCTATCTCTAAAAACAAATACTCATTTTTTATCTTATCTTATCTCATCTCATTTCATCTCTCATTAATTTATTTATTATTTATGAACTATACTATATTAGAAAAAAAGCTGGCCTGACGTTACTGTTTTGTACAAAAAAGCTGATCTGCCATTTGACGTTACTGTTTTGGTGTTACTGTTCATGCACGGATTAAACTGTTTTGTTTATATTTTATTATAAAAAATTAATATAATTAAAATTGGATCCCACCAGTATAAAAAAAGATGCAGAAAAAAAGTGGCAAAACGCAACACAGCCCCAAGAAAAAGCCGAAATGTAACTCTGAAAACATTTGTACTGGTTGTGGGTCCCACAACCATAAATATTTCACTAAAAAGTCAAACTAATCACATATCATCTCTATAAACAAACACATATTTTATCTTATCTCATATATATTCAACATATCTCACTACTATTTACACATATCTAAAAAAATTTCATCTTATCTCATCTTATTTATAAAAACAAACGAGACAGTCTTCTGTTTTAGCACTCAATAAATTTGATTGTTTTCATCACCCAAACACACTACTAATTGTGAGCATTAAAGATCAAAACCCCACACGACCTCTCTCTCTAAAAACCAAGCCCTCTCTCTCTAAACACCCTCTCGTCCGAATCCAGTTGGGGGGAAGGGGGAGCCCCGGCTCCTTCTTCCTCGCCTTTTCCTCCCTCTCCTCGTCGGCCCTTCGTCTCTGGTGTTTTATTTTCCTCTTTGTTGTAGTTTTTTTGGTTTTTTTCAGGTTACTTTCAGGAGGATCGTCGTTCGGGTCTTTCCAGCCGCCGAATCTTTACACGCGCCTCACCGGGAGGACGCTCAGGCGCCGATCCTCAAGACCTCCAAATCTGGCATCCATCGGAGTGGCGCGTAGCCCGCACACGCGGGACGAAACTTTCGGACCCCGTCGGCGCGTGACCACCACGCGCCACCGAGGAGGCCTCTGCCGACACCACGCTCGGCTTCTCTGGGCTCTGTGACTCCGGGGCTTCCAAGTTTGACCGTTGGCTTTCCTCCCCGAGAAACAGTGCCCTGCACGAGCCAATGTCTAATCTCTATGCACTATTCATCCGTGTTTTTTGTTGTTTATTTTCTATTATGTAATTTTCAGTATTTTGTAGTTATTTTAATTTTTCTATTTTATTGTTAATTTTGTTGACCCGAGTGTCGTGTTGGGCCTTTGGATTGGACGTACTTCGTGGCAAGAGCTATTCGAGAGTGTTAGGCGATGCTACGCTGGTGGTTGTACGGCTAGGCTTTGTGGTCCATGCGTGAGCTGGGTGCCCGTCCAATCCAGATTCGAGATGCCGATGCTTGCGGTGGGCGTGATGTCCGGGATCGCACCAGTGCTTAGGGTCCTTTCGTTGTTTTGTTTTGTATTTAGGTGTAGGTTTGTTTTTAGTTAGTAATAAAATAGAAATAGGCTATTGGATTTGATGTCCATAGCAGCGTCCCGTACTCATTCCTCTAGGAATGTCTAAGGGGCAGTTTAGTTCTGTTTTTACAGAGCGCTTTCTCTGTTTAGGAGAGAGTTTTTAGAAGTTAAGACACTGTCCGCCACAGAACAGTTTGTGAGTGGGGAAGCCCCAGAGCTGATGCGTAGTTGACTTATAGTCTGGATTTTCCATGTATTGATAGTCACATTTGTAATTTCGGTTCATTAATGAAATGAGTCTGTTTCCATCAAAAAAAAAAATTGTGTGCATTATAAAAAATCGCATTTAAGGAAAGAATTAACCAAATGGAGAAACTTTAAAAATGTCAAAGTTCTGTCCCAAGTAAGAAGAAGCCCAAAGATCAAGTCTGAATCAAACTCTGAAAGGCCCATGATTCTATTTGCAGTGCACACCTAGACGAGTGCAAGGTCTTAAATTGGAACAATGTATGATATCGACTTGGACCAAATTGCAAAACCCAGTAGGCTGGAGGTCCAACTAAACTACATTAATCGCATGTTGCAGATATTAATTTTTAATAGGTAAAAACTCCTCTAACTCAGTCTACTAAATTGATAAGCATTTTCTTAATTTAGTCCAATATTTGACATGTGCATGTATATTCATTTAATAGACTGAGCTTGGAGGAAATTTATACCACTCTACAAATTTGGAGAGCATATTGTTCTATTTTTGTTTGGGTAAAGATACATGTTAGAAATACTATATCAGAATACAATGGAAGTATAACACCCCGTATTTTAGTGTAATTTTAATGAATGATTAATTTAATTTATTTAGTGATTGATTCTCTTATTTTAAATTATGAGAGTTTTTAAATATTATTTTATAATATTTTAAGTTGTGAAAATTAATTTTTATGTGTTTTCTTAATATTATTTACTGTTTGGCATTTAAAGTGATCTTTAATTTAAATTGGTTTGTTTTTGGGTTTTAAAATAATTATTATTTTAATTAAGCATTTCACTGCGTTTGGATTATTTTATTTAGCTAGTAGTTTTAAAATCTTCTTCGTTGGATCATTTTTGTGATCCAAGATGTGAGGGTTGGACCTCATTTCTTTTCCCTCCATTTTCTTTTTCTTCTTCTCTTTCTTTCTTCTTCGGCTTTATTTCCTGCCCAGCCCGAAACCCTCTCTCTCCTCCTCTCCCCCGTGTTTCGGTTCTTTCCTCCCCAACGTCGCCACCGGCCGCTGTGGTCGTCACCGCCCGACCGAATCAACTCCCCATCGACCGGCAACCCAGCCCACTAAATCTCAGCTCGCGCATTGCCACCGTTAGCCTCCACGGCTCGTTCGAACCCGCGGCGGTCTTCTCGTCGTTCCGCCGCTGTTCGGCTACCATTGGCCACCATTTCTTCACCACCTCATTACTGATCCTCTAGCAACCTTTTAGACCCAATCCCGGCCCTGATCCGTCGCCGGAGCCACCCCAACAAACTCAAACTCCGATTTGAGCTTTTCGGCCTTAAACCGCCGTTTCGGCCGCCACCCACGACCAAAGGCCACCACCATTAGCTTCACCACCTCCCATAGGCCCTACCCTACCGTTTTCAAGTCTTCGTTTGACCTCGTGTAAATTTGGGTTCATTATGTATTTCGGCCACAGTGTTTTTACACTGTGGAGTTGCGGTTTTGGTGCTTCCCACTCCTCCGTGATCCCTCGAAAATATTTTTATAGCGCTGTAAGTATTTCCTAAACAATTTTTTAAGATTTAAATATATTTTTGCACTAATTGATTATACTGTGTTCTGGTTGGTTCCGAATTGAGTCCGAGGAGTTCAGGGGTGGATGGATTGAAAATGGAGTATTTGTTGTGTTGGTTATTGTAATTGGGTTATTATTGGTTATTGGTTATATTGTGATGTGGATTTGGTTATTGGGTATTATGGTTGTGGTTTGGTGCACTGCATATTGCACGCATGTCATGTTTGTAAATTGAAAACTGGGTTTTCGTGTAATTGCATTCATGATCATGTGGTTGTTTTGAAAACTGGGTTTTCATGTATTGATTGGATTTGTGGGTGCGTGTGTATCACGACCCCAAGCCGAGATGGAACATTATCTCGATGGAGCTCCTCTTGTCACTCGGGAGCGGAATATACTGAGTGACGTCCCCTGGGTTGTCGCTGGGCGACAACGGGATCGGACGAGTTACGTGCCGACTCCATGGCCCTTCTGCTGGCGAGGGCTAGACGATGACCTGGCCACGAACGCACTGGGTGCCGAACTGCGCATCGCTCGTAAAGTAGCCAGGACGTGCGGATGGTCCCTAGGGGAGACCATAGTACATATGGATTAATGGATAAATGGCTATTTTCTGGAAAAATAACATGAGTTGGATTTTGTGTGAGTCATTTTCTGGAAAAATGATGGATATATGTTTTGGGCCATTTTCTGGGAAAATGGTGGAAATGTTTTTGAGTCAAATGTGATTTTTGGCATATGTTGCATTTCTTGCATACTGCATCATGGGCATGCATGATTAGATGCTTAAATCTGTTTTTATTTCAGGATTGGTTAGGTTATAATTTACCTGTGGTACCATTTAATGGTATTGCAGATTATGTTGATGTTGCTGCAGATGCCGAGCCTGAGGATTTGGCTCAGTCGGAGAAGTGATCTGAGATCAATCATGCTATGTTTTATTATCAGACTTGTTTTATTTTTTGGAACATTTGGTTATGTTTTTAAACGCTTTGTATTTGGATATTTGTATTAAACTAAAATTCTGGTACTAGGTGACTTATTTATTATCCGCTGTGTATTTTATTTGTGCACTGTTTATTTGTAGTACACATTTGGCACTTGTAGTTGGGATGCGTGACCCTGTTGTTATCATCCTAACGTCACGATTCCTGAGACTTTTTGTACGTGAGAGTCGGGGCGTCACAGGAAGCATTTACCTCGAGCAACAAATCTCAGATAAAGTGTAGTTGTTTCATGGACTTCCATGGTCGTTGTTGTTCGTCCGGAATCATCCTCTTCGATGGTAGAGTGTGTTACGTGATAATATTAGAATAACACTAATAAATTCTCAGCCTAAATGCCAGGACTAGAGAGAACTATAATTGAGAGAGATTTTCTATTTGTACATAAAGTGTCTCTTCTGAAGGGGGAGGAGCTATATGTAGCCTCCGCAATTGTAACTCTCAACTAGCCATCAAGGCTCATGAAGTGGCTATTAAGCCACTTCATAACCCCTTGCCAAGAGAAGGGGAACTGTAAGGGGTGCCCACTATGGGCGCCACTTACTACATCTCTCACTCGCATCGCACATAGTAGGTAAGACCTCAGGTCTGCATCTCTCAATATGTTCTCAATCTTGTTCATACTGACAAATAGATTGTTTGACTATCGAGCACACCTGTAAAAAAAAAATAGGAGCATTATACCAAATCTATCTAAGAGAATACCAACCATCCCTAAAAATGTCTCATTATGTCCTGACTCATTTGGTCACATCTCAAGTCCGAATAACTCAAAGAAGTGCTCAATCTCCATAAGACATGATGTACCCACAGTTATGTCGCAGTATTCAAGAAGCAACATGACTTGCAGGCAGTGAGTATAAACACAATATTGATGTATTACCAAATAGTCTTCCATTCACCCTCATGTCATTCGGTTTTAGTCCAGTCGCTTTCCCAGCAATGTCTCTTTAGACTGCATCATCCATGGTTATAGACAACATGCCAAAATAGTAGACACTAAAACTCCAACCTCATGACACGGTTAATTGTCTCCTAAGAGCATAAATAAATCAAGGACAATCACAACAATCTAGCCATTATGCTTAATGACTCGTCCAAATTGCATCACAAAATCACTTAATCAAATAAGCCATATTTACCCTCTCATGAAATCTCAACATCTAACTCTCATGAGTAAATCATAATGGAAACACTAAATAGTATTAGCCAAAAATAGATTCTTTGGCATTCATCATCTCATTAATTATCAATGAATTTTGAACAAGAGCTCCTAAAAATTATTTTTCTTATAAACAAACTCATAAGAGATGAAGTCTGAGTTACTTTTCATAAACTCATGTCCACTATCTCATAGTATGGAAAGTCACTCATTAGGCGACAACTAATCATATAAAACAACCAGATTGTCATCTCTATTAGGAAGAAACTTTTCTAAGATTGTCAACACTATTCAAAGAATCCATTTGATTCAATAGGTTATTAATAATAATGACTAAATACATTGGGTATCTTTGAACAGATGGTTGGTTTAGGCTGCATGAAAAGAGTACCAGCAACATTCATTCACTTTTTATACAAAAACAGTACAAGCAACAATTATGCGCTTAAAGTACTTTGCGCCTAAACATCACAAAAGCTAACGATCTAATTCTCTTACAAGAATCAACTATTTAACTCTTTCCAGAGAATTTTCTATCAAATGTGAGATCAATGGTTATCAAAAGGCAACTCAACTAGTGCCAAGGGATGGATTTACATCTCTATCAACTCTATTTTTCCTTTATCGATTAGATCAACAACTCTAGGTTGGATTATATAAGTGAAATGAATCCAAAATTCTATGTTAAGATTCCAACTATGTAAATTCAATACCTCTAGTGAATCACACATTACAAAATTTCTCTTATAGTCTCCAAATGGCGAGAGAATACTGATATATAGCTACCATGCTATTTATGAGGATTTTTACATTCTAGTGAGTTTTGGGAGTCATTATTCCTAGTGGTACACCCTCATTCAAATATATACTCCCACTAATTGGTGAATTATTTTCACTATTTTCGGTGATCTTTTATAAATAAAAAATAAAAAAATAATTTTAATGTTAAGGTAATGTAAAATAAAACGTTCTTTCAAAACATTATTTGTACAAAAACAAATGTCAAAACATTCTTTGCAAAAAAAAATCTTAATAAAATTCATAATACCTCACCCTTGCCGAAAATATGAATATTTTTCTTGACTCAAAAAACTATTCAAGCTTAGATCCTTCATATTTTCATCTTCATTGAATTCATGTTTGTACAAAATAATCATGCAATCACTTAGCCCTGCTTAAGGCAAGTGAACTTGATCTAAAGATGGCATGTTAGGATTAAGGCTACAACCTCATATTACATCAACAATGTGATGTAACAATTACTTTGCACCATAATTCACTTATAACTTCATTCTCAACAAGTCATAACACTGCAAGATAATTGCTCTTATATATAACTCATACAATTGCGATTTAGAAAATATTTTATCTAAAAAACAGATTTTCCTTCTGATTAAAAAATATTTTGGAATCGCATTTATATGATGAGATAATATTTCTTAAATAAAGGAGATGGATCTCATTAGTGAGAAAATCTTCAATTCTTAAGCTTCACACCCATTATCATATGCCTCCACGACACATTTTAGTATATAATCTCTCCACCCTAGAAATAATATTACGTAATCAACGAGTGACCATCCAACTTCTAAACCTCTAGGAATTCTTACTAACACCACTAGTTTCAATAGTCTTAAATCAATTAAATAATATCGCCTTTTGCAATAAATGCAGTATGTGACATTTTAGCAGCTAGCTAGCGATATATCCCTATTTCTCGCTTACTCAATATTTTCTTATTCTCCAATCCCTTATAGGAGAGAAAAAAGCTTTTACGAGAAATTAATTTAGCCTTAAACATATCTTGCATCAATATAATTACGAGTAAGATTTTATACTGATGCAAGATTTTTAGGATTAATTAAATCATACCTAATTATTCAAACTTTGCCTCAACTACCATGCAAACCTCCAAGGTGCTTGGTATTACATAACTCCCAAGGGGTGTACAAAAGTTTATATATTTGTAAGGAGCTACTTGCCCTAGCGAGAAAGAAAGAGAACTTAAGCAAGATTACAAGTGCTAATCCCACAAAGAGGTGCACTGAAAAACCTTTTAAACAAACGTGCTAGTCAAGAATGTACTCAACACTCTTGTACATTCAGATTTTAATTTCTTTACTAGCAAGATATATTAGCAAGTTCTAGAGAGTATCTATTTATCTATGAGTTAATCTAAATTGCGTCAAGATTATAATTTTCAACCTCGAAAATGGGAGCAATGAATCCTTGTGTTACAAAAAAAGTGCAACTTCCTTGATTACCCACAAGATTCTCCAAGTCAGAATAGTGGTTTAGCTTTATGTGTTAGTCAATCACTTCAACTTCTATGAAAATTGTAGTGCATGCGTCATATGCGCACTTACAATTTCACTAAAGAACTTTTTGAGGTTTTTATAATAATGATGGTCTAAGGTTATTTGACACTCATAAGAAAATGTGATTGTTTCCAACTATTACTCACGGAGGAGATTAATGAGCCAATTAATTGCATACCTAATCTCTAGATTTTCTTCTTAATTATCTCAAAGTTACAATCCTACGTGCTTTTAGCTGCACACACATCTAAGAAATCTGTTGCGTCAATCTAAGTTAGAATAAAAATAATTAACAAACGTCGCAAGATCAAAAATTCACTAAGCTTCCTATCATCTCTTGAGCCACAATGCCTAATTATTAATTTCTAACTTACTTTTTACACAAATTTATATCGTATATGAAATTAATTCTAAATCAATCTCAACCATACTTCCACTAAGATAAGCAATCTACCGAGTCAATCACACGTAAAAACAATTTCTTCTCATATCAAAGAAATTCATTTGGGCTAATTGTAATCATGGACTACACAAACTCAGTTACTTAATCCTCTATTTTATCACAATCTAAAAATTTGAAAACTAACACCTAAAATTAGCCTAACAAATACTAGTGATAAAATAATTATTATTTACCGAAAATATATAATCTAGGCAATTTATAAAATAAAATAAAATGCCTAAGAACAATGACAAACATAATCTCATAATATCATGGCATGCATGTATTCAATAACCAATGAAATATTATAAATTCATTTCAAAAGAAAATTCAGAAAAAATATTCATGTGGCATAAGTATTTGTTGAATAAATTTAAAACACAAAATTTAGCAAACTACAAACAATGACCTTCAGCCCAATGGCTGAGCTCGTTTCCCTTGTATGTGAGGGCTTAGGTGCAAAACACCATTCAACAATTTTGCATCTAATGACTCAAGTAGAATACAAAGCTTGGGGGTTGTGCGCCCAGTGGATTGGGCAGCAACCCTTTGGGCCAAGCATGCACACAAAGAGACCTTGGGCTATGCACGTATCATGGTCCTTATTGTTGGGCCAAAATAAAATGGTCCAACCTTTAAAAAAAAAAAATTTACATCTGGTTTTTTTTTTTTCCAATATAGCATACTAGACCAACGAAAAACCCATGGGCTACCCTTCTGGGTGCCCAGAATATTGGCCACTATCCTTAATGTGTAGTTCGCCTCAACCCAGATGTTAGGCAAAAAATGACCCAGACCCCCCTTTTTTTAATACAAGATTATAGATGGCCCAAAATAAATTTAAATCATGGCCCAATCCATTTTGCAGCCCACAACCAGAATCCATCACAAAAAAAAAAAAAAAAACTGTTTATCTTCCTCTTTTTGTTACACTTACTATTCCTGTGATGGAAAAAACAGCAACATCAGCTGCTTGTAACAGCCGGTTGCCACCCCTAGAGTATCATGTCAAATGAATAATGTGATAAGAGCATTGATAAGATTAGACCCGAAGGGATAATCACTATTGGAATTTATCGATAATCTATTGCACCTATATATACAGTAAGAATGTGACGAGTGCGGGTAACTATTTTTTGAATCAGAATCTTAGTGATAACTCATTTTATATATCACTGACTTAGGCATCAAAGATGACTCAGATATGCTTGGCCATCATCTTTGTTTGTTGCAGGTAGAGGGCTTTGGTGGATCGTGGAACACGTCCTTAACAGTGGCATCGTTTGTGGAATCCTGAGGGTATCATTTCAATTTCTTAATGGATTCTAGCGTGATTTCCACATGCCAACCACCACGCGCTCTCAAGCAACCCGTGACACGACAACTGCCAACATGGAGGCACGACTTACAGAAACCGAGGAGAAACTGCGAAGGGTCATGGAGACAATGGAGGACTTATAGCAGGAGAATGAAGAACTGAAACGCCGTAACATTGAACTTAGTGAAGCCACGTTATTGAGCCATAACGAGCAGGCAGAAGGAGAAACATAGAGCAACAGAGGAACAAATGTCAAAGAATTGGAAAAGAAAAGGCGGCATGATGAGTTACGAAGAGATGACGAAGAAGATGGGGGGATCTTTCTTAGTCGAACAATTGTTGAACCACACGGGCCTACCCTATAGTGCAGAAGTGATGGTTGTGCTGCTTCTACCAAAATTCGAAGTACCTCAAATCGAGATGTACGATGGATCTTGAGACCCAGTCAATCACCTAGATAACTTTAAAGCACATATGACTCTCCATGGTTTCCCGGAGAGAGCTTGCCAAGCTTTCCCATTAACTTAAAAGAATGTGGCTAGAGGCTGGTTTGGAGCGCTGCGACTTGGGTCAATTAACAGTTTTGAAAAATTAGCCAAGCAATTCCTAACACAGTTTATGGCGAGTAAAAGGCGCCGGCGACCAGCGGCATACCTCTTGACCATTAAGTAGAAAGAAGAGGAAAGCCTAAAAGCATACCTTACCCGAATCAACAATGAGAGGTTGACCACTGATGACCAAGATGAAAACATCATCAAGGAGGCCCAATTGGGAGGCGTGTGGCCCAGAAGACACCATGTAAGCCCTCATTAAGCCAAGAAAATGAGAGATGAAGTCAAATGGCAAGAGTAGAGCTAGAGATAAGAAGACTAGCTCAGGCCACCAAGAGAGAAGGTGCGACAGATAGGCGCCCCCACGTGATCAGGGTACCAGGCTTATCCATAACAACTTGAACATACAAGAGAAAGAAGGTTCCTAAAAAAAGGAACCAACCTAAGCTAGAACAGGGTAGTGCTTTTGCAAGTATCATCAGATGGACACCCATTGGACAAAAGATTGCACTACAATGAAAAGGAAGGTGTCCAAGTTGACAGGCACGAGAGAGCTTGAGCAGATGATCGTCGAACGCGAAAAGTCGAGGCGGCGGTTATAGCGAGAATGCAATCCTTAACGAAGCAACAGTCCGAAAAGGCGACGACCAATCAAAGACGATGGTCGTGACCCCCCTTGCCAGCATAACAATCGTAATGACGCACCTCTAGGAGAAATCTGCACCATAGTTGGTGGGTTTGCTGGAGGTGGTGCTTCTGCCTCTAGCAAAAGGGCACACGCCCACAGAGCGAGATACGAAGAAAGCTACGTGATGGATAGGCCACCCAAGTATCAGCGACCCAGTCATACAACAACAATCTCCTTCAGGAAAGAAGATTGAGAGGGAGTCCTATACCTGCATGACGATGCATTGGTGGTGACCTTCCTGGTCACCAATTACAGTACCAGACAAATATTGGTTGAGAACGGAAGCTCTGCAGATATCTTGTTCTGGGAGGCATTTGTCAGGATGGGTGTAGACCTTAGCAAGTTATGACCTTCACCCACCCCTTTGAATGGATTCTCTAGTGACACAATTCAGCCAGTAGGCACCATAACCCTGCTTGTCACGGTGGGAAAAAGGGCATGCACGGCCACCACAATGACTGAATTTTTGGTAGTCAAGGCTGCATCATCTTACAAAATCATATTGGGGAAGCCAAACCTAAATAGGCTCAAGACTATTACTTCCATTCTCCACCTCAAGATGAAGTTCCTAACGAAGGTGAGAGTAGGGAAGATACAAGGCAATCATGCCTTAGCCTAGAAATGTTATGTATAGGAGTTGAAGTTAGGAGGATCTGAGGTTCGCATTGCTGAGGATTAGGCTCAGAACTAACAGCCGCCCCCGCCCTCAATATTTCTTGACTTGGGCGTGGAGACACAAGATAAACAAAATCTACAATAGGCAGAAGTAAACGAGCCAATTGAAGTAGTAACATTGTACCTAGGTCGGCCAGGCACGACGACATGGGTGGGAACACGACTCCCCCCAAACATTTGAGAGGCCTTGAAACAATTACTGATTGAGCACAAGGATGTTTTTACATGGAGTCACGAAGACATCCCTAGGATCAACAACATAGTCTGTAACAACCCCGCCCCACGAGGGGCGGTATCGCCACGTACATACCTATTCTTAGTATATTTTTGTTTTCCTTTTCCTACCTTTCTTTTTCCTCACCAACAGGAAAGACACTAAGCATCTACCTCTCTCTCTGCAGTAATGCCTTACTCTCCAGCCTTTTCGTCATTTCCTGAACGTTTAAAACATTAAAACAAAAGTGAGTCTAATACTCAGTAAGTCGTACACCATGCAGTGAACATACTAGGCATCTATTCTTTTCCTTTTGAAAACATGCATACATAAACATTTGCATTTCATTCCATGCATAAACATTCTTAGAAATAATTAGGCTTTCATGCATAAACATTCTTTCATGCTTTTCATCTTTCATGCATAAACATTATTTTCATGCTTTTCATGCTTTACATCTTTTCATGCATAACATGCTTTTTATGCATTACATCTTTTTACTTTCATAGGTCATTGCACACTGTTACGTCCCGTGTGCTAGGGTTAGCGGCCCTATGGCCAATGGATTCGCCTGTGGCCACAGGTTGGAATCTCATTCCGTCAGGGTGCAGCACTGGGTGCATTACCAGATACTACTACCCGGCATTGCAATCTGCCCATTCATTCGTTGTGTACCCCTTTCCTTTCATGTGGTCGTTACGTATTTTCATTCATTGAAACTTTCATTTCCTTTCATTTCTTTCATTCCTTTCGTATTTTCATTCATTTCAGTCCTTTTCAATTAACAGTTCATTCATAGGAAAGGAACGTCACTTAAAAACATGAGTTCAACATTATTTAAAAGCATGAGCTTAAACATTTTCTAGAAGCATGAGTTTAAACATCATTTAAAGCTTTCACATCATCTTAAGGCATGAGCTTAAATATCATTTAAAGGCATGAACTTAAATACCATTAAAAACATGGCTTAAACATCATTTAAAAGCGTAGGCTTAAACATCACTTAAAAGTATAGGCTTAAACATCACTTAAAAGCATGGGCTTAAACATCACTTAAAAACATAGGCTTAAACATCACTTAAAAGTATAAGCTTAACATCGTTTAAAATGCACGAGCATAAGCATCATTTAAAAAGAAAGAGCTTAAACACCATTAAAAGGCACGAGCTTAAACATCATTAAAAAGAAAGAGCTTAAACATCATCTTTCAAGACATCTTTTAAAGCGTCAGTTCTCAGAGACATTTTAAAACGTCAGTTCTCAGGGACATTAAAGCATCAGTTCATAGGGACATTTTAAAACTCCTTTAAAGCATCACTTGAAGCATAAAACATGAGACGTTCATTTCCTTTCCTTTCCTTTGCATTTAAACATTTTCATCATCTTTCTTAATTCAATGCATATGCATTTTCATGAACAATATACATTTTCATGCTATACTACATATAGGAATAATCATAAATTTCTTGAGAGAGCATGCATGAAAATCTCATGACTTAGAATCTACATGCATGCATTACTTTATACATGTACACCCAATTATAATCGATAGGGTACTTAACAGGGGCTATCAAGAAAGGGTTGTACATACTATATTCATTTACTTAGAGAAACATTTGCAATGAGAGAGATATTCTTTCATAAATAGAGCCTGGTGTAAGAAGCATGGTCATAACTACTTACCTGTAAGCTTTACTAGCGAGTCCATTTGAACTTGAAAGTAGACTCCTAGTCCTATTCAATAAAATGAGATAAACATATTAACATCTACCTTACTTTGAGCCTTACTAAGCAATACGCTCACACGCTCACTTAAATTCCATCTTGGAATTAAACATTTCCTTAACCCGTTCGTCTACCCATCAAGCATGGCACTAAGCCAAAACGTTAAAATCTTTATTCCAAACATTTTAAAGAAACTTATGAAAATAAATAACATACTAGCTACCTCTTCTAAAGGCTAATGTTTTCCACATGAAGGATAGATGGAAAATCATAGATTAAAATGCATAAATGGTAGGAATTATTTAAAAAGGAAAGAACAAGACGTTTGCTTCAAATCTGGAAATTTTCACCAAGAAAGGCATTGATAGTTTTGCAACATCATTTGGAAGGTAAATTCCAACAAAGAGCCAATGTTTGCAAAAGGGTTAATTTTTGTCACTTCTATTCAAGGGTTTTTCATGCTAAAATCCATTTTTAATTGAGCTAAGCAAAGCTTTGAACAAAAAGATGGATTGGGCTGATTTAGGTTCCCACAAAAGCATAGCAGAAAATTTTTGGAAACCCTTGGACAGCCAATAGCCTTATCACCTTCATGCTTTTAAACATCTCTCCCTTAACCAAGAATCTTAACCATATAATCAAACAATACTAGAGTTATAAAAACTTAAGGAAAGGATCACATTTTTCTGAAAATACAGCCCACAAACAATGGATAGAACACTCGGCAAAACTCAAGTTTCCCAAGGCAAGCTTTCTATTTTAATGTAAGAAATTCCTAGTGGCTTACTTAGGCCATAGATCTTGAAAAAGCATGCTTAAAATCACAACTTCAACTTCATTAATATAACACTTAAAGGCATGATAAAATCAAAACATAGCTTAGGCTTAACAAATCAAGAAGAACTCAACAAGACAGCTCCTAATCACATTCGGCTGGAACCCAGAAAACATGCATTCGGCTGGAACCAACATGATATTACACGGCTAGACCCAACAGGGCATACACACGGCTGGAACACACACACCAAAACAGAGTATACGTACAGCTAGAACATAGAAAAACGGAGCATGGTTCCTTCCATTTGATTATCAACTAGCTAGAGGATAAATTAGGAGGAACAAATGAGGAAATAAACTCAGAAAATCACTACACAGCAGTCGACCAGCACAGAAAATTCGAAACTCCCAATACATGGCATAACTCACTCGGCAGTCCCATAATCACAAGAAGAATTAGAAGAACAGAGCTCTACCTGGTTTAGCAAGCCACGAACGGAAGAGGAAAAGGAAGAACCGAAGATCCAAGCAACAATTTCATCCTCCTTGAAGGTGCTTCAGCCGAACTCTAAGCTTAAGAGAAGTTAAGAATCGGTTTAAGGGAAGGGGAAGGGGTCGCTCGGTGTAGAAATAAAAAGGTAAGGGCTTTAGAAAATATATTTTGAAGATCTACAAATATACTCTTAAGTTATTTTAATGACCCTCATAAAAATAAAAGCACACATATCTTAAAATAAAATATTAAAATCATAAAAATCTTTACCTTAAAAATATTTGACTTAAGAGATTAAATTAAAAGAATGACGTAAGAACCTACGTAGTAGGATTCGGGTATTACATAGCCATCGAGCATAGATTGTGTGTCAACCCTGTGTTCAGAAAAGTCTGTTAGGAAAGTAGATTATTTAGCGCATAAAAGTACGCGGACATAGCTGCAGAAGTAGATCGCCTCCTCGCCGCCAAGTTTATCATAGAGGCTCACTACCTGAAATGACTGTTAAACATCTTCCTAGTTAAGAAAACGAATGGTAAGTGGAGAATGTGTGTGGACTTCAATGACCTGAACGAAGCCCACCTGAAAGATAGTTTTTCGTTGCCACAGATCGACGTTATTGTCGACGCCACTATAGGACATCGTGTGCTAAACTTTATGGAAGCCTACTCAGGGTACAACCAGATCTGCATGAACCAGGCAGACGAAGAGAAGACGTCATTCATCATAGAGAGGGGGCTTTACTACTACCAAGTCATGCCTTTCTATCTGAAGAGTGCCTAGGCAACCTATCAAAGACTAGTAAATCGAATGTTCAAGAAATAAATTGGACAAACCATGTAGGTATACGTCAATGACTTGTTAGTGAAAAGCAAGGAGCCCACCCAACATCTAACATTCCTAAGGGAGTTTTTCACAGTATTCCGCTAGTATCAAGTGAAACTGAATCCGAAAAAATGTGTAGTTGGCATGGACTTGGAAAAATTTCTAGTCTTCACCGTGAGAGGAATTGAAGTCAACATTAAAAAAATATACGCAATCATAAGCATGAAATTGCCAAGGAACATGAGCAAGACGCAACAGCCAGCAGGAAGGGTAGCAGCTTTGAACAGATTTGTGTTCAGGTCCATGGATAAATGTCTTCCTTTCTTTAGGGTCCTATGTAAAGTGCACCCATGGAACGATGAATGTGACCACGAGTTCCAGGAGTTGAAGTGGGCCCACCATTTAGTTTTAAAATAGCCCAAGCCAGGAGATACCATGTACTTGTATCTAGTAGTGTCGCCCCACACCGTATCCGTGGCCCTAGTCAAAAAGGAAAGGGGAGCCCAAATGCCAATATACTACACTATGAGGCTCGGAAGCTCGATACCCACGAATGGAGATGCGGGCATTCACCTTGGTGATAGCTGCTAGAAGATTGAAACCATACTTCCAAGCCAATCCCATTAAGGTACCCACAAAGCACCCCCTTAGGAAAATACTGCAAAAGCCTGATAGTTCAAGCAGACTAGTCAACTGGTCGATCGAGCTCAATGAATTTGACATCAACTACATGCCAAGGGGAGCTATGAAAGGGCAGGCTTTGGCAAACTTCATCGCCGAGTTCAATGGCTTCCCTCAAGAGACGACAGCCACCCCCATTCGGAAACCATGCCAGATCTTCATTGATGGCTCCTCCTGCAATGCCAGAGGGGGAATAGGGGTCCACATAATCGACGAGATAGGGTGAGAATACCATAACATGGTAAAACTTATGTTCAAGACAACCAACAATGAAGTTGAATATAAAACACTAATAGCAGGAATTTCTATTGTGAAAACATTGTGTGACGCCCCGACTCCCACGTACAAAAAGTCTCGAAAATCGTGACGTCAGGATGATGACAACGCGGTCACGCACCCCAACGACACATGCCAAGTGTGTGAAATGCAACACGTGTACAAAAATAAAATACACGGCAATGTTAAGTCAAATAACTAAGTACCAGAGTTTAATACAATACAAAATAGTACCGAAATCTACAAGTCAATATAATACAATTTTCTTGTTCTCAAAACAACACCAAATAAAAATTCAAATAAAATATAGCCAAATGTCCTTAAAATAATACAAGAGTTGAAAATACATAAGCCCGAGTGATCCCAGATCACTCCTCCGGCGGAGCCAACTCCTCAGGCTCAGCCTCCTCAACCTGCATCAACAACACCAAAATCTACAATACCAGAAAATGGTACCGCAGGTAAGTAAAACCCAAAAAAATACCCCAAGACATAAACTTATAAATGCAACCAACACGATGTATGCACATGATGATCCAAACGCCAAAACCCAGGAAAAACATCATTTCTCGTAAAATCACAAGTTTTACTACACACGCCAAAAAATCACCATTTGGCACAAATTAATATCCAGGAATAGTTACATTAATTCCAATTTATCCGTATGCACCATGGCCTCCCCTAGAGACCATCCACATACACTGGCTCCCTTTGTCACACCACAGGTAGCGACCGTGCGAGTGACACAATACGAGTGATGCTCAGTTCCGCGCCCACCGCGTACATAGCCAAACATCCTCTGATCCCCGCCAGTCCGAGGGATCACGGGAGTCGGATCGAAAGCGCTACCATCTCGTCCAAGTCCCGAGCAACAGCTCCAGGGGACGACACTCAGTATATTCCGCTCCCGAGTGCCCAGAGGAGCTCCACCGAGATAATACCCTATCTCGACTTGGGGGTGATACACACACACCTGAAAAGCCTTTTCCATTAAAACACAGTTTCCAAATACACACTCACGCATGCGTGCACAATGTCATGAAACCAATCAAATACCAAACAAAGCACAATATAAACAATTCACAAAAATACTCTGTCTCAAACCATCCACCCCCGAACTCCTCGGACTCAGTCCGGAACCAACCAGGATACAATATATATATAGCAGTTAATTGCAAAAATATATTTAAATCTTAAAAGTCTTTTGGAGAAATACTTACAGTGCTTTAAAATATTTTTAGGAGGATCGCGGAGGTGCAAAAGGCAGCTGGAATGCAACACAACAGTGTTTTTACACTGTGGCCGAATACACTGTATACCCAAATTTCAATGGAGTCAAACGAAGACTTAAAATTGATAGGGTAGGGCCTATGAAGTGTGGTGAAGCTAATGGTATCGAAGGTTGGCCGTGGGTGGCGGCCGAATGGGCGGTAGAAGGTCGGAAAACTCGAATCGGGTTTGGTGTTCGATGGGGCGGCTCCGGCGACGGATCGGAGCCGGGGTTGGGTCGGTTAGGACTGCAAAAGGCCGGTGGTGAAGTGGTTAAGAGCTGGTGGCCGGACGGCGGCGCAGCAAGGAGGAAACCACCGTGGGTTCGAGCGAGCCGTGGAGGCAAACGGCTGCGGGGCTCGGGCTGAAATTGGTGGGGCAAGGTCGCCGGTGCACGGGGAATCCGGTGGCACCGGCGGTGTCGACCACGGTCGGCCGACGGCGGCGCTGCGTGGAAGAGACCGATCGGCGTGGGAGAGAGGAGAAAGAGAGAAGAAGCAGCTCGCGCGCGGGAGAGAGAAAAGAAAGAAGAAAAGAAAAGGAAGAAGAAAAAGAAAAAGAGGAGGGAAAAAGTGAGATCCAGTCTTTTCATCTTGGGTCCCGAAAAATTCAACAAAGAGGATTTTAAAACTGAAAACTAAATAAAATAATCCAAACGCAGTGAAATATTTAAATAAAACAATAACTATTTTAAAACCCATAAACCAACCCATTTAAATTAAAGATCATTTTAAATGCCAAAACAGTAAATAAATTCAAGAAAACACCATAAAAAAAATTAATTTTCACAATTTAAAATATTATAAATAATATTTAAAAACTCCCAAAATTTTAAAACAAGATAATCAATCACTAAATAAATTAAATAAATCATTCATTAAAAATACACTAAAATCTGGGATGTTACACATTGAGGGCTATCGAGGTTGAAATAAAGGTGAATTCCCATACTAAAACCAAAATGGCTGAGAAAGTATTTAAACCAAGTCTGGGAGAGTCATGATTGATTCTCATACTTCAATATTATGCCAACACCTAGAAAAAGCAATTATGTAGCATACAAACTGGCAAAAGCAGCATCAGGAATGGATGAGTCCATCTTACCATGGGAAGTGGAGAAGATAATAATCGAAGTCCCGTTAGTCGGGGGAGAAGTTAATGAGGATTCAGGTCAAGTATTCATCCTCAGGACACCCTAAAGCTAATGCACAGGTAGAGGTCACGAACAAAGCCTTACTAGGGATGTTGAAGAAAAAGCTCATGGGCAAAAAAGGAGAATGGGCAAAAGAGCTTCCAAGGGTGTTGTGGGCTTACAGAACTACAAAGAAGACCCCAACTAGAGAAACCTTGTTTGCTTTAGCATATGGGAGTGAGTTAATGTCCCTAGTAGAGGTTAGGTTACCCACCAATCGCACTCTCCACTTCAACCCGCCACAAAACGGCAAGGCAATATAAGTGCACCTCGACCTCCTGGATGAAGAAATGGAAGAAGCAGAGCTCCAAACATTCTTGAATAAAAGAAAAACGGAATACTATTACAATAAAAGGGTCAGGCCCAGGACCTTCAAGACAAGTAATCTTGTACTAAAAGAAACTAGGGTAACGACAAAGGAGGAGGGAAAGTTTGGCCCCTGTTGGGAGAGGCCCTATGTTGAAATTGCTAGCCACCAATCGGGACCATATTGCTTAAAGGATGACAAAGGGAAGGAACTACAACATCCCTGGAATACAAAGCACCTGAAAAAAATTTACCCTTGATTCTGTATATTTTGATAGTGAAGAATAATGAATAAAGATGATTATTTTCCTTATAGGCGTGTGCAAAAACAAATAGGGCATGCAAATTAAACGACCCCGCGACCCTGAAAATATAAAAGTCGAGTCCAAAGACTAGTAGTGAAACAAAAAGGCTCCCAGGTCAGATGACCCCACGACCCCCCAAACACCAAAGATACAAAGACATGGGGTGAAACAAAAAGCGCACCCAGTTCCGACGACTCTGCAACCCACCAAATACCAAAGGCAAGTCCAAAGACTAGTGGTGAAGCAAAGAGATTGCGCAAGTTAGATGACCGCAAGACCCTCTGAACACCAAAGGTGAATCCAAAGACTCGCAGCGAAGCAAAAAAGGCACCTAGGTCAAATGACCTCACGAAGCCCCAAACACCAAAGCTGACTCCAAAGACTCATGGTGAATCAAAAAGGATGCCCAAGTCAGACAACTCCGCGACTTCCCAAAGACCAACGACAAGTCCAAAGATTCTCTGTGAAGCAAAAAAAGGCATGCAGGTCAGATGACCCCGTGACCCTACAAACACCAAAAGCAAGTCCAAAGACTCGCGGTAAGGCAAAAAGGGCGCATAGGTCAACCTAACGACCCCTCAAACACTAAAGGTGATTCCACATTATCATGGTGAAGCAAAAAGGGCATGTAGTTCAAACGACCCCACGACCCCCTAAACACCATAGTCAAGTACAAAGACTCGTGGTGAAACAAAAAGGGTGCCTAGGTCAGATGACCCTGCGACCCTCCAAACACCGAATTCGAGTCCAAAGAATCAGGGTGAAGCAAAAAGGGCACGTAGTTCAAATGACCCTATGACCCTCCAAAAACCAAAGTTGAGTCCAAAAAGTCATGGTGAAGCAAAAAAGGCGTGCAAGTAAGACGTCTTGGCAACCCTCAAAACACAAGAGGCAAGTCCAAAGAATTGCGATGACGCAAAAAGGGCACGCAAGTCAGACGACCCTACGACCCTCAAAAATCAAAGTTGAGTTCAAAGACTCGCGGTGAAACAAAAATGGCACCTAGGTTAAACGACCCCACGAGCCCCTAAACACCAAAGGCGACTCTAAAGACTTGCGGTAAAGCAAAAAGTGCGTGTAAGTTAGAAGACCCTGCAACCCCCCAAACACCAAAGGTGAGTCAAAAGAATTGCGGTGAAGCCAAAAGGTCACTCAAGTCAGACAACCCCACAACCCCCCAAACACCAAAATCGAGTGCGATGAAACAAAAAGGGTGCCCAGGTCAGACAACCCCGCAACCTTCCAAACACCAAAGGTGAGTCCAAAGACTCACAGTGAAGCAAAGAGGGCGCACAGGTCATACCACCCCACAACCCGCCAAACACCAAAATCCAGTCCAAAGACTCGACGTGAGCCAAAAACGATGCCCAGGATAGACTACCCCGCGATCCCCAGGCACCAAAGTCGAGTACAAAGACTCGTGGTGAAGCAAAAAAGGTGCTCAATTCAGACGACTCCGTGACCCCCATACACCAAATGCCAGCCCAAAGACTCGCTGTGAAACAAAAAGGGCACGCAGGTTAGATGAACCGGCCACCCTCCAAACACCAAAGGCGGCTCCAAAGACTCGTGGTGAAGTAAAGAGTGTGTGCAAGTTAGATGATCTCGTGACCCTCCAAACACCAAAGTCAAGTCCAAAGACTCGCGATGAAACAAAAAGGGAACCCAGGTCAATCAGCCCCGTGAGCCCCCAAACACCAAAGTCAACTCTAAAGACTCATGGTGAACCAAAAATGGAGCCCAAGTTAGACAACCCCACCAAACACCAATGGCAAGTTCAAAGATTTGCTGTGAATCAAAAAGGGCACCCAGGTCAGACGACCCTGCGACCTTTCAAACACCAAAAGTGAGTCCAAAGACTTATAGTGAAGTAAAGAGGGCGCAGGTCAGACCACCCCACAACCCTCCAAGCACTAAATTCGAGTCCAAGAACTTGCGGTGAACCAAACGGGGTGCCCAGGCCAAACTACCCCGGTACCCTCTAAACACCAAAGGTGAGTCCTAAGACTTAAGGTGAAGCAAATAGGGTACGCAAGTTCGACGACTCCACAACCCCCAGAACGCCAAAGATGGATCCAAAGACTCACAGTACAACCAAACAACCCCACATGTTATTATTTTAATCAAGTCCAAAGACTCACGATGGAAAATGCGGTCCACTTTAGCGACTCGTTAAAAGCATGAAGCATACATTGTTCAACAAAAACAAGCATCAAGCATCCAAACATTGAAAAAAACTAACACAGCGGATCACGACAAGTGTTCATACATTGTTCAACAACAAGAGTACATGGGGATACAAAATGATAAAAGATCTTAAGAGGCTGGAGTAGTAGAATTTGCAGTCATGGACGTTGCAGCGGAGAAGGTGTCAGGCATGGTGTCATGCACAATGCGTCCATGAATTGGTGTGAAACTGGGTCAATTTTGAACACCTCAAGACTCAATTTCTTAAGGTCAACACAAGGATTCACAAATAGGAAGGACCTGAGCTATGCCACACCAGTCCCATAGCCATAACTGAAAGCACGGTCGTGTACAGATCTGGCCAACACTTAGGTGATAAACGAACAAGTTCCTCCTGCGAGGAGAGCAACGCTGATTCCAGCTCCAACACCTGTTCACTTCTTGACCTTCGCATCGAAATACAACAAGGCATTGTTCAACTTCTTCCAGTTCTCATCTGCCCACTCCCGGTCCTTCTTCATTGTGGCATGCCTCAGAGAGAGCTCATTCAAAGCCCCCTGCCCTCTGACCCTCTTTGGCAGTCACCACAGTTTCTGAAAGTTCAAGGCAGTGTTGTTTAGCAATTGCCAATTCTCTTTGGGAGGAACCCAGTTCCCCCCGAAGACCAGACAACTAGGCCCGAGCATAATCCCTCTCTGCCCTTAGCAGTGTTAGCTCAAAATTGTTTTGGTCTTTGGCTAGGGTTAAAAGAACCTTGGTCCAGATGGCGTCCTCATTCTCCTAACCCAAGCAAGGACCATACTGACGCAAGCTTGTTCTTGCTCCGACAGAGGGACTGCCACTACTTTGCAGTCAATAACTCTACGCCATTTGGTGCAGACAGGGAGTTTTCCCTTTAGGGCTTCATGGTCAGGGAACTACCAATCTTGGCCTGAAATGAAAAGGAACTTCTTTTGCCATTGTTTGGCATTGGAACGAGAAGATTCAAATCGCACAAGGTGTCCAAAGTGGTAAGTCTTAAGCCATGCACAAAAGCGCAGGGTGGCAATGCTACTTTCTCAGTGAAGTCTTCGTCATCGATGGCACCCCGGCGAGGGAGTGCAATAATCACAGATTCGGGAATCCTATAAGATGTCCTTAACTTAGTGAGATCCTTAGTGGGGAGAACCAAGCACCAATCAACTCCCTTGAAATAAGGAACATCTCTCTAAATGGATGATTTGGGAGCCAACGAGGGAGTGCCATGGGGGGGGGGGAAGCTGGGAAGAATCTTGTTGGGCCATCAAGAATCGAAGGGAGCTAGGGTTTTGCAGCAAGAACAAAGAAATATCATGGATTGTAGGGAAAACAAGAAGAGAGAAACACATGAATGTGAAAGAAAGAGGAAAGAAGAGGGAAGAAGAGGGAAAACATGAAAATATGTGAATGTTAGAGAAATGAAAGGGAAAAAGAGTAAAAAGGTAACTATGAAAGGGTAGCGGAGTGACAGTTATGTGATCGAGTAAAGAAATCAATGGGGGCTGACAACGACATTATTACACAATCTGATGATGTAACGGAAAGGGAGGATTCGCTGAACCTGGGAGACGCGTGTCATAGAGATGGATGATTTTTGAAATCTCCAAAGGCCTTGGGAAATGAACGTCAAGCAGGATGTTTTCTAGATTCCTGCCCAAAGAAGGCGTACTCAGTAAATAACTATTTAATAACCGCCACGTCTGCACATAACTGTCGAAGTGTGGATAGTTACACATCTAAAGGGAGACAATGCAGTAGACCGTCAGTGACATTACAGCCCAAGTTATAGGAAGGTTAATCGACAAGCAGGGTAGCGCCGTCAATTGTTTAATTCTCTGGGCACTCACGCAAAGGGAATTAGCAGGGTGACTGGAGGGACCTTTATAGCCCTTCATAGGGAACGGGCCGGCCTGCTTGGAGGCTCAGCCTAATGGATAGCGAGAATGAGGTCATTGAGTAGGTTTTAGAGGCCAACACGACTCCATTTGGTAACAACCAAGTGTAACAGAATATATAATTAATCTATGGAGTTGGGATAAACTCCACATTTATGGGAGAAGATCAAACCCAACGGGATAATCATCATTGGTATTTATCGATAATCTACCGCACTTATATGTACAGTAAGAAGGTGACAAGTGCAAGTAACTACTCATTGAATCAGAATCTTAGTGGTAACCTATTCTACATATCACTAACTTAGGCATCAGAGGTTCCTCAGGCATGTTGGGCCATCATCTTTGTTTGTTGCAAGTAGAGAGCTTTGGTGGATCGTGGAACACATCCTTAACACCTATAATGGCGCGGCGGTGGTGTGAACGTTGCTCTGGTGGTCACGATGAAAGTGCTGCAAACAATGGCAGTGTTGTTTCTCATTGCGATGCAATCGCTCTGGTAGCATTGCACCTCGTCGTGCACTATGGTGGGAACGACACCATGTGCTACTACTCTTGGTTGCGCAGTGCACTGCACACAGCTCTCATACTTTAGGTGCTGCATTGCCAAAGTGCGCGTTGCTTTGCTCTAAAACATAGCACGCTTGTGGTTCCATGGTGCGCGCAGTACTTCCAAGTGAAGTCGTAGTTGGCTGCAGCCCTTTGTGTGCTCGCCAATGTTGCTTGCTACCTCGTGCTGCATCACAGTGTGTACTACGTGGAAGACATTGGTTGCCACAACACCCAACCGATTCACACTGCACCCATTACTAACCAGTCGGTGAGCACAGCATTGTGAGTGGCACAAAACCTCGAGAGCACCTAACATCATTATCAACGTGGCACATTTAGCTATGGTTGCATGGTAGTGCTAAATCCTTATGGTGCTCACGGTGCCATGGCAGAACACTGTTGCACAGCACCTCTGCGCGAGTTTTGCCCCACGCGGCGTTTGTAGAACCGAGGAGCATAACACTGAGCATTCAACACCCTCAAGTGCATAGTGTAGTCCACATGTCGCAGCACTGTGATGTGCAATGGCTCCAGGCTCACGGGGATTAGTGCCACTATGTGAGTATGGCCACTACCTATATAGAGGTGCTGGTGCTCGTGCAGTGCGCTGTGATGCACAACCATCTCTTGTCGTAACGACTATTCTCAGTAGCCATTGTTATAATGGAAAAGAAATCTCTTTCCATAGTAAAGCGTTTTGGTAAAGGAAATCACAACATGCATGATCAAAATATAAATCCGGAACAATCGATTTGGCTCTGATACCGATGTTAAAAATACTATATCAGAGTACCAATAGAAATGTTTACCTCGAGCGGAAAATCTCAGATCGAGTGCGGTTGTTCCACAAACTTTCACGACCGTTCTTATTCATCTAGAATCATCCTTGTCGATGTTGGAGTGTGCTATAGGGTAATCTAGAGCAACACCCACAAATTCCACAGCTTAAATGCTAAAACTAGAGAGAACTATACTTGAGAGAGAGATTTTCTAATTGTGCATAAAGTGCCTCATCTAAAAGGGGAGGAGCTATATGTAGCCTCTGCAATTGTAATCCCTGACTGGCCATTAAGGACTAGCCATCAAGGCTCATGAATTAGCTATTAAGCCACTTCATTACCTCTAGCCAAAGAAAGGGGAAGGGGTGCCCATAGGTGCCTTTACTACAGTACACATACATAATCTTTTTTTTACAATGTTGTTTTAAATGAAGGTCATTTATAAAAATTTGAGACACATGAAAACAGTTTTAAATTATTCTTTTTTTCACGAAGTAGCTTGCATTAATTGTCAAGTTAGAGTAAAATAAATTGTAAACAATTATATGATATTTTTTGGCTGGCTGGCATAAAAAATGGGCACAAGGAGTTGAATTGATGTGCAGATCTCACGAGATGCAACTTGTTGCAACAAAATCTCGATCATTGATAGAGACATAGAGCAGTGTTTAAACAGTAATACCAAAAAATAAAGAATATAATCAAATCAAACACTATAAGTACAAGTAAATGGCTTAGTCAAGTTAGACAGAGACATGCATAATGTGCTGTATTTAATTTCATAGATACATCCTTTTAATTACGTGTTGTAAACTTTACTTATGAAGCCGATCGAGTACTTCAATGGCTGCACTACTGGAAGAAACATCTTCTTCTTAATTGTTTTCTTTTGTTCTTTCTTCTACTTCTTATATCTATCCTTCTCAGACTTGCATGCCAAAAGCAAATTATATATAAATATAAATATATATATATATAGTAGCAAGACATTGGATTGGCATGCTTTAAGAAATCAAGATGTGTGATCAGAAAGCATATATAATTGTGTAAATCATGTATCATATTTATATAGAAACAACGTGCACCACCTGTGTGCCAAAACCCAGCTGGCCAAATAAATTAAAACAAGCTCTAGCTTAAGTTTTCAAACCTAATAACTTAGGAATATCTTCTAGAATGATTTTCCCTATGTTTTGAGATGATGGGTTACTGACCCACTTTCCACACGGCATATATATCATTTTTGAGTGAACATAACTAGTACTCACAAATCAATGCCCCCTTAGTAATTCGATATAAAAATTTATTTACAAATCTGTTTATTGACAACCAAACACGCTATGTGTACCGATTTAGAATTCTATCATTCTGGCCAGCTGACATGAAAGAGTACTATTTGTATTTTGAATGTTTTTATAACTATACCGAGTACTACAGTAAGTGATTTGTTTACATATTAACTTGTAGGCATTAAAACTCAATCAAATAATAAAACCCATTTTAGAAATAATATTTGCAGTTCCATGACATGCAAGTCTTACGCACTCTCTTTAAAAAAAATAGGTAAATATGAGACCCACATGTAAAAATTAATTTTTTAATAATAAACTCTACTCTTTTCTAAAATGAGTGTGCCGAACTTGCAAATCTTAAGACTACCTATATATATATATATATATAACATTGCTCAAACCATTTTCATGTAGATATAAAAATAAGATTAAATTATGGAGGCAAATGAGTAGTTAAAGAAACAAGAAAGCAATTAGTGTCGTGTAGACAAAAAGAAACCCTATGAGAAGAAAATGAGTGAGGTTAAAAACAAGTCAATTGACACATTGATTGATAACTTGATAAGTGGACATCATCAAGCTTGTTTAGCTTTTTCATATGGAAAGACTTGAAAGGGATCATCATGGTTAACTGTCGGTACGAGTACTATATTGCAAAAATTAATATTTTTAACGGAATTGTGGGTCCATATATAGTCCTAAATGATTGTCGGGTGTTACCACTCTACACCAAAAGGGTCCAACCCTAAACATGCGAGGAAAAGCTTAAATTTCCTAAGCTCGCCCCCACCTAGGGCGGCAGGGCCCCCCACCAAAAACAAAATCTCTACTGATCTTGAACATCATGTAGCACCAAAAGTCAGACGGCATATATATATATATATATAGAGCACTTGGTTCATTATAAAAGTGTGATTTATTTGTATTCATATAGTGCATTGATAATCACCGGCCACCACCATCTCCGCCGATCAACGTTAGATCAGTTCGATGATAGGAAATAGTTTAATATTTCGATCATTATAATTTTAAGATGAATATTATTTTTCATCTTAAATTTTATTATATTTAGTCATAATACCGATTGGATATTAAGGAAGGTTCCATGGATCAAGCCAAGACACAAGACCAGATTTCCAGCCTATGATTTTTGACTATCACAATCTTTCCATTTATTGTAAATTACATTATTCCTTGTATAACATAATTTCTGTATTAGCATACTTGCCTTAAATAGTTCTCTATAACTAGTGTATTTAACAGATAGCATACATCAATGAAATGTAAGGTGTTTTCCATTGAAAACGTGTGCAGTGTATTCTCCTATATTGGAAACTACTTAAATGCGAAATCAACTAGTGTGACTAAAGAAAGATAAAATCCCAGAAGAAAAACACTAGCATTTCTCATATTTCAATTTAAGACATGATCTCATATATATATGATCTGCCGGCTTCTTTACTAAAGCATTTTTCTCACTTTTTTTTTTTAAATTTTCTTTTTATTATTCAGAAGTCCTTTAACGGGCTTTACAATGCAAAGCTAAACTTTATGAACATATATATTTAAATTCGACCGTTGAGTTTTCTTGAAACTAATTAATTACTCGTTTTTGGCTGGTATGTAGGAGGATCTTGAGCATGATTCTCAGCTAGCCTAGCTATATAATAAATATATATATATATATATATATATATATATATATATGCCTATATAGTTGTATAAAACAGTAGATGGAAGAGTTTATAAATTCGAAACGGCCTCAGATTCGATTTGAATATGATGAGAAGGAATATATGTTGTTTCTTCCCTACTAGACGTGATAGATTGCAATCATGCTTATCATGGAAGAGGAATATATTTCAGAATAACAGAGAATTTCACCTGTTCTGGTAATTAATGATGCAAGGGGGAAGACAAATTTGACATTTGTAGAAGGTTGAAGAACATGTTTATTCAAACTCTAGTCTGCTTTTAATTAATTTACACCCTTTTCTGTTCTGCTTTGCTTTGCTTTTCCACGTGATTTTCTCCCTATGCAAACAAAAAGGAACAAAAACACCAACAGTACTACCAATTAATATAGAAAAGTTACATCCATCCAACAGAAAATTGAGGGACGAAAATCATGAAAGCAGACATCTAATCATCATGATCGCCTTCGTTGACACCAAGAAATTGACAACCTCAAGCAACGGTTTTGTGCACACATTTTTATAGCTAGCACACATTTTTATATAATTCTTAGAAAAAGAGAGGGGGCGGCAGGCCATTTTGATGATTAGTTTGCATATTTAATTCGAATATTGGAATAATTTTAATTTATATAGATACACATAATATGTAACTTTTTACAATATTTATAAAATATTTAATGTTCAAAAATATATATGGAAAATAATAAATGATGAACGTAATTTATATTTTACTTATTTATTTTACAATTTAGAGTCTCAAATGCGAACAAAAATTTAAAGATAGATCCTAGCTCGTTCCCAAATGATGTGATTTCTTGGTTTACATCATTATAGGTGTTGCCATAACTAGGCATATAATGATTAAAGCTTTACCCTTAATTAATTATACATCTCGACCTCTTTCCTCGAATGGTCTCATTTTTAATTGATTCTTAATATTCTAGAAAGATGCTCATATGTTACACAGCTCAACTACTAAAAAATATCGTCCTTCTTGGGTACTAAAAAATAATTATATATATATTGTATATTACACGATATCGTATAATATACAATATATATATATATATATATATATATATAATTATTTTCATGAATAGCTTAATGATAATAGTACTGATCTTAACAGACAAAACCATGATCAAATGGTACTTAAGCATGCATGTTGCTTTCTTCAAGAGTCACTATTACTAATGTATCTGCAGTCTAAGGAACTTGAGCAAGATATTATTAATTTCTAAAGAACAGTAATTGAGTTGAGAGCAATGGTTGAAGAGAGGCTTAATTGGAAGCTACTATATCACTCAAGAGATGATCAGTGGTCCTCTTATGAGTAAACCCCACGTTATATATATTTCCAGCTCACCTCTCTCTCTCTCTCTCTCTCTCTCTCTCTCTCTACACATCTGCATCATACACGTATAAATATAAGCCAAATTGAGAGAAAAATAGGTCTACTTTTCTAAAAATGGAGCAAATATAAGGAAGCTTTGGCACTCAAAACTCAATGGTGATCAGGTCCTCATTTGAGGGGGCTGAAGAACAGTAGGCCAGATATGGGCCATCGCTGCTGCAGCAAACAGAAAGTCAAGAGAGGTTTATGGTCTCCTGAAGAAGATGAGAAGCTCATCAAACACATAACCACCCATGGCCATGGTTCATGGAGTTCAGTTCCAAAACTTGCTGGTATATATCCTTCTCTCCAAATAATTATTTCCTAATATGTATGGAACTCAAGTTTTTGTTTCATCGATCTTTTTCAAATGGGTGTATTAATTCTTGCTGTGGTCTTGAACTGCAGGCTTGGATAGGTGTGGAAAGAGTTGCAGGTTAAGATGGATAAACTATCTGAGACCAGATCTAAAAAGAGGTTCATTTTCTGCACAAGAGGAGAGGATCATCATTGATGTCCATAGGATTCTTGGCAACAGATGGGCTCAGATAGCCAAGCATTTGCCAGGCAGAACAGATAATGAAGTTAAAAACTTTTGGAACTCTTGCGTTAAGAAAAAGCTCATTGCACAAGGTTTAGATCCCAACACTCACAACCTCCTTCCTTCTCATAAAACCATTAACAATCACTACAATGGATGCAATTTGTCTCATCCCAAACCTACTTCAGTTTTCTCTGTAAATTCACAAATGGAAGATGCTTGCATGGACATGAACACACCATTTTCGACATTACTTTCTCTTCTTCCAAGTGATCCAAGCACTCATTTCCCGCATGACAGTCCAAACATTCCAATGTATGAACACCAAAGCCCTCATTTTGTATGGACAATACAAGAACAAAATCCAAACGCTTTCATGGACTCCTCAATGGGAACAAGTACAGTTCCAATCTCGATCTCTCCTCCCACAAATCCATCTGGGTTTGGAATTCTTGAAGACAACTGCCTCTGGAATAATCCTAGTAGCCTTCAACGTATTGAGGTCAGCAGACAGGATGAAATGTTTCAGCCAGAGCAGACTGCTGTGAAGAATCCACAGCACGAGAAGGCCAGTGAACTGCAAATGGAAAATGCCCATATATTGAACATGGACGCTTCATTTAGGAGCTCTAACTTTGGTTTTGATTTTGTGGAGTCCCCAGGAATGTGTTGTGGTATGCATTACAACACAAGTCCAGTGGATGAATTTGCATGGGATTGTTAGCTGACTTAGCTCCTCCCCTCTTCCCTCTTAAATATGGAGCTCTAACTTTGGTTTTTGATTTTGTGCAGTCCATACTAATGCCCTTTTGGTATGTGCTATAATATTGTGAGTCTCGTAAATCAATTTGCATGGGATTGTCTTTACCCCCCGGCCTCTCTCCCCACCCCCTTACATCTGTTGTCGTATTAGTTTCTTTTGTTCTGTAGTCTGCTGAGCAGTGTGCTGATCTCTCTCTCTCTCTCTCTCTCTCTCTCTCTCTCTTCCCCTCCTGGGATATATGCTACTTAGGAAGTTTGAAAGGATGAAATTACTCGAAGGGAAAGGAGAATAAGTAATGCCATCTGTTCTACATTTTTCTTTCCAGTCATTTGGGCTTTCGATTTCTTCTTCAATGCAACTAACTAAAATCTCTTATTTATTTGTTTATTATATATGGACAGTAGAGCAGCCTGAGCGGCTGAGCCTCCATTCGAAAACGATCAAAATGCAGAAAATTTACTGTGTCCTTTTCAAACTTAAACATTTCAGGTTAATCCTCTGGATTACTATTTGAAACTCGATCCAAAGTGAATATACTCGATCTTAACCAAAAGACCTATATGGCAAATTATTTCCTACCATCCATCCTATGTGCTGCATTAAAAAGTCAAAAGACAACTTTGACCGAAATAACCACTAGTAGTACTACTTGATAATCATTGCACCAATAGCTCTATTACTTTGTCAATAATGATGCCAAAATAGATTATGCAATTCCATTAATAAAAAAAGGTGACCATGTGCATTAAATTCATAATTCTCCTTGAAGTTTACATATTTGCAATCTATTATAAACACTATCTATAACCACGATCCTAGAGTCAACTTAATTTAACCTCTTCTCTCTCTTTTTTCATCTCTTTTTGGGTATTTTTTTCCTCCTTTTCTTTTAGGTGGGGCTGACGGGGGAAATTGTAGTTAACCTTTCCCCTCAATACATGATGGATCCTTTCTCTCCAAATGTTACACATTCAAGGATGACCCTCTAGCCACTACATCTCACTTTTATTCGTTTCTTCTTGTAACTATTATGCAATTAATGATACCCTTGAACTAACTTAGCTTTCTCTAGTTACATGTTGAAAGGGATATGATTGTCCTATCTAAGGGAAAACCAAACCATGAAACTCATGATACTTTCATACCCTTAATTTCTCTCCCCAATGTGAGAACGCATCCCGACGTGGCCACTCGATCCCATGGTGTGTGGATTGAGGCTCCTCCCTCATTGTCTCCATCATTTTTCTTTCTATCCTATCCATCACATATCTCCTCTTGTTTCGCTTCTCTTTTCCTTCATCCCTCCCTATCTCTCTTTTTTATTTTCTTTCCTTTCGCTTTGGAGCCTAGATATATCATGCTTTGTGCATGATCACTGTAGATGCATACATACTAATCCACAAAAAATACAAAACTCACATATATGGCATATACACATAGGCAGCCTATTCATAAAAATATAGCAATGGGTCGAACAATCCAAATAATATCTTTGCAAATAATTGGCAATAGTTTCTATTCATCTAGTACGTTACAAAGCCTAGAGTTATGTTCAAAGTCAAGATCTTAAACTCATGTCAACTCCTTTAGCCAACCAAAACATCTCTGGAAGGCCAAGTAGTCCCTAGTAAAGAGTGGGCGGAGCCAACAACTGTAAAGACCTACAAACCAAAGGGCAAAGGCCCGCACAACACAAATCAAGGGGCCAGCCGCCACGTTTCACCAAGACAGAATTAAAATCCTGTTGTCATTAACAACGACTTAATGATATAGCGAGAAGATATTATCCTTCATGATGACCACCCGTGGTACTCGTTGAGGGCATTGATTCCCTCCGGCATAACGGCTGATTTGGAACCCTAACAATCCGCAATCTAGTGATGATTAGAGAAGGTCAAGCCATGAAACAAGCCCTCTCCTTACACACCCAACCCATATAAATAAAGGTCAAAGGATACGTCTTGAGGTAAGATCTGAACTCTCTGAAAGTTAAAATACTCTTCAATCTTTATACTAACTTAAGCATCAGAGGTATACCCCACCACACCAAGCTCCACCTACCTTCTGGTTGCAAGTTATTAGAAGTCATTGGTAGATATACGAAACACATCTATAATAGTTGGCGCCATCTATGGGATTCTTACATCTCAATGTGCCTTTCGTAGGCTTGCAAAAACACGCTCCCAAGTAATCAAGCAGACAACAAGATGGAGGGAAGATTTGTAGATATGGAAGAAAGGCTAGGAGAATGACTTTGGAGATGGAGAATCTCCAACGATAGAATGAGTCTTTCAGACAAAAAGTGCAAAGAACGCTGCACCAAGCCACGCCAAAAGAAACGAGGTGGAATTGTAGAACACTGGCAAGATGAACTTCAACAATGAAGAGAAGAGGAAGATGCACCAGGATTTGCGTCACCTCATTGACAAATACATGGCTTTGAAGATAGGCACATCCTCCTCTGTTGAAAATCTACTAAACAACAACAACCTGCCTTACAATGTTGAGGTAATTATGGTGTCACTCCCACCCATGTTCAAAGTCCTACAAATGAAATTATATAATGTATTTAAGGATATTGTCGAGCATTTGGAAATGTTCAAAGCCCATATGACTCTCCAAGGTTTTTCCGGAGAGATCCCATGTCAGTCTTTCCCCTTGACTTTAAAAGGGATTGCAAGAGGATGTTTTGGAGCCTTGCAGCCAGGCTCCATAGATAGTTTCAAGGAACTCATCAAACAATTCTTAACACAATTTATGGCCAGCAAACTAAAGTGGCAGCCCACAGCATACCTCCTAACTGTTAAACAACGGGAAGACAAAAGCCTGAAAGCGTACTTTGCCAGGTTGAACAAAGAGCACATGACCATTAACGATAAAGATGAGAGGACTACTCTTGCGTCACTTCTAAGAGGTGTCTGGCCCCGGAACCCATTCAATTTGGAGTTGGTGAAAAGAACTCCATTAATAGTACGGGAGTTCATGGATAGGGCAAACAACTTCATCAATGCAGAAGATACACTCAGGGCCTTAACAATTCCGAGAAGGTCCGAACTGGAGCAGGCAGAAAATAGCTCCAAAAAGCCAAGCGACAAGAAAGTGCAGGAGAAGGCTAAGATGAAAAAAGGCGAGATGAGGGCCCATATTCTAGAAATCCCAAGCTAGCACACAAACTTGAACGTGCAAACATGGGCGAAGTAGACATGCTGGGTGATGGCGATTGAAACTGAAGAAACCACCATGTTTGCACCTACCACCAAGTGGAAAGGCATAGTACAGAAGATTGATATTCCTTTAAAAAAAAAATAGAGACAATGAGAGAAAATGGGGAATTGGAGCGATTAGTCACCCAGCATTTCACAGCTAAGGGGGATCTTCGGGCTTGAGGTTGGAGTGAACTTAAAGGCCACATAGAAGTGAAAGTCCAAAGTGACAACAAAATGCGAGGAAATCCTGAGGATGCACCTCACCAAAGTCCGGTTTGGAACAATGCATCCTTGGATGAGATTTGCGCAATTATGAGTGGATTCGCCAGGGGTGGCCCCACATCTTCCAATAGAAAAGGGTATGCATGGAGGGCTAGATACGAGGAACTGTTCTCGATAGAGAGGCCCCAAAACAAGCAAGAAACCAGAAAACAATCGCCATATCTTTTTGTGACAAAAACAATGAAGGGGTCCAATACTCCTATGACGACGCGCTGGTAATAACATTGTTGGTAACCAATTACATACTAGGAGGATTTTGATCGACAATGGCAGTTCAGCTGAAATCCTATTATGTGATGCTTTTACAAAAAATGGGATTGACCCAAGTTGACTACGCCATTTGCCCACACCATTGAAAGAATTCACAAGAGATATATAGCTCAACCTGTAGGCCCTTTAGGATAGGTTTAGGGAGTGATATGAGAATTTTGTGTTTTGTTTTAAAATTTAAAATATTATTTTTTAGTTTTGAGATTTGAAAAAGTTAAATTGGGATTTGAAAAAGTTGTATTGGAATTTGAAAAAGTTGAATTGTTTATTATATTTTATATGGAGATTTAAAAAAGTTGTAATGATGAGATAAGATGAGATGAGAACTTTGTGTGAGATGTGTTTTCCAAACCTATCCTTAATGTTCCATGTTCCACTAGCAAAGGACTATGCACCGCCACCACCATGACCGACTTCCTGATGGTGAAGGCTTCTTCTTCTTATAACTCTACTCTTAGGCTCCCAACTTGAATGGCCTAAAGGCTGTGACCTTTACCTACCACCTAAAGATGGAACATATGTAGGTGTAGGAGAAGTGCACGGCGAGCAAGTACTGGCATGAGCATGTTATGTATAAGAGCTCAATAATGGAGGAAAAACTGTACGAATGGTGGAAAGCTCGGAGTCTGGCAAAGCATCGCCACTATCGCCACCACCACCTGAACTCATCAACCATGAGGTAGAAACATGGGATGTGTAGAATTTGAACCAAGCAGAGGCGAATGAACCTCTGGAACTAATGACTCTAGATCCGAATCATCTTGAAACCGCTTAGAGGATTGGAACCAAGATGGGGTTCGAAATAAGGCAGCATATAAAGCAACTCCTAATCGAACACAAAGACGTGTTCGCCTAGAGCCATGAAGACATGCCCGAGATAGACAATGAGGTCATAGAGCATCGTCTATATGTAAGCCCAAAGGCCAGGAAGGTCCAACAAAAGAGGAGTTTCAGAACAGAGAAATATGTTGCGATAGCGAAAGAAATGGAATGACTTCTGGCCGCGGGATTTATCAAAGAAGCTCAATACCCAAGTGGTTATCCAATGGGGAATTGGTGACTTCACTGACCTAAACAAGGCATGCCTAAAGAATATTCCCTCTACCTCGCATTGATTTGATAGTGGATTCCATGGTATGACATCACTTGCTGAGCTTCATGGGTGCCTACTCAATATACAACCAAATCAGATGAACCCAGACGATCAAGAAAATACGTTGTTCATAACAAATTGTGGGTTATATTGTTATCAAGTAATGCCCTTTGGGCTGAAGAATATTAAAGCTGCATATTAAAGATTGGTGAACCGCATGCTTAAGAAACAAATAAGCCGGATGAAGGTTTATGTAAATGACATGCTCATCAAGGCCAAAGAACCCGAGCAGCATATAGGCGACCTGTGAGAAGCCTTCACCATCTTCCAATAATACAAGATGAAGCTTAACTAGACAAAGTGTGCCTTCAGTGTTGATTCAAGAAAGTTCATGTGTTTCATGGTCTTGGAGAAAGGTATAAAGGCCAACACAAAAAAATAAAGCAATAATGGACATGAAAACACCTTGAAATATAAACGAGGTGTAGAAATTAACTCGATGGATAACGAAGCTCAATAGATTCGTCTTTAGGACCATGAACAAGTGCTTGCCTTTCTTCAAGGTATTGAGATTCAGTCCTAAAATGATGAATGCGATCAGGTGTTTGAGAAATTGAAGGAATGAGTATCTATCCAACCGGTCACACCTAAGTCAAGCCAAATAGGAAGAAACCTTGTACTTATACATATCAGTCAACTCGGACACAATCTTGGCGGCTTTGGTGAAATACGAGAAGGGCAACCAAAGATTAGTGTGCTATACGACTCCAACCTTAAGGGAGCTGAGGCTCGCTTGGATGGACACGTTGTGATGGGAACCAAGGTGGGCCTAGTCATAAAGATCATTTGCATGTTCCAAATGAGCCAATTACAAGATCAAGAGCCAAGAAGATCAAGGAAGCAATGCAAAAATTGGTCCAATTCACTTGGGATGAAGCTAGCAAGAACCCAACACTCAAGATAGGTTTGAAAGAAGGAAAACCAATTTTGATCCACTTAATACAAGCTGTGGAAGACATGACTTAGGGTTATTGTTTGGGCCTATTATTATTGAAGGCTTTCAATTTGTTAAATGATTTATTTTATTAGTTTAGAATAAGTAGACTTGAGGATACTTGACCCACATATGTCTTATTGCTTATGAACTAGGGTTTTGGGAAGGCCTTGTATTATGGCCAAGGGCTTATTTGAAAAACTATGTTTTAGGAACTAAGGTTTCAAGAAGTACTGTAGCCGAATTATTGTAGCACGGCACTATTCATGCAGGGGTATTTTTGGGAGAAATGGCTTTATTTTGGCTAGAGTTTTAATTAGGTTTTGGTTTAAATACTCTTTGTAGTCTCATTTTAAGAGTAGACAATATTGAATTTTCATTGTGAGTTGAGTTTACTCCTCTTGTTCTTTATTGAACTTTTGAATTTATCAAAGGTAAATCACAACCTTTGTGGCGTTCCTCCTTTCAATTTAGGTTCTTAGAACAGGTTTTTCAACGGATCTAGATTTTAATATAATCTAGGTTTTTTAAATGAGTTCTAAACTAGTCTAAATTCTCCATCCATTGACTTGATTTTGACTTTCTTGGGTGAGTTTTCAAATTGATTGTGGGTTTAAGGGATTCCATTCTTATGGGTTCATATCATTTGGTATTCAGAACAAGGCTTCCAATCAGGTCTGATTCTATATTTTATTTCTTGTATATTTAATTCTAGGGCTCCATTATTCTAGGGTTACAAAAAAAAAAAAAGTGGCTGCCGAATTTCTTCACTATTCTTAGGGTTGCCAAAATTCATTGTTCTAGGTTTGTGTTGGCCGAAATTTCTTGTTTTAGGGGCTACCGTATATCACTTATTTTAGGATTTTTGAGTTATTGTTAGGGTTTTGTCAATTGCTTATTCTTTTGATTGTAACCAAATAAGTTGGTGAAAAAAAAAATCATAAAAAATAAAGGTATAGAAAATCCGAAATTTTTTTTAAACCTTATCATTAAAGGGGCAGCATACATCATTATAGTTGGTATCTTGTTTTATAGTTACTCTTTTATTTTTATAATTTTTTTTATTCTCGTGCCATTTTTATTCCTTTCATGTTTCTCTTATTCTTGTTTCTTGGACCTAATTACTAGTTAGGATAAAACAAGATTGCATTGTCTTGATTGAGTTCAATTAGTTCTTAAAGAACTTGAGTGGGAAAACTCTTGAGGTCAAAGGCAAGAGAGTGTGAGACTATTACCAAGAAAAAAGCCAATTAAGAGTGAAATACGAGTTAAGTGCCATTATTCAAGTGTAAACACGTAAGGGAGTGTGTGAGGTTTTTCACTAACATTCTTTTTGTGCAGAACATTACGATATGTCATAAGAGTGACTCATCACCAAAGAGTATGGCAGATAACTCATCCTTTGTGTTGCAAGTCATGCAACAATAGTTTGAACGATTGAACTTTGTGTTGGGTGAAGTGAGAGATAGGATAGATCATCAAGAAGCAGCGATTAGAAATCTATAAGGTGGGAAAGATAGGAGGCAATATAAGCCTAGGGTTGAAAATGAAGGAGATGATGAAGATGAGGAAAATTTAACATCTGAAGTTGGGTCTGGTAAACATAGAAGAGTTAGGCGTGAAAGAGGACTTGAGGAGAACCTAGAGAATTAGGATGGTGTAGATAGAGACCTTGAGAGCATCAAAATGAAAATACCATCTTTCTAAGGTAGAACTGACCCTAAGATTTATCTAGAGTGGGAGAAAAAAATAGAGTTGGTATTTAATTGTCATAATTACTCTAAGGAGAAGAAAGTGAAGTTAGTAGAATTGAGTTCATTGATTATGCTATTATTTGGTGAGATAAATTAGTGACCAATAGAAGGAGGAATTATGAGAGGTCTATAGAGACGTGGGGAAAGTTGAAAGCTCTCATGAAGCATAAATTTGTACCTAGCCACTACTATAGGGACCTTTACCAAAAACTACAAAATCTTACATATAGGTCTAGGAGTGTGGTGGATTACCATAAGAAGATGGAGGTGGCGATGATTCGGGCTAATGTAGAGGAGAACCGAGAGGCCACCATGGCTAGATTTTTTAGTGGTTTGAATAGTGACATGACCGATGTAATTGAATTGCAACATTATGTAGAGATAAAGGACATGGTGCACATGGCTATTGTGACGCCCCCAGATTCCGCTTGGGATAGGATAGATATCTGAAGCGTCGAGACATGTAACACAAAATTACCTGCCCCCGTTCATGACATATAAGATATAATGTTCCTAACATGCATCTAGCATTATGCAATATTCGCAACAGATAATTTTTTTTTTTAGCAATTCTATGCACCAAACTTATACTATCCCAAGAAATTAAAACGTAATTCATTCATACTTATCAAAATAAACATCCACGATTATAGTACGGGTCTCAGAAGACTGTAATCTCAAAACATAGGAGACCAGACTCCATATTTACATTACCAAAATACACTATTGGGCCAGTTTTTCGAGTAACGAGTAACTAGCGTAACTCGACAGTGAGGCCAGAATAATGTCCAAAAACTAACTATGGAAGTTGTATGCTCCGTGTCGTATCTGTGGCATCTAGTCAACCTCCTCCAGTCTACCAATGTTCGCTCTCTACTCTGATCCTGACACATCGCCTACCATTCAGGGAGAATGGTAGTTGGGACTACTATGGTGAGATTTGATTACAAATCTCAGCAAATTAACAGGAAACTTCCACACAGGTTAATGATGCATGCATGGCAGTAAAAGCATGAATGCATAATCAAAGTTGTAAATAAGCATATCATAACTTGACATAACATAGCTTGAATTAATAAGCATAACTTAACTTGACATAACATGGCATGAGCCAACATATTTTGAACTGAAACTGAGACTTAGCTTGACGTGACATGACATGTATGTGAACTTAAAACATAACATGGACTAGCAACATAGCATGAACATGAACATACATAATTTGAACATGAACTTGAACATAACATGAACCTGAGCATAACATAACATAAACGTGAATTTGAAACATAACGTGAACGTGAACATAACCTGACATGAACGTGAGCTTAAAACATAATATGAACTTGAAACATAGCATGAACGTGAACATACATAATATGAACGTGAACATAACTTGACAGGAACATGAACTTGAAACATAGCATGAGCGTGAACATACATAACATGAACGTGATCTTGAACATAACATGAACGTAAACTTGAACCTAATATGAACTTGAACATAACGTGACATAAATGTGGATTTGAAACATTTTCTTGTCTCATGGGGTCACCATGATAGAGTAGTCTTATCTCATGGGGTTACCATGATTGCGTAATCTTATCTCATGGGGCTACCATGATTGCGTAATCTTATCTCATGGGATTACCATGATTGCGTAATCTTATCTCATGAGGTTATCATGATTACGTAATCTTATCTCATGGGATTTCCACGATTGCGTAATCTTATCTTATGGGGTTATCATGATTAAGTATTCTTATCTCATGGGGTTATCATGATTGAGTATTCTTATCTCATGGGGTTACCATAATTTAACATAGCTTGAACATGACATAACTTGAAACTTGACATGAATGTAAAATGACAGACATGACATACTTTGAGACATAAATATAACAGACAACATTTTATAACATGGCATACGTGTAATAGATAATATTTTGTAACATAACATGACATGTAATAGACAATATTTCGTAACATGGCGTAACATGTGACTATGAATATTATGTGACATGACATACATTGAACACATGGCATACGTAATGTGACATACTTGCAACAGATAGTAACTTGTGACAGAATAATTCGTGAAATAGACGAACATGTGATGACATGGCATGGCATGGCATGACATATATAACAACATACAAACATAAACTGTAGTTTTCTTACCCATCACACATACATAGTAAACTGATAGTAAGTTAAGAGTTAACTTCTCTCGATCGTCGCATTCTATGAGAATAAAGCGTGAAACACGAGGAACTGTAAGAGGGTATTCGAAAAGTTAAAAATTTAATTAATAACAATTAAAAACATGAAATCAAGCTAACTTAGAATAAAATTATCATTTTACCCTCTACATGTGAAAAAATGATCATATTACCCCTAATTTAAGGATTTCACATCCTAACTCCAAAAATTACCCAAATTTACATTCCTCATGTAAATTTTGTCCTAAACTCAAATATCAACTCAGAGAAATTTAAAACCATACACAACTATTAAAACTCTATAGGTCCGAAACTTACATAGGCTATATCTATTGATTTTGGTTGCAATTTCATCCATCTTCAAAACCCATGATTAAACCAAAATTTTGTAACAAAGATCATCCTATCCTAAGTTTGAAACACACTTAAAATATCTATTAAGAAAGAGCTAAACATCAACACCAAACTTTTTGTAAAAAGACCCAAACTTTTTAACAAAAAGTAAACCCTTAAATCACAAGTCTTGACCTTAATAAAAACATCTCCAAGAATTTCAAAAAATCAAATCTTATTTCTAACATATTCATAACATCATCCTAAGATAAATCATGCTTTAAATCATCAAACAAAATTCACAAAACAGCACTTGAAATTTTTGATTTTTACACTTAGTCCAAAAACAGAAATTTTTCTCTAAACTAATTTTGATAAATCTCTTGATCTGTGGCTTAAAGGCATGTGATCTTCAAACTAAAATATCACATGATTTAAAAATGTGTCCTAAAGAAGATCCAACCATCAAACTTAAAATCACATGGCTAAAACTCAAGAAAACATGGATCTAACTCAACAATATCAAATCTTAGGCTTAACCGAAATCCTCTTGCATAGAAAAATCATATCTTTGGAACTAATACTAAATATCTTCAAAATAATATCCTAACATGCAAATAAGAGAATTAGAATCATCACATAAAAATATCAAAGCCTTTGGAGTAAGATTAAACCACGAAATATTCAAACTTTCTCAAAACAGAAACTGTTTTTCCACTTCCAGTTTTCAAGTTTCTAGATCTAAAGAAATCTATCATCAAAAACTTTAGTCATGCAATAAAATCTCAAGGAACATTCATAAACACATGCTAACAAGACTCCATAAACAAGCGTTAATTACTTTTTCAATTGGGAAGTATTAGGATAAGGTGCTTTGTGATATTGTTCCTATGCATGCTGGCCATATTTTGTTGGCGAGGCCGTGGCAGTATAATAGGATAGTGACACATGATGAGTTCAAGAATATGTAAAGCTTTGTAAAGGAGGGCAAAACAATTAAACTTGCTCCTTTAACTCGCTAGGTCTATGAGGACCAACTGAAATTGAAAAGTGAGGTTGTTCAAAAAAAAAAGAGTGAAAATGAGAGTGAACAAAAAAGAAAGAGCAAAAAAGAAAGAGTGAGAGTGAAAATGAGCAAAAAAGAAAGAGTAAAAAATAAAGTAGAGAGGTGGCTGAGAGTAAAAAAAAAAAATGGAGCCACGAGATAAAAAAGAAAGAGAATCTGCAGAGAGAAAAGGAAAGACAAAAGTGAGTTTCTATACAAGAGAGAGTGAGGTTAAGAGGGCTCGCAGATCGTCCTACGATTTTTCTTGTCTATAAAGAGTCTTATCTTATTCTTGATAAAACTAACCAGTCTCTTTCTAGTTTGGCTGTTTATTTGTTGCAGGAGTTTGAGAATGTATTCCCAGAGGAGATGCCTAATGAGTTGTCACCCATTAGAGGCATTGAGCACCAGATTGATTATGTGCCCGGAGCTGCTATTCCAAACCAACCAGCCTATAAGAGTAATCCAGAGGAGACAAAGGAACTTCAAAAGCAAGTTGAAGATTTGATGAGCAAAGGGTACGTGAGGGAGAGTATGAGCCCATGTGCAGTACCAATGCTACTAGTACCAAAGAATGATGGGACGTGGAGAATGTGCATTGATTGCAGGGTGGTCAACAATATCACGGTAAAGTATTGACATCTCATTCCTAGATTAGATGATATACTTGCTGAATTGCATGGCTCATGTATTTTCAATAAAATTGATCTTAAAAGTGAGTACCAATCAAATTAGAATGAAAAATGGTGATGAATGGAAAACTGCTTTTAAGACTAAGTATGAGTTTTATGAATGGTTGGTTATACCATTTAGACTTACAAATGCTTCCAGTACTTTCATGAGATTAATGAATCATGTCCTACGTCCGTTCATAGGTAAGTTTGTGGTTGTTTACTTTGATTATATCCTAGTGTATAGCAAGGACTTAAATGAACATATTGAGCATTTGAGATATGTGTTGAAATGTGAAAAGTTGTATGCTAATTTCAAAAAATAAACCTTTTGCATAGAAAAAGTTATTTTTCTTGATTATGTTGTTAGTACAAAAGGTATTGAAGTGGATGAAGAGAAAGTCAAGACCATCAAGGAGTGGCCAATGCCAAAAAGCATCACTAAGGTAAGAAGCTTTCATGGCTTAGCTAGCTTCTATCGGCGTTTTGTTAAAGACTTTAGCACCATGGTTGTACCACTCACTGAGATAATTAAAAAGAATGTTGGGTTTCATTAGGGAGCTAATCAAGAGAATACTTTTGCCACTATTAAATAAAGGTTGTACTCTGTACCTGTGTTAGTATTACTTGATTTTAACAAAACTTTTGAAATTGAATGTGATACTTCAGGAATAGGAATTGGAGCCGTTTTGATGCAGGATAGGCAGTCCATAACCTTCTTCAGTGAAAAGCTAAGTTTGGAGTTCCTGAAGTACCCTACTTATAACAAAGAGCTTTATACTTTTATTCGTGCATTAGAGACTTGGTAGCACTACCTATGGCTTAGGAAATTTGTGATCCACACCGACCATGAATCATTGAAGTATCTCAAGGGTCAAGGTAAGTTGAATAAAAGGCATAATAGATGGATGGAATACATTGAGACATTTCCATATGTCATCCGTTATAAGCAAGGTAAGGAGAACATTGTTGCTGATGCTTTATTCCGGAGGTATGTACTTTTTACTTCTATGAGTGTTAAGATGCTTGAGTTTGAGTATGTAAAAAACATGTATGCCAATGACGCTAACTTTTCTAAAATGTATAAGGCATTTGATAAGGCGGCATTCGGTAAATTTTAAAAGTATGATGGTTATTTGTTTAAAAAAAGTAAACTTTGCGTGCCAAGTTGTCCTATGCGTGAGTTATTGGTGCATGAGACACATGGTGGGAGATTAATGGGACACTTTGGTGCCAAGAAAACTTTAGATGCCTAAGATGAAAAGAGATATCAATCACATTTGTGGCAGGTGCATTACATGTAGAAAGGCCAAATCTAAGGTTTTGCTACATGGGTTGTATACACCCTTACCCGTTCCTAGTGAGCTATGGGTAGACATATCTATGGATTTTGTTTTGGGGCTGCCTAGGACAAAAATAGGTAGAGATTCTATTTTTGTGATTGTGGATAGATTTAGTAAGATGACACATTTCATTCCATGCCATAAAACAGATGATGCCACAAACATAACTGACTTGTTTTTCAGGAAGATAGTGCGACTCCATGGTGTACCTCGGAGTATTGTTTCTGATAGGGATGTTAAATTCTTTAACTACTTTTGGAATGTGTTGTTGAGAAAATTGGATACTAAGCTTTTATTTTTCATTACTTGTCATCCACAGATTGATGGTCAAACTGAAGTAGTTAATAGGATTTTAACTCAGCTTTTACACACTGTTGTTCATAAGAATTTAAAAACTTGTGAAGATTGTTTGTCATTTATAGAGTTTGCATATAATAGGGTCATGCATACTACTACATATTCTCCTTTTGAAATTATTTATGGTTTTAATCCACTTACTCTTTTAGATTTGATGCATTTACCTGTTGATGGCAGGAGTAGCTTGGATGGACAAAAGAAGGCGGAGTTGGTGAAATCACTTCATAAGGGGTACAGCTTCAAATTGCTCAAAAAAATAAAAGGGTTGTTTCCCAAGCAATAAAGAGTGAAAGCATGTCATCTTTGAACCAGGAGATTGGGTTTGGGTTCACATGCACAAAGAAAGATTCCCCGCCCATAGAAGAACTAAGTTGCATCCTCGAGGAGATGGACCTTTCCAAATTCTTGAGAAAATTAATGACAATGCATACAAAGTGGACCTTCCAGGTGAGTATAATGTTTCTGCCACCTTCAATATTTCTGATCTTTCTACTTTTGATGTAAGTGAAGATTCGAGGTCAAATCCTTTTGAGGAGAGGGGGAATGATGGGAACCAAGGTGGGTCTAGTCTTAAAGATCTTTTGCAAGTTCCAGAAGGGTCAATGACAAGATCAAAAGTCAGGAAAATCAAGAAAACAATGCAAGGATTGGTCCAATTCACTTGAAATGAAGCTAGCAAAAGCCCAACACTCAAGATGGGTTAGAAAGAAGGGGAACTAGTTTTGATCCACTTGATACAAGCTGTGGAAGACATGACTTAGGGTTATTGTTTGGGCCTATTGTTATTGAAAGTTTTCACAGGTAAATCACAACCTTTGTGGCGTTCCTCCTTGTAATCTGGGTTCTTGGGATAGATTTTTCAACGGGTTTAGATTTTTCATCCATTGACTTGATTTTGATTTTCTTGGATGAATTTTCAAATTAATTGTGAGTTCAATGGATTCCATTCCTACTGGTTCATATCACGTTGGCATTTGCATTGGTGATAGCCACTCGGCAGTTAAGGCCTTACTTCCAAGCTTACTCGATTAGAGTATTAACAGAGACCCCCTTTAAAAAAGTGTTGTAGAAATCTAAAACCTCTAAATGCCTCATAAACTGATTAGTCGAGTTAAGTGAGTTTGATATTGAGTAACTTCCCCAAAATGCCATGAAGGGGCAAATCCTAGCGGATTTCATAGCCAAGTTCACCAACTTCCTAGAAGAAGTCCAAGCTACACCGACAAGAAAACCCTGGCAGATCATTATCGACGAGTCATCCTGTCGCTCTAACGGGGGAGTATAAGTGCATATCACAACTGATTCCAAAGAAGAGTACTACTATGCAATAAAGCTCACCTTCAAAACCACCAATAACGAGGGGAAGTACGAAGATTTGTTGGCAAGACTCTCCATGGCAAAAGCATTGGGGTAAAGAAGTTGATATAAAAGCGTACTCCCAACCGGTGGTCTTCAATCAAGTCATGGGGGAGTACACAATGAAAGACGAGAAACTAAAAAAAAAAAAAAATACTTTCAACTAATATTGGAGAAACGTGACCGTTTCCAATACATCAAAATTAAGCAAATACCGCGAGAAGAGAACTGGAAGGCGGACAAATTGGCACAAACTGCCTCAAGTATGGAGGAGTCTGCTTTACCCTAAGAAGCAGTGATCAAGAAATTAAAGACCCCCACCATTGGGATAGATGACTCAAAAGTCATACCAGAAGTAGTAGAATGGGTGCTTGACGTGATTAAATACCTGAGTATAGGAGGACTCCCAGACAAAAAATGGGAGGTGAAGAAGGTAAAGAACAAATCACTTCACCCTGATAGATAGAGTATTGTACGGACGAGGTTTCTCTGCTTCCCTCTTAAGATGTGTCTCATTTGAAAAGGCACAATACATGCTGGTAGAAATACATGAAAGAGTGTGTGTGAGTCACTTTGGTGGAAGAGCCCTAGTTGGGAAAGTCATGAGAGCACGCTATTATTGGCAATATGCTCTCAAGGATGCAGAAGAATTTGTCAGGAAGTGTGCGAAATTCAAATTATATGCGCTAGTGCCTCATTGCCCGGCAGAAGAGTTAACGTTGATCATGCCGCCTTGGTCGTTCGCACAATGGGGAGTTGACATAGTTGGCCCCTTACCCCAAGCAAAGGAAGAGTCAAGTTCGAATTACTTTACCAAGTGGGTGGAAGTAAAAACTCTGGTCACTATCACGACAAACAACATCAACAAGTTTTGTAAAAAGTTGTTATATGCCAGTTTGGTATACCCCGGAGCATAATTTTAGATAATGGGTAGAAATTTGATTCAAGTCATTACCATGATTGGTGCGCCAAGTTAGGAATCAAGTTTAAGTACTCTTCTCCAGGTCACCCCCAAGCCAATGGGCAAGTTAAAGTAACCAACAAAACCGTGCTCGGGATTTTGAAAAAGAAGTTGTCGGATAAGATAGAAAATAAGAACTACCAGGAGTCTTGTGGGCATATTGAACCACCGTTAAAACCTCGACGGGAGAAACCCCTTTCGCACTGACCTTGAAAGTGAGGTGGTTGTGCCAATAGAAGTTTGAAAGTCGAGCTATAGAGTCCAACACTTCAATAAAGACAATGGTGAAAGACTAGAAGAACATCTCGACTTGCTGGAGGAAAGAAGCTGAAGCACAAATCATGGTTAATAAAAAGAAAGTGAAGCAATATTTAAACAGGAGGGTCAAGCCTAAATTGTTCAAATTTAGCGACTTGGTTTTAAAAGAAGCAGGGATGATGACACAAAGAGAAGGGAAACTTGGACTCCGGTGGGAAGGCCCATATATAGTTGTCACCAATCATCGACCGGGGTCTTACCACCTCAATGAAGCAAAACGAAAGGTACTTCCCCATCCATGGAACCCCAAACACCTAAGAAAATATTTTGCCTAAGTGTGCCTATTTAAATTCATTAGTATGAATAAAATTGTTTCCTTTTCAAATCATGTCTCTTGTCGCACAATGATGATTTTCTCCCAATTCAAGCAAAAGTCAGATACCCTTTCATTCGCACACGATGACTAAAGAGTGATGACACTCCCTTGAGTGCATCAACCCTTGCCTCTTAAGCCGAATGCCCTTGCATTCACACACTGCAACTAAAGGGCGATGACACTACCTTGAGTGCATCTACCCTTGCCCTTTAAGCCGAATGCCCTTGCATACGTACATGACGACTAAAGGATGATAACACTCCCTTGAGTGCATCCAGCCTCGCCCCTAAGTCGATTGTCCTTGTACTCGCCTTGACGATTAAAGGGTGATGACACTCCCTTGAGTTCATCCACCCTTGCCATTTAAGTTGAGTGCTCTTGCACTTGTCCATGGTGATTAAACGATGATTACACTCCCTTGAGTGCATCCACCCTTGCCCCTTAAGTTGAGTGTCCTTGCACTTGTCTCGATGATTAAAGGGTGATAACACTCCCTTAGTGCATCCACCCTCATCATTTAAGCCAGATGCCCTTGCATTTGCCTCGACGACTAAACCAAAGCTTTTAATTTTGTTCCATTTCAAAAGTTGAAAATTGAATAAAATATTGTTAGAATATTTTTTTTAATATTATTTTTATTTTAAAATTTGAAAAAGTTTAATTTTTTTATTTTATTTTGTATGAAAATTTAGAAAAATTGTAATGATTATATTATATAAGATGAGATGAGATGAAAATGATTATAAAAACAAACGAAACAATTTTGTATATTTGGATTGGAAATGAGATAATATGGTTTTAACTTTTTAAAAATAAGATAGATATGGGTTCACAAATTAATGAATAGTATTTGTAATGATTTTGTTTTATTTATAAATATAATTATAAGTAAGTAATAATAATTTATAAATTACCTACCCAATTTTTATTTTTTTCAGTTAAATAATTATTTTATATATATAATATTTTTTATAAATAAATTGTGCTTAAAATCATTTTCTATATTCAAGTACTAATGGTCATTTTGCACAGCTTTTGACTGTTTAAATTATGATCAATGATAATAAATTAAATAAAAATTATATTATTAACTTATAAAATAACTTTATTATTATTATAAAAATTATGTATGGACCAATCATTTATTAAAATAAATTTAAATATAAACCTTGTAAAATTAGCGACGCTAATTTATTAAGAAATTTACTACAAGCTTTCCCATTTATGTAAATAAGTAATATATCTCGACACCCATACGAAAAACAAATTTTTAGTGTGATGTATCATCAAAATTATAAAACAAATATTACATAAATCACAAATAAATTTGAAATGTACTTACGAATTTGTAATAAGTTTGAATAAGCAAACTACACCCTTACAATTCCAATATTTATTATATATATGTCATCATGAGCAACTTACCATTCAATCACCACCCTTGTCTGCCAACATAATAATGACAATGTCATCCGTAATTGCAACCACAGTTCAGGCTGATTCTACAGTCATGTCAGGATGACGTGCTGAAGCTATGGCGTCATCAACTGCATGGTCACTTGGACTGAGTTGTGTGGTTCTCCAATACTCGAACAATCAGTCGTTCGGCGTCATCATTCTAATAAAATTGTGTAACGCACAACATGCAGTGATCAGAAGCCCTTGCCTTCCAACTAAATACACAGGCATGAGTCTTAAAATTATAAATTGTGATTCCAAGACCCCAAATGTACATTCTATTACGTTACGAATGGTTGAATAACAATGATTAAAATAATCCTTATACCCCTTAAATCCTCGCTAACCCTGATGGTCACTTCTATGATATATTTATCTGGGATAGGGGGCATAAATCCCCGAGTACATGGGAACACCTAATCAACTAGTTAATAATGATCTACTAATCCATTAACAACAAAAAAATCAGTTAGTTACCAACCATTTCCAAAGATGTAACAAAATACATATAAAAACAAATAATTTTTTAACAAAAACAATTAAATAATATTATATGTTTACCATCAAGAGGCTATGGAAATTGGTTGCTGGCCTGACTCAATGCATCGATGAATATGCGTGCATCATGTGTGGTTCCGTCCCAACCAGTGTACGGAAATGTGAATTTCATATCTAAGTCACATACACACAAAACATTTTGGGCAACTCGCCCATGCCTGTTGTGAAATGCCTCGTGTAACTCTTCAGATACAATAACCATCAATAGCATTAATGCATCGCTGCAAACAAATAACCATCTTATTATGCTTGCATACATTCAAATAATTAATTTAAGCAAAACTACTGCATAATCAGAATTTAATTTATTATGTACGATAAAGGACTTACCTCAAACTAATGATAATTTCCTAGGTTGGCTGGGATTGTTGGGTGCACCCCGGATGTGTGCGTTGGGTAAATAAGATGTGTCCTAAGTTAGTGAAGCTAATATAGCCCAAGAATTGCAAAGTATGCATAACTTTTTTCAAGTTAAACCACTTTCATACAAATTTTGATCCTAATAATTGAGATGGTGTCACAGCTTAACTGCATTGCTTGTGTTAACAACAGACTGGTAGTCCTTATGTGGCTTTAGTACATATTTTTCCAGTACAAAGTATATTAACATATGGTTTGGCCATTGTCTACATGTGAGCATATGGTAATAATATGTTGTCGAACTGGTGTTAATGTCAGCCATAGTTTATGTCTGATTTGATAGGAAGCAAGATAAGTGAGATGCAACATATCGGGAAAATAATGGCGGGCATGAGAAATGACCATGTCAGCCATTTTAGATCAATTGTAGACAACCTGTGTACTTCCAGTTTCTTATTTTTATAATTTTTATTACCTATATTACTCCACCAACATCCTAAAAGCCAGTCATTGATAAACTATCTATTCTAGGAGTCAAAATCGACCACTTTCCAATGCCAGAAGATATCTTGTATCCTTTGACTTATAGTCTCCTACATGATTTTCTAGACAGCTGAACCTACCAATACATTCTCCTAGATGATTTATGATTGTCTTTATACAGAGAAATGCACATGCTTCTACTGCTTCTATAATATATTTCATCATCTTGCTACAAGAAAAAAGTCGTTATTTCACAATTGATGTTCTGATCAAACTTCTTGTGAGTTGACTGATATATGCAAAGTTATGAAATGATAGTGTATTATGGATGCTTCAGGTAGCTAAGATGGCACAAGTTGCTCCTACTGATATGCTTTAGAAATGATGGAGCTTCTTTTGTCAAATAGTTAAATATATTCGTCAATAAGAACCAAGGCAGCACTCAACCACACCAGATGAGTTTGAAATAGTTTTTTGAAGAGAACATGGATGACAACTAGTGCTTGAATTCTAGTAGTAGAAGGGTGCGTGAATGTCCAAACCTACTTCCACTGGTCATGAACAGAGGGGTGCTCAAGATGGATACTTATTTTCTAACTTAAATATTATGAACCTTCAAACATTATATACACTAACTTGTCATGGCAGTCAGATCTAATATCAATTAGCAAGTCATACAAAAAGAAGAAACTACTCAAACAATGACCACCTAAGACCACCAGTAGTAAGTAATAAAAACTTTAAACTTGCTGAAAGGGAAAATATGTAATATCAATTAGCAAGTTGGCATGGCAGTCAAATCTATAATATCAATTAGCAAGTCATACAAAATGAAGAAACTACTCAAACAATGACCACCTAAGGACACCCTAAGGCCACCGACAGTAAGTAATATTCCATTAAACTTGCTAAATGGAAAAAAAAAAATGTAAAAACATGGAGTGCAATGTACAACATGATATTTGTTTTCTTCAGCCAGTCTAACCATGATATTTTCAGGGCATCGCATGAAAACAGAGTTTCTGCAACCTATGATTTTCGACTATACTTGGTTTCTATTAATTCCATGAAACACAATGATCAGCTAATGCACGCATGAAAACAAATACACAGCATTAATGCAGATAGAAAACATTCACATACAGAGAAGGAGCGCATCCTTGGACCCGTCGTGGTCATAGTATGAGACCAACGGCCTCTGTGCTTAGATCTGGGGATTGGGCTGCAGTAAAGGTGCCGGGCAATTGGAGTGGTGGGTTTGAGGGCTTTCGGCATGATGTATTAGTAGTTGAAAGTGCCGTATAAGGTGCCAAATTTGACCATTGTTTATGAGATTTTGAAAATCTCCACTCCTTGCACAAGGATTCCCTACGGACATTAACTTTAGGGCGAGGGCAGAGGAATCTTGGAATCAATTTCTACCCAAATTGAGAAGACAGAGCACTGATGCTTGGATGCAGTAGATTATACGAAGGGACTTACCATGCACGCGTGAGCAGAGCCCGGTCGGCGATGTGAATGCCTTTGCAGGACCCGTGGCCTTCCCAACCACCAAGATGAATGCTGTGTACGGTCGAATTCTGAGTGGCAATTGCATACATCTTAGATCATGGCTATTCTTCCTTTTGGACAATTTGTACGCACTGTGAAGCACGTAGGGAGGCAGAGAAATTTGCGGTTAGGGTGCGGAGGGATGCTAGGTGAGGTGCGAATTTGAGGAGATCATGAGGGGAAGGGGAAAAAAATTACCAGCCGTTGGAGGTCTTCACGGTTCTCCCATTGTCCTTTCCTCTGCAAAAGCTGAGTCTGATAAAAAATAAAGTAAAGGCCATTTGTCATTAGTGAAAACAATTAAAACCATGTCAGAGAGTTGGATACACGTGTGTTTGGATTAGAAGGTGTTTTACATGATCTGCTCTCAATTCAGATCGACTCTAAGGATATGTTTGGAGGGTGAGATGAGAATTTTGTGTTTTGTTTTAAAGTTTAAAATATTATTTTTTAGTTTTAAAATTTAAAAAAATTGAATTAGAATTTAAAAAAGTTATATTGGGATTTGAAAAAGTTGAATTATTTATTATATTTTGTATGGGGATTTGAAAAAGTGTAAAGATGAGATGAGATGAAAATAAAAATTTTAGGTGAAACATGTTTTCCAAACATATCCTAAAGATTAGAGAAAATCTATTCCAAAACCGGTCTAGCCTCGTATCTACACACCAGCTTATGTGTCCGATCGGATTTATGTAAATAGTCCAGTTCTTTAGAGTAAAACGACCATTCTGATTCATCTACGAATCTCCACGAAAGTTGAAAGGGTTCCTTCCCTCCATCTAAGATCTACGAATCTCTCCCATCTCCCCTCCGAAGCATCTCAGACGGCACTGTAGGCGAATCTCCCCCCTCCCTTTTTCTTCTCCCCCTCCATCTGCGAAGCCGTCGTTCTCCTTCGTTCTTCTCTGAGAAGAAAATAAAGTGATCTCCAACTTCCAGGAGACCCCAGAAGCCCAAGGTCACAACCAGTGAGCTGCTAATTGGTTTCTTATTGGCCTCCTCTCAGAGATTTATTGAATATTTTGGTCTATTTTCAATTTATTTTTCCTCTTCTTTTTGAGGTTTTGGATTTTGTTTCCAGACATGTAAAAATTTTGCTGAGATGAAATTGAAGATGACATGGTTTCATTTTTTCTTACTGTCCTGAGTGATTTCTCTTCCCATTTACTTACAAACAAATTGCATAAAGAAGTTCTTACTTCTTTTTCTACGAGTGGTTGACAGAGTTCACCAACCAGCTACTTTTTGTTTGTGACTGTAACATTAATTAATGTTAGGACAAAAGAGAACAAATTGTCCAGCAAATTCCAGGAAGAAAATTTAGAAATTCCACAGAAAGCCAAGAAGGAATTCCATTAATAACTGTTTATTGCGAAAATCAGCAAAACAAGTGAATAAAAAAAACACAAGAAAAAGGTAATGAAGCAACAGGAAAGGAAACTTGGAGGTGTGTACGTATTTTGATAAAAGTGGAGAAATGGGGTTTAAAGTTTTAAACGATGGAGTTGTGGCAAAGAGAGAGAATTCAATGGAAACTTGGATAGGAAGACAACGCGTACACAACGGCACAAGGGTGATGGCATGCGGACGACGGCAAAACAGCAACAGGAACCGAGCGGGAGGGGCGGGGCGAGGTGAAGTTGGGAGGGAGAGGAACTCAAAATGGTTAATTTGGGGAAAACTAGACAAGGTTTTTGAGTAAAACGCATGCGTTTTACTGTAGCAATTTAAAAAAATCCACATCAGCACTGCAGAGGTGCACCCGGTCCGGTTCGGTGATGGACTGAAGGTTTTCGGTCCATCAATTGGACCGAACCGGACCAAACACCCAAGGGGACCAGACCAGACCGGTAGCTATCGGTCCGGCTTTTTTTTTTTTTTAATCAATTAATAAAAAAAATTATTTACAATACTAAATTAAATTAAGTGATTTATTAATGTGGATTATATAACAAACTCAATAAAATAATATTTTATATGATCAATGATAATAAATTAGATGAAAATTACATTATTGATGATGTTAATTATTACTTTATTACTAACTTAAAGTATGTTAATACATAATAATCCATATACAACTTTTAACATTTTGTATATGAAGCAATAAGCATGAATCATTTAATTATCCATATATATTATATCCATAATTGAGAAAGATACATACTTAACATATTATTATAAATAAGAATAAAATATTTAATTATACATACTATTATAAATTTATAAATTATACATATATTATAATTTATACTATAATTTTTAATACTTAATAGTATTAGTAATACATTAAAGAATATATTAATACATTAATACTAAATATATATAGTGATTAGTTATTATGAATCATGATTAGTATAAGTATATAATAGTATTAGTATAAAATATTAGACTATTAGTAATATAGTGTAGCTATATATTAGTAATATTAGTATAAGTATAACTATAGTATAATTTTTTATTCTAATTCTATAATGACAATTATAGTATAACTATATAATAGTATTAATATAAAGTATTAGACTATTAGTAATATAGTATAGCTATATTAGTAATATTAGTATAAGTATAATTGTATAAGTATAACTATAGTCTATAGTTAATAGTTATAACTATACTAAATCATTATAACTTATACTAATATATAATATAGTTATAATAAATCACTATAATATGGTATAACTAAACTAATATAACTGTTAGTATAAGTGTATAACTATATAATAGTATTAGTATAACTATATAATAGTATTAGTATAAAGTATTAGACTATTAGTAATATAGTATAGGCTATAGCTATATATTAATAATATTAGTATAAGTATAATTGTATAAGTATAACTATAGTCTATAGTTATAACTATAGCTATATATTGATAATATTAGTATAAGTATAGTTGTATAAGTATAACTATAGTCTATAATTAATAGTTATAACTATACTAAATTATTATAACTTATACTAATATATAATATAGTTATAATAAATCACTATAATATAGTATAACTAAACTAATATAACTATTAGTATAACTATATAATAGTATTAGTATAAAGTATTAGACTATTAGTAATATAGTATAGGCTATAGCTATATATTAGTAATATTAGTAATTTAGTATAAGTATAATTGTATAAGTATAACTATAGTCTATAGTCTATAGTCTATACTTATAACTATACTAAATCATTATAACTTATACTAATATATAATATAGTTATAATTTCTTATAAACTTATAACTTATAATAAATCACTATAATATAATCGAAAAAGCTATTCAACCTCCGGTTCGCTAACCACACACCACACTCCTGACGTGGCCGAACCCGGTTCCCTCCCACGTCACGGTTTATCAAACAACATCTCTCTCCCGAACTGCTTCACTTTCCCTCCATAGCTGCTTTCACATTTTCACTTTCCCTCTTCTCCCTCAGCTCATCTCACTCGACGCAGCTCATCTCCCTCTTCGACCCTTAGACCTCTGAACTCTCCCTCTCCTCCCTCTATTTTCACTTTCCCTCTTCTCCCTCAGACATCTCACTCGACGCAGCTCATCTGACTCGACGCAACTGGGATCTCCCTCTTCGACCCTTAGACCTCTGAACTCTCCCTCTCCTCCCTCTTGAACCTCAGACATATATATATACAGCGGAACCTTCCCATGCGGTATGCGGTATTTTTAACTTTTTATGTTACCCCTTTTCCTCTCTCTCTCTCTCTGGTTGTTAGTTTATTTTTTTTCCCCTTTGGTTTGTATGTTTCTCAGTGCCCCAAGGAAACGCAGGTATTTCCTTTCCCTTCTCCCGATTCCCTCAAATTCCCTACTTTTAATAAAGCTTATTGATCCAATTATCACAGATTTTGTGGCGACTTTCCTTTTATTTGGTGTATTGATTTGATGAATCTGATTTCTGTTTCTGGTAAATTATGAATTTTAATTCATCTCGCCTTAGGGATTATAAGCATATATGTAGATGTTATGGGTTTTTACTCCGTGATCGACTGGGCGAAAAATAAATCAAGTTGCGAACCTGGTGCCGATTGGGGTTTGCATGGCCTCCCCGATCTCTCTCTCTCTCTCTCTCTCTGAACTTTGATTTCTCAAGGAGGAATTTAATTAATAGCGCCTCAATTCTCAGGTTGTTTGCCTATGAAAATGGGTAAAGAGCATAAAAATTGAAACGTTAACGCCAGGCTTATGATATGTATATATATTGGGCATGTTATACATGTTATATGAGAATCCTTCATCTTAGATATGTGATTCTACTTGGCATGCTTAGAGGAGATGTTTCTTCGATCCAAAATCTGGGAAAGAAAAAAAGAAGATATTAAATTTAAATTTAAATTTGTGTTCTCCTTTAGCTTTTGATAGATTTTTTTTTCCTTATCTCCTTTCTTTCCAATACATATTTGAATTCCTGGGTCTCATAGTCTTATGCGTTTTTGGATTTGATTGTAGTTATATACGAGTATAGGAGATGTTAGAGCAGTTACTGATATTTACTCGAGGAGGATTAATCCTCTGGACATGTAAAGAGCTCGGAAATGCTCTTAAGGGATCACCAATCGACACCTTGACCCGGTCTTGTCTTTTGGAAGAGCGATCTGGTGCAGCATCATACAACTATGATGGCCCAGGTGCCGCTTACACACTCAAATGGACCTTCCATAACGAGCTTGGCCTTGTATTTGTCGCCGTATATCAGCGGATTCTCCATCTGTTGTATGTGGAAGATCTGCTTGCAATGGTGAAACATGAGTTTTCTCAGATTTATGATTCAAAACAGATGGCCTATAGTGATTTCAATGAAACTTATAGGCAACTGAAAAAGGAGGCTGAGGCTCGGGCTGAGGATTTGAAGAGATCAAAGCAGGTGGTGGGCAAGTCTCTAAATAATAGTAAGAAGCAAGGACATATGCAAAAGGCTGGATTTGAAGGAGCGACTAACAACAAAAGCAGTGAAAGTAATTCCTCCAATGATAGTGAAGACGGTGATGATAGGAAGGGCCGTAAATTGGAGAATGGGCACTCCAATGGTAATTATGTTCATAATGAAGAGGCTAAGTTTAATGGTCGTGCTAATGGTAGAGAAAATGGGAATTCGAATGCTGGGGCTTTTGATGTAAATAAGCTTCAAAAGCTTAGAGCTAAAGGTGGGAAGAAAACTGAACCTGCTGTTAGCAAGGGCTCCAAGGCAGAGCCAAAGAAAAAGATAACAAAAAAGAACAGAGTTTGGGACGATTCACCCCCTCAGGCAAAACTGGATTTTACAGATTCTGTGGGTGAGAATGGAGACAATATAGAGGTTGTTGCAGCAGATCCCGGTGAAAGTATGATGGACAAGAAAGAGATATTCAGCAGTGAAAGCGAGGGTGAAGAAGATGAGGAAGTGGGGAAGGACAGCAAGCCTGAAACTAAGAAGAAGGGATGGTTTTCATCAATGTTTCAAAGGTTAGTTTATTTTCAGTCCCTTGGTTATTTTTACGCATTTATGACCTTAAGTTAGAGTGTCTCTGCAATTTTGTTCTTCAAGTTTGTGCTCTGCAGCTTCAGCCATACTTAGTAGAAGGATCTTTCTATTTTCTCCGAGATTTTTTGTCTCCTGAAAAATAAATACATACTGGTTGATCACATCCAGGAGATTTTGTTTTGACTATTGAATGTGATATTTGGGCAATCATGTATATATGTTTATAGATCACTTAATGAACTTCCTGTGAATCTACTTTTTCTTTTTTTTTTTCGATTCAGATTGCTCCATTGACCCTTAATCAAGTTTAAATGCCTATGTTACCCCTGAGGAGTTCAACCTCCCCTTCCTCTCCTTCCTACAGTTAATCAGTAAAATAAAGAAAGTTTTTGTTGATGTATCGAGAGAATTAATTGTTTTATTTTTTTCATTTACTTCTTTATCTCTTTTTTCCTTTTTCAAATCTTGGAGTTTTTGAGGAGTCTTTGTAAAGGTTTATCTTGTTGATGGCTGTAATTTTGCTCTTTGCTTTTGTGTTTTAAAAGAACCCATGGATCAACTGTCAGCTTTAGGTCTTTAGCACAAAATGGCCATTCTGTTGCACTGTTCTCTTACCATTTGCGTTTTCATTGAAATTATCAAATACACGCTTCATTAATTTATTCACTTTTCTATTCTCAGTATTGCGGGCAAAGCAAATTTGGAGAAGTCAGACCTGGAACCAGCTTTGAGAGCTCTCAAGGATAGGCTTATGACCAAGAATGTGGTATGGTTCTCTTTCAGCGAACAATGATCTACCTGAGTTTCATGTCTATTTTTTTATGTACTTCTCAATCGCACTATGCCTGCTACTTAGAGTTCCATGTTCTGACACTTATAGGCTGAGGAGATAGCAGAGAAACTCTGTGAATCAGTGGCAGCAAGTCTTGAAGGGAAAAAACTGGCTTCATTCATTCACAAGGATATCTTCGACAGTGCAGGTTTGTGAGTCCATTACTTTTTCCTATCTTACCCATTTTGTTGTGGTCATCTGTAACAAGATTAATATCATGGGCTTGAACCAATGACTGCAGGCAGCAATGGAAGAAGCTCTTGTACGTATTTTAACTCCTAGGCGTTCTATTGACATATTGAGGGACGTGCATGCTGCAAAGGAACAAGGGAAGCCTTATGTTGTTGTTTTTGTCGGTGTTAATGGAGTTGGGAAATCTACTAATTTAGCAAAGGTAAAGCCATCCTTTTTTGAAATGGTAAATGGAGCTGGGAGATTTATCTGAATTATTTACCTGAAAAAAAATAACATTTAGTGCTAGTTAAGATTAAGCTTAATCCCTAGTTGTCTGTAGTAGATGATTCATTTTTTTTTTGTATATACATACATTGGTCCTGTTGAGGACACATTATATGGAATGCCTTTTGATCAGAGAGTTTCTTTCAAAACTCACTTTGCAGGTTGCCTACTGGCTTCTGCAGCATCAGGTCAGTGTCATGATGGCTGCTTGTGACACATTCCGATCTGGAGCTGTTGAGCAGCTGCGGACTCATCCACGAAGGCTCCAGGTATGACATTTGATGTTTCAGCCAATGGTTATCAGATATCTGGATTATTTAATTGGAAAGGGTTTTTGTTTCTGCAATAATTGTACAAGTAATACAAGCTGGATGGTGATAACTGAGTTTTTGATATTTTCCTTTTTAAGATCCCTATATTTGAGAAGGGGTATGAGAAAGATCCTGCAATTGTAGCAAAAGAAGCGATCCAGGAGGCTACACACAATGGTTCTGATGTGGTTCTCGTTGACACAGCTGGTCGAATGCAGGTATCACACTTATCTAGGATTACCGCATAAATATTTTCTATTTATCGGCTTCATGAGCTAATAATGAACCTTATTATTAGTACATGTCTGTTCTTACCCCGCTGTCCATCTTTGATACATCCACTAATGATGAACCTTTGATACTTTACTTTTCAGGATAATGAACCATTGATGAGAGCACTCTCAAAGCTTATTTACCTTAACAATCCAGATCTGGTCTTGTTTGTTGGAGAGGCACTGGTTGGAAATGATGCCGTTGATCAACTTTCAAAGTTTAATCAGGTTTAATTTTCATGTTTAGGATGGTCTTCTATTCTGCCAACTTTTTTTTTCCCTTTTCTTTTCCAGATCTTGTGCTCCTATTATATCCTCTAACTTAGTTATTGTCATCTATGCTTCTTTGTGCTTGCAGAAATTAGCGGACCTTTCGCCTTCACCCAATCCAAGATTGATAGATGGGATCTTGCTCACTAAATTTGATACTATTGATGATAAGGTAGATACTCTTCACACGAAATGGAGTTATGGATGGCTTGATTGCCTCCATCATGTTCAGTGGTTAAGTCTGATGTATGGATTGAAATTCTTGTTGTAGGTTGGAGCTGCACTGTCAATAGTTTACATATCTGGTGCTCCGGTCATGTTTGTTGGCTGTGGACAGTCATATACAGATCTCAAGAAACTAAATGTCAAATCGATAGTCAAGACCCTCCTTAAATGACCATATGTGTTAGTTTTATCCTTCTTTGTGTGATCTGTCTTTTATGAACATGTATGGTGTTGCTGAACTTCTGTGTCATTCCTCATGAGTCCATGAACTTGTTGGAGGTGAATCGGTCGCTTGCATCTGTTGCTTATATGTTATAGTTATCTCATTTGTTATACTGTGTCTCACTGTCTCTCCCTCCCTACCTCCCTCCAAGACAGTTTTTTTTTTTTTTTTTTGCCCCTACGCTTTTTTTTAAACATTTTTTCAAAATAACCAAAAACCACAAACTTATTAAAAATCACTACTTTAATCATTAAGCAAAAAAAACAAACCATAAATGAGAATTGTTGGTAGCCACTCTGGTGAGAGTTGCATTTTCCTTCAAGTAAAATGAATAGTATCCATTGTGTAAAATATAGGGTATTTTGGACATTCACATACCTATTGTTTTACAGAAATTCTATTCATCCCCCGGTTCAGTAACTGCACGCCACACTCCTGACATGGCCTAACCCCGGTTCTGTACACATCACGGTTTATGGTCAATCTCAGACATCTCACTTGACCCTTCACTCTCCCTCTTCTCACTCAAGACATCTCCCTCAGTCCTCTCACTCTCACTCTCGTTCTCCCTCTCCCCCAGACCTCTCACCCTCATGTCTCCCTCAAATCTCTCAACTCTCCATCTTCTCACTCTCGAACGTGATGGAGCTCTCTCACCCCAGGAAAATTTATCATACCCTACGGAAATGGAGGCACAGGACATAGCGACTCAATAGTGAGGGTTGGAATTCGGAAAAATGTCTGATTTGGGCGAAACATTTGAAGACTGCATTTGGGGCTTCCTTTCTTTGATTTGTTGGCTTCATTTACTTCACTCAGGTTCTATTCTTCATCTGTGTGTGTGTGTTAGCCAAATGCGGTAGTATTATCCCGAAATGCCCATATTTTGTTTTTCCCCTTTTGATGTCGTTTCTGGGAGTCGGAGATCTTTGCATTCCCAGTTTTGGGTTTCGGGGTCAGATGATTTTCGTTGTTTGTTTGTGAAGTTATTTTTGGGTACTTGGTTATTGGTGTTGGGTTTTTTTCCCTGTTTTCACGTGAAAATATTGGAATTCCCTTATCTATAAATCAAGCTCCTGTGTTTGCTCTAATATAATGATTATGGGTCAGTTTTGTAGCTTAAGTGAGTTTGTTTGGGATGCAAGATTGTGCCTCAGTTGAAGGAGTCATTTTCCTGGAGCATTTATGTTTTTACTTCCCTTTCCACCTTATGTTCAATTCTCACCAACATATTACAATTAATTTGTGAATATAGGGGTTCAGATCCTTTGTATGGACATCATTTTCTTACCAGCTGAAAGCTAGGCTTAAGTTATCACCCTTGGCCTCCCAGTTCGTGTCCTCAATAGCATTATTTCCGTGGAGCATTAAACCATTATATGGGTATGGATCTTTCTTTTACTCAGTACACCCACTTGAAGCCGCACATATGCATGTAAGCACGCACTCATGCATATCTGTTCAGAATCTTGTGCTAAAGAGCGTGGAGGTTGATAGTGAAGATATTTAGGTTCATGTTTATAATGTAGTTCTTACAGCATTCTCGCATTTATTGGAGATGAACTGATTCGACCTTGGCCTTAGAAAAATTTAAGGCCAAAAACCATATGTAATGAAGTCAAAAATTCACAATCAGAATGATGGTTCTAAATTTTTAATATGATATCAGAAGATGTCTATGATGTTGACTTTTAAACTTGTAATATATGTGTGTACATAAGGATATTCAATGGCTAGGCAAAGCAATGCGGATCCATTTCAAAAGCTTGGAAATGATATGTTCCTTTTGATAGGTAAATACTATGCATATATTACAAAGAAGTTTTTCATGGGAATTTCAATCAGCCCTAAGTGATAGAAAATAAAATATAATAGAAAAGAAGATGGAGAAGAGAGTACAATCAAGCATGCACACACACACACTCACACATATAAAATCAAGATAAAATATTAAAATCTCCGTAAGATCACAATCAACCATGTACATATATATTTATATATATCTCTCTATATATAAAAAAGTGTTTATATAACAGAAAATAGTTGGTTTAACGTTTTTATGTTGTTTACCGTTATTAGTAAACGTGATTCACGTCAAACCGTCTGTATACTATTAAATTCACATCTGTCAGCCAACACCCATATCTCAAGAGAGTTCATTTTAAGCGCCTCTTCGTATTCATTCTACATGAGAGTTCCCGATGTGCCTCGTCAATGTCATCTCCCTTCAGTTTTCAAATCCCTCATTCAACGTCGCTCCAAAGCCCTCTTGTGCCTCCATTCCTCCACTATCACTGCTAACCATAACACCCATCTCGCGCCTCCAATCCCTCCTTCACCGTCGCTCCAAACACCCACTGCTAACCATAACATTGCTTCTAAAAGGTTAAATCTGCCCTGTATTTCTCATTCTTTTTAATTTATTTTAGGTTTTTGTGGTTTTGAAGTTATATTTTCTTGTATTAGGATTAATTTTTTATGATTTTAAATGGTTTCTAAATGGATTCTTTGATCCGTGGTTTCCTCTCGAAGTACACTGGCAACAAATTCTGTATGGAAGATTTTGTCTAATCATAATTGTTGATTTGTTAGAGTCAATACTCTTTTATATATGCAGTTGTGATATAATCTCTGTTTGGCATTAATCATTAGGTCTTTGCCAGTTGCCAATATTACTTTTTTCAACATAATCTGCAAATACTTCATTCAGATTTTCATTCCCTTTTATTGGTCATAATTCAGATCATTTTTATTTATTTATGGTGGTTTCAATTTTTTTTTCCCGTTCCAGTACAGAATTTTAGGGGTTTATATAACCCCTAAGGTTGTTCTGGTTTCTTATGGTTTAGTTCATGAGTGTCCAGGAATGACATTGATTTTTTGTTGGCCCATGAGGATGGCTATTGGGAAGTTAGTCATTGATTTGGCTGAAATCTTTCATATTTTAGACCTCTGAGTGTTCCCCTTCATTGCTTAGAGCATTCTATCTGTTTTCGATTGAGCTTTGAGCTCTTATACACGTTTCAGGACAACAATTATAAGCTTTTTCTTTCTCTATTGTTTGTTTTCAGCTGCATTTTGCAAATGGAAGCTTAACATAAAGCTTCCCTTTCCATCCTGTGCTGTTTGCACTTACAATAAGGTTTCTGGGTGCGAGGAATTCCTTATTATTTCTGCAATCATGTACCTGACATGATAATTCGGTTGTCAACTTGCAAAAGTAGTGGTAGTTTTGTGGATTAATTATAAACTTACCTAATGATAACTCCCTTTGTTTCTACTGACTTTTTTTTCCTTTCCATTATAAACTTACCTAATGACGTCCTTCACACCTTAGTTATTGTAGGGGATGATATGCCATTTCGTTAGGAATTGACCTGTTTTATCTTGGTCCTTGGGAAAATGGCTTCCTTAGAAGATGTCATCAATGATGTCGGCCAAATATAAGACCTCTTATTAGGAGGTCTAGGGTACATTTAGTTACAAATCTGATTTTTACAGTCGAATGACTTTGCAAAGCACCATTTGACATTTTATATTGGAAGACTCAATATACAATACCAACTGCTAACCTGAGCATAGCACTGATTTTTTGTCTTTATTTTGTCCGTAGGCACACGGAATCCGCTTTGAGTGGGACAGAGGGGCATGTGATCATACGTACATGAGGATTTATGGGGAACCCTGGAAGCAACCCCTCCCAGTTGATGATGATACTGTCGTGGTAGAAATCTCTCACCTTGGCACCACTGAATATGCTTGCCACTGAGAATTGTAGGTCTAGAAGCATCCATGATCCCTCAACACCTAGCCATGACGATGCCTACAGAAGATGATAGCAATTTCAAATGGACCCTACAGAAGACAGGGAAGCTTCCAGGAAAATTGGTGCTGCAGCAACATTCAATATCCCCGACGGGGTTGATATCATCATAATCCAAGCTCAAACCTTTCTTTACCAATGGCTTCAATCATCAACCGCCCTTTTTGCAGTCAGTATTTTGTCGAGTCTTGGAGTTTCTGTATGTTATGGTTTCAAGTTTCAGTATTTTGTGAAGTCAGTACAAGCACGCCAACTTTCCATGTGAAAATATGATTAATATTTGTTATATATAATCTTCTATCTAATTTATATGTCTCTCTTACTTTTTTTTACGTTTGTTCTTGTTCTTGTCCGCAATATCTTATATTTCATCAAATTAGATTTTGGTCTGTCTTAAAATTTTATGGTAACTACTTTTTGTTTTCCTCTTTTATTTCAAACAATTTTATTAGAATCAGTACAAGAAATAAGGTCTTTTGGAACGAAAGTTTCATCTCAAAGAACTGGCATTTCTTTCTATCTATTTGAGACGGGAAACATGTCCCAAGATCGTCCTAATAAAAGTTTAAATTCGTCCTAAAAAATATCTTCACAAATAAAATTAAGTTAGACTATTCGATCGCGTTCAAATGGATTATTTTTTATTGGTCCGAAATAAATTCATCCTGAAAATTATCAAGCAACGGTTAAATAACGTTTAAACAAAGAGGACCTGTTTGTCTAAGAGAGAATCCCAATGTGAATAAGTTTCTCTTAATGGCTCTTGGAAGAAACTAGAGTTTTAGGTCAATGTTGCTTGACACTAAAGAACAAATTCATTTATTCTATCTTTATAGTCCCTGAAATGAGCACGGCATGAAAAAATCGAGCGAAAGACGCCTTGAACCTTGACCTGATCGAAGTGTGGAGCTAGAGTCCAGCACAGCTTAACTTTCACGAACCGCTCGAGCGAAACGTCGAGCGCTGGTCGAGCGGTTGACTCTGGATGACTTCTGCTCGAGCATCAATTCGAGCGAGAATCGAGCGGCTATCTCTGGATGGATCCGCTCGAGCGTCAAGTAGAGCGAGAATCGAGCGGACATCTCTGGATGGATCCGCTCGAGCGTCAAGTAGACGCGAGAATCGAGCGGACATCTCTGGATGGATCCGCTCGAGCGTCAAGTAGAGCGAGAATCGAGCGGACATCTCTGGATGGATCCGCTCGAGCGTCACGTAGAGCGAACATCGAGCGGATCATTCTGTATGGTTACGCTCGAGCTGTTAGTCGAGCGAATATCGAGCGGAACAGTCTGTGTGACAACGCTCGAGCGACGTTTCCCTTTCGCTCGAGCCGGATTGACCATACTTCAATGCTTTCCATGTTTTTTTTTTATTATTTCTTTTTATTTTATTTTTTTATTGGTAGTTGTAATAGGAATGGGCATAGCCCAAGTACACAAAGAAGTCTACAGGATATAAAACCTATCTTCTATTTTTGTAATAAACCTCTGAAATTTCATTATAATATAATGTGGAACAATTGATATATCTATTGAGGCAACCCACAATGAATTCTGGGGAGTCCTCTAACCAAACTTTCTTTTCTTCTAGATGATATGCTTTTTTTGCAAAGGTATGAGCAAACATGTTTTTCTCTCTTGGAACATAGTGTATCGACCAGTCAATATTGTATCTAAGATGATACCTAACATCTTCTCTTCAAATGAGCCATAACAAGTCAAGTCAGCAGCTCTTCTTTACTACAAACTGCCATGACAACCTCCTTTGCACCCCCTTCAAACTTAACTTTCTTGAAATGATGACACACCCCACCCAGGATTTTCAGATTCAAGCATAGTCTTGAACTTGAACAGGTTGAGATATTTCTGCAAATGGTTAAACGTACCAACAAGGTAATGCAATATATATTCTCCTAAGTCTAGTCAATGTCTGTTTGTAAATCACTAACCAGAATACACGTTCCTGGCCTTACAAGCCCAGTTTTCATCAAAAAACATTTCATTAAGCAATTAATGAGACATTGAGGTTCAATGTGTCAATACAACCCCAGCACAAGCTGCATGTGATACAAAAACAAAAGCTGCTCTCCACATAAAATTGTGTTACTAACATCTATCCTCCCTTTCTTACTACTCCCCCTGAATTCATACTACTCTCCATCACTCTGAGTGCCACCATCATCATCATCGAGACGCTCCTCAATATCGTTGAAGCGTTGAGTCACAAGCTGCTGCAAGCTATCAATCTTAGCATCAAGGCGGGCAAGGTAGTCAAGGACCTGCTGAAGGATGGGCTCGGTCGACGCTTGTGCCGATGTGGATGGTGCCGAGCTTGGAGGCTGTGAGCTGGATGGCCGAGAGCTGGATGGCTGAGACGATGGTGCTGGAGGATGCTCAACAAATAGAGGGTGAGGGGGAATGTGAGCACGACTCAGCTGCATGGTCCTCCGACCAATAGGGGCCTTAAGAGGAATTCTAGGCTCATGCGGAAGAAACGCAACTGACTGAGCGAGAGCTAACCGAGTAATGAGGCAGGCAAATGGCAATCCAGTCCGTATTTTGGAGGACTGAAAGACCTCAACTATGACCCGGCACAGATGACTCCCAAGATCAATGGTGACACCATTGATGAGTGCATACAGAAGAGTGGCCCGGTCAAGACCCACATCACTCTGATGACTAGTAGGATACAGATTTGTTAGGACAATCCGACTGAGAATGAGATACTCGGGTGAAAATCTCACTGTATGAAGGGGTGATTTACCTTCCCAAGGTACAAACCCACCATAGAGACATCCAGCAATGACTTCTGGACTAGGAGGAGATGTCCGTGTATAGGGATACTCTGGATTTGACACACGTGGGGCGTTTAGCAATTCCGCTACCATGTCCGGAGTCACCCGGAAGAGGATGTTCCGGAGACTAACCTCAAAAGAGCCATCGTCAGAGATGGCATGAATGTTGGAGTAAAACTCCCGAACCAACTCCACAGAAGGAGTGGGATAACCAGTGGTCAAGGCATGCCACTGGCGAGACTCAAAGATACGGGGAATTATGGTCTCATTAAGCTCACCAAGGGAGACTTCACGCTCGACAATAGGAGTGCGCTTAGAGAAGTTCTTAGTGTAATGCTCTCGTGCCTGAGCATTGTGGAAATGTGCTTGAGCAGGGGCTTGAGGATTTTGGCGTGGACGAACACGTCGAGACATGATGATGGCTGTTGACACAATTAGTGACCGTTAGACAAGGCTAAATGAATTGTGAAGATACGATGTATGCATGTCAATAATGCACATTTCCTACCCTCATACAAATTCACATGCTTAATGCACATACCAATGCACAATGTATACCATGCCAAACCTTGGGTTTTGGAAAGTTTTTATGCCAACTCACACCCACACGATCATCATACAAGCCCATTTGGCATTTCAAAACCCACACTTCAAGTGCCACTAAGCCAAAGTTGGGTTTTAAACCAAATGTATGTCCCATGACCCTCCCATTTACAAACCATGAAATGCCACAATGGCATTTTATATGCCAAACACTATCCCAGCACTAGGAATGATATGTAATGAGCATTGGCACAATGCTATGCAGGTGACAAGATGAAAAAATGTAACCAAACACCATTGTGGCATTTCACCGAACACTTGGAGTGCACCCAAGCAAAAACCGAGTTCAAAAACTCCTAGGGGGTTCCATGAACCTCCTAAATACAAGCATTTCGAAATGCAATGTAGCAAAACCAACAGAACCCCAACAACAACAAAAAATGCCCAAATCCCCGAAACCATTCTCCATTTGAAACCAACACACAATGCCAGACAACAAAGCCATGGTCAAAGAAAACGGGAATGAAAATAATCAAGGAAATGAGAAGCAAAGAACCATACCGTGAGTGAAAGCTGGTCTCTTGTTGGAGAAATCGAGAGAGGAAGTGCACACGGAGAGGAAGTCGCACGGAGAGGGGAGAAGAAACGGTGCAGTACAAAAAGAAAGTTAATCGGGTCTGGGAAAAACTAACCGGCGCAGGGTTTTTAAAGCGATACCGCTCGAGCGTAGTTGTAAATTCGCTCGAGCGGTATTCCCAGATTTTTTTTTTTTTTAATAAACCTCCATTCTTCATTAATTTTAAGTAAGTGTTACAAAGTTTGTCTTTTTCCAGACAGTTTACAATAAAAGCGGGAATATCTTCTATCCATATCTTTGCTTCTACTAATTTTCAAAACATAGTCTTTAGCAAGTGTATGAGCCACTGTATTGGGAACCCTATAAGCAAAATGTAAAGACCAATTTGGTCTTTACATTGAACACTGAAATTATATCTTCAAGCCCTTCCTTTGCTGAAATAAGTATATTTCTCGGACAGGAAAGTTTCTTCTCAAAGAGTGTGGTTCATTTCTCCTGAACCACACTCTTCTGAAAATAACTGCCACCTCTTCAAGCTGTGACCTGTTCATTCTTGCCATAAATTTCAAGCCCCTCCTTTGCTGAAATAAGTATCTTTAGTTCTCATACCACCAGCTTGACATATACCCTCCTCTCTCAGCTCCACCTCAAACAGTTTAACCATAATTTTCTCTGCATTATTTTACCCCATCCTCACACTCATATTCACTTCCTCTTTATTTTTAAACTCTCTTTCCCTCCCATTGTTAGAACTTTATGAAGTGTCATCTATTCTCACTTCCTCACCTCTACTTTTTCCCCCCTGATTTTCATCTCCCTCTCTCACTAACTCTTTTTCCACCCCTTGATACAGGCTAGTTTCTTCCTTCCTCCATTTTTTAAAACCCTCTTCCTTACTCGTAAAATAGTTAGAATACTTCCTTCTTTGAATCTGAGTAGCCTACATCAACAGAGGATGTAGAAGCGAAGAGAGCATTCTTATCAAGCACGTAACATTCCTTATTACCCAATGAATCGAATGTGTAAGACTCATACTGAGTCATAAACAGCTAACTGATTTTTAATATCATCAATGATCATTCCAGCTGCTGTCCGCAATATCTCTACTTTGCCGTTAATTGCTTGAGTAACTAGGAGGGAAACACTGTTTATAGGATGATCCTTTTAAGTCCCAGGTGATAACCAAAACAGGCTGCTTCCATAGCCCCAATAGATTCGAGAGAAAAGGATCAGGATAGAGTGACCTGAATTGTATTGAAGTTGGCAACACCAATCCATTCCAATCTCTAACAAGCAGAGTCAATCCCAATTTTGCATCTAGACTTATCAATTGCTGCATCCCAATTAATTTTGAATACCTGATAAGGTGGGGGTAGCCAAGATGAGGTTACCTGATGTTGCTGTCGAGACTTAACCAATTCCTGCGAGTCCAAATTCAACAAGTCCTTACGCCTTGTCTTACCATGCTCAGCAACTGAATTTGGACCCTTCAATTTGCATAAACTCCGACCTTTCTATAGCTTCCCACGATAATATCTCGATCTCTGCATCAACAGCAGATCCGGACTCTGCCGGCCAAACCTCACATAAACCTCAATGGACTTAAATAAGGTTTGATCTTGAGTGTGGTGTGGTGGAGACGACATTGTCCAATATAGATTGACAATGTCGGGAAAAGTTTCTCTCAATGGATTTGGGAAGCAACTAGGGTTTTTACTCTGTTTCTCCACACTAAAGAACAGAATAAGCCGTTCTATTTATAGTCCCTGTTGATAACGGCGTGGAAAAACCTAAAGTTCAACATGTCTTGAATATTGGCTCGAGCGATAGTCGAGCGCAGTGACAACGAGTTCCTCCCGCTCGAGCGGTCATTCGAGCGCAAAATCGAGCGGACCTCTCTGGATGGAGTTCCGCTCGAGCGCTAGATCGAGATAAAATCGAGCGATCACCAGTATGTTTCCGCTCGAGCGCCACATCGAGCGAAAATCGAGCGGAACACTCTGTATGAATTATGCTCGAGCGATATGTCGAGCGCCATTCGAGCGGACATATCTGGACCGGTTCCGCTCGAGCGTTTTTCCCAGCGAAAATCGAGCGGACATCTCTGGATGGCCTCCGCTCGAGCGGTAGTTCGAGAGAAAATCGAGCGATTACCCAGTATGTTTCCGCTCGAGCTCTACCTGGAGAAGAAATCGAGCGGAACAATCTGTATGAATTTCGCTCGAGCGTAATGTCGAGCGAAAGTCGAGCGGACCTCTCTGGATGGTTCTGCTCGAGCTTCACGTCGAGCGACTATCTCCAGGACATCTCTGGACGGTTCCGCTCGAGCTATTGTTCGAGCGAAAGTCGAGCCCACAAAAATCTAGATTTTTGTGGGCTAACAGTATCATGATTGTGAAGAAGATCAACACTGGTCAACACCCATACCCCATTCACAAAGCGGGCATTTATTTTTGCCTTACAATCCGTTTTTGTCGTTGGTCGTGGCTTTAATAAATTACTGTGGCTAGGATAATACTTGCCGCCACGTGCACAACCAATCGTCACATACTTCGCACCCCCATCCATATCTCGCTTTGTCCTTTTTATGATAACACCAAAACCCTCCTGTTTGGCATATCGTTTGTAATAAACTAAAACCTCTTTATCAGTAGGGAATTTCATTCCAGATCTTGGAGGCTCAACTCTAGTATCATCATCTGATACTTCATTCAGCCCCTCCGCATCTGGCTCAATATTTACGTCGGATGAAGTTTCTGACAAGGAAGATTGCATGGTTAGGATTAGAAATATATATATACACAATAGATGAGATTGCATATGGTTAAAAGTGTACCTCCAACATTCTTTTCACCTTCAGCTCTAAATGGCATAGTTGATGAATCACTTGTGCAAGGTGGGTAGGGCATAGTTGGCACACATGGTGGCATCGCCGAATGCTGCATTTTTCGGAATGCACGTTATTCAGTGAGAAACATACCGAGGTACAAGCACAAACCATAAAATCAGACTGAAATGAACTACCTGGGTTGTATCTTCACCTCGTCTCAACTCGTCTGGATTACTTGACGGAGGGGATGGCATGGTTGGTCCAAAGGGTGGCAATGCCAGATGCTGCAATTACCCACTTTGTTAGAATGACTCAAACCCACACGTGGAAAAAAAATTCAATAAAGGTAATAACTTTACCTGGCTGCCCCAAGCATACGGATATGGATTTGGAGGCATCATATATGGCAGGTTATATGGATATGGATTTACAGTACCATAAAATCCCTATAATATCCAAATAAACAATGGAATGAATACATGCTACAGTATCTCACACTTGGATATGTTCAAAAAACCAATGAAATAAATACCTGGGTGCGTGAAATCGATGTAGAAGGCCACGTAGGCCTTCCATCTTCTTCTTCGCCCATCACGCTGTTATTCAGTAAGTATTGAGTGTTACAATATCATATTAGCAGAAGAAATCCCTCAACATGCATTCACAAGGTATAGTTTATATACACAAAAGAAGACGGAAATATCAAATATATCTAACAACTATGCATTGATCATCTAAACCTCATAATTAATTAGGCATGATCCAAGTACAGGGGGAGTACACGAAACAAAGACATATAATTAGAAGCTAAGAGGTTGAAAAAGGCTGCATAAAAAGTAATCAAAAGTAGTCCCATTCAAGACAAAAGAGGCAACAGGATCTCCAGGGCAGAAGCTTTGCTGGTAAAAATTATGAATTCCAAAGGATGATAGCAGCAGGGAAATTCCTTTTCTGTGAGGGTGCTGGAATTGGCAGAGGTTTTTAGCATCTGATGTTGAGGAGCCTAGTGAATTTGTTGGACCCTCGATGCATATGGGGGAGAAAGGCATGTGTGGTGAACTGGATGAAGTAGTGATTGTGATCAAAAGAAATCTGATGATGGAGAAACTTGGTAGATTCATGAGGACAAAAGAAATCCAGTTATTATTATTTTAATTCAGATGAAAAGTGATCAAAGACAGCTATTTTTTCAAAAGTTTTATAAAATTATTTTAAAATTTTAAATGCAGATTGATTTTATAAAATAGAGTTATAAGAATATTAATATTTTATAAAAATATCTTCCATTTACGTAGAGTTATTTCGCCACAAAATTGTAGGAAGTATGCGACTATGGTACTATTTCCAAAATTTGGCATTAACATCAATCTTTTTGTTCTTAAATGCATATTGTTCATACTATTTTCAAAATTGTAAGAAGAGGTCAAATTACAATTTGACTTGTAATTTTGGTTTTTTTGTTTTTTTTTAGGCATGACTACCAAATTATCTAATATTCATTTCATTTGAATATTTAATGGGTTGGATCACATTCTTCATCTATGATACGTTCGGTATCATAGATAGATTTTTTTAGTAACAAATATGATAATATAATCATTTCTATATGTAGATACATATGCAAAGAACTCTTTCTAGCTCGCCCCAAAAAATCTAAACTTTTACAACTATCTTAACATCAGTTTCATATAAGAATTACAAAAGCATTTCAAGTGATCAGATCAGAATCCTATAATCAACATGATTGCAACCGGAAATCAAGGGCACTGGAAATCCAACCCAAACATTCATATTTCAAATAACACAGCCTACATGGCCACCAATATTCATAGAGTTTCAACCCAAACATCCTACCAATATTGATAGCCTACATGCCTTTTGATTCAGAGTTAATATTGTAACATCCCGGATTTTAGTGTATTTTTAATGGAGGTTTTATTTAATTTATTTTGTGGTTATTTATCTTGTTTTTAAATTTTGGGAGTTTTAAAATATTATTTCTTAATAATTTATGTGATGGAAATTATTTTATGTGCTTTTTAGATTTTATTTACTGTTTTGACATTTAAAATGGATTTTAATTTTAATTGATTTATTTATGAGTTTTAAAATTTTATTGTTGTATTTAAATTATTTCACTGTGTTTGGAATATTTTATTTAGCTTTCGGTTTTAATTTCGTCTCCGTTGGATTTTTCGGGACCCAGCTTGAAAGACTGGATCTTCTTTTTTTTTCCTCTTCTTTTTCCTTTCTTTCCTTTTTTCTTCTTTCTTTTTCTCTCTCTCCCCGGTTCCTTCCCGCGCACCCGACCCCCCTCTCTCCCTTCTCTCTCCTCTCTCCACCGTGCGAAACGGGCTTACTCTCGCCGCGCCGCCTCCCGGCCGCCGTGTGCCACACCGCCGGCACCATTCCCTCCCCCGTGCGCCGGCGACCTCACCCCTAAAATCTCAGACCGCCCCGAGCCGCCGTTAGCCGCCGTGAGCCAGTTGAACCCGCGGTGGGTTTTTCCTCCTTCCGCCGCCGTCCGGCCGCCATTGGCCACCAACTTTCTACCACTTCATCACCGGCCCAATACCAAGCTTTTCCACCCAAACCCGGCCCCGATCCGTCGCCGGAGCCGGTCGAACGAGCATCAAACCCGATTCGGGTATTCCGGCCAAAAATCGTCCGATTTCGCCGCCATTCTCGGCAAACCACCACTACCATTAGATTCACCACCTTCCATAGGCCCTACCCTACCGTTCCCAAGTCTTCGTTTGACCCCGGGTGAAATTTGAGATTCACTGTGTATTTCGGCCACAGTGTATTTTTACACTGTGGTGTTGCTGTTTTGGCGCTTCCAGCTCTCCCGTGATCCTCCATGAATTATTTTAAAGCACTGTAAGTATTTCTCCAAAAGACTTTTAAGATTTAAATATATTTTGCAATGATCTGTTTTATAAACTGAGAATTGGATATCTGTTGGTTATTTAGAAATTATGGATATCTGTTGGTTATTGGTTTTTGGTCATTTTCATGGCATTGTGCACGCATGCGTGGGTGTGTAAATGAAAAAGGTTTTTCGGGTGTGTGTGTATCACCCCCAAGCCGAGATGGGTTATTATCTCGGTGGAGCTCCTCTGGGCACTCGGGAGCGGGATAAACTGAGTGTCGTCCCCTGGAGCTGTTGCTCGGGACTTGGACCGGGATGGTAGCGCTCTCGGATCCGACTCCGTGATCTCTCGTGCTGGCGGAGATCAGAGGATGCTTGGCTATGTACGCGGTGGGCGCGGAACTGGGCATCGCTCATGTATTACTCGCACAGCCGTTACCTGTGGAGTGAATAAGAAGCCAGGGTATGTGGATGGTCCCTAGGGGAGGCCATGGTACATACGGATTAAAATTGGCTGTTTTCTGGGAAAATAGCGTGAGTTGATTTTGTGTACCATTTTCTGGGAAAATGGTGGAACTGATTTTATTGGACAAGATTTTTGTGCCAAAGGGATTTTTGGCGTGCGTGGGAAAAACTTGTGATTTTCGAGAAATGATGTTTTTCTCGGGTTTTGAACTTGGGTCATCATGTGCATGCATTGGTCGCTGTAATTATATATTTGTTATCTTGGAGTACTTTTGGGTTTTACTTACTGTGGTACCATTTATTTGGTACTGCAGATTTTAATGCAGGTTTTGAAGAGGTTGAGCCCGAGGATGCGGCTCCACCTGAGGAGTAGGGACTTTTGGCTATATTTTTATTTGGTATTTGTATTTTATTTGATGTCGTTTTATGAACAACAAAATTGTATTATGTTGACTTGTGGATTTCTGTATTATTTTTGTATTGTATTAAATTCTGGTACTTAGTTATCTGATTTAACCTTTCCGCTGCGTTTTATTTTGTACACGTGTTGCATTTCACACACTCGGCACGTGTCGTTGGGGTGCGTGACCGTGTTGTCATCATCCCGGGTGTCTCGATTTTCGTGCTTGTCCGTACATGGAAGTCGGGGGCGCCACAAATATCGTAGCACATGGCTGTTGACATGCAGTATTAAATATCCGTGGTTTTGGTGGGCAAGAGGACACATTTTATTACTAATAACCACCATGACCACGGTTTAGCTGGAAGCTGTAGAACTTTTGACAGCAAACAGTGATAAGAACTGTCTCAAGAGGTTCTCATTTAGCCAGAGCAAACAGCAACGCAGAGCAAGAAATAAAGAGTGCAAACAATCTAAATCCTCAGTCTGTTTTTTCCCTTAGAATGGATGATCAAGTAAATATTTTAACAGCTATGTTAAGAAAAGCTCTATTTGAAAAAAATAGACAAACATATTGTATATTACTGTACTAGAAAACTGCAGAGAGTTCAGCTTGGCAATTCATGTTTTCAAAACCCATGGATCGTGATGGTCGATTTCTCTGCTTCTTTTCAAAAAGAAAGGAAAAGAACGGAAAATGCTAATCAGAAATTCATAAATTTATAGTTTGAAAAAGGATAGTTCTTGGCTACATTTGAGATAACAACTGTATCCTTGTATGAAAAACATTTTAACAAAATGTGAGCAGCTTTCTTTTACTCAGATGTACACTCAATCATTTTGCCGAAGAGAACTTATGATCATTTATCCTTGTACGAGCAACGTTCATTTCTTTTATGAGATTGAGGGGACCCAACATCCCACAAGTAAGTGTCATCAAATAGAAGTAAAATAGGTTTGCCACCAAAACTCTTCGATAAACTACCTTGATAACCTTATCTCCACACAACAAGTCATACCAAGTCAAATAATATAGTATTCTTGTCACTTCGATTAGTAAAAAGAAAGATTGAACTTATAAAAAAAAAAAATAGTATTGAAAAAGTAAGTTCACCTTTTAATAGAGTTAGTGGCAATTCCTTGGTAGATACTAGATACTTAAAACTCCTTAGGAACAAAAGAGGAAAAGAAAAGAAAAGACAAACAAAACCCATACACACGCTTTGTCTATCATGCATCAAAGTTAAAAAGCCATTGGTTAAACCTACCCCATATGCAAATGTGCAATAGCATCAATAAGGGAAATTTCCCAAGAAATTCAGGAAATAGGTTAAAAAAACAATACAAGTTATCAAACCAAAGATTTACCTGTCATGAACAAACACTGCTATGTCACAAGAAGCCAAATATTCTTTATCGGATAGTAGTTTGGGAACTCGAGTTTCAGGTATCTCTCTCAACACAAGGGCCTTTGTTGTTCCCTGAGGAAAAAAACAAATGCTCAGACAAAGGGATGGAACCATGAAATAGGAACAAGATTAGCAATCATACCAACTACCACTATTTTGATTTAAACAATATATTAAATATCAGAAAATTGAAAATGGTAGTATCTAGCTATTACGCTACAAAAATGGAAGTATATTTTTTATATGATTAGGGGAATCAGATTTTTTTTATCCTCCTCTTGCTGAGGAAGTCCAGATTCTGGAATTTCAGGCACATAAAGGGAATGCTGAATCCACGTACACAATTGGCATGTTTTACTACTTGGGGCTAAGAGGTTTGAGGCCTGATCATGCCAAGGCAGTGTCATGGTTTTTGAAGGCTGTGGAGAAAAGGGAGCCAAGGTCAATGGAAGTTCTTGGAGAGATATATGCTCGGGGATCAGTTGGGGTTGAGAGGAACTACACAGAAGCGCTTGAATGGCTTACCCTTGCTTCCAGACAGCAAATTCATTCGGCTTATAATGGGATAGGGTATTTGTATGTCAAAGGCCATGGTGTTGACAGCAAGAATTATACCAAGGTAAGATTATTTTGGTTTGCTGCATGCTTATATGTTGATGCTTTACTTGCTTGCCTACACCATGGATTATGGGCTGACTAGCTTAACCTGACGTGCTCTACTTTTGTTATGCCTTCCTCTTTACTGGCCTGCTTCTTTTCAATTTCTCTTTGCTTATTTCTGGTTGTTACAATAATTAGATAATTTATTTCACTTGATATTATCACTACCCTTTATTCTTCGCATTTGTGGTAATCAGTTAATTATTATCAGTAGTGCTCCTTGAAAGTGAAGAGCAGAATTAATGAAAAAACATTGCTTTCTTTGATTAATGTTTTTAATGAAAAAACAGGATGTAAAGCACCAAACTAAAAAGAAGGAACAAACTGGAAGACATACAATCTCCCTCTGTGTTTTCCCCTTCCAACCAGTCCCAGCCAATAAATATTCCTCATTTCAGATGTTATCAACAGCCCAAAAATCAGTGGCAAACATAGAACATCAACAACCCAAAAACCCCACAAAACAGAGACCAAACAAACATCAAATAGGCTCATTTCGAATGTTATCACAACCAAAAAATCCCAAGTCATACATACAACATCAACAGCCCAAAAACCCCACAAAACACAGATCAAACAAACGTCAAATGGCAGATCCATAACGCATAAACACACAAAATGAGTAATGCTAGAAATGGAGAGATGAAACGAAAAGAGAAAAATAAAAACCCTTTTCTTTAATTTCTTACCCATCTAAGACGACATGCGGTGGCTCTCGGCAGCTACAATACCAGAGGAGGACTGAAGCCGTGCGGAAAATGATGAAGCTGGAGAATCCGTATGGATATGGTGAACCCAGAGGAGAATCTGTGACTACACGGCGCCGGAGTGATGACTCAACACAGTTCCGGCGAAAGGACACGAGCTGGGGGGGAGTGGAGGAGCGAACGCGGGGGAAATCCTTCTGAAGAAATGAAGAAGAACGCGGGGAGGGGGGGGGAATTGAAATGTCTGAAACGCACGTTTTCTTATTTTACAAAAAAAAAAAAAATATTACACGTCAGCTGGAGTGCGGAGGTTGCACAACAGTAGGCAGCTGTATAGTATATCTCTAATATAATATAACTAAACTTATATAACAATTAGTATAACTATATAAATATATAATAGTATTAATAGTCTATACTTAATTGTCGGACCGTGAATCAGACTGAATGAATTCGATCCAAAATTACCGGTCCGGTCCGGAGACTCCGGACTGACCGATGCTCACCCCTATGATTCAGCAGAGTGTGGTGTTGGTTGCTATCGAGGCTTAAGTGTAGAATACCTCTAAAGATTATGTTACAAGAGATGAAGAGAATAATAAAAATTATAACTGCAAAATAAAACTGATAACCCGTTACTCATAGGAAATATTCCGTCCGAGACGTTCGTCAACGTTCTAGCATCTGGGACAAAAGAATAGTAGATATGTCGTGATCAACAATAATCTTCCTAATCTCTCAAAATTTCACACTCTATCTTTTTAAAAAAAAAATTTAATTTTTTTTATTAAATAATTTTTATATGAATAGTGAATAAAAAATTTGAAATAGTTTAAAAAAAATAAATTCAAAATTTTTTTTTAAAAAATATTAAAAAATGTGAAGTGTAGAGTATAGATAAATAGTAAAAAGTTGTACAACAAAACCCCGTGATCAATAAAAAGCTCATCAAAATACCGAAATGAACCAAAACATACTTCAGAAAGTCAAGTATCTCCCTCTCTGTGTCACAAGACCAACTCCCAAGCAGGCCTCCATCGCCTTCTCCATTAAATTCAAATTTTAAAACCCACCGACAAGTTTTGTTCTACTGTTTTGGGTTCTTGTATATATATATATATATATACTAGGTGAAAGGAACGTGCAATGCACGTTTGCTTAGTTTTTATTTATTTATTTTTGTTAAATAAATATATTATTTATTAAATATTTTAATTAATAAATAAAATCATTTAATAAATAATACGTATATATTATTTATCACATTTAATAAAAGATATTGCTTAAAAGATTAATTTATATGTATTAATCGGATTAATACAAAAATAATTATTATTGCTAATAATAATTATTAGCAAGTGTACCAAGTGTCAAAAATCGACGGACAAAGTGACTGTTAATCCTGCTTTATTCTTACTTTTATCTAACTTTAATCACCGGTGTCCTCTCTCCTTCTCTATAATCACCGGCTTTCAGGCTATGGCCGACTCGAACTCCTTCTTTGGAGCAGTATCAGCTTCTGCTGCTTCTTTTTCTTGCAGTAATCATCTCTCTGTCTCAAACACACACTCGCTAGTGATCCAACTAATTATAATAGCATTTTTACAATTTTCCCACTTGCTCAGAGGGTCTCATCTGTTGAACTCGGAGCTACTATTCTGAATCTATCTTCGTCTTGCTGAAACCCAAAACAACCGAACCTGTGAGACCTAGATCTGCCGATTTCCATCATCTCGACCTCAACCTCTACGATTTCCATTCAGATCTGCCATTTCTCTTCTCGATCAACTCCACCTCGCCTTAAAAACGGTGGTTTCGTTAGCTCTCTCTCTCTCTCTCTCTCTCTCTCTCCATCGTCCATGGCTAGAGAAGCCTAGCTCTGACTTAGTTTCTTTTTTTCCTTTTTTTACGTGTTAATTTGTTCTATGATTTTCTGTTTCTTAGTCTGGGTTTAATTCTTGGTTTTTCTTGGATAGGGTTTTGTGACTTTGGCTTCTGGAGAACGTTCCTTAGGGTTTGTGTTAAAGGTTTTATTGGGTTATTATTGTTAGATCTGCAATCATGTTTTATTTGTTTTATTGGGTTATTATTGTTAATTAAGTTATATTTTTGTTTTTTTTTTTTTTTAATTTTGAAGAGGATCAAGTCTTCCCCTCTATTCTCTTCAATTTTATTGGTAACCAATCAGAAAGTCAACATTCAACAAATATACTTCTGAGCCCAATAGCTAATGTGAATTTTTACCTTATAGCTTTTTTTTTTTTTTAAATCATTTTCTAGAGAAAGTTCTCAGTTTTAGCTATGAAGAAAGATGTTTTTCTTGAGAAATCTTAAATTTTTTATAAGTTTCCCTCTTTACATCTACATGTTTTTCTGATTCTTTTGATAGCTTAATATATTTTTTTAATCTTTAGAAGCTTCAAGACATGTACACATTTTAGTTTACATCTAAGAAGTTTTTGTTTAGAAGTTTTAATTTAGATCTGAAATTTAGACCCATCGATTTACATGGCTAAATATTTTTGAAAAAAATGTCATTCATCTTAATTCTGGTGAGTAATCTTAATCTGTTTAGGCTTAATTTTTATTTCTTACTTGTAATTTCTAGTTTCTTTGTCATGCATATGTCTATTCGGGTATGAACTTGTGTAAATATCTTTTAGATGTAAGTTTTAGATCTGAAAGTAACAAATACTTAAACACATCTAAAATATAAATATTGGGTTGTAAATATTGTATGTTTTTCTTGTTTCGCAACCAAAATATATGTGCCAAACTTTGGTGAGTAATCTGTTTAGGCCTAATGTTGTTTTGGTTAACTGTAATTTCTACTTTGTTTGTGATGCATATGCCTATCCTCTTATTGATTTCTGTAATTATTTTTTACATGTAATTATTGGGTCTGAAAGTAACAAAGTCCAAATTTTTGGGCAATTCCGTTTTGAGTATCAAATACGTAAAACATCTAAAATATAAATATTGGGCTGTAAATATTGAATGTTTTTCTTGGTTTGTGACAAAAATATTTCTGCCAAACTTTGGTGAGTAATCTGTTAAGGCCTAATATTGTTTTGGTTATCTGTAATTTATTTTGGTTTGTGACAAAAATTCTCTAAAACACAGATTTAAAAACACATATTCCTTTTAGATATTTTCATATATTGTTGATTCTGTTCAAACACAATACAAACCTTATACACAACACCAACTAAGCCACAGACACACTATTATAAAAATTAACCCACCCAAAAAAAGAAAAAAGCATATTATATATCTATGTATATATATATATATATATATATATATATATATATATGTAGTAAATCTATCACACTCCAGCGAAACATGATCTACTACCTGGCGTAGCTCAATTAGAGTTACTAATTGATCTCTCCAGTACTTAAATCTCATAAACCTTATATATATATATATATATATCTTGACAAGTTAAATAACGACGTTATAATATTTGTGTATATTGTATCTTTTGCTTAGGTTGTAGAAAAAAACAGTTCTGCCAAACTTCTCCCAAACACAGTTTGTGATGAAATTTTCTCCAAAACATTCACAATTACATAAAGTAAGGAAAGAATTATATAACAAATGAAAATTTAAAATAAATGACAACATACACTTGCAAAGATTATAATCGGAAATGTTCAGACTCCACAACCAAAAGACCTGAAAACGAACGACAAAAAAATCCGTACAGAAGTTAATATCCATGCACGAAAGTAAAATAATAGTAGAAACCATAAAAAACTGGACCAAATAATTGAAATTTTTTAGTTTTTATACAGTAAGGATTTTCAAAATAAATATTACTGTAAAGTTGCAAAGATAAAACAGAAATGTCCCGTTTTGAATGTCTTTAACCGACGAGACCTGAAAACAAATAATCAGAAATAATCTCCAAAAAATAATAAGCACTTCAGTAACCAAAATAAAAAAAATGGCAGGAAATACTATACTTAAAACCGCAGAGGATGTTCAATCAAATAAATTGAAAAAACGAGATGACATAAAATTAAGTAGAATTTTTTTTTTCTGTAGAAAATTACCTGAAATGAAGAACACCTGTAACAACAATATGCAGAAGCAAAAGAACAGAAGATGAAATTGCAGAAGCAAAAGGGTAGAAGATCAAATTTTAATTTCAGAAAGAGGGCTAACCCACTTTTTAATGTGCAATGTGCAGCGTTCTCGGTGTTTGTTGGGATTACCAATCGTCGGACTGACATAATGGCAATGGCAACTGAAGAGAATGAATAGGCACGAAAGAGATATGCATGGTTTTTTGTTTTTTTAAGATATTTTTACTGTATATCATTAAATATATTATTTATTCTTTAAATCACTCTTCTTCTTTCTTCTTTTTTTTTTCCTGAGGACAGACGAATTATTTTTGTTATTATTATTTATTGTAATCACCCCGATATATTATTTATTTTTTGTTCTTTAAATATATTATACTGACAAACGGTTTTAAAAATAATGATCTGGGTACAGACTGACAATAGAGTAATAAAGAGTAATAATATTTGTCTTTATCGAGATGGACAGTAGTGAAAGGCAGACAAGTCAAACAGACGGGCAAAAAAACAGTGGACCAAAAAGTTTTAATCGGCTCGGCTTGATAGCGAATGGAAAATAGATAACTAACAGATTGATAAATTGCGTTAAAGTTAACGGAAAACAATTAAAAAAATGTTAAACCAACAATTTCTGTTAGATACATACTTTTTATATATAGAGATATATTTTTTTTTTTTTATTAGTTCACTTTCGTACAAGGTTTTCTTTTATTTTTGCGTTGAGAAATAATCAGGACTGGTTTGATTACCTAATATCAAACTATTTTATCTTAAATAATTATTATAATTTTTTTAATTTTTACATAAAAAATAATAAAAAATTTAAAATTTTTAAATTTTAAAACAAAAATATTATTATAATAATATTTTATTCAACTTTCAATAAAATATCTTATCTCATCTCATTTGAATTATGTAATCAAACAAGACCAATTTACTGGTCCTTAAGAGTTGACATGACACCTAATCCTTTATTTATTTAATTTTTTTTTTCTCCTCTCTTTGTAGATGAAATTTAATACCTGCTTGCAACGTATGCACTTATTAGGATTCAAAGTTAACTCATAGGCTGGTATATAAAATTAAATTATTTCATATCGTATAATTATTATAATTATTTTAAATTTTTACATAAAATATAATAAATAATTTAACTTTTTCAAATCTCAAAATAAAAATAGTATTAAAAAATAATATTATAATAATATTTTATTCAACTTTCAATAATACATCTTATATCATCTTATCTAAACTGGGTAACCAAATGAGGCCTAAGAAAAGTAAGCATTCACATAATGCATAAAATTTCTTAGTCCAATCATATATAAAAATATCACCGTCTTCACCAACTAGATGATTTTTTTTTTTTGATAAGTTACTAGATGAATTAAAAGTTATTGAGTTTTTTAAATATGTATATTTTTAAGACTTGTATTGAGAAGTATTATTAAATTTTTCAGGTTTGTATAGTTTTATGACTTGTATAAATGTTATTTTGGAATATAGTTTCTATATATATATATATATAATTTATCCATGTAACAATCCCTAAATGGTACACTGAAACAAACTGGTACCGAAATATTTTATTCAAATATCTTTAATTGAAACACTCACAATAATGGAATCCAAGACTTTAGGCTAAGTGGTAGTGGCACTCGCTTGAGTGCGTCGACCCTCAGCCTTTCAGTTGAGTGCCCTTCCACTCGCCCTGGCGATTAAAGGTCGATGACAATCCCTTGAGTGCATCGACCCTCGCCTTTTAAGCTAAGTCCCCTTGTACTCATCCCAGAGACTAAATGATGATGACGTTACCTTGAGTGCATCAACCCACTCTCACGAAACATCATCCCCCAACCATTAGCACAAGAGCATCCTGAGCATAGAATATCCAGACATTCACAAGACCACAATAGTTTGATAACAAGCATCAAAACACAAGCATTCACAACAAACAAGACTCAATCCAAAACAAAAACAACTCAACTTCAAATGAAAATAATGTATCTATTTACATTATGATCAAGTACAAGGAAGATAGTCAGAACTCAGGTGTTCAGAGCTAGAGGAGGAAAAGCGTTAGGCATCACATCTCGGCTCAAGGAGTTAATAAAATGGAAGGTGTCACAGCTAGGATGACTGGAGTCCAAGTTCAGAGACCTCAAATCCGAATGAGGCTACTTCAACAAGTGGCTCATTAATCTTTGCATTCCATATTTATAGCCTAACCCCCAAACGCGGTCACAGATGTCCTTAGCCGCCACAAGCTAAGGAGAAAGGTGAACAATCTCATCTTTAGTAACCTTCAACTCAGTCTCCAACGTGGCGGCTTTTTGCTCGAAATCAATGGATTTTTTCCTATGAATCTTAGTGACACAATTGAGCTTTAAGGAATCCCTCGTTATGATTCTTGAGGTCCTTGTTGGCCTTCGTGCACCAAGCCTCCAGTCGAGGGTCAAGCCAAGCTCCTGACGAATGTCCTTCGACCAAGCCATTATGGCAGCATACTCCACTGAGCGTTGCTTAACTTCCTCCAACTCTTTCTCCAGGCTTTGAAGCCTGTCTCTCATAGTATCACCCTCCTCCTTAAAACATTTGACCTTGAAGTAACACCTTGACACTTCATCCTTGAACTTGTCCAGGTCCTGTTGAAGATCAACTACCTCATCCCGAAGGTCAACAACATCCTCTTCTCACATATGGGAGTAAGACTCCCAATGTGAATAGGCCTCCGCTAGCTCGTCCCTTTCCTCCATCACCTCAGAGATAACTTGGCGAGCCTTTTAGGCGTAGCCGCGTAGGCACCCAGAGATCAAACCTCATCTTCTAGATAGAGCTAGCAATCAACAATCTAGCCTACAAGTTGGTCGACCCCCCCGGGACACAAATCCAATTTGTTTTTTGAAAAGGAACAACGAGTAATACAGCAACTAAAGCAAGGAAACTCACTAAAGACAAAACTCCCTTAGTTGGCAGCAGTATCTTGAACCGACTCCTCCGCACAGCTGTTGGCCCGTGAGGTAGGCCCCGAAGAATTAGACCCAAAGGGATTAGGTAGCCCCTAGAAAGTTGAGCTCCCTATCAGCAAACGAAGGCCTAAGACCACTCGCCAGCTCATAACGGTGGGCTAGTGAGGCCACAAGCGATCGAGGCACGAAGGCAGTACAGGTCGGGAGTGTTGACTTGCCTTCCTCAAATGGTGATTCTGGCCTAAATGAAGAAACTGGTTGAAGCCCATTTTGGATTGGCAGGCAAAGGAACTTCCCTGCCAAGAGAACAAACACTAAAAGGTGGGGTAGGATTGACAAATGAAAGGACTTCCTTGCCAAGAGGAGAAATACTGCAAGACTAAAAAGGAATCGAAACCCAACCATTGCTGAACTCCAAACTCGAGGGATAGTCATGAGATAACCCCCGAGGCTAAAGATTAAATGGGAGGTTAGGAGTTTTCCTGCCAGAGGTTATAGGAGGAATTGATGGCATGGAAGCATCTCGATCACCTTGATAAAACACTTCCTCGCTAGCCTCTTGTATCACGACAAAGTTCCTTGGGGCCAAAGATATGCCCTTCATAGTCTCATAGGGCACCTCAAGATGGGGACCTGCATAGCCCCAACATGGGCTCTAGAAATACGAAGTGCAGTACCACGTCGATATGCTCCTCCTCCCCTTGGTCATAGACTTCAACTTAGCAATCAGGGTGGATAATGGGTGGCCAACCTGCTCTTGGTTGCTAGATTTAGAAGACTCAACATCGGAAACTAAGGCCAAGTAGGCTTTAGCCTGCCTTGAAATCTCCTCCAAGCGATGAAGCCTCCCCCTGGATAGTAACTCCCAAGGGTATAGGTGCACCCTTAGAGCTTGATTCACTGGAATTGAAGGCCCCATTTTTTGCCCACGAGGATTGGGTGGACTTCAAAAAGTTGCATCCTATGACGTGGGAATGGCCGAGCAAACCAGGAATCTCTCAATGTAAATCACCTTAGAGTTATGTTAAGCCCAAGAGTAAACTTGTTGAAGGTGAACCTCCTCTCGAATGGGAAACAACAGATTGAACTCACAATCTTCAGGAACTACACCCCACACTGCTCGAATGGGAAACTCCTAGCGATGGGCTTCTCCCGTAAGGTACTCCCAGCCTATACTCGACACGAAGCAAACTTCTTATGCCACTCTTTAACATTAGAATAGCGGGTCTCTTGGCGTGCCATCCTGTACTTGGTTCGCGAATGTAAAATGCATAAATTCTCATCAAGACGTTGAACACCATGGATATAGATAAACTCCTGAGCATAATGTTGAGGTATTCCTCGCCAGCAGGCTCTAAGACTCGACACCACACAACGCAACATGACAATAACACCCTCCAAGCATTGGGGTAGAGCTAAGATAGGGCTAATCCCAAATAATCTAGAATGTCAGGAACCGGACGACAAAAGGGGAGTTGTAGCCCCATTGGTAGTGAAGAACGACAAAGACTGGGAAGTAGAGAAACCAAATAACAAAGTTTTAGGGGTTGAGAGAAATCTCAACGATAGAAAGCAATAAGAAAGTAAGAAAATTGAGATGGCAAGAAATTAAAAGTACAAAGGGGGAAGGGATTTAAAAGATGTAGCAATGGTTGGGAGGCTACCAACAAGAAAGCGACAGGTGTCACGGACAGGGAATATCGCAAGTGCATACCATAATATGCGCTGCACGAAAAGGTCATTGAAATGGTGCAGAATGAAGTTGAAATCACACCTCTATGATCCTATGATAGGACTTCATGAGGTAGTTGGAGGGCCAAATAATCCCTCGTAAAGAGTGGGCCAAGCCCACAATTGTAGAGGGCAAAGGCCCACACAACACAAATCAAGGGCCAACCGCCACGTTTCACCAATACAGAGTTCAAATCTCATTGTCATTAACAACGGCTTAATGATATAACATGCACATATTATCCATCGCGATGACCACCAGTGGTACTCACCCAAGGCATTAAATCTCTCTGGCATAACGGTTGATTTAGAGCCCTAACAATAAACAATCCAGAGAGGATTAGAGAAGGTCAATCCACGAAGCAAGCCTTCTCATCACACACCCAACTTATATAAATATAGGTAAAAGGACAAGCCTGAGGTTAGGTCCGAACTCTCTGAAAGTTAAAATATTCTCCGCTCTTAATATTGACGTAGGTATCAAGAGTGTCCCCCACCATACCGAGTCTTAGCTACCTTCTGGTTGCAGGTTATTGAAAGTCGTTGGAAGAGATGCAAAATGCATCCGTAACAATCTCCATATGAATAAATTAGCACTTTCAAAATGAAATTTATACAATATGACCACAAACAATGTGATGTGCGTGTGAGAGAGAGAGAGAGGTGACAAGATTACCTGGTGTGGCGACGAGCATAGCAAGAGAGAGAGAGAGAGAGAGAGAGATAGAAGTGAACATGGTTGGATTTTGTTTTTCTTTTATTGTTTGATGCTCGTCGATGTGGCATCACTAATATAGTATGCCACATCAATGAGTTGTAAACAGGTTATAGATGGGTTGCTCTTGTGTCCTTTTCTATCACAATAACACTTTTCATTTGTTAAAAACAACAAATAAATTATTTTTTTAAAAAAGCAATCCCAAGAAATTTTTTTTTCTAACGATGCAAATTTATATCACTAAAATACAAGGGTATATGAGCAGAGGTCAGGGATCTTGATAAACACACATTACAATTTATTTAATACGATTATAAATAATAAAAAAAAGAAATATGAGACTAAAAGATAGGTTTCCACCCTTCCCTACCAAAGGGGAGTTTGGTAGTAAGCCACCAAGAATGGCGGTTTTGATCTGGTAGGACTTTTGTATTGTAAACGATTAATGGTCCTGGCGGGTTGGGACCAATGTTTTGAATACCGTATCGGTGAAGGCACTAGAACGAAATATTTCGGTATCGGTACCGTTTCGTGTACCGTTTCGAGATAGTCGATATATAAATAAATTATATATATAAATTATATTTCAAAATAATAGTCTATATATGAATAAATTATACATAAATATATAGATATATAAATTATAAATAACCTAGTCTGAATTGGAGGTCAAAAAATGAACTTATAGTTTGAAAAAATGAAAAAAAAAAATTGAGGGTCGAAATATCGGCCGGTACAGACCGAAATATCGGTCGAAACGGTCGGTACTGGCCGGTACGAAACAGGCAGTGTGCCTGTACCGGACCGGTGGCCGGTACGAAAAATACCAACTGTATCAACTGGTATGATACGAAATTCAAAACACTGGTTGGGACTGCACTTTGGTTAAGCGAGGACAATTCTTATAAGAGTAGGAATGGTCAAGGGTCCAAAATGGGCCCAAAATCCATTGCGTAAGGCTTTGTCTCGAGACATCCACACTTCCTTAAGAAATTTTGAGTGGCTTTCTTGTAGGGGTTAAAGGAAAAATAATGGGCTCTTGGGTTATATAGAAGGAAGAAGTCGTTGAATGGTTTCGAGGGTGGCTGGAGTTTGTAGCGGCAGTGGATCACGCTGAATGCTTGATAGCTTGTCTTTGTTACCTAAGGTTGTGCCAGTCCCAAGTTTTAGAAGAGAAGTGTTTAGTTATAAAACGATTTTATTAAAGTCAAAATCTAGTGATTTTATATAATACTAGCAAGGACAACGTGCGCTGCACGTATGCCCAGTTGATAAATATAAAGAAAAAAATTAAAAAAGTACAAAATAATAAATGAGAAGATGAAAAAAGAAATTTAAACAAAAATTAAACAAAACATATAAAATAAAGAAAGAAGTATAAATTTTACATATAATTTAGTGTCTTAATTATTTAAATATATAATTACAATAATGAGAAGTTTAAGAAGAAGAGATTTTGAGTGTTTATGACGTAATTTGATTTATAGAATGCGTAGAGAGTACGTTGAGTTTATTCTAGAGCAATTGTCTACATTGATTCATTTCTGCGCGCAAGAACATAATATATTCATTTTCTGAAACTATTTAAAGGTGTGCCCTTGTGTCTAGCTTTACTCCATAAATTCAATGGCATTATCTCTTGAACTCGACGTATTGAGATAATAATTATAAAAAAATTTTATTCATCATCTTCACAAATCACACACTACGCTTTTTTTTTTTTATCGGAAATGTGGTATAAAGATGATAAGTATAATAATTTAATAAGTTTAACAAGAATAAAATAATATAAAAGTTAAAATAAATAAATAAATATAGTGTGTATCATATGAAAATAATAAATAGTAAAACTCATAATTATAAAGACATCGAAACTGATATATAGTTTGCTTCCAATCTTTTTATTTGGACTAACGTTATGGAACAGCTATTGGACAAAGATTATTATAATCTTGATTTTTGAAACCCAATTAAGGTTTAGTGAAAATTTTGAAATAATATTTTTAAAGTCTAATAATTATATTTAAAGCCCTTTAATATTTACGAAACAAGAACGCCCATATTTATTGAGGGCTAACTCAAGAATTTGTTTATGTATTTGCTTCCATTTCGTATATATAGATATAGAAAAATTTTTGGAAGTCATCACTGTTTGCAGCAATCACTTTTGCACATAATATGTGATTTCATTCAGACCATCTATTTCTTAAAGTTAAAATTATGAGAGAAAAAATGAGAAGAAAAGAAAAGTCACCTAATAAGTGTAAAATATGCACTATTATAATAGTTTATCTCTACCATTACTCATAGATATATTGTTTTAGTGATTTTATAGGAATTTCGAAAACTTAGAAATCTTCTTCTTTACATCGGAGCGGTTGTTTTTTTTTTGTTTAAATTTGGGTGCAATGTTGTTTAACAATCTGAATAACTTTTGTAATTGTTCTTGTTTTTGTATTCACAAAAATTACAATTTCTGTAATCTCCTATTCACACGGACGAAACGCAAGGGATGGAGGAGGCCGTGAGTTTCGTGCGTGACCTAGGGAGGAGCTTCGGGCTCCGGGTCAAGGGGAGGAGGAAGGGGGAGGTCAGGGGAGACCCGTGGTGGCGCTCGGTGGAGCTGGAGGCTGACGACGGCGGCGCCACTGCCGTGCGAAGTGAGGAACCCGCGAGGAGAGAGAGGGCTTGCGTGGGGGAAGAAGGACTGCCGTGAGGGGCTGGGTTCGGTGGGATGGTGCTCGCCGGCGTGAGGGGGAGCTGCCGTGGTAGCCGGTGACGTCGCTGGCGGCGCATGGCGGCGCGGGGTTGAGGAGGGCGAATCCGTGAGAGAGGGAAGCTATTTCGGGTGGGGGAGAGAGAGACTCGTGGTGGCTGGGTCCGTGAGAGGTGGTCTCCGGTAGAAAGGGGAGCTCGTGCTGTGGTGGCCGGCGACGAGCGGCGGCGGGCTGCTGTGGCTGGGAGGAGCCGAGAGAAACGGAAGAGGCTGTCGGCTGGGAGAAGAAATGGCAGAACCGGTATTTGAGAATAAAGGCAGGGGCAAAATGGGAAGAAAATTAGTGGCAAAACAGATATTTAGAAATAGAAACAGGGGTAGAATGAGAAAAAAAAGTGTTAGACGAAAATATTGTTTATTCGGGATTCACACTTATATATATAGTAGATATTAGATGTATTTAATAATAAAATAATTTTATAGTTTAATATATTATATTAAATTACATCAATTTATAAAATTATTTTTAAAAAATATTTTTATAACTAAAATATTTCTGCGTAAGAAAATGAGTTCCATAAATAGGAAAGGGTTTTGTTATATAACTTCTTACTATTTATCTACACTTCATATTCTATATTTTTTAATATTTTTTAATATTTTTAAAAATAAAAATTTTGAATTTATTTTTTTTAAAATATTTTAAATTTTTTATTTACTATTTATATAAAAATTATTTAATAAAATAAATTTTAAAAAAAATAAAGTGTAAAGTGTTGAAAAGTTAAGAAGATTTATTGAATAGAAAATTAGACTGATTAGAGTTTTGCCATTTTTGAATGATGTGGTTGTGTGGTCTTTGCCGGCTGCTGGGGTCATGCGCTGACAAAAGTAGAGTAGGATGGAGGATCCAGAGGTCTTGAGGCCGGGGAATTGTCTAGGGTGGCGTGTATGTCAATTTTTTTTTTTCAAATAATCGAGGCCATATGTTTAAAAGTGGTCTATCTCTAAAATTTATTAAAAACTCTTGCTTAATGTGGATGAATAGTTTAAAATTAATAAGACAATCCAAAAATCATGCTAGAGGAGTTACAAAATAAACAATAAATCCACTAACCCTGTACAAAAAACCAACAGCAGCAGCAGCAAACTAAAATAAACTATAAACCTACTTCATGTAAACAATCTAAACCAGCGTAAATGCATCGTAAAAAAAACTTTCCAATTATTCTCTGATACTTAGCAGCCCCAAATAATCCATTTTCATCAATTCCCTCACTGGACGAGGCAAGTCAATTGAATTCCTGTATGTACAATTAATTCCTCCCTCTCCCAATCTTGTCAAAAAATCTACCACTTTATTTCCTTCGCGAAACTAATGGGTCACCATATATTTAAAAATTTGTATAACTTCCATAAGGTCCTCCCAATAATCTCATAAATACCACAATGTACAATGACATTTTTCCAACCATTGCACTACTAACAGAGAGTCACATTCTATATGCACATTTCTTAAACCAAGCTCCCTACAAATCTTCAAACCATGAATTAAAGCATGAACCTCCGCTTCATTATTAGTACCATAGGAAAATTTTATTGCAAAAGTGGTAATTAATTTCCCTTCATCATTGTGAACAACACCACCTCCTCCACAACTCCCCAGATTACCCCTACAAGCACCATCTATATTCAATTTAACCCATCCAGCTCTAGGTTTACTCCAGAAAATTAATTTTGGATGCCGCCGATTGCCATGGATAACCGGAATGCCAAGTTCATTAAGAATCTCCCCATCTAGTCTTGATGCCGAGCCAGCCTTATGAATTTTTCTAGAAATTAAACTCAGCCACTTCTTAATAGATATCCACACACTCTCGAGTGAATCTTTTTTCCCTTCCATCTTAGCCAAACATCTCCATCTCCAAAGTTTCCATGAGATCAAAATAGGCAACAAACCTATTATGACCCCCTTTTGACTAGTCTTCCTTGCACATCTAAACCAAAAAATAACCCATTGCCACCAATTTAATGAGGCTAAATAATTAACCCCCAACTCAATGGATGCCTTCTTCCATAAAATATTAGCCATATCACCTGTATTCAACACATATTCCCTATCTTCAATTGTACCCATCTGATAGCAACTACATCTTGATGCTAAAGGAACACCAATTTCTTGAATCCGTGCATCTACAGGCAAGCAATTAAACTTTGTTTTTCACATGAAAACTGAAGCCTTTTTTGGGAGAAAAGTATATCAAACCCAGGCAAGCAATCAAATTTTCCAATACTTCCGGCAATACTTTGGACATGGACTTCCACAATCTGGAATCCGAACTCCTGCTCGCAACTCCAATAAACTAGTCTCCTCTAAAATATTTTAAAAAAAATTTGTCCATAAATTATCTATAGACAAAATTCTCCAAACTAATTTCATGTGCAAGGATTTATGAACATCTTCAAAACTTCTAACACCAATTCCTCCCTCCATTGTCGGCCTACAAATCGATGCCCACGAGCACCATCTTCTCTTAGAGTCCCCCCAAAAGAAACCCGATAAGATAGAATTCAACTTTCCCAACATAATCTTTGGCACATCCAAAACAACTAACAAATGAGTCGGCATACTACACAATACATATTTTAAAAGGATCAGTTTACCTCCTCGAGAAAGAAGTCGCCCCTTCCATCCTGCCACTTTGTTCTTCACCTTTTCCACCAACGGGTTTAACATACGAGAAATGACTCTTCCATCCATTACCGATGCCCCTAAATACCATGTGGGTAGATTGCCTTCCACAAAAACCATCATATGCAAGAAAGCCACACGTCGAGATGCACTTTTTTTTTTGTTGAGAAAAACATAGAAGACTTGTCTCTGTTTATCAACTACCCAGACCAAGCATAATAAGTCTCTAGAATTTTTGAAATACCTCTTAAAGACTAAGATTATGTTTGGAAGTTTCATCTTCAATAAAATTCTCATCTCATCTCATCTCATTATTACAACCTTTTCAAATTCCTATATAAAATATAATAAATAATTCAACTTTTTCAAATCCCAATACAACTTTTTCAAATTTCAATTTAACTTTTTCAAATCTCAAAACTAAAAAATAATATTTTAAACTTTAAAACAAAACACAAAATTCTCATCTTACCTTCCAAACATAATCTAAGACTTCCTTTTCCCATTAGAAAAAAATTAGTAAGTCACCCGCATATAGCAAACGCGAAATTAAAGGAGCACCACAGGGATGAACATAACTCCCTATCCCAATTTCAGCAAAGCCTTTATGCAACAAACGAGATAATATCTCTTCCATAAAAATGAACAAATAAAGCGACAATGGGTCTCCTTGACGTAGACCTCTCCAAGGCTAAACCTTTATAAGTCTCATTCATCATTATGAAGAACTAAGGCAACTTAATACACAACCCTACCAAATTGTAAAATTTATCAGAAAACCTAAAAGCCTTAAGAACGTGGATTAAAAAATCTCAATCCACTCGATCATAGGTTTTGGCCATATCTATTTTCATAATGACATTACCTCCACAATGCTTCTTTTTGATCGACTGAATAATTTCCTGAGCCAAAGAAATATTTTCAAAAATGTTACAACCTGGGATAAAAGCACCCTATTCTGGAGAAATTATTGTGGAAATGAACAGTGTCAAACACTTCACCAAGATTTTAGAAAAAATCTTGTAAGCCACTGAACACAAACTAATTGGCCGGAACTTGTCAAAACTCTTTGGATCCTGCATTTTTGGAATCAAAACTATGAATGAGGAAGAATAAAATCTCGACAAAGAACTTCCCAAGAAAAAATCTTCCACTGCCTCCACCAAATCATCCTTTATAATATCCCAACAATGTATAAAAAATGCCGACCCAAACGAGACAGGCCCAGGACTATTGTTCTTCGGTATAGACCACAGTGCCTCCCTCACTTCCCTTTCTGATGGTGGTCCACAAAGTCCCTCATTTTCCTAGACCAAAATAACTGGCCTCACTAATAGAGATAAATTGGCTTGTTGAGGTGCTCCCGCCCCATACAGAAAGTTTTTAAAGTGATTAACAGTCCCAGTGTGTACCTCCTTTAGTGAATCAAGAACAACCCCATCAGCGAGAGTCATAGAAGATATCAGCGACTTTCTTCTTCTCATATTGGCCACTACATGAAAAAACTTTGAATTCTGATCCCCATCCTCCAGCCATTTTTTCTTGGCAGTTTGGGCTAAATAAATCTCCTCATTTTGCTCCCAATAATTAAGCCTAGCCTTCAATACCAGCAATTCTATCTCTAACTCTTCCTAGAAACCCGACTATAATTGAAAATCAACTTGCTCAATCCTCTCCTCAAGCTCCTTAATGGAATAAGAAACATGCCCAAAAACCCTCTTATTCCAATTCTTCAAAAAAAAAAAAAAAATTTTTTTTAACTTGGTCGCAAGCTTCAAAAGACCCTTCTCCCTTACAGGTTCTTTCCATATCAACTCCACTTCATTCAAGAAAGAAGAATGTTGCAACCACATGTTCTGGAATCGAACGCCACTCAACCCTTTAATAAGTAAAAGTGCATGATCCGATGACTTCCTGGATAAGCACTCCATAAATGCTGACGAAAATGTTTCCAAGAAAACCGAATTCATTACCACTCTATCTAATCGAGCCCAGCTACGAGCACATCCCTCTTGCCATTACACCAAGTCATCAATCTGCCTTTAACTGGCAAATCCATTAAGGCACAAGAATCAAGACACTCGTTAAACTCATTCATCGTAATGGCTGGTCTAGGCATCCCCCCTATCCTTTCTCCGTCATTACAAATAATGTTAAAATCACCAACCACCAACCATGGAATGCTAACTTTAGCCATGTTCTTCAAAGAATTCCACAGCTCACGCCTTTCCACATACCTACATTTGGCATAAACCAAAGACATCAACACTTTCATACTACCTTTTGTGATTAAAACCGTAATTAACTAATCAGTCATATCTACCATATCCAACATTAATTCCTCTTGCCAAAGTAGCCACAATTTTCCATCCATTGATGCATTAGAATAGAAATTTTTAAAGTCCAAAAACACTGCCAAATTAGCCAATTTATCTTCCCTTGCAAACGATTCTGCAATTGCAATAATCGAACACTTATATTTAGAAACCAAGCTCTTTAACCGACGCTTAGATGTGCCAATTCCACACACATTCCATATCATCAAATTATCAATCATAAATTCATTTTAGAAGGGCACGATAAAACCTACTGAGAATGACGTAGTACTTGACCACTGTTGCTTTTCAGTCTAGAAGCCAAAGCCTTTTTTTCATTTTTTGAAGCTTTTTTTTAATTTTCCGAAGCATAACCCTTCTCTTGCACAACCTAATTCAATGAACATTCCACTTCCTAGTTTGATTGATGCTCCTCTTCCAAGATATACTCCATCCCCACTCCCTCTGAGACCAAAACCTCATCAATTGCCTTAGTTGATCCACCATCCTCCCAGGCCAATCTGTTCTCATCATCTCTGATAAAAAAATCCACAATGGACTATTTTCCACAACGCGTCAACACAGGAGATGGACTATTTTCCACAATGTGTCCCTGCTCAACCATTTCATTTCGACCGTCTGCAGCATCCCTATCAACAACACCCACATCCTGAACCCCCTGATTCTCCCCCACCTATGACAATGGTACTTCCTCCTCAATATAGACTATACCATTCAACACAGCCATATACTCCTCCTCCTGAATAATTTCTTTGCCCTTCTCAATTTGACTTGGTTTACTAGGTTGGTTTTCCTGCAACTCCTCCACAATAGTTGGCTTCGACAAATGCACCAAGGGTTCTTTCTGCCTCTCACGCCACATTTCCCTCTTGCCATCATTTCTATCCGAGCCCACTCTCTCCTCCCTGTTCTTGATGACTCGTTGTCCCACCCTACAAACCACCAATGTATGCCCCTGCCTCTTACATTTCTCACAATAAAATATCATACTTCACTAGTTGTCAGATCTTCTTATTAGCCACAATGATCGGAAAACCTTGAACCAACTCAACCGACAAGTTAATTTCCACACAGATACGTGCACCGGTTGCTCGAGAACGAGCCAACGTTGCGTGGTCTATTCCCAGATACCTTCCAAATTGACTAGCCAAACTCTGGAGACAATCTTTCCGATACAAGTGCGTTGGCAATCCTAGAAGAATGACCCATTGTGCGACTGAAGTCGGTTCCGCCTGTAAATCAAACTCTCTGGTCCAACGAAAAATTCGAAAGCTGCAACCATCTATTGTTCGACCTTCCCTTGCCCAGCCATGGACGAAATCTCTCTCACAACCCATCTATATTAACACATGATAATTGTCCATAAAACTCACCATCAGAATCTCCAGCAATCCCTAAGTTTTCACAATGGCAAGCCTTACTCTGTCAATCGATGGTCTTTGTCTAAGGAATTTCATAACCAAAGCAAACCGAAGATCCTTTGTAGCCTTACTCATCTCTGCCTCTGAAAAAATAAACCTCATTTCTCTATCCACCTCCACCAGCAACCGAATCAGTATCTTGAATCCCTGAGCGAAATTCGTTTGTGCTAACGCCTGCGTGTAGGATTTCGGAGGAAGCCCCTTATCCATCTCTCCTCTACCACCTATAGCGCCACCATCTGACCTAGCAGGCGTCGACAACGCCGGAGGGCCCAAAGGCGCCGCCATGAAGGCGTACCCTAGGCAAAAAGCAAATCACCAAAAAAAAAAAAAAAAAGCCTTCCAAAATACTCGGACCGAAATACCCCCTATTAAATTACCAAAACTCTTTCGGCGTGTATATCGTATGATACTTCGTAAAAAGAAATGATAATTGGAGTGAGTTTCCGAGCGTCGCTTAATTACTTTAAAAAAATTGAATAAATATGAGTTCTATATGAAAAAAAATTAATTTTTAATAGTAGATCTCATTTTTTTTCAAAATAATTATACGACGCCTGCGTACTCCATGACTATACGTAGCATTACTCTTTCATAAATGCGCAGCGTGTAAAACCCACATGCTAATATAGGAGACATGAGTGTGTAATGTGCCAGTTGTAGATCAACATTTTTTCAAAGATTGAAGGGAACTACTCTTCCGATCTCACTCTAACTTCTCCCTTCCAAGAGTCAAGAAAAATATTTTATTCAATGCAGGTTTGGGGTCTTAGATTATGTTTGGGGATGAGATGAGAATTTTGTATTTTGTTTTAAAGTTTAAAATATTATTTTTTAGTTTTGAGATTTGAAAAAGTTAAATTGGAATTTGAAAAAGTTATATTGGGATTTGAAAAAGTTGAATTATTTATTATATTTTATATGGGGATTTGAAAAAGTGTAGAGATGAGATGAGATGAAGATGAAAATTTTGAGTAAAACTTGTTTTCCGTCTCTTAGATGAGACATAAAATTTTTATCTGATCTCATTTCATCTCGTCTCATCTTATACCTAAACATAATTTAAATACAAAATTTTCAAACTAATCATTACAACTTTTTCAAATTTTTAAATAAAAAATAAAAAATAATTTCAAAAATTTTCAAATTTCAAAACAAAAAATATTTTAAAACTATATTATTACAATATTTTAACTTTATAATATTTTTTATTCAACTTTTTCTCTCTCATTTTTTCAAAATCTAAAAAATACTCAATTCAAACCATCTTATTACTATTCACAAAATTTTCATCTCATTGCACTCCCAAAATAAGCCTTAGTAAAATAGTTTGAGTTAAAATATTTTATGAGATTTTGAGAAATGAGAGAGAAAAATGTGAATACAAATATTATAAAGTTAAAATATTATTAGAATATAATTTTTTAATATAATTTTTGTTTTGAGATTTGAAAAAGTTGAATTCTTTTGATATTTAGTTTTGAAGTTTGGAAAAACTGTAATGATTAAATGATGATAGATGAAACTTTTAAAAATTTAAAATTTAAAAGTGATTGTATTTGAGTGGTATTTTAATGTTGAGATGGGATATGATGACATGAGATGAAATGAGACAATCTCAAAATCCAAACGATGCCTTATTAATTATTATTTTTATTATTAATTGTTTATGTGAGGATCTAAGATTTATGGTTTATATGATTCAAGAAATTTTTTATGTATTTAGGGGTGTCATTTTATGTACAATCTCTACTATTGTGAAAGAAAATTCTTTGGAAGTCTTAGATTCAATTTATTATTGAATATCCTAATAACATCCCTCTTTTACAAGCCACTTTATATATAATAATTAACTTCTAAGAATATATTGATTTTTTTTATAAAATAAAATTGATATTTTCACTAAATTTAATCTGATTTTTCTTCATATTTTTTTACTTTTTAGGTTAATTACACTTTACTCCCTCGAACTTTCACTCAATTCACAAAGTGCCTCCAAAACTACTAATTATATCAAAGTAGACCATCAAATTTTCAAAATTCTCTAATCCCCTAATTCTGTCTACTAACAACGTTAAATTTAATAAAAATTCATTGCACATGCTGTTCATGTGCATAACATTCATAGTAAAAATATAATTTTTATCTAATTTATTATCATTGATCATATAAAATATAAAATAATATATGTTATTAATTAATAATAAATCATAAATTTATTAAATAATTTTTTTATTAATTTATATATGGTTAATGAATATCAAATAATTTCATTGTATACATAAATTATTCATACTTACTTGCAACTTAGATATAAAATAATTTATATATGGTTAATGATTAATGATTTATTATTGATTGATAGCATATATTATTTTATATTTTATATAATCAATGATAATAAATTAGATAAAAATTATATCTTTATAGTGAATTTTCGTTAGATTTAATACTGTTAGTAGATAGAAGGGAGAGATTGGAAAGTTTTGAAAGTTCAAGAGTCCATTTTGATATAATCAGTAATTTCAGAGGTACATTCTGAATTGAGTGAAAGTTTGAGAGAACAAATTAGTGTAATTAACCCTTACTTTTTTTTTTTTAGTTTTTTATTACACTCAATTTATGTGTATTTTTTCCCCATTTGTTCATCTTTATTAATATTTAATTATCTCAATGCAAAATTAGGTCTTATTTGTGTAACAAGATATTCTTAGGTATTATCAGATATTTTCTTCCTAAATATTGCTAAAACATAAAATATTTTTTAATTTTGAATTTTTGACCTTTTTATTTAATCATTATCTAAATACAAAATCCAATAAAATTTTCTTAAACTTCCAAACAAAATATAAAAAATAATAAAATTTTTTCAAATTCTTAAATAAAAATAATATTAAAAAAACATATTCAAATAATTTTTTAATTTCATAATATTTTTAGTCAATTTTTTAATTTTTAAAATTTAATAAAATATCTTAACTCAAATTATTTTATTATTATTAATCAATTATTTAATATCCAAACAAGGCCTACAAACGCAAATGAGGATTGTACGAAAAGAGTGTTTTCAAGTTCGAAGAGTGAGATAAGATAAGAATTTTGTGAATAGTAGTAAGATAGTTTGTAAATAATAATGAAATAGTTTGAATTGAGTATTTTTTATATTTTAAAAATGAGAGAGAATAATTCAATAAAAAATATTATAAAATTAAAATATTGTTAGGATATAGTTTTATAATATTATTTTTCTTTAAATATTTGAAAATTTTAATTTTTTTAAAATAGTTTAAAAAAATTATAATAATTAGTTTAAAAATTTTATATTTAATAAATAAATAAAATAAAATAAAATGAGACTATGTCTATTTCTAAACAAGCACTTGGGGAAGTTGGTTTTGATTTGTTTGGTTTCACTCCACCGACTCAGCACTCAACACAGGCATGTTTTGATTCTGACCTTTTCCTCTCGTTTGACGGCTCCGCGACCTCCTACAACAATTTTCTCTCTTCCTCTCTAGCTCTAGATTACCAGGCCGAAGCTATGCCACAGCGTACTCCTTCTTCCCTGAATACCTTTTATCTTATCATTGTTATCGTACAAAAAATAAAAAAAATAAAAATTGAATTGTTCTTTTGTTTTTTCTCGGTTGCTTGAAGTTCTGGTTTTGTTTTGATTAATGGTAATAATGATGTAATATATATACATATGGCAGATCTTCCTGGGTTTTATTACGATGCACAGAAGAACCGCTACTTCCCTATTAAAGGTCCAATACCTGGATCTTCCCGTGCTTCTTCTTCGACTACTGCTCAAGAATTAGCCCAAAAGTCCCCACGGGTATGCCTTAAATAGCTTTGGGTATCATGGGGCTGGCGTTGTTAGTACTTGTTATATCCATGACATTGTACAAGGTATATCTTTTAGAAGAGCTCTATGTGAGCATAGGTTTAATATGTTAAGAAAACGTTGATACTCATAAAAAAAAAAAAAAGTTGATTCCCCCCCAAGTTTTTTTCACTGCGAATTAGGTAAAATCTTTCTTTTTTTGGTTGGTGGAGGCTTGTGGTGTCGTAGCATTGGTAAATGGGAATGACCTTGTTTGTTTTTGCAAATAAGATAAGATGAAATGAGATGAGTTAAAATAAGAGTTGAAAGTTGAATAAAATATTGTTAGAATATATTTTTTTGATATTATTTTTGTTTTGAGATTTGAAAAAGTTGAATTGTTTATTTTATTTTGTATGAAAATTTGAAAAAGTTGTAATGATTAGATGGGATGAGAATGGTTGTGAAAACAAACGAAGCGGTGTTTCATTTGAGACGTAAATAAACATACTTTTTTAGTATAAAATTATTATGTATTTTAACCAACCTTACTTATAAAAAAAAAATGTATTTTAACCAACCTTAACTAGAAAAGCTTAATTTCTTAGAAACAATGAAGCATTAAATTGTTTGGCATAAAAGGATCGTTAGGGTGTAGCCTAGTGGCCAAAGGACGGGTCTGGGACGACTTTTAGAGTCAGACATCCTGAGTTTGATTCTGTACTACCGTTTGGATAGTGAAAGTGTTTTATCTCATCTCATTATTACAACTTTTTCAAATTTCTATACAAAATATAATAAACAATTCAATTTTTTCAAATTCTAAAACAATAATAATATTAAAAAATAATATTATAACAATATTTTATTCAATTTTCAACTTTTATTTCAATTCATCTCATCTCAACTCAATAAGAGTTACTTTACATTAGTTGATATTTTTTACTAATAAAAAAAAAAAAGATATACAGTTCTGGTTCTGGCAGGTGGTATTGTGTATCAGGGATTTACGTCCTAGGGGTGGGTCCAAAAAGCCTTGTATTGGTGAGGTTTTGTCATAAAAAGTGTTGTTTAAAATCGGGGCATATCTACTTTTTTCTTTGTTTTGATCCATGGAAATATAACTTGGGGGAACACAATGATAAAATCTGGAAATATATTTGGTTAGGGAATATTTTCCATGACATGTAGTTGTCTTTTTAATGAGATAACATATCATGAGTCATAACAGCATGTCAAGCTATACGTATACGACATATGGGTTAACCAGAATCCATTCCATTTAATCAAAGTAGTCAAGCCCATCAACTCTAACATGACCTTTCTAAATAAATTGATGACATGACATGACTTGAATAACTCATTTGGTAAACCGTTCATGTTGGGTTGATCCTAAAACAACTCTTATGCCAACCTGGTTTGACCTGAATACTATTACATTTAATCCTTGCCCACTTATCTCATGTCGGTTTACGGGTTGTCAAAAATTGCTGGAGAAAGTCATCCAAAAGTTGTTATCCTAAAGACGTCTATGAACTTTTCTTCTGAACTGAACAAATATAAGTAACCAATCTTTCATTTTTGATTGTCTGACTTTCATTTTCCTGAAAGATATCTTGACCACGAAATGGAGTATCACTAAAGGGCATGAAAATATGAAGATCTGTCAGTTGTAGTATGTGTATTACAGAGACTTTGAGTTGACAAGCAACCCCTTATCCATGCAAGTGAATCCTGCTTTGTGATGTGTTTAGCAGCTGAAAGAAGAAATTAAAACGGTGTAGCTACATATTTAAACTTACTCTTGACAGCTTTACCTCTACCTCTCATCAGTGCACAAAGGTTTAAAACCTTTCCTTTTAGTGAATCATATATGTTGTTACACTTTTTTTCCCATTTACAAATATAATGCAAGTTGCTTTTGATTCACAAAAGTTGTCATATTTGCTTACCAGAAATCAAACTTGCATCCTGAGCCGTTCAGATTTACAACTGCCTCTGCTTGGCATGTTTTATTTGCAGCTCTTGGTAGTAGTTCATTGCTTCTTGTTGCCAACGAATTCCCGGGCTTATTCTGACTTATTTTATAACAGGCGACGAACTTATGCAGGAGAACTGGTGTAAGAGCTTCTAATTTGCTTCAGGTTAGGGAATTATATGGTAACATCATTCCATTCATCACAGGAAAGTGCAACTTCAAGGAGGAATTCCAAAAGATACGAATATCACAACCTGTGGTATGTTGACTGATGATAGGTTAATTTTGACAGTATTTCTTCTGCTTTTATTCTGCTCAGTTCACTCGTGATTCTCTCTGTTTTTTTTTGTTTTATTTTTTTTTCAGTAATACAAGGATTTTATTTATATAAATAGGCACAACCCAAGTACACGGGACATATACAAGAGCGACATCTAAGCATGAGTGTCCAACGATACAAGAAAATCATGGCTATTCAGACCATTGAAATCAATTACAATTGACCAATGCAATAAAGTATTAGAAAAAAGATTTCTAAGCTTGTCCATTGAGCGTTAATGATTCTCGAAGCTCTTTTCATTCCTCTCTCTCCACAAATTGGGACCATCTTCCATATTGCCGCGATCTGAGTATTGCCATGTAGGCCATTCCAACTTGCTAGGAAGTCAACGACCTTCATTGGCATCACCCAAGCTAATCCCACTCTAGCAAAGATAGTGTTCCAGAGTGACATGGCCACCTCACAATGAAGTAGTACATGATCAACAATCTCCCTGCTCTTTTTGCACATATAACACCAACCCATAAAAATAAACTGGCATTTTCGTAGATTATCTTTATTGAGAGTTTTCCCCAATGAGGCCGTCCATACAAAAAAGCTGCTTTTAGGGGTGCCTAGTCTTCCAAATGCGCATCCAAGGGAATGAGTTTGCATTGTATTTGATGAGAGACTTGTAGAATGAACGAATAGAAAATCTCCCTTTCTTCAAAGAGTGCCACACAATCTTGTCAGCCTCTCCCACCCTCACTCTAGAAGAGAATAAGATTGTAGAACTCGGTGAAAGTATTGACTTCCCAGTTTTGTGCAGCTCTAAAGAGAGTGGCGTTCCATTGGGGAATACCACTAGGTCAAGAAGATGTGTAACTGAAGCTGCCTGCACCCTCACAATGCCCTAAATAGCTGGGAAGGTGTCCTTGAGGGCCGTATTGCCACACCGTTGATCATGCTAGAACTCACTTTAAAGTCCTTTTTTCTCAATTTTCTTCTGTAGGTAATAAGTGATACTCATCTATGTTTCCTCAGTGGCTATTTCCGATGCTATGTTTATAATAACAAGTGAAAGTTATTGGAATCTTTGGGAAACAGATGCATGTCTAAGTATGGGCCATTGCCACCCATAACATGCATATTCACATGAAATGGACTTTAAAATTAAATGTGACAGAATTCCCAGATGAAGGTTAAAAAAATCTGGGTCTTTTAAATGATTGATTTTGTCTCTTCATTACTTTTTTGAACATTGAAAACAAGAAATAAGAATCTCGGAACAGGCTTAGTGCCACTTACCCTTGTAGTGACGCAGTGCTCCTATAAGGGGGAGGCTTCAGCTCAACCCTTGGGAGGTGAGGAATTTGCAAGGGGGAAGGCTACCCGATTATGTATCCCACTGTTCCTACTTGATTAAATGAGAAAAATATAAAAAGAAGGCATCATCAGTGGGAAAGTTTGAACAAAAAAACATAAAATGCGTTTATTAGGCAATTTAATGCTAAAATTTGTAAAACTACCATTTTGGATTCATGGCACACATACACTATGCAGCTTTTTTGCTTCAACCATGGAATTGAAGTCTGGTGCACGTGAAGAAGCTCCACTTTGTTTATGATTGTGCTTTTTTTCTTTGTTAAGATGTATATTAATATAAATAACAAGTACAAATGGTTGAGGAGGGGAACCACAACAGACACCCCAATATAGCTAATACAAAGCGAAGAAATAAAAAAACATAAATTGGGATATGGTTTGTCAAGCCAAATGCTTCTTGGCCTAATGGCAAAACAGGACAACAAAGAATCTGTGGTGGAGTGCAACAGTGCTTGTGGTCCACACCCCGGTTAAAATTCAGATTTGAATGGTGGAGTTGGTGGATCCATACCTTAGAGATCTAAAGTCACTGGAATTAGAAAAGGCTAAACAAAATTGAAAAAAAAGGCTGGAAACAGCAAGTACAAAAATGCGTAATAATCCCCAATAGAGACTGGTCCAATTCAAGTCAACCTGTTGGCCAGCCAGAAAAGGTCGGTGTCAAAAGGATTTAGAAGCTGAGGCAAATGGGTGGTATGTAGTGGTCAAGCATGCCGAGCACAGGTGTGTGATGGTCATGTGCTAAGGAGGAGGTGGCAGTCCCCTTGGTAGTGTGCATGTAGTTAGAAGGTTGACTAAATTGCCTAGATCTAGCCTCCAATGGCTAGAGAAAAAAAAGAGAGAAAAATTACAGAAAATTAAGAGAAAAGGACAACAAGAAGAAGGGAGAAGGGAGAAGAAGAGAGTGAAGGAACGATTTTATGTGCAGGTGGCCAGTTCCTCCGGTGAGCTATTTGGGGCGGGGGGCTTATGGCTGGGAGAGATTTTGTGGAATAGAGAGAGACAGGGTTATTGTTACTGTCCATAGTTGAGAACTTTAGGCTTTTGCTTTTTCTTTTTTCACAGCCTTTTTTAATTAATTACTGAATTAATTGCTTAATTTTAAATTTTAAATTTTAAATTTTTTATTCTTAGTTTGATTGTTTGACTTATCTTTGAGAATCTCTATTTGCTAGATGACAAAAGTTTCATTTTTGTCTTGTCAACAGCAATTGAATGTAACATGAACTGATTTTTTGCTTGGTCTTGCGAACCTGTATTTGAGTGACAGTTTGTGCATGGTGTGCTGATTGTCATAGTCTTACACCAGCTTAGTGAAGTTAGAATCTTTATGTGACCTGATTGAGATTTCAACTAGCATATAAAAATTTGTTTCAGAAAGTAGGAACTTGGAAGATAACCAAATGGGAATGAGTAGCATCACCATAAAGAGTTGAGTTTAGCTGACAGAATTAAGCACCGTTTCGTTTTTTTCTTCTTTCCTTTGTGACCTGATGTACGTATGAGCTAATGGCATCCAGAAATTTGTTTATCTGATGTTGGCTCTAGGAATCACCCTAAAGATCTCATATCAATGTTTCATCTAATGCTTCAATTACATAATCTATTTTACTTAATTAGGCAGTGATGATGACTTTGTATGAGTTGTGACTTATACCGTAACAATATTGTTTTAAGGTTGCTATGGCTTATATAAGGAAGTCATTCCATGACATGGTGAATTTATCTTTGAAATTGTAATTTGGGAGTTTCAACTTTATTATTTTGTCGTACTTATTATTCTTTGAACATTGCAGGTTTGGAAGTTTAGTGAAACAGATAAGATTGCTGATGGTGCTTTGGAGCAGATGCATGTTGATGTTCAGACACCCGAGGGTCAAACTGAAACCGATGTTTTATTAACAGGCGGTTTGAATGGCTCCTTGAGGTATAATGAAATTGCAATGTGGTGCACTCGTGTCTGTATGCTAGTACCTTTGATTGCAGTACTCTAGGCTTTCGAGGTGGTTCTGTCAATTCCACCAAGTGCTTGTGCAAAATTAGCATCAAAATTATAGAAATCTGTAGTACTACTTTTTGGAGTACAGACTGAAGCTCACTTTTTAGAAAAAATAAACTTTAAATTCGGTTCTTAGTTTAAAACATTTGCTTTTCTTGCATAGTTCTGCAAATTGGTTTTGATTAATCATTTTGTCTGGTAAAATTTCAATTTTATATGGTTTTTCATCCAAACTATTAACTTTATACGGAAATGAGTCCATTACAAGTTATTGCATATGAAGTTTGGTACTCTCGCAGTTTTGTTGAAGTTGGAAAAGTTAGGCCAGATTTTGATTTCGGGGTGAAATGCATGCCAGATCGTGTGTGGCCTTTCAATAAAAATGACCAAGCAGATTGTGGTACGATTCCTGGGCCTATTTGTAGACCTGCCAGAGCTTCCTTATCAATGTCATCAAATGTATCTTGCATAAAATTGTTTGAAAAGCAGCCCTCTACAATAGAAGATGGTTCAAGCATCCGGGATGCATTGTATCCTTATGTGATATCAGACTTTGATAAACTCTTCATATTGCTTCTTGTGTTTCTACACACTGTACACTGTTAATTTCTGGAATTGGATATATTCCAAACCTTTAGTTTATCTGTCATACTTTGTAGCAGATTTGAGATCTGTTGGCTGTGCTTTCCACCTTTGGATTCATCACACTCTGAAGTCACTCTAATTCTCATCTTTCTTTTATAGTTATAAGGAGAAAAAAGCAGTTTTACTTTTTAATTATTCACAATATGGTCCGAGTCTTCTCTTTGAGCACTGGACACAGGACGGTTATATTGTCTCTGTCATAACCCTGTTGAACCTAGGGATTTTTTGTAGGGCCCTACCATTAGATTCTTGACATGCTTCTCTGTTTGATTAATTGATTATATAGATTATGTGATGGAGTCCACTTTGGGCGTACCCTCTAATACTCCTGATGTCTATTATGTTCTCAGTGAAATGATCTCCATTACATTTCTGAAAGGGAAATCTACTTTTGCACCTGTACTGCCTTGACATAGGAAAACAGAATAAGTACTTTGGGATCAGAGACATCACGTGGATCTCTCTATATTGTTAAACTTGTTGAACCATTAGATCTCAATTCAAGTGTCCCTGGCATAAGTCAAAGGATACATGAGGTAGCTTCTTTCAATTGTACCATTTGGACAGCAGATTGCAGTTTTAATGGGAGTCAAGCAGCAATTGGCAAGTTTTTTTTCTTCTGTATCTAGCCCCCCTCCCCTCTCTCCATCAATGAGATTTAGTCTTTGGCTCTTTAATTTAACTTCATATTCTATTATATACAAACTTCTTCAATACTGGAGCCTGATTTCCTACATCACCGGTGGCTTTTTATATTCTTATTTTCTAATGATAAAAAGTGGGCTGTTCTTGACAAGCAATTGTATATACCTTGTTTTGTTTCCTTCTATGATGTAACAATTGACCAACTGGTCATTTATACTTCATTCTCGTGTCATGAAACTCAAATCAGAAATAAATGAAATTTAGTGAGGAAAACTGCTGAGGGTTATTTTCCCCTAACATTATTCTTTTGTCTAAGTTTGTTAAGATGTTGAAAGTATATTTAATTATTTTGGTTGTTACAGGTACTAATATGGGAGCTGCTTTGGTGGATTTGGAAACAGGAGTTGCATCATGGGTGTTTCGTAGCAAAAGTGATGTTTTTGCACAACAGTTTGTTGAGTCGGTAATTTATGCATCATTTGAGATTCGCTAGATATGCAATTGAGGTGCCTGATCATATTATATGCATTTTTGCTTTGATGGATTTAGAGCCTTTGGATCATGGGTGATACTATATTGCTGTTCTTAGTATGTGCGAATGTGATAAATTGAAGTGATGCGATCAGTCAGTATGTATCCGGATTGTCGTGTTATAAAGCTTTCATCTTTGCACATTAGCAGGATATATATCTAAGGAAAATATTTTGGGCTCTCCATTGATGTAACCTGGAAAATTTGTTATAAAAAAATTGTCTAGGTTATTAATTGGCAAGATTGATTAATGTGAGGTAGATGACCGATGGTCAAAGGTTGAATAACATACGTTTTTGGTTATAAATATTAACTAAATGATAAAATATGAAACTAATTCTTTATAATGAGGAAGAGGTAGTATATTTTCTTTTGCTCGTGTGCTTTTCTTTCTGCAGAGATATTTTTGAAACTAATTGTTTTACTGAAAACTTATTTTATCTATTTTTAAATCTATGCAGGGAAATGCTCTTTTATGTGGACTCAGGAATGGGGTGATTGTGACAGTGGACGTTCGTGAAAAACAGCAAGGGAATTCAGTTAGACTCATTAGTCATAGAATACCATGCTCATCTTTGAGTAAAACTGTTGGAAATTCTACTCAAAAATTGTTCAAGGTAACAAGTTTGTTTATGGGATGTGGAATTCATTTCATTGTTGCACCCGTGTATTTAATGCAATCATTTTGAGTGCTAGAAGTTGTGTCAGCGAATATTTTTTCCTTGATTTAAGAAAGAGGACAGCGCCCTGTAAATTTTATTCACAAGACATTATTATAGGGGGTGGACGTTTTATGCAAGAATATTAGCCCCTAGGGATTTACTCAAGTGGTAAGAGCCTTGGTCTTGGTGGTGTGCTCCTTCCATGTCTGAAGTTTGACTCTTGGGTGCAAACAATTTCTAAGGGCCATGAATTTTCCCATGAATTAGGCGACGTGCACTTGTGGGAAACTAACTCATTTCGAGGGCCTGTGCACCCCCGGGATTAGTCAAGACTTTGTTTTAGACACTCAATGCCAATAAAAATAAATAAATATGCGAGAATATTATAGATTTCCATAAGGTATCTTCTTTGATACTTATAAAAAAAGGTATCTTCTTTGATACTTATAAAAAAAGGTATCTTCTTTGATACTAAATCTGTTCTTGAGTCTTGACATGCACTCATGACACACATTTTTATACTCTGACCTGGTAAGAGTTCTCCTCCTTCTCCATGTTTGTAGTTTAATCCTTATGAACAGAACCTGGTGAGGTCACTGTCAAAAATATGGGTGCTGCAATGATTCTATTTTCTGTGGTTGTTTACTCAGGTTTCCGAATATTGGCATCTTTTTCATACTTTTCTTATGATTTTTTTCCCTGGAATGATGTCTTTACTTATATTCGAAGAACTATTACCATGGATGCCAGTTTATAGATGCTTTTTTAGATGAATTCTTGGGTGATGAAATTGGATAATTTGTTGTGCAGGTCCTTGGAAACATTGATTCTTCATGCACCATAAAAATGCCTTCATCTATTTCTTGGTCAGTGGGCTAAACACGTAATGGACCTTTTTTTTAATCGCATTTAATGTCTTTTGATTATGTTTTTAACTTTCACTCTGGTTTCCAACCTCTAGTTTGGTATCGCTTCAGTATGATGACCATTACTTCTTGGCAAGCTCCATGGATGGATCGGTTAGTATTGTCTTTTCATCTTAACTCCTTTCCACTTAAAATGTTCTTGCACGAGCCATTGAGCATGGCAATAAATATTGAATTGTTCTTGTGATGAGTGTATGTCAAGAATCAAGACTCAAAAACAGATTTAGAAACAGAGAAGAGACATTATTATAATCTTTTTATAACCTATAAAAAAAAACCAGAATACTAGCATTCAGGAATTTGATGCACTGAATTCACTGTGATTGGCATCACTGAACTGAATTAAGCCTTAACTGAATTCGTTTTGATCAGCAGTATGAATCCTTCTCAGCCAATTGGTTCAGCCTCACGTACCCTTTTCTCCATTCAGTGTGATGTAATGTTAGAAGTACTTGTCCCCAGTTTAAATAACTAAATAAATAACAGCCCAACTAGGTTTGAGGAAAAAAATTAAAATATGGAGAGAGGAAGAGGGGTGATTGATGGTTGAAATGTTGTTGATCAGTTCAATAAACCCTTTCCTTCCCAACTCTCCCCTCCCAGCAGATTTTATCAACGCTATAACTTTCGACTCCCATTCAATAATGAAAGAATGAATATACTTTCTTGTTCTCTATTTTGCTTACTCTTTGATTTTCAAGCTGCATTTGTATGTGCTCCTCCGCAAGGGTTGAGCTAGGAATCCATCTTTAAGGGGGTGGGCCTAATTTTTATATTTTATATTTATAATTAATAAGAGATTTTATTACCAAGAATAGGCATAACCGAAGTACACAGGAAGTATACAAGAGGAAATACCAATATACACTCAAGAAACTGAAAAAAGACTAAAACAGATCAAGAAAATCATCGCCATTCAATACAAGAGCTGTAGCCCACAAACTCATAGTATTGAAGAAAAACTCCCTAAGTTCTACCATCGAACGATCTCTGTCTTCTAAACACCTCCCATTCCTCTCTAACCATAAACACCACATCAAACACAAGGGGATTATCTTCCAAGTGTCAGCAACACGATGTCTTCCCTCAAAACCTTTCCAACAAGCGAAAAAATCCACCACTTGCTTAGGCATCACCAAAGCAATTCCCGTGCTACCAAAAATCTCACTCCACAAAATCTTGGCCACCTCACAATGAAGAAAAAGATGGTTAAAAGATTTACCATCTTTTTTACACATAAAGCACCAATCTACTACACAAAGTCCACGCTTTCTTAAGTTATCCGTGGTCAATTTTTCCAAGAGATACCAACCAACAGAAAAATGCCACCTTACTAGGCACCTTAACTTTCCAAATGCATTTCCAGGGGTAATCACTCACACCATTGCAGGTTAGTACCTTTTAATAGGAACTAACTGAAAATCTGGAACTTCCTTCATGAACCCACAGCAAGCTATCCTCCCTTCCTTGAACAATCTTTAAATCATATAATCTTCCAAAAAAAATCTGAGACTACATTCACTTCCCAATCATGCACATCTCTCACAAATTCAACATTCCATTGAGGATTATTATTCAAGAAGAAAGAGAATCAGCCACTACAACATCTTGGTCCCTAGCAATCCTAAAGAGGGAAGGAAAAACACTCCTGAGGGCTGAATCCCCACACCATATATCATGCCAAAAATATATCCTTGTCCCATCCCCCACCTTAAATTTAATATGCTTGACAAACTCCCCCCAACCAATCCTGATGGCCTTCCACAAACCCACCTCATACGCTCCTCTTAAATTCATTAGAGCACCAATTTCCCCACAATCTCCAATATTTAACATCAACAACATTCTTCCATAATGCATCCCTCACCATGATATCTCCATAACCATTTCCCAAGAAGGGCTTTATTAAAGAGCCTCAAATTCCGCACCCCCAAACCTTCACATGAAATTGGTTGACACACCTTATTCCAACTTACCAAGTGAAATATTTTTTCCTTCCCTTTACCTCCCCACAAAAAATTCTTATAGATCCTCTCAGTTTTATTTGCCACCCCTGCCGGTATAGGGAAAAGAGAAAGGAAATAAGTGGAAAAATTAGACAACGTATTCTTTATCAAAGTAATTCGTCCCCCCCCCCCCCCAACACCTTTTCTTTTCTTTTTTTATTTTATTTTATTATTATTATGTCGGGTAACCTCTCCAAGGCAGGGCCCTTTGGACCCACCCCTGCAAAGTAAACCCCGGTCCCGTACACCGCACCCTTGGAAGTTTCCCTATATGGAACTAGTTAAATCGCTGGCTTTTTCACCAAGGAGTGTGGCCCCAAAGGATTATTTGCACCCATAAGGTGTTGAACCTTAGACCTTGAAGGGAGTGATATCCCAAGACCAAGGCCTTCACTACTTGGGCCTTTAGACAAATATAACTTTTTCCAACCAGCCAACTTTCTCTCGATGTTCTCGATCACCCCATCCCATATCAAAAAAGATTTATGAGGAGCACCCAAGGGAAGACCAAGATAATTCAAAGGCAGCAAAGAGATCTTACACTCCAAAATATTAGCCAAATCTGAAATATTGGATACGGAGCCCACTGGAACAATTTCAGACTTATTTATGTTAATTATGAGACCCGAACTGCTTCAATACATAGGAACAAGGCTCTCAAAGAGCAAAGATGTTCTTGATTAGTCTCACTAAAAATTAAAGTATCATCAGCAAAAAGATGTGATACTTTTAAGCTATTCCGAGACTCATCTCCCACCACAAAACCCGATAGAAACTTCATTCTACTGCAGCTTCAATCATTCTACTCAAAGCATCCATGCATAAAGTCTAGGAGATAACGGATCTCCTTGTCTCAAGTCACGTGAACTATTAAAAAACCTAACCGGGGTGCCATTCACCAAAGTGGAGAATCTCGGCGTCGAAATGCAATGCTTGATCCACATACACCACTTCTCTCCAAAACCATATCTCTCAAGTAAGTACAAGAGGAAGTCCCAACTAACATGGTCATATGCATTTTCCATCTCCAATTTGATCAATATTCCAGATTCATCTAATTTAATTCTGCGATCCAAACATTCATTAGCAATTAAGACTAAGTCAAGAATTTGTATCCCCCTCACAAAGGCTTTTTGAGATCTCGAGATAATTTTACCCAACACCACACATGTAATTAGCTATCACCTTAGAAATAATCTTGTACACCCCATTTACCAAACTAATAGGCCGAAAATCCTGCATTTCCACAGCCCCCACCTTTTTAGGAATTAGTGCAATAAAAGTAGCATTGAAACTTTTCTCGAATTTCACAAATGAATAAAATTCAAGAAAAACCTTCATATTATTTTCCCTCACTATGTCTCAACAAGCTTGGAAGAAAGCCATTGAAAAACCATCTGGGCCCGGAGCCTTATCCTTTGCCATTCCTCTAACCACATCAAGAACTTCATCATCTTCAAAAGCTCTCTCTAACCATTCTGCACTTACCCGGTCAATGGAATAAAAAAACAGTCCATCAAGCTTGGGTCTCCACGAAAATTCTTCCTTGAACAGCTTCTCATAGAAATTGACAATATGTTCCTTGATGGCCTCTTGATCTGATAGGATATTATCACCGTCATGAAGTACCTCAACAACATTATTTCTTCAATGAGAGTTCGCCATTTGGTGAAAAAACTTTGTACACTTGTCAACTTCCTTCAACCAAAGGACTTGAGATTCCTGCCTCCAAGAAATTTCCTCCATTAAAGTGATCTTCTCTAATTCAGCTACCACCTCTTTTTTTCTCTCTCCAATTCCTTATCAGATATGTCCCCCAACAGCTCCCTATCCACCAAACTCTTCAACTGTTGCAACAAAAGCTTCCTCTTATTTTCTGTGATCCCAAACTCCTCCACATTCCATTTCTTCAAATCTTGTTTTAATGCTTTGAGTTTACCAGCCAAAACAAAGCTTGGAGTACCCGAAAAAGAGTATGATGACCACCACGACCTCACCCTATCCACAAAGCCCCCTTCCTCCAACCACATATTTTCAAATTTAAAATACCTATGACCTCTAATTATGCCCCCACAATCCAACATAATGGGATAATGGTCAGAACACATTCTCGGTAACCTCTTCTTGCTCAAATCAGGAATCAAGCTTCCCAAGAAAAGCTGATACCAGAAATCTGTTCAGCCTCAACCATGCCCTTCTATTGGACCACGTAAAATCCCCACTTGCCGTCGGTAAATCAATCAAATCTAGCTCAAAATCAGATCTGAAAAAGCAGTCATAGCATGAGAGAAATGAGTATCCCCCACAAGCTTGCTAGGAAACTGTGTAATGTTGAAATCCCCTCCAAAACACCCAGGAACATCCCAACAGCAGCTGACACCCGCCATTTCATCCCATAAAATTCTCCTACTATTATCCATATTAGGGCCATAAACCCCCGCAAACACCCATTCGAATCCATCATCTACACTCTTAAAACAACAAGCCACCAAAAATTCTCCCACATATTGATCTATCAACTCCACTACCCTCCTATCCCACATAACAATAATGCCACCCGAAGCCCCATTCAAAACTAATTCAACCCACCCCATACAATGACAACTCCACAAGCTGTTGGCAATTGTTTGATTAACAAATTCCAGCTTGGTTTCTTGGAGACATATATTTTTTTTGATAGGTAATAAGAGATTTTATTCTAAGTAAATAGGTATAGCCCAAGTACACATGGAGTATACATGAGAATACACCTAGATACAAACTAAAGAAAAGTGAAAATGAAAAGCATTACAAGATATTCATGTCCATCACTAGATTATTTACCCAAAAATTTAAAGTGCTAAGGAAAAAATCCCTAAAGTCCCCCATAGTACGTTCACAATCTTCGAAGCACCCCCCATTTCTCTCTAGCCAAAGGCACCAGAACAAACACAAAGGAATCATTCTCCATTCAGTTTTATTGCCTCCACATCCCGCAGTGCCTTGCCAACTAGCTAAAAAATCCACCACTTGAAAAGGCATCACCCAAGCAATGCCTACCCTTGCAAATAGTTCATTCCATAAAGCAGTCACCATCTCGCAATGAAGAAACAAGTGATTTACTGATTCGCCATCTTTTTTGCACAAAAAACACCAATCCATCACATATAAACCCATTTTCCTCAAATTAGTTGTTAAGATTTTCTCCAGTGACACCAACCAGCAGAAAAATGCAACTTGGAAACATATAACATCAGCCCTCCAGTTACGGATCAAATTCTTCACTGGAGATGTTTTCTATAATCGTTAAGCTCCTGAACATTCCATGAAATAATATTTGGTTTCATTGATAATTATTGGCAACCCTCTCCTTGCCTTTATCTCTAAAGCCAGTCCTCCCTTAGCAGTATAATTAATGGAGCACGACAATCTTTTCAATTTGCTTGCCTTTTTTGAAGGGGATCTAGCCAAAGAAATTTCCATGTAGTCCTTGATTTCATCCTCTTTCCGCAACACCCAATCAGAGGATTGATTAGGCCATTCAATTTCAAGAGGGATAGAACACAATGGATTAGGATCCATTTCATCGTCAGAATCCATCAACTCCCCTGACTCACTTGCCTTAGAATCTTCCCCACCACCATGAACCATTTGCAAATCTAGGTTATTGAACTGGGTACAAGGGACCCCAGAATCATACTCCTCGATCGGCCCAGAATCGTTAACTCTCATCTCCACTTCACCAACTACATCCTCCACATCCACTCCCTTTGACGCTTGCTCAGTACCCCCTAGCATAACTGTGAAGAAGAAAGTAACTGCACCAAGCCTTCTCTACCCTTCTCGTGATGTGAAACTCCCTTAAAAACCTCGGGGATCAGAGGAAGACAATTGCCTCCCCTTTCACCAGAGTGACACTGACCACTTGAGTACCCCCAAAAGAGTCGTCAACCGCTGTCGGCCCCTTCTGTGATGAAGATGCATCCATCTAAGCTATCGAAGATTTGATATGAGTCTCCACACTAGTTAGATTTTTAGATCTATGTAAACGGAGAGTCGTTGTTGGAGAACTCGTCGTCGGAAGACCTCTCAGAGGTTCGCTTGCCGCTGTCGACCCTGTCTGTGATGTCATAGCACCCGTCGGAGCCACCAAACCCTTGGGCTGAGCCTCAACTCCTATCGAGCTTTTGGGACCCTACTTCCCACGAAATGGCTTAGTCCTCCATTGAACAGGCTTTTTTTATTGGCCCTCTAGCCAGCCCATCTCCCTTGGTAAGATTAGAAGCCCTAGGTCCATTTTGCATCCCCATCATTCACCACTTCATCTTTCACAGATGTTGGCTCAGGCCCATAAGCAAGCCCAACCCCCCATCAACTTTCTTCAACAATGAAGCCAACCTCTCCTTCCATCCAAACAACTCTGCCCTTAAGTGCCAAAGAGACCTTTCGACTTCCCCAAAATTTTGCAGCACCACGGAAGGCCAACCATCCGACCCACCATCAAACCGATTTCTCTGCGAAGCAGCATTCATACCATCCTTTCTTTTACGAACATCCAACCCTGGCTTATCATTCCTAATATTGTCATTTCCAATATCCTGGTGAGAATTAAAAACCTCATATGCTGGATTCATCAATGCCGAGAGGTAAGAAGCTTCACAAGGAGGGATATCTCCTTTGAATGATGTATCCGAAATCACCTTCTTAACTCTGGAATCCAGAACAACACCACCATTGTTTGGATCAACTCTGTTAGGAGCAACTCTGTTTTCAGCAACAGAAACAGAGGACTTAGAATCAACCATCTCTCTCATTATCCTCACAAAACCTGCCCAATCACACCCTTTCCTCCCTTCTGGAATCACAACGATACCATTTTACCCGATGACCTCAAACAATCCTCCACCACCTTTGCCATCCAAACAACCATACCTCCACTGAGATAAAGGGAATTTGACAACTTCCTGCTCTTGAAAAAGTTGCCACCTTTCCTACCAAACATGAACCTCTTAGCTTCTATCCAAAAACTATGATCCATCTTCATCTAACTAAAGATATAACCAAAAGAAAGAAAAGAAATCGAAACAGAGAAACAAAGAAAGATTAAGGATTATCCCCAGTGAGAAGCGCCGGCAATAGAAGACAAAAGGGAGTGAGAGAGATTTTCAAAACATGTCCCTTAATTTCCAAAAGCATATCCATGTTGGCCTAATTAAATAGTTAATTTTTTTGCATGATATATTTTTCCTATATATATAGTATTAAAAAAGTTATATAAACGTAATTTAAGATAAAAGGAAAAGGGTTATCAAGATATTCACAACGTAAGGGTAAATAGCAAATGAGAGTAAAGGAAGATTGAATAGACTCAATGAAGGATTGAGAAAAGCATTGAGTTTTGGAAAACAATGTTTTATGGCTTTTAAAACTTTGTAGGGTCAAACTTCTAACTTTAAGGCCTCGTTTGTTTTCGGATAGGAAATAAGATGAGATGAGTTGAGATTAAAGTTAAAAAGTTGAATAAAGTATTGTTAGAATATATTTTTTAATATTATTTTTGTTTTAGGGTTTGAAAAAGTTGAATTGTTTATTTTATTTTGTATTGAAATTTGGAAAAGTTGTAATGATTAGATGAGATGAGATGAGATGAATTTGAAAAAGTTGAATTGTTTATTTTATTTTGTATTGGAATTTGAGAAAGTTATAATGATTATATGAGATGAGATGAGATGTTTTCTGAAAACAAACAAGGCCTAAAGAAAAATTTCAGAACTTTTAAGAATAAGGCTAAAATTTGATTTTTAGCAAAAACTTGAATACATGTAATTTTTAGACTTTGGAAGAAAGCTATGGGTTACTATAAATTTTTTAGGATGAGGGGGTTATATATTATTCACCAAAGACTAACCTCTAGGGTTTGGCTCAAGTTGTAAAGGTCTTGGTCTTGGTGGTATGCTCCCTCCAAGGTCTAAGGTTAGAATCTTCTTGGGTGCAAACAATCTCTAGGGCTATTACCTGAGGTTCACTTGCGGAAAGCTCATTGCCGAGGGCCTGTGCAACTCCGGGATTAGTCTGGATGCTATTTTCGGACACCTAGTGCCAATAAAAAAAATTATTCACCAAAGACTATAACGAAGGGGCATTAGAGCAGTCAATGGCAGAGGGTACAAGGCACAAGGACTTAGAGAAGTTTGTGTTGGGCTTCAAACAGCATCAAGACCAACAAGAGAAGAGGTTGGAAGATCACTAGAAGTCCTTGGATGACTTATCAAGAAGATGGACCTCGTGTTGGAGACCTTGAATGGTCCCTTCATGGAATGTTCACGCTAGGACACCTGAGGACATGATGCATGCAGAGAGTTCTGGAACTTCGGGTGGGAATTGGAGATGTCCCATTCAAGGTCTCCAACACAAGGTCCATTTTCTTTGATAAGTCATCCAAGGACTTCTAGTGATCTTCCACCCTCTTCTCTTGTTGGTCTTGATGTTGCTTCAAACCCAGCACTAACTTCTTGAAGTCCTTGTACCCTCTGCCATTGTTTTCCTTATCAAACTACACGAAGCTCCAAAATCGACTGCTCTGATACCTCTTTATTATGGTCTCTGGTGAACAATTACATCAAGAAAAAAGGTTGGAATGAAAATAAGCAAGAATCCCTGATTTTTCAAGGACATCAGCACCTCCAATTTCAGCATTCAGTCTTCATTCATCATGGAAAATATCCAGAACATTCTTCCGGTTATTATCATCATTCTCCTCTAACTTACTCTACTGGAATTGTGGAACAGATACCAGAAATAAAGGCTAATTACAATTGAAGCTAAAGAAATTCTTATGAAACTTTTCTTACAGGCGACTACGGGGGGAGTGATGTTTTCTTAGCCCCACCTCCGTCAGCAACTGCTCATATGGTTTCATGCAGCATTGACATTGGTTATTCTGTGAAATGATTATTATGTATACACAACATTGACAATGCCGTTGTCTAAACTAAATCTTTTCATAATTGTAACAGCCTTTTAAACAATATATTATAATCTTCTTAATTGCAATAATTTTTTCGCTTTTGAAGTAATTTGGATTATTCCTCTCTCATCCCTCCTGATGTACTATTACTGCCAGCTAAGCTAAAATTATGTTGATCTTTTAGTCCGTATCTTGATTTCTGCATTTGGTTTCAAACTTCGTTACGGCCCATCAGAAAAGAGAGGGAGGGAGAAAGAGTTTTCTTTCCTAAGCTTCTGTTCTTTTCCAGGTAAAACTATATGATCACCGTCTAATCCGGAGAGGAGCTGTGCAATCTTATGAAGGGCATGTTAATTCCCATACTCGTATACAGCTTGCAGTCGATGCATCTGAGAAATTTTTGATGTCAGGTATTTCAGTGTAAGCTAGTTAACTAGTGATCAGTGTTTCTGAAATTTGAGCTTGTATCTGACCTTATATTTATTTTAGGTGGAGAGGACTGCAATTTACGGCTCTGGAGTATCAAGTCTGGTGAATTGCTCTTTGAGAATAAGTTCTCTAATTCAGTCCCTTCAACTGCGTGCTGGCGTAGAGCTGAAAGTATTTGGATTTCTTCTTACTCATTCGATTAATATTATAATTTTCTCTCTTTCACTCTATACTGGATATAGAGATTTTGCAGGAGTTAATGCTTATAAGCTCTTTTACATGTATAAATTTTCCCATTTATTGACAGAGTTGTATTGAATTTCTGCATGTGTAGGATTGGTAGGAGTTCAAGACGAGAGCCAAAGCTATAGAGAGTATCCATATCAACAGGGCCATGGTTTGGAGGCATGGCTTGGATCTCGTGAAGGACTGTTTTACATGGATTGGTCATGAATTTGTAGTGAAGAACCAATATCAGTGCTAAAGTCTTTAATTGGTGGTGAGATTTTGGTTCTGAAAAGCGGTTCCCCTCAAGCATGTGAAGCACTACATTGCCTGTGATATCGATGAGAGCAATGACAATACTAACAGCAAACAGGGCCTTTGTGAGTGGAATCACTAGGAGATGCCATGAATGTAGGCAAGTTAAAGAATAATGATCTTGGACCTTGTAAGGGCTGCATAATTTTTGTTTGGAGCATGGAACAACGTCGTTTTTACAAACAGTTAGATCTTCTTCAAGCTCTCGCCAAAAAGCAGACCTAGAACTTGCAGACCTGCCCATCTGTGACTGTCGGCTCTTAGTAGTGAAGAGTCCAATCACTATAAAACTAGGCGGAGGATCAGCGGAGAATTCAAATAACATGTGACCTGTTTCCCAATACTTCTCTTCAAACTCGAGCACACTTCAATTAGTTGATTACGTTGCCTATGTAATGAAGACCCCCCTACTTGTGGTTTTGAATGGTTCTTATTGTCTGGCTCAACGACTGCGTTAATTCATGAGTGTTGTAAAAGCTGCAACTATCAATATGAAACCAAGACTTAGGCCCATTTGGATAGTGAGATGAGATGTGACGATTTTATATGAAAGTTGAATAAAATATTAATCTTAGAATATTATCTTTTAATATTATTATTGTTTTGAAATTTGAAAAAATTGAATTGTTTATTATATTTTAAGTGAAAATTTGAAAAAATTTTAATTATGAGATGAAACTATTTCTGTATCCAAACATGCCTTAAGAGGAGTCTTGAAACCCTTGTACTTAGAGAGTCAACCCTTTGAAGGATTGTTCTTAGTCATCGCCAATGCATGGAACCATCACCAAGGGAGAATCATGGGGTGCATATTATTATATTGTGATCATTCGAAGTTTTATTGCAACAAATGATTTATTACAATTCAACTTGTCTAATTGGATGAAAACGCTGAAGGAGAATTACAAGTAGGCCAAAGCAGAGGGCATGTTGGCCTGAGAATTTCATCTTTAACAGCTGTCAAGTACGTAGTTCACGTGGAAAGGATTGGCAATGTAGCTGGGCATGCATGCACGCCCATTATTCTGATGAGAAATGCTACATAATCTCTCCAACTTCTATACATCACATTTTTTTAAATTTTTTAATATTTTTTAAAAAAATTTTTTTGAGTTTATTCTTTTTAAATTAAATTAATTTTTCTATTTATTATTTATATATTAAATATTTGATAAAAAAAAATATAGTGTGTGGAAGTTATGTGAATAGTAAGAAATTGAGTAGAATTTTTGTATTCCGATAGCTTGCATATATGGAGGTTAGGTGGTCTTCATCTGAGTAAAGAAATTAGATAAGCCTAAAAGTTTCTGCAGTAGCAGCTCGCTGGCTAGCTAGAAAGAGACATATTTTGTTCGGTTTAACCTTCCTATATATCGTTAATTCCCCATTTTCTATTTTTTTTTATCTTTTATTTTTACTTAATGATTAAAGATTTATTTTTTAATAATATTTTGATTTTGATTTTATTTTGTTAAAAAAAATTTAAAAATATAAAATATATATATATATGAAAAAAAAAAAAAATCCCGTGAGTAACGGTAACTCCCAGCCGCCGCTCCCGCGGCTGTAGAGCCACCCATATCAAAATATGGGGGTCATTGTTTTGATGTTTCAGACAGTGTCCAGATTTGACCCAAAGCGTACAGTCCACATCTACTGTACTTCTCGCTCGCATGCAGAATGCGATGGCAATCACTAATCACGAGTTCACTTTTTGGTAAAGAAAAGCTTTGCATGCACATCACTTTTGAATCACTTGTTATCGAGAGGGCTACGTCGACAATCAGTTCTTTCGATCCCTTTCCGGATGATTAGATTGACGGATGGTGTTTTGTATCTAATTAGAGTACTACTTCTCATGTGATGATCTACAGTTAACAGTAGCCTCTCGATTGTGCCCATGGGTCAGCTCAATTCATATATACAAATGTTTTAACTAAAAACCGATTTCATAAAAATATGGTATAATTTTGTATGTTACATCAAATTATTATTTTATTATAAAATAAATTTATTAATGTATCATATAAAATTATGTATGTCAATTTATAAATTTTTTTTTATAAATATAACACTACTCATTAGATTTAGGTAGAGTCTATTGAGAGTAGCCTAGCTAGAAAAGTTTGAAGTCGCTCAAATTCAAAAGCGAAGACAGAATGATTCTTTGATTACCAAAAGCAAACCACCTTAACTCCTCTATCTGGACATTTAGAACCGAGAGAAAGATGAAAAAAGGTAAATGCTATCAAAGTTTTTACGTGTCTGTGTCTTGACTTAAGCATGCTTTCCGGAACGCTAGCTTTTAGTGATGAGATGGAAGAGGCGGATGACCGATCGAATAATATTATCTTTCTATTATAAATTGAGTAATGTTAGATATAGTTTTAGAATATTTGAATTTTGCATATTTATTTTAGAAAAAATACTTGAGGTTCATTATTAAAATATGGATTTTTTTTTTGGATTTTTAGATTTGTCTATTTTTTAAAAAAAATAAAAATACGCGAAACTTGCTCACTCTAATAACTGTAGAAATAATTTCTCTTAAAAATATTCTCTCCTTTTTTAAGGCACAGAGGAGTTAATTAATTTCATGTTTTTGTAACATATAAAATAGAAAACCTAAGGCGAAAATGCTAAAATGTTATGGGATTTACTATGCATCAATTAATATTCACTCTCACACCCCATACCTATATCTTTTTTATATGGTGTGAGGGTGTTTTTCATAAGTTATGAGGATTTTTTTTATAAGATATAGAGTGTGTGGTGGTAAATAGTGACTGATAAGAATAATTTTTATTAAAAAAAACACTACATGTCACTTTGTGGGCACCATTCAGCCCGGGCCCCCCAAGCATTTTTTGGCCATATCAAGTCATTGTAAAGATTTCAATAAGAAACATGATCTCATCAGTCATTATTTACTATTTCATATCTCATGCCCTATAAAAAAATTATAGATGTGGGGTGTGAAAATAAATAGTATGCATAGCATTCTATTTTTTAATAGTTAAGGAAGTGAGTTTTAATGAGTTGGTAAAATTTTTTAAATGTTTAAAGATGTTTAAAAAATTATTGAAAAAAAGAAAAAATAAAATATCACTGCAAATATCACATTCCAAGTCTTTAAAAGATATATCCATTTGAAATATTGTTCAAGGCTTTCATAGATGAATTTACAGTTCATGGCTTTAAAGGGAAAGCTAAAAAACAAGCTACAAAGTGCCAAGTAGATTGTTTGAGAGGAAGGGTAGAAACCAAAAGAAGAGAAAAAAACAGAGAAGAAAAAACAAACAAATGGACAAGGCAGATGAGACGGACAACAGCCTTTGCTGTGGGCCGGTGCAAATGCAGCTTTTAAAAGGGAAGAGAGACAGAATGGCATTGAATTTGGTTTCCACTTTAGATGAGATGGTAAGGGCTATATTGGGAAATTGAGAAGGGTAAAGAGACACTTCCTCCTCCATTGCTTTGGATGCCAGGTCCCGGTCCGTATCACTTTACACGCAAAACTATGGGGCTCTTGCTTTCTTTGATATCCCTCTTTCATGATTGCATGCAGTCTCGTCCTAAACAAAAGGTTAAAACCCACAAATTTACTCGAATCATTATGTCCATCACTTTGATTTATCCACACACACATATCATACATATATATATATATATATATATATATATATATATATATGTATGTGCGTGTATACACATGACCAACCAGTAGTACTCGAGATATATATGCAAGAACAGATTCCCCTAGTAGCAGCTAGCAGAATGACGTTGATCTCCTTAATTGATTGATTAATACTCCTGATGTGTTTTTCTTTAATTTACTGATCAAATTGATTCTTCGTTATCCCACTTTTCATAAAAGAATTAACGAGTCCTATTATTTTCGCGCAAGTACGCGGTACGTCTTTAGTACGCCATCTTTCATCAGAAAATTAATAGACTCGAGATTTGCAAGTGATATATTCTAGAGCTATCACTACAATAAAATTATTTCTTTCTAATCAATTATTTTATGTGAAAATGATTATTTTTTATTAAAATAAGTTTGTTTTCATCATGAATAATCATTTTCATTGTAAATAATCTATTACAAATGCAGTGTATTTTCCATGGCTAGTACTTTTTGCTTCAACTTTCCTCACCGGAATCTTTCGTTTCATATTATATATATCCACCTGCTAAGGGAGGTTCTTGCGTTCCCATCTGCATGCCGGCCACATCATGATTTCATGATCTTCTCCACCATTTGCAGATGATCAACTATGTCTCGATCCAGATATCCCACGTACGTGCAGCTTAAGTCCTCCATGAGTTTACCAAATCTCGTCCCCGCGTGTAGCGTCTTTTGCTTTGATCAGTTTTGGATGATTATTTAAAAATAAAAATAAAAATCCTTGAATTGGACGTACAATTAGGAAAATTGGATGCAATTTTGGCTGTTATTTCTCATATCGACGTAAATTAGCACATATTTTGCAGGGGGGAAAAGAAAGAAAAATTGAGTCTCAAACCCACAAGATTGTCCAATAAGTACTCCAAGTACTTTAGTGATATTTTAATTTCACTTTTTGGGTTCTGCCGCTAATATCGATACATAGTTGCAATTTTTTTTAAAAAAATATTGTCTTTTTCCCATTATCCTAAAGAACATTGTCTTTTCTTCTTTCGGTGAAGTGTTTTAAAACAAAGATATATATAGTAGTGGGAAACGGACCCTTCATGTCTAGCTAGCTAGTCGATCGTCTAGTACTACTAGTCAAACAAGTGATTCGATCTCCTTATAAATCAAAATACACAAAATCAAACAGTGCCAAAAAGCAAGAATATCTTTCATTTATGAGTGCATATAATATAATTAAAAAAAAAACATGAGTAATATCCATTAATTCATTCACAAAGAAAAGAAAAAGGAAAGACATGATCATGGCCGAAGGAGGAGGGCGGAATAATGATGACTATTAATTCCATGAAATGAAGAAACCAAAGATCAATACTTATGTACATATCCTCATTGTTAAATGATTGGTTGGTAGGTTCTGTTTCGGAAAAACAATAATAAGAATAAACTGTAGAGATATTTTACTATTGCAGTAAGCCTAACTGTATACATATAAACGGCATGCATGCAGAAACACAAACCAAAGATCAAAGATATTATATATATGGATGGAGGAAGTGGCCATTTTCTGATCTCTCTTCTTCTTTTACTTCGTTTAATTTGCTCGATCGTCACTTACCTATTCGAAATTGGATTTGGACCACTTGGAACTTCATGTTCTGCGGCATCGAATGTATTTTCTTGCCATGGCAACAATGGAGATGATCTGCTAGTCTGGAACCTACCCCTCATTCGACCTGGTGAAGGGACATGGATACCATTTGTTGCTACTGATACACTTTTGTGAGTTGATGATTCGGTGGTCTTCGACTTTCCAACGCCATGTTTTCTTGAGGTAAATTCCATGGTGTTTCTCTTCATGACAGGTGGGAAGCTATGCTTTGTGTCAGCAATGGTGGGATTAGAGATGAGTAATAGAATGACGAAGAGGGTCAAAGAGGAAAGATAGGGAGAGGCAATATCGGCAGCCATGCATGCAAACTGAAATCTGTAAAAAATCATCCAACAGGTCTCAAGTGATCAGAATCTAGCAAGGTACTTGGCACTCGGTCAAGGGTTGGTCGTGTGAAACCTTAGAGCTCAAGATGGCTAGGAGAGATCATTTGAGACTGATACCTGTTGGGCTTGTTATAAGCATTCAAATGAGAGAGAGAGAGAGATCAAAAGTAAAAAAGGGGAAAGCAAGGGATTGTGAACTGCTTTAACAATATTCCTTTGAGGTGATGGGAAGATGGTTGCTTTAACATGTCTTGTGGAGATGACTGTGAAGGTAGAAAATGTGTGCTCAGAGAGAGAGAGAGAGAGAGAGCGAGAGATGATCTTGAATTGGCCTTTATGGCAGTGAGCGCGCCCTTGGCAGCAACCCATAGTCTCCCAGGCGGAGGACAAAGTAGAGCCCACTTCGAGAATGGGTCCAGACATACATACCGAGACCGAGTGAGTCTAATAAAGTCTTGAATCCTCGAAAAAGTTAGAAGGGCAGAAGGGGATTCACAACTATAGGTGAATATATATTGAAGATGTACAGTTCAATTACCACACTCACCAAATCATGAAATTATCAAAAGAAACCAGTGCATGCAAGCTTCTTGTTCAAGCTAATTTGCAAGCTTCTTGTTCAAGCTTTACGTATTTTTATACCAGATCTTAGGCGAAAAATCGAAGATGATCTACTTCGTTGCTGATTGGTGGTGATTTCTAGATTGCTTGGAATGATGTAACATTGACTATGATTCATGTTAGAATAATCATCACTGCACCTGTTCTTTTAAGATCACTAAAAGACAAAAGAATAATTTATCAATATCAGAGTTTTGATTCAGTTTAATTATGTCTATCTATAATGGCTTCCTAGCTAGTCCAGGTTTCTTCCCTCGAAGCCCAAAAGAGAACAATAGATTTTTCAAGCCTAAGGCCATGTTGATTAGCCCAAAAAGAAAAGGCCAGCCGTACGCGTACAAGGGAGCGTTATCCTTCTTTGAGATTTGCCATCCTACTTGATTATCAGTGTGGAGAAACACAAAGTTCTGTCCGGGCAAGGGAAGGGTTTAAGCATTATATATCAGACAGTTTCTACTTGTATCGGGTTAAGCTTGTGCGTACTCATCGAGCTTTTCCCAAACACGAACAGCGAAGACAACTACTCATACAAAATGGCGCTGCGAAGCGAGATTTCAAGTGGAAAGACATCATGGAAGCCACAAACTATTTGGGAGAAAAGTTCATGTTTGGCTCAGGTGGTGCTGGGAAGATTTATAAAGCCGAATTGCCATCGGGAGATACAATGTAATGTCCCAATAGAAGGTCCAAACTATATGGTCTATACTCTAAAAAGAATTAGTAAATAATACAATTGGAACTTCATTAGAACATTATAAAGAACATTAACTTCTCATTCTTAAGCAATATAAAATCTCATACACTACCTACCTTATCCCTCTAATTATACGGGGATATCACATACAGTGGCAGTTAAAAAATACTGATTGCGGAAAGATGATGATACACAACTAACAGACTAAATAAAAGCTCCACAAGAGAGCTGTTTGGATGTTAAGAGATCATTTGTAAATAGTAGTGAAATAGTTTATGAATAGTAATAAAATAGTAGTGAATTATTTGTAAATAGTAGTATGAGAACAGTTATATTCCCAAACATACTCAGAGGATAATTGACAGGCATCGTGTGAAGTTGACGGGTTACTGCAGCAACAAAGGACCAGGTTAATTTGAATCTGCTGATATACGAGTACTACATGGCAAATGGAAGTGTATGGGATTGGCTAGCTGCATGCATGGACATCCGCGCGCTCGGTAGCAAGAAGACTAGGAGCCTTGATTGGGAGCTGGCAAGGCTAAGGATTTCAGTGGGATTTGCTAAAGGAGTGGAATACCTGCACCATGATTGCGTACCAAAGATCATTCACAGGGACTAAAATCTAGCAACTTGTTGCTAGATTCCAATTTGGTGGCACATTTGGGGGACTTTGGGCTTGCAAAAGCAAGCAGTTGGTGGCCACATAGCATGACCAGGTATATGGAGTCTGGACGGTTGACGCTCTGAGTTGATGCTATATGATTCTTACTTTATCATCTATAGCTCAAATAATTCTCGAAGTATTAAATTTACTTCTGTTAAGCCATGTCATATATTCTTATATTGTTAGATGTCCCTAAATTTGATCATTTAAATTCCATGAAATTTGAAAGGTCATGTCATCAGACAATTTGAAATTTCAAAGGTTTGAGGTACTTCTACTTCTGTCCCCCATATACGCATGTTTCCAGAAACATTTTCTTGTGTTTTCAGAATACGCATGTTTGTTATAGGCAACGGAAAAGAGTGACGTTTATAGAATTGGTATTGTGCTGACGGAGCTTGTGGGTAGAGACACATAGAAATGCAAAATGCCGATCGTGAGGTGTTGATCGATCCTTCATGGAACCACTCCTGCCGGGTGAAGAATGTGCAGCCTTCCAAGTGCTTGAAATAGCCCTTCAATGCACAAAAACTGCACCAAAGAGAAAGGCCATCTTCCCGGCAAGCATGAGATCTCCTTTTACATGTGTTCAACAATATATAGGATGATGGGCTTTGGAAAGATGAATATAGATCCCTTACACATAATTAACGAAATAATGTTGAGAAGATTGAAGTCCAATTTAGAATAAAATCACAACTTTGAACCAGTCTATTACAGAACAAAAAGATCGACTCCTATCATCAGTTGAACGTGCAGAGAGCTGCACAAAGTAAATTGCACCACTAAGCTTTCATTTGAACCACTAAGATCTAAGATCTACACCCATAATCGGCCATTTGCATTCGAGATCTTAAAAATTATCTTAAGTAGGAGCTCCGTTAAATGGCATCATGACACCTGCTTTACAAAATAGTTTTGCTTGAAAGAGTAGCTCAAGTGATTCATTTTATTGGTGGAGGTTTTACATCAGCCAGTCAGCATCATGAAAGCATCTAAAAAATTGTGTAAAAACAGGTAATAACTTGAAAGAGTTCTATCAGCCTTACGAACAGAGCAACAGTAACTGGAAAGCAAACATGCATCTACAACTTCTTGAAGACAACATTTTCTGAAAACAAGAATGCCTTGTCTGAAGCTGCCACAATCCATGGAAAAGCAAGCTATTCGTCATCTTCATCTGCAATTGGCAGCAAAATTACAAGATAAATAAAGTAGTCGATAGAGTAAGAGAAAGAGCATGGGAGGGATGTGTATACAGTTACAAAATACAAACACAGGTTTCATCTTTGTTTTGGTTTGTTACAACATTTTATTAATGAAATTATATTAGGTGACTCATAAAAAGTCTAGAATCTCCAGCATGGTCTGCTTGCCAACTAAACAAACAGTAATTGAACTTCCAAGTGATCTTAAACATTTAGCCAATTAAGAGGACGTCCTATTTTAGCCAATTAAGAGGCAAAAGAATAAAATTTACAAAACATGAATCCAATTAATCTTCCACATTCAATTTCAAATAACAACCCAAAAAATACGTATCAGGATGAATCCAACCATGACTTTATGTAAGAAAATACAAAAGCACGAGTTTGCATACTCTACCCTAAAGCAAGTAACCTTCAAGAGCCTCTGTATGCTTGTTAGCACAACATAACCAATGTAGGTTTCATAGCATTGGATAGCACAATATACAGAGGGTCTTTTGCATCATGTTGATTTAAAAGGTTAAAATGAAAAGAAAACTTCACATTGTTATTGGATATGGAAAACATATAAAAATGTTATCAGGCATCTAAGAGCACCAAAGGTAAGACCCATCCCATTTAAAGACTTAGATGCGGTTTGGATAGTAAGTTGAAATGAGATGAGTTGAGATGAAAGTTGAATAAAATATTGTTAGAATATTATTGTTTTGAGATTTGAAAAAGTTGAATTGTTTATTATATTTTTGTGGGAATTTGAAAAATTTGTAATGATTAGATGAGACGAGTTGAAATGGGTTTTGTATCCAAAAAATGAAAAAAAAAAAAAAAAAAAACAGGTTATTAGGAACTAGAGAGTGCCAAAGATAAAAAATAAAAAATAAAAAATGCATATCATCTTGAGAGTATAGAGTGTTAGGAGAGTGCTCCCTAGTCCCTTGAATGCCATAACCTCACCCTCCACCCCTTGAGGGAGAAAGCAACACCATGTGGTCTAAGGACCACTGAAGCATTAATAAACCATTATCAATGGTATCCTTCAGTCTCAAAAGAGTTCACAGACCACTCTAGTGAAAAAAAAAAAAAAAGAGAATTATTAATTTTAACAACACCCCCATCAACACCAAAGAAGAGATTCTAGAGTTGCACAGAAAAGTAGCTGGGTTTGAAAACATTTTTTTTGGGGGGGGGGGGGGGGGGTGTCGCAGAACAAGAGTGAATTGTAACCTGCAAACACAGGTGTGTATTACCCTTTCATTAGCACGACAGATCAAAAACCTGTAGACACTAGTCTATATGGAAACAATCTGATACAGAACCAAAAGGTTATCAGCTAGCAGAAACCATAGCTGCCAAAATATCAATAATGAGTTGAACTTAGGACCAGGCAAACAACCGTCATAGTTGCTGAAACATAATAGCCATTTCATTTAAAACCAGAACAACATAGAGTCATCGTTACAAAATTTCACAATATAGACCAATCGAAGCCCACTTAATTTGAATGCTAAAAATAACTGCTATTAGGAGGGCGTGATTCTACGAAAAGAAAACAAACTTTTTGTTAAAAAGTTCGAAACACCATCCAAGCAAGTTAAATGTATCAGAAATATTATCCGGAAACCCAGTCAATAAAGGCATTTCAGATGATGCGGATTCTACCAAGACAGTGAGAACGGACATGTGAGAACATATACAAGAAATTCAATTTCATGATGCAACAACATAGGCTGATTGGAATTTCACGTACCCACATGAAATGGATACACAATGTCCAAAATTATTCATACAACATCCGATTTGACATCATATAAAAGCAAATACAGAAAAAAAAGGAGGAAGAAAAGGAAAAGGAAATACCGAAGTAGCGGCGCTCGTTAGCGGCCTTTGCTTTGGCGAGCATCTTGTCGAGGTCCTCCTGGAGCTGAGCGTCCCATTTGACGAGCTGGTTAACGAAGACGACACCGAGTCCCATACCCACCACGTGCTCCCATGGATCTAAACACAAAAGGAAAAAGCATAATCAGCCCAGGAGACGACTGTGGAGAAAAAGGAACAGAGGGAAGAGAGGAGGGGAGGAGAGAAGGACACACGGCGCATGTAAGGGAGTTTTCGGAGTGCGTTTGAGTACATCTGGGTGCCCAGTCCCAGCAGTGCTCCGATCATCGTCGCGCTCCACGCCATCTCTCTCTCTCTCTCTCTCTCTCTCCAGAGTGCCGCTCACCCCATCGCTACAATGAAATCTTGGATTCATTAGCGATGAACCTGTTAGTTTGGGCCGAGTCCGTTGCAAGATTTGGACTCGAACCAGAACCCAGACCCATCATCAAAACCAGATTCTAGGACTCTACTATCTCAAATAATCTACTCAAGTTTTTAATTCTAAAATTATGCGTTTATAATGAGTTGAAATGTGGGGAAATTGAAAATTAAATAAAATATTATTATAATATTATTTTTATTTTAAAATTTAAAAAAATTAATTTTTTTATTATATTTTGTGGAGTTCAAGAAAGTTACAATGAGATGAGATTAGATAAGTTGAAATGTTTTTATATGTAAAAGGGATTAAAAATTTGAAAAAAAAAAAAGACTAAATATTAAAATATAGAATGTCGTTTATCTTTTAGACAGATTACTTCCTAACTCTTAAAAATGAAGCTTATCATACTCTTTTAACGCCAATCATTTTGATCATTCTATTGTAAATACGTGTAACCTATTAACGAAGTTCTTGACACATGCTCATAAGCAGCATCATCATGGGTTTCGAGCCATTATTTGCAGTTATGCGGCTTCCGAGCCATGTGGCAGAGTCTATGTTAGGATTGGTAATAAAAAGTCAAAATGATTAAAGTTGAGTGTATAACGATGAGAAAGTTCATTTTTTGAAAGCGGAGAGTAAACCGACCAAACCAAATCATAGAGATTATTTAGTATTAGCAATAGAAAATGATACTATGTTCCTAAATTTGTTTTCTTAATTTGACAGTTTATGTATTTTATTTTATTTTTTAATATTTTTTTACTTAATAATTAAGAAAATGATTATTAGTGTATTAGTTCTTTTAATTTTTTTTAAATGTTTAAACTTGTTTAAAAAATATTTTTTTTAAAAAAGTACAATATATACTATGGCGCCCTTAATATTAACCTAAAATAAAATCCAAAGGTCAATAAAGTTTGGCAAAGTCAACAATCTTATGAGTTGGAAAATGCTTGAGAATGAGATGAGATAAAATTTTTTATAAATAGTAGTGAGATAGTTTGAATTAAGTATTTATTAGGTTTTAAGAAATGAGAGAAAAAAAGTTAAATAAAAAGTATTATAAAATTAAAATATTATTTGAATATAATTTTTATTTTAGTATTTGAAAAAGTTGAATTATTTTTTGTTTAGAAGTTTAAAAATTTAGAAAAGTTGTAATGATTAGTTTGAAAATATTTATATTTAAATGATATTTAAAAATGAGATAAAATAAAATAAAATAAAAATTATTTCTAAACATCCTTTAGTTTAGCTATATTTATTATTTGGAAAGCCAAAACTTTTAGGAAGTTTTTAGTTTCATACACTTTTTCTCAGTGTGGCAAAACTATCCACCTTTGAGCATATCACTTGAGAGCGAGAGAGAGAGAGAGAAGAGTTAATCTAAGCATTGACCGATAGCATCATATTATTACATTAAGCCTTATTTGGTTATATAGATGAGATGAAATGAAAGTTAAATAAAATATTATTAAAATATAATTTGTTAATATTATTTTTATTTTGAGATTTAAAAAATTGAATTATTTATTGTATTTTGTTTAGAAGTTTAAAAAAATTATTTTGATTATATGAAATAAAATGATATGAGATAAAATGGTTGTGTAAGCAAATGATGCCGAACTCTCTCTTTCTTTCTCTCTATCTCTATCTTTGTTGGGTTTGTTTGTCTTTTCTAACTTCTAAATAAAGGCAAATGCAAGAGCTATTCTTACTGGTTTACAACTCATATATGGCTTAAAATAGATCCTTTGTTCCTCTCTTTCTCTCTCACACAGTGCATTTGATCTTATGGATATTCTATTCGTGAAAGAGTGATGTAGTGGCGACTGAAGATAAAGGGCCCGTTTGGATGCAGAGGTGAGACCATTTCACCTCGTCTCATCTCATCTTACATAATTTCAACTAATAATGCCATAAAATAGATCATTTGTTCCTCTCTCTCTCACTCTCTCACCACATTTGATCTTGTGGATATTCTATTCATGAAACAGTGATCTAGTGGTGACTGAAGATTAGGGCCCCTTTGGATACAGAGGTGAGAATATCTACCTCACCTCATCTCATCTCATCTCATCTTATCTAATTTCAACTAATAAACTTACTACTATTCACAAGCCATCTCAACTCATCTCATCTCACTATCTTAATGGGCCATAGGTTTATATATGAGGTAGGGCAAGTTTCCCAATCTTCCCACCCATTCTCGTTTAATGGGTTTCATCTGAATTACCAGGAAAATGGCGTCCTTGCAAGTTGACACTGCTTCCTCTGCATCGTTTGGTTGTGTTCTAAGGGATCACAATAGGCATGACAAATGCAGAGAGAGTAATTGCCACGAAACTTTCCAGAAAAAACTCAAAGAACTTGGTCAGAGGTCACCTCCATTCATGTGAGTTGATCTCTTTCATTTGCTTTGCATCTGACGAGGAATGAGGCTGGGCTCTTGTCACTAACTAATTCACCTTTTGTTTTATCTTCAAGGGCATCAAGTTCTTGGAGGGAACACTCTCCAGCTGCATCAGATGGTTCCTTTGAAACCTTCAATCCTAGCGCATCTTCCCTTGTTCAGATATGGTAGAAGAGATTGAACCATTCCAAAAGTATGAAATTGAATTCGTTCGCCTCACCAATAGGGTCTGTTTCTGGCTTCACCTATAAGTACAATGGTTCCTCTATTGAAGAACCATCAATTGGAGAAGTAGGGAGCTAGCCTATTGATGAAACATATCATGCTTGTCACAATGAGGACCAGTTGGCTAATTGGGAGTCTGATAGAATGGCTCTAAGTGATCTTTCACCTTCATCATTAGGATGTTGAATGTCAAATTCAGAAGAAAGTGAGGGGGTTAGAGTTGCAGATTTCATAAAAAGATTAATAGCAACAAATCAAACATTGTTTCCATCGTTCTCTTCTTGGAGTGACTAACAACGATTATAGACAGTCTAGAGTGCATGGATCGCCATCTAGAGAGCCTGAGAGTTTTCTATTATTGGATCGAGTGGAGCACAGAGTTCTTTTATAGGTTGCTTTTCGAATATCAGAAGACGACAAGCATTCAAGGACTTGCTTATGCAGTTGGAGCGAGACAGGCATAGAGAACTAGACACACTGGTTGAGCGTCGAGCAATTTCAAGATTTGCAAAAAAAAAAAGGCCGAATTCTGGTAAAACAACACTTCATTCATTCACACAAAATTTCATTGGGATATGTACAGTTTTGTATCAAATATATTTGCTTTTTTGCGGTCATTGATTCGACTTAGGTTGCTACAACGTGAAGCGGCAATTCAAGATCAACGATGCTTGCCATCAACATCATTTGAAGTTAGCACTAGCAGATTACCCCAAGGATCTAACATCATGGGCCCCAGGTATCATCATCATTTTCCATTCATGAAAATCTAAACAATATTATATTTATGGCACAAAAATTCTAGCATCTTACGTTGGATAATAACATATGCAAGCTAGTACTGATATATGTGAATTGTTTCGAGAACATTTATAGATATTGATTAAAAATGGTAATAATATTGTCTTGTTGAATGGTAGTTTAAAAAGAGTACGATAATAAAGGAAATGATATTTAAAAAATAAATAGAAGTATTGACTTTAAATATTGCAGTTCCATCTAATTCAAAGAAACACAGCTTTTATATGGGAATTGTTTACAAGAGAGAATTTTAGGTGGGTATTGCTTAACTCAGACAATTTTATGTGGGGATAGATTCTAAAGTAATTTTATTACAACTTTTTTATGATATTTTTACAGTCAATCATTACAATTAGTATTGGTCATTTTTGTTAAAAAAATCTTAAAGTTGAAGTTGTCACTATCATCATTCTATTGGTTGCAACCCAAGGAGGCTATTAAAAGCTAATGTGAGAAGTAAATCTTGCGTACTGATCATAGAAAAGTTGACTCAGATGAATTGAAAATTTTGTTGTAATTTGGTTTATTCATGATGACATGCATGGAATCCATGCAAACCAATTTGTAGGGACAAACTAAGAACAAGTGTTGAGAAATTTGCAACAGCTAAGAATGTTGCAGCTTATCCAAGAAGCTCTCGTATAGATCAGACTATCACAGTGAACAGCACTGCCCCATTTGGATGATTCTTCCACACCCAATCAACCTGGTCATGAACACACTCATACTTAGGAATGTAATATAACCGACCAGCATAGTACAGTCCAGTGCATAACTCGTTTTCAGACACAAGGGATCCCTTATGTCTGAAAAACGATACTCCAACCACATCCTTGAATTCTTGGGTTGAGAGTGATCAGATATTGAAAGAACAAGAGTTTTGTCCCCATGAATATGTAGAAACCATTTATGACTGGATTGGTGACATTTATCGCCCACGAAGTTTTTGGGAAGATTGTAGATAAGAACGGTACCAAGAAGTGTTGAACAACTTAACTGTATTGGGGATACATACCAACTCCTTGAAAGGTACACAAGCTTGTGCTTCCCCAATTAATTTCTTTTCTTCATCTTTTTCATCACTGCTTTATTATAATCTAGATATATATATATACACACGATTGAATGAACAACATTTTTATTTTGGAACTAATCAAACATTATTAATTATGTTGAACTGACACATTATCTATTAGATGATGCTCGATGTATTTTATTGGTTTCTCTATTACAAAGTAAATATAGATACAAGAACATTTGTTCAATGACTTCTTATATAATAGTTCTTTAAGTAAATATCACATTTAAAAGCATTTTGATAAAGAAAACTCTGTTTTTTTAGAGATTATAAAATTTTACTTGTAGTTTGATTCAATAATCGTTCTATGCTTCACCGGTTTTAATCTCAAATTTTACTTTTGTAGAAACAATTCAAATTTTCTTATTAATGACTTCAGAGAAAAATACAGATTGATGGTATCTCACTTAGAAAGACAACCACATGCGAATAAAGGAGAAGAAGATAGCATCCAAGACAGAATAGATCAATTGATGTCTTTTATAAAAAAACATAGGCATGAATCAGACAATCATGTTGAAGAAGAAGAGGAAGATGAGGAGGAGAAAGACAAAGATAAGATAGATGAAGAAGAGGAGGAAGAAAACCTCAATATATAGTAGTCAAAATCAGGAAGGCAGGGATTATTTTGATCATCAATCCTTGTCATTCTTGCAAATGTCTCTACCATCTCCATCATGGTCATGGACTTACCGGGTTAATGAAGCTGGTCTTCATTCTAGTCTCATAACATCTACATTTCTACCCCAACATTTATCATCTCAACCTTACTCCTTGGATAATCGCCAAGAGTATCCTTCCTCCACAAATCATAATTCAACATTGAATTCTACTAAATTTTCCCACAGGTTAATTATCTTGAAGTTCTTGTTTTTAAGGCAATCAAATAATACTATTGGACTTATAGGAAATGAAACTCCTTTACAATTTGAGAGGCCTAATGGAACAACTCTATCATGAGATGTATGAGCTCAAAAAATCAATAAAGAGTTGCTTGAACATGCATATGACATTACAACAATCTAAGAAGCAAGAGGTTTGTTAGCAATTTCATAAGTTGCTAGAAGATACTAAAAGAAGTCATTTTGGAGCTATTTTTAGAAACATTTTTAGCACGTGTGTATTTTACTTTTCACGTGTTAGTCACTTACATGTAAAAGACAGAGCATGTACTATTTTAGTCAATTTCAAATAATCAATACAGAACAAAAAAAGAGACATTCTCAAAGAATCTGGCTATCTTGCATCTAAACCCCTTAGCTTTCCTATGCAGCAGAATCTTTGGCTTAGCAAAGATGATGGCATCCTTTTGTCAGATCCTTCTTCATTTAGAAGGCTTATAGGTCGACTGATTTATTTTACAATCACAAGACCAGATTTAGCTTATGCAGTTTAGGTGCTTAGCCAATTCATGGACAAGCCCAGACAAGCACATTTGGAAGCAGTACACAGGGTACTTAGATACCTTAAATATGCTCCTGGTCAAGGTATATTTTTTCTAGCTTAGTCCAATCTTCATCTCAAGGCCTTTACAGACTCAGATTAGACAGGATGTCCAGATACTAGAAGATCTGTCACAGGTTATTGTGTATTTCTTGGTGAGACTCTTATATTCTAAAAGTCTAAAAAACAACACACTGTCTCTAGATCATCAGCTGAAACTGAGTATCGTGCAAAGACTTCAATAGCTTGTGAGATTACTTGGTTGCTAGTTGTGCCATCAGCTTTACATGTTGATCATCCTAAGGCTGCCCTTTTATTTTGTGACAACCAAGCAGCTTTACATATTGCTACTAACTCTGTGTTCCATGAGAGGATGAACATATTGAAATAGATTGTCATTTGGTTCAAGATAAGATTCAAGCATGTATGATAAAAACCTTACATGTTAAGAGTAATCATCAACTCAGTGATCTTCCTACCAAGTCTCTTGGTGCTACTCAATTCAATCATCTATTGTCCAAGATGGGTGTTATTGGCATTTACACTCCATCTTGAAGGAGAGTATTAGCAATTTCAAAAGTTACTAAAAGATACTAAAAGAAGTCATTCAGTAGCTATTTTGAGAAACATTTCTAGCACATGTGTATTGTATTTTCACATGTTAGTCACTTACATAAAAAAGACAGAGCATGTACTATTTTAGTCAATTTTATATAATCAATACAGAACAAGAAAAGAAGTCATCTCAATTTTATTTTCCATTTCCTCTGTTTCTTCACTTACATAGATTTTCCTTTCTGGTTCTTGGACATAGTTTTAATGGTTGTCCAAGTTTTATCAAGGTTCATTTAGGTTTGTAATGGTTGTACATATATTATATGCATGCCTATAATATATCTTCATAAAAATCATGAAGGAGACCTCGATAACTTCCTCACTTTCTTTGCTAGTAACAACAGGACCATGACAAAAGAGCTAGGAACAACTAAGGATGATGTCAATGCCAAGACTTAACACTCGTAACATTAAACCATATAGAAAACCTCTTAATGTCTCTAGCTTTCATCAATTCAGTGATATCCTGATATCTTGACAAAGCATCTTGGTGCACCTCAATTTCATTTCCTTTTACACAAGATGGGTGTTATTGATTTATACACTCCTTCTTGAGGGTGTATTAGTTTCTATATAAGTTTATTAGACGATGTTGTTTTACACACATGTAAATACTACATGTAAAACACTATAGAATTCAATTCAATGAGAAAAGAGATTTACATGTTGATTTTTCTTCCTCTCTGCTGCTAACCCGATAGATGCCTTAGCCTTCTCTTTTCTTCAACCATGGCAGTGCAAGTTTTGTCAGCTTACACATGGTTCCCAGCCAAAAGTCAATTTGGTTATGAAGATGTGATGACAACTTGCATTCTTGGAGTAGACTGTACACCTGGACAAGGCCCTAGAGATGTTGATGACTGGAAAATCTTTCCTGCCACATTCAACCAACTCAAATCATACTCTCCAAACATAAAAGAGTTGTCCCTTATCATTTCTATGGTTCATCAAACTATTGTGAGACAAAAACCTACAATTGGATCATCGAGATCCCAAGAGCAGCACCTCCAAGGACAGGCCAAACACAGAAGTGGAGAAGATCTATCACAAGATCATCCCAAGTACCCCCAACAACTCGTGTCCGTGTCTATGGAAATTGAAATCATGGCTAAACCATCAATCTAACACAGGTACCACATTGTCAATTGGTGCTACCACGTAATTGTGATTCAAATGATTAATCCAAATGCCAGAAGGGCTACTTTGTGGACGATTATCAACAATACTAAGAATTAGTTAGTTTACATTTCCTTTTGTTGTTTTTCCCTAATCATTATGCATTTAATAAAATTACTAGATAGTTGGTACAATGCTATTATATACTTTCATTCATATATTACATCACAAAAGGCTTAAAGATGGATCTTTTTCCACTGTAAAAATTGAGGAGGCAGGGAGTTTGTTAAGGGCTATGCTACCAAATTGAGTTTGGCAGTTTCCCTTTGTGGGACTGAATGCACATGTCAATTTTGAAACTAATGTATTTCTGTTGCAAGCAACATTTGAGGGTTTTGAGGTGGATCATTATGTCATGGATGATGGGATGTATTCTCCAATATTTTGATAGCTTGGGCTATTGAACTGGTGCAGTGGCCACACTGAGTCTCCTTTGATGAAAACTCTATCTAGTATTGGGCTTGCTTATGTCGAGCTTGGTTTATTTTGTGGTAGCCGATTTGATGACCTAACCCGAAAAGAATTTGTTGTGATTTTTTAGTGGATTTTCAATGAGGCTTGCGCCATAGAACACAAGCTCTAGCCAATAAGCCGAAGCGAACATGGACAATCCTCATGGGGGTTTGAAGGCGAATCCCCATGTAAAAATTTTTTTGACCCGGTTTAGCTCTTTAACCGATCTGGCCTGACCTCTAATATATTGTAATGTTGTACGGCTACATATTGTATTGTTGCACTGTGTATTCGGCTTTCAAGAGAATAAAATCGTCTGCAGTTTCGTGGATGTAGGTACGTTACAGAACCATGTAAATCTTGTGCGATTGATTTCATTTTGCTTTATTTTTTCTTCTTTTCGTTCCTAACATCTAGCATTCAGCTTCTTTGATTGAGAGGTGATAGCAGTAGTTGCTTCCCTTACTTTGGGTATTTCAAGAGGATCTAGAATGTGATGCCAACATTATATGAGATTGAGATGATGGCTTCTGGTGGGTGGGACCATTCTAGGGGGTTACTATCTTTATGTAGTTTCTCTAACCATTTGGAATTGTGTTCCCAATATAGCTTATTGACTAAATTCATAAGTTTTATTAGATTGGCAATGTGATTATTGTGAACAATTCAGTTACAGAAAAACCAGATACCTTCCATGACAATAGAGGAAAAATTCTGGGAAGAATGTTTACTTCCTTGGGGATTTTTAGAGTGGCTGTAAGTATAATCAGAATCCATTGTATAATAGGTTAAATTTCCAGGATTGAGGTGTCTATACGTCAATTTGATCGTTTCCAAAAGATTCTTGAGAGCAAACATCTTAGGAAGAGGTGTTCATTAGATTCAACATTGGATTTGCAAATGTGGGAGAGTAAATCCTCTTGAGGTATATAGTGGATAAAAGACCTAAACTTTCATTGTTAAGTTTCAGTTATATTTTTGTTTTCATTAAATTATGTTATGAAATGTAAAGATCAAATGATAAATGAAATGACTTTTGATTTTGTGTTGCAACGGCACAGCCCATGAGTAATATACATATTGGACAAATCTATCTTTTGTCATCCAAAGAGCTAGTAAAGGCCATAGTTATTTATCTATATCATGCAGTTACTTATTGATATAATGCTGTGAAGCTAGGAGATTTATCAATAAATATAACTGCAATTTGTAATGGGAGAGATTAGTTGGAATTTGGGTCTCATATACGAACCACGAGTGTGTGTGTCTTTATGAATTTGGATCTCATTTACATGCTCTCTTTGGCCATGAATTGCATGATTTGACCAATATGATTGGTAAGTGGCTAACTTCATGCACAGAAAATCGAAGAAAAAAGTGTTGGCTAACAGGTTATATATTAACATGGCATTGAGGATTACAATTACTTGCTTGAACTTTTAATTGTTGAATGTTTGTTGATTTAAAAAAAAAATATGTTTTTTGATGTTATTGGTCCGAATTATGATTATGTTTTTACATCCTGCTTTTGTATATAATTATTGAGTAGGAAGCATGAAAAGGTTTTTCAGAGATCGTGAGTTTTTGCAAAATAGTATCCATGTTTTTTTTGGGACAATAACCAATCATTTTTTTTTATTAGCATCGAGTGTCTGAGAACAGCATTCTGACTACTCCCAAGATGTACATGCCTTTGACAATGAATTTTCTACTTGTACACTTTGGATAATTCAAGTTGAAAATCCCCCAATCCAATGAGCCCTAGAAATTGTTTGCATTGACCAAGAGGATTCGAATCTTAAACCTAGAGCTAACCACCAAAACTGACTTTTACCATTTGAGCCAACCCGGCCTAAAGGTTATAACCAAGCATGTTTGATTTGTTTTCCTTATTTTGGGTGTGAAGGTAGTTTTATTATTATTCTTGATAGGTTTATAACTAATCAAGAATGTTGAATACATGATGACGTTGCATTTCATATAGTATTTGTAAAAGTTTCAAAATTAACATATTAATTTGGATAAACAATCCAAGTCACGAGGCCACGTGTGTGGTTCATGTGGTACAGAAGTATGATTATTTATTGAGTGAGAGAAGGTAGTACTAGGGAGTAGGGATTGCTCAACTTGGCAATTGGTTGCCTTGTTTTTTTTACCTCAAATTCGGTTATTATTTTTTTCAAAATTAAAAACATTCATGAGGATGCACGACCCACTAGCACTGCTTATTTAAACACCTTCTATATTACTGCTAAGGACGTACACCGTCTTTGAATTTAAAACATTAATGCCAGGTAATTGTTTCCACCTTACCGTGTACGTACGTCACACGTCATAAGGCTTCAATTCCTTTCACTTTCTAGTGGCTTGCTTCTGTTTTCTCTCCTGGAAAATATGTGCATGACTCGTGCCATTTCACTGGCGACGTCATGAACACAAACGAGAATGTAGCTAGGGAATATAAAATCACCAAAATCTCGTTTCTTCTTGCCGTAGCAAATTAATGCTTGTATATATATTTTTATATTTTAGCCAGATTAGCCAGGACATATAGACGGCAAGTTGTAGTGGATTACAAGTCATATTGAACTATTAAACATTAATTTACATTTCCATTCCTAATTGATTCATTTTAGACAAATAACATTAATAACATACCCAAGTACATATCCTGATCAATATTTTGGGTAATGCTCTATATACAAGTGCACAAAGTTCGTACAATACTATCTTTAAAATAAAGTGAGATTTATTATTAAAAAAAAAAAAATTACGTGGGTCTTAGGCCTAATTTGGTTAGCCAATACAGATGAAAACATCTCATCTAGAATTGTACTGTATAGTAATTTTGGCTATTTAAACACAATATTTTATCTCTTAAGTTTTCAAAATATCTACTTAAATAAACAGTAAATAAATAGTATAAAACAGTAAAAATTGACATAAACAACGCTTAAATAGTGCCAAAACTGACGTATCTAGTGAGTGAACAGTACTGAACAATGCACAATTCGGATACTCTATAAAACAGTAGGACCCACACCTTTTTCAAATCTCAAAAATTAAAAATTATTCCATCTCATTTCACTATCCAAACACATATTTTTTTTTCAAACTATTTCATCTTATCTTAACTTAAAAATTTTACTACTATTCAAAATATCTTATCTAAAGTATGTATCCAAAGGAGGCCTTAATGTTGTTGCTATTTCATTTGGAATATCATCTTTGGAAAATTCTAAATCTCCAAATTTGTCATGCAAGCTACGAGTATAGGCGGACAAATCAAGCACGAAATCCTAAGTATGATGCATATATAGATGGGCAAATGAAGAAACGAATAAAGGAAGTAGATAGATAGACTTCAAATTAGATCGATTGCAGCTTATAAATTTTGCAACTGCTTCAAACATCAATGCTCCCAATTCATCATTTAGATAATTTCATCCAAAGTTAAGAATGCCTCAACCACTTCACGTTAAAAGCATTTATAAAAAGCTTTGGTCATCATAGCTAGCTAGCTATACTAGTAGCATTATTTTTTTGGATAATTATGGTAACTCCATCAACGGTCGTACCATAATTGAATGAGGAAGGAAAGTACTGTGCATGGTTTCAATTTTAAAGAACCTCTAACGCACAAAATTTGTATAATGCAGATTGTTAAAAATGATCATCATTTTTTGTGAGTAATGAAAGAGTTTGCATATGATTGATCTATAAATAGAAAAATGATTTTTACAAATTTAGAATATGCAAATCTCACGTAAACGCTTTCCAAAAAATTAAGTCATGTTTATATGATAAGATAAGATGAGATGGTTAAAATATTATTTTTTAATATTATTATTATTTTAAAATTTTAAAAAATTAAATTCTTTAATATATATTGTGTAAAAATTTAAGAAAATAAGACATTGTCTCTCTCTTTTTTAAGTTGAGATTTGAACGTGTCCCTTTTACATGAATTCTCTCGATCGAACTCGTCTCTCCCTTCTTTCTAATTCCGTGTCCCTTTTCTTCCCATTCTTTTGTTCTTTTTCATTATTAATATTTAAATGTTTAACTAATTTAGTATTTAACAATTTTTTAGATTTTTAGATTAATTGTTAGAATTTTAATAATTGATATAAGAACAAAAACTACATTGCAAATTCAAGTCACAAAAGAGACTACTTATAGAGTGATCGCTGGAAAGTTTAGTTTGTTTTTATTGATGAGATAAGATAAAATTAAATGAGTTGAGATAAAAATTAAAAATTGAATAAAATATTATTAAAATATATTATTTTAATATTATTTTTATTTTGATATTTAAAAAAATTGAAATTTATATCTTATTTTGTATAAAAATTTAAAAAAAAATTATAATAATTAAATGAAATAAAATAAAATAAAATAAAATAAAAATAATTGTGAATTTTGAGAAGGATAAACAGATTTTCCGCGCCTTTTACTCATGGTCCGACTGGATCTACTGTGCTCCACTCATAACCGTCAAACACGCGTCGTAGCCGTAAAACCGTTGTTTTCTGCCTAAGCAACACACACGGACTTTCGCTGCAATACAATCGTAAATCTTACGCAATTTCTAATCTTATGCAATTTCTTAGGAATAAAGTCGTTTAGTTCGTTAATTAGGTCAAGTTTTCGGTGGTCGCCTGTCGGTGCATTCCATTCCCGCGTTTTTAAAATGATTTTATAAAATAGTATTAGTTTCATAAATTATTTTATAAAATATTCTTTATTTTCAAATATATAGTTGTAAAAAAAATTATAAAAAATATGTATGTTTATCATTTAAATATGGGAAGAATCGATGATTGATTCCGCGTGGCGGTGTGCCCCTCTCAGCCTCGCCGATTATTGTATCATATCATATTATACGTAAGAAAAGATCGGCCGTTCAAACATGAGACTCTAAAGTCTAATGTTCTCCACACTTCAAAAAGAACAAAATGTGGTCCACCTGGTAGGCGCGGCCACGCATCGAACAGTGTTCGAGAAAATGGTTATTTTCATTCAAAAATTTATAATAATAATAATTATTATTATTATTATTTATGTCGATAGAATACAAACCAGCCGGACGGACAGGACAGCGCAACAGAAGACATCGTATTTTGTAGAGAATCAGCCACCTGTCACGGCCTTTTATGATTGGGAGTCTATTTGCATTTAAGTAAAGTTTGTTTTCTCAATTCATTTTATTTAATTTAATTATTATAAATTTTTTAAATTTTAATAAAAAATAAAATAAATAATTTAATTTTTTTAATTTTAAAATAAAAAAATAATATTAAAAAATATTTTTTAATAATTTTTTATTTAATTTTTTTACTTTAATCTTAACTTATCTCACCTCATAAAAAACAAATGAAATCTTAATATTGATATCCACATAGGATAGTGATAGGATTACAATCCACTTAGAGCATTCTCGTCACATTATCTATAAAATTTCTTATAATTTAGTTAGAAAGTATATTTTAAAAGTTTTTTTAAGATTTACTCATCTTTCAAAAATTTCCTACATTTCATTCTTTATCATTTCTCTATTCTATTAAAGTAATATTTTTATATTTTTTCTTTATTACTTTTTTTTTTCTCATTTTCATTTACAAACTTAACTAAATACTTTTTCTTATATTTTGAATTATTACTTTAGTGAATATTTTAAACAAAAATTTAAATTATTTTTTTGTGGATATGATAATATTTTAAAAATTAATTTTTTTTATTTTCATAATTAATTAAATTATTTTTAAAATTATTATTTAAAATTATAACAAATATGAGTATGAGAGAAAATGTAGATGATTAGAAGAATTTATTTTATGTATTAGAATAAAATATTAATACAAAATAGTTTAGGAGATGAATAGTAATTTTCTATATTTGTGAAACTACTGTTTATCCATAAACATTTTTCCTAAAATAAAGATTTAGATGTAGAGAGTATTTTGATTAAAACCCTAAAATAAACCTTAAATTATAGGTAATCCGATACTTTGAGGCACCAATGTGAATGCTCTTACTACCCATTTATTATTTATAATGCATTTGAAGTTTTTTTTTCTTTTAAGTATTTGTTTAACATCCTTAATCATGAAGAAAAAATTAAAAAATATAAAATTTTACTAATAGTTACTTCCTTAATCATTAAGTAAAAAAAAAATTTAAATACAAAAAGAGTAGTAAATGGTAGTATGAGGATAATAACCCTATCATTATCCAAGATAGTGATAGAATTACTACCATCTTACTACTCATTTACTACTTATAGTGTATTTGAAATAATACATATTATAAAATATATTTTACAATATATTTTATAATACATAGTGTAAAATAAGGATATTTTGGTAAAATGATTTACTTTTACAAGTTAGTTTACAAAAATAACATTCATTTTAAAATATTTTTGTGTAAAATATTGTGAAAAGTGATGTTTACTTATCATTTTTCTTTACATTCATGCCCCTCCCCGGGTTAAGATTCTAAAATGGATGACCGTAGCTTTACTACCCTCTTACCATCCTTTTATTATTATTTTATTTATTATTATTATTTTTACTTAATCGTTAAAGAAGTGACTATCAGTGAAGATGTATATATATTTTTTAATTTTCTTTTAATGATTAAATATGTTAAAAAAATAATAAAAAAAATAAAAATTTCAAATACACTATAGAGTAGTAAAATTATGGTAGAAAAGTAGTAAGTTTATTATTATCTATTCTTTTATTAGGATCACTATCACCATTATCTTCTTTCAACTTAGGTGTGGTTAGATGGTAAGTTAAAATGAAATGAATTGAGATAAGAGTTGAAAGTTAAATAAGATATTATTAGAATATTATTTTTTAATATTATTATTGTTTTGAGATTTGAAAAAATTGAATTATTTATTTTATTTTATTTAAAAATTTAAAAAAATTATAATGATGAGCTGAAATAAAATACTTCTTATATCCAAACTGAAACTTAATCTCGTTATTATCCTCTTCAAATCCTTCTGTTAAATTAGCTATCTATAGTTTCTTCTTTCTATATCCCTTCTCGGATTATAAACCTTCCTCCATTATCGCAAGTTTCAGCTTTTTCTATTATTATCAAATCAAATTGATGCTCAGTATTTTCCATCGAACTAGAAATTCAGCATTTAACCTAACTTCAATAATTACTCAATATTATCGTTCTTTAAGATTGACATTATATTCTTCAAATTATCAAGAAAACTCATCATTTTTTATAAATTTATATCAGTGAATATTAATTCTATTATCATCCATGAGTTTCCTTACAACTTACAGACCCAACCTGCATCTACTTCATCTTTCATTATTGCCTTTCACAATAGCATAAAGTTAAAAGACTGTAAAGTAAAGGGGTATGGTGGCAAGAACGAAAGAAATGAACTCATTGGAAAATGCGACGCCTCCTTTTGGCCCGAGGCGAGGCTTTTTATACACCCGGTCCCCCTCTCTCTAGATATATAAATAATAATAATAATAATAAATACATATTTATTTTATTATTTTTCATATAAATATATTTTAAATAAAAAATAATATTTACAATCTTAAAAATGTATTAATTAAAAAAAACTGATAAATTTATAACCCATATATAAAAAATATTTTTTTAATAATACATCTTATTTTTTCAAAAGAATTTTATAAGTTTACACACACATTAAAATTGTATCTATCATTAATATTTTTAAAATATAAGATATTTTTATGAAATAATTTATAAAAATAATAATACTAAATATTTTATTTTAAAATATAAATATAAAAAAAATTAAAACTATATGTGTATTATTAATTATATATAAACAGTAATTTTATCATCGGTTTTATCGTAATTATAATATTTATTTATTCCCCTCCAAAACTTTCTGTTGTTTTTAATGGGTAAACAAATATAACTGTTGGATCACCGACAACATCTTTGTTCAGTGAATATAATAAGATACATCATTTATGGTTCAGGCCTAACTTCCAAATTTGGTTTTTAACTTTTTATTTGTAAATCCTAGTTTACACGTGTAAGTATAAAAAAAAATTATATTTATAATTTTAAAATGTGCAAGCGTAGCATAATTTCTTTAAAACAATTGAGTAATCATAAGATTCATATAAAAAATTATTAATTTTTTAATAATAAATCTTATTCTTTTAAAAAAAATTATGCGATATTTATATATTCTACGACTATATCTACTATTACTCAAATATAAATAAGAATCGCACCACAAAGCTTAAAGGGCAAATGTTGTTAAATACCCAAAATCAAATTCACAATTACTAGTGTAATTTGATCAGACAGTCCAAATTTGAATCAATTAAAATCCGACTCACCTTTTGTTTATTCATTAAATGAATTACATATGAATATAAAATTATAATCATTTGATTTGAGTTGATTAATATTCGAGAACAAGCTTGCTTATGTATTATAATACAAACCTTTATATCAATAAGAATATAATTGATATATGGCATGTATACAAAATACCAGATATAAAGTAACACTATATATTAAAAGCGTATACACTAACATTTATGCATATTAGTTATAAATATATTGGTAAATATAAATTGTAATATTGTATTCGAAGTATAATCTTGATTTTTGATTAGTAAATTTATTAAATTTTTTATTCATTTGATTTGTATTATTATCTTATATATTCGTTCTTTAAAATAAGAAAATAAGAAACTAAAAAATTCTAGAGCCGAGGCGAGCCGAGTTGAGCTCGGTTGAGCACTCAGCTCAATTACAACTCGAGCTTTATCATTTGTGTGCTAGATTTTCCATCAATCGATTTGAGTTTGAATTAAAATTTTCAGCCCAAGTCTTAATTCAAATCTGGTTTTGAATCCAACTAAACATGACTCAAAATACAACTATATTCACAACCAATATTATGTAGTGGAGTACTCAAATTCATAGATTTTTAGATACTTTTCTTATCTTCAGTAAATCAGTTATTTAAATGAGTTTAACATATCATTTAATTTATAAAAAGTTTACTTTTCTCTAAATAGTGTAAAAAATATATCCTATATATGTCCGGATTTATTTTATAAAAGAAAATTTGTAAATAAGTTCTCTTAAAAATAGAAAAGTGATCCATCTTACTTTATAAATATAATAAAAAATTCTTTTTATCAATTATTATTTATCATTTTATATCTATATTTTATAAAAAATAAACACTTTTATATCTTATAAAAAATATTATAAAAAAATTATAGATATAAATATAAAATTTGAAGATTGAATAGTAAATAATTATTTTGATAATAAAAAAATCCAGAGGACGGAGAAGGGAGAACCGCTAATAACTCGTTCCAATATAAAACACACATAGTGACAGAAACTTCGAGGCAGGCAGAGGCAGAGACAGGGAGATAGAGAGGAGCATAGGATAAATCTTTCTGCCATTCTTCTTTCTTCTTCCTTCCTGAATCCTGTTCTTCTTTTACTGAGTGATGGATAAACCGAAGGAGAAGGAGAAGAGGATGTTGGTGGTGGGAGTGTGGCATTTTGCAGCAGAGCTTAAGCTGTTGTTAACTGCTCTTCTAATACTCTGCAGTTTGGCCACTCTTCTCCAGTTCTTTCCTTCTCGTTTCACCATCTCCACCTCCGATCTCCGCTTCTGCATCTCCAGGGTCGTCACCACCGAGATGGCCCCACCCACCATTTCCACTTCCTCTGCCGTACATTCTTCCCTACTCGCCCCCCCACCTTCCTCACCGTCACCGCCGACTCAGCCGGCGCCAACGTCCCTTCGGCAAGAAGATCAGACGCTTGATAATGGCGTTATCAAGCGTGGCTTCAATACTTACGGCGCGGCCGCCTACAGCTTCGTCACTATGGGGGCTTACAGAGGAGGCCTCAACACCTTTGCCATTGTGGGTATAGCTTCCAAGCCGCTCCACGTCTTCGCCAAGCCGACCTACCAGTGCCAGTGGGTCCCACATCTCAACTCGTCCGAACCCATTTCCGCCGTCGGCTACAAGATCCTCCCGGACTGGGGCTACGGCCGGGTCTACACTGTCGTTGTCGTCAACTGCACCTTCTCTCAACCCATCAATAGCGACAACTCCGGCGGAACATTACTCCTCTACGCCTCCACCTCCGGTGGCGGTGACCGCAGCTTCAACGTCACGGACACGATCCAGGCCTTGACAGAGTCTCCCGGATCCTTGAATCTCGCATTGTTTACTTCAAAACCCAAGTACGATTATCTGTATTGTGGCTCGTCCTTGTATGGGAATTTGAGTCCCCAGAGACTGAGGGAGTGGATAGCGTACCACGTTAGATTGTTCGGGGAGAGATCGCATTTTGTGATACACGACGCGGGTGGGATTCATGAGGAGATGTTGGAGGTGTTGAGACCATGGATGGAAAAGGGCTATGTGACGTTGCAAGATATAAGGGAGCAGGAAAGGTTTGACGGGTACTATCACAACCAGTTCATGGTTGTGAATGATTGCTTGCATAGGTACAAGTTTATGGCTAAGTGGATGTTCTTCTTTGACGTTGATGAGTATATATATGTGCCGCCCAAAAGCACCATTAAAACGGTGCTCGATTCGCTTTCCAACTACTCGCAGTTCACCATTGAGCAGATGCCCATGAGCAGTAAGCTATGCCTTTACGAACCTGCCGGCAGAACCTACAGGTACATTCCATGCGTCCTCTTGATTACTTTTTTTCTTAGCGTGATTTAAGTTGAGAAAATAGTGGGAAATTGGTTGGGTTGAATACAGCTTTTGACGTCTTTTACAATGTGTTCAATTTTACATTTTCCATGGGTGGATAGGTTTTAAAAAGCCAACTTCCTGAGCAATTAAATTTCACCTAGGCATGGGAAATGCTATTCTTGGAGTTTGAGAATTGTTTAACTGTTTTTGAATTTCAGTTGTTGAAATTTTGATGTTTGTATTGATCTGCGTGGTGCATTTATTGAAGGAAATTATAGATCCGGATTGTTTGATAGTAAATAACTTCTTTTGTTGAACTGACATTGCCATGTTAGTAGTTCAATCCGCACGGAGTTTATCCGTTTGAGGGCATAGATTGTAGTTTTCCCCCCATACAAGGGAGTTTACAGTGCACTTTATTTGTCTTAGCAATTGAGTGTTTCATAGTATAATCAGTTTTTATGAATTATATTTAATCTTACTACATTTACATTATTATGCTGTGGTTGGGTGATGGGAGCATTTTGGCATTGATGTTGAAAATATCATGGATCAAAGTGTTTTATACATTTGGAACCATTGGAACTTTCATGTAGTATTGGAATTGATTCTTCCTTCTCATGGTTGTTGTAGGGTATGTGGAATTTGGGTGGGTTTGAACTTTGTTCCAAAGTTCGTGTATGTTATGCATGCTTGGGATCTTGTTAATTCTCAAAGTAGCATATTACTCATATTTTTTAAGGATTCCTTTTTATTTTAGGGAACAATCCTTCAATGAAAGGTGTTCTCTCTGGCGTAAGATGTAAGATAGGCCAAAGGGTCAAATAATTAAGTATGATATGATTTTTGGAAACCTAATGCTCCCCAAGTGTAATGAAAGGCACTTGAATGCTTATTTAAAAGGTTTGATATCCGTGACCATTCAATTATGTTGTTGCTGATTTGAGATAAAGGATGATGACGACATCACCAGAAAATAAAAATAGTGAGGGTTAGGAACGATTGTTTGGGACTTGTTGATAGGAGGGTCTTAGGCTAAACCATCTAGATTGTTGTTCGTAGAACTCATTTTTTTGTATTTATTTTCATGTTTCATTGTAAGAGCCATATTAGCCGATTGTTTTTGCTGGACAGTTGATTGTTTGGTTCCATTTGAGGTGGATTCTTTACAACAGAAAAGTCAAGAAGATTTGTTTACAGAAACAAGCAAGTTTAATACTTGTCTATGACTTCACAATTGTTTTGAAATACATCTTCTTCACATCCTTGTCTTGTAATATTCTGTGATGTCCAAATTTCAGGAGGTGGGGGTTCGAAAAACTTGTATATAGGGATATGGTGAAAGGAATTAGGAGGGACCGCAAATACGCTGTGCAACCGCGCAATGTATATGCCACTGGGGTACATATGTCACAAAACCTCGATGGTAAAACAACTCATAAAACGGAGGGCCGGATCAAATACTTCCATTACCATGGAACCATAGCAGTCCGGCGCGAACCATGCCGGAACCTAATAAACACGACAGAGATCATATTCGAAAAAATCCCTTATGTCATGGACACCACAATGAGAGATGCTGCTGGGTCTGTGAAGAACTTCGAGCTGAAAATGATTGGATCCAGGCTACAAAGGACACGGCAATGACACCATTTTTTCTTCTTCAACCTTTGTATTATTCTCTTCTATTTTTTGTTACATTAATCGTTTTTAGAAAAGGGAATTGATTGGAGGTGGGTTGATTAGAGGTGATGTTGGATTCTTTATATATATATATATATATGAAGTTTAATATTCATTCTTTATAGATTGAAGTGTTTTGATAATTCTGTTTGATTGGGCTGTCGGTGAGGGACCACCTTCACATACCGCCACTGAAGAGTGAAGGGAGCGGTTGCGCGGCTGCTATCTCTCTTTATTATTGTGTTCATGAATTTATATGCTTTTCTGCTTCACAGCCATAAGAAAAAAGTGAGGAAATGATGCTTCGACGATGAGAAAGGATTTCGGTTGTTGGCAATAATATGCAAAGAGTTTGGCTTTTTGACAAAGTCAAAAAAGGCATTGTGGGCGACACCAAGGCCTATAAGGGCTCTTTCGGATGTCTTGTCATGTTAACTAACACAAGGAAAAATAGGAGAAAAACAAAAAAAATAATGATTGTGAGCGACTTTCTTCTAATTCATGAGGTTTCATAACTGAGATGGGTAAAGGCTTTTCTTCCTTGGAAAAATAATGTTAGGATGCGGTGTAAAATTACGCACAATCAAATTTATAATTTTATTTAAACAAAAAATTAATGGTGGTTGTCGGCCGACCTGGCAAACTTTTGACTGCCAAATTCCGACCACTTCTGGTGACCTCTGAGGATGGCGACTGCCATCCGAGGGACTGCCAGAGGGATGGGGGTGGAATTGTGAAATGAAATCAGTTTAACTTAAATAAAATATTATTATTATTTAAATTTTTTTAAAAATTTAATTATTTATTATATTTTATGTAAAAATTTATAATAATTAAATAATATGAGATAAGATGAAATTAAATAAAAAAAATAATTAGTATTTTTAAGAGTTTAAAACTCATATTTTAGGATTTAAATTTTACTTTTAAAAGAACTTAATTAATTGTAGTTTAATTTATGAAAAATGCTATCTATATTTATAATTGTACTTTCTATATTTATAATTCTACTTACATAACCACAGTACTGATGTGTTAGCTACTAAAATTTTAAAATTTAAAATTTGAAATTTAAATGAAAAAGGAAACACTGATGAAATAGAGCGACCATTCAATACATACAACATTATGTATAAAGTTGTGTGTAGGTGTGGCACTACTCATCATGAGATGCCAGTGTGTTATTGGAGGAGTCACTTTTATACGCATCCTGATCAAAAGATCAACCATTTGGATTTTATACAATGCTAGATACAAATTTCACTAAGTCTATATAAGTCTCATAAAAGAATAAGACCATGTTTAGGAAGCGAGACAATCTCATTTCATCATATAAAAAAATTATATAATTTTTTGTCCAACATTACTTAAATATAAAATATTTTTCAATTTCAAATCTTCAACATCTTCATATAATTATTACAATTTTTTTAAACTTCTAACCAAAACATAAAAAGCAATATAATTTTTTTTTAAATTGTCAAAATAAAAATAATATTAAAAAATATATTCTAAAATATTTTAATTATATAATATTTATAAACATATATTACCAAATGCAGAACCAAAATTCAGGTTAATTTATCAATTTAAAAAGGATTTGAGACATAAAATTAAACAAAAATTGTAGCAAAATTCTAGTGGGCTCCAACCAAATCGATTTGATGAGGCACTTTATTTGGTGGTAACAATGATTACATCACGTACCCGCAAATTAATAATATTATACCAAAGATGGTAGCTTTTGTACTCAACGGTTGCATTGCAATAATGTGTTTGCCAAGAGAAATGAATGAATCACTCCTACATTTAATATTTATTATTAATGACTACCCTCACCCTCAGGACTCCTGCAGACTCCAGTGTGGGCGGTGTTCTGTAGAGACTTATAACTATTAACTCCAATATCTCCAAAGTAGTAATTTAATGCTGCATTTTCCACCTCATATCACTGTTTATTTCATCATCAATAAATCTTCAGAGAAATTATGGGATTTTGCATAAAGTTGGTGTCTTTCTCTTTAATTGGATGACTTTTTTGTTTTGGTGGTTCCAAAGTCATGAACATGGTGATGGAAACTTGTTGGGTCAAAACATCTTGATGGGAATTTCGAGTACTTCTGTTTGCATACAAACATGACTAGTACTTATTATAATTAAAAATAATTAAAATTATATCAATCATTTTTATTTTTATAGGAGGCTTCCCATTTGAGCAAATGTGTCAATATCGATCGATGGTTATAAATAGATTTTTTCGGGTCAAAATTGACGTAAAAACTTGAAGAAGAGCTCACCAGGAGAGAGTGTGATCAGGTTTTTGGGACCTATTCACGTGAATTTAGTGACATCCTAAATGGTTTCGACGATAATAACTGGAAAAAGTCCTGTGGATTGTTTGTGTTTTGTTGTATATGTTTGGGTGTGTGAAGAGAGGGATGTTCACGTCGATTGACAAATGTTTGGTTATTTGTGCTTGTGGAGTCGGGGTATCTCATCGTCAGACAGACATGAGCAACAGATGAGGACAATAAGATATAGCTGGCGGCAGGCATGCATGCAGGTGAGCTGCCATTTTCATACAAATTAAACAAACCACAAATATTTAATGGGATCAAGAACTTCAAACCATAATGGGAATGGAGAAACCCAACAAAAAAGGAGGGGTGGCCACTGCCAGCATGGGCCACAATTTCCCTTTTCATATTATATAAACATATATATATTTATATATATATATATAGAGGTAATTCATGCATCTGGTGACAGACCATTGAAACGGTGGGGGACACATTCACATGAATACTTGTGGAACAGGAAGGTGCATGGTTCTTGTCTTCTGCTTGTAGCATTTGGGTTAGGTATCAACCAGGGAAGGTGGGGAATGACCAAATGTTAATTGTTTTTTGCCCTTTTAAGCAAGATTTCTATAATGCAGGATCAAAAAATTTATCCATCATCCCAACACACCACATTTTTTATTTTTATTTTTTATTCTCTTATCAAATATGTGGTATATAGATTGTAAATAGAAGAATTCTATAAATTTAAGATTATATATATATATAAATATATATATAAAAGTATAGTGTGTGAGGATGATGAATAGCAAAACTCACCAAGATAGGGGGAGGAATGAACAAATGTGATTTTTTCCCCTTTAAGCAAGATTTCTCTAAATTATGCACCCGAATATATACAAGAGGGCGGGAGGGGTGAGAGACTTCAACACTGCAAAAATAAATAAAAAAATAAAAATAAATTGACGATAGGTCCAATAAATAAAATCTGGCTATATAAACAAAAGGAGTCCCAAGAAGCGATTTTAAAATTCAATTGGTGTGTTATTCGGATGTTATTTTGTTCGGGATCTGCTCCAATTGAATATGAGTAATGTTAGGGACAAGTCTTAAATATACAAGTCTTTCGCAAATCTTTTATAAAAAAGTGGATTCTACCAAAAAAAAAAAAAAAGACTTGTGTGAGATTTGTATATTTCGGATTTGTATATATCATTATTCATTATTCATTAACTATTGTTTTACTTTTACAATTGTATTCTTGTTTCCTATTTTGAGTTTTATGATACAATCCTTAATTCCTTGTATCATGCTAAGATGGCCTCCACTTGGTGTGATGCCAATAAAGTGGAGGTACAAGTTTACTTAGAAAATATAGGATTGAGGGAAGAAAAAGGCTAGGCTGTTTGTGTGGTCAATTTTTCATTTATTGATGAAGAAGAAAGAACAGAGGTTCCCACTCAGCTAGCTGTATGGGCCCTATGTTTGCAAAAGATGCAGAAAACATTATGGTTGTGAATGGGCCATCTAGGAACTCACTTCTCCCTTCTTGTGGCTGAGGCCCATATAGACAATCAGCTTCCTAACTTGAATCTATCTATTTCATTTAAATATTACAAAAAAAAGTAATGCTTATTTATAATTTTATTTACAATTTTACTTACAACACTTTTATTTATTTATTTAAATTTCATAATTTTTTATTATATCAATATAATGTATGATCTCCAAGAACAATAACAATTAATAGAATTTATCTCCTAAAACAGGAGCAACCAAACTAATTAACTACATTTGTCATCACATTGAAATAAATATCCTCGAAAATAATCATTAGATAAAAAAATAAATTATAAAAATAAAAGAAACACGTTTACACTCAAGAGAGAGATTGAATATGGTGCTAATAAATATTTCCTTAAGTTGTGATTCTGGGAAATGACGCAAAATGGGATATTAGAACGTAGGATAATGACAGGAGCAATTAAGCAGTAGTAAATCTGTGCACAAAAGTAACCGTGGACTGAAAATTCAAATATTCCTCTATGAAGCAAATAATGTTGCATTAGAAAATTGACTTCCGCATGCTCATTCAGTCTCCTCTTTTGGAAAACCCCATTCTTGCTCGCTCCATTTTCTCTTTACATAGCTGTACTCCTAAAGAAACGCAGACTAGAAGAAGGAGGTTGGAGCTTTGGCTCCTCCCTCCCTCATTCCTCCTCTCTCTTCTCTCTAGTTTTTTTTTATTTTTCTGATTTTATTTATTTTTTCGTTTACAGTAGGGTGAAATGTAGATCTATTGTTCTCCAGAGCCAGACGACCGTTACGCGCCTTACCGCAAGATTCTCAAAATGCCGAACCTTCAGACGGACGAAGAATCTCATTGAGCAGAGCGACGCGTTAGCCACACACGGGACCCAAAGTGCGTGAGTGACATCCATGCGCCATCGCAAAAGGAGCTCCATTGCTGCTTCGTGCAGCTTTTCTGGGACTAGGGCTATCAATTTCTTCAAACCTGACTTTCTGTCATACTTCAAGGATGGCACATGCCACCAAAGTCTTGATGTTTTCATTTTTGATTTCCTCTAAGTTTGAAAATGTGGATCTACAGCTTTTCGAGCTTTATTTCCTTATTTTTCCATGTATCTTTTATGTTTTCTGTTATTTTCTTTGTTTGAGGTTAAAAAAAAAATCATAGTCTTTTGAATTTTTTGTCTATAGAGTGTGTCTTCTACTTTGTCTTAGACAGAGTGTGGGGTTGTTTAATTTTGTCTTAAGATAGAATGTGGAGTTTGTTAAATCTGTCTTAGGACATAGTGCTGTCTCTTAGACGGTTTGTCTATAGAGAGTTACAGCAATGGATTAGACCATATCAATCACAAAGAAATTTATATATTGGGGAGCCTTAAAAGCAATAGTTGGCTTGTATTCTTTATGTTTTAGGTCAAAGTTGTAATATTTCGTTTTGAATGAATGAAATTTGTTCAACCTCCAAAAAAAGAAAAAGAAAATTGACTTCCAATTGTGGGTCGTTGGGCAATACAATTGTTTTCAAGTATTCTCATATATATATATATATATATATTATTTCCAAATATCACTCAAACATAAAACATTTTTAATTTCAAATTTTTAACTTTTTTATCTAATCATTACATAACCACTACAATTTTTCCAAACTTCCAAATAAAATACAAAAAATAATACTACTTTTTTAAATTTCAAAAAATACAAAAATACAAAATTATATTCAAACAATTTTTTTTTTAATTTTATAATATTTTTAGAGAAATACTTTAGTCATAAAGAGATTTCAAAAAAGTCAATATACAAATTGACTGGATTGATGTAGTACGTTAGATTGTAAAAATATTTTTCATATAAATAAATCTCAGTATCAAATGAAGCCATTTCCAATTTATGGGTTTAGAGTGTGGGGGCTCCCAATTGGGTTAGACAGAATTGAATTTTTAAAATTCATATTTAAATTCTACTATTCTTTAGAATGGAAGAGAGATAGAGACGTCAAGTTGTTTAATCATTCAACTATTCCGGTTATTGCCATTTCCATGACATATAACACACCTCAAGTGGGTCTATTTCTAGTTTCAAGTTGTTCTTCATGTAATTAAAAACCTCAAACGCTATTGCAGCCTCTGCAGTATGGGGCTTGATTTCATTTCCATGACAATTGGAATAAGCGTTTTTCTTGTAGCGTGCAATTAAGAATGGAAGAAACATAAAATGCTAATAGATAAGTGGACTTCAAAAAACTAATCATGCAATACTCCATATTAAAAAGAAACACAAACATTGCAATCTGAGAATAATGCATGGTGCTTTATTTATTTACTCTGTGCTTCTAGGAAAGCAGTGAAGTCCTCCCTTGCCTTGAGCAATCGAGGCGAAATGCATAAAGTTGGCGAGTCAGGGTACGATGTAGAAAAGCGAACATGGCGAGGCGAAGATTCATCTGATTTCGTGCCATTCTTCTTTAGAATTCCTTTACGATGTTTCTCGAAGGCAAAAGCTGCTGTCACCGTTGAATTTGCATCGTCAGTACTCACGCTGCTTCGGATCAACTCCAATGGCAGATCGAAGTACAGATGCTTTGAGTCTCCATTTTCATCACTGCCACGACATATGGCCGATGAAGCCCACGATCCACATTCGAATTTTTCCGTGGAAACTGTCCTTGATATGACTTCTCCGATCGCTACTTCTTCATTTCCGGGACTTACTCCGTTTCCCACGCAAAACACTTGCAAGAACAGGCACAGGAGATCACATATGAAACCCTTTTCGCAAGGTTCCATGTTCCTGTCATCTTCAACGGCAGCATCTGGTTTAGGCAGTCTACGCGTCAGTTCGTCTGCAGGAGCACTTCCTCTTCCTTCACCGCATGACTTGCTTCTTTGTAACAGAAAATCTGCAGATAATTGCTTGTTGGGAACTGGATTTTCCTGATCTGCAGAATGGTGATTATGATGATCAGCAAGATCATGACTGGTCTGACCAGGATTCACTTTGTTTTCGTTTCTCCAAATATTTTTCAACATAATCAGCCAAATAGAGTAATATGGCTACCTTGGGAGTCTGCTGCAGCTTTAACAACGTGGATTTTGGGGCTGCAAGTTGCGGCTGCCTGCAATATTAATATAATTATAAGCTTATTCCCCTTCTCATTAATGGACATGGAAACCTCACATTATTTTTCTATAGGTTTCTTTCACGTACTAAAACATTGTTGATCGTTTTACATGTATTTTTTGTTAATTTTTTTTATCCGTGTACAACCACTCATATATACCAGCCAATTAATCTTTAACATAAGGGTCCTAGATTCAATGCAGAATACCAAGAACTAAAAGATGGATTTTACTCTGAAGAAATTTATGAGCTTAACTCATTTCATAAAATCAATTCTACAAGAGAGGATTGTTCATTTCTTATAAACATGCCCATGACGGCCTTGTCCACAAGTAATGTGAGATTATTTCTCAACACTTTCCCTCACGTGTAGGTCAGTATTTTTTTTTTGTCCTTGTCACCGGCTAAGTAGTGTAGGTCCTCATTTGTCCTATGACAAGCTCTGATACTATGAAGAAATTCATGAGCCTAACTCATCTCATAAAACCAGTTCTACAAGAAATTATTGCTCATTTTTTATAAACATATTTAAAACCTTATCCACAGGTAATGTGTAATTATTCCTCAAGACACTAAAGGTTGGCTACCTAAATAAGTAAAGCATAGCATACTTAAAAGGCTTTTCAAGGGACTCAAACAAGCTGGCTTAATTGGTTGGAGGCTTGGAGCTCCATATTGAAAGTGAGTCAACCAACCATGGTTTTAATATTTTCTTAAACAAATTCACTCGCATGCACGATATGTGATGGGAGACGAGTTGGGAAACTTATAATATTGAAGGAGCTGATTCCCACTATTTCACACATTGGGATCGTAGCATGCATATTGTAATCTAAAATATTCTAACTTTGTGTGTAGGGAGTGCTCCTCCACTTTCTTCTTGATCTGCTCCAACCCCACATACATATAATTCCAAATCTAGTATTATATGCTAGGAGATGAAAATATGATTGAAATATATGTGGGTATATGCCTGTTGAAAAGTTCTTAAAAAAATGGTTTTGTTCAACCAACGAAAAGAAAAATCAGCCTGATCTAACTAATATATCTTTTGTTCATTTTGTGGCTAAACGATAATCATGAGATGTTTTCCTCAACACGTTGAGAGCAAGCTAATATTATTCTTAATAAAAACATATAAAATGTATGGGTAGGTTGGAGGGACCAAACCAAACAGACCAGAAAATGCTGATAAAAAACTTCCAGAAAAATAAAAAAAAATAAAAAAATAAAAATGGACTATTGAAGTGTTCAGGTTCTGTGACGTTTGGGCCCATGAGCAAGAAAAGGCCCCCGTGAAATGCCACCTATAAAGCAGCCCCAATTTTGACTTCGAACTTTGAAGTCCAACCATGGCAGCAGGAAGGAGGCCAGCTTGGTTTCCACTTTCCACAGCAGCGTTGCAAATTAAATTGTCCCTGGGCTCCTGCTCCACTCTGCCTCCTACCTAATGGGTACCCAAATCTGCATGGATTAATGATTCACTAAAATTCCGTTAATTTTCTTCAACAGGCAAGAGAGGTGCGACGGTGCGTGTGAGAGGGATGGATGAACAGACGTCAAATCCAGAAGAGCATATTAAAGTATCTGCACCCATGGCGCATATACCTCTTATCCTGCCCTTTCCAATCTCCAACCCCAAACTCCCATCATCCAAAGGTGACTGACTTCTCCTACTATTATCACAGTGTAAATTAATCTTGCTGAGAAACGGAGTAGCCATTAGTCATGATGCTGCATAATTTCTTGCTGATAAAAGGATCTACATACCTTGAACTCGGCAGTGTGGCCAGTGTTGGAAGGTTGCATGGTGAAGAGGGCAATATACGTGCATTTGGACTTAACTCCCGAGCGTTTTGTTTGAATTCTGTTTATTTTATGAGAAATGTATATAAAAGCTTTACACTGCACACATCCACCTAATCAATATGTGATTTGTCAATTTTTTTTTATTTAAACACACAAATATTTAAGCATTAATATAGAATGACAAAAATGACAAATCACATATTGATTTGGTGGAGGTGTGTAGTGTAAGGCTTTCATGTATAATTTCTCTTACTATTTAATGTATTAGTTACCAAAAAATTAAAAAAAAAAAAAACCCTTCTTTCATACGACACGTTATCAAGGATTTAAAAATTAAAGAGTAATGATACATGTATAACTTTTTTTACAACCTTTTGTAGAACCGTGCTTTAAATTGATCGTATTTCTGTAAAACAATATTACTTCTATAACTTATTTTACAAAAATGCTCCTCATTTAAACCAGAGTTGTGAAAAGAATTGTATATGTATCATTTTCGAGAACTTAAAATTCTACCTTGAACTCTGTCTATCAACTTGCAGGAAGTAACAACATAACTTTTGGCAATAAATCAGGCATTTCAGGTAACAAATATATCTAACTAGGATGTGTTATTAAGCACTATTTAGGCTTAATGCTAACTTCATGTTAATTGCAGAGAAATTAGTGGTATATAAATAGCAATATGCAAATAGTTTTACTCAAAGATAGTTTCTTATCTTCTATTTCTTTTCCAATAATATATGTACGTGGTGTAGTATAGTTTTCATGTTACTTTTAAAAAAATGGTATAGTTTCCACTTGTTTATAAGAACTAGGGGATGTGATAATGAGAACGCTGCTGCAAGTATCTACATGTCATGTTTATCATTTTCTAGCCTGAAAACACATCTTCGGTTGACAACATGGCTTTTTCGAGTCGTGGGTCACAAAACCATCAGAGTTGGGTTTAAGTAGTTGGGCTGCAAGGTTGGGCTTGGATTCAGATCCACCTCGTAGGGCCAGCTCGTTTAAGGCAGTGAATGTGTACCAGAATAATAGGCCTGAAGGCATGGCCCAGCCCGAGCACATTAAACAAAAAGAAAAAGGAATTGAAGCTACCTTTGCCGATTATGACCTGGGTATTTAACCGGGTTGCGTATTCGGGTTCAACCATTGGGTTTTGACCGATAGGTCAAGTTCTGACCGAGATCCGATCATAATATTTTATAATATTATTTTAATTTATATGTCTTCATGTATATATTCTTAGAGAAAGTCTGGGGAGCAGCCTCTGTTTGGGAGCAGCCGTTGCACACCCTACGTGGCATAAATGAAATTACTAAAACCACCCTACAACAAAACTCCACCCGTTGCCTCTCTGATTTCTCATTGATTTCTTTTTCCCCCTCCCTTCTTTCCCACCTCTGTGATTTACCCCCTCCCCGTGTTTCATCCCAACTCCCCCTCCCTTCTGTGCAGCATTGTCTGTGATCGATTCCTTCAACTTGCCCTAACTGGGTTTTGCTCTTGTTGCAGAGATTTACGGAAGAGATCTGCGTGCTTCATTTGCGCCATGGTAAAATGGGTTTTTCTTTCGTTGCGGAGATCTGCGTCCTTGTTTCTTGCCATGGTAATGTATTTTTCTTTGTGTTTCCTTACTCGGCTTCCCTTAATAAAACTATTATCTGTTTTTTCATCCATTGACCTAATGGATCTAAGGAATACTTACCCAGATATCTGGGTATTACTTTTTGTAGTCTGGATGAAATTTTTTTCTGTTTCCTTACTCAGAAAAATACCTGGTGATTGTAGTTTGGACAAAATTTTTATGGGTTATAGGTGCTTCTAGTCTCTCATTGTCCATTTATCTCGATTGATTTGTGGGATATGTTATTCATATATAGAAGTACTCGATTGGTTTGTTGGGTCTCTTAGTTTAAAAAGTTTGTTTGGAGGAGAGATGATCAATTAGGAGGAGACCAGACGTGACCTCCTTGAATATCAACATCTTCTGCATATACAGAAGCACTCGATTGGTTTGGAGGAGAAAAACCTGGTGATGATCAGGAAATTGTTGAGCCAAAATGAAGTACTCCCAATAATATATATTGTTAGTAGCTGTAGCCTACTTAATTAGAGAGAGAGAGAGCCTGCAGGGAAATAGTTTCTGGGTTTGAGCAGCAGCAAGCTAGCATGAAGAACTTGCAAGCACCATAATCTTAAGAGTTACTATTTCCTTTCAAAGGAAAAATGGAGTATTTTGCAACCTTTAAAGTTCATTGTTGAAACTGAGAGTTTGGGGTGATTGAAATTTTGTATAAGGAATTGCTACTGACTAATGATTTATATGAGGCCACCTAATTTTTTTTTTTGTTATTCAACTTAAATGAAGGATTTTTGAGATATGGTGCTTGCACACTCCAGTTGTGAATCGAACACCATTTACAGGCCCTTCTCTCTGTCTCACTTGTTATTAACTACATTTTTCTAACATGCTTGTGAAGCATACTTGAAGTTATTGTAGTGTTGGTCATATATATTGTGTAGCATTAACTGTTGCTCTAGTTTTGGGCTTGAGATTCACATAGAGATCACAACATATTAGAACTGACAAAGTTTTTTTTTGATAAGTAGAACTGAAAAAGTTATCACGAAGCTATGGTTGAAGAATGAGATCAACTTTTCTCTTGTTTTATATCTTACGAAAAATCTAGTAAACTGAAGAAAAAATAACTGTTTTTATCTTTCTTTTGTTTTTTCTTTTTTTGAGCGTGGAACTCATTACTCTAGATTTTCATTTTTAGAGCTGGTGAAGCTGTTGAAAGAACAATTAGGTCCCAGAATCACCTTTCACCCAATAGGCCCATATTTCTTGTTGGAGAATCATGCGGAGGATGCCTTGCTCTGGCCGTGGCAGCTTGTAATCCTGATATTGATCTTGTGCTAATTTTGACTAACCCAGGTGAATTTTGTTTTAAATCAACTAGAGTAATAGGAAATTTTTTGCTTGGCCAAAGTATAATGCGGTAAAACAACTTATCATGTTAAATATTGATTTTGATTTTACGGAGTCTAATTTATCATGTTAATTAAATGTTCTTATTGTGTGCAGGGAGAACCGAGATGTGAGTTTTTCATTTGGGAGGATATACGTCATTTGCTAAAGAGGAACATTCGTACAAGAGAGAATGTAGTTTGGAAGAGGTGGGATGACGTGTTGCGACGCGAGTATGAAGTTCAAAAAAAGGGAAGAAGAGAGAGAGAGAGAGAGAGAGAGAGAAATCTTCAAAGGGAAAATCGAAAATTTGTGTGTTTATATTGGGTTGTATTAATTGTAATACTTTTTGCATGGTTCGGATAAATTTAGGGTCTATTTTGTATGGATCAAATGTAATGGTACAATCCACCCATTATGTTTTCTGTTAACACTTGGACATCAATTAACTTTTGATGTGTTGGTACTTTTTTTACTAGCAAAATTAATTTTAAGCATTAATTAGTTTAATTTGTAACCATTAGTTTAATTTTCTGTTTCCTTGCTTGATTTATACGGTTCCCTCATTGCTCATGCTTTAATCAATGTCCATACACACGAAAACTCGAAACAAGGGTCATGGACCCCATCGGTGAATTAGGACTTATTGCAAAGAGTGAATTTTGGAACATTCAATATTTATCACAAATTCAATGATGGGTTCTGCCATTGTACATTACTTCACAGCATAACAACACAAAGGTTGTGTTTGTCATAACTGAATATCAGAAGTTGTGGAAACATTTCAACCTTCAGCTACCAACTAACGTCCATTTTCAATATAATTAGCTAGAAATCAAGTTGGAAATGCATAACAACATGTTCATATAATAACAATTACATATAATTAGCTACACCAGCCCTCCACATAACAGTTCAAAAGGTTACAACATCGACACAATAAAATGGGCCAACTTATAGCAAGTGTTTGCACACAAAGCCCCTAGCCTACAATCTACACAACCAATACCAAGTGCATCTCTGTTGGGGTATATGTGGAGACTGGTTTTGGAGCTGAAAAGATGTTTGCTGAAAGTTGGCTTGAGCCAAAGTTCGCTCGAGCCAAGTAAAGTCCGCTCGAGCGAATTCAGGCAGAGCGGTACGCTTGAGTCCCGCTCGACACTCCGCTCGAGCCAGACGCAAACCCTAGTGTTCGCTTGACTCTCGCTCGACACTCCGCTCGAGCCAATGTTCATTTGGCTATTTGCTCGAGGCGCGCTCGACATGCCGCTCGTGTGTGTTTTGCATAAACATTTCACAACAATCTCCACAATATATAAGGTTGAACCATCTCTAACACAACATATACAAGCCGAAAAGTGATTGGTTACATATAAGGTGGAACGATCTCTATGACTTCAGCATGTCTTCACCAACTTGTTTCACAACACATCTCCATGACTTTGCAAAATCTCCATGGAGTTACATAGCATCAATATGGTTTAGTATTACATAAAGAATAATGAAGAATCAATCCATGGTCCACTTCTTCTATGTAATGATCAACTCCAACAAAATTAGCTACTTGCCTGTTCACATCCCAAAAAAACTGAGGACAATTAGAACAGAGGTAACAAAAAAATGGTTGATTTGAAACTTTTACAATATAAATAATGTGATCATAAAATCCCAAAGTCATGATAAAAACTAACCCTTACACAAAATGGGGTAGGAAATGAGCAGTAGTGTTCAGTGTAGCGGTTTCATTACTGGTAAGTGGCTGTAACTGGTAGAGAAATAGGTAAATTAACATAGCAATGGAGTAACCAAGCCAACTAATACACCAGGACCTGCTACAGATTTCAAAGTCACTGCCATTTTGGAGAAAGCTAATGCTATTCCCCAGGTTCATTTAGTGCAAGGATTATTTTAGGTACTGTTTTAGTTGTTTTTTGTCATTGATCTCCTCTCCAGTAAGAGCAATGAACACAATCTCATTCTTCCTTGGTGTACCTCCTTTCTTAGGGAAGAACTGAAGTAACAATGAAACGGGTGTAAGTCAAAGTGCCACACGATAAGAATTTTGAATCAATGCTCCCCATCATAAATACAACATAGTATGATTAAATTCAAAAGTATCTTGAAAGAAAGCCCATCAGTACTAACTACTTAAATCGAACATCCTAACCAAATAAATCAGAATAGATACCAACTAGTCCCTTCATGAATTGGTTGGATCAGACAACAATACATGTAGATAAAGACAAAGTTATCGGTGACAGTGTACAAGAAATGGAAGAGCTAATTCTTTTGAATTTCCACTCAAATGAATTATGAACCAATTGCTCATTTTGCCAAACCTTAACTAAATATTTCAAAAAAAATCCTAGAGATATCACATAAACTTTTTTTTTTAATCGGTAGAGACATCACATAAATTAATGAAGGCAAAGTGAACATTCAGTTTTGAATACTTGGTGAAAAAAGAATTGGAACAAGGAATTGATATTTAATACCGATAGTCAAACGACATAATTAGTAAGATTTATAACTATAATACATGGCTAGATTGACTAAATCATTCACTGAAAAAAAAAAAAGAAGTAAAAAGTTAATGAAGCAAATACCATAGCAGTTATAAACAAAAAAAGAAAAGAAAAGAAATCCAAACCTTCTGAAGGGAATGACTAGTCAATGATAAATTAGCAGGGTTGGGTGTATGTATCTTGCATGTGGCACTCAAATACAATGACGTTGGTAGAGGGGTCCATGAAACTCATGTTCTTCATATTTTAAGTTATTTAAAGAGAACAAATTTGATGTTTGTACACCAATTACTGCATTATAAGAAGTATACCACAGGCTCACAACCAATCATTCCAAACAGCAACTACTAACCAAATTCAAGTTTCACTTTTCCTCCCAAAGGTGGTAAAAAAAAATATCCTCAAGGCTTAATTACTACATAGAAACACAAGTGTTATAAAAAACAAAAGTAGTAGAGTTCACAAAGGGTTTAAGCCAAAAAAGTACAAGGATTAGGCCAAGAAAGACATCGCTTGGCCAAAAGGGTTCGACTATTTGAAAACAAAGCCAGGCACATCATAGCTTAATGCAATTTCTAGAGGACAGAGGCAGAAATTCTAAAAACCAAGAAACCTCTTTGTCAAGGGAACAAAACTTTCGCATGAATTTTCAACTTTCTTCTTCTCATCTCAAACCAATTTTTCAGAGTGCAAAATAATTTATTGTAAAATTAGTAACCAAATAAATTATTAGAAAGTTGGTGAAAGGAGCAAACATTTATGCATTGCTACGAAAAGAAAAGGAGAAAAAAACCCTAAACACAAAATCACTCCCCCGACACAAAATTCAAGCACTATCCCTAGCCGAAGGAGACAAAAAGAAAAGAAAGCTATATTATCAACCATATCCCACCACATAATACAGAACACTGATACAAAACAAGCAAAAACCAGACCAAATATTACCAACGAGCATAATAGAACAAAAATTTCGAGAAAGCTGAAATCTATGACAACGAAGTACAAGAATTTATTCTGGAGATAGATAAAAAGACTAATTTCATCCAAGGAGGTGCTGGAAGAGAAAGCTGAAAACTACAATAACAAAGTTGAAGAATTTATTCCAGTAAGAGAGAGAGAGAGAGAGAGAGAGAGAGAGAGAATTTATTCTAGACGCAGGTTGCTTGGTGAGGGATCTTAGCGAGATTTCACTTGGGTTTGCTCCGTTCACTCAGCTCGCGGGGACTGGTAGCGTTGGGCAGAAGAGGAGCGTCGCAAGGTGGTGTTGAACAGAGAGAAGCCATTGCAGAGTGGCGCTAGGAAGCAGAAGGCAACGCGGGTTCGGCAAGGGGGAAGGGTGGGTTTGCGGGATGCATGCAAAATTTGAATTTTGAATGGGGGAAGACGAGCGTCTAGAGGAGGAGGTAAAAAAAAAGAAAAGAAAAAAAGAGTGCCAGCTCAGGTGTGCTACGGATCAGCCATGAACAGGGGCTGATCCGTAGAAGAACTCATATTCTTATGTACATACATAAGAGTATGTATTGTTTTGGATCTTAATATTAAAAATTTGAATTATTGTTCATTATTATCTTGCCTTATATATGATTGTTCACCTAAAATGAAGCAAGGATAATGTTAGATAGCCCGTTACTTTGTCCCGTTGAAGCATCCCGTTTGACGTGGCCTTACAGGTTTCATCTCCTTTAATGAAATTAAGCTCACGTAAAACACATCCCATCCCCCCTTCCTAGACTCGAGCTTGCTTAAATTTCTCCCCAGCCCCATTGTGTTTTCGACTGCACCTCCCAGACCCATTGCAGGTTCCGATCGACTTCGCCCCCAGTCCCACGAGTTCATCTCCTCCCCTCCATCTCCGACCGACATAAGGTAATTTTTTTCCTTTTCTTAGTTTCTTTCTCTTGTGCCGAGAAAAACAAATTTTTTTTTTCTAATCTGGAATTTGCTTCGTCTTTTGAAAGATTTTTTTTTTAATCTATCTCTGGATTTCCATTCTCTATCTCTGGGTTTTTTTTTTTGTTCATTTCGATTGTTTTTTTTTCTCAGTTTCTTTCCCTTTCACCTGCCGAGATAAATATTTTTTTTTGTTTATTTGGAATTTGCTTGGTATTTTTAGTATTTTAAAATATTGTTGTTTGATTTCCATTCTCCATCTTTGAATTTTTTTTAGTTCATTTTGCCTCTGTGGTTTTGTTACCGAGTGTAGTATAATTTTGCAAATGTTCATTGTGACGCCCCGACTCCCACGTGTAAAACAACGCAGGAATCGTGACGTCGGGATGATGACAACACGGTCACGCATCCCAACGACAAGTGTTAAAGTGTGTGCAACAAATAAACAGTGCACAACAAATCGCAGCGGATTAATAATAATATCAGTCTACTAAGTACCAGAATTTTAATTTAATACAATTATTAGGAAATATAGTAAAAATTCAAATACATACACGAGAGATAAATAATTTCCATAATCCTAAACCGCAGCAACCACATGCCACTTATCCACGGAGCCGAACCCGAGACTCAACGTCCTCAACCTCATCTGCACAAAAATCTACGGTACCAAAAAGGGTACCGCAGGTAAGTAATAATCCAAACGATCCCAAAGGTAAAAATACATTTAAGCAACCAACATGCATGCATATGAGAAAATATGCACCAAACCCAAAAATATTTATTGGACACTGTAGGCGGGAATCACAGGCGGGACTCTACCACCATCCCTACCGTGTGCACCGTAGGCGGGAATCGCAGGCGGGACAACACCACCATCCCTGCTTACCACCATCCCTACGCGTACACCGTAGGCGGGAATCGCAGGCGGGACTATACCACCGTCCCTGCTTACCACCATCCCTACAGTTCCTTTCCACACAACACTAAAAACCCAATGGAGCACTGTAGGCGGGAATCGCAGGCGGGACAACACCACCATCCTTGCTTACCACCATCCCTACAGTCTCCTTTCCTTTTCCCCACATATGAAAACTCAGTTTTCATTAACACAAAATATGCGTGCACATGCAATGTACAAATCCAACAATAAATTCCAATAACCAACACGACAGTAAATTCCACAATCCAACCAGATCACAACACAACCAATCACAGACGTCATAAACCAGTCAGTGCAAAAATATATTAAAACCTTAAAAGATGTTCGGGAAAATACTTACAGCGCTTTAATATAATTTTCGGAGGATCACGAGAGAGTTGGAAGCGCCAAATCAGCAACACCACAGTGTAAAAATACACTGTGGCCGAAATACACAGTGAACCCAAAAATCACCCGAGACCAAACGAAGACTTGGGAACGATAGGGTAGGGCCTATAAGAGGTGGGGAATCTAATGGTGGTGATGGTTGGCCGTGGGTGGCGGCCGAAACGGCGGTGGAAGGCCAAGAAGGTCGAATCGGATAGGGTGCTCGATGGGACGGCTCTGACGACGGATCGGAGCCGGGGTTGGGTCCAAATGATTGCTTGAGAGCCGGTGGTGGTGTGGTAGAGAGGTGGTGGCCGGAGGTGGCCGGACGGCGGCGGAATGGGTGAAGGAACACCGCGGCTTCGCACGGCTTCCGGAGGCTAACGGCGGCGCGGCGTCGACTGGAATTTGGAGGGGAGGCTCGCCGGAGCACGGGGAAGCCGGTGGTACCGGCGGTGTCGACCACCGCCGGTCGGCGGCGGTGCAAGGGCGAAGAAACCGAAACACGGGGGGGGGGAAGAGGAGAGAGAGGGAGGTCGGCCTGGGCTGGGGCGATCCGGGGAGAAGAAGAAGAAAAAAAAAGAAGAAAAAGAAAAAGAGAAAAAAGAAAAAGAGAAGGAAGAAAAAAGAGATCCAGCCTTTTTCAACTTGGGTTTCGAAAGTGATCCAACGAAAAAGATTTTAAAACTACTAAATAAATAAAATAAATCAAACTCAATGAAAACTCAATTAAAGCAGTAAAAATATTAAAATCCAAAAACAAGCCAATTTAAATTAAAGATAAATTTCAAATCCAAAACATTAAATAATATTAAGAAAATCCATTAAAATGATTTTCACAACTTAAAAATATAATAAAAATAATATTTAAAACCCCCATAAATTCAAAACAAGAGAATAAATTTTTAAACAAATTAAAATAATCCTTCTTTAAAAATACACTAAAATCTGGGATGTTACATTCATTTTGTTTCTTTGTGGTTTTTTTTACCGAGTGTAGTGGAATTTTTTTTTTGTTCATTTCGTCTCTTTGTGGTTGAGAATTTTTACTGAGTTTTGTTGTAGACGAATGAAGTAATTTTCTGAGCACCAAGTGCTTAACAAAATGCCACAACAGATTCATGCTTTGTCTGTTTGTGATTGTAAAATTGTGGGCTAAGTGTCATGTTCCATATGTAAAATTGTGCTTTGAATTCCCATGTGGGTTGAGTGTCCCGTTTCACATGTTGTAGGCAATTTAAACGTTGCAATGGATGCCGATATATAATATTCAAATAATGAGTGTGATGAGGTAGGAATTGATAAGGAGATTGGAGGTTATGAAACTATTGAAGAACCCACGATTGGAATGAAATTTTCATCTCTAGAAGAAGTGCATGCTTATTATATGAAGTATGGTAAGAAGAAAGGGTTTGGTGTCTCCGAAGGGAATATTAGATAGGATGACAACGGGACAGTAAGATGATTTTGCTTGGTATATGCACGAGGAGGCACATCAAAGAGTAGGATTGCCAATGTTATGAAACCAAGACAAACAATAAAGATGGAGTGTAAGGTTAGGATTAATGCGGTATTCAATGATGAAGGTGGATATACTATATCTAAGGTGATATTGGATCACACACACGCTTATAGTCCGGGAAAGGCAACATATTTTAGATGCTTTAAGAAAGTTGATGCTCGTGTCGCTAAGAGACTTGAAATAAATGATGAGGCAGAAATAAGGTTGTCAAAAACTTTCAAGTCTGTGGTTGTTGAGGCAGGGGGTTTTGAGAATGTAACATTCAGGGAAAAGGAGTGTCGAAACTACATTGACAAAGCATGACTACTTCACCTCGGGGTTGGAGGTGGTGTAGCTCTATGTAACTATTTCGAAAATATGCAAAAAAGAAATCTGGATTTTTATGATAAGATAGATGTTGACAATGAGATGCGGCTAAAGAATGTATTTTGGGCAGACACCCGGAGTAGAGCTGTGTATTAATCATTTGGGGATATGATTACATTTGATACAATATATCTGACTAATGCATATAAAATGCCTTTTGCACCTTTTGTGGGTGTGAACCATCATGGGCAGTCAGTCCTACTCAGTTGTGGATTGATATCCAATGAGGACGCAGATACATTTGAGTGGTTATTTGAGTCATGGTTGCAGTGTATGAATAACCAACCGTCAAATGCAATAATCACAGACCAAGACAAGGCCATGAAAATTACAATATCGAGGGTGTTTCCAACTTATAGGCATCGATTCTGCCTGTGGCATATAATGAAAAAGCTTCCTGAGAAATTTGGATCACATTGTTGATATGGGAAAATTAAGAGTACTATACATAAGTGTGTGTATAAATTTTTCAGTTAGTAGGAGTTTGATGAACATTGGTGCCGTATGCTCGATACATATGATTTGCATGAGAATGCATGGTTAGTATTACTGCATAGTGATCGACATTATTGGGTGCCGTCCTATGTTAGAGACACATTCTGGGCAGGAATGTCAATTACACAGCGGAGTGAAGAAATGAATGCATTTTTTGATGACTACATTCACTCTAGAACTACTTTGAAACAATTTGTTAACCAGTATGATTCGGCCTTTAAGAGGAAGGTAGAAAATGAAGCAATTACTAACATCAATTCTTTTAACACAGACATTCATTGCATCAGTTGCTATCCTCTTAAGAAGCAATTTCAAAGTGCATATACTCTTACTAAATTCAAAGAAGTATAAGAGGAATTGTGAGGATCTCTATATTTGAACTACTAAGGAGATGGGGTGTGAGGATGGTAGATATACGTTCATTGTTATGGATGAGGTTCAAGTTGGTAATGACTTATTAAAAAGTGTAACCTTTAATGTGGAAGTTGATCAAGATCCCCTTGATGTGAAATACAGTTGTAAGTTATTTGAGTTTAGGGGTATTTTGTGCAGACATGCTCTCTGTGTCTTAACTCAGATGGGCCAAAATACAATACCATCAAAATACATCTTGGAACGGTGGAGGAAAGATGTTAAGTGAAAATACACCTTCGTAAAAAGTAGTTATGACACTACTAGCATTGATGATGCGCGAAGGTACGATAAGATCCAAAATTGCTTTTATGAATTGTGTTCCAATGCTTCAAAGGCTGAGAGTAGTTGTGTTAAATTGATTAGCCAGATAGAACAGTTGAAGACATAGTACCCTGGTATCGCTGATTATGATACTAACAACACAGTTGATACAACTACTTACATAGAGGGCACGACTCCTAGAGTTCTTAGTCCGTTGGAAGTTCAGAGTAAGGGACGACCGTCTAAGAGAAAAGTGCACCCCGCTGAGAAGAGTATTAAGAAATCCAGTACAAAAGGCAATTGCACGACAACAAAGCTGAGGTTCATTTTTATTAATGTTGTATACTAAATTTACGATTCACTTGGTTTGCAAGTTTTGTTGATTCTTATTTAATTTATTTTTAAATTATACTTTTAACATTAGGATCAACAAAGTCAAGTTTGGACACATGCGCCAGAATTTTTTTCAACTCCTTCGACTGCTCATCAGCCACAGGTAATGTAAAACTAAATTATTTTGGTAATTTTTTTAGTGAATTGCATTGCCACTTTTAACATTTTTTTATGCCCCTATAGGACAACATTGCGAAGGCTTTCGTCGGGACTTCAGCGCTTTTTGATTGGTAGACGCCATGAGAAAAATTTGTAATCTTGGTTACAATGACGTGTTTAGATCATTAATTATACTTGTTTTGTAATCTTGGTCACAATTTTGTAATCTTGGGATTTTATTGAATCTGTTTTATTACTTTTTGTTCGCCTACATGCTTTAATACCACAAAAGCATATTGGATATTCATTTTGACAAGAGTTCTTTAAGCTTGACATATTGCTAGTGCTACTACGTGCTTCAGACATTATGTCAATATTGTTCTATCATTCTATAAGGCCCATTCAAAAGTAGAAAGTCAAAAGATAAATAATCAACATTTCTTTTGTGGGACAAAAAATAAGACAACTCCATAACTATACACGAGAACTATCAACAAGCTTGTACAAAGACATGCATTTATATCAAGAAATTGAGGATCTAGTTATGGAGGCACTTGTTGGTGCTGGTGCTTTTTATGTCTTCTGTGATAACATATAAAATAATCAAGGCATTATGAAATGGAGGCACTTGTTATGAATACTTGAACACTAGCAGCCACACTTGTTAAAAATCAAGCTTGAAAGCTCAACAACTGTACCAACTAAAAAAACTTTTTCATATGCATTCCAATAGTTAATAAAAACTAAATAAACTTTTTCATATGATTCCAGTAGTTAATACCAACTAAATAAACTAAATTATACAAAATTTTTCCTTTGCATTTTCAAGCATTCGAGTAGTTAATACAAACATTTTCCTTTGCATTTTCAAGCATTATAGTAGTTAATACAAACTTGTGATTCTCCTTTGCATTTTCACAAACATTTCATATGCATTCCCTGTTTTCACAACTGTATCCATCATTCAATTTCCATTCCATTCCTTAGTACAATATAATAACTCATAGCAAGGATCATAACAAACTCCCACCAACTAAACATTTCATTTGCAAACAACAACATTTTGAAATTGTGAAAAATACCAAGCAAATTCCAAATAAACAAAAAAATTTATCTAGGCAGGTGCAGGGGAAAGAAATTGAGAAGAATTTTTTTTTTGTACCTTATGGTGGGAGATTCCTTCAGAGATGAAGGGGAGGAGATGAGCTCGTGGGGCTGGGGGCGAAGTCGATGTCAATCCACAAGTGAAATGAACAAAAAAAAAAAAAACCCAAAGATAGAGAATGGAAATCGAGAATGGAAATTCAGAGATAGATAATAAAAATCTTTCAAAAAACGAAGCAAATTCCAGATTAGAAAAAAAATTGTTTTTCTCTACACAAGGGAAAAAAACCGAGAATAGGAAAAAAATTACCTTATGCCGATCGGAGACTCCTTCGGAGATGGAGGGGAGGAGATGAACTCGTGGGATTGGGGGCAAAGTCGATCGGAATCTGCAATGGGTTTGGGAGGCGCAGTCGAAAACACAGTGGGGTTGGGGAGAAGTTTTACACAAGCTCGGGTTTGGGAAGGGGGGGGATGGGATGTGTTTTACGTGGGCTTAATTTCATTAAAGGAGGTGAAACGTGGAAGGCCACATCAAATGGGATGCTTCAACGGGACAAAGTACAGACTATGTAGCATTATCCTATGAAGCAAATGGTTAGCACCAAAATCAGGAAAAATGACTAGTTGCTAAAAGGTACCAAATGGTACAACTTTATAGTAAGATGGGTATGGTGGAGGGAACAATTAGTGTATCAGAGTTCACTCCCAAAAGAAGAATTTTGATAACACTATTTATTAGTTCATCCATCAAAATAAGGTTAGAGTGAGCAAGTTGTGTATCAAAGTTCACTCCCAAAGGAGAGATTTTGATGACACATTAGTTCATCTATCAAAATAAGGTTGAAGTGATTAATTTTTGTATCAAGATCTACTCCCAAAAGGGATCTTGATTACACTACTAATTCATCAACATAATTTAATATTGGTGAGAACACTTTGTATATTGAGATTCACACCCAAAGGAGGAACATTAACGACACTATTATTTCATTCATAGTTGTTTAAATTCTGATTATTTTTCTAACTCAAAGCATTGTGTGACAACAATTTTATTTCTTACGGTAAACATACCAACATCATTGCATTCACATAAATCATCTCTTCCTATTTTGAATGGCTCTAATTTTTCAAAATGGGTTGAGCGAGTTTGAAACAACCATCCATCACTAGGAATGGTAGTAAGAATGAGAAAGAAATATTTACGTTGTGGGAGAGAGATCAAACATGTTAAGTATGATGTTCATGAGGATGACCATAGCCGAAAATATAAACAATTCACTCCCTAGTACTGAAGATGATCAATTATTTTTGAAAAATGTTGAGGAGGGGTTTCAGTCCACTCATAAATCTTTAGCAGGAACTTTGATGGCTAGACTTATCACTATGAAATATGACGGAGCTAAAGGAATGCAAGAGCATATCCTTGAAATGCAAAATATTGTTGCTAGATTACAAACCTTGGGAATGAAAGTAGAGGAGTCATTTATTGTCAAGCTTACCTTGAATTCATTGCCACCTCAGTGTGATCCATTCCATATGCACTATAATTCTATTAAAGACAACAAGAACATTAATAGCTAACTTTATGATTAAAGAAGCTGGAAATAAAATGTAGCATTTTGGCAAAATGAAGAAAATTGGACCACCAAAAGAAAATGAGCTTGCTAAAGTTAATCAAGTTCAAGATAATAGTTGCAACTTCTATGGGAAACTGGGACACATGAAGGTTGAGTGTTGGAATCGTAAGGCTTAGTTTGAAACGAAATGTAAGTCTTTTACCTTTGTATGTTTCAAACCAAATCTTATAAATATTCCTACTAACTCTTGATGGTTAGATTCATGTGCTAGTGTTCATGTTTCCATTACCATATAGGGATTCCTTACAAGCCGTACACTAAAACCAAGTGAGCAATTTATTTTTATGGGAAACGAGAATAAGGTTGAAGTTTTAGCTGTAGGAACCTTTCATTTAGTTTTAAGTATAGGTCATTGTTTAAACCTTCATGACATGGTTTTTGTGACTTATGTGATGTGAAATTTGATTTCTATCCTGATTTGACATTAGTAATTATTCATTTTCATTTCATAAAGGTAGTTTCAATTTGTTAAAAAATACCTTATCTATTGGTTTTGAGTTTCTTTCTAATGGCTTTAATCGATTTTGCCTTGATAATACCTTTGTAAAAAATGTCTATGCCCAATTCAATGAAGCGTGTATTGGAACTAAAAGAACCTGATGAATGACATTCTTATAACTTGTGGCATAAATGTTTGGAGCACATCTCCAAGAAAAGGTTGCAAAAATTAGTAAAAGAAGGGATACTTCAGCATTTAAACTTTACTAATCTTGGTCTATATGTGGATTGCATTAAATGGAAGCAAACCAAACACATAAAGAAAGGTGCAACAAAAAGTAATGAGATTCCTAAAATAATATACACAGATATATGTGGACCATTCTCCACATATTTTGGTGTGGAAAAGTATTTTATCATCTTCATAATTGATTTTTCACGATAAGAATATATATATATATATATATATATATATATATATATATATTTGCTACATGAGAAATATTAAGATGTTTCAGTACTTGAAGTATTTTCGATGGAGGTGAAAGGCAGTTAAATAGGAAAGTCAAAATCATTAGGTTGGATCGAGGTGGAGAATACTATGGAAAGTATGAAGAATAGGGTTGTAACCCTCACCCATTCGTAACACTACACAATACATGATGTCAGGAAACACTTCAGCAGAATGGCGTTATTGAGAGGTGTAATAGAACTTTATTAGATATGGTTAGAAGTATGGTTAGAATTATGGTAAGTAATTCTGCCTTACCTAAGTCATTATGGAGTGAAGCTATTAAAATGACAATGTATATCTTAAACTGAGTTTAGTAAGTGGGTTCCAAAAACTTCTTTCAGGCTATGGACTGGTAAAGCACAAAGTTTAAGACATGCATGTTTGGAGTTGTCAACCGAAGCAAGACTTTACAACCCATGAAAAGAAACTGGATCCTAGAATAGTGAGTGGGTACTTTATTGGTTATCTATAAAGTTTGAAATGGTATAATGTGGCACCCCGTTCCTCGATAATCCATGGTGCCGAGGGTGCTAACCAATCAACAACACCCAAGGTTAGAATCGGGTTAGGTGTGCAATATTCACCAGGAAGTGCACATGTATAGAAATGAGTATTTGATTTGTAGCAAAAAATAAAGGTTTAGTCTGAAGGCTAAACATAAGAACAATGGGAAAGAGGCCTTCGCACCTAATGCTCAAGCTGGGCTGGCTTTTCTTTCTCAGGTATCAGTCCTGAATCTATTTATGCATCAAAATCTATGGTTCCGAAATCAAAACCATATGTAAATTAGACAACTATGACAAGACCACTAATGAGAAATAATGTTCGTGAATATGCAATGTGTAAGGGAATTTTTCCTTTTGTAGGCTTGAGTAACAAGCCCATGAGGGACCTCAGGAAAGGGGGGAGAGCCCAACCCGGCCCAACAACCCTCCTCTAAGAGAAATCATTGGGCCTTTGTAGAGCACTAGGCCTATAAGCAAAACCAACCCATGAAGCTACCCTCACCCAAGAAAGACGAAAGATAAGGACAAACGGAACTTGCTGCCCTGACACACCCCAGTGACATCTAACCCTCGAGAACATGTATAGGTAGGTGGGTGAGAGATGTGAAAGACCTTCGATCTCCTAACAGAAGGCATGGAGAGACTCGATAATGATCACTCGCAGGCTAAAGTCTATTCAGGGAGTCACGTCGCATTAATGGTGCCACTTCTTAGACTCCACGATGCATTAATGGCATCACCCCAGGAGCTACGCCAGATTAAAAGATTATGACCAAACAATAGTCGAAGTGACATGAGCCCTCTAAGGCAAGGTACGTGATGTCCCCACCCAAAAATCTTGTATAAAGGCCGATCCCTAGGTATGAAGAACTTTCTCTAAGATCTCGCACTCTCGCACAAACTACTAAGGAGATATACTGACTTAAGTATTAGAGAATCTTCGGCCTCCATATGGGTCCCCCTTTCTCTATTTTCTTGAGTTAGTAGGTATCAAGGCCTAAACCCGAGTTACTGGAACTAGGCCCAACGACGTACGAAACATGTTGTTAACAATGTCACCGTCATATGAGATTTCTATAGACTTCATGTGTTTTTCATATGTTGGCGACAACCTGTTCTTAGACAACTCAGGGATAGGAATAAGCAACATTAGCAAGCATGGAAGCAAGGCTCATGATGATGGAGTAACTGGTGGGAAAGTTGACTATCGAAGTAGAGACCCTCCGAAAAGAGAGTCAGACACTCAAAGTAGCCACCAACGAACTAGAAAATGACACGGAACCTAGCAATAATGAACATGTGGAGTCTAAAAATGTAGAAGGAGGAGGTGACGCAGAGGAAGAAAGGAGGAATATGCAAAGTGAGTTGCATAACCTCAAAGGGAAGTACAAATAGATGGCGAAGAGGATGGGTACGTCATCGCCAGTGGACCCGTTTCTCACCAACACTGGCCTACCCTACAACACGGAGGTGATGGTCATGCCATTACCACCCAAATTTCGAGTTCTCATGGTCATGTACGAAGGGACCAGGGACCATCTTGAACACCTAGAGACATTTTGAGCCCACATGACTCTACATGGTTTCTCAAGAGAAGTAGCCTGTAGGGCCTTCCCTCTAACTTTGAGGGGACCAGCAGGAGTATGGTTCGGGTCTCTAATGCTAGGATCCATAAATAGTTTTGGGGAGCTGGCCCGCTTGTTCCTTACATAGTTTATGGCAAGCCGAAGGAGGAGACGCCCTGTGGCGTATCTCCTCACCATCAAGCAGGGGGAAGATGAGGTCCTAATGGTGTTCTTGTCCAGGTTCAACAAGGAGCGCATGAAAATAGATGACCAAGATGATAAAATAACTTTGGCAGCACTATTAGTAGGAGTATGGCCTCCGTCCCAGTTCATGGCAGAATTAGCTAGGAGAACTCCAGCCATGCTGCGAGAGTTTATGGATCAGATTGACAACTTTATCAATGCCGAGGACACACTCTGGGCCTTGGCCAAGCCTAGGAAGAAAGAACTGGAGTAGGTAGATAGAAAGCGTAAGATGCCAGGCAAGGACGAGGCCCGTGAAAAGATGGAGAAAAAATTACATGACAACAGAAGAGAAGAAGCCCCACGAGAGGCTTGAGGTTTCGACTTGACTAGGCAGCACTCACTATCCAAAAGGAAGACCCCCGCCACTCGAGAAGTAGGCTACCACCACCCATAACACGGAAGATTGCACCTACCACCAATCCACCACCCACAACACAGAAGATTGCATTTCCTTGAAGGAGGGGAGAAAGGAGATTGAACGATCGCGACCCTAGTACCCTCCTGGCCGAAGACCAGAGCAGGAGCAGAGAAGAAGGTCATGAGAGAGAAGTGTATAAAGGCCCAACAAGTCAAGGAGGGAAGGAAGCCCAAGACAAAGAATAGCTGAACAGAGGCCACCTTACGATTACCCCTGAACACCACCCAAGAAGGTCCCCCACTGAGAGAGAACAAAACCATTGTGGGAGGGTTTGCTAGTAGGGGTGCCACCTTATCTAGTAGGAAGGCACATGCCAGGTGAACACGATACCAAGATGTGTACTCGACTGAATACCGTCCCACCTGGCATAGGAGGGGTGATCCTTCGCCCATCATCTCCTTCGGAAAGGATGTGAGGAAAGGGTCCTCTATCCCCACGATGACGCTCTAGTAGTGACTGTCTTCAACTTCACCACCAGAAGGATCCCCGTCGACAACGACAACTCGACCAATAGCCTTTTTTGGGAAGCCTTCACCCGGATTGGTATTGATCCCGCTCGTACAAAGCCATTCTTGGTGGACCTACCCCCAACAACTTGAGGGCGGTGATGTCGACCTATCACCTAAAGATGAAGTTCCCAACCTCCCAGGGAGTAGGGGAAATTCGGGGCGAGCATGTTATGTGTAGGAATTAAAGCCAAAGGATGGCAGGGTGCATGTAGTCTGTCACACAGGAGATGACTACGTTCTCCCACCCCTGCCTGAACACGCTGCAATAGAAGAGATCTGAGATGAATGGACCTTAAAAAAGTAGAGCCGAATGAGTCACTGAAGTTAATCCCCCTAGACCCAAACCACCCTAAAGCTATAACTAGGATTGGCAGTGGAACGACGCCCGAAATGAGGCGTACCATACATCAACTCCTCATGGAACACTAGGATGTCTTTGCTGGGAATTATGAGGACATGTCTAGAATTGACTTGAAAATTATGCAACACCACCTGAGCATGAATCTAGAAGCCAAGGGGGTTAGACAGAAGCGTAGGAACTTCAGTGCTGAGAAGAACACCGCCATCGCTGCAGAGGTTGATTGACTACTCACGGTGGGTTTGATATGGGAGGCGCATGACCCAGAATGGTTGTCCAATGTTGTGTTGGTGAAAAAGCCAAATGAAAAATGAAGAATGTGCGTTAACTTCACCAACTTGTATAAGGCTTGCCCAAAGGATAGCTTCCCGCTACCCTACATCAACCAGATCATCGACTCCACTATAGTCCATCGCATGATGAGCTTTGAGGGCACCGTCTCCTGGTACAACCAAATCTGCATGAACCTCGACGATGAGGAGAAGACTTCATTCATCACTGATAGGGGTTGTATTGCTACTCGGCCTTATAGTTTGGATTAAAAAATGCGGGGGCTACCTATCAATGACTAGTCAACTGCATGTTTAAAGACCTGATAGGGAGAAATATGGAGGTCTATGTGGATGATTTTCTAGTCAACAGTGGAGCTCCTGAGCAACACCTTGCCGACCTCCATGAGGCCTTCGCAGTATTACGACAATACTAGATGAGACTCAACCCGGCGAAGTGTGCCTTCCAGGTGCGTTCTAGGAAGTTTCTATGCTTTATGGTTTCCAAATGGGGAATAAAAGCTAGCCTATAGAAAGTGGAGGCCATACTACACATGGCCCTACCTCGAAACATTAATGAAGTGCAGAAACTTGTCGGCTGGGTAATGGCCCTTAACAGATTCGTATCGAGGTCCACTGACAAGTGCATAGTATTTTTTAAGGTGTTGCAAAAGGCATGAACATGGGATGACGAGTGCGATCGAGCATTAGAGGCCCTCAAAAGATACCTCACCTTCCCTCCACTACTTAGCTAGCCCATATGTGGGGTAACCTTAATTCTGTACTTATTAGGCACCCTGTATGCAGCTTCCTCAACCCTAGTATGGGACGAAGGGGGATCCAAAAGCTTGTATATTACTCCAGCCGGGAGTACCGAGGAGCAGAGGCCAGATATCCATGCATGGACTAGCTCACCTTCGCTTTAGCAGTAACCAACTGGAGTCTTTGCCAATATTTCCAAGCTCACCAGTGAGGGTTCAAACTGAAAACCCCTTGAAAAAGATCTACGAACTAGGCAATGGAGCTGAGCAAGTTCGACATCGAATATGTACCCCAAAATATTATTAAAGGACGAGTATTGATAGATTTTATAGCAGAATTCACCGGCTACAAGAAGAAGTCAAACATGCACCTATAGTTAAGCCTTGACAGGTCTACGTTGATGGCTCGTCCTGCCAAGCTAGAGAGGGAGTAAGGGTGTATCTTATTACAGTTACGGGCAAAAAGCATGATTACGCTATTAAGTTGGCATTTAAAACCACCAACAATGAGGCAGAGTACTAGGCGTTGTTCTCTGGTTTGGTGATTGCCAAAACTTTAGGTGCTAAAAAGATAAGAGGTGCGGGTCGATTCTCAAGAAGTAGTCAACCAGGTATGGGGAGAGTTCGCTACAAAGAGAGAACAATTGAAGAAGTACTTAGTGTTGATAGAAGGCAAGCGTGCCCACTACAAATACATTCAGATCCAACAAGTGCCGAGGGTCAAGAATCCAAAGGCAGACAAGTTGGCATGAACGTCGTTCGAGCAAGAAGATTCTCCTCTGCTAGAACAAATGGTGGTAAGGACTGTTGAGGTACTCGCCATTGAAATTGAAGTCGTAGAGGTAAAGCCAGGAGCCTAGGATTGGGTGTTGGACATAATCAAGTATACAGATGCCAATGAGCTACCCGATAACTGATGGGAACCTAGAAAGATTAGGAATAGAGTAGCAAGCTACACCTTAGTTGAGGGAGTCCTGTATAAGAGAGGTTACTCCATGCCTCTCCTAAGGTGATTCTCATTCGAAGAAGCCCAGTACGTGTTGGTAGAGGTATACGAGGGGATCTGCGATGACCACTTTGGGGGAAAGGCGTTAGTAGGTAAAGTGATGAGGACAAGGCACTACTCGCCTCATGCCCTCTAAGATGCCGAAGAATACGTTCAAAAATGTAGAAAATGTCAAAAGTACTCCAAAGTACCTCATTGCCTGCCAGAGGAGTTGATGTCAATCACCTCACCTTGGCCGTTCACCCAATATGGGGTTAACTTGGAGGCCCCCTCCCTTCGGGAAAAGGGGGAGTAAAATTTGTGGTGGTGACGGTAGACTACTTCACTAAATAGGCAGAGGTTGAAGCGTTGGCAACAATCATGGCAAGCAACATTACCCGATTCTTGTGAAAGATGGTCATTTGTAGATTCGGCATCTCCTGCATCATCATTTTGGAAAATGGAAGGCAGTTCGACTCTGACCACTACCGGGACTTGAGAATAAAATTCTGGTACTAGTCTACAGGACATCCACAATCCAACGGGCAAGTTGAAGAAACCAATAAGATGCTAATGAGGATTCTCAAGAAGAAACTTGGCGACAGGAAAGGCACCTGGGCAAAAGAACTCCCCGGTGTATTGTGGGCATACCATATCACAGTGAGAACCCCGATGAGAGAAACCTCCTTCACTCTCATCTACGAACATGAGGCGATGCCACCCGTTGTGGTGGGGATCTCTACCTACAGGGTGTTACACTTTGAGCAAAGCTCCAACAATGAGCAACTAGAAGAGCAACTTGACCTGCTAGAGGAGGTTATATTTGAAGTAGAAATAAGGACGACGATCAATAAGAGTAGAGCTGAACAATGTTTCAACAAGTGAGTATGACCAAGATTGTTCAAGATAAGCAACATGGTGCTAAAGCAAATAGAGAAGACCACCCCAGACGAAGGAAAGTTGGGTCCTTGGTGGGAGGTCTCCTACGTGGTTATGACCGACAACCACCTAGGCTCTTACTGGCTTCGAGACATTCAAGGGAATGAGCTGTCACACCCCTGGAACGTCGAGCATCTGTGGAAGTTTTATTGTTAAAAAGTGTAAAACGTGTAAGTTATATTACCATGGCCAACAATTGTAGCCTTGCACCCTTAGCCTCCTTGTAGCACCTGATCGTGATGAGATCATGGTGGCTCAGGGCACTATTCACCAGCTGCACAAAGATGATACAAATTTGAAAGTTTCACTTATCACTACCACCGCCCACTTCCACCATTCACAAGGTTCTCCATTGTTGTTCCTCTCACCCCTCACCCCTCCTTTGAACACTATAAATATCCCCCTTCACCCCTCACCTCCTCACACCACTTCTCAAACTCTCTCTTGAGTTCTTGAGAGCTCTTCTCCTCCTAGTGTGCGGAAGAGTGAAATTGAGTGAGTTGTGTGAAGTTCTTGGGCGTTCTTGTATTGGGAGCTTTAAGTGCCATGACTTTTGTAAATATTCTTTCTTAACATCTTTCCAAGTATTGGAATGATATGTTAAGTTTTAATATATGGCATTAGAATGAGGTTTGGATTGTTTTAATTGAGGAATTGCCATGCTTAGTTCAAAATCGGGTCAAATGGAGATCACTGCTTTCATAAATTATTTTGGGTGATGTGATGCCCCGACTCCCACGTACAAAACAACACAGGAATCGTGACGTCAGAATGATGACAACACAGTTACGCATCCCAAAGACAAGTGCCAAGTGTGTGCAACAAACAAAAAGTGCACAAAAAAATATGCAGCAGATAATAAATAAGTCAACTAGTACCAGAATTTTATTCAAATACAAATATCCAAATACAAACCTCTTAAAATAAGAGCCAAAGTCCCATAAAAATAATATAAGGCTGAAAATAAACATAACACGAGTGATCCCAGATCACTCCTCCGGCGGAGCCAAATCCTCAGGTTCGGCATTTGCATCATCAACATAATTTACAAAACCATTAAATGGTACCACAGATAAGTTATAACCCAACCAATTTTGAGATAAAAACACATTTAATGCAACTAACCATGCATCCATATGATGCAATATGCTTGAAATCCAAAAGTATCATTTTCTCCGAAAATTGACATTTTTCCAATACACGCCAAAATTCCATTTGGCCCAAAAACATATCCAAGAAAACGTTTCCACCATTTTCCTAGAAAATGGTCCAAAGCAAATATCCATCATTTTTTCAAAAAATGACTCACACAAAATCCATATCCAACACACGCTATTTTTCCAGAAAACAGCCATTTTCATTTATCCATTAATCCATATGCATCATGGTCTCCCCTAGGGACCATCCGCACGTCCTGGCTACATAACGAGCCATGCCCAGTTCCGCAACCAGTGCGTTCGTGGCCAGGCATCCTCTAGTCCCCGCCAGTAGAAGGGCCACGGAGTCAGCACGTAACTCGTCCAATTCCGTTGTCGCCTAGCGACAACCCATGGGACGTTACTCAGTATATTTCGCTCCCGAGTGACCAGAGGAGCTCTACCGAGATAATGCCCCATCTCAGTTTGGGGTCGGGATATACACGCACCCATAAATCCATTCCACACATGAAAACCCAGTTTTCAAATATCCACATGAACATGAATGTATTTACACGAAAACTCAGTTTTCAGTTTACAAACATGATCATGCGTGCACATGCAATGAACCAAACATAACTTCAATATCCAACAGCCAACCAAATCACAACAAAAATTTCCAACAAATAACCTAAATCATAATATAACCAACACACAAATACTCCGTCCTCAAATCCATCCACCCCCGTACTCCTTGGACTCAGTCCGGAATAATAAACCAAAACACAGTGAAATCAGTTAGTGCAAAAATATATTTAAATCTCAAAGTTTGATTGGGAAAATACTTACAGTGCTATATAATTATTTTCAGAGGATCACGGATGCTCTAGAAGCCACAAAATAGCAACCGAAGAGTGTAAAAATACACTGACTGTGGGTCTCAAAATCCCACTTTTGAATGAAGTCAAACCAAGACTTGAAATTGATAGGGTAGGGCCTAGGGAGGTCGGTGAAGCTAATGGTGGTGACCTTTGGCCATGGGTGGCGGCGAAAATGGGCGGTTTAAGGCCAAAAAGTCTAAAACGGAGATGAGGTTAATGCGACTTCACCGGTGATGGATCGGAGCCGGGATTGGGTCTAATGGGTTGCTAGGAGATAGAGGAAGATGTGGTGGAGAAATGGTGGCCGGAGGTGGCTGGACGGTGGCGCAGCGACGCAATGAACGCCGCAGCTTCGGACGGTGTGTGCAGGCAAACGACGGTGTTAGCTGGCCTGAGATCGGAGGGGTAGGGTTGCCGGTCGGTGGGGAGTTGAATTGGCCGGGCGGTGAGCGTCACGGCGGCTGGTGGGAGGGATAGGCCGAATGCACGGGGGAGAGAGAGAGGGAAATGGGAGAGAGAGATATCGAGCAGGAGATAGCCGAGAGAAAGAAAAGAAAAGAAAGAAAAGAAAAAGGAAAGAGGAAAAGAAAATATGAGGCAAAAGAAATAAGTCCAATCCTCATAACTGGGGTCCCAAAAATGATCCAATGAAAAAGATTTAAAAACAGTAAACTAAATAAAATAATTCAAACGCAGTGAAATGCTTAATTAAAACAATAATAAATTTAAAATCCAAAAACAAACTAATTTAAATTAAAGATCACTTTAAATGCCAAAATAGTAAATAATATCAAGAAAGCACATTAAAATAATTTCCACAACTTAAAATATATTATAAAATAATATAATAAAACCTCCATAATTTTAAAACAAGAGAACCAATTTTTAAATTAATTAAAATAATTATTCATTAAAAATACATTAAAATACGGGGTGTTACAAGTAAAATTTTAGCCATGGAATTACTTGTTATGATTTTTATTTGTTGCATAAATGTCTTAGGTTGAATCTTGAAGGTCTAATTTTGGAATTATAAGCATGTCATGGTAGATTTTAATTCTAACTTATGTTGATCATCAAACATGCATCGGTTTTGACTAGTTTAAGGTTTATTTTTTATTTTTTTATTTTACCTAGGCTTGAATTATGAACATTTAGAAAGCCTTGTGATTGAGATAAGAAGAAAAATTCATGATTTGATTTCAGTTTTTGAAACTTTTCTTGATGAAAAAGACTAAGAGATATCATGCATGCTCAAGGGTTAGATTAATGGTGATTAAGGACTTGAGCCATGTTTTAGTGTTGGGATGAACTCGTATGATCTAAATCTAAGTTTTAATTTATCCCTAAGGTTATAATCACTATTGGCACTTGATGAATTTGAGTACAGATTGCACCCATAGAGGTGAATAGTTAAAATCACATTTAGGCCCCAAAGAATTGCATGCCACGGGTTGAGTATGTTTAGCATAGTTGCACTTTAAAATTTACAATTTTAAGGGTATAGATGGTTTTAGAATATGAAAAATATGAGGTTTGTAAAATTTGGTTAAATTTTGGGCTTATTTGCAAATAGTAAAAATTTAGGACCTTGTAGCAATTTTAGTAAGTTTAGGGGTATTTTTTTATAAATACCTAATTTTTAACCCTTTTGATTATAAACCTCATCCTTAGAAGCTCAATTCCTAACTTAGTATAACATTGTTTCTAGTTGCTACGATTTTCCAAATTTAGGCAGTTTGTAAGTTGTCCTCTAATTTACACCTTGATAAGTTATTTATGATTTATTGATAAGTGCCGCATTCATATTATAATCGTCATTTTGAGCATGAGACATTATATTATATGATACATTGAGTACATGACTACTTGCCTACATGACATGTGCAATTTTCATTATTTGAACATATTTCACAAACGGTCAACGCATGTCATGAAAGAAAAATTTTCAAAGCATTGCATGGAAATAAATTTTTATCACGACCCCAAAGGCTAGGGTGGGAAAATTATTACCCTAGTGAACTCTTTTGTCCACTTTGGAGTATTTAAAAATAAAGTGGTAACCACTGGGTTGACAAATAATAGTCAATGAGTTTCGAATGGGTTCCTTTTAAGAGACACTGGAGCAAAGGCAAATGATATAACATCTAAGGCTGGTGGGTGTATATGTTATGATGCTATGACGAACTTATGTTATGTTACCAATGCATTGAGAACAAGTCAGCACACAACGTAGTCTCAACATAACTTGTACTACGATCACCGGCAGGTACACACAGTGCATATGGATAATTGTGATGATACCATACGTTATGCTGTCAATTGCCAAGTATGAATGGTATTGCTAGTAATGATGCTTCTAATTGATGAAATGTCATTTTTTTAAATGTTCTCTGTAAGAAAATGTGCATCAAAGTCTTTTTGAAAAATGTTGAGAAATCTGGATGGGAGACAAATATGATTTTCTGCAAAACATGCATTTCATGTTTATCATTTATCATGCATAATTTATCTTTGTGTATGTTAGTTGTTTAACTTATTGAGATTTCAAGTAAATCTCACCCCTTGTGGACCCATTATCATTCTATTTAAAATTATAGAAATTGTAACACCCCGTATTTTAGTGTATTTTTAATGAAAGATTTAATTTAATTTATTTAGTGATTGGTTCTCTTGTTTTAAATTATGAGAGTTTTTAAATATTATTCTATAATATTTTAAGTTGTGAAAATTAATTTTTATGTGTTTTCTTAGTGTTATTTATTGTTTTGTATTTAAAGTGATCTTTAATTTAAATTGGTTTGTTTTTGGGTTTTAAAATTATTATTGTTTTAATTAAGCATTTCACTACGTTTGAATTATTTTCTTTAGCTAGTGGTTTTAAAATCTTTTTCATTGGATCATTTTTGTGACCCAAGATGTGAGGGTTGGACCTCATTTCTTTTCTCTCAATTTTCTTTTCTTCTTCTCTTTCTTTCTCCTTCGGCTTTATTTCCTGCCCAGCCTGATACCCTCTCTCTCCTCCTCTCCCCCGTGTTTCGGTTCTCTCCTACCCGTCGCGGCCACCTGCCGCAGTGGACGTCACCTCCCGGCCGAATCAACTCCCCACCAACCGGCGACCCAGCCCACTAAATTTCAGCCTGCGCCTTGCCGCCGTTAGCCTCCACGACTCATTGGAACCTGCGGCTGTCTTCTCGTCGTTCCGCCGCCGTCCGGCCACCATTGCTTCACCACCTCATCACCGGCCCTCTAGCAACCTTTTAGACCCAATCCCGGCCCGGTCCGTCGCCGGAGCCGCCCTAACGAACTCAAAACCCGATTTGAGTTTTTCGGTCTTAAACCACCGTTTCGGCTGCCACCCATGACCAAAGGCCACCACCACTATCTTCACCACCTCCCATAGGCCCTACCCTACCGTTCCCAAGTCTTCGTCTGACCTCGTGTAAATTTGGGTTCACTGTGTATTTCGGCCACAATGTTTTTACACTGTGGAATTGCGGTTTTGGTGCTTCCCACTCTTCCGTGATCTTTCGAAAATATTTTTATAGCACTGTAAGTATTTCCTAAACAATCTTTTGAGATTTAAATATATTTTTGCACTAATTGATTATACTGTGTTCTGGTTGGTTCTGGACTGAGTCCGATGAGTTCGGGGGTGGATGGATTGAGGACGGAGTATTTGTTGTGTTGGTTATTGTGATTGGGTTGTTGTTGGTTATTGGTTATATTGTAATGTGGATTTGGTTATTGGGTATTATGGTTGTGGTCTGGTACACTGCATATTGCACGCGTGTCATGTTTGTAAATTGAAAACTGGGTTTTCGTGTAATTGCATTCATGATCATGTGGTTGTTTTAAAAATTGGGTTTTCATGTGTTGACTGGATTTGTGAGTGCGTGTGTATCACGATCCCAAGCCCAGATGGGGCATTATCTCGGTGGAACTTCTCTGGTCACTCGGGAGTGGAATATACTGAGTGACGTCCCTGGGTTGTTGCTGGGCGACAACGGGATCGGACGAGTTACGTACCGACTCCGTGACCCTTCTGCTGGCGGGGGCTAGAGGATTACTTGGCCACGAACGCACTGGGTGCGGAACTGGGCATCGCTCGTAAAGTAGCCAGAACGTGCGGATGGTCCCTAGGGGAGACCATGGTGCATATGGATTAATGGATAAATGAAAAATGACTGTTTTCTCGGAAAATAGCGTGAGTTGGATTTTGTGTGTCATTTTCTAGAAAAATGATGGATAATTGTTTTGGGCCATTTTCTGGGAAAATGGTGGAAATGAATTATTGGATTTTGTTTTTGGGCCAAATGTGATTTTTGGCGTGTGTTGGATTTCTTGCATACTGCATCATGGGTATGCATGATTAGATGCTTAAATGTGTTTTTATTTCATGATTGGTTAAGTTATAACTTACCTGTAGTACCATTTAATGGTACTGCAGATTATATTGATGTTGATGCAGATGCCGAGCTTGAGGATTTGGCTCCGCCGAAGGAGTGATCTTGGATCACTCATGCTATGTTTTATTATCAGACTTGTTTTATTTTATAGGACATTTGGTTATGTTTTTAAACGCTTTGTATTTGGATATTTGTATTAAACTAAAATTATGTTCCTAGTTGACTTATTTATTATCCACTGTGTATTTTATTTGTGCATTATTTATTTGTAGCACAAATTTGGCACTTGTCATTGGGATATGTGACCGTGTTGCCATCATCCTGACGTCACAATTCCTGAGACTTTTTGTACGTGGGAGTCGGGGCGTCACAGAAATTGTGCCAAGAATAGATGAGGGCGGACTAGTTGGATTTGTGGATCCAACTAATTGAGGAGGAGCCGGACCTCGAGAATATATTAGACCTTATTTTAATGTTCACAAGAAATGATAGAGCATTGAAAAATTATATACAAGAGCCTATAACCCACGCAATGCCTAGATTGTTGTGTATGAGGGAGCAAATTTATTTGGATTTAGAGATGAGTTGAGATGATTTGTGAATAGTAGAATAAAATATTGTTAGAATATTATTTTAATATTATTATTATTTTGAGATTTGAAAATGTTAAATTGTTTATTATATTTTGTGTGAAAATTTAAAAAAATTGTAATGATGAGATGAAATGAGTTGAAGTGAGTTTTGAATCCAAATCATCATCTTAAGAGATCAAGTTTTATGGTGGAGAAATTCAAAACGGCTTATAGGGTGGTTTACTTGACGAAACAATATAAAAGTTGAAATAGTGTCTTTGGGTGGAGACTTGAATCGGTTTATATCTTTATATGTAAGAAAAGAAATGAAACTTAAAAGTTACAACAATTCATAATGAAACATTGCTTTTAAAATGATTACCGCTTCATAAACATAACACTTCAAGTTTAATGGGTAGAATGCCACATCAGAGTCATATGACTTCGCTTAAAATACAAAATAATATAAATGTTGAATTAGTGCTTTTTGGTGGAGTCTTGAATCAGTTTATATCTTTATATGTAAGAAAAGAAATGAAACTTAAAAGTTATAATGGTTTATAATAAAACATTGTTTTTAAAAGGCTTACTGCTTCATAAACATAATACTTCAAATTTAATATGTAGAATGCATACTTTTATAGTAGAATGTCATGTCAAAATTATATGACTCCGCTTTTTATATATAGTAATAGATAGCTTTAACCCTCTGTGCCTTAGAGTGCATGAAGGAGTAAATTTAATTATGGAAGCTTGTTTGTATTAAGGATATGGTACCTCATGACTTTGAACTTAGGATGATTATGACTAACATTGAGATGTTTTAGTTTATTCTGGTATAAGTTTTATTTAGTAACCCTTATTCTGCTGTAATTATTGCATACTATTAGATGCATTTTAGGATGTATTACATTTTTAACTGTCATGAACGGGGGTATGTAACCATGTGTTGCATATCCCGACATTTTAAGTCTCTATTCCATCCCAAGCGGAGGTTGGGGGCATCATAGTTGTCTGACAACTTACCTACCCATGGGACCCAAGGGGATGTGTTACGCCCTAAAGTTGCTTTATCCCTCCCTCGGTGGAGAGCGGGTCCAGCCTTTGGTTGCCTAACACTTACCTTCCCCATGGGGGTCAACAGGCAGAAGCATGTCTAGTATAAAACTCAGGCAACTTACCTCCTCACGGGACACAAAAGGATGAGCTACGCCTTAAGGCTGCTCTATCCCTCCCGTGATAGAGAGTGGGTTTAGCCTTTCGGCTGCCAAGCAATTTACCCTGACCTTCGTCACAATGAAGAGCGGGATTAGTGCCATCCTACCTGACATTTACCTATGTATCCAAGGAGAGAGATCACCCTCTTCAACATCACATAAAACTAGTAACACCAATCACATAGCAGTTCATAGTTATCACATAGATATTTATCATACAGACATTCGTTGCCTGATGGGCTAAATGGGGTGAGCCGTTCCAGCATTTGAAATCGAGAAATCTCTCCCACCCGATCGACATGGTGCAAGTCAACTCACTTATCCCTAGCACAGGTTGAATCTCATACAAAGATATATATGTTGTATCGAGAAACGTCTACCTAGCCAACCAACTCATAGACACCAACATGTGATACATCCAGGGGGATTCTTCATTCTGTTTATCAGGTGAGGCTAGCACCAATCATTCATGGGGACTTTCTCAACTCATATGAAGCTTGTGGCGACGTATTGTAGGAATGGTGTGGGGAATTCTCCGTCTCGTCCCATGATGATTGACATGTGATGCACTTACTCAAGCAAAGATACATTATAGTCAAAGCAAACATAAAAAACCAATGCATTCAAATCTCAAAAATCACGAAGTAAAAATACATGTAAACATAATGGAAAAAATATTTATTATATGATGATTAGATTGGGGGAGATTACAGAGTATGCATATGCCAAAATTCCATAACATCCTCACACAATATTTACACCCAATTCCTCGGCATTGTCTTAGAAACTAACTTACCTTATTGTCTTAGAATTATGCTGGCATTGCACTGCTCATTTGTTTCTCTCGTTTGAAGTCACTTGCTTTTTTTGAAGAATCTAACTCTAAGAGATCTAATGTGTTTATGGCTTCAAAAGTGAAAGTTTGGCTTTTGGCTTAAGCCTTTTATAGCACAAGTTTGTCTGGTGTCCTTCTGACTTCAGATGTGATTGAATAGAAGTCCTTTAGTTTCGATCGTCCCACTATAGGATAATAGAGACAGACTAGCAAGGAATGGTCTGCACGTCCTTATTGTTTGCCTTATGTCCAATCCTTAGTCTCTTTTTGATTAAGGATCTCCTACATAAAGTTAGACCATACCTTTGGGCTCAAACGATATGATCTGCTGATTGTAATCCTTTCGATGGACTCACTCTGGATGTAATGCTTCAGCTGGAGTGTAGGCTTCTGCATATGACACTGCCACTTTTTGAGCGTTTCCGTTTAGTCCCGAAAGTTCATACATGTCAACAAGGGTCTTGTCTTCAACTATTGCTCACCTTCATACGTTAGGTGGCTTGCTTGCCCTCTAGTTGTACTCTGTAGATCACCGTTGCCTTGTTTTCCACCTAAATTGAGGAAGGATCATTTTTGCCTTCCACTCGTCAAGGAAAGGCTCTCTTCTTCACCTTCCTTTTTGCTCCTAGATGGAGGTATGCCCTTTTTCGCTAGAGCAATCCTCACATATAGGTTTTATAGTCCTAATCATAATTCGAGAATAGTGAAAACAGGAAATACCAAATTCCTTGAACTCAGGTAGATCATAGGGAGAATGGAATCAAGAGATGTGATCACTGAGAAAGTACAGGTAAATTTTCCGATCCTCGCAACTTGAGAAAAGACAGTGGTTCCTTTGATTTTTCATTATAATGATATATTGAAATAAGTAAATGATCACTCATCTCATAATAAAACACTATGGACAACAAGTAATGATATGGGTCGCCGACCTCATTGTATTTACTAAACTTCGGTATCTTGATTCCGATAGAGCTACATCTCGATGTTTGCAAAATCCTTGAATCTAAGTTTGATGAACCAAGTATAGAGTCACCAGAACAAGTCTTACCTAGATCTCAAAGAGATTGAATTTCTGCTATTTCGGTGGGCTACACGGTGTATCTCCAGGAATTTGAATTTGACATCGAGATAAATGAAGATCTACTAACATTCTCACAAGCCATAGAAATAATTGATTCTAGTAAATGGATGAAGGCCATGAAATAAGAATTGAAAGTCAATGGACTAGAATCATCTCGTTGAATTGCTTGGAGGGTGTAAAAAAGTTGGTTGTAAATGAGCCTTTTATGACAAAACGTGACTCAAAAGGCAATGCCAAATGATATATGGCCATACTTGTTGCCAAATGTTTCAAAAGAAGGCATTGATTACAAAGAGACGTTTTCTTTAATATCTAATAAAGATTTTGTCAGAATCATTATAACATTAATGGCTCATTATGTTTTAGAATTGCACCAGATGGATTTAAAAACGACATTTTTAAATTTAAGTTTGGATGATGATGTCTATATAGAGCAACCAGAAAGCTACTCAGAAATGGGCAAATGTTAGTTAGTTTGGAGGCTCAAGAATTCAATATATGGGCTTAAATAAGCCCCCTGACAAAGGTATTTAAAGTTTAACAACATCATTACTGTTTATGGATTTAAGGAAAGATTGTTGATCTATGTATATATTTGAAGGTCAGTGGTAGTAGGTTTGTATTTTTGATCCAGTATGTTGATGAGATTTTGCTGGCTAGTAGTGATCTTGGTTTACTTTATGAAACTAAGGGTTTTCTCTCCATGAACATTGAAATGATAGATATGGGTGATGCATCATCGTAATCGGAATTGAAATTTCCCGAGATTGAATACAAAGACTGTTAGGATTGTCTTAGAAAAGTTACATAGAAAGAGTTCTTGAGAGATTTGGCATGAAAAGTTCTTTATCGCTAAATACTCCAATATCAAAAGTTAATAAGTTTAGCATATTACAATGTCTTAAAATTGATTGGGAATGTAAAGAGATGGAAAAGATCCCTTATGCTTGAGTTGTAGAAAGTTTGATATTTCCATAGATTTGTACGAGGCCATACATTAGTTTTACAGTTGGCATACTTGGGCACTACCAAAGTAACCCATGAATGCCTCATTGGGAAGTTGCAAAGAGGGTATTGCACTATTTGGAAATAACTAAGGATTATCAGCTTACCTATAGAAGAAGTGACAATTTAGAGGTAATTGAATACTCAAACTCTAATTTTGTCGATTGCTTTGATAGCAGTAAATCCACTTTTGGTTATGTATTGATGTTGGCCTGCAGAAGAATGAAGCAAACTACCACTACTTCATGATGGCCAAGAAATCTATTTAAGCATTGAGAGGGTTGAGGGTTCTCTCCTGCAACATAATTGTGCCTCTAGCCATCGAGAGACATTTAGAAGAAAGTTGTAGGGTGACCATTTTCTCATCGTCAGGTCAACTCTCCGTCAACTTACAATGGAGAGGGTTGCATTTTCTAACTTGTATTATTATATTCAATATCGTGGATTATAGAAAATTGAAGATCCTAATACTAATGTTTCATGTTAAATTATTTAACATTAACTACCTCAAGAAAGCACATGACACAAATATGCCAAATTGGGTCAATATTGTGCATGGGCCAGTATTTTGGCTATAACATTAGTTATGGATATTAAAATTGCACATATGACCCCAATTTGAAAAAAAAATTCAGCGTACATGTCGTGGTCATCAGCTATGCCTGGTGATCCTCATTTCAATCATAAAATCAATCGTTTTCTCCTAGGAATCATCCGTTTAAGTTATTGTTTCCTTTTATGGTAATATTTCGCTTCACTTTTAGAAGTGATTTTTATTCTGATTTGGACTAGATATTTGGCAAGATTCTTATTTTATTACATAATTTATTTTTATACAATAATTGGGATCTTGCATTTTCGGACAAAATTTCAAAATTTCGGATTTCCTTTAACTATTTGAGGCTGGCTTGTGGTTTCAAAAGTGAGTTTCAAAAAGGAGTGTTCGACTTTTATGAATAAAATCTTACTCTCATAGTTTTTTCTCTGTTTTTTCATCTTTTCTGTCTTAATATCTACTTTTTGTTGATTTTCTCACCTTCAGAATTATAATTATTATTATGTCCGGCATCAATTTGATTACAAAGGATTATTGCATTTAAATCTTTATTATTATGACTTTTAAGTTAAAAAGGTTCACCCCGAGTGACACTAACCCATGACGAAGCTTCCAATTCACCTGGCCAGTTGGAGCCAAAATGGAAAGACAAATGCCAAAGTGGATGGACGCGTGTTAAAATTAAGAGACAGATCGAAGTATGAACAGAAACAGTACTAAAAACGCACACTGCTCTGCTCTTGTAATGACAAACGCGTGTTATAACTAAGCTGCATGGAGCACAAGGCATTTGGTGGGGAAGCAGTCAAAATTAGCCGTTTCTTGCATCCTAAATCATAACTCCCTCCATCTGTACTTTCCATGCTCTTACCCAACGCCATTTGTAGACGTTTCTGCATGTTTTTCACTCTGATTTGCCTCCGTATCCTCCTCTCATTACCCTTATCCTTCGATCTCTCGCCCTTATCCTCCTCCATCTGTTTGAATCATTCCCTGATCTACTAGCATGCACCTCATGATGCATACAAACTTTCTATGCAGCATTGATCTCGTGAGGATGATCATGACCCACTACTCATAATCATTCCTTCATCACATTTTTGGGTCCAAATCAGACGGTTGGATTTTCAGAAAGCAAGAAAATCAAAGGGGCTGGCCTACTAGGTAATAGGCTTTCATGATGTATGTATGAGGAGGATGATTCGAGTCATTCTGATTCTATAATGATTGGATCATTCCCTTTCAATCCGTACTTCAACCAATCAAAATCAACATAGGTCCTATGAGCCGAAAGGTTTCATAGAGCCCATAGCCTCCATACACCCAATCCAAACCCTCCTCCTTCAATATTGCTTTTTTAAGTGTAAACAAATTAAATCATTACTCTCATATAAGAGTCATTAATGGGCATCACTCACCATAAGTGTTTTGTCTCTTTAATTTGTCTCAAAATTCTTTTTCTTTTTTTATTAAATGGAAGCCTCAACATCATTCCCACCAGCAAAATCTCCCAAAACCCTTTTCCGAACACCATAACCAAACACTCTCCCAAACACCTCCCCAGAAACAAGAGAAACAAGCTGATTCATAATCATTAGCCATGGAGAACTCGACCCAAGTGCATGAAGACCACAAATCAAAGACAAGCAAGCGATATTTGCCCCTTTTGGTGATGAATTACCTCCTCCTTTTTGTAGGTTCGGTTTCTTCTTCCCTGCTCTCCAAGTTCTATTTCAATCACAAGGGCTCAAGCAGATGGCTCTCCACATGGGTTCAATCCGCTGGGTTTCCTCTCCTTCTCTTTACCATTTACCTCCCTTATCTCCTCAAATGCACTGAGAGACGACCTTTCACTTGCTTCACTCCAAAGATCTTGATCTTGTCAATCTTCATAGGCCTCATGTTAGGCCTAAACAATCTCCTCTTCTCCTGGGGAAATTCTTATCTACCCGTTTCTACCTCATCTCTCATATTATCCTCCCAGTTGGTTTTCAATCTCATATTCTCCTTTATCATTGTCAAGCAAAAGATCACATTCTCGAATCTCAACTCTGTGACTCTCTTAACCCTGAGCTCTGTGCTCTTAGCCTTGGATTCCAGACACGACAGATCAAACGGTTTAACCAGTGCCAAATATTTCATAGGCTTCTTTTGCACAATAGGTGCCGGTTTGCTGTTTGCTCTCTATCTTCCCGTCATGGAGATGATCTACAAGAAAGTTTACTGCTACCAGATGGTGATGGAAATGCAGCTCGTGATGGAGGTCGCCGCCACGGCATTGGCGAGCACAGGGATGGCGGTGGACGGCGGATTCTCCGAAATGAAGACAGAAAGCCAAAGGGTATTCGACAAAGGGCCAACCGCGTACTGGATTACGGTGTTTTTCAACGTACTGACATGGCAGCTGTGCTTTCTGGGCACAGCAGGGATGGTGTTCTTGACATCTTCATTAACCGGAGGAATCTGCATGACAGCCTTGCTGGCCATGAACGTACTGGGAGGAGTTTTGGTGTATGGAGATGAGTTTGGAGGCGTAAAGGCGGTGTCGACAGTGCTGTGTTGTTGGGGCTTTTGCTCATATGTGTATGGTTTGTACGTGAAGACGAAGGAGGAGAAAAGAGAGGAGGAGAAAACCAATCGAAGGATGGAGATGGTTCATAGGGTAAATGATAGCGTTTGATTCTAAATAAGACATGATTGGAGATGATGATGACGGTGATGATCAGGAGGGGGGCCGAAGGACTTATGCTAGAAATTAAGATAGGGCTCAGGCCACTTTCCGAGTTTTATCTCCTAGCTATAGCTTAGCTTGTAATATCAGTTTTACTGAAGGATTTGAAAGCATGATAAACTATATTATCATTATTATAGTTATCAGTATCAATGTCATCAGCACCCAATCAAAAGTGTGGAAACAGGATTAAGCATCCGCTAGCTAAGAGCTGTATGCTAGAGATCAACAGTAATTAGAAGTTGACTTTATCACTAGTCTTCAAATCCAGTCTCGTCAGCCATGATGGAAGTTTATTTTAAGGTGGTTTTGGATAGTAAGATGAAATGAGATAATTTTATTTGAAAGATGAAAGTTGAATAAAATATTATTAAAATATTATTTTTTAATATTATTATTATTTTGAGATTTAAAAAAGTTGAATTGTTTATTATATTTTGTGTGAAAATTTAAAAAAATTATAATGATGAGATGAGATGAGATAAGATAAGATAAGATAAGATGAAACAGTACTCTCACTATATATATATATATATATAAATGTCAATTGGTGATCATATATATGTTAATTACATGATAACATATAACAGATGATCTAGTACTTAATTTTGCATGCCTGAAAAACACATTTAGTTTATTATGTAAGTGCTTATAATGTGCATGTAGATTGATCTTGATTAAAATTTTAAATCCATACAGTAGTAAATTCTTAATTATTTACTAAACTTAGTAAAAAAAAGAAAAAAACTAAAAATTGGTTCATCGGAAATTGAGTATTTTCTTAGTAATTAATAAGGAAATTAATGCAGAGGCATTTAATAAGTTCTTAATTAATTAAGTACGTACTCCAGACAATATATATATATATATATATATATATATATATATATATTTATATAAATGTGTTATTGCAAATATTAATTTTCAGCATCATCATTAAGTGATGGTGGATAACATATATATTTGTCTGTATTGCCATCCATAATTAATGGTGGATTAATACTCACGGTCCCATCACACTACTACATAATTGGATGCCTAATCAAACCCCAACTTATATATATGTAAATATATATATATATATATATATATATATATGAATCACCATGATCCCTTGATTATGTATATGATCTGATTAATTTCTAGGGAAAATTATCAACAATTGAAAGGTAATATTTAAGATGAGAAATGCTTTAACTACAAAGAAATTTTACAAAAATAAATCTATAAACTGATGTAACTTGACGTGCATGATACGTTCGATTGTAAAACTATTTCTATTGTAAAACAGATCTAATGTACCAAATCAAATTATATCTGTTTATAGATTTATTTTTATTGAATATCTTTATAACTATAACACTTCTCAATTAAGATTATCAAAGAGTAGGTGGCGGTGAAGTAATTATTGTCTTTCTTTTATAAGAAAAATAATTTGTGCATCTATGTACTTTTCTGTACTTTTAATTAATATGTAATTAATTGCATGTACGCCATAATTAACGTCTTAATTAATTGGTACATAATTAATGAGGAAGATAGCTTAATTAATACTATATTAATGGAGCGAAGTACCTGTACTGATGATCAACAGTTTAAAAGGAAAATCATATACATGCATTAATGGAAAAAATAATTAGCTCTTCTAAAATTAATAATAAATATACTTCAAATTAAAACAATTAAGAAATATTTTTGCATAAATAGTAATATTAATATATAAAATTAATTAATGATCATCAAAATGTTAAAGCTAGCACACACACATAAATATTATGCCATATTTTCTTGGGGAATATTGACTAATGGCAAGAAGATAAAAACCATGTGAAATCATAGAAATATTTTAAACCATGCATGGTGGGATCGAGATGGGGTGGTGCTTTTCTTGATCACTCAGCTGATGATCATGAAGCTAGCTAGCTTCGGAATTTATTCCCCATATGTTACTGTTTGGTCTGCATGAAAAAGATTTCTTGTTGGAGGATTTGGCCACTTGCAATTAAAACAATTTCAAGACTATTAGTGGTAATCGATCGATATATCTCTGCAAACTAAGATCAAACAGGCAATATTATTCCACTATAACTGTCGGCGTAAGATCCTATGCTAAAAAGAAATATTAACTATATAATTAAAGATATATACTATAGTTATAATAATTAATTATCTTTTAAAATACTCAGTCAATGTCCTTTTCAGGTAAAAAGAATATTCGTGTATAGATATATTATATATATTTATATATGCATCAATATTGCAATTTTTTCCACTCTGCAACCACTCTTTTGGTTCTCACGTTGTCATTAATTCTATAGAGATCAAAAGATCATGAGCAAGCTGTCATGTTTGTTTTCCTCAGAAACAAACAAGCAGTACCAGAGAAACCATAAAATATTTATAGGATATAATGAAAGAAATTAAGAAAGTGATTAATTTGTCCTCATCTTTTTGAAAAGAACTGTTCAAATTAATTTTTCCAAATCTATTAGTACTGAATGATCATAACCTATAACTAGGCTATATATACAACATAGGTTGTCGTTATATTGCTCTCTAATGTCTTTCTAATTAAGCGATCATCGCAAAGTCATGATCTGATAGACTACTAGTACTTCGATCTTTTGGTTAAAGCATTCAGAATCCAGATCCCTTTTTTTCTTTGTGGGTGCAAATGGTGGATGATCACACCATAATTAAGATAAAAAACTTATAAAAGCATGCAGCTAGGAATGATTGTAAATTAATAATGATGAACAAAAGAAAATTAATAAAAATTCATCATCCCTTTAAATTATATATCATCCTTTAATATGGTACGAAATGATTGTAAATTAAGTAGAATATAATAATAATAATTTTTCAATCTAAAAATAATGAAATAATGATGAATAGTACTTCTAAAAATATGAATTGATTTTTCCGCTTTGGGATTGGTTTGAGGTTGAGAAAAAAAGTAAGGGGTCTTGGAAGATCATGTGAAAAATGTTGGTTAATTAATTTAGACTTCTAGGAAATTCAGCTAATATAATTGGATAATATATTATAAGATAGACTGTGACATGAAAACTTGTTATCTTCCTTAGATTGTATTATTTGGACAGAAGAATTTGAATCAATCAATGTCATGATTTCAAAATCAATTCTTTTAATCCAAAACAGTGATTTGGATTTTGAAAACCCAAATCCAAAACCTTTTCACCAAATACAAACCCTTTTCCCCAAATCCCACCATCTAAATGCAACATTATTAATTAGGCTAATGCTGATAATTTTGAAATCGAGCAATGGATTAGAAGTTTTTTAACATCGACTCAAAACACCTGATTATAGAGTACTAACACATTAACTCTTTATACTACGAAACCATTTAAAATACATAACTTTTGATATATATTCAACAAGAAAAATGATAAAGCAATGTTACTCATAATCTCAAATTTATCATCGTACACATATTTGTTATCGTGGTAGATTAAAAACTTGGATCTCCTAGAGTTTTTGACCAAATTCTAGAGTCTAGAATGGTAGAGAGATCGTTATATAAAGTAGACCCCACAACATTTATTGAACATTTAATGTTATTCAAAGAATTCACTTAGGTAGCTATATATAAATATTGTGAGGTCTAATTCATGTGTCTATCTCTCTTCCATTTTAAATCCTAAAATTTAGTTAAGAATTATAGGATATTTAAATCCTATTTCAAACAACTTATATAGAATATTTGATACATAATCAACGGCCACTTAAATGATGAATCACTTAAAATATAACATAGCTAAAATCAAGAACAACATTAATTATCAGCTTTTAAACGTCATTCTCTTATGTAATATTAGTTAATTGGCAGGCAAATGAAAAATGATTATAAACCAGAATATATAACTACATAATTAAGTTGGCTTAGTGATATATAAAAGAAAAGAAAAAGGAGAGAGAAAGAGAAAATGAACAGAAGAGGATGTTTTTTAATGAAATTACAGATAAGATTTCATGAACTTTTGTTTCTTTTTCTCTTTTCCTTTCGGTTTCTTTAAGAAGTGGTTAGATTTATGTGTGTGTCTATATATATCTATATATATATATATATATATATCTATATATATATATATATTAATATTTCATTGATTAATGCCTGTTTCTTTAAGATCTAGGCCTAATCTTTACACTTGGATCCTAGTACACAAAGCTACACCTCTTTTACTTTATATTTTTCTACTAATCTTGCCTGGAGTCCTAACCAATAAAATCTTTTGACTTTAACTATTATACTAGAAGTGAGGAGAATGAGAGGGGACATGGTTGTCTGCCATTTGTATCCACCTTTAATTATCTACAAGTACTAGAAGCCAATGATAATAAAAAGGTCAACCAAAGTAAGCTTGTCCATTTTAATTATTTAAACTAACAGTTCATGACATGATCGATAATGTGTCCACACTACTAATATCATTTAGGATCATAACTATATGAAAAAACAAAGTTCTAGGTCTCGTTTGATTACACAAATCTTTTTACCTCATCTCATATAATTATGATAATTTTTTCAAATTCTTACACAAAATATAATAAAAAATTCAATTTTCCAATCTTAAAATAAAAATAATATTAAAAAATAATATTATAATAATATTTTATTCAACTTTTAACTTTCATTTCATTTCATCTCACCTATATCACCAAATTACGAGGCCTTAATCATTTAATATATAGGGTTTAAAAGTTAAAATGAAATATAGGAGAGTGGGATATCCGGATATATCGATATTTGAGAGTTGACGCTAAAAGGAGAGAAGGATCATATTATCAGAGTGAATGTAGCTTAATTGGGATAGGAGAAGAATAATTCTTTGGCTCGAAGAATTCGATAAACAAGCACTTCAAACTTGTGGTTTGCTAATTAAATTAATCATGCTCAAGCTAGTTTTTAAAATTTAAGGTGCTATTCACACAAATATATAGAAGCTCGAAATCTTATAAAAATGTCTAATGGTACCAAATTGTAAAAGGAATGATAGTTTGAAGATGAAAAATGTACATCCTCTTTATAAATATTGTCGAACAACACCATTTATTCAATTTTGGCTGTAAAGACGTAGACAAAAAAAGTTGATACAACACTTTATTGATGGTTACTTAATAAAGGGTGCATATTAACTACAATTTTTTGATAGTTTAAGGATGCAATTTGTCAATAATTAGAATACCACGTTACAAATATAGTGATATTTCGATGATCAACTGTATATTTATCTCTATTGAAGACGTACATATATAAGTACATCTTTTTAAATTCTCAAACACATGTCAAGATTTTGATGATGATGTTGTGTGTGTGTGTATATATATATATATATATATATTTATAATGTTAAGAGTTTGCACGAGTTATGTTTGTATGTGAATCAAGAACAATATTTATGCTCAAGTTTCTTTGAGATCGAACTTATGATCACTTTACACTTTAAAAAATAAGAGTCCTGACTTACTGCAGCATAAAGGGTACATGTACTTAGTTAGACAAGTGTATTGGAGTGAACAACATTAATAACAAAGAAGAAAGACAAATAAAAGCTGATTGTGATGTTGGAGCGGATCCAATTCCTCCGGCAAAAGCATGCATGCACCAGATGACTGTTTCTTTATGAGTCTGCGGTGCTCAAGGGTGCTGAGGGGGTTGGCTAGGACGAACCCTATATAGCTTGTCAGATATTCTACAAATGCTCTTTCTTAAGTTAGTGAAACAAGTATGTACACCTGGAATTATTCCCTTCTTTTATTCTTTATTCTCTAGAATATGGTATATTAAGTTGAAGATATCATCAGGTTATGTAGTTAGATATTCCATGAGATCATGTGTTAGAGCAAAGTCTTTTCTCTCTTTTTTTTCTTTTGAATTTGCCAAATGGTATCTCATGGTAACATATTAAGGACGTGTGTATATATATATATATTTACATTCCTCTTATTTCTAGCTTATTTCGTCTTTTTGCAGCGCGTACGCATCACTCTTAGCGGTTATATACGACTCCTGATCTCTATCTTTTTTATTTTCACAAATAGATCGAACATTTTCGTGAAAATTAGAACACACGATCTCATCACCTCCCCTTTGTTAGAGCAAAATCTTGAAAGTATGTGTGAAGGTCGTTGGATCAACATGCCCAAGAAAGAAGGCCTCCAAGAAGCGAAAAAGGAATTAGATAGAAGGATAAGATTAAAGTTCAAGAAATTGGAAGTGAAATAAAGTCCGTCCCAAATAGTAAGGGAGTAGGTGAGACCACACCACAAGACCGCCACGCCTCATATATGGCATGATCTGAGTGCACTTAATAACTTGGTCGATGCCATGCATATGCCTAGGACTAGGATAAGGCTATAAAAGCTCGGCTGAGCACCGACTAAATTGGAGTTAGATTCATTATTTTTTCGACTCCGACTATGATTCAGTTGGAGTTGATACTGACCTCCGTTTCCAACTCTGACACGTGTAAAATATGATCCAACTCCGACTCCATTAAGCGGAGTAAAGCTGGATTAGATATCAGATTTGGGTTGCGAAATGGGGCCATATATGTTTTTGTCCTTTTTTTAGTGGGCTTTGTTTTAAACTATGATCCAACCGATTTTTCAACCCCAATTTTTGGATTGATACGATGGGCTCCATACAAAGTCCATATTTTGGGTTGAACTATTGAAAATGTCTTTTCTAAACCCTATTTTATTTCTTTTCCAAAATCCTGTTTTGGATTTTTTTTCCTACACCCTAAACCTTATTTTTTTAAAACCCTAGGTTTAATTTTAATCTTTGTTTTAACCCCAGGTTTTATTTATTTATGGATTTTATGGTTTTAAAACTGAGTTTAATTGTTAGTATTGATTACTAACAATTACTAATTTACTACTGTCTAGTATTGACTCATTGAACTATGAGTATATCTAATTACTAATTATGTGTGGTTTATAACTATAAACAATCACTCTATATATAAATTCACACTCCATTTTTCTAATTATATGTTATTATAATAGACTATTTACATATTACTCACTATTAGCTAATCAAGTATATTATTTCTATACTAGACTATGTATGATGGTAATACTATGATATGCACATATACTAGACTATTAGTCTATTTATATTATAGTATAAATATATTATTTTATAATAATTAACACATAGTAGTATAGTATTGAATTTAACTATATAAGTTATAGACTATCAATATGAGAATATATGATCATTATATAATACATATTTTTGATAACCTACGTATACTACTATCGGAGTTGGAGGCGGATGTCGACGCGGAGTTAGAGGCTAAAGTTAGAGGTGGAGGTCAGAGTCATCGGCTCCAACTAAAAATACAAAAACAAAACCTCAGACTCAGACTCTATTTTATCAGAGCTCTAACTCCAATAGTATGAAGTCGATACCGGAGTTAGATTTTTGGAGTTTTGCGCTACCCTAATAAAAGCAATCAAGAGCCAGGTGAAAAGATTGGTCTCAAATGATCAATTTGTCACTTTGCACAGCTCACAACTTGGATATAAGGCCTCATTTGGATATAAGGCCTGGCAATTTGTGAGCTCTCAAATGATCAATACGGTACAAACAATATAAGGCCTCATTTGGATACAGAAACAGTTTCATCTCATCTTTTCTCATCTCATCATTACAAATTTTTTAAATTTTCTACACAAAATATAATAAACAATTTATTTTTTTCAAATCTCAAAATAATAATAATATTCTAACAATATTTTATTTAACTTTCAACTTTCATCTAAAACTATCTCATTTCATTTCAGTATCCAAACGGGGCCAAGACTGAGGAGGACTAAATTTTTTAATATAAACAAACTACTTGATATTGCCTTGATAATATAGGAGAGTACGTACAATTAATTATCCATTAATTAGGAGCGAACTAAGGGATTGTAATAAGTTAGAATACAATGAGATAGGAAACTTTGGCTAAAAACCCCTTATGCATGAGTACTTAGATTTAGGTTATTGTATTTTTTAAGAAATAATAATAATAATAATAATCACTTGTGATATGAATTTATAAGAATGATGATCATCTTTTAATTTTTCCATCAATCAATGTAAATTAAAAAATGTGGTCGAATCATATCATGTCACGTGACAATTTTAACCTTTTTTTAAGAATCTAATTGAATTTTTAGAAACACATAAACAACTTTGTTAAATAAAAAAGAATGATTTTGTATTTCAAAAGAAAGAAAAAAGAAAGAAAGAAAAAATAGTGAAGGTTACCAAGCCACCACAAGTGGCAATGGGTTGAAGACCATATTCTAGCCACTGTGTGTAGACAGAACAGGGGCATCTATGCAGTGGTTGGATTCTAACCACCATTGGGTGGCTAGCAAGATTTAGCCACCTCAGGGGAGAGCTAGAAACCAATCGCGTGACCATTATGTGGGTGGCCCAAGATCTAGCCACCACATGGTGGCAAAGATTGGACCCACTTGGTGGACGAGTTAGGTGGCCCGATTTGGCCATGGTGGCTTGATAGCTCGATTTGGCCACCAAATTGTAGCCATAACCCAACCATCACTAGCCATCTTTGTGGTGGCTGGAACATGACCACACACCAATTTTTTAATTTTTGATTTTTAAATATAAAATCCGTTTTAGTTATATATTTTTTAAAAGAAAGATTTAAATTGACAGGTTGTATTTTGTGATCCTATCAATGTTTTTGGCTAATGTTGATGGACGAAAAATTAATTGTGGATTCTCTTTTTCACAAACTCATACCACAAGGGGGTATTGAACTTTTTTAATAAAAATACTCAAGTTCCTAAACTTAAGTACCAAGTCACATAGGGGTTTTGGATCAAGATTACCTAGCATTTATAAGGTTGCCTAGGAAGCTTAATTCAAAGTGAAAGTCAGAAAGCAATTTGACAATGAGAATGCTAATAAGAAGTAAATGGGATAAAATATTTCAGGCCCAGATAAAAAGCCCAGCCCATCATAGGGCTGCAACATGGCTAAGGATGTCTTTATGGGTCCTTAGACTGATAACAACTGTTTGTCCGGCGATGTAATGTTGAGTTTGGGGGTGGTTTCTGGTTCTCAAAACAATGTATTAGTAGCTGGTTGTCCGTCAGTTGGTAAGGTTACATCTAAGAATACATGGGTTACATCTTCTCATGGATATGGGCCAAAGTCAAAAAAGCCTGGCCTGTGTTCAGTTTTTGATTGGGGCCCATTTGGGCCTAGGCCTCATTTGAAAAGTCCTACTACTGGGAAGGCTCTAGTATTGCCCAAGTCTGGGAGGAGGAAGAAGAACAAATGCTTGTTTGCTAGGGACTCGAACACTAACTCATCACTACTGCAAGGATGACGGCGACAGACGTGGAGCACTTTGAACCCCGATGGTATAGGTTAGTTCTCGGTGACTCCCTCTAAACATATTGTTGAGGTGTGTTCTTCTGCTGTTCTAATTAATCCTAGAGATTCGAAGTGAACTAGATCCGTGATAAGGGTTAGATCATGAGACTTATCATGCATATATCTTCTTGAAAGCTAGGGATTTTTCTTATTGTATATGTATAGCACGAAACACATTCTTATGAAAAAAAATGCATGTTGCATTGGATTAAGAAAGATGATGCAATGCTATGAATGGAAAGGGAGGAATAAAGGAAATGGAAGTTTTTGCATGAAAACATGTAAATGGCCAATGACTGAATGAAATGATACCAAAGGAAAGGGACATATTGCAATGCTGGATCGGTCCCATTGGTAGTGCACCCAATGGTGCCATTCAGATTGAAGGATTTCCTAATCCGTGGACACCGGTGGAGATCAGGTCCAAAAGACTGCTAACCCTAACACACAAGGCGTAATAGTGTGTACCGGCCAAAGGAAAGTGCAACTGATTTCGAATGCTTATGTAAATGTTTTATGTTTATTTAAATGTTTTAAGCTTGTATGACTTTTCAAAAGAAAAGAATAGTCGATGTATTTTATGTTAATTGCTTGGTGTACTACTTACTAAGTATTAGACTCACCTTTGTTTTAAATGTTTTAAACGTCCAGGAAATGTCGAAAAGGAAACTGTGGAGCAAGACATCGCCAAGGAGGGGAAGCCGGATGCCTAGCCTACCTTTAGCCTGTGTTGGGTTTGTTTATGATGTTACAAATTTTATTTTGGTTGGTTTGTAAAAATTGTTGGGACATTTCCTTTTTTAAGACTAAATGTTTTATGAACCGGGTAGATGTGTTTACCCGGGAATGACTATAGTTTTAACTTGTAATTAATGGGACCATCTCGTATTTTGATAAATAGGTTATTTTGGGACTTTCAAAAATGATATAAATGGGGAAGGTCCCTTTGCAAAATTTTTTAGTTTTCGATATAGGTTCCTTTTTATAAGCTATTGGGACTAATCACAGGATGAAAAGCAGCAACTCCTCCTACTCAAGGGCAGGGTTGTTACAAGCTTGGTACTAGAGCAAAAGGTTAAGGAGTTCTGTAGACTATAGGGGTAAAGTAGAATGAAGCCTCTCTCCCTAGAGTATGTTGAGCTCCGTAGCAAGTTTAAAATGGTATTTTCTTATTATGTGTCATGATTTTCGTTAAAATGATTGCAAGTCATGCACTTATAAATATGGTTGCACGTCTGATAAAGGCCTTTATAAGTAGCCAAACTGAGGCTCAGAGGCAAACCTAGCAGTCAACTGCCTTTGATTGATTCTGTAAACAACACCCTCCGGTATTCGATGGCAAGGGAGTGAAGTGGACGTCGATAACTGAATCGAGCAACTGGAAAAAAAATTTCATATGGTTTCATGCACGAAACAAGAGAAAGAGTTGAATTTGCCGCTTATAACTTATCTGATTGGGAAAATGGGTGGTGGAAGGCCACTTGTGGGCTAATTCAGTAGGAGTTGGGTGAGACGACTCCGATTACGTGGGCGAGATTTAAAGAGGCCTTTAATGATTGGTTCTTTCCCATGTTGGTTCGAGAAGCTAGGCCCGTGAATTTGCCAACTTGAAGTAGGGCTCTATGACAGTGAGGCAGTATGCCTCCAAATTTATAGAACTATCAAGATTCACTCCATACCTAATCCCCACTGAGTCACTGAAGGTTGAGAAGTTTGAGTGAGGACTGAACCTGAGAATCATGGATTCTTTACTTGTGCTGAACATTAGAAATTTCTCCAACCTTGAGGATCGAGCAGTGATTCTTAAAGAAAATATGTGTGTTAGAATCGAGGAATTCAATCAAAGGAAGAGGCAGTTTCAGTCCTTAGACCAAGGCAAAGGCAAGAGGCCTATGTACAATAATGCACCAAGGCCAATCCAAACCCAGAGACCTCGTCAACGTAGCTCGACAACACCTCGTCTAGCATGCCAAAGCTATGGCAAGCTTCATTCTGGGAAATGTTTGATCGGGACTAACATTTGTTTCAAGTGTGGTAAGGTGGGTCACATGGGGCGGGAGTATCCCACACTAGCTGTTCCTTTTAACCAAGAACCGAACCCGGGATAGAAGAAGCTGGCCCCGGCCCGAGTCTTTGCTCTCACCATGGATGATGTTGATGCGTCCAATGACGTGGTGATAGGTATTATTTCCTTTTTTTCACATCGTGCATTAGTGCTATTTGAGTCTGGTGCCACGAACTCTTTTATATCTCATACTTATGCTTGTTTAAGTGAGAAAACACCCGAACCTTTGGAGCATGCTATGTCTATCTCTATGCTGCTTGGAGAATGTGTGAATTTTCAGTCGATGCTTAAGGGTTGCGTGATTGAGATACAAGGTCAACATCTTCTTGTTGATTTAGTGGTGTTTGATATGGAAGAATTTGATATGATATTGGGTATAGACTGGTTGTCACAATATCATCCTTGCATGGAGTGTTTAAAGAAAGAAGTAGTCTTTAGACCTCCGGGAGAAGTAGAGTTTCGTTTCAATGTAGTGTGTAAGAGCCCTACGGCGAAAGTGATTTCCACCATGAAGACCATAACAATTTTAAAGAAGGGTTGTATGGGTTTTCCGGCTAGTTTGGTGATGCCACAACCAAGTGAAACGAAGTTGTAAGACACTGTGGTGGTGAAGGGTTCCCTGATGTATTTCCAGATGATCTACCCGGCTTGCCTCTGGATAGAGGAATCAAATTTTCTATAGATCTCATTCTGGGAAGGACGCCTATCTCTAAAGCACCATATTGGATGGCACCTATAATACTCAAGGATCAGTTGAAAAAGTTGCTAGGGTTTTATTCACCAAATGTTTCACCATGGGGTGCACCAGTTCTCTTTATAAAGAAGAAGGATGATTCGTTGCGGCTTTGTATTGATTGTCAAGAACTGAATATGATGACCACTAAGGATAGGTACCCTTTGCCATGAAATGTTGATTTGTTCGATCAACTACATGGAGCTCAAGTGTTCTCCAAAATTGATCTTCACTTGGGGTACCATCAGCTTAAAATTAAAGTAGAGGATGTTCTGAAGACCACTTTCAGGACGAGGTATGGGGACTATGAATTTCTAGTAATGTCTTTCAAATTGACTAATTCCCTACAGCTTTCATGGACTTGATGAACCGTGTATTTTGGGACTACATTAATCAATTTGTGATCATATTTATTGATGACATCCTTATTTCACGGGCACGTAGTGTTGAAAGAAGGGATTGCTATGGACCCTGCGAAAGTCAAGGCGACAATGGAATGGCCTAGACCCAAGGTTGTTCAAGAGATTTCTCGAGATTTCTCTTGCGTGGTACTACAAGAGATTTCTCAAGGGATTCTCCATCATTGCAGTCCCTATGACTAAACTAACCAGCAAAAACGAGAAGTTTGTGTGGATGCCAGAATGTGAAAGGAGTTTCCAAGAGCTGAAGGAGAGGCTCGTGACAGCTCCTATTCTTTTACTATACCTATCGGTACTGGTGGATTTGTGATATATAGTGATGCTTCTCACAAGGATCTTGGATGTGTTCTTATGTAGCACTGGAAAGTTGTAGCGTATGCATTGCGCCAACTTAAAGAGTATGAGTGAAACTGCCCAACCCATGATTTGGAGCTTGCTGCAGTTGTTTTTGCTTTAAAAATCTGGTGGCATTTTCTTTATAGGGAGAGCTGCAAGATTTATATAGACCACAAGAGTCTCAAGTATTTCTTCACTTAGAATGAGTTGAACATAAGACAACTTATATAGTTAGAGTTGCTGAAAGACTATGACTGCAGTATTAATTACCACCCTAGCAAAGCTAATGTGGTTGCAAAGGCCCTTAGTAGAAAGTCTTATTTGGGTACTCTTGCAAGTATGTATACTCCACATAAATATATTTTATTGGATATGGAGAAGCTTGGAGTTGAGAAGGCGCGAGATGTGCAAGCAAGGTTGAGTAGCTTAGTGCTTGGCCCAATAGTACTGGACTAGATTTAGGCCGCTCAAGCTGAGGATATTTGCCTTCGGGAAATAAGGAAGGAGGTGTTGGAAGGGAAGAAGCCCAACTATGTAATTTCCAATGATGGGTCTTTACGGTTTAGGGTAGGTTGTGCGCGCCAGCTAAGAAAGAAATACGAGACTTGATACTAAGAAAGGCACAAAGGTCTCTAAATACGGTGCATCCAGGCAGTACTAAAATGTATCAAGACCGACGAAAACAGTACTGGTGGAGTGGAATGAAACAAGATGTGGCCAATTATGTAGCACAGTGTTTGATATGCCAACAAGTCAAGGCCGAACATCAAAGACCTTCGGGAGCACTTCAACTGCTACCCATACCAGTTTGGCTGTGGGATGAGATTAGTATGGACTTCGTGATAGGATTCCCTAAGGAACTTGGGGGACAAGACTCCGCATGGTTGATTGTCGATAGGTCATCAAAATTGGCCCATTTCATTCCGGTCCAAATGACTTATTCGATGAGCAAACTAGCGAAGTTGTATGTCAAGGAAATAGTAAGATTACATGGGGTACCGTCGAAAATAGTCTCAGATAGGGACTCACAGTTTACATCTGCATCCTGGAGAAGTGTACAAAGGGAGCTTGGAATAGAGTTGACTTATAGTACTGCTTTTCACCCTCAAGCAGATGGGCAATCCAAGAGGACGATCCAGATTCTAGAAGATATTTTAAGAGCATGTGTCTTGGATTTTAAAGGAAGTTGGATAAAATATTTGCCTCTAGTCGAATTCACTTACAATAACTACCACCAAGGGAGCATTGACGCAGCATTGTATGAAGTTTTGTACGGGCACAAATGCAGATCACCACTTTATTAGGGTGAAGTTGGCTAGAAAAAAGATGTAGGGCTCCGAATTGATCCAGAACATGCAAGAAAAGGTAGCAATCATCATAAAAAAACTTGCATTGGCCCAAGAAAGGCAAAAGAAATATGCGGACTGCAGGTGAAAGGAACTGCACTTCGTAATGAGAGATAATTTTTTTGTGAGAGTGGCTCCAATGAAGGGGGTAATGAGATTTGGAAAGAAGGGTAAGCCAACTCCACGATACATCGCCTTGTTTGAAATTTTAGAGAGAATAGGAGTTGTGGCTTATCGACTTGCACTACCCCCGCAATTCTCAGCTATGCACAATTTTTTCCACATACCGATGCTAAGGAAGTATGTACACGACCCTTCCCATGTACTAGAGCATATGCCTCTTCAAGTGCGTGAAGACATTTCATACAAAGAAGCGCCCGCACGCATCTTAGACTAGAAGATTCAAGTACTTCACAACAAAACCATTTCGATGGTCAAAGTACTTTGGAACCACCACACCGAGCAAAAAGCTACTTGGGAGCACGAAAAAGACATGATGGATAGATATCCCTCTTTCTTCCAATGAAGTGCATACTATCTCGAGGACGAGATTATTTTAAGGGGCAGTTGTCATACCCAAGTCCTACTAGGAAAATTTATGTTATTAATTTATTTAAATGAAATTCTTCTCTATGTATTTTATTATATATGGGTCTTTATTAATGTGGTTTAAGTGTAAATTTTGTATGTTTAAATGAGATTTAGAAAGAGAAGGGAAAGAAGGGTATACTTGTATTTTACATTGTGTATTATTAAGTTAGTCTATTTTAATCCCATCCCTTGATTTGGTAGGTAGGAAAATATCCATCTTAGATTTTCATCCCCACCGTCCATTATCATAGCACAAGAAAGAAAAACAAAACAAGTCCCAAGTCCCAACCCGTGTGTCTCTCATTCACTCCCTACCATTTCGTCTCTTCCATCCCCATTTAAGAGAAACCCTACCCTCATCTCCTCAAGGAGAGGAATAACTGGGTAAACTACATTTTTTTACCCATCTTCTTGAAGATATTCATTCTTCACGAATGGCATTCGAGGTTGTTGATCTGATATTTTTTGGTTTTGTGCTCCAGCCGAGACCCTTTTTGTTCTTTAGTTCCACTCCTTCGGATTTCACTTCCATCTCTTTATTTGATGTTTAAATTCGCACCTTGGGAAGAATTTTAAATTATTTAACAAAACTTAGTTCCTAAACTATGAGGTTGGATTGATTCTAAGCCCAAAAACTGTAGCCCTTGAATTTTTGGAAATTTCGTTGTTGTCTAGATTTCGCCTCTTTGCCTTCCAATGTTTGATTTTCTCATTTGTTGCTTCTTACTCTTATTTAGTTGGGTGTGTAACTAAGTGGAAGAAGGGTAGCAATAGCCAAAATCGTGCAACCCACTGTTGAGAAGGTGAGGTGAATTTTCTGCCCTGTTTTTCATTTCAGTTGTGTAGTTTTGTAAAATTTTTGTATGGCTTTACCTTGCTTTCCTTGAGTTTAAAATTTAGGCGGTGGTCAATTATCGATACATAGGGATATTCATTTTACGAGTGTCAATATTGCATGTAAATGGTACGAAAATAATCTGTTCGTATAGGCTTTTCAAGCGACCCAAGTCTATTACTTGATTGATCCAATGAAAGGGGTTGATGAAGCTAGTGGAGAGATAAATTGGTGAGTCATACAGAAGTTTGTTCCTTGAAATATTTATGATGCAGGATTGGTAGTGGATCATTGTGACGCCCTCAAATTTTGCTTGGGATTGGACGGACATTTGAAGCGTCAGGAAATGCGAAACAAGGTTACTTGATCCCATTCATGATAGATAAAGATGCAATGTTCATAACATGCATATAGCAATATGCAGTATTCGCAGCAGATAATTTTTTTCTTTGAGCAACACTACGCACCAAACTAATAATAACTCAAATATTTAAAATATGATCCATACATACTGAAAGGATAAACATCCATGATTACAATACGGGTCTTAGAAGACAGTAATCTCAAAAGCATGGGAGATTGAGTTCCATAATTACAACACCAAATATATAACTACTGGGCTAGTTTTTCGAGTAACTGACGTAACTCGACCAACGATACCATAATATTGTCCAAAAATCTAACTAAGGAGGCCACAAACTATGCGTAGCGTCGGCGCCTCCTAATCAACATCCTCTCATCGGCCAGGCTCTGTTCCCTCTCCTCGACCTGATACATCTCCTACCATTCAGGGGGAATGGTAGTTGAGACTATCACGATGAAATTTGAATACAAATCTCAGCAAGTTAATAGAGAACTTCAACACATGTTAATGATGCATGCATGGCAATAAAGGCATGAATGCATAAAATAACTTGACGTGTAACATTAGGGCTGAACAAATAAACTATGTGCCTGCCCTAATTCAATTTATTGACCTGACCAGACAAAACTCAACCCATTTAGTTAAAAAGGAAAACAAAACAGAATAACTGAACCCATTTTATTTTTTAAACGGGTAATAACCGATACCCAATTTTGGCCTTTCATAGAATCACATCTCAGCCCTCAGGTTTCTCTCCTTTCTCCCGCTCCACGCTCACTCTCTCCCTCGTAGCGACAGCTCTCATCCTTCCAGCCTCACTCTCTCCCTCAGCCCTCGCAGCTCACTCTTTCATTCTAACTGAGTTCATTCTGTCTCCCAAGTCCTAACTCCATGGCTCTCTCATTCTCTCAGACTATATCGCATCTTCGCTTTCTCAGGTAAGGATTATTTGAAGGTTAGGTTGGGTTTGGGTTTCGGCATAATCCGTAATCCAAATAGCCACTATATGTTTGCAAATCTACAATTTACAAATGTCTTTCTCTTTCTAAATCTTTCATTTTTTTCTGGTATTTTATTCAATCTCTGTCCTTATCTTCCTCAACGTGTACAAACTCTGTGTTTTGCGCAAACAAAACAAGTTCAGCTTCCCACATCACGGGATCTTTCTCTCCTTGTGTATTTTTTTCTACCGCTCTTTCCTTGATTGCGTTGTGTTATTGTTATGTGTGCTGTTGTAAGTTATATTGGGTTACTTTTCTTTTTCTGATATGTAGTTTCTACGACCATTGATTTTCATTTCCGAGCTTCGTGCTCAGTTGCGTTGTTTTGTGATATCGTATCATATACTGTGGTTCTTTTGATTGAATGATCTGAAGCTAGGATTTCTGATCTGGGTTTTGTATCATTTGCATTATTTTTGGTCCATTTGATTGTTCCAGATGATTATTATGCTCATATTGTTCTCTCATATGGTTCTATGAGAGAACAATATTAGTAGAATTTTTTGCAAGTCGTTAAATTTTCTCTCATAGGATTCAATTCTTCTCTTGTTCTGTATGAAAGTTGAATGTAAATACTCCAAACAGATTCCAAACTTCTTTATTATCTCTGCTTTCTAATTCAATCAAAACAAGTCTTTGTAACATAAATCATGTATATAAGAAAATTTATTATTGTTCATGTTTTAGGTGACAATAAAATATCCCCGTGCAGATTTATCAATGTATTTCAACCCACTGCCAAAGTAATACCAACATCATATTGACACATGTTAACAGGTTCAATTCAAAGCAATTTAACTAAACCTAAAGCCCTGCATCCACTTAAAGCCTTGCATCTTAGAATGATTATTTTGGTCTTGCTAATTATAAGTTTAACAGTCCATTTTGCCTTTTAAAGATTGCACCAACTCTTGCTTAACATTGGTTATGGTTGTTATACATAAAGATATATGCTTATCAAACCATCTTAGCATGTGCTTTAAAATAACAGGGAGTTTCTAAGCTTTAAGATATATGGCACCTAAAACTGATGTGATGATGGTTCTGATTTTGTGATGATGGTTCTTATCTGAATTCTATTGTTTGAAGTGCTAATGAACTTATTCTGTTTTCTTTGTGTTTGTGGTGGGAATGACAGGAATGCTGCATTTTCCTAGCCAAGTACGAGGGCAAGGAAGAATTGAGGCAGCTACCATGTTCAGTGTTCTCATGTGTTCCACCTCAAGTGTGTAGATCAATGACTCCAACCTTTAAAGTATATCTTGTTGTCCTCTTTGTAAATTGTACTAGAACTCAGATTGGCCCTGCTTTGTGGCATTGTAATGAATAATACATTGTACATGGAACAGGTAGATTAATAGTACATTAATTTATATTGGAACCAAAGCATGGTGCTAGACAATAGAAAAGCAAAAGAATTATCTGGCTCAGAGTGCAGCTCAAGAATTTTTAGTTGAGCCAATACAAAGCATGCAACATAAGAAAATGTAGCATATTTCTTTTGTGATTTGGCACACCCTCCAAAACCCAGAAGGAAGAAAAATGGAAGGCAATATACTTAATTAGATTAATTTGAATACTTGGGCATTCAAGATGAAAAAGTCCAAGAATTAAAAATACCATGCATTTTGGTAGACCTGATTGGTCTATATTATTTTTATATATATTATTTATGTGTTAAAAAAATAAATTAAAATGAAAAAGAACAAAAAAGTTGGGTTGGAACACCCGATTCTTCCAAAAGCATTTTCGAGTCGACTAATCTATTAATCGGGTAATGGCTAAACGGAAGGCCTATGTTTTGGGTCGGGTCAGAAATGTGAAATTTCGAGCCAGGTTGGGTTGGGTGAATAATCCTATGTAACATGGCATAAACTGACATGACTTGAACTGAAACGTGAACTGACTTGAAACTTGACATGACATGAATTTGATTTAAATAACATGAACTTGAACTAAAACATAGACAGAACGTGAACTTAAAACATGATTGAACGTGAACTTGTATATAGCATGAACGTGAACATGAAATACATGAACTTAGAATCATGTTCAATAAGCTTGATAAATAAAAGTGACCATATGGGTGCTATATGGGTCCCTACCAATTACCGCATCCCAACACAGATATCTGCACCAACTGTGAGTGCGTTAACATACGTGCCAATTCACATGTATCTGCACTTGTTGTGGACACACATACTGTACGTATCCCATGTTAGGTATCTGTACCCACACAAGTATGTATAACATGAAATTGAAATGTGGGTAGCACCATCGGTGTTAGTGCCTTTTGCACTCCGATGACCAATTAATTAGGCCACATTCGCAGTTTGTTGATCTTTACCTTGTCAACCTAGGGATTTTCACACTAGTTTAGACATTTTAGCGTGAACAAAGGAGTCCCCCTAAGATATTGCATCATCCTAACATTTAGAGTCGTGATAGATGTAAACAGACCTGACATGACTTGAAAAGTTGTTCCCAAGATACACAAACTGTACTCGAGATGAAACGTGACATGAAACGAAATGATAGAAATCCTGACATAATGTAACATGACATGAACCTGAGATGAAAGACATAACGTTCTATGAGACAAAAATACATTTTATAGCATGATATAACATGTAATAGACAATATTTTATAACATGTCATAACATGTAATAGACTATATTTCGTAATATGGCAAACATGTAACATATTATATTTCATAACATAGCATATAGTGTAACAGAAAATATTATGTGATATGACATACATGTAACAGTTCACATTACGTAACATGATATACTTGTAACAGATAGCAATATGTTAATTACTAATAATTAGAAACATGAAAAGATGTTGATTTAGAGTAAAATTACCATTTTACCCTTTAAATGTGGGAAAATAACCATTTTACCCATTATTTAAGGATTTCATATCCTAACTCAAAAAATCATCAAAATCAAGTAAATTTTGTCCTAGATTCAAATATCAATTTAAAAAAAAATTAAAATCAAATACAACTATGCAAAACATGATAGGGCCGAAACTTCCTAATGACATTTCTCTTTGATTTTGTTGAAATTTTATCCAACTTTCAAACATATGCTCAAACCGAAATATTGTAAAAAATATCCTCCTATCTTAAGCTTAAAAACACGCTTAAAACATCCAACAAAAATATACTTCTCATAAACAAAAAATTTTTTAGTAAAAAGATCCAAACTTTTTAACTAAAATACAACTTTTGAATCTCAAGGTTTGACCTATTTCAAAACATTTCCAAGAACTCCAAAAATTTCTTTTAACATGTTCATATCACATTTCTAAGAACTAAAATGCATAAATGTCACCAAAAATCACAAAATCTCACTTGAAGTACTCGGCTCTAACACTTAGTCAAAAACAGAATTCTTTTATCAACTTGCTTGGATCAAACACTTGATCCAAGGCATACCATAATGAGATCTTCAAACCAAAACTTAAAGTAGTTTAAAAATTCGTCCTAAAGTATATCCAAGTATTAAACTTAAAATCACATGGCTAAAAATAAACCAAAACATGGATCTAGCCAAAAAATCAAACTTTTGACCCAACCGAGTATTCTCTTCCATAAAAATTCATAACTTTGAAACTATTACAAAAAAATATTCAAAATAACATCTTAACATATAGATAAAAGGCTTAGAATCATAAAATAAATATATCAAAGTCATTGGAGTAAGAATAGACTACAAAAGATCCAAAACTGTTTTTCTTCCAGTTTCTAGCCTTTTAGATCTAAGAAAATATTTCAATAAAAGCTTTGATCATGCAACTAATCTCCAAAAAAAAATCATATAAACATGTTGAAAATACTCCATAAAAGTTTCGGACCAATATTTGTCCATTAGCTTGGTCAAAAACTCCAAAATACAACACACTATCTAGATTATCATCCATATTGATATTTCCATGGTTAAAATAACTTTTGACCGATCAATGATCGTGAAATCAAATAAATAAGATACTCATAAAAACTAGACTCAAAGAAGAACAGCTTTCATAAATGAATCATTGTGAGAAAATATTTACAAGGGATCCAAAATTGGTATGCCAAAAGGCTTAGAAAAAGGCCCGATAGAGCTTCTAAGTGTTCTCTCCAAGAATGAAAATGAAATAGGATGAAGTGAGTGAAAGGATGGCTTGAATGGCTAATAAAATTCTGAAATGGGAAGTATGGGCTTGAGTGACACCTTGATGGATGGTGATTATGTGACAAAAAGGTGCAAATAGTGAGGGGGAGTGGGCTGCTACTGCTACTGTGTAGAAGGGAGGTAGTGAGGTGGATTTTCCTCTCACATTAAGGGACTATTTGGTGCTGCCAAGGGCAGAGGTTGGTCTGCCATGGGTGAGGGGAAAATTCCTCAAGAAACTTTGCCAAGATGGCCCAAATTCATGGGCCTTAATGGGCCTGAAACAAGTGGGCTTCATTTAGGGTTTAAAGAGGGTTTGGTTTGGGTTTGAGATGTTATCAAGCCCAAATCTAATTTTTCTTGACCCAATTAAATTCCAAAGTTTAAAGGGTTGGATAATGATGTCATAACATGAATTTGAGGAATTAATAGTATGTGGAAGTGATTTAATCATGCGATTAAACACAATGCTAGAAATCGAATCAAATAAGGTTTGGAGGCCAACTTTAGGGGTTTGGGAAACCGTTTAGGGTTTCGGCCTTAACCAAACTTTTGAGATTTCAATTGGATTCCAACTATTTAGGATTTCACTTGGGTTGAAACCCTCTTTGGTTTGACATAATTTGGATGGTTGGATGGAATAGGGTTTTGGTTAGGTGGCATAATCTCACACCTTGATTTCCTTCACAATCCATCTCATAGTTCCTCTTGGTACTAAGTGTGCAATACTATTCACCAAGTGTGGCTATGATCTTTCCAAGTGTCCAAATCAAACTTCTCTAACCTAATTTGGACATTCTACGCTGCAATTTTAAAAACATTGCACTAGGTGCTACTATTGAGGTTACTACTCACTTCGGGAAAGTGAAAAAGAAACTTTATACTGAAAAATCCTAAACATATACACTAAACTAATTGTGCAGTTCATTTATCAAAACTCAACCCCGAAGTGTCTCAAAATAAATAAAACACGTTTTCGAACAAGTGTTTCATCTAAAAACTGAAAATTGATTATTGCGTCATAAAATTCTAAATAATCAATTGATTCTGGCGGATACCATATCGCATTTTGACACTTCTATCTATCTCAAATAAATAAAATCATACTTTTGGCACTATAGTGAGTGGCAACACTGACTATAATGACAAAATAAAACCTACACAATTGGTTGATTCTTGAAACCTTATGGAGTTTTCGTGAGATTCCTAAAACCTAAAGAAATTCCACCATTGAATTTCTAGTGGGCTGTTACAATTACGATTATAGTGAAGATGAAGATGACAATTTGATTATAGAGGCCTACCACGAAGATGGAGAGGGTATTAATTTATTTGTTAACCTCGGTGCACTCGAACTAATCCCCTTATGAAGAGATGACGTCCCACGTACATCTCGACCCATCCATATTAAATGATCAGTGAGTTGAAAATTTTGATAAATCAGAAGAATCAAAACAAGAAGAAGAAGTCGATGAAGAAGATGATGATGAGGAAGGAGATTATGAATATGTTATTGAAAGAAATTCTAAAACAAGCATGGAAAATACATTTGGAGATAAAGAATAAAAGTACTAAATGTTTTATTTACATAGATTAGGCTATTATATTTTTCATAATTATTTCTAAACTAGTTCATTGAAAATAATAATGCTTTTCAAGGATGCTCCCAAAACAACAATGAAAAAATGTGCCTTCTCCACCAAGTCTTGTACCGGTTGAGGACTCCCCAATTCTCTTCCTGACCAAGTTGATACACAAGAGGCAGACGGCAAGTCCACACCTACCAACAAGTAAATTCTTGTTGATAATTAATTATATTTGAATACTTGGGGAGAAACTGATTTTAATAATTTTAAATATATTAGCTGATGCCTTATCATGTAGCGGTCGTGGCTTAACACGTGACCTGGCTCTGGAAAAAAATAGAAGGCACTGAAAAATCATGGTTAGCATCCCCAATAACTCCATCGGGGGTGTGGATGATAGTGCGGTGTCGCTTTCCTCCTATGTTGGAACATTAGTCTGAACTTATACACCATTTTATGTGTGGTCTTGGCAAGATGTTCCGAATGAGGTTAAGGATCACATTCGGAGTCATGTTCTGGTGAGTTTATATACCCTAGTTTTGTTAGAGATGTTTTAATTTCATATTTTTTACGCAATTCACTTCTTAGGGTGAATTCCAGCTAAATTTTGGCCTTAGCGAGGAAGTATGAACTGTGAATAAGTTGATGAATACATTATTTTGGCATCACAAAGAATGATGACAGGACCACTTCAAGAAATTTGAGACATTAGAAGAGGCTGTTGTATCCCCCTTTTCAAAAAATGAAGTTAGACAATAAGAGAAAGTGTTGTGATCTTTTTGCAAGCCCAAATTATTAGGTATTCTAGATTTTTCCCTTATAACTTATTTAAATCTATATTGGTTTCATAGATTATATTTAACATTGTTAATTTCTCCTACAACACTTAAGTTTATCAACACACAGAATAGAATGTCTTTGAAAATCCAACATTGCGCCGGTTCAAGGTCATTCCAATGCCTTGCCAATAAAATGGTAATTACTTATTAAAACTCAGTCATTTTTATCATATTCTATTTAAGTACTAATATTTTTTAAAATTACTACTGTGGCTTTGTTAGAAACGTGATGATCCTAAAAACTTCTCCCTCATTCATGTATGTTACTACTCAAACCGATGTGCACATCGAGTGGATTGATCCTGTTACCAAAGATAATTATGTAAGTGATGTCATTTTGAGTGAATAAATTATGCCAACATGTGAATGGATATTATGTTTTCTTGCTATTTCTTTAAATATGTTACATATTATGTGAATTTCTTCCTAATTATTGTAGGAAAAAATGATTTAGATGCAGTTAGCCTCTGAGGAATCTTCTCCAAGGGACCTTGACATAAGTAGGGGTGAATTCGGTCCGGTCCGGTCCGGTCCGGTTGGTCCCCAGGGGGTTTTGTGGACTGGACCAAACCTATTCGGTCCAGGATTTTTTCACCCTGAATTGGATCGAGTACTACATAGGACTGGACCAAACCGGTCTGGTCAGGTTAGGTCAGTCCACTCAGTTTGGACCATGACCAAAATGGGCCAATTAGCCCAATCCAAATCTGGTTTTTTTTTTTTTTTCTTTTTGCCCAATTTCAATTATTTTCGGCCCACTTCGCATTTTGTACATTTTTAAGCTAAAAAAAATTGCTCTTGAAAAAAAATGATAAAATAGTTAATGATAGGATTAGGTTAGATAAAAAATATATAAATAATTATATAAAATTATTATATAAATAATATATATAAATAATAAAATATATATTTTTTATTTTCATTCGGTTAGGTCCAGGGTGAAAACCCATCGACCGGGATCGGACCGAAAACATTCGGTCCTATAAAATTTGGACCAAGACCGACCGAACCAAGTCCCAGGTAGGTTTGTTGCGGACCGAAATGGCCAGTCCGGTCTGTTTCTCTGGTCCGGACCAGCCAAATCTCACCCTTAAACATAATGTATTACATTTGAACATATATACTCCACAAATGTTCAAACTTATTCTGTTACGATCAAACGAATATTTCTTAATGTTCAAATGATTAAAAAAGATACGTTCGAACGTATTTATTAACCATCCAAACGTTTATTCTTTGACGTTCAAAAAATTTACCAATAACATGCGAATGGAAAATTCAAACATGACATCACAAAAGTTCGAGCGTATGTATGCTCAAACGTAAAAATCAAACGTGCAAATGAGAAATATCTAATGTTAGATATTTATCTTTCAAATGCTAATCAGTCAGGTAAACGTTCGAACATATTTCCTGTGATGAAATTTGACTATCAGCAAATCTCTTCACATTCAAACGTTGCATCTCATGGCAGACTTCCAACTGTTACAAAAAAATTTTTAGTGATGGTCATACCATAAACCGTCACAAAATACTTCTGTGACGCCTTATTGATGATGGTTATGGGAACAGTTTCAAACCATCACCAAATAGTTTCTGTGATGGTTTTCTTATTTTTGTGACAGTTTCGTCCATCACAATAAATGAAATATATTGTAGTGATATTAATTTACCTACAGTTTCGTCAATACATAACTTTGCTCGTATCTTGTGAATGCAAGTTTGCTTGCTACCTTATGATCTATTACATTATCTTGCATGAACATTAATTAAGATTATATCTATTCTATATTAAAAGCGCCAATGCAAAAAGTAATAGTGTTTTTTCGTCTTCCTTTTTTTTTCCTGTTTTACCCTTATATTTGAGATCACCAAATTCAAACTGACACTCTGTTTGAATTTGTTCAACTTCAGCCAAAAATTTATACCCACACGAAACCAAGGCAGATCCAAAGAAAATCCCTTCAAATTTCTAGAAATTCACTAAATAAATCATACTCACATATATGAAACAAAATAAAATCTAAAAGCAAAATCTAATATGTGTAGATCTAAAGAAGATAATAAAAATTTGTCAGGCCATTACAAAAATTAACACTTGGATTTCTACAAAAATAAACACAATCTGTTGAAATTTGTAAGGATTCACAAATAAAACCATACCCATATAAACAATATGTCGGCAATGAACAGAGGGTGGGTATGAGTAAAAAAATCCAAACACAAACCAAACGTAAACTCAATCTCTGAGATGTTGTAATTTCAACAAGTTCACTAAAAAATTCATACCGACGTACACAAGCACAAACCAAATTGAAAAACTATCGGTAATATGTATAGATCTAAAACACCCTTACCCCCAGATGACATGGCAGCCGTTTTCGTCGTCTTTGTTGAAATCACACCCATTGTTTTTTGTCATTTTCTGCAAGCTTTCGGTTGGTCTTCGTGGAAAGCTGATGCAACAGAGAAAAGGGAGGAGAGATTGGGACTGCGTGACGACGAGAGAATAGAATGAGATAAAGGAGAGATGATTGTGGCGGTTTTTGTCAGTGAAAGCTCCGAAGCCGGTGATTTGCTCACTAAGTTAACGGAGAGAGAAAGAGAGAGAGATATGGAAGATGGGATGTTAGGAGAGAGAGAGTTTTTGGAGAAAATTGTGACTGTAGCGCCAAAGGAGAAGAAGGAGAGAGAGAGAGAAATTTTTTAGGGTTTGGTAGTTTTTTTTTTCCTTTTTTTATTTAAATCTGGTTTGGTGGTTAAACAGTGTAAAATTGAGGAATGGGCCGCCTTATGGTGTAAAATGAGTTAATGCTAGAAATGAGTTTGGACTTAACATAGGTTATACCCTTTTCTTTTTTTCTTCTAAATTGATACCAACTATTCTTAAAAATCTAATAAAAAAAATCTTCAAAAATTAAATTTTAATGTTCTACAGCATTTTATTTCGTTTAAAATTGAGTTTTGTAAATATTTAACTGAATTCTTATACTGCCCATAAAATTGTAATAAGAAAATAAAATCTTCAAAAAATAAATTTTATTTCTTTTCAGCATTTTTTACCCTTTAATTTGTACTTTAATAACTAATCCAAATTTAATAACAATACTTGAGGAGTTTTAAAATTTGTGATGTATTAAAATTTGTTTAAATTGTTTTTTGTAGTTGTAAATGATGAAAGTTTATATTATAATTATATGATTAAATTATTTAACACTTAGTAATGTACTTTCTAAGTTTAAAATTAACACATTTATATATTTATTTTGAAAGTAATAAATATACGACATATGAAATTTACTATAATTATTAAAATTAACAATAATAGTTTTATTAATATATTTATAAATCTTCATAAAGTAAGAAAATAAATTTTATTAATAATTTAAATAGATCTACATATTTATTAAATCACTTAATGTCTTTAATATACTGTCACTTATTATATTTTATTAATAATTAGGTTCGATATTTTCAAATTTTAATATTATGTGTTGAATATTATATTTTATATTACAAACAGATCTCATATTGATAACACTATTAATAGGAAATTTTATTTCCTGCGGTATTTTATTCTGTAATTTTCCGATTGTGTAAATATTGATTTTATTTATTACATATGTTATTATTCTTAATATGTTAATATAGTCTTGTTTAACAAATACAATTATTATGTTCTGTTTTTTTTATGTGTTCTTTGTAACAGATTTGCTGCTTTAGTTCTTTGGGATTCTCTCACTACAAGAAATTTGATTTTTAGGGACGAAATTAGTTAAGGACGAACTAAATTTTGGTCTCTAAAAGTCATTTTTGGAGATGAATTTTTTATTTCGTCTCCAAAACTGCTTGAGATACAAATTTCGTTCGAACGGAAAAATATCCATTCGAACGAAATATTTTCTGACGAAAAAAATCGTCTCAAAAAGAAAAAACGTTCGAAAGGGGAAAAAATATTCAAACAACCAATTAATTATGTTCGAATAGTATATGATTTGTTCAAACAGTAATAATATTGGCAGAAAATTAAATTTGTTTTCCCGGGAAAAGTTAATAACCTTACGAACTTAAATTTATTATTTCGAAAGGAACTTTTTTTCATTAATTTGTTTATCATTATTAATTTGTACATATATTTTTAATTTTTTTTTTCCTATAAAAATGATTTATGTTATGTTAAATTATATAAATATAACTTTAAAGATAGTATTATTTTTTATATTATCATGAACGGCAAGTAAAATGAAAAAAATAAATTAAGTAGCAAACACGAGAAATAAAAACTATACATTAATTACATCTCAACTATATAATGTTCAATACAACATAAAAAAGTAAAATAATAACTAAAACGACTATTTGGTGCTGAGCAGATCAAGATCCTCTTGTAACATTTTAACGCCTCCATCCAGATCTCTAAGTTTCTCCACGATGGGCTCAACGAACTCAACAAATAGAGCTCGTACCTGATCCAAAGTAGCCCCAGGAGGCTGTCTCTCAACAGCGGCAGTAGTAGTAGAAGCTAGATCGGTGGTCAGGGTACTAGATTGTTCTAGTGCAGTCTTCCGTAAGTGCCCCTGGCTTTTGCTGAATGTGATCTTGTTGAGGGGCCCCATCTGTGGCGACCTCCGCTCAGTCACTGACACTGTAACCCCTGATCGAAGTAGGAAGTTAAATATCAGCAGTGCAAATGGTAGACTACCTCCACTTACATAGCGTGACTCTGATCGAATGCAGTAAAAGAAATACAAGGCTAGATCAATGGGGTCCCCCTGCACTATCCGCAACAAAAATCTGACTCGATCGATCCTGAAATCAGTCTTGTGTTTTTTCGGGTCGATATTATAGCCAACAATCAAGTTAAGCATTCTGAAAAATACTATACAGTTGGCCTGTCGGATCACCTTGCTCCCATCATATGGAGGAGCCCAAGGGTCTTGCACTAGATGACGCACCTGATTATCTGTGAAACCATCATCAGGTAGATCCACATCCTCACTACCATCCTCACTATCATCCGGCTCTACATTCGGGGCTCGTGTGGAGGATGCGGCCGGTGTGTCAGAATCAGATGGTGCAGCCGCTAGTCCCGAAGTAGTCGGTCTAGGATATGCGCCGACCTCGCGCCGGATGTCAAGGAACTCAGCAATAATACGAGGAGAGAAATTAATACTCACTCCCCAGACTGATAAAGTGTAGAAAAGAGCATCAGCATTCCCCTCTCCCATGGCACGGTAAAATTCACCGACCATATCTGGGTATGCAGTCCCCTGCTGCTAACAGATCAGTACCTATCCCCGCTTAGTGAAGATGGACTGTATACTCCATCCCTCCCATGAAAGATCGCAGAAGTTAAACAAAATGATCTGACGCTCGACGAGTACAAATCTTGACTTTTGAGCAGGATCTGGTCCAGTACTACTTTCACTGACCTGGTCTCTTGCACGTTTTCGTCTGGTAGATGCCATTAATATACTGTTTAACCACAAGAAAATTAAGAATATAATTATAAATATTATATTTAAAATATATTATTGAAGAATTACACTTAGATTGAATTGAATTGAAATAAACCGTTCGAACGACGAATCTTCCATTCGAACTAGTATAGTTGTTCGAATGGAAGATTCTGTCCAATCGAACAGGCAATTAATATTCGTTCGAATGGTAAGTTTTTGTTCGAACAGAAATAAATTTGTTTGACAACGTTGCGTTCGAATGGAATAGAATGCGTTCGAATGAGATCAAAGCCAAACAACCATGGCTAAGTCGACTCAACCATGGCTAAGGAGTGAATCTAGATCACTTATACCGATTAAATATCCATTATATTGATCAACTACACCAAAATGGGGGATTTCGAATCCGAAATCCCCCCTCCCAAACAAAGCTCATTAATCCCAAAAAAAGTAACAATAGAGGCTCATACCTCTTAGAAGCGAAAAATGCGTTGTTCCTACGGCGGTTGAGTGGCGGTTGGGGGGCGGAGATAAGGAGCGACTCGGAGGTAATCGGCGGCTTAGGGTTCGAATGCAGTGTGTGGGTTTGATGGGGATCGAACTGGGCGTATAAAGATTGTAACACTTTGTTCGAACGGAATAAAAACCCGTTTTAAAGGGATTAAAATCCGTTCGAACTTGTCAATTTCCCGTTCGAACGGTTATTATACTAATATATTTCTAATTATATTACTATACTAATGTATAATAATACTAATATTACAAAGTACAAAAGTATAAAAATAATACTAATAATAGTATTATAATGCTTTAATTTAATTAAAGTTAATATATATAGTACTATATATATAATAGTTAATATATACTTTAATATAATTAAAGTTAATATTAACTTTAATATAATTAAAGATAATACTTTAATAATAGTATTATAATATTTTAAGATACAAGTTAATATTTTAATAATACTATATTATATCTTAGTTACTGTATAGTTATAACTATTGAATGAGTTATGATAACTTTACAAGTTAATATGATTAATATATATATAGTACTTATTAGTTACTTTTGCTAGTACAATAAGTACTATATTACATCCTAGTTACTATATAGTTATAACTTTTGAATGAGTTATGATAAGTATAAAATATTTAAAATAATTAATATACTTATAGTACTTATTAATTAGTTATAAGTAGCCTAGTACAATAAGTACTATATTAAATCCTAGTTACTATATAGTTATAACTATTGAATGAGTTATGATAACTATACAAGTTAATATGATTAATATATATATATATATATTACTTATTAGTTACTTTTGCTAGTACAATAAATACTATATTACATCCTAGTTACTATATAGTTATAATTATTGAATGAGTTATGATAAGTATAAAATATTTCAGATAATTAATATGCTTATAGTACTTATTAATTAGTTATAAGTAGCCTAGTACAATAAGTACTATATTATATCCTAGTTACTATATAGTTATAACTATTGAATGAGTAATGATAACTATACAATTAGTTAATATGATTAATATATATAGTACTTATTAGTTATATAGCTAGTACAATAAGTAATATATTACATCCTAGTTACTATACTATATATTAATAGAAAGATACTATATAAGTACTATATAAGTACTATACTATATATTAATAGAAAAATACTATATAAGTACTATATAGTATGATATTGTATATTAATAGAAAAAAACTATTAATAAGTACTATAAGTAATATACTATAAGTACTATATTAGTTATTCACATGTTTTTTTTTGTTCACTTATTAATAGTAATACAATTATATATGTTAAATATATAATTTTATTTTTTGCCCAAATTGGAGAACGAATTTTATTTTTTATTTATTTAAAAAAATTTAAAATGTTAAATATTTGATGTAAAAAGAAATCCAAAAAAATACTTATTAGTATATAAAATACCAAAAAGTTGGACTTTAGTTCAAACCCAATAAAATACCGTTCGAACAATTTTATTTCGTGAAATGTGTTTGGTGAGAAACTTCGCGCCAAATACTCTGAATGTCAGTTCATTCGAACTTAAAAATTCCTCATTCGAACGAAAATATCTTTGAATCTTCTGGACATTTGAAGAATATGTCAAGAAATATTCTATTTTTTTGTACGAACTAGTAACTTTCTCGTTCGAACAAAAATTACATCGCGACAAAAATTGGCGCAATTTGAAATTTTCGTGTTCGAATGAGTAAAAGTTCCGTTCGAACGTGACTTCACATATTCAAATACCACAAACCTCCGGTTTATTTTCATTTCGTGTGAAACTTTGAGAGTTGTGGAGTGAGAGAGAGTTGTGGAGAGGTAGAGGAACACACTTGGCCTCCAAGATAAGGGATTCTTGAGAGAAATGAGAGAAGTATAAAAGGTAAGTAATACATTTTTGAATTTTTTTTTGTGTTTCAAATTTTATAGCAAGTTGATTTATTGGACATGGTTTAGGGTGATGCCATAATGTGTTTTATGGCATTGTAGGTATTGTATATTGCTATTTGGCTTGGATTGCTTAAATTTGAGGTAAAATTCCTAATTTTTTGGTTTTTGATAATTTATAGTTTTTAATAACATATGTTAATCTAGAAATGGAATATTTGTGTTTCTACAATCCCATTTACAATAGAAGGAAACTATTCTAACTTAGATATTTAATGTCATGAATTTGATATTTTCTGGATAAAGAATTTGGTCTCTGTTTCGTGTTTGGATTTTGGGAAAGTACCGTTCGAACGCTATTATTTCCCGCTCGACAGAATGAATTTAAATGCGAATCTGGGTTTGTACAGTTCGAACGGTATAATATCCGTTCGAATAGAATGAATTAAAATGAAAATGAAATAATATATATATTTTTATATATATATAACATAGGAACTGAAAACACTTAAATAACATAGGACTTAGAATATATATATAACATAGAGTTATGAAAAACTATATACATAATATAATAATAAAATATTTTACAATTATATTAAAATGAAAACTAATAAATATAACATAGGAATTGATTACATTTAGATTAATAAATAGTAGTTATAAAATATTTAATCCAAAAACTTAATAAATAATATAGAAAATATTTTAATTTACACTTAAATTAAAATGAAAATTTATAATTAATATAACATAAGAATTATTAACACTTAAATTAATAATATAATATCACATGAAATATATATAATATTGGTGATTGGTAATGTAATTTTGCACATATATTTGCTTTGCTTTCAAATTTATGCCAATAATTGTAGGAGTTGGAGTGTTTTGAATTTTAAGGTTATTTTTATACGTACTTGAACCTTAGACCCGTTCGAGAGTTGTGGCCAAAGAATTTTTTTGGGTACAACTCTTGAATTGTCCAAAGTGGACAGTTTGAGATTCTATCATCTATATGGCAGATATATTCAGTTTAAACTCTTTTGTTAGTTAATTAAAATTTTGGTTCAGTGTTTTCTTACATTCTTCGGGTATGTGGTCTGTAAGTTTTTCGGCTCATGAATAGGGTCGACGACTTATCGTGATTAACATAGTTGGAGAATTATAGGGAAATGCTGTCAAAATTTTTACTAACATTAGAATTTTTGACTGAGTATATATGCGATATAAATGATAGTTTCTCGAATGGGATAAGATCAACTACCTTATAAAATAAATGGAATACATTTGAATATACTTTTGATGGTGTTTATCCCATGAATTGGGTTTTTTGATAGACATTCGACAAATAATGGATCTTAGCAATGGATAAGAGTTGGATGCTGTTGGGAGATAGACTTGGGCGAGACTATAAGGAGTATGCACAAGGGGTGAAGTTTTTTCTAGAGTTTGCTCGCATGAGTGTTGATAGTCGAGGATATATAAGATGTCCGTGCAAGAAGTGCAAGAATCTTAGTTCTTATAATTTTATGGTAGTGGAGGATCATTTATTTGTAAATGGAATCGATCCTAAATACTCATCTTAGGTCTTACATGGCGAATAATTTTTCAAAGGAGTTAGATTTAGCAGTCAGACCAATCAAGTAGAGGAGGGTAATGAAACCGACATAAAGGACATTAATGTGGATGATCCTGATGACAGTGACGATAATGGAGAGGATATGACTAAGATGTTAGGTGATCTGGGTGCAGGAATGTTTGGGATGAAGGATGGAGAAGGAACATCTGCACAATCATTTGAGAGAAATGATAACTTTGGAAGACTATGAGAGGATGCACAAAGAGAGTTGTATGAGGGGTGCACTCGTCATAGCAAGTTGTCTTTTATGGTGAGGTTACTTCATATTAAGTCTATTTGTTGTATTTCTGCCAAAACTATCGACATGTTACTTGAATTATTTAAAGAGGCTCTTCCTTAGGATAATGTAGTACCCCGTAATTTTTATGAAGCGAGAGCTAGGATTTGATTACAACATCATCCACGTTTGTAAAAATGATTGTATTCTTTACTGACAGCAATATGCAGAATTTGACTCATGCCTAGTATGTCATAAATCAAGATGGACATCCGATAAACGTAATGTACCCCACAAAGTTTTAAGACATTTTTCGTTGATTCCTCAACTTCAAAAACTGTTTACGTCAAGGATAATTACAAAAGATATGTCGTGGCATCACATAGAAAGAGTCCAAAATGAAAACTTCCTCTCACATTCTGCAGATTCTTTACAATGGAAGAAATTTGACAAAGAGTATCCATGGTTTGCCGAAGAACCTCGCAATGTACGTCTTGGTTTAGCAATGGATGGTTTTAATCCATTTGGCAACATGAGCACTTCTCATAGTACTTGGCCTATCATATTAATACCCTATAACTTTCCACCTTGGAAGTGTATGAAAGATCCGTATTTTATGATAACTCTATTGATACCAGGGCCAAGGTTACCAGGGAATGAATTATATGTATATCTGCAACCACTGATTGCAGAGTTGAAAGAGTTGTGGGATCAGGGTGTCAATACATATGATGCAACTTTGTCGCGGGAGTTCAAGATGCATGCCGCAGTGATGTGGACAATAAATGATTTTCCAGCATATGAAAATTTGTCTGGGTGGAGCACAAAAGGTAAAATGACTTGTCCTGTTTGTAAAAAAGATACACATTCTCAGTGGTTGAGTCATGATAGGAAATTATATTTTATGGGACATCGTCGTTATTTACCACATGATCATAGATGGCGTTCAAATAGAACTATGTTTGATGGAAGGGTTGAGCATAGGTCATCGCCGCCAGAGTTGTCTGAACATGATATTATCGTGCAGTTGGGGGATGTTTCAAAAAACAGATTTGGAAAAGATACCAAGGTCATCAGCATATATGTCTATTGGATGGTATACACTCTCAAATGATGAGAGAAAAAAATTTTGTGATTGGTTCTTGACAATCAAATTACCCGATGGCTATGCTTCAAACATGTCAAGATGTGTTCGAACATATGATTGTAAGATAACTGGTCTTAAAAGTCATGATTGTCATGTATTTCTGCAGCGTCTGTTGCTGGTTGGTGTGTGTGGAAAGCTTACTCGAGATGTTCGTAAAGCTCTCACAGAATTAGGAGGATTTTTCAGAGACATTTGTAGTAGAATGTTGAAAGTTGATGCATTGTTAAAAATGGAAGCTGATATTGTAGCAATATTGTGCAAATTGGAGAGTTTGTACCCACCTTCATTCTTTGATATAATGGTTCATTTGGCTATGCACCTACCTCGTGAGGTTTTAGTCGCCGGTCCGGTTTAGTATAGATAGATGTATCCTATTGAACAATTTTTGGGAAAATTGAAGTGATCTATGGGGAATAAAGCTCGTCTAGAAGGTTTGATTGCTGATTCATATATTGATAATGAGTGGCATACCTTTTGTTCAATGTATTTTGGTGGGGTTGATACTAGATTTACAAGACCAGATTGAAATTACGAAGGTGGAAGAGAGATGGGAGTCTCATCGACATTTACCGTGTTTTCCCAGACAGTACGTCCCATAGGCGCACAAGGGGCTACGACCTATGTGGGCGAGAGTTTGAAAGAGCTCGATGGCATGTCTTGAATAATTGTGCAAAGATTGACCACTACTTGAGGTTAGTGATGATCCTCTAAATTAATCATGTATAATAATATAATATTTTTCATTGCTACAAATTAATCATTCACACGAACATGTGAAGTGAACATATACAACTACTTCGCACGAATGGTGTAACTGACGTAGAAAAAACGCATGAAGAGGAATTTGCTTCATGGTTTGAACATACGGTATTACTGTAAAGTTTCATTTTATAATACGAATTTCATACCACTAAACTCTATCATTTTTTTTATATAATAATATTTATTGATGTAGGTTGTATCGAAATATGGTAAAAATTCAAAAGAAATTTCATTAGAACTGTATGCTCTGGCATGTGGTCCGTCTAGACGGGCCATCCAGTACTCAGGATGTTTGGTGCGTGGATATAGATTTCACACAGCTGACAGAGAAAAATATAGGAAAACTCAAAATTGTGGGGTTGTAGTAGAAGGAAGTCATGGGAATGATAACATTGATTTCTATGGAATTGTGGAAGATATTATAGTGTTGAAATACGTGGGAGGATATATGGTTTGGTTGTTTAAATGTAATTGATGGGATGTCTCAAATCCTAGGTTGGGAGTGCGTAATGATGATTACTTTATGAGTGTCAATACATCTCACACATGGTATGAGAACGATCATTTCCTTCTCGCTTGCCAAGCGAATCAAGTTTTTTATTTAGATGATCCGGAATACGGAAACCTATGGCGGGTAGTGGAGAAGTTTGCACAAAGAAATGTATATGATACTATTCCAGAGACAGACGAACCTTCAGAAGAAGTTGATATTCCAGCAAATGAAGAAGCATATCAAAAAAACGAAGTAGGCATCAATCTATTTGTTGATCTCAGCCAATATGATATGGTCCCATTGCGTAGAGAAGATGTTCAACCTGAAGTAATTGATGGTGAAATATCAGAAGATTATGATTCAACTGAAGTGTCTAGCGAGGATGAGGGCGATTGGTCTAGCAAAACAGATAGTGAATGAATTTCAAACATCAATTTTTGTAGGTATTATTCTTATAAATATATCCATAACGTTTGTTTGAATAATAATTTGTTACAATTTCAAATAGATATGCCTCCTAAACATAAAGCAATACGTGTGCCATCTCCATCCATTACTGACTCCCCGTGTGGTTCACCTGCCATGAAGAGTGAGCCAACACTACCAGACTCAGAAGAAGGTATTTTATCAAATTAAATACCACAATTTATGCTCAATTTAAGTAATATATCTATAAAATAAAATTATTTAATCCAAATACTTGTTTTAATTACTGTATATATAGCTGTAGTAAGCCAGCACCGAGGTAGAGGCACTACGAGGGGTGTTTGCATAGAGAAAGTAAGGAAAGTTGGTAAAATTAAAGTTGATATTCCTGATTATCACACTGGTGCCTCTGGAGATTCGGCAACATGGCTTGCTTCTTTTGTTGGTACACTTACTCGCACGTATGCACCTATTGCTACATCCTCTTGGTCTAAAGTTCTCCAAGACGTGAAAGACCACATCAAAAATCGTTGTTTGGTAATAAGCTACATCTCAAGTAACTAAGTATTATTCATGTTACTTTTTGGATATTTCGTATTTATACTAATTGTTTATAATTATTGGAATGATGAGTTTGAACTTGATTTTGGCCGACGAGAGGATTGATTAACGGTTAAAGAGCTGATGTCGAATGCATTTCGGAGGTACAAAGGTCGATGTCATGCACATTATAAGAAGTTCAGTACTACAATAGAAGCGCGCCAAAATCCATTCCAAGCAATGCTACCAAATGAATGAGAGAAGGTTTGTGATATGTTTGAAGATCCTGCTTATCAGGTAATTTCGCTGCTATGTTTTTTTAATAGTATATTATGATAGATGTATTAAACATATAGATATAATTTTTTATTTTTTTAGCAATGGAGTACTGTGAACAAAGCAAATAGATCAAACTTAAAGATACACCATCATGCGGGTTCTCGATCTTTTCATCGTTTGTCTAACAAAATGGTAAGTTATTCTACTTCTTGTAACATATAATACACTTTTTTGATTTAAGTTCTAATATATATATATATATATATATATATATATTTTTGCAGAAAGAAGAAAGTCCTGCTGACTATGATCTGGCCCAATTGTATGCAAAATTACATAATAATTGTTATGGTGTTTGGACCAGTTCCGAAGTAGAGGCAAATTATGTAAGTTTAAGTTTCTTTAATTCCATTGTGACTATATTTTTGTTACTTATACTAACTAGTATGTTTTTGTTTTTGTAGGACAAGATGATATCTCTCAAGGAAGCTACTACGGATCCATCTGATGCATCATCTGTCAACGATGCTCGATCCTTTCTCAAGTTCTTGGATCACGTTCTGGATATTTGAGGGGCTTAGGACGTTGCGTTAAACCATCTTCAACATCATCATCCTCTTCTTGAGCCAGATCGAATGATGACAAAACTAAATAATTGGAGGAAGCAACACTTGAGATAGAACGATTGAGATCCAAGGAAAAAGAGTTGCTGACTAGATTAGATCAAGCAGCAGATCTTGAGGCAAGATTAGAAGAGAACATGCAGAAAAGATTGGAGATGGAGGTACAAAAAGTTATGCTTCAGTTACAATCATTATGTCACAAAATTCTACACCACCACCATAATTATAAAATTTATTTTTTTCTTTAAGGTTATTTCTATTATAAAGTTTCAAAACATTTGAACATTTGAACAATTGACATTTGAATTGTATTTTGTGTAATACTAATATGGTATTTTTAATTAATTTGATTTTGTTTTGTATGATTCATACCGTTCGAACGGTAAATAACCAGTTCGAACGGTAAATTACCATTTCTAAATCCATTCGAATAAACAAATACCCATTCGAACAACAAATAACCCATTCAAACGAATAACGCGAAATACAGTTCGAACGGATGTAATTTGCATTCGAACAAAAGTCATTGAACAAAATTTATTGGTTCGAACACACACACTCCTTTCGTTCGAATAGTATCAAATATTATTATTTGTTCGATTCAAAATTTTATTTCGTTCGAATGGACGGGTCGGTTCAAACTGAAAAATATTCCATTCGAACACTCCTTTCGTTCGAACAGTATCAAATATGGTTATTTGTTCGATTCAAAATTTTATTCCATTCGAATGGACGGGTTGGTTCGAACGGAAAAATATTCCATTCGAACAAGATATTGAGACGAAATTAGTTCGTTTCAACAAAAATTTCCCGTTCAAACGGTTTTGATTGGTTCGGCAAAATTTCATCCCTAAAAGTGAGTTTTGGAGACGAAATTCAAAAACATTTTGAAACAACCTTTTAGAGACAAATTAGAGACGAAATATTTTTGTCTCCAATTATTTTTTAGGACGAAATTGTGATTTTTTGAGACAATTTTTTGTCTCAAAAAATCATTTCTCTTGTAGTGCCTCACTAAAAACTAAAAAGCATTTATGAAAGTTCACATTTTATACTTCAAATATTAAAAACCTATTTGCAAACGTAAAACAGGATAAAAATTCCCTAACAATATTTTTTTTCTACTAATCACATTCCATAGTACCAAAACTCTTTTCACATATGCACCTTTTTTTTTTCTATTCAGGTGCTATAAATATATATATATATATATAGATATATAGATATATATATTATTCCCTTGGACTTCATAATGTAGTACCTTTTTAAAAATTGGCAAGCATGCATGATCAAGTTTTGTCCACACTTGTTATCTGTCAACTAATACAATAACGCCATTCGTTTTGGTTTTTTTACAGATAGATATGGTAAGGCTTGAAGCCACTGAGGGCATGAATGTGTGTAGTACCAGCGAAGCCACGTGAGCAGTCACACATCCAAGACGGTATAGTACTTAGAATGGCCCCCACTCATGATATCTGCCCACCTGTGCATGAGTGCTGCCAGCTGCTCCTTCTCCCACACCACCACTTTCTTCTTCCCTATTATACCCTCATGCATATCCCTCCACCAATATGTTGAAATGATACAATATTCTCTGTAGCTTTAGTTAGTTTAAAAAAATTGAGAAAAATACCTAAAAGGTACCCATGCATGTTACTTCCATTGTTTATATATGTTTGTTCAAACTATCCAACTGGAGGATAGAGAATGTCATTTGAAGGAGACGGCAGTGGGGGAGGAGAGGATGAACAAATGGGTTTTCTTGGTAATATAATTGCAAGCAGGGGGGTATTTTAGTGGAAAGTGTGTCTATATGTTGATGCATGCCTGTGTCTTTGACATTCATGTGCCTAGATTTGGAGTAGACGGTTGGGTGGAACAGATGCATTGAGCTGGACTTCAACTTGTGACCACCTTTGCCACGATAGAGACAGAGAGATTAGTTTTGAACTAAGAAAGAGAGACATATATTCTTCTTTGCCTGCATCTGGTTTCTCTCCCTAGCTATCCACACTTAATTTGTATGGGTTTTCTCAATTTCTAGCTTTTGCGATTTCTTGTTCATTAACCTTAAGTTTTTGTCTGTTTTGGAACCCTTAAGCTTGTTGTGTGTGTTTATATTTGATCTTGCTTGGTTTCGATCTTCTCTTTTTAGGGCCAGAAAAAGCTATCTGGTTGAATATAGAAACAAAATGGGTTACTGGAAGGAAAAGGTTGTTCCAAAGATCAAGAAGGTTTTCGACAAGACTAGTACTGGTACCAAGAAGGCTGCTGCTTCTGAGGCATGCAAGTCGTTCGACGAGTCTAAGGTGTATATATATATATATATATATATATATATATATGTAATTGCTTGCTGCTTTCAAATTTATTGCTTCTTTTATTCCGAAGATAATAGAACCATAAACTTTTTGATATACTCATGCAGGCATATATATGGAATAATTAATGCAGAACGAAACAACAACAACAAAATTCTGACATTCTTTTGATATATATATCTATGTTTGGTTTTAGGAGCAAATCAATAAGGAGTTTGAAGAGAAGAGGACTGAGCTTCAACCTAAAGTCCTCGAGATATATGATGCTTCTTCAGCAGAAATCAAGGTCAGATTATACCCAGCGAATTTGAGGCAATATATAACAGAACATAATATATATATATATCTATATTATATCTATATATATATATATATATGGACAAGGAGTAAAACTAATTAAATCAAGTTTTCAACTGCAACAGACTTTTATCAAGGAACCTAAGGAGGCAGAATTGAAGAAGAACTCTGTTGCCGTTCACAAGTTCCTAGAAGAACTCGTGAAAATCGGTACGTACGTATATTATATTATATATGATCATTTTTATTTCCATTATTGATCCCTATGTATGTTTTGTAATTTCTCAGTAACTTCTTTTTGGCTCGGACTTTATTTTAAGAACAAAGGCTAATCTCCCTAGCTAAATTATGTTCACCACATTACATACATGTACAGAATTTCCAGGATCAAAACCAGTATCTGAAGCATCTTCAAAGTTTGGGCCAGCTTTGGTTCCAGGACCAGTTCTCTTTGTCTTTGAAAAGGTATCAACATTCATAGTCACAGAAGAGAAAGTTGATGAGCCACCTCCAGAAGCAGCTACAACAACTGAAGAAGCAGGTGGCAATAAAGAAAAGGAGATGATCGTAGTTGTGGAAGAAGAGAAGAAAGAAGAAAAGAAGGAAGAGGAAGAGAAGAAAGAGGAGGTGGAGAAAATAGAAGAAGAGAAGATAGAATTGGCAGTGGAGGAGGCTGAAAAAGAAGAAGAAGCACCAGCTACAACCGAGCCTGCTGCCAAGGTGAAGGAGGGCGCTGCAGAGCCGCCAAAGCCTTGACAAACTCAAGTACGGGAACTTGCCTAAGAGTAAACTCTGTGAGAACTTTTTTTATAAAGCCAAAACGGCAATTTGTTATTGTTTGATGATTACCATCCTTAATTTTCTTGTAATATCTATTGGATTTGTTTTTATTATGGATTAATTCACCAATTAATGATTTGATTCTTTGATTTAAGTGTATATTTTTTGTGGATTTATTTGAATCATTTACAATATAATTTTTTTTTTTTTATTTATAAGAAGCTTCTTCTTTATTGCATTCATAAAATGGAATCAAGAATACAAGAGGGAATATTTCCTACATCAACAGAGGATGAGGAGGATAAAAGAGCATCCTTGGCAAGCACATGAGCTGCCTTATTACCCTCTCAACAAATGTGTAAAACTGACCAAGATTCATAAACACGTAAATGACCCTTTATATCATCAATGATCATACCAGCTGCTGACCAGTTCTCAACATTGCCGTTGATGGCTTGAGTAACTAAGAGAGAATCCCCTTCTAGTATTATCCTTTTTAGTCCCAGATGAGAACAAAAACAGGCTGCTTCCATAGCTCCAATAGATTCTGCTAGCAAAGGGTCAGGATATAGTGACCTGAATTGTCTTGATGTTGCCAAAACCAGCCCATTCCAATCTCTTACAATCAGACCAATACCAATTTTGCATTTATATTTGTCAATAGCTGCATCCCAATTAATTTTGAAAACCTGAGGAGGCGGGGGTACCCAAGTAGAGTTTGTCTGAAGTTGATGTCGAGGCTTGTCCACTTCCTGGGAGTGCAGAGCCAACAAGTCTTTTAGAATAGACTTTCCCTGCTCAGCAACTGAATTTGGATCCTTAAATTCTTTTTGGAAGACATAGGCATTCCTTCTCCACCAAATTCTCTTACTAACCACTGCTAACTCTTCCACAAGTTCCTGTTCCCCAACTGAATCCAGCTCTAAAAATAGGTCCCTGATGGAAAAAAAATTGGATGTGCTTTTTTGGATCTGTCTTGAACATTGATGCCAGACATCTTGAGTAGCAGGGCATGTCCACAAAGCATGCATGACTGTTTCTTCTTCTCGAAAGCAGATCGGGCAGCTTGGTTGTTCAATGATCTTCTTCTTGTGCAGATTGGAATTGGTTGGCAAAGCCTCATTGCAGGCCCTCCATAGAAATATAATTAAACAGAACAAATAGGTAATGAGAGGATGATGAATATATAAAAGGATATTAACAAATAACAATCCTCATTTACAAATTAATGGATTAAAAATGGCTATATTTATTTGGATTTAATTCTCACTCCGTGTTTATAACAAAATTCATGGATTTGAAAGTGGAAAATAATTTATACAATCTTAGAATAGGAAAAATTTAGGACTCATGTGAAAAACCAGCTTCTTCACCATAGATCCCACTTTTTTTTAAAGGGAATGCATGAATCTTGCATATCTTAAAATTATATTTAACATTATTCTTTGAGAGTTTTAAAATTTGTGAAAGAGTAAAAAGAGATTTAGGGCGGGTTTGAGACCTCAGATGAGACATAAAATTCTTATCTGATCTCATTTTATCTCATCCTATCTTATTCTCAAACATAATTCAAATATAAAATTTTCAAACTAATCATTACAATTTTTTTAAACTAATCATTACAATTTTTTTAAACTTTCAAATAAAAAATAAAAAATAATTTTAACATTTTCAAATCCCCAAACAAAAATAATATTATAAAACTATATTCTTACAATATTTTAACTTTATAATATTTTTTATTCAATTTTTTTTCTGTCATTTTTCAAAATCTAAAAAATACTCAACTCAAACTATCTCACTACTATATTCAAAATTCTCATCTCATCTCACTCCCCAAACTAGTTGTTTGATAATATTTATTATAGTCAATAAAGATTTTGAAAATGTGTCAGTAGATTGATCTGCAAGATACTATTTACATATTTTTTTTCTTCTACTAATTAATTAAGTCTTAAAATTCGACCAAAACTGTACAGAACTTGGATAGAAAGTTATATAAGGTAAAAATATTATAGCCTTGTTCATCACTCCGATCTCAATTCTGACTTGTACGCGGCTTTAGATAAAAATAAAAATAAAAATAAAAAATTGTTTTGTTTTTAGAAATGATGACTTTTATGCATCAGAAAAATACAATTTTCCCTACATCCAAGCATGAATAATTAATGACCCTCTCCTTGGTTGTGTAAGGAAAAAAAACAAAAAACAAAAACTGAAGAGTTGGATTCAAGGATGTGGACAGTATAGCCAGTGCCATCCTCAACCAAAAGAGTTTCCAGACACCAAGTACTAATCAACGATTCGAAACTCATATATATATATATATATATATATATATATATACACACACACACATATATATATATATATATATGTCATATTCATACATGCATGGTTTTAATACATGTCAACATGTCATTTAATTATCAAAGCAGAGAATATATATTTAACGTATATTCTTGGCCTCATTCAGTAATATTTTACAGTAATTATAGAGTAAATGTCAGGAGATCGAGAAGATCCTTCTCAATATGTAATATATATACACATACAAACATACATACATATACATGTTAGAAATAATTTATTAGAGTCGCAATATGAAATAAAGAGCAAAAGCATTTACAAATTGGATTGATTGCAATTGTTCAACAAACTTTAGTAGCCTTTGGCTTTAGCTTTGGCTTTAAGTGCTATCTTTACACGTAGGAGTTAGGACACTAAGCAAAACAAGTTTGATCCCAAGATCTTACCATGCATCTTTATGTACTACAGCGATAAACATCAAGGCTATAAGTGTTATATATCACTCACCTTCCCAACGAATCTTTGTTTTGCGACATGTGGTCTTTGATAGAACAACCTTTCCTTTCTTGAACGACTTGGTACCTTCCACCTTCCCCCTTCAACTAGTCCTGCCTTATCAATTTTTTAGGAATGGTTCTCCCGTATATCTTCATTGACTAGCTAACACCAGATGCCTCTAGTTCTTTTCCTTTGTAGGGTTCTACTCACGATGACGCCACTACTCCAACTGAAATTGGCAATATTCTGCTTCCTCTATCAGTCTCTCAAGCATTACACCTACTCCCCTAGCTATTTCAATTGATGCTTCCCAAGCGTCACTACATCTGCTAGTGACACCTCTCCCCTTGAAGCATCACCTTCTTCACTCTCTATTATTCCCTTCTCCGATTGCTTAGATCCTCCAACTTCACTTTGGTCTCCTCCTAGACACACAATGGTTACTTGATGCTCACCTTCATATTGTTGTGGATCTTCCCGAGGCGCCCAAGAGTGTTTGCATCGCTCTAAATCATGATAGATCGTGCCAAGCTATGTGTGACGAAACCCAGGCCCTACAAGACAACAATGCCTATACTCTTATCCCTCGTGACCCTCACATGGGTATCATTAGTTGCAAAAGTTTCTTTAAGACTGAATTAAATGGTGACTGTACACTTGGCTGGCTTAAAGCGAGCCTAATCACTAGGGGTTTTATCCAAGTTGGCGGAGTAAATTATACTGAGATATTCTCACCAGTCATCAAACCTAGTGCGCACCATTTAGATCATCCTCAATCTCACTCTAATCAACCGTTAGGATATTCAACAATCTGACTTCAAAAATATACATTCCTTCATGGTGATCTCAAGAATTTGTCTTCATGGAGCAACCACTAGATTTTATCCATCCTACTTTGATATTCAGCTGCTTGACGTGAAAGTAACTTCCTTCATGGTGATATTCAATAATTTTTCTTCAGGGAGCAACCCCCAAATTTTATCCATCCTACTCTAGCCTCTCATCTATGCAATTTAAATAAAGCATTATATGGTCTCAAACAAGTCTCATAGGTGGTATGATAAGTTTAGTAATTTTGTTATTACTTATGAATTAATATGTAGCTCAACTGACCATCTCCTTTTATCTACCATTCATCACATAGAATACTTTTTTTATTATTATATGTTTTGACAATATACTTTTAACGAGCTCCAAATCATCTCATGTTAGTGAGTTCATTAGCATTCCCAGTACACAATTTGCCATGAACAACATTGATCCTCTACATTACTTTTTAGGAATATTTGGCACTGTTTACACCGCACGGCACCTTATTTCGTTGTATAGCTTCTCACATATGCAAGATAACGTGTATCAGTTTTATAGATATTATAAGACATCTCTTTCTTTCATCATCGTGAGATGGAGTTTCTCGTAACTCTTTATGGTAATCAGAGAGAGTTTACTGTCTGTAAGTTTTATTTCTTCATGTCCAACTCATCGTACTACTCTCCATCTTCTGCCTCTTCTATTGAATACCTATACCCCGTGGCTCAAAATGTCACTAATTGTTTCTCTTTATGCCTCACCTCCACCAACTTCCTACTTTGGAAGACAAAAATGCTCAATATATTGGAGAGCTATGATCTCCAAGGCTTCATTAAAGGGGAAATCAAATATTCACCATATCTTCTAGAGAATAACATATCTATTAACCCCATAAATGTCCAGTGGCATAAGACAGTCCACCTTGTCGAAGGCTAGATCACTGCCACACTCTCAGAAGATGTACTCGATATTGTCAGCAGTCTCAATATTGTCGTTGATGCTTGGAACGCTCTACTACATGCTTTCACCCATGACTCATCCAATCACAGCCTTGCTTTCAAGCAACGGCTCACCTCTGTCACCCAAGGTTCAGACACCAAGTCAATGTGATTTCGTCTTTTAATTGATTCGACCACTCCTTACAAGCTGACATGAACATATCCTAGGCCTTGGCTGTCATTACCATTCAGAACTCTAAGTGGTTCTCAAACTCAGCTACTATTGATCATGTCACAAGAAATTCAGGTAACCTTCATGCACTTAAACTTTATCACAGTTTAGAAAGTCTTAGGGTTTGTAATGGTGTACTTTATTGGTCACACATATTGGTAACACTTATGTTGGTTTCGGTACCTCTTCCATTCTAGTAAATGATATTCTTGTAATTCCATATCATTACAAAGAACTTACTCTTTATTAGTGAATTTACAACTGACTATCTACTCGCTGTTAAATTTGGTGGGGATGGTTTTGTGATAAAGGACAGGGCAACTCAAATAATAATGGTGAGGGGTTGTAGACGAGGTTGGTTATATGCTTTTGATGAAGCTCCAATTGCTTGTTTTTCTCGCACATTTTGCAAAGTCGGTTTTGCTTGTTGGCATCACCGTCTGGGGCACCCAAATCAGCAAGTTTTGTAGCATCTACATTCACATAAACAGATTTATATATATATATATATATATATATATATTTCAAAATCTACTTCTTCATCTATTTGTGTCAATTGTCAAATGGAAAAATCATGTCAATTATATTTTTGCCTAAAGACAACAAAAGAACCAGTCATTTTCATAAAGTGCATTGTGAATATGGGGATCAGTTCCTGTTGCTTCCTATGATAAATATAGATTTTATTCCATCTTTTACTAATGAATACATAAATTTCACCAGGTCTTTTCCCATTTGGTACAATATTGAATTGACTTCATGCTTTACGGTGTTTTCTACTATGTTGAATGCCAATTTAATGCTAAAATTCATGTGTTTCAAAGTGATGAAGGTGGGAAATTTGCTCCTCATGAGTTCATGTCCTATTTGCAATCTAAAGGGATCCATCATTAATCAGCATGCCATAAAACACCAAAGCAAAATGGAAAATCCGAACATAAGCATTGGAACATCACTGAACTTGGCCTCACTGTGATCTTTCATGCTCACCTTCCCTCATGGTTTTGGATTCACTACTTTTCTATTGTTGTATTTCTAATTAATAGATTACCCTCCAAAGCTCTTCACATGCAGTCTCTTTTCTTCCGTTTGTATAGAAGACAACTTGATTATTCCAATCTACGTGTGTTGGGATATTCTTGTTCCTTCCCTTTCCTTGGTGACTACTGGGCCTATATACTCGAGCCGAAGTCCCTACATTGTGTCCTTCTTGACTATAGCACCAAGCATAAGGGCCACCCACTAGTCGAGTTTACAACTCGCTGCATACGGTCTTCAAAGAATATATTCTCCCTTATTGTGAAGCCCCCGACCCTCCGCTTGTGATTTGGCGGTTTAGCGCTACGTTTGGACATGTAATACCAAGTTACACACTCCTTGTATTCATGATTGTTATAATCATGCTCCTAGCATGTTACTAATGTTATATTTATCTAGTCAAAATATATAAATATTATACATCAATACCAAAAGAATTTTCTGAACTTCTGAAGCATGACAGCAAATGCCATCCATAAGTCACCAAAATTAAAACCATAGTATCATAAATTACTACATACCCCAAATTGTTTCAACCGAATAAAATCACTCACCCCATTGTGGTAAAGTCGAAACACAGTAAACAGATAAACAAGGGGCCAGTAATGGGTTGATCCCTCCTTACTCATTCGGATGCGTCTGGTTGTCTTGCTCATAGACAGTACCCTCATCAAACTAGTTTGCAAAATCTGTAGTTCTGGGAAATCAGCACCATAGTGGGACTATTACGGTGAGATTTTTAAATCTCAGTAAGTTAATTTTAAAGCAAGTCTTATAAATATATGCATTGACAATTATCACATAAGTAATAGATGCATGAATTATGAAAGTTTTCAAAGGATAAAGTCCTCTAGATTCCTCATCTTTGAATTTCAAAAACTTTATTATTCATATTAACCATATTCCACAACCTCCCTGTAAGCTTCATGCGCACGCCCTGATTCCCTTTGCCAGACCTACGGGTAACGTCTGCTAGAGTGACTTTGTCTCAAGAATTAGTTAAGGCTTCGCATAACCGTCATTCACCTTAAGCTTCTCTAACTTCCACTAGCCAAGAGACAGCCTTTTGACCCAAGATCGTTACGCTCTTATGCCCAGCATCAACCCAAAAGATATCACTTCATTCTTAAGCATTCTAGAATGACTAGAGGAGTTTCACTAGGATAATGCCCAATCCCAACCCCAACTTGGAATCGTGAATCAACCCACACACTCTTCTTTTGAAAACAATGTGATCTTACAAGAATTACAGGTTATTATGTGAAATACATAAATATATAATTTACATAACCATTGTAGGAAGTATACAACACAAAAGTTGAATAATTTGCATAACTTACACATTCGTAAGTATCATCATGGAAAAAACTTGCCTGAAGTTGCTACATCACTAAAACATGTTTGACTTGTTGTCTACGAAAGAGCATGGTTAAGTTAACCTATAGTGTTGATAGTTTGTTATTAAAGAGAGTTCACACACAAATTTGAGGTTGATTAAGATGTCTGACTTTGCAAATTAGGCCCTAAGTGAAGTTTGAAATTCCAATTATTCCCCTTGGTATTTAACCTAACACCAATCAGTTTCTATCCTTTTTATATCTATTTCCATTTCTTTTGTACAAAACAAGTTCTATTATCAAATCCATCAACACAACTTTCAGTTCAAACATAACCAAGCATTCTAGATTTCTAAACACATTTCTTACAATGGTTTTTATATCATACTTCAAGTGAACCGATATCTAGGGCCATAAAACATAAGAAACACACATCAGGCTTTTGATATTACTCCAACTGAATCCATATAACAATATCATAATCAAAAGACTCAGCCTTTTCACTAATAGAAATCTTAGACCATACTTTAAATCCCAATACAAAATCACATCAACCATAAACATCATAAAAGTATCATTTTCCTTCATGAGTTCTTATCAAAACCAAATATCCAAAACTTAGTTCAAAATTAAATCTTTTGCTCTCAAAACCATATTTCTTTTAGTTATCAAAACAAAAACTCATGCACCTGAAAACTCTGACATTAATAACTTCATATCCAGCCATCAAAACTCATCATCTAGTACACTCTTGATCAGCCATTAAAACATGAAGCAAGAAAAGAACATGAGAGAATAGGCTCATTCCTCGAAGGCTAAAAATGTCTTTTGCTAGAGAAAGGTGGAAGTTTTTTGGTATGATGGTGTTTTGAGTGTGTTTGTGTTGGTGAGCTCTAGAGATTGAGAGAAAATGTCTAATGGAAATGGTTTTGTGAGTGGGCAAGCAAGGGAGAGAGAGCTTGAGAGAAAATTGAGGAGAGAATTGAATGTACCCAGTGAGCAAGAGAGAGTTTGAGAGGGCTCTAGGGTTTCTTGCATGGTCTGTGGTTGGTCTTAGGGTTGGCGTTCATCCTCATGTACATCTGTATGGTGGATTGAGAGAGTCTGGGGGTAAGAAAAACTAAACAAATGAGACTATTGTATGAGTGGGACACCCAGCCAAAGTAGAAAGTCCTTTTGTGGTTGTTAGTCCTATTTGGTCCTCCATCCCTTAGTGTAAGATATGTGTCCTAAAGCATCTTGTGCTTGACCAAGGGTGGTTTGAGGTTGAGTTTGTGGGTGGTTAGGTCTAGGTATGGTTACTATTTATGTTAAAGTGGAGGGTGACATGGCAAGGCCATGATGAGGTCTCCCCATTGGTCCATGTGGATGCCACATATCAAGCATCCAAGTGATAAGTTGTAAACTCTTAAGGAGGTGGGACTCAGACGTTTCTACTAGAATTGTTTTGTGGTCGCTACATGGCACTCTAGGATTTGCCACATAGGCATTATGTTTTTTTTTTTTTTTTAGTGAGATTCCTAAATGTTAAATCCATTCTTCCCTCAAGCCTAAGAGATCTCAAGTGGAAGTTATGAATTTCTCTATATTTAAGTAGTTACTAAATGGAGTGTTCTTCTAGGGTTTATTCTTTGCAATTCTCACACGTAATCTTCACCAACACAACTATATGGTTAAGATTTGTTACTTTGTGCTCCTTTACCAACTGGGAGTTGTTTGCTCATCCTGATGATGCTTCCTCCACTCTTCTTCCACCTTCCATTCATGATCCCCTTATTTTATCAAGCACACTTGAGCGTCTGGAGTCTCTATCACCTGCACTAAGCTTGCAAGGCCTACACCTAACAACCGTACTTTGGTCCCTTGCATGGACACGAGTCTTACAGATTCTATCCTTTCAAATCATGTTGTTTCTCCGCCTTCAGAAGTCCTCACCCGGCATCATATGCTCACTCAGGCCAAGGATGGCATTCACAAGCCAAACCCAAAGTACCAGAATTTGCATGTTGCACATGTCTCTCATGATATCCCTCTCATCCCACACACTGTTATCTTTGCTAAATACTATCGTAGAGAGCTTGTAGCTATGAATGAAAAATTAGAAGCCTTGGGCAGCAATGCTGCACAAACCTTAGTTCTTCATCAATCTCACATGAGTGTGATCCGTTGCAATTGGGTTTACAAAGTTTAACTCAAACTCAACGTCTCCCTTGAGCAATTGAAAGCTTGCTTGGTTGCCAAGCAATTTAACCAAGTTGATGAACTTGCTTTCTCTAAGACTTTCTCTATGCAAACCTGCAAGCATTCGATTTATTCTCACTGTTACCATCGTTAACTAGATCTTCATTGATAATGTCCCAACATTCCATGAAAAAAAAAGATCCAAAACCATCCATACCCGAGCTGTTATCCATTCGTATAGCATTTACATCTATCTTTAATTCTTCCATAGATGGTGGCTTGCATATATATAATTTTCCACTTGAGAGATTATAGGGGTTATAAGAGAACCAAATCTGAAGTCTTCCTGAACTATTAGAAGTAGGGGTAAAAAAAAAAAACTCGTGAACAAGTAAACTGGACCAGACCAAACCAAACCAGTGGGTTTGGTCCAATACCTGGTTTGGTTCGGTCCAGTACTAGTTTCATTTTTTTCAAAATCAGTCAAAATTTATCCGAATCTAATTTTCCTTTTTCAAACACCGGACTAAACCAGAGCAGACCGGTTCATATATATATATATATATATCAATTTTTTATATTGTATAAAATATTTTTATATGATTTTTTTATATTATATATAATATATAATTATATATAAAATAATTTTGTATTATATGATAAATTACTAACTAATATAATACTAAATTTTAAAATCCTATATAAATAACTATATATTATCACTATAGTCTATTAATAGTTATATTAATACTATATAACTATATATTATAATATATCACTATATATAGTCTATAATACAATTACAATATACTACAATATATTATCATTATATTATTATGTACTATAATATACTATATAATATATCGAAAAAATCAGACCAGACCGGATCTGACCGGACCAGACCGAAATCGATAAAACCGAAAGTACCGGTTTAGAAGTGTAATCGATGGAGTATCGGTTTTTCAAATCTCAAAACCGATATAAACCGGTTTGGTTCTAAAATATGTCCAAAACCGGACCGAACCAGACTAGTTACACCCCTAATTAGAAGTAAGAGTTACTTCAAAATAGCCCACTGCAGCCTCGTGTGTTTGTTCCAAACTTTCCAGAATTCTACCATTATCTAGTTTCATTTTTGCTGTTGGGCTTTATTCCTTCTGTCTTATGTGATATCATGAAAAAAATTGGTGTTAGCATCCTTTACCTGCAGCCATTTTATTTTTTATTTTTGTATAGAAAGTATTTATTCTTGCAGCAAACAAGTATAAAGTTATCTCTTCTTTCTACACAACTCTTGTTCCATTTGACTAGATTCATTCTCACACAACCCTACCTCTAACTCTAGAATTTCCTCTTCTAGTTTCTACATCCTCTGCTCAACTCTTCCAAATGATTGTTTATTCTAGGCTCTTAGAACTCTCTCAGACTCTTTTTAAATACCAACTTCGCTAAACCAGTCTCATAAGCTGTTTTCCTACCATGATAGTCACTAAAGGTTTACACTCCTTGGGAAGGGCCCATATATGTAAGAATTTGAATGGAGTCAGGCCATAGGAGACATGACTAAGATTTTTAGTAGCTAACATGGGACAACAATCAAAACATGTTTTTTATAGATGCTGCACCAAGACTGAGTTAGGAACATCTGTAAAAATCAATGTTCTATCCAATCTCGCTCATATTTTGTTTCTTCCTTTCCGTCCATTACACCATGAAAATTTCGGACCCAGCCACCTCCACCAAACTACAATCGTTTATGAAAAGGTTAAATGTCTTCAATGGCCACCCTCGGTTTTGACAAATCTCCCAACTTCTCAGAATTATTCCTAATAGTATTGAAGTCACTAGCCACAATCCATATTTTATTCTGTGTTTGTAGATTCTTTAGGTCTTGCCAAAGAACCTTCCTTTCTAAATAATTGCATTTAGCATTACTACAGTAAGGATAAACTCATTATGTTGATAACTCACCATGCTTGAGATAGTTTGATTGGTAATCTGTAGAGGACAAAACCCACAGTAGCCAAATGTTTCCATAAGCATCCTCATTGGAAACATAATTAGAGAAACATAACATTCTAACCAAAGACCTTGCTTGCTTTTTAACTGGTAATGAACGGTTCCAACAAAGCAATTACCTTAGGCTTATGTTTAAAAACAAGCTTTTTTAATCTACCAGTTGAAGCCATATTTCCCACCCATCTTATATTTGGGATCATTGAGATATCTAATGGAAATCGTTATGGTTGTTGCTAGATTTCTTTGTACCCTTCAACCTAATCTCCTTCTTCAACAGTACTAAATGTTTATCGAAATCAAATTCATAATCTTTTATGCTAGGAATGATTGCCTTCAACAGAGTTTTCTCATCATCTTGGTCTTCTAAGGATGAAAAAGAACTTGAACATCTCAGTCCTTGACTGATTTCTATTATAAGATTGCCATCATTGTCCTTCCTATCCTTATGCACAGATTCCACCACCACTATGTCTACAACCATAGAGATATCCTCCTTGGATTGGTTGGAGCTCTGGCAGTCCTCTTTGCCCATTTGAGATTCACACTTTTTACTACATTCACCTTCCTCTCGATCACTATCATCTTTTAGGCCGATTTTTACCACTTCTTCTAGTCTTTTTTGGTTCTCAATACTTTCATTTTGGGTTTCACACAATTGGTTTCCTTTCTTGCTGCACTGCCCAGTTTTCATCTCGTCCATTCCTTTTTCCATATTTTCCTACAAGGTATGAGGCTTAGCTTTATTGTCTGTATCCCTTCTCTCTTCCATTCCATCATTATTGGTATTTTCATATGCCTAACTGTCTTTCCCGACCACACTTTCTTTATACTATCCTTCCATATCCACCGTAGACTGACTATCTAACTTTTACATATTATTTTTTGGTCTTGTTCCTCCCTCATCTTTTCCTTTTCTGTTGCACTTCTTAGATCTCAATCCTTTGGTTTTTTATATCAATTTGCAGACACCTTGAAGATGACCCTGATGTCTACAAACCTGGCAGAATACCAAAACTTTCTCATATACAGCCCTTTTCCAAAATCCTTTCAATTTGGAAGTCCCAATCTAGAACCACATCCATCTCCACACACATCCACGCACAACTCGGCTTGTTCCATTCAGAGTTGCATTATCGGCCTTTAAGAATCGACCCATCAAATTGGCAAATATTTTCAGAAATGCTTGGAATATGAAGAGGCAGACCTAGGAGAGTATCCTCTCTTTCGTTAAATTCTGGTGTCCACTTGAACACTCGATATGCTCGCCCCTCCATTTCTCTAGTTTCTAGCCTCTCCCAAGCTTTAGCAAAGACTTCCTCCAAATTCATTCTCACCATTATGTACTTCTGATCCAATATACCAATGGAAGGGATAGAAAACAACCCCCAACATTTTGTTGATGTGAATCCTTATTCGATCAAGGGATGGTCTTCCCCATAGAAGTTTTAGCACCAGTGTGAACCGGACCTCTTTCACTTCTATTGCCATCTCCTTCTCCGAGAAGAAAAAACCCGAGCCACCTTGAACTGTGATTGGAGGTCGCATTTGAATCACCACCTTGGAGGAGACCTTCGATTTTAGACTGTCAACATAAGATTTCTTTAATTCCGATGGTCTTGCTGGCGAGATTTGGGCTGGCAAGGCCGTTGTATTCGAAATGGCCTACAGGCTCGCTATCAAGCGACTAGGGCAGATGATCATGTTCACTCAAGATGTTGTATTGTGAATTATTTCATAGCATTGATTTTACATATTCAATGACTTCTCAAGCATCACCTGTTAAAATGGAAAGCAAATTCATAGATCTAGAAATATGTGTTAGGCTTGGTCTTTTTAGTGAAATAAATAGGTTTTTTTTTTGTGATAAACAATGCTGAAACTGTTTTATTCCTCAGAAAAAGAATACATCATTGCATCATGCCAAATGACTTGGGAAACAAACTCTGGAAAAGAGTCACACCAAATCACTAGATCATCTATATGCTATGAATATCTTGCCAAACTATGGGCTACAGTGTTGGCCAAACGGCCTTTATGATGTATTGAAACTTTTGGAAATCTAAGAATCAACCTCCTTATCTCTTGAATCAAATTTCCCCATATAGACATAGAAATCTGCTCTCTGTTAAGTTCTTGAACTACCAACATGGAGCCACATTCAACTTGAAGATCAATAATACCCAACAGGAGACATATCTGAAGTCCCCTCAACACAGCCAATAGTTCAATCTCCATAGGATCATCAATCTCAACTTCTGGTTTGCTTGCTGTGAAGACCACCCTGACACCCTCATCTCGAAGAACCATACCTGCACCTGATCTACAATAGTCATGGAAAATAGCACCATCTGTGTTTAACTTCATTACTCATGTAGGTGGGGGCTGCCAACCACAATGAGGTTTGCATCCTTGCTGTTGATTCTCTATTGCAGATTGATATTCACTATAATCTGACAAAGCATTATCCAAGACTTCTACTGGTGTTAAGGTTTTCTCCTCATAGAGAAACTGATTTCTTCTATACCACAGCCCCCAAGCACATAGAAATAGTTTCTCAAATTCTCCTTGTTTATTCCTTCTGAGCAAGTGAGCCAAGATTTGCAAAAAATAAAGATAAGCTTGAAAATCTTGCAAAAAACTGAGCAGTGCCTGCAGAGCTTCTTTGAAACTTGAGCAGTATAGAAGAGCATGATTAATATCCTCTTCTTCCACATTGCACCATCTGCATTTTGCATCTTCCACCACCTTTCTTGCTTTAAGATTCTTCAGAGTTGGTAACCCATTCTTACACACCTTCCAACCAAAAATTTTTATTCTGTTAGGTACTCTCATCTTCCAAAGTTTCCTCCACCATTTCCTTTCCTCCTCCCTATATGAAACCTCACCCACATGCCCTTCTTCACACAATGACATGAACAACCTGTAAGCACTCTTTACACTATACTGACCATTAGACTCATGCTCCCATACCAAGCTGTCAGGTTGGCTCTCAACAGGTAACATAATATTCAAGACCTTGTGAGCTTCACTTTGAGGTAAAAATGTTCTAATCTTCTTTATAGCCCACCATCTTGTGTGCTCATCAATCAAATCTGCAACTGTCCAGTTTAGTTGTGCCTGAGTATAGGGCCTGAAAGTGGGATTAGTCTGTGTTTAGGTAGCCAATAGTCAGACCATATATTAATAGCCTTTTCATCTCCCATCCTCCATCTGCATCCCTTTAATAGCCAACTTTTTGCTTCCCAAATACCTCTCCATACATAAGAAGGGGCTGCACCTAGCTTAGAATCTTTAAAATTAGATGAGGGGAAATACTTTGCTTTGAAGATCCTGTGTAGCAGTGAATCCTTTTCTTTAAGAATTCTCCATCCTTGCTTAGCTAAGAGTGCTAGATTGAAAGTCTTCAGATCTTTAAACCCCATCCCCCCATTAACTTTTGATTCACACATCTTTCTCCAACTCACCCACCTTATTTTATTCTCCTTTCCCTTCTGACCCTACCAGAACTTGGCAATTAAACTTTCCAATTTAGAACATAAAGAGATAAGAAGTTCAAAACAACTCATAGTGTATGTTGGGATTGACATGTCCACAACCTTGATAAGCACCTATTTCCCTCCTTGAGACAAAATCTTCTCCTTCCACCCTTGAAGTTTCTGCCAAACCTTGTTTTTAAGCTGAGAGAAAGCTTGATGTTTTCCTTTGCCCACCATAGAAGGGAGCCCCAGATACTTGTCATAATTTTGACATTGCATCACTCCCCACAACTGCATGATCTCTGATTGTTGAGTAGCTATGACATTCTTGCTGAATACCATTGCAGTCTTGTCTTTGTTCACCTTCTGCCCAGAGGCCTTTTCTGAGATCTCTAGGAGCTGCATTATATTCAAGTTTGTTTGTAAATTGGCCCTGCAAAACAAGACACTATCATCTGCAAACATTAAGTGATTTATAATAGGAGCATTCATGCATATCCAAATCCCCTCTACTGCTCCATTCATCTCAACTTGTTGTAGCAAAGAAATAAGTCCCTCAGTGCACAATAGAAATAAGTAAGGAGAGATAGGATCCCCTTGCCTTACACCTCTAGTGGGATAAATAGGACCTTTAAGGTCCCCACTTACCAAAATGGAGAATGAAATAGTCCTCACACAAGTCATAACCAGCTCCACCCACTTAGCACCAAAACCCATTTTCTGCATTACTGCTTCAAGGAACCTCCACTCTATTCGATCATAAGCTTTGTTTATATCTAGTTTAATAGACATGAAACCCTTCTTTCCTTGCCTCTTCCTTCGAATGAAATGGACTAGCTCATAAGCTACTAGGACATTATCCGAGATTAATCTCCCTAGTACAAAAGCACACTGTGAATGTAAGATCAGGTTTGGTAAAATCTTCTTCAATCTATTTGCAATCACTTTTGACACCAACTTATAAATGACATTACAAAGGCTTATGGGTCTGAAATCAGACACTAGTTCAGCCTTATTCTTCTTGGAAATCAAAGTGACATAAGTATGGTTCAACATGGGGGGAAGCTACCAGTATTTAGAACATGTAAATTAGCACAGGTCACATCTCTTCCCACAATATGCCAAAACTTTTGATAAAATAGAGGGGCCATACCATCAAGACCAGGGGCCTTTGTGAGATTCATTTCCTTTAAAGCCACATCCACTTCTGCTGCAACAAAAGGCACATCAAGTTTTTGTTTTATATCAGTAGTAACCCTTCCAACTAGATTCTCCAAAAAATCAACACTGCCACTTTCTGTAGATGCTATGAACAGATCTTGAAAATAGTCAAGGATTACTTCATCTCTTGCTTCATCCACTTGCCAGGTCCCATTAGAATCCCTCACTCCCTTAATCATATTTTTTGGTGATGCTTTATAATGAAAAAACCTAGTATTTTTATCCCCTTCAATTAGCCATTGCACTCTCAACCTTTGTCTCCACATGATTTCCCCCCTTACCAGCCATTTATTCACCTCTGATCTAGCATTCTTAATAGCCTCATGATTAAGACTCTTAGGATCTGCATTATGAACCTTCTGGAGCATCTGCTTTGCTTTTTTCAGATTTTTCTGCACATGCCCAAAACTATTCTTGTTCCACCTCTCTAACTTATCACCACATCTACTAATCTGTTTCATCACTCCCTCCATTGTTCTTTCCCCAGCACTATCCAGCCAAGCACCCTTGATAACCTCTTGACAACTACTATCCTCCACCCACATAGCCTCAAAAAGAAATGGTCTTTTTCCCCCCTCGGTACACCTGCAGAATGCCCATGTAATTTAATGGGGGTATGGTCTGAATAAGCTGCAGTACCATGAATAACTTTAGCCATGGGAAATAAGGCCTTCCATTTAAAATTACCCAAGCATCTGTCAAGTCTCTCACTAATACATTGGTCAGGTTCTCTATTGTTACACCAAGTAAATGGAGTACCCTGAAAGCCCAGATCCATTAACTCACACTCATCAACTACAGCTTGAAAAGCTTGCATCTGTCTGTCTGAACTCTCTCTTCCTCCACTTTTCTCGTGATTGCTCAAAACCTCATTAAAGTCTCTCATCAGAAGCCAACCTTGATCTCGTGGTAATTTCAAGGACCTAATAAGATCCCAAGTTTCATGTCTCCTATGAGCCTCAGGTTGTCCATAAATCCTAGTGATAAACCAAGTTTCCCCTTCCTCAATTGTGTCATTGATGGAAGCATGAATGTGATTTTTGGAATAATTCTTAATAACCAGCTTAAACTCTTTTTTCCAGTACAGAGCCAAGTCACCACTCCTCCCCTCACTACTTACTGCCAAACAATTCTCAAAACCCAATCTGAATTTTAATCTTTCCACTACTCTTGCATGCAAATCTGGTCTCTTGTAAGAACAAGACCTTGGGATCTTCCTCTCTGACTAAGTCAGTGAGAACTCAAACTCCTCGTGGGTTCCCAAGCCCACGAGAGTTCCAACCAAGGAGATCATTGGTTTCAGCAAGGTTGTTCAACAGTCTCTGCCGATATAAAAGAGTCTTGATCAACATCTTGTAAACGAGGAGTAACAATTGTTTTCAGAATCACCTTTGGATAGCCCCAACAATCTACTTCTCTTTCTCCCTTTTGTTGATAAAGAGACACTGCTTCCTTTCTCAAGAGGACGTTTCTTCCCTCCATGCATGAAGTTGTTTTCAACTAAGTCTCCTAATAGTCGAGCACTTTTTTCCACGTATTTCGAAAGGATCATCTTGGCATCATTTTAGTCACCTGATGGACCTCATCAACCATACCTTCCTGGGCTAAAAGAGCCCTTTCATCCTCCTGGCCCACCCTGAAATTAACAGTTTCCATATTATTCAAAATACCAGTAAATCCGCTTCCCTCCAATATATCTATTACTGTGGGCTCACGCTCATCAACTTCCTGAAATAAAGGCTCTGAATCAATTTGGATTGATCTTTGCAGTAGATTGCATTGATCTTCAACCTGGTTTTGTGTAGGATTCTGCGGAACTCCTCCTTTATTCATGTTGTGCAATCCGCTGCCCATTACTAAATGATCCGTAGAATCTTCTCTGTGCTGCATGGCATTAACTGCGGCCTCTTCACCACCCTCCACCACCGCGGCCTTCCCTTTCCCCACCGGACTACTCTTAGTCGGCGAACTATTCCATACTTGACTAGAATCACGAAATCTTTGACCTTCAGGTTCTGCACGAAGCCAGCTTCCAAACTGCCTAATGCTCGTCTCCATAGGAATAGGAACTGGACACCCTTTTTCCTCATGAATAATCCTTCCACACTGCAGGCAAAAACACAGTAACTTCTCATACTAGATAGGAATCCAGGTTTTTAAACCTTGCAAAGTAATAGTCCGTCCTCTGGCCAAAGGTTTTTTCAGATTTAACAAAATTTTGACTCGCAGGAACCTACCCCACCCCACATCATCCCCATCCACTTCAACCTCTTCCACCACTCCTAAAGAACTTCCCAACCTCTCCCCACACTCCCATGACATACCAAACAGTGGTAGATTATGGAACTAGACCCATAAAATAGCATCATCAAAAGACATTTTATTAAAGCCTTCATCACAAACATTTGACCATCAAAGAACCATGGCCTTCCACTCATCACACGATTCTTATCCGCATGTGTTGTGAAAGTAATAACAAATATGTTTTTCCCCATCTCAATGAAGATGGCTGGTTTGCTTAACCTTCACACCTTTGCCATAGTAGCCTCAACTATGTTCTTCCCAATCTGCCGATCCGACCAGATCTTACTGATCAAACTCCTATCACCTTTACGGAGGACTTCAGGGATCCCCTCCTCTTCAATGTCTATAGCCGCTCCTTCCTCTTCATTCAACTGAAAGTTCTCCCACATCCCATGGAGTTTGTCTATGATAGTAACTCGGGACACCACCTCTATTCTCCAGAGAGAATCAGAGAGGAGACTTTATGCTATATATCATTGAGTAGGTTGCTTTTTTCTCTCTAATGAAGCATATATATCATTAATATAAGGAAAGCGAGATACGCGAGGAGGGGGAGGGGTGGGGGTGGGGTTCCCCAATAAACATCCCATTACAACAACTATAGTGCAAAAAAAAATCTGGTTTTGTTATCAAAAACTTGGTCCCCACCCATACCCTACAAAGAGAGCACTGTCTTAAATGACTATTTTTTACAGTTTGCACAGCTATGTGAACTGTGATGCCACCGCTGGATGTGGTGGATGTTGAAGGTGTACTTTAGTTTGTTCTCTTGAGATATTTCCTAAAGAAACTCGTATTCCCAACTTTAAGATCAAAGGTTAGGGAAAACAGAGACACAATAAGAAGATTGGCATTGAATGGTCTGCACTACGGCTGATTTTGCCTGTGACAACACATGGAGACCACGTGCTAGTGATTGTGAGATGGGGTGGGTTAGATCTAAAAGATCTTGAGGTAGCGAAACTATTGATACAATGCGTGTAGCCATCGGATGTATTATGGTGCGTGGTAGCCACATGCAAAATTAGCCGCACGAGGATCACGTGCCAAGATTTTTCACTGCGATTCCACTTCGTCCTAATAAATTGCCTATTGGGGAGTTGCGTGATGAGGCACATGTACGCACACAATCAGTCACCAGAGTGCGGTGGATCTGGCCAAAACCAAACCGATAGAAAGGAAGAATTAAAAATACTAGCAAAAAAAACTTATGAATAGACCGCCTTTGGAAAAAGAACGAAGAGGACAAGGCTTCATCCTCCTCTCTGGTAGAAACACGTGTGGGAAAGGACGAGGATATTTTGATCGAGAGAAGCGGTAGGAGGATATGCGACTTTTTGAAGGACAAAATTGAGTGGGTTGCTTTTCAAGTGAAAAGGATCTTACCTTATCGAAAAATCAAATGCATGGGTGAAATTAATAGGTGAGTTGAAGTCACGAATGGGAACACAAAGTAGATAATCACCATAACACTTCCCAAAACAAAAGTTATAACATTTCCCGAAACAAAAGCAACCAAACACCCCAATTCCATGCAATAAAAATATATTTCTCCAAATCAGAATACAAAAATACCCTAGAATACTTTCTCAGATGTTAGTGCTCTAAAACGAAGACATACTTCTTAAAAACACTAAACAAAAAGAAACCCTTTCATTGTCATGATTTCTTGAGAATTAACGGAAACAGTGGAATTTTCGAACGCAAAATCTTGTAAATATTCCCTGATCTGTCGTTTTAGGCCAGACCTCAGAAACAGTACTGTCTTGCCCACCTTGTCTCATGCACTTAGCATCCCTCAAACACTAAGTTACAGCACCTATATTCCAAAAAGCAACCTCACATCATTCAGTGAATACCATCTCAATGATGACACAATAATGCAGTCAACCATATATACCATCACTTTTTGAAGTATCCTTGCTGTTCATGTTTACCTGGAGTACTTAAATGACCACAACAGCCCCCTCAACTCTAACTACTTGAAGTACCAACAATTAATACAGAGCAAAATCCTATGCAAACGTAAAATCCAAAACAAAAGAAGCATTTCCACTCGTTATATATGTATACTGAAACTGCATGTCTGCTGCTGTTATATTTTAGTTTAAATGCTTTGAAGATCTTGCATGCATGATTGGGATGTCATTGCATTCGAAACGTATTAGGTTGTTGAGCTTCTGCAAGCATCTGAACAACTTCTCTCATGGTGGGGCGCTCCACGCTGTGCTCTTGAACACATAACATTGCGACGAAGAACACCTGCATTGCTTCATCTAGTGGAATGTCACCCGCCAGCCGTTCGTCCAGAATTTTCACAACTCTTTCTTTGCGTGAGTTAGTCTGCATCTTGACCCACTGAACAATGTCTAACCCTTCTTCACCAAAATTACCAACTGGTTTCCTTCCCGTTACGAGTTCTAGGAGTACCACCCCGAAGCTGTAGACATCACTTTTCTCGTCAACTTTCAATGTGTACGCGTATTCTGTCACAGGCAGCACAGAAAGGAAAAAGAAAAGAAAAGATAAAGACAAAGGTTTATATATAGCTGAATCGCAGAATATTAGAAAAGGAAGAAAGAAAGAAACATGCAGCCTTTTTCACCATGCAGTAAGTATACTTTAAAGAAGGGTAAATGGGTCTGTTCAAACTTCAATGTTGTGAAGTTTGAGTGGGATATCATGACTCACCACACTGTTCTTTTTACACAGAGAGAATCAGTATCAGCTCATCTCCCCAGGTAAAGTTACTGACTCTAATGTGAAAAAGAAAGGTATTTTGTGGTTTGTATATGTATTCTAAAGAGATATTGCTCTTTCTGGGGTTTAGGGAAAGCAAAGCTAAGATCCCAATCTGGATTCTTTAAGGGGGAATTCTTTGGATATATGTGCATGCTGTTATGGTCTTAGTTTTGGGTTCTGGTTGAAAAGGTTGATCGTAATACGTCTGAACGAACATGGGCTAATGGTTCCAACTTTCAAGGCATGCAAAGCTCATAGCCCGTTAGTGTGGCTGTAAGCAAAAGAAAAAGCGAAAGGAGAATTTTCCTTTGTGTTAGTGGAGGCTTTACCCTTATTGGAATGCACAGAACTATGCTTTCTGCTTTAGTACCAAGAAAAGTATATTCTAGCTATATTTTATGGAGAGTGGGAAGAAGTGTATATCCCTTTATCAATTTGCTATTTTGATCCCAAAATTGAAGAAATGAATAAGTTTCCGAAAGCATAAACGCAAGCTCTTTCCCGGGATCCCGGGTGACGGACCCATTTCGCCAAGCCAAAGACTCTAGTCACAGACTATTTTTTTTTTTTGGTGTTTTCTTTATTTTACTGCTCAATCTAAGTGATTAGGTCTTCTGATATGATGAAGCTAAAGCTTTGAGTTATGCCACAAACTGATGCATCTATGCAAAGGAAAAGAAAATAAAAGAATAAACATACCTGGAGCTATATAGCCATAAGAGCCTGCAATTGCAGACATGCACTCTGATGTTCCAGTATCTTGCAAAAACTTGGCGAGTCCAAAATCTGCCACATGAGCTTCGCAATCTGAGTTAAGTAAAATGTTGTTGGATTTGACATCCCGATGGATTATCAGAGGGGAACAATCATGGTGCAAATAACACAATCCTTTTGCGGCTTCAATGGCTATTTTAAGCCTAGTCTCCCACTTCAGATGACCACCACTCTTCCCATGCAGAACTTCGCCTAGACTTCCATTTGGCATGTACTCGTATACAAGCAAGTTGGTCTCTTTATTTGAACAAAAGGCCAGCAATCGCACAATATTCCTGTGACGGATTTTCCCCAGTGTACGTATTTCTGCAGAGAGGCCATTATCATGAGAAGAGCCTTTGCTTATTCCCAACAGCTTCTTCACAGCTACTTCCTCCCCATTTGGCATGGTTCCTGAGTACACAATCCCAGCTCCCCCTCTTCCTATAATATTATTTTCCTTTATGCATTCCAGAATGTCTTCACTGCCAAATTCTAGCTTCTGGAATGCCGTGAGCTTCCAGGAATTTGAATTCCTCCTCATCTTTCTGGTTTTTATGATTGCTAGAACAGCAAATACCAACGAGCATAGCAGGAGTCCCAAAGCAAAAATAAGCTTAAATTTTGCAGGGACTTGAGGCCTGCTGCCACCATGGTTGTGGGATTCTAATGGTGAGCTTGATAAATAGTTGCAGGGGCTCAAGTAAGGACCACAGAGCTGAGGATTACCAGCAAAGGATGTAGAGTTGAATACTGAATATTGTCCTGTTTCAGGTATTGGACCAGAGAAGTTATTGTGGGAGAAATCCGCTGATGTTAAGCTCTTCATGGACCCAATTTCCTTAGGGAGGCTCTGGTTAAGGTGGTTCCATGAGACATTGAGATAATTTAATATATGAATTTGTGAAATTTGAACAGGAATTGGGCCTGTAAACTGGTTTTGACTCAAATCCAAGGAAGTCAGCAAGAGGCAATTACCAATCTCAGGAGGGATTCTGCCTGAAAAGTTGTTTCTACTCAGATCCAAAGTTAGGATATTTTTCAACTGGCCCATGTCGAATGGAATTTCTCCCGTGAATTGGTTTCCATTTAGTAGAAGAATCTGCAATCTGGGGAAGTTTCCAATAGAAGTAGGAAGAGTCCCAGATAATCGATTATTTGAAAGATTTAGCTGGACGAGTTTCGAGGGTACCTTGCTTGTGTCCTGCGGAAGTGGCCCACTAAGATAATTATTGTACAATTCCATGAGTGATAGCTCTGGCAAGTGAAGAAACCCATTTGGTATCGAGCCAGTCAAATAATTATGACCAATTCGAACTCTTTGGAGAGTGTAACATTGGCCAAGATCATCAGGCAGAGGGCCAAACAGAAAGTTGTGTAGTAAAATCAAGATCTTCAACTTCCTTCCCAAGCATAGAGATTTAGGGACCAATCCAGTGAGCTTATTACTTGACAAATCAAGCTCAATTAGTCTACTGTTCTGACCAAGCTTGGAAGGAATGGCTCCGGTGAAGTTATTCTGCCACATTTTTAGGACTTCTAACTTGGGTAGCTCTGCAATGGCACGAGGGATCTCACCATGAAATTTGTTGATGAATAAGTTCAAGAGTGTAAGCTCATGGAGGCCTGAGAACTCCACCGGGATAGCTCCGGTTAGTGCATTATTCGAAAGATCAAGAGTTTTCAGACTACTCAGATTCCCGAGTTGAGGAGGGATCCAACCATTGAGTTGATTTATTTGCAAGAATATAGTGTCTAAGTTTATCAGATTGCCCAACTCTGGAGGAATTGGACCCTCCAGGCCACAACTTGCAAGGTCTAGATGAAACAGATTGATCAGCTTACCCAACTCTGATGGGATTCCACCGTCAAATTCGTTGTAATAACCCAAAAGAAGCTGCTGGAGATTAGTAAGATTACCAAGTTCCCTTGGTATGAACCCGCCCAATGAATTTCCTGCAAGTGAAAGATAATTGAGCTGCTTCATATCTCCATAGCTTGGAGGTATTTTCCCAGTGAAGAAATTCCCGCCAAAGTCCAAGTGTTGCAGCTTGGGAAGTTGAGTGACACCCAAAGGAAGTGAGCCATTGAAAGTGTTATCATAAGCGTCTAGCACAACAAGCTCTTTCAACTGAGAAAACTCCCAGTTCAAATCTCCACTGAACATGTTGGTGGACATGTTGAGGACCTGAAGTCTTCCTAGCTTGTGAACATCTGGCGGAAAAGAGCCGGAAAAACTGTTTGCGGCGACTGAAAGATTAACAAGGCTAACAAGTTCTGTGATTACAGGGGAGAGAGAACCAGAGATGTTGAAATTTGATATGTCTAGTGAAACGACTAGTCTGTTCGTTCTGTCACAAAGGACACCAGTCCAAGAACAAAGGGACAAGTAGTTCGATACATTCCAGCAACTTAGAGAAGGATCGAAGGACCCGAAAGCTTGTTTGAGAGAAACCAGGATTGAAGCTTGCCTTTTGAGGGATGGATAATGTGCCGAGACAGGAAGAGAAGTTGTTAGAAACATAAGAATTATAAAATAGAAGGAGACGGACCTCATATCAGAAGCAGCCATGGGAAGCTCTCTGGTATACAGGAGGTGGGTTCTAGAGAAACTAATAATTTTTATCAGATTGAAGTAAAGCAATACCACAGTTCATAGAGCTATATGTTGAGCAGGGCTGAGAGAGAGAGCCAAAGAAGACAAGCAGTGGAAGGCGAGCAAATGTATTGCAAAGCAGAGTGCTATATTAGCAGCATCCAAGGCCTTCTTCCTCTATCTGAGAGTCTATCCTGGTTTTATCTTTCACTTTATAGAAAGAAAAAGCAAAAGCAATGTTTGCTTAAAGATGAATATATTACAGCAGACCGTTTGATCATACCAATATTCAGAATTCCGTTGCTTTTGAATCCAAATGACAAAGCTGGCCCTGCTTTTCTTTCTTAAATTTTGGACCCAAATGGACAGAGAAGTCACATTTTGAATCTTCTGTACTTGGGGGTTTTTGACCAAAATGAAAATGCAAAAGAAGCAATCATAGGTAGGCAAATGCAAAATTAATTGACCCTTAAGTATTACACACTGGTAGAGCTCAGTATCCATACAGCTTAAACTGAACTACATGCAAATCTAAAGCAGGTCGATCGATGATGACAGCCGCAATTTTGGCATAATTTCTTCTTCATTTGTGATAATGGGTTTGGAAGAATAATTTGCACGAGTTGGCTTATTATTAAAATGCAGTACTGGGATTTTCCTTATTGCTTGGCAAATGTCTTTCCAGCCTCTTCCGAAATTCATGACTTAACTCATCTCATAAAAACCAATTTTACAATAGAGAATTATTCATTCATTATAAATATGTCCAAGACTTTGTCCACAAGTAATGTAGGATTATTCCTCAACACCCTCTCTCACGTGTAGGCTAGTATTTTTCCTGATCCTTATTACGGGATAAGTAATGTGGGGTCCGTTTGTCTTGTACCTTGGTTCTAATATCATGAAGAAATTCATGGCCTAACTCATATCATAAAACCGGTTCTACAAAATAGGATTGTTCATTCCTTACAAACATGCTTAAGACCTTGTTTACAGACAATGTAAGATTATTCTTCAAGACCATTACGACATACAGCTTGAGTTTATCAGGATATATAGCCTTGCAACTCTCTCCCTCTTTCTTTTCCATCTGCTCTATTTTTGTTGCTTATCATAATGAGTTTTGCTACTTATTAGTATGTGATACACAACATACCGTGAAACTACATCAATTATAAGAGAAATTAAAAAACATTAAATATATTTTATGTTAGCTGATGTGAAATTACCACTTATCTTAAAAGTTTAAATTGATTGGAAGATGTAGATTTAACTATTTACATGATCACCGGATGCAGTCAAACCCTTATCATTATGACATAAAAGGAATATTTGCATTGAGAGTGGCAGCCTAGCTAGTTAGCGAAGCTGTTGGGGATACACCCTGGCTCGTGAGAATTTTTAAGTTGTCGGTCTTTGATGACTAATAATGAGGATCATCCAAGAATTGTATCAACATAGGGCGTGCAGATAAACACACACTATTTCTGTCCTCTTAGGTGGAAAGTGAAAATTCCCTGGTCCTCGGTGTCCATCTTTCTTTCTTATTTGCTGTGAGCATAGGAATAAGTAGTAATCACCTAAGAGCCCGGCCCCCAGCCACTAAAAAACTTATACCTCAAGGTGAAAAAGAAAAAGCATCTTGCTTGATTTTGGAGCATGTTGGGGATTCATCACTTTAATCTCTCTCTCTCTCTCCCCACCCCCCGCCCTCCTGTGACCTGCATGAGTCTCTTTTATATATATATATTTTCTCCTTTCTTGGTCAATAAGTTGCAGTATAACAGGCTTAGTTTGTCCTTGAATAGAGGCATGGTAATCTCTTTTGGTTTTTTATGGGTATTTTGGCTCTATTTCTGGGGTCCTACAGATCTGGCCTTTACATTTTCTGCCTGAGGATGAGGACTCCATTTTCTGACTCTAATTTGAAAATTTTGCAGAAGAGTGCTTTCCTTTGAAGAGAGCGTGATAATATATAGGCCATGCTGCCATGGAGCCATTGAGCATTAAGAAATTATGATGTCCAAAACGCTTCCATGCATGATATACATGTTGAAAACATATATAATAAGCATCATTCATCTTCCACAAAACAGTACAACTTTTTTAAGCGCGTGTAAACTTGCTGTTTCCAAACCCTAAACATCTAATGATGATGATGTCTTTAAAGCCATGATGGTCCACCATCATCAATGTCATCACCGATGGAATCTCTTCCCTCCTCCCTTTTAGCCATATCATCTGGATCATTTGACTGGATAACGGCCACTTGATCACCTGCCAAAAAATTAAAAAAATCACCGTTGAAATTAATGATTCATTTAAAAAAAAAAAAAAACACAAGCCTAGATTTTCGAGGGTGGCAGCTCCTGTACTTGCAGAGAGGGAAAAAAAAAAAAAAAAAAGAACAAGAAAAAAAGGACAAAGCTTGGCTGCTATATATCATATGTTCAATTAAGTGCTTTTAATATTCAATAAAAAATATGTAACGCTGCACTGGAATTTTATAAAGAGTAAAAATTTCTGTTTCTCAAGCAATGTGAGATATCATACATCACTTACATTTATCTTTATCATATAGAGTATCACAATCTACCCCCCTTAAATTCCTGACGTCCTCGTCGGGTCAATCCGTCGTAGATGACATGGCTTAAGTCCAACATTTCTGATTGGAATAAACTCTAATACTATTTGTAACACCCCAATAGAAGGTCTAAATCACATGACATATACTCCAAAAGAACTAGTCAATAACACAATTAGAATCTCATTGGAACCTTATAAAAAGCAAGAACTTCTCATTTTCAAGTAATATGAGATCTCATACACCACCTATCATTATTCTTATCATATGCGATATCACAAAATATGAGCAGACATCATGGCTAGCTGCTATCACATGTTCAACAATTTGCTCTTCATCCTCAGATTTTGTTATCTCTAATCTTACAGATTGATAGAGTATCTATGGTCATAAACTTGATCTATTGTTACCATCAATCAAAGAGAAGAAGTACGCATGCATGCATGCATACGAGTCTATTAATATTTTCTTTAATTATTAAGATGCTTTAAGATCAAATTATTGTTGGAGAAGTTAGGTACCCACTAGTGGTTCATGGAAGATAAGGAAGAAAATTCTCTTTCGAAAAGATATCTAGCTATCTATTGCATCATCAGATTTTCCTTATATAATTCACATATATCTTTATTAAAGTGGCTTTCAAATTTCCTTTTCTTTAATATACAAACCAATGTGCGACCTTTAAAGTGCATGCAAATGTGAAATGCGATGATGGTGATGTACAAAACCTGTTACATCCAATCTGGTTGGTGCCTGCTGCCTAACTGAATCACCAATATCAGATTCTGATGCCTCAGCATTTGTGGAAGCTGATCTCTCACACGCTATAATATCCCTTAAAAGTCCATCTGATATCAGATCATGGACCAAGATCATGATGTACTCTTAAGTTTTTTTATCCGAAGTACTTGAAGGTTATACATGAGAGAAAATTTGATAAATGAGAGAAAAATAGATGCATGAAGTAGGTCTTACAAAATTTATCGAATATTTAATGTCATTCAAAAAATTTAAAAGGACAATATATAAATGCTATAAAATCCATTTTTTGTGTCTTTCTTTCTTTTTCTTTATATCTTCGAATTTAGACAAAACTCGGCCGGAGAGTTTGTTTTTTCTCTTAAGGGTTGTTTGGATTGAGAGAACTTCTCAACTCATCTCATCTCATCTAATCATTATAATTTTTTTCAAACTCTTATACAAATACAATAAACAATTCAACTTTTTCAAATTTGAAAACAAATATAATATTAAAAAATAATATTATAACAAGATTTTATTCAACTTTTAATATTTTATCTCATCTCATATAGTTGATGATAATCTTCTTTTTATCAACTAGATCATTTAAAGACTATGAATGAGATCATGAGATGACAGGTTCATATCATAGAGGTTCACATGACCATTTAAGTGTCTAAGCTAACTGATTAATTAGTGCATGCATCTGTACGTCATTGATTTGATCAAGTCCGTGAGTTATATTAAGGTAACCACTGAAAAAGGGGAAAGAAATAATGAGTCATGAACAACTCAACGATATTCTCAGGACCCATTTGAAATATATAGCGTTTGGTGAACCAAAAGGAATCGACTTTCAGTTCAACAGTTGTCCCTTCTGTCCCAATGGACCCAAATTCCTACTGCTGCGCATGTAGCTGCGTCGAGCAATAGATAGAAAATTAAGGTCTTAATTGTTTTTAGAAAACTTAGTTTTCAACTCATCTCATCTCATATAATCATTATATTTTTTTCAAATTTCAATACAAAATAAAATAAATAATTTAATTTTTTCAAATCTCAAAACAAAAATAATATTAAAAAATATATATTCTAATAATATTTTATTTAATTTTCAGCTTTCATCTCAACTCAATTTATCTTATCTTATCTACAAAAAAAACGAGACCATAATAAAATTTAAGATAAAGATTAGTATTTCTCGAGAGTACTGATCGTACTCCTGATCATTTCAACAAATGAGGTCACCACAAGAATTAAGAAGAAAATGTTGGAAGAAAAAGAGTACAAAAATCTTATATAAATTTAACAACCATCATGATTCATAATCTTTTCTTTATAATATGGTGGTTTTGATTGTCATAAAGTTTGACCAAGTTCATGAGCATCCTCATCCTAAATTCTCCAAAGAATATTTGTTGGTGTTGTGGTTGCTGCTGTAATTACTTTATCTCAATTAATATTCTTTTCGTACAATGATCTGATGCAATCGCTAACTTTCATGATAAAAAAGCCAATAATTGAGAGAGAGTTCCTCTTGCATGCAGCATATATGCTCGTGTTTTACAAAGCTAATTAAATGGTACTGCATGCAGGAGAGAAGTTAAGAATCTTCTTGCTTTATTTGTACTATATATGTTATTTAAGGTACAATGTAGGTGCCCCCAAAAAAGCTATCCCTCCTTGCTCCTGCCAGTTTGCATATATTTGTGAGTGCTAATATGAGCAAGTGATATGCTGGAAATTAACTTATGGTCACAAAATAATTCTAGTCATACATTGACTCAATAGTAACATCAATTTTCACGTCAAATTATTAAAGAGTAATGTTAGATATTATATATAGCCCTATGGTGCACGCCTTGCATATTCATTTGAAAAAAAGTAGAGGCCACCATAATAAAAATAATTTTTACATGTCAATATTAAATTTATCCATTTTTTTTAAAGAAAGTATATAGTACTTTTACACTGTAAGACTGCAAATATCATTTTTTATTATTTAAAAATTAACAATTTACACACAAAACTATCCTTTTTTTCCTTTTCATTTCCGCCCCCTCGGAGTTTAAATCCAATGAAATTCTAGAATTTTAAGGATGAATTGTCAACATACCCTCGTTAAATAGGTCTAAAGCAATACAAAGAAAAAATTTATAAACAACAAAAATTATAACTAAAAAATGAATAAAAATATAATATAACATAAAACAATGATTATAAAAATGAAAAAGAAAGAAAATGGAAAATAAAATAATAATAATAAAAAGGAGAACATGAAAAAGAAGCTGGCCTCCCCAAGTTGGAAGAAGGGATGGTATTTAGTTATTAAGAATGGAAGCTAGGACATTCTCCCCATCTTGATGCAACTGCACAAAGGTGGCTCCAATTCCATGGCGAGTCACAATTTGGTCATGATTAAGTAGTACCCTTGCAAACATCCAAATTGAACCACTATTAATAATTTGGATCGAGGTTCAAATATTATACATGAGTAATGTTACATATAATCGTAAAGTATACAAATGCTGCACAATCATTTTAAAAAAAAATGAGATTTACTATTAAAAAATTAATATTTTTTCATATAGATCTTATATTTACTCATTTTTTTTAATAAAATTATGCAACGCTTGCACACTCCACAAATGTAAATATCATTTCTCTATATTATACCGATTATGATAGTTTTTTTTTATTATTATTATGATAGCTCGGGTAAAACTTCAAAAAAAAAAAGTACAAATTATTTGGGGGTGTAAAAAGAAGTTTCTCAAAAAATAAATAGAAAAGAAAAATGTTGCAGAATATTTCCTTTTTATGGAATATTGTAGTAATTCATTTCCCTTGTACGATCGAATTAGTTGGTTTCCTTGTCGTTTTTATTATTTATGACAGTAGCTTTGTATGCATGTATTCAAGATGTTTTCACTACAATACATTTGGTTTTTAGTGACAGTTAAGAATTTGTGAGTCTCTAAATCGTCACTAAAAAATATTTTCTGTAACAATTTTTGAAAACCGTCACTAAAGACGGATGCGATTTTTTTTACATTCTAACGAATGAGAAAATTACGTTCGAACGTCACACATACGTTCGGATATGTGGCTACGTACATGCGAATGTGAAATTTTTTGGTGCAAACGTTCGAACATTAGTAAGTAACGTCCGAACGTTACTTATAAATTTAAATTAAATATGTTCTAATTTTAAATTTATGTGATTTTTATATTGCATAATTTGGATACAAGTCTAAAAAATTGACTTGTATACATTTATATATACACAATTTGTAAAATATAATTATATATTTATATATTTTTTAAATATTTATGTTTATATATATATATATAAACATATGTATATATTTAAATATGTATATATAATTATATACATATTTAAATATATACATATGTTTATGTATATTTGAAGTGCAGTGATTTAGTATTGAAGTTGAAAAATATGACATTAAAGAAGATTGAGAATTGTAATTAAAAAACCATAGATATATTAAATAATATTGTTCCTTACAAATATTAAAAACAAAATACATAAAATATGATAAAAGTATGTAAACAACACTCAAATAATATCGCCGTCCAGGAAAGTCGTAGCGGCCCTTACCCCTCAGTCAAGGTATCAACCTTATCTTTGAGGATATGTACACGGTGTGACATCTCGACGACAGACGCCTCTAGAGACCCGAGCCGTTCATCGATCTTACCATCGATATACGCAGTCAGCTGCGAGATCACTGCATCAACCCAAGCAGGCCGCACATCTCCTACAGATGTACTGGTCGGCTGCTGACCACTACTCCCCACACTAGAATGGGACTGCGTCGGAGGAACTAGATCCGCTACAGGGGGTGGCCGACGTCCCCTCGCCTATCCAATGCTACGTCGTTGAGTGGTCATGTCAAGGGCGCTCATCTGATCTTTGGCCAGCTCTAAAGGTTGGGTTAGCACTCCCTGAGCAAGTAGTAGCTGGCTGAGTAGGACACCGTATGGGAGGTTGTCCGTTGAGACGATGCTCGCCTCGTAACAAATCATGTCAAAAATGAGCAGGGGAAAATCTATGGCATCTCCACGTGCCACCCGTATCAAAAACTGTGCCCGAGTCCTACTAAATGTGGTCTTATGTGCTACAGGATCCACACATTTGTTGCAACTATAAGATGCAACATGCGGAAGAACGGTAGCAAATGATTTTGGTGGAAGGAGTTCGGCCTCTCAAGCTGCATGCGGTCTCTCCCGGTGAGGATGTAGAAATCCTCATCTCAGTCGTCATCCGTAGCCGAAGGGTCAGCACCCTCGACCTCTGACTGGTCTGCATCTCTGACTGATGATGCATCAAGTGGGCCAGTAGATGATGCAGAAGTGCCTACATCTACCTCAGTCGATGTCTGAACTCCTCGACGAATCCCGAGGTGGTCGGCAATGACATCGGCTGAAAACTCAAATGTCACACCACGTACAGTCATAGTGTGAAAGGATGCGTCCTGAGGCACGGAGCACATCTCCATGTATAACTCCTAAACCATAGAGGGATATGCCTTACCCCTCAATGTGCAGATATTTCCCCAGCCTGTACTGAGGAAGACATCTCTCAGGTTGGTATGCTCCCAACTGAGCTCATCGAACTCGTTGATCAGGGTCTCTCGCTCGACCATAACAGTACGAGACCCGATCCGAGCAATGTTATATAATATATTATATAACATTAATATATAATAGTAACTATTTATATGTTTTAAATATAGTATATAGTAACTATAATATATAACTATAATATATAATAGTAACTATTTATATGTTCTAAATAGACTATATAGTAACTATAATATATTATATAACATTAATATATAATAGTAACTATTTATATGTTTTAAATATAGTATATAGTAACTATAATATATTATATAACATTAATATATAATAGTAACTATTTATATGTTCTAAATAGACTATATAGTAACTATATTATATTATATAACATTAATATATAATAGTAACTATTTATATGTTCTAAATAGACTATATAGTAACTATATTATATTATATAATAGTAACTATTTATATGTTTTAAATATAGTATATAGTAACTATAATATATTATATAACTATAATATATAATAGTAACTATTTATATGTTCTAAATAGACTATATAGTAACTATAATATATTATATAACTATAATATATAGTAGTAACTATTTATATGTTCTAAATAGACTATATTAGTAACTATAATATATAATAGTAACTATTTATATGTTTATAGAAGTTAAGACAAAGTTCGTCATAAAGAAAGACTCAAATGGGGTGCTAGAGAGCAGATGGGTAGGATTTATATGTAGTTGAGAGATCATTAATGAAATGAAGTCTATTTTCATAAAAAAAAAAACAAAAACAAAAAATTAACTTAATTTTCTGAATTTTTAACGTTCTAATGTTAATTTATTACGTTCGAACGTTCCAAATTTTTTTATGGGAAATTTTCTGCTCAATTGTATTGTTCCAATGTTATTACATATACGTTCGAACGTTCTAAATTTTTTGGTGGGAAATTTTCCGCTCAATTGTATCGTTCGGATGTTATTACATATACGTTCGAAAGTTAATAAATTGTGGGTGGAAATTTTCCCGCTCGATTATCTTTTTACGTGGTGAGCTTTTTCGTTCGAATGAAATATTGAAAATTTAACCGGAAGGAAGTAACATTCGAACGTTTAAATGAATCGTTCGAACGTTAATTCGAATGAAATGTTTTTTGCATGAAGTCACACACGGGAGGGAAGCAAAAATCATTTCTGCTTCCCGTGCGTGAAATAGAGAGGAGAGATTGTTGAGAGAGGGCTTGAGTGAGATAGAGGGTTAGAGTGAGAGTGAGAGGCCGATTACAACTAGAGTGAGGGAGAGTAGAGTGAGAGAGGGTGATTATTGAGGGTGAAGATTTTGGAAGTATTTTGGTAAGGAAAAACTATTTCTTCCATTATTTCTAATTTAGACTATTTCTCTTGTATTTTTTATTTTTATAAATATGTATATGTCTCTAACAAGTTAGTATTTTTTTTTTGAAGGATTGGTTATTTTGGCAACTTGAAAGCTTATGTTTTGTAAGAGAGTATTAAAAAGTGCTAGGTATATTTATAAACTTTAGTTATATATGTTTATGAATTTTGTAGTGAGAATATTGTGAAATTGTGGTAATATTGTGAAAATATTATGTTATAGATTAGAAATATCATATATTATTGTTTATGAATTTTTGTGAATATATTGTGAGTTTATAGTCTTTGTTGATGAATTAATCTGTATAATACATTGTTGTGGGAATATTGTGAGGTTTAGATAATTTTGTTGTGATTATTGTTTATTAAGTACAATATTGCATGTTTATGAATATTGTTGTGTTTTGAATTTTAAATGTTGTGATTAAGGTTTATGAATTGGACTTGTGGTAATATTGTGAAAATATATTTGAATTAATATGTATAATATATTGTTGTGAGAATATTGTGAGGTTTAGATACTTAGAGGGATATGGATATATATGAGATGCATGTGATTATACGTTTATTAAGTATAATTATAATGGAAGAATGAATATCAGAAGGTGCTAGGGTTACCATTGTGGACGATATTACCCTTACGTGGAATATTGCATGCTCTGCTAGGGTTACCTTCGTGCGGCGCAGGTCTTTCGTGGGCTATGATGAACGGCCCTCCGGTGGCTTCTGGTCCCGACGGGTTGGTGAGGAATCCGGCAAGGCCTCCTCTGGTGGGGCTGGAGCAATCTGCTGGAATGGAGAATTGTGAGCGTCGTTCTTTTGTGGAGGCACTGCAGCGACCAATACCTCCTCCAAAATTTAAACTTTCGGTTCGGCGGCCTGAGGTTATCAATGGTGAACTGGGTTTCATTTTCTCGGATACTGAGATGGAAAAGGCAGTCGAAGAACTGAAATATGCTTTAGTTCTTAAGTTTCTGTCCTCCAGACCTTCCATTGACGTTTTACGGAAGCATATCATAAAATCATGGGGGTTTAGTGAGGTGCCTATGATTAGTTTCATGGATGACTTTCACGTTCTCTTGCATCTTGTGAATGAGAAAGATTATTTACATGCTTGGGCACGTGAAGGTAGGGTGGTGGCAGGAGTTTCGTTTCGGTTGTTCAGTTGGTCGGTGGGGTTTGATCTGAAAAAAGAACCATCCATTGCTCCTCAATGGATTTTTTTGCCCGGTCTTCCTCTGCATCTGTATAGGTTGGATTGCCTTCAGAGCTTTGCTACTCGATTCGGAAAGTTTTTGGGAACGGATAATGCTACTGTGTATAGAACACGGGCCACAGGTGCAAGGCTATGTGTTGCTGTGGATCTTTGTGATGAACCGATAAAAGGATTCCCTGTAATGATTGGGACGCATCAGATATGGCAGCCGGTGGTTTATGAGAAACCTGGTTTTTATTGTTCCAAATGTTCTAGGCAAGGCCACACTGCGGTTGTTTGTAGAGTTGGTCAGCCTAAGATATGTGATATCGATGGAAAGAAGAATGGAAAATTGGGTGGGCATAAGGTAGATGTTAAAGAATGGAAGGTAGTAGGTCGGAAGAGCCTGGTTAATGAGTCAGATCATGCGGAAGACGTTGGCAAATTAAGCCATGAGCACAAGTCTGAGTCTTTAGATAAAGCCGAGACTAGCAAGGCAGGGAAGAGAACAGAGGAGGGTGGAAATAATGACCAGAATTTGAGTTATCTGAATCTGATGGCTGGCAGAGAAGGGCTGAGTGTTTGTGGGGAGGGTGGATTTTCTCTTCCAGTTCCAGGTTTTTCTAATGATAACATCCCTCCTAATGAAGTGATGCAGTTAAAATCCGCAAGTTTAGTTGTGCAGCAGGATGCGGTTACTCGGGCTACGGTGCCAGACCCAGTGGTCGAGAGTTTTATTGAGGAGGTTCATGCTGTTACTAATGTAGATGCTGGGAAAAAATCGTGTGATAATAGTGCCCAAGATAGTGAAGAGGATTGTGAAGAAGCCTGGTGCGATAGTGTTCCGCAGGAGCATCTGGGTTCGGATAAGGTGTAGGCTGTCTTGGAAACTCGTGAGCAGGACTGCCAGGGGGAATGGGCGCAAGCTTATGCTTCAGAGCATGAAGAGGATGCAATCCCTATTGTGATGGGTAAAGAAAAAACTTATGAATCGGACGTGGATCATTGCTCGGCAAGAGGTCACTCCAACCAGGTGGAGGAAAAGTCTTTGAGGAAGTCTTCACGGGTTCATACCCGTTCCCATAAGCTGAATCTATGATTGATACGATTTCTTTCTGGAATGTTAGAGGGCTGGGCAGTTCTAGAGGTAGATTGAAGAAGATTAATTCTAAATTCAAGGTTTCTTTATTTGCTATCTTGGAACCTTTTGTTGATGATACTCGTATGGCTTCTCTTGGGTGTTTTCTGGATTTTAATCATTTTGTTTCTAATGTCTATCAAGGGGGTAAGGTGTGGGTGTTTTGGAATAATCCTAATAATTTTGAAGTGCTGCTTTGTACGTCCCAAACTGTGTCTGGTTGGTTTACTTGGGATGCTCATCGTGTTTTAGTCACTTTTGTTTATGCTAAGTGTTCTTATGTTGATAGAAGAGATCTGTGGCGCGATTTAGAAGAGAGGATAGCTATGGACCAGCCATGGTTAGTCTTGGGTGATTTCAACGTTATTCGCAGGGATTCGGAAAGAATTGGTGGTAATCCTCGGCCTATTATTTCGATGCTTGAGTTTAATAATTGTATTGATCGTTGTGGTCTTCTGGAGATTCCTAGTTTTGGTCAGAATATGTTCTGGTGTAATGGGCATGGGGGAGTGTCCAGAAGTTGGGCCAAACTTGATAGAGCTCTCATGAATAATTCTTTTTCCAGGCTCTTTCCTTCTGCTCATTTTAATTATTTGAGTCGTAAATCTTCTGATCACTGTCCGATGGTTGTTTCTTCAGATTGGCCTGTTTCGTCCTACGGCCCTTCTCCGTTTCATTTTCTTAACATGTGGTGTTTACATGATGGTTTTTTAATATGTGTGAAGGAAGCTTGGAATAAACAGGATGTGGCGACTGGGCTTTTAAAGCTTGCTATCCGACTGAAAAGAACTAAGATTGCTCTGCGTGCTTGGAACAAAAATGTTTTTGACAGGGTGGATGTTAATATTCGAGAGTTAGAGGAGAGGTTAGTTCTTCTAGAAACCCAACTTCAACAGGGTTTCTCTGAGGAGCTAGAGGATGATTTTGTGGCTACTAAAATTGAGATTGAGGTATGGGAAAAAAGGGAAGCTGCTCGCCTTGGCCAAATTGCTAAGAAAAAATGGTTGACTGAGGGAGATCAAAATACGAAGTTTTTTCATTCGGTCATCAATCAAAGACGCACTAAGGGCCATATTGATAAAATGGTCTTTGATGATGGGAGAGTTCTGAATTCTGCTGAAGAGGTACATGAGGAGGCTACTAACTTTTTTCGTAACTTTCTTTCAGCTAGTCCTCCGGTTGAATATTGTGATTTGTCGATGTTTCTTGAGAAGTCTATATCTGATGATGAGAATCGTTGGTTATGTGAGAAACCTTCTGAATTGGAAGTGAAGCAAGCTGTTTTTTCTATCCCAAAGAATAGCAGTCCGGGCCCTGATGGCTTTGGTTCTGAGTTTTATATGCACTGTTGGGATATTATCAAGGAGGATGTGGTGGAGGCCGCTTGTGATTTTTTCAGGGGTGTTCCTCTATCCAGGTTTTACTCTTCCTCTTTTATTGTTCTTATTCTGAAAATGCATAATCCTTCTAGTTTTGATAAATTTCGCCCTATTAGTTTGTGCTCTGTAGCTTATAAGATTTTTTCTAAGATTGTTGTGAATCGTCTTAATTCTGTTCTTGATAAATTGGTTTCGCATGAACAAGGTGCATTTATCCCTGGGCGCAGTATTTTTGAGAACATTACTCTTGCTCAAGAGATGGTTCATTCTTTGCATAAAAAATCTGTTGGTGGTAATGTTTTGATTAAACTTGATATGGCCAAGGCTTATGATAGAGTGAATTGGGATTTTTTAATGCATGTGTTTCGTGCTTTTGGCTTCTCTAATAATTTTTGCCAGATTATTGCTAATTGTGTTCAGTCTCAGTGGTTCTCTATTATGATGAATGGGACTTTTAAAGGCTATTTTCAGTCTGCTAGGGGACTGCGTCAAGGGGATCCTCTTTTTCCTTATTTATTTATCCTCATGGAAGAAGTGTTGACGAGGCTTCTTCGGAAAAATTTTGTGGAAGGCCGAATTGGTAAATTTAGTCACCCTATTGGTGCTCCTCTGGTTTCTCACTTACTTTATGCAGACGACATCCTTATTTTTGCTAATGGGGGTAAGAGGTCTATTCGCAATCTGGTGCACACTCTTGATACTTATGAGAAGTGGTCTGGTCAGAAAATTAGTAAGGAAAAATCTGCTCTTTTTCCTTCAAAGTGGATCTCGGCTCCAAGGAAGAGGAGTTTGTTGAGTCTTACGGGCTTCCAAGAAGGTAAATTTCCGGTTACTTATTTGGGTACTCCGTTGGTCTCTGGTAGATTGACAGCTCGGGTTTTTGAACCGTTGATTGATAAAGTGAGGAAAAAAGTTGCCGGTTGGAAGTTCAAGCTGTTATCGCTTGGTGGTAGATTGATTTTAGTCAAGCATGTTCTTACTAGTATGCCTATTCATTTATTGTCTGTTATGAATGCTCCTTTTATATCTTTGTCTCGGATTAATGCTTTGTTAGCTAATTTTCTGTGGGGTGAGACTGATGGTAAAAGAAAATATCACTGAAAATCGTGGAGTAAAATTTGTTTGCCCACTAAAGAAGGAGGGTTGGGCGTGCGTGATTTTAAAGAGGTTCAAAAATCCCTTCATATGAAATTTTCCTTCCGGATTCTTTCTTCTAATAATTTTTGGGCTGATTTTTTACGTGCTAAATACCTTCGTCATGTCCATATTTCTATGTATAAAGTGAGACTGACTGACTCTAGATTCTGGCAATCGATTATCAAGGTGTTGCCAGAAGTTTTGGAGAATGTGTCTGTTCTGGTGCGTGGTGGGAATGCTTCTTTTTGGTTTGATCGGTGGTTGGCTTCGGGCCCTCTTTCGATAAGGGTTGATGATATTGTGAATAATGGTTTGCGTATTCAAGATTGTTGGTCTAATAATGATTGGGATGAGGGCTTTCTTAGGGAGCTGGTTGGTGAGCAGATTGTTGAGGAAATTTTACAAATGCCTCCTAATGGTAACCTTGGTCTGGATTTGTTTGTGTGGAAACCTTCTGCTGATGGCACTTTCTCTACCAGTACTGCGTGGGAGGTGGTGAGGAAAAAAGGTCAGGATTTACCTTGGCATGATTGGTTCTGGCATAAGTTATTACCTAAGCGTATCTCTCTTTGTTTGTGGAAAGTTTGGTTTGATTGTTTGCCTGTGGATATTCGGGTCCAAAATAAAGGTGTGCATGTGATTGTTGTGATCAGAGATGCATTGAAAATATTGACCATATGTTTTCTATGGGAGCCGTTGCTATTGATGTTTGGTCTTCTGCTGGTATTGCTTTAGGTATCCCTTGTAGGCGGAGTTTATCGTGGAATAATAGAGTAGCAGCCTGGTTTTCCTATGCCAAAAAATCCTCTTTTAAAGGTACTCTTATTGGTTTAATTCCTTGTCTTATTACTTGGTGTCTTTGGAAGAGAAGATGCAAAGCTAGAATGGATGGGAAGTATGACTCGGCTGTGACGGTCTGGAGAAGTGTGCGGATGTGGATTAAGTCTTTGGCGAATAACATTAGTTCGTCTAGTAACTTATCCATGCATGATTTGAAGATCTTAGAAGATTTTAATTTGGAGAGGCCAAGTATATCTATGAGACCTAGGAAAATTGTTAAATGGTCTAGGCCTCCAACGGATTGGGTGAAACTTAACTGCGATGGGAGTTGTAGAGGTAATCCAGGGAGTTCAGGAGGGGGCGGCATTATTAGAGATTGGAATGGTATGGTTAAAGGGGCTTTTTCAGCTCATTATGGGATTGGTACGAATAATGGCGCGGAAGTTAAAGCTATTTTGGATGGTATTCGTTTGTGTAAAAGGAACCATTTAGTCAATGTGATTATTGAGAGTGATTCTAAAATTGTAGTTGACTGGTTGCGCAATGGTAAATGCACCCTTTGGTATCTTTGGGATTTCTGGGAGATTTTGCGTAAGGAGCTTGTAGGGATTAATTTCGTGGTGTCTCATCAATTTCGGGAAGGTAATTGTGTGGCGGATTTCCTTGCTAGAGAAGGGGAAAAGGGGATGAATGTGACGTATAATGGTATTCAAGATTTTCCCAGTTTATTAAAAGGTATGGTGAGGCTGGATTTATTAGGTCTCCCTTATTTTCGTCGCTAGTTTTGTTTTTTTTGTTTTTGTGGTGTTAGGCTTGTTTAGCTTTGTTTCTGTTTTTTGTTTTTCTTGTTAGGCTTGTTTAGTTTTTTTCCTTGTTCTGATTTAGGCTTGTTAGATTTCTTTTGTGGTGTTTCTTTTATAGGCTTGTTTAGTTGTTTTTGCTGTTTTGCTTTGTTCTTTTGGTTTTAGTTTTTGGTTTGTTTTGTATTTGTGAGGTTTTTTATTTGCTTATCTGTAAGCTTCCCTTTACTTGGCTTGTAACCACGGTTTTCCTCCGCTATAAGTGAGGGCTCTATTAATAAACTTGGGACGGGGTCATTTCCATATGGCTACCGGCTCTTCTTTAAAAAAAAAAAAAAAGTATAATTATAATGGACTTTTGTGAGTTTATTGTGTTTATTGATGAATACAAATGTTTATGAATATTGTTGTTGGAATATTGTGAGGTTTAGAAAATTTTGTTGTGGAAATTATTGTGTTGTTGAAATGTGGAAATAATATTGTTGTAGAAATAATATTGTGAAATGTTTATTTATATTGTTGTTGGAATATTATGAGGATTTTAAATGTTGTGAATATTGTTATTGATGAATGAATATGTTTAGAAATATTTTGTTATGTTGAGATTTTATTTGTTGTACTTACAGGTATAACACTAAGTATAATAAATAAGCTAATAAATTTTCTATATAATAAATAAATAAGTCTAATTAGTTATAATATTGGACTTATAACAACTTAGAGGGATAACACTAAGTATAATAAATAAATACAAAATTTTCAACTCAATAAATAAATAAGTATCAACTAGTTATAATATTGGACTTATAACAACTTAGAGGGATAACACTAAGTGTAATAAATAAATACAAAATTTTCTATATAATAAATAAATAAGTCTAATTAGTTATAATATCAACTAGTTAACACTAAGTATGAACTAGTTATAATATTGTGAAAATTACAACTTAGAGTATAATAAATAAATATTATAATAGTAACTTAACAAATAAATAAGTATCAACTAGTTATAATATTGGACTTATAACAACTTAGAGGGATAACACTAAGTGTAATAAATAAATAAAAAATTTTCTATATAATAAATAAATAAGTCTAACTAGTTATAATATCAACTAGTTAACACTAAATATGAACTAGTTATAATATTGTGAAAATTACAACTTAGAGTATAATATAAGACTTCCGAATGTTTTTAACATTACTAATTCTAACATTTTTAGTATATATAAGATTCATGTGGTTTTTGAATGAATATGTGTGACATTGCATAAATAACCTTAAACCCGTTCAGGAATTAGTGTACATTTAGGTGTGCACTAATTCTTGAATTGTCCAGTGTGGACAGTTTGGGATTATATCATCTGTATTGCACATTCTTGTTACTCCTACTGAACACGTTTAGTTTGAAGTTTTGGTGTCTTCCTCTACTGTTCTTCAGCTATACTGTTCATAGGGTCGCAATCCCTCTTAATGAACATGTATACTTGAAGAACTATGGGGAGGTGCTGCCGAAATTTCTACTGACGTGAACAGTAGTAGAGTGACGGAATATGTGCAATATGGATAATATAATCTCGAATGGGATAGGACCAACTACCTTATAAAAATTAGCAGTGGCAATTGGAGCATTACATGCATGTGAATTTTCAATATACATTAAGTGTTACTAATAGATAGAACTTTTTAAAAATGGACAAAAGTTGGATGCGTCTAGGCGATAGACTGGGAACGGATTACACACCCTATGCGCGTGGAGTAAGAACCTTCATTGATTTTGCTCGAGGCTTTGCTAATAGTCGTGGTTGCATTAAGTGTCCATGTCGAGGGTGTAAAAATTTGTGTGCGATAGGATTGGCTGAAGTTGAAAGTCATATATTTGTGAACGGTATGGATCTGGGGTATACCCGATGGGTATTGCATGGTGAGCCGTATGCACAGTCAGCGGATGCATTGTTCGGTCATTCGAATTATTTGCGAGACATGAATGATGATTATGAGCAGGATGAGATGGAGGAGATGTTGAGTAACATTGGAGCTGGGATGTTTATGGATGACGTAGACGACAATGGCTCAAGTGGTCGAGGGAGTGATTCTGGAAACTTTGCTGCAATGTGGGAAGATGCAAAATGCGAGCTTTATCCAGGCTATACAAAACATTCCAAAATGTCGCTTATTGTGCAGTTGCTTCACATTAAGTCATTGTGTGGGATGTCCACGAAAGCAATAAACATGGTATTGGACTTATTTAACGAGGTACTTCCCGATGGGTCTGCATTGTCAAAGGACTTTATGAAGCGAAACAGTTGAGAAAGGGATTAAAGTTTGAGTACAAGTCAATACATGCATGCAAGAATGATTGTGTTTTGTTCTAGAAGGAGAACGAGGGGAAAGAAGCATGTCCTGTATGCGGAGAGTCGAGGTGGAAGGTCAAGAAAAATGTGCCAGTTAAGGTGTTGCGATATTTTCCCTTGAGACCTAAGTTGCAAAGACTATATATGTGTAAAAAAACAGTTGTTGATATGAGGTGGCACGAGGAGAAAAGAGTTAAGAATGACGCATACATAAGGCACCCAGCTGACTCACTTGCATGGAAATCTTTCGATGATCAATACCCAGAGTTTGGGATAGAAGCTCGGAATGTGCGTTTGGGACTCTCTACCAATGGATTCAACCATTTTGGGAATATGAGTACAAGTTATAGCACTTGGCCCGTAGTGTTGATTCCGTACAATCTTCCACCATGGAGATGCATGAAGGCACCAAAATTTTTGTTAACGTTACTTATTCCCGGCCCGAGATCACCTGGGAATAACATTGATGTATTCATGCAGCCGTTGATTGAAGAGTTGAAAGAGTTATGGGAAACAGGCGTCAGAACGTATGATGCATCCACGTCGACAACTTTTCAGATGCATGCTGCAGTATTGTGGACCATAAATGACTTTCCGACATATGAAAATCTTTCCGGTTAGAGTACTAAAGGGAAGTTAACATGTCCGACGTGTAATAAAGAAACTGCTAGTGAGTGGTTAACATATTCTCAGAAGTTGTGCTTCATGGGTCATCGACGTTATCTACCACCAAATCATGCATGGAGAAGCGAATGTGCTAAGTTTGATGGGAGAGTAGAGGACAGAATTGCACCAAATGAGTTGTCTGGAGAAGAGATAATGGAACAACTGGTACATATTAGAGCAAACAATTTTGGCAAAGGCCGGGGTAAGAATAAGAGAAAAAGAGGCGAAGCAAAATTTAATTGGACAAAGCGTAGTATTTTTTTTTGACTTGCCATATTGGTCATTCTGCATGTTGCGACATAGTTTGGATGTAATGCACATAGAGAATAATATAAGTGATAATATACTGGGTACATTGATAAGCATTAATAAAAAGATAAAGGACACGATCAAGACAAGGAAAGATCTTGAAAGAATGAGAATTAAACATAATATACATTTGCGAGTGGACGGCAATAGGGTGATCATGCCGCATGCATGTTTTACGATGACGAGGGAGGAGAGGATAGATTTCTGCAAATGGTTACAAGGTGTGAAGTTGCCAGATGGTTATGCCTCAAATATCGGTAGATGCGTGAGTCCTGTTGACTGGAAAATTAGTGGATTGAAAAGTCATGACAGCCACGTTCTTTTGCAGAAGTTATTACCGGTGGGAATTCATGAGAAGCTGACATCTAATGTACATGTTGCCATTACTAAACTATGTATATTTTTTAAAGATTTGTGCGCTCGAGTAGTAAATCGAGATATGTTGCAGAAGATGGAAGAAGATATTGCTACCATACTCTGTAAATTTGAGCAGATTTTTTCACCATCATTTTTTAATGTCATAGTCCATTTAGCAATACACTTACCCCGGGAGGCATTATTGGGTGGTCCGATGCAGTTATGTTGGATGTATCCAGTTGAAAGATATTTGGGTCTTTTAAAGCGCACTGTTGGGAATAAAGCCAGAGCTGAGGGTTCAATAGCAGAGGCCTATATACATGATGAATGGTTAACATTTTGCTCTCTATATCTTCGTGGTGTTGAGACACGATTTAGTCATTAAGAGCAAAATGCTGATCTTGAGGCTCCGCCTCCTTGTGAGCTATCAGTGTTTTCCCAGAATGTACGACCCTTGGGTGCATAAACGGGTTACGATTTAATTGATAGAGAGTTGGGTAAAGTTCGTTGGTACGTGTTAAATAATTGCCGAGAGATTGATTGCTATCTCAGGTATGTTGTTGCATGCTTTGAGAAATTATAGTCAAATGTCGTTTAATTATAACTTTTGTGCTCAAAATATTATTTTCTTTTGCACATATATACAGTGATCACATGGATAAACTTAAGATGGAATGCGTAGAGAATATAGAGGCAAGACAATAGGAAGAATTTCCCGGATGTTTGAACAACGTGTATGAACTAAAACTACATTGTGATTATTTGATTTATAATGTTTTGATTCTGGGTTACTTTTAATACGTATATATTATTGAAATTGATAGATTTTGGAACAACGTGCTCATGATCCCGGATCAGTTTCTTCTGAATTGTATGCATTGGCCCTTGGTCTCTCTAATAGAGCACTTCGATACACTGCATGCACGGTTCGAGGATATAGATTCTATATTCTGGACCCTGAACATAATAGAAAGACTCAAAATTATGGTGTGTTGGTCGAGGGAAGTCATGGAACAGACGATATTGACTATTATGGTGTCATACATGATATTATCGGATTGAAATATCTGGGTGGGTCTATAACATATGTCTTTAAGTGTGATTGGTGGGACTTAGGCGGTGGTCGGGTGTCGATTAATAGGGATAATAACTTTACGAGTGTCAATACGGCATCTAAATGGTACAAAGATGATCCATTCGTATTGGCTTGTCAAGATACCCAAGTCTATTACTTGATTGATCCAATGAAAAGTGTTGATGAAGATAGTGGAGAGATAACTTGGCGAGTAGTACAGAAATTTGTCCCTCGAAATATATTTGAAGCAGGAATGAGTGCGGATTACAAGAATAGTGGAGATGAAGATGACACTCCAATAGTAGAGGCCTACCAAGAAGATGGAGAGGGTATTAACTTGTTTGTTGACCTCGGTGCACTCGAGTTGCTCCCCTTGTGTAGAGATGACGTCACACCTGTCCTTCTCGACCCATCCGTATTAAATGATCATTCAATTCAAGTTAGTAAAGAAGAAGAAGGAGAAGAGTCAGAAGAAGAAGATGAAGCAGAATCCGGGGAGGAAGTGGATAAGGAGGACGAAGAAGAGGTTGATGACGACGACGAAGATGCTATTGAGAGAGATTCTGAAACAAGTATGAAAAATACATCCGAAGATGAAGAATAAAAGTATTAAATATTTTATTCATATAGGTGACTATAAAATATTTAACTTTTCAATAATTTTTTCTAATTAATTTTCTTTATCATATTAATCATGCCTCAAGGATGCCGTCAAAACGACAACGAAGAAATTTGCCCCCTCCGCCTAGTCCAAGTCCTGAACCTATTGAGGACTTCCCACCCGAGTGTTTCCCCCCTGAAGATCAAGTGCAAACGCAAGAGAATGACAATCAGTCGACACCTACTAGTAAGAAAATAACAACATAGTTAATTATATTTCAATACTTTTATCTCAATAACTATATATATATAATTATATTATATCTAATAGTTGATGCATCCGCTCTTCGCGGTCGTGGTTATACACGTGGCATTTCTCTTGAGAAATGCCGAAAGCATGGAAAACTCAAGGTCAACATTCCTGATAATTCCACTGGAGGCGTGGATGATAGTGCAGCAGCGCTTTCCTCATATATTGGTACAGTTGTTCGAGCTTATACTCCATTTTATGTGCGATCATGGCGAGATGTTTCGCTCGAGATTAAAGAGCACATTCGGAGCCGTGTGCTGGTGAGTTTACGTTGAGAGTACATTTGTTGTATACTAGATTAGTAGATTATATTTTTGACGTAATTCGCTTATTAGGATGAATTCGACTTCGACTTTGGCCGTAGCGAGGATTTGAGAACTGTGAATGGGTTGATGGCTACAGTATTCCGACGTCACAAGGGACGATGTCATGACCACTTCAAGAAGTTTGAGACGGTTGAAGAGGCTGCACAATCTCATTTCCAGTAGATGAAGTTAGACGATTGAAGAAAGTGTTGTGATCTTTTCGTAACTTCAGATTATCAGGTATTCTAAATTAATAATATCTAATGATTATTTACATATATATTTGGGCTATATATTTTATATATATATATATATATATATATATATATATATATATATATATCAATTAACATTCTTAATTAATTTTGTAGTATTTAAGTTCTACGAATGCTAATAATAGATCCGCTTTGACTGTCCACCATCATACTGGTTCAAGATCATTCTACCGTCTTGCTGAGAAAATGGTAATTAATAATATTATAGAATATATTTATTTATTTAACTATTTTTATTTAAGTACTAATATTATCTTTTTAAAATTGCTAATGTGGCTTTGTTAGAAACGTGATGATCCAGAAAACTTTTCCCTCATTCATGTCTATGCTGCTGCTCACACTAATGAGAGTAGTAAGTGGATGGATCCTGTCGCTGCAGATAATTATGTAAGCGTTGTTATTTTTGTTAAATAAATTATACAACATGTGAAAAATTTATTTTTTATTTCTTTTAATACGTTACTTATTGTGTGTTTTCTTTGACATGGCAGGAAAAAATGATGGAGATACAGTAAGTTTCTGGGGAATCCTCTCCGAGTGACATAGACATATTTACGCAAGTGCTCGGGGCCAACTCTAGTATGACAAGAGGTTTGGGACAATCTTTCAAGCATTCTAGTTCATACTCCTCATCCTCTTCGACTTCACAAATTAATAATCTTACCAAAGATTTGGAAGCCGCACGACGCGAGAATAAGTATATGAGGTCGAGGCAGCAAGAGTTGGAATCCCTTTTAGAGCGACAATCTCATTTAGAGACGCATTTGCAAGACCAACAGAGAGACCAAGAAGAAAGAATGCACAATGAAGTCCAACAGCAAGTGCAGCGGGAGATGATGGTGCAAATGGAGCGTGTTATGTCATTGTAATAGAAGCAGCGTGGGCGAGGAAAGAAGAAATGAATTCTCTCACTTTAATTCGTATATATAACTTTTACTATCTAATTTTATAACTTTTTAAGACATTGTTAGTTGTAGAATATTTATGGTGTGTAATATGATACAATTAGTATGTTTCTTAATTTCTAAATTTTATGAAATTAGTGTATTTCTGATCTGTACGTTCGAATGTAAAAAAAAATGTTCCAACAAGATCTCACGTTTGAACAAACGTTCGAACGTAAATACACGATTTGACGATTAACGTTCGATGAAATCTCTGAACGTACCATGTTCGTTCGAACACTTCTTCTTAAACATTCAAACATACGTCCAAACGTTATCCTCGTTACGTTCGGATGGTGTTCTCATAATGTTCAAACAAAAATTTGAACATTTAATGCGTTCGAACGTATAAATGTCCGAACGTAAATATTATACGTTCGAACTATAATCAATCAACAAACGTCAACTTATGACATTCGAACATAAATTGCTTGGGTTGGCGTTCGGACGTAAAAATTTACATCCAAACGTTATTTTCTGTGACAATTTTCAACCATCACAAAAAAATATAACGTTTGAACGTCACTCCAAATGGAACAACTCCAACCGTCACTAAAAATACTTTTAGTGACAGTTCAATAGTAAAGTGTCACTAAATGTATTTAGTGACGCACCTTAGGTGACGGTCGTGGTGACGGTTTCAAACTGTCACCAAATGTCTTTAGTGACATTTCTTTGATTTTTGGTGACGGTTTTCTCTGTCACAAAAGGAAAATTATGTTGTAGTGTTTGGTATCTTTCAAGATTTCAGGGCCTGATAAAGATTCAAAAAAGGGAATTAGGAATGTTTCACTTTGCTTCGAACTGAAGCCAATGTTCTCAGATCAACCAAATGACAGACTTGAGTGTGAGAGTTGGAGTTGACTGCATATTTCACATCTTATGGTCCACTCCAATCATTCTTGCTTCCTCTATTTATACATACATACATTATTTATATGACCATAATCCAAAGGGATAATCTACACCCACCGAGGACAGTCATCTAAAGTTTTCCGTAGATTGTGCCAATTTTTTTAAAAAATATTTTTTTAAATCCCTTAAACATTTAAGAAATATAACAAACTCATTAAAAAATACTTCTTTAAGCATTAAATAAAATAATCGGTAAATTTTTTTGGTGGCTTTCCTCTGTGAGAATATCATTTCCTATCCACATGTAATGCTACTTACCAAATTTGTGTCTTATAAATTCGGAACAAGCCCTTTAAAAAGAAGTAAGCTCCTCTAAAATAATCTGAATTTCTTTTAGTGGAATCTCTTTTTTTTTTTCATAAAGTTTCTTTATTCAAATCTTTTTAGTAAAAAAAAGTTTTAGCTCAACACACGAATCTTAGATACCAACATATCTTTAGTCTCATCTCTCCTTTCGTAATGGGAGGTTGAGGGGGAGTAGTGGGACCACAAAAAATTCTAATAGAATTGAGGTGGGAAAGTGTCAGTGTGGAAGAGGAGCACGGTGGGGGTACGGTGGAGGAAGATTCTGTGTGTAGTGCAGCCACTAGGTAGCAACTCAGAAGAAGGCAAAAGAAGAAGGTGGTAAGCTCAATGAAAGAGATGAATGAAATAGAATAGGAATGTGAGAGGTTATGCTTAACGGAGGATGAGGGTTTGGGCATAGAAATCAATAAGGAAGTTACAGAAGAAATCTTTTACAAAGGTGAGTGCAGTCTGGGAGGGAAGGTTTGCATGGAAAGGAGCATCAACAAGGAAATGATAGAGTCCACAATGATGAAAGAATGGAGGGTAAGCAAGCCAACTAAATTCTTAGAAGTTGGTATGAATGTTTTCACAATAATTTTTGCTAATCAAGCTGATAAACAACGTGTGTGGAGAGGGAGGTCATGGTTATTTGACTTACATTTGTTTGCTTTGAAACTATTTGACTAATACACACCACCACTGAAGTTGAGGTTTGGTCAGGAGCAATTATGGGTTCAAATGCACAACATGTCCCTCACATGCATGAATGAAGAATATGGGAAGTAGATAAGGAAGACCATAGACACGGTAGAGGAGGTAGATGTGAAGGAGGATGGTAGTGGATGAGGAAAACATCTAAGGGTCCTCATTAATCTGGATTTTTCTAAACCACTGGCCAAAGGCTGAACCATTACTGTGAAAGGTGAAAAGCTATGGATTCCTTTAAGGTATGAGAAGTTGCCTAGGCTATGTTTCTCCTGTGGTTGTTTAATTCATGGGCTTAAAGATGAAGGGAATGTTCAATATGGGATGTGGCTCAAGTCAGACTTGAAAGTAGGAGCTAGAATGAAGAAAAAAGAGGGCTCCATATTTATAAATAGGGGTGCTGCTAGTAATACTACAAATAGAGAAGATGAGAGGTGGGGTTCTCAAGCTGAGGTAGCAACAGAGGGTAACAAAAAGGATGATAGAAAGATAAACAATGAAAAGGATCGTATTGATCTGGTTAGGGTGCACATTGAAGGTGGGGGTTTGAGTGAAGGTAGTGATGGAAGAGGTAGGAGTGTTGAAGAGTCAGGTATGAAATGCAAGCAAGCAGATACTGTTGAAAAAATAAAAATAGCGGATAAGAAAAAAAAAATTAAAAGATTTAAGAAAGGAAAGGAAAAAGAAGGGGAAGTGGTAGGTTGCAAGGGAATTATGCCAATTCAGATAAAGAAGCTGATGGAAGATCTAGTAACAATTGTCAAGGGGTTAACAACCAAAAGGACTCAGTCTAAGGGTGAATGGAAGAGGAGCTCGAGAGAAAGGGAAGGGAACGGATAGTTTTGGTGTTTGTATCACTCAAAAAAGAATGAAAAATGAGGAGGAGGATAGGGAAGAAGAGAGTTTGAAGTGTAAAAAAGGTAGAAAAAGCATATATAAGAGTGTGGAAGTTTCACAACAAGTATTGGCGGAGGATGTTCAACAACTCTGCCAATTACAATGAAAACAATTAGTTGGAACTACCGAGAACTTGGGAACCCTTGGACAGTTCAAAACCTTTGCCAAACCTGATTTAGTTTTCTTAATGGAGACTAAGTTAAGAGCTAAGAAGTGTGCTAGACTAAAGAAGAGACTTAATTGTGAAGGGTGTTTTGTGGTGGAGCCAGTTGGGAAAAGGGGTGCATTAGCACTTTTGTGGGATAATAGGGTTAAAGCAAAAGTTCTGAATTATACTCAAAAGCATATAAGTGTCTAGATCACAGAGGAATAAGGGAATGAAAGGTGGTTGCTGAGAGGTTTCTAAGGTCAGCCTGAAACTAGCAAAAGGGAAGAAGTTTGGAATTTGCTTATATCCCTAAGGCCAAGTGATAATCAAGGGTGGTGTGTGATAGGGGACTTTAATAAAATCCTAGCTCATGATAAAAAAAAGAGGGTGGTAAGCCGAGACAAGAAAAACAGATGGAGAATTTCATATAAGCACTTGAGAAGGGGGAACTTTTTGACTTAGGGTGGAGAGGGAATAAATACACATTAAGTAATAAACATGAAGATGAGACATTCACAAAAGAATGCTAGACAAGGTAGTGGCAAACCCAAAATGGTCACAAATGTTCAGAGATTATTGGGTGGAAGTACTGACTGGTTAGCCGAACACTGTTTTTAAGAAAATATGGTAAGCATTTGCTTATAGCTCAGATATATGTAGATGATATTGTATTCGGATCCACTCTTGATAAACTTTCACATGAGTTTTCTAAAGAAATGAAAAATGAGTTTGAAATGAGTATGATTGGGGAATTAAATTTCTTTCTTGGGATTCAAAGTAAACAAACTAAAGAAGGAATTTTTATTTCACAATCTAAATATGCTAAAGATCTTGTTAAAAAATTTGGCATGGAAGGGAAGACACATGCTCACACTCCGATGAGCACCGCTTTTAAAATATGCTCAGATTCTATAAGTAAGAGCATTGATCCTACTCTATATAGAAGCATGATAGGAAGTCTTCTTTACATTACTGCTAGCAGACCTGATATTACTTTTAGTGTAGGTGTCTGGGCATGATTTCAGGCAAATCCTAAAGAATCACACCTCATAGCAGTAAAAGGAATCCTGAAATACCTAAGTGTTACGGTTGACTATGGCATCTGGTATTCCAGAGATTCAAATCTAAGTCTGGTTGGCTATTCTGATGCTAACTAGGTTAGTCATGCTGAATACAGAATTAGCACCACCGGTGATTGTTTTTATGTCGGTAACAATTTGGTAGCATGGATGAGCAAGAAGCAAAATTTCATCTCCCTATCCACTGCTGAAGCCGAGTACATTGCGGCTGGCAGTTGTTGCACTCAACTTCTTTGGATGAAAAATATGCTTGAGGATTATGGGTTCTCTCAAGATACTATGACTATCTATTGCGACAATACAAGTGCCATTAGTATCTTGAAGAACCCTGTGCAATACTCACAAACCAAGCACATAAATATAAGGCACCATTTCATACGAGACTTGGTTGAAACAAAGGTAGTGTCACTAGAACATGTTGATACCGAACACCAACTGGTAGATTTGTTTACTAAACCTTTGGATGGTCTAAGGTTTGAATTTCTAAGGAATGTCATTGGTGTGTGTGACATGCCCTGATTTTCACTTTATTTTCTTTATAATAATAATAAATAAATAAATAAGGGTTGTTTGTTTTTACCTTTTTTTTTTCAAAATCCTTGTGTTGTTATCATGTGTAAGGTATAGGTTTTTTTAGTATACCGAGTCCATGAGTTTTGTGACTTCACCAATTCATTTTGTTGAGATCGAGGCAGATCTTCTCTGGTATGTGTTCTAACTGTTGATGCACAAACTCTTAAAAAAGATCACTCAAGAATTCGATTATCTGCACTATGAGGAGTTAAATCTGACCTCTTAACAAGTTAGTGACAACAAGCATATACTCATATAATGCACCAAGAAAGGGGGAGTTTATGCCTTTGAATTGACTAAAACTAGTTGAACCTATTGCCCAAACAGAAAAAGGTCTCCTCTTGCCATGCACACAGGTCGATTCTTATAGAAAAAGTCGGGTGTTCATAATTCATTACAGAAATAGACGAACACTCATGCATGGATCTAAGTTCTAATTGACCTTATAAGAAAAAATCATTGCCTTATTCATTATGGAAAAAGATGAGCAATACAAAATGTACATATAGGCCCTATGACTTTGTGCTTGGAGGGAAATACTTTTTCGAGTATATAGGCCCTAGCATAAAGTCTAAATTTCAAGGAAAGCCCTCTCTTATTGGAACATTTTAAAAAAATGGGGAGTAAGAAAAATAAAAAAGGGAATGAAATAATAAAAGTGGAAATATTTCTTTGCCTCACTCACACACACACGAATTCTTGGGAGTTCATCTATTAAGAATGAATGCTCAATGGTGAAGACTGACCAGTTAGAAATATTTCCCCTAAAATAAATGAAAAAGTGTTGAGTGGAACAAAGGTTAGGACAAAGAAATTACTCAAAAAGGCTCAAACCTTATGGATGAAATCTACATAATTTTTTCTGGGTTCTTTAAAAAGTGTTTTCTTTTTTTCAAAATAAATAATAATAATAAAAAGAGCATGAATAACTAGAATTAACATGGAGAGTTGCCTCTAAGGCATAGGAGTAGTGATATACAGCAGCCACTGTAGCGGTGTGCGTTTTCGCACACCCTACGTGGCCTTTTTTTTTTTTCAATTTAAAACGCATCGTTTTGCACGGTATGCGTTTTGAATTTGGTTTCGTTCGAAACCAGCCCCCCTCCCCGCCTGCTCTCCTGACCTCCTCTCCCCGCGTCGAGCCTCCTCGCTCCGCGTTGAACCTCATCTGCCCACCGCCACCGGCGACGCCAGCTCTCTTTCAAGCTACACCAAGCCCGTCTGCACAGCGCCGCCACTCCCCGCGTCTCTCTTTCCTCCCTCCCGTCGCCCTCATCGTCCCAAGTGCGTGTGTTTGAAATTTTTTTTTTCTTTGCATCTCAGCACGATTGGCAACCATCTTCCCTGCTTCAGAATCCTCAGCAACGATACCTAGAGTCTCTGCTTCAGAATCGAGAGAAACGGTTCTCATCAGCCAGGTGAGTGGTTTCTTGCCCTAGATTGTTTTCATTCTCTTAAATTAAATCTGTTGGTTTGAATGTTGTTTGAATGTAGAATCTCTTGCCCTAGACTGTTGTTTGAATGTTGTCCCTCTGCTACGGTAGTAAGATAAAGAAAGAAGCTAAGCATAGCAAGTGTTTGAAGAAAAGCTCAAATGAGCCACAACTCTCTTAAATTGAAATATGCTTGGGTTCTTTGATGTAGCTTGCATGCTTGCTCGTGTGTATGTGAACCCAGAACTCATCAACATCAATATGCTTTGTTGTTTATTTTAAAGTTATCTTTGGTTTCCTGTTTCTCACAGTGTTCTCCTGTTTCGCTTGTATTTTTCCAGATCTCTTTTTTTTTTTTAGGTATTCTTTAATAATTTATGGGTTGTGTGAATATGATCTTGATCTAATTATAGCATGGCCCGGCTAGTATTAAAAAATTTTTTGATGAGAAAATCTTAAAACCAGTCAGTCCATTAGATCCCAAATAACAGCCTCTAATATATGAGCGACGTGTAGACATTCCAAATTAATTCTCTCGTGTGGCCTCACATCACATTTGAAATTCCTAAATCGATTGTCCCCCTATCAACGGAAAGAAAATTTCGTCATCTTCTCCAAGACCAACGCACCTCCACTTTGCACACCGTAGTTCATATTTTTTTTATTTTTCTTATTTTTATCTCAGGTTTGTTCTCTCATTCTCTCTCTAAAGGGTTGAGATAATGATTTTCATTTTGATTTTCTTTCGATCATGCTTCTAATTGGACAGTGGCATGGGATGTGGGGAGGGAAAATTGGTGGAGTGCCTGATTACCATGGGAAGTTGTCTGAGGAGATCGAGGACTGGAATGGTGGGAAAGATTTCAAACAAAAAAAATGTAAAATTTTAGGATAATTTGATTGTGTGTTGTGTTGTACATGACCCAAAAAATTATAGATCCAGCCTTTGAATTTCAGTCCTTATTCTCCTTATTGTCTAGCCTACACATTATTTAAATTTGACTCTTCGTGACCAAAGCCAGAAGGAAAACAAAATAGATTGATACCACAACAAGTGCAGGAAAAGTGAAAATAAAATACAAGTTTCTTGCCTTTCTTTTTTCTTTTCTGCGTGTTTACAACCGAACAAATAATCAAAGGTTTTGGAGAAAGGGAAGAGAAAGGGTCTGGGGCGTTCTGGTTGTGAGGGGCTGGAAGATAGCTTGATGTGGTGGCCTTGTTGTAGCGAGTATCAGAGGAGAAGATGTGTTTTATCATGTAGTGTAGTGTAATGAAGTCTATTGTAATTTCTCTGAAATTGTTGATGTGGCAGAGTGTTATTGGAGGGCTGTTAATGCCTCGTTATCGGATGGACCGCTACAAAGCGTTTTCCTTTTATGATTGAATATATGTTTTATATCTTTATTATAAAGTATAATTAGTAGTTTGAACGATCGATGAGATATATGCAGTGCTGAACAACTGTTACTGCACTAGTTCATAAACCCATTAATACCACATATATAGCATAGAATATTTATTAGAATATATGCCATTATATTATTCGTTATGAATGATTTAAATTAGCATTAGGTGATGGGGTAAGCATGCACATAGGGGAGGCGATGCCTATATTCATTAAAAAAGAATCACTATAAATGTAGCTCAGACTCACAGTAGTAATACTATTTGTAAGTTTGTAAAGAACCTTATTAGGCTTGGAAATAATGGAAAGAATTATTAAAAGGTCTGAAAATGGCTGATCCATTTTAATAAATTGATGCATGCATTAATGTTCTTGCATTAATGCATGCATGCATGTTCCTTTTGATCATCTTTTGCAAATTCTCTTCTTGTCAAGGAAATGCATGTATATGGTGAAAAAGTTTGCTTTTTCTGTATGTGTGAAACTACATAATAATCTCTTGCTGACATTATTTTTGTGTAAACCTCTCCCACCTTGCATGCTCCAGTAATTTTCTTTGCCACTTTTTGTGGTAAGTATTTAACTAGGTTATACCTCCTTCTGAACTACAACATTTTGAGTAAATATCATGCATCATGCATATAATTACTCTCCAACATTTTGCTTTTTGTTATTGGAGAATCATTCCAGAGGCTTCTAGCTGTAGGCGCGTGGGCTTTTCCTGTCCGACAGCATCCATTGCCTTATCAGGGAGTGAGTAGTGCTATGTAGATAAATACGATATTTATATAAACTCAAATTAATTTTAGTTTATAAATATTTTGTTCTTAAAAAAAAATGTTTCCTTACATCTTATTTGGACGGGCAAGTAGGTAGGTCACTCAACCCTTTGTTGAGTGGTAGATATGATGATTGAGCTCAGCCTTTATGGGGTGTGCTCAGGCCTAATCCAAGTTCTAGACATTTTCTCTTCATAAGGACGATCTACTACTCTATTCCAAACAACGAGATAAGCCGATGCACTGCAAAATGAATAGGACATTAATTTCTTATATTAGCAATTAGCAAAGATAGAAGATGGCATGCATAACTATGCTTCTAGTTTCAATATTCAAGATCACATAATCATGCATTATTGCAAAACACACCCCCTCCGAAAATCTAAAACAAAAACAAGAAAAAACTTCAGGCTCCATTTACAAAAAAAACCCAATTGGTCTAGTTTTATATATGATTACTACCTTTATCATATTCTATTTTTAATTAATAAACACGAGTGCTCTTAAACTGTTTAATCAATCGAGTAATATAATGAATACATTGAATATTTGGCAGAAGACATGACATAAAAAATTTGCAAAATGTGTCTGCCATGAATTTTAGACTTGGTATTGGGACATTTGTCCTATATGTGCAAATAAAAATAGGGCCGATCTTTACTTGACTTGGAGTAGAACATAAACCTAACAAAATTGAAGAAACCCATTCCGGAACAAGAAAATGACATTTTGATTTGTATTCAATCTCGATGAAACAATACATCAATGAGAAGTTCGTTCGATAAATTTAGTCAATTACTTTTCTTTAAATTTTGATATTTATAGGTAAAGTAAACAGACCCAAGTGGCGCTTTGTTGAAAAATAAAAATGGAAGAAATAAAGTCATTTGATATTGACAACCGACTGTTATCAAGATATTTTAAAGGAGGTAGATTTGTATGTTGCATCTTAACCACATGCATAATTATCAATGGCCCGACCTCGCCATGATTTAATATAAATGTTATTTACTTGATTGATTAGTGCAAGTCAAAACCACTAATTATTTAAATATTTCCTAGAATTACTGCCATGGGGGAAGAGGATGATTTCTTGGCACCCAGGCCTTCCACTCCGACTTCAGACTCATTAATGACGCCTCTAATGACCCCTCAAAATACTCTTAGAGATGAAAGCGATTACCATGTGAGTTGACAGTTTGATGTGTCTTATTTTTTTGAGGCATTAATGCGCTGACGTGCTCATTAATCTATTTACTGAGCAATTGCAGCATAATGTTTATGTAAATATGCCCTACGCTCCGACGCCGAGTAATCCGGACGACTTTATGCAAGAATGTTCAGAATTCCCAGAATTGCGAGAAAATTTTGGAAGCACATTTTCTCATGCTACTGATGGTATGAAGCTGTTTTTTGTGTTCACTTATAAATTACGCTAATATTGAAAGTGATTGCTAATCCATCCCTATGTTTCCATGTTTAGAAATGTTGTTCGACATAGATGACGATTTGGAGGGTACCACTGTTGTCTCGGATGATGACCTGCGGGTTGAACAACCAATATCCGGTACAAAATTTCAGACTGAGAATGAGTTTACTGCCTACTATAAGAAACATGCCAAGCAAGAGGGGTTTGGTGTAAGGATACAGAAGACTAAGAGAGATGATGATGGGAGGCCTGTGTATTTGAGTATTGGTTGTGCCCGTGGCGAAAAATATAATCCTAAGAACATTAATCCATCGAAGCCACGTGGGACCACTAAAACTGATTGTAAAGCGAAGGTAAATGCAACGCTGAACAAGAGTGACAAATGGATTATCACCACTGTTGATAATGTGCACAACCACATTACTGTCAGCCCGAAGAAGACAAGACTCCTAAGATCTCACAAGCGTCTAGATGAGTATAGTCAGAGGGTCCTCGACCTCAATGATAGAGCTAGTATTTGATTGAATAAGAACTATTTTTCTCTTGTCGTTGATGCGGGGGGTTTTGAGAATCTAGAGTTTCAAGAGAAAGATTGTCGGAATTTCATCGACAAAGCTAGACATTCAAGATTGGGCAAAGGCGGTGGTGAAGCCCTTAATGATTATTTTCAAAGAATGAGAGACCAGAACGATGGATTCGTTTCCAACATGGACGTGGACGATGAAGGGAGGTTACGTAATGTGTTTTGGGCTGATGCATGAAGTCAAGCAGCTTATGAGTATTTTGGAGACATTATAACCTTTGATACAACGTACCTAACAAACCGGTATGGGATGCCTTTCGCTCCATTTGTTGGTGTTAACCATCATGGGCAGTCCATACTACTTGGGGCGGGGTTGCTATCAAGTGAGGATACACATTCGTTTGTGTGGTTGTTCCGTATGTGGTTGGCTTGTATGAATGGTCGAGCGCCAATAGCCATCATAACTGACCAAGACCGGGCAATGAAGAATGCAATTTCAATTGTATTCCCGGAAACCCGCCATAGATATTGTCTATGGCATATAATGCGCAAACTTCCAGAGAAGTTAGGATCTCACTCCCACTTCAGCACAGGGTTGAAGACCTCCATTCAGGTTGCATTGTATGATTCTAATACCTGTGAGGAATTTGAGGAGAGGTGGGGTGAACTGCTTGATATGTATGATTTGAGAGACAATAATTGCCTTAAGTCCTTATACGAGGAAAGGACTTTTTGGGTTCCGGTTTACCTTAAGGATGTCTTTTGGGCTAATATGAGCACGACACAACGGTCAGAAAGCATGAATGCGTTCTTCGACGGGTATGTCCATTCTGGTACCACTTTGAAGGAATTCGTGGACCAATTTGATAATGCTCTAAGAAAAAAAGTGGAGGTAGAGACAACGGCTGATTTCAACTCTAGTAACCAAATGATCCCGTGTGTTTCCCCTTTCAACTTTGAGAAGCAATTTCAGAAGGTTTACACAAATGCCAAGTTTAAAGAGTTCCAAAAAGAGTTGCTTGGGCTAATGTGTTGTAACTGCACACTGGTGACCAAAGAGGGGTGCATTTCAACTTTCGACATCCTGGATGAAGTACCTATTGATGACTACATGAAAACAGTGCACTATACAGTTTACTACAATGATAAGGAGTGCGAGGTGAAATGCATGTGTGCATTGTTTGAGATGAGTGGAATTTTATGTAGGCATGCACTTAGAGTTTTTCAGTTGAAGAAGATTAATGTGCTGCCAGATAGATATGTCTTCGATCGCTGGAGAAAGGACGAGAAAAGGAGATACACTTTGATTAAAAGTAGTTATGATGACTTGCGAGCCAGTGGAGATGCGCGGAGGTATGAGAGGGTGGTTAAAAGGTGCATGAAATTAGCGACTAAACTATCCCCAAGTGATGAGCGTGTTGAAGCATTCATGCGCATTGTCGATGACTTTGATTCATCATGTCATGATGTAACATTTTATAAGAGATTCGAATCAACAAAGGTGGTACCGGATGTACTTGCAGATAAGGGTAAGAAGATTTTAAGCCCCCATGTGGTCCGAGGGAAAGGGAGACCCCCAAGCAAGAGAAAAGTTCCACCCGTGGAGAAAATCACAAGAAAGAGGAAGGTAGTAACTTTCTCACATTTCATATTTTTGTATTATAATTGAATCTAATATTTTTCAACTTTTTATTATTTAATTTAGGTATACAGGAAAATATTGGATCATGATACACAATTGGGTGACACCCCGGGATCTCAACACGACATACCTATCGATGGGGTTGCTGTTGAGACACAAAACAGCACTATCACACAGTTGATGCCATCGGGAGGAGATGAGGTCTTGAACTATTGGTTAAATGTGTCTTTGAATTTATTTGTCTTTGAATATATTGAATTCGATTAAAGGTTGCATGCATAACAATTTACAAGTTGTTTACATTATAGTTGTTTTCTTTCAGATGTGCCACCGTAATTGAGTTGCTATTTTTTGTGTGTGTTGGTAATGGCCATGGTGTATTTTGTGTCTGTACACGTGGTCAATTTTGGTAATCCTATTAGTTCCGGGTTTGGTGTAGTTTGAAAAAAGGAAACCGTCTTATTTTTTGTTCCTCTTTGACGGAGTTGGGTGACCATTCTTGTGAATATTCACATTTTTTGGGATTTTTTGTTCCTCTTTGAGAGAGTTGGGTGTTCCTTTCCAAAGTGTTTGAAATTTTTTGTTCCTCTCGGTTTCGGGATTTTTTGTTGCTACCATTTTGTGTACGTTGGTTAAAAGTAATAATTGACATGACGCGCACCATGCATAGGTTTGGGTTCTTTCCATTCCCATTTCAACATCCAGGGAAATGGCAAGTCTAAGTATGTTTTTTTCAAAAATTCTAACACTCTTTTTGGAATGTGTACCTCCTCTCGTTAGGTCTATCAGGTAATGGCCATATGTGGAGATTTAAATCTGGACTATCTTCCTTCCCCCCCTTATAACATGGTAATGGTACTGCATTCATTGGTTTTCTCTTTGAATCCTAACCATAGATGTCAGTTGACTTTTTGTTTCTGTGGTGCAGAGTATAATGCACAACCACAACCGACGGTGGAACTCATAATGTCACATGCGACTGTAATCTAAAGAATGACACTGTTTGCAGCATCACAGGAATGTATGACCTTGCTATTTCTTTTTCCTTCATTTTATTTGATAAACATGCAGTTGCATGTATGCCAACATCAGATTTATCATGGACTCTTTTTTTTTATTGGCAGCAAGAAAATATTTATCTTTAGTATTGAAAACTAGTAGTTGCAGTATACATATTTATCTCAGATGGCTTCTTCACCACTAGTTTCATCACCACCATCGGGTATGTATACTTGGGGATTTTTGGTGGATGAGCATGCACTTCACTTGTTTAACTTCTAATGTAGCGTTATGGATTTTTTACTTGGTCCCATACATCTTAAGGAACTTATGACCCCAATTATGAATAATCTAAAGTTGATGACAGTTTTTGTTTTGACTTCCAGGGTTGCTTTGTGTGCATTGTCATTGGATATTGTGAAGGAGGAGACATGTTAGTAAATTTAAAGGTTAAGTTGGTCATTTGATTTTGATTAATGTTTTGCTATGTGCTTGAACCTAATTTCTTCTGTATATTTTTTGTTTTGTATTTAGCAAATGTTGCTGATTTATACTTCACATCAAGTGACTATACTTTTCTTTTTCTTTGCTTCTAAATTTCATTGTTCGATGAACCTATTACTGGATGTAGTGCTGCATTCAGTCCTTTAAGTTTTCGATTGAAACTTAAAAAAATAGTCTTTTGAGTTTTAATTGAAAGCTGAGCACAGCTTGCTATTTTTTTTAAACATAATGGTATAGTAGTAGTTAAGGTTAATGCATATTCATTAAGGTTCTTGTTTTGGGTTGCAGTTGGATTTTACGGGAAAGAAAAAGCCACACATGTAAAGTTGCCTATTAAAACTGATCAAGACACCCCAAGAGAGGGATATCGGTACGTCCTCTTGCGTTACTCTCTACAAGTTCGCAATTGGCTGCATATCTGTATTACACCCCTTTGGCTTGTATTATGTGATGTGTTGTTTTCTATATTTATTACTCAATTGCAGATCTTTTCCATATGTATTTGATGGAAAGCCTTCTGCTTCTTGGTTGGATCTTTTTGAATGTCATTTAATGAAGTTGATTAGCGTTCCGCTAGGCAGCCTTTGAGTATCTTATGGAGATTTCATCTTTCTCTTTGCACTTAGACACAACCCCTACTTACCAGCTCATGGGAAAGTCTGGTGGCCGAAACTCCATGGAGAACGGCCATGGAGTTTCGGCCATTGTGTTGGTGATTGGGCATGTTGGAACTTTGTATTTGGGTATAGAGAATTGAATCTCTCTCCCTCTTGTATTTAGGAAGTTCTTTGAACTCCCATGGAGTTCTTGAACTTGGTTTTGCTTAGATGCACTCGAAGTGCTCAGTGAAATGCCTCAATGGTCTTTGGCTTCAGTTTTTTATCATGCATTGACATAGCATTGTTCCCATGCTCATTTCTTGTCTAAGACTAGTGTTGGGAAAGTGTTTGGCATGCATTTTAATTGTGTTTGAAGTTGTTTTGGTTATGGGAGGATCATGGGATTTTCATAGGATTAAAAGTCATCATTTGGGCTGGTTTGCACTTGAAGTATCAATGAAAAGCCAAAAAGGTGCATTTTTGGGCATTTTGCATAAATGGGGTTCTAAAACCCAAGTTTAGCTATAGACATATGCATTGACATGTGCATTGGATCATTCTTCTTCTTCATGCACTTAATCATACATGCATTTGACCATGCATTAGGCATGTGCATTGACACATGCATTTGACAATACCTTTAGCCTTGTCTAACGGTCTCTAATTGTGTCAATAGCCTAGTCATGTCTCGACGAGTTCGTCCACGCCAAAATCCTCCTGTCCACGCCTAGTCATGCTGGGGCACAACAGCTTTACACTGATAACTTCTCTAAACGCAATCCCATTGTCGAGCGTGAAGTCACTCTAGGTGAGCTTAATGAGACAGTTATTCCCCGCATATTTGAGTCTCGCCAGTGGCAAGCGTTGATCACTAGTCTTCCCACTCCGTCTGTGGAGTTGGTTAGGGAGTTTTACTCCAACATACATGTCATCTCTATTAATGACTCTTTTGAGATGAGTCTCCGGAACATCTCATTCTGGGTGACTCCAGGCATGTTAGCAAATCCGCTGAATGCCCCGCGTGAATTATATCCTGAGTATCCATATACACGGATATCTCCTCCTAGTCCATCTGTTATTGCTGGATGTCTAGTTGGTGGGACTTCTTTTTGGGAAGGTAAGACACCACTTTTGACAGCGAGATTTTCTCCTAAATATCTCACTCTCAGTAGGATAGTCCTGACAAATTTGTATCATACTGCTCATCAAAGTGATGTGGGTCTTAACCGCGCCACTCTTTTATATGCTTTGATTAATGGTGTCACCATTGATCTTGGGAGCCTTCTATGCCGAGTCATTCTTGAGGCTTTTCAGTCCCCCAAAGTACGGACTGGATTACCCTTTGCCAGCCTCATCACTCGTTTGGCCCTTTCCTAGTCAGTTGTATTACTTCCCAATGAGTCTAGAATTTCTCTCAAGGCTCCCATTGGTCGGAGGACCATGCAGCTGAGTCGTGCTCACACCACCCCGCAACCACTGTCAGTTGAGCACCCACCTGCACCCTCCTCACAGCCATCCAGCTCACAGCCTTCTACATCGGCACCGCCATTAGCACCAGCACCTGGTACAACCGAGCCCAGCCTTCAGCAGGTTATTGAGTACCTTGCCCGACTTGAAGCTAAGGTTGATGGCCTGCAGCAGTTTGTGACTCAACACTTCAATGATATTGAGGAGCGTCTTGATGATGAGGATGGCAGCCAGAGTGGTGCTGATGATTGAGACCCTTGGCCCTTTGTGACAAAAATGGGGAGTAGCATAGAGACAAGGGGAGTGGTATAGAAGTAGGGGGAGGAAATGTACATGTTAGAATCCCATTTTCTTTTGTTGAGCAGCAGCCTTTATTTTTGTATTACATGATATGCAAATCATGAAGAGCAGCTTCTGTTTTTTTTTTTCTTTTATTATCACATGCTGCTTGTGCTGCTGCTATTTGACTAACTGATATCAATGTCTGTTTAATTGCATTAATGAAATGTTTTTATTGATTTTCGAGCATACATTGTTAAGTATGTGCAGAAATATCTCAATGTGTTCATGAATATGGGGATCCAGTATGGGGTGTGCTAGGATTAGGTCTTATGTAATAGGTTAGAGGTTTTGTCACAGAAATTCCAAACGGGGAGTGTTGATGCAATGTCAATTCAAAAGAATTGAAGTGTGCTTAATGGCGCTCGAGCAGACCCAACTGGCGCTCGAGCGAGAAATCAGGCAGAGTACACCACTCGACTACCGCTCGAGTAAGCGCTCGAGCGAAATCAGGCAGAGTACATCGCTCGACTACCGCTTGAGTAAGCGCTCGAGCGAAATCAGGCAGAGTACACCACTCGACTAAGCGCTCGAGCGAAATCAGGCAGAGAGCTCCGCTTGACTTGAAGCTCGAGCGAACACAGACAGAGTGTCACCGCTCAATCGTCGCTCGATATGAAGCTCGAGCGAATCAAGAAACATTCGTGTATGATGTGAATGAGAGGGGCTATTATTTATTTGCTTACGTGAATCAGATTTGAAATGCATCCATATATGTTAAATTATTTGAAAGACTAGGTAGCACACATCGTAATTGTGTTTAATCATGAATGATTGCACCATAATCAAACACCCAAATTGCAAATAATTCTGAAACATCATTTCCGGTTTGGTAAAACTTTATGAATAATTTTTTGCTCATTTAAGCTTATTTGCGGCGATATTTACTCGCCGCAAATAGTTTTTTGCACTGACAAATTCTGGTGGAAAGAAATGGTTCACATGCCAAATGTAATTTTGTTTGTGGGAAACAATTCTATTGTAGGCACGATGAGCATATGAAATTTTAGGTATCTTACTTTCTTTAGTTTGCTTGTGCATGTCAATTACCCTCAGCTTGATTGCCACTTCCAAGTCATGGATGGTGTTAAAAAACTACTATTTCACATTTCTTACAAAATATTTGTATTGGTGCTTAACCATTGCTGAATCAAACCTGTGCATAGAATGATCTGCATGCTCTTGGAAATTGAGAAGCAATTCCTAGAAAACACTCAAGCACAGAATATAAAATTTGGGAATCAAAGTAACGAGGTTCAAAAATACAATGGATAGTTGGGCATTTTATAATCAATACATAGGTAAGTCATTACAAAATCTTTTTCCTTCCAGGTATACCAAACTTTCTTCCTTCCAAAAATCATTTCAAAAACAATCACTAGGACTATAGTCCTACCAATCTTTCTTCCAACTCAAATAATTACAAAAACTATCACTTAATAATTACAAAAACAATCACTAGGACTATAGTCCTACCAATCTTTCTTCCTCCAAAAATAATTACAAAAACTATCACTTAATAATTACAAAAACAATCAATAGGACTATAGTGCTGCCAATCTTTCTTCGATTATAAAAAATTACAAAAACTATCACTTGACAAGCTTTCTTCTTCCAAGTTTGCAACAGTGTCCTAAGTAGCACCATCTGCCTCCGCAAACAAGACTCCCGCATCTCCCTATACTCCTACATCATATAGGGAACTCAACAATAAGATATGCATACTTCCTTCCTTACCAATAAATAGTTTCAAATGCTATTTCATTGAGTCTTGAATAATCGAGAAGAAAGCTCCAATGATCAAAGAAATAAATGACTACTACTTATATCCAGTCCATATAAGCCATCAATTCCCAAAGTTATTGAAATAAGAATGAAACTTGTTTGCCCTCAGACTTGCCCAATGTGATTAACACATGAGCTTAGTACTATTCTCCAAAGATCCAGCCAAGCAAGGATACATTGGGTAAAGGAAAAAGGACTTGAGATGCAAAAAGTAAAAGGCTTGCAACTGGTTACTCACAAAGTTATGATTTCCAGAAACAAAGAGTAATGTCATTGGGTTTTCTTCACAAGTTAATCTCAAGTCCTTTGAGATTATAAGAAAACTGTATAAGCATAGAACATGAAAGTTCCTCTTTATGTATCATCAGAAAACTACTTTGATTGCCAATGCCACCAAAGTTCCTCTTTATTAGTGATAACATATTCCTTAAGAAGGAAAAATGCAGTTGAAGTTTGTGGTTTCAACCCTACTTCATCATCAAATTCCAGTGTTGATATTTAGGGAAGAAAAAAATCACTATAAATCCTTTTGCTGCAGCTAGCAAAGATAACAATTAACATCAAAGTATTTGGAAAATGTGTCTATTAGCAATATCATGTTGCCAATAGACTGATCCATAACAAAATCATATTGCAAATGGAGTGAAATATTAGGATAATACTAGTTGAGAAACAAAAGTTCTTTCCATTAAAGTCATGGGATTTCTGGGGTCTATTAGTATTTCTATTTCAACATAACATTTTTGCCAAAATCTATAGAATATAAAGTACAAAAATTCCAATTTCAATTGAAAATAAAAAATGAAACAGAAGAAAAACCCCAACCCACAAGGGCAAGAATTAAGACTGTTGTTGGTCTTTTGTACAACTGTGGATAAAAAAATTAAACTAAGTTCATCAATCTCAATAATAAGATTCAGGAAAAATCCGAAGGGGGGGGGGGGAGGGAGGGAGAGAATGGTACAATAGTTTTAAATTCCTAATTTTTCATCCTTTGATTAGTTGTCTCGTTAAAACACTTCTGAATCCCTCAAGGCGGACCAAAAAACTTGAACTTTTTTATCTATCAATTCAAAGGATGTAGCCCACTTGCATATAAACCATAGATATGCATAATTTGGATAAATTTCTATTCAAGCTCTAGATAAGAAAATAGGTAGATACGAAAGAGCCTGCACTTGAACAATACATAAACTACATGGAAGAGAACATGAACAAAATACATTTAATCCGGAAGACTTGGAATTTCTTGATGCCATTACTAGGGGAAGTCAACCAGTGAGTTAGGTGTCACCACTAAAATTGTTTTCTCAGATCACTTACTTTGAGGCATTTTTATTTTCGATAAAAAGGCTTAAAATAGACTACGAAAAACAAAATCAACTTAACAAACAAAATGCTGAGCTTATATTTCGATGGCAATTTAGGTCCCAAACGAGCCCTAAAGCTTTGACCCCGTAATTATGAAAATTTATTGAACCTCACAAAGTGAAAATTTACCTCAATCTTGTAAATTTATTCAAAGTACACAGGGAGTATACAATACACATACCAAAACACTGGAAAGTTTAAGGGAACTTACTTGTAGCTCTTTTGAGCATTAGGAAGTTCTTTGGCGAAGAAACTTATCCATTGGATAAGCTGCCCTTTTTCATGTTCCATGACAGCTTCCTCATGTTTGTTGTACCATGTGATTCATGCACCACATCGTTCATTGCATCATTATGTGATGGATCAAATGATGGAGTTACTTCATCAACCTAGGTGTTAAAGCCTGGATGGGCCCAGTTTCAGCGAACACCAAGGCTCGTAATAGGATGAGCTTCAAGTGAAATACCTAAAGTAAATAATTTCTACTAGGGAAAAAAAAAAGATGTAGAATCAGACTCTTTAAGATCATTTTTTGCATGCTCAGAACTAACTTCTATTTAATTTTCCTAAAGCTCCATGATAAAAACTAACATAGTAGGATTTATCTTCCAGACATGTAAAGTCATTTTAGAAAGAGATTTAATTGATCGCAGGGGAAGTAGAAATAGATTTTCCTATGTGTCGATCCAAAATTGAGGTACAAGAAAATAAATTGTAACAGGCACAATTTATGGTCGTTTCTAGACCACCTTCTTAAAAGACAACAACATAGTTAAAAAAGTCTAGATACATCTAAATGAAAATACATACCTGCAGCAGACGAACGTCTAATGCTGGTCGATTAGCAGGATCTGCTGCCAATTGCAGTAGTCTTTTATGAGTCAGCACATCCTCTGCTCTCTCCACATTCACATCCAATGCATAACTATGACATCAACAATTAGGTAGCTCAAAAAAGTTAGTCCCAATATGCACATTGTCATTGCTGTAACAACGTTTCATACCTCAAAAATGATGGTTTCAGAAACTAATAGCCCTTGAGCTTTATTTTGGTATTGTAAAAAAATTGAGAACGAAAGAATAGCAAGAACTAAAATGAAATATCAAATAAGAAACGATGATACGCATCCAAAAAGGAGTGTTTGGTTGCCTGATTCTCAACTCTTTTAATGCCCGATAATAACAAATTAATAAGAATGAGTGAGTGAGAAGCCAATGAGATGCGAGAGAGGTAGCATTTTGATCTGTCTATTAAACAGGAGCAAGGAAACTTCAACTGATATGCCAAGCAATCAAGGTCTGGATGCAATTTGAGAATTTACATTTTTCCTTAGAAAAAGGAAAAATCTGCGCATCCGCCTACTGTGCGCATCAGCCATCACACACATGACGTGTGGACCAGGTTACTACTACAAAATATGATTTACATACATGGTTTGATGATTTACATACATGGTTTTCATCAAACCATGTGCACAACCTGTTTCCCTTCAAAACTCATCTAATACATTTCCACCTCCTTATTACATGAAATTTATCCGAACCAAGCAAACAATATTACAAAGATTATCACCCAGTATAGACACAATAATTTTCATTTTTGACACCTCAGATTCTTCGCTATTTCCCTCACTTTATCTTCTCTTTTTCGAACGTTATACTCGCGATGTAATACAGCATCCCACATCTTCGAACTCTTATTGTCTCTTTTGAAATAGTTCTCTCCTAACAATTGAAGAATATTAGCCCATATGAAAAATTCACATCTTGCATTTCCTTGCACATGGTACGAACGCAAGAATTAGCATTTTTTCTACACCCCGCAAGCAAAGCAAATAATCAATATGCAAAATATAACAATGCAAAATTCATTTACCATATTATAATTTGGGCAGGCGAAAAATTTCCTTCCAGGATTTTTTTGAGTGTGGGACATCTTAATTGGCATTTTGAGACCACACCAACAGGTTGGTGATTCCACAAAATCATTAACTAATGATGATGATGATGTTTGGTCTGATGCCATGCGTGTTTCTACAAAACCAAATACAATTCCAACTCAGCGAATATCATCAGTGTATAGAAACAAAATCAGAAACTTTTTTCTTTTATTAGTAAAATAAAATAAATAATAAAAAAAGGGAAAATTTAAAATATCCGAAGCTATCTAGGAAAGGAACGGGAAGAGCTACATGACTAAAACAGCCCCGATGGTTTATAATCACTAAAGGTGATTATGTAACATATGTATTTCCAGTTTGTTGGGAGCAATAAGATAAGAAAACCAACAAGCAAAGCATGCATAGAAACTAGTTACATTCTAATTATTAGTACAAAACATTTGTTTTTTTTTAAGTCAAATGTATGGGTTTTAAAGAGAAATGTAATCCAGCTTGGAAAAGACAATGTAAGTATTCACATCCATTAACAGGAAAAAAGAAAAAGAAATAAGGACAATGTTTCATGAGGAAGATGCAAAAACCAAATATATACCCATTAACTCATCTATGCATAGCTTGGACAAACATACAGCCCATAAATCATGACAATTAGGCAATACATAAATGACCTAGAAAATAAAATGTACAGCCTGAGGAACTCGCTGTGTTCCTGCCCAATGACTAAACTACTTAAGTGATTCGAGGTTAATTGCCAGGACTGGAAGTGCTCTTACCCATATAGTTACCATAAAGAAGATAGCTATTCAATGTTAATGTGCACTGCAACAAAACAGAGGTGACCAAAAATAAAAATAATAACTATAAGCTTCTAAGTGAAAACAAGCTTAAATGAAGCTTAAATGTGAGACATTGAGAAAACCAAAGAAAGAAAATGAACTTTCTCAAACTTAAAGACCCTCAAGAATTATACCTGTCTTATCATTTGGGCCCAATAACTAATTAATAGAGTTCACTAACTTATTCTACTCAAACAAAGAAGTTACTTTTTACAAGGTGGAACTCATAGAGAAACATAGCTTCATGAGATTAATTATTAAACACCTATAAAACTCAGGATGTACTTTTATAATGGGAGCTTCTAGTTTAGTAGGGAAATGGCAAGACTGGAAGTGCTCTTACCCATTCACTAAAATACTTAAGTGCTTCAATGTTAATTGCCAGGACTGGAAGTCCTCTTACCCATATGGTTACCATAAAAAAAAAAAAAAGGATTAAGGAAAAATCTTGCCAGATGCCTATCATAATCCACAATGCAGTAGTAATAACAAAATTCAGGAAATTCACAAACTCCCGACTATAAATGACAAGAGAATATGAATTGAATATGAGAACTTGCACTGTAAATCCGGCATAAATTGAGTTTAAACTACCTCTCACCAAATCTCACTTCCTACCATTATGAAGAAATTCACCGAACTATTCAAGAACAAGAAGGGTCTCTCTCAGCAGGAAACTACTTAGACAAAAAGCAATTTGCATGGAATCTAATTTCAAATATACCAAGGTAATAGATATCTCTACATCAAACAACAAACAAAATCGCAAACTTGCTAAACATCTACACGAACCACTTTTACAAAGTGCTACGGTATCAGAGTGTGGGAGAGAGGGAAGCAGAGACTTTGACAGCCTATTAGAAGATGTTTCTAGAATCAAATTGAATAAAAGAGGTCAATAAATTAGCATACCTTGGGGGAATTCGAGATCTGCGTAGTGAAGACTGGCTAGGCTTTTCAAGTTAGGGTTTCAAAATTTTAATTACAGAGACCTTCAAAATGTACAACTCAATTCGTCTTAGTCACAGAGACATTCAACATGTAAAACCCATAAATCAGTGGGAAAGAAATCACACTCGTAGAGGAAGGGAATTCATATAAAACCAATAAATCACAGAGAAAAAATACACCAAACCAAGAAATCACAGAGACAACGTGTGGCGCTCCCGACTTCCATGTACGGACAAGCACGGAAATCGAGACACTCGGGATGATAACAGCACGGTCACGCACCCCAACGACACGTGCCGAGTGTGTGAAATGCAACACGTGTACAAAATAAAATGCAGCGGAAAGGTTAAGTCAGATAACTAAGTACCAGAATTTAATACAATACAAAAATAATACAGAAATCCACAAGTCAACATAATACAATTTTGTTGTTCATAAAACGACATCAAATAAAATACAAGTACCAAATAAAAATATAACCAAATGTCCCTACTCCTCAGGTGGAGCCGCATCCTCTGGCTCAACCTCTTCAAAACCTGCGTCAAAATCTGCAGTACCAAATAAATGGTACCACAGTAAGTAAAACCCAAAAGTACTCCAAGATAACAAATATATAACTACAGCGACCAATGCATGCACATGATGACCCAAGTTCAAAACCCGAGAAAAAAACCATTTCTCGAAAATCACAAGTTTTTCCCACGCACGCCAAAAATCACCATTTGGCAAATTAATAACCAGGAACAGTTACATTAGTTCCAATTTTTAACCCGTATGCACCATGGCCTCCCCTAGGGACCATCCACATACCCTGGCTCCCTTCGTCACTCCACAGGTAGCGACTATGCGAGTGATACAACACGAGTGATGCCCAGTTCCGCGCCCACCGCGTACATAGCCAAGCATCCTCTGATCTCCGCCAGCACGAGAGATCACGGAGTCGGATCGAGAGCGCTACCATCTCGTCCAAGTCCCGAGCAACAGCTCCAGGGGACGACACTCAGTATATTCCGCTCCCGAGTGCCCAGAGGAGCTCCATCGAGATAATAACTCATCTCGGCTTGGAGGTGATACACACACACCCGAAAAGCCCTTTCTACAAAACACAGTTTTCAAAAATATACACACCCACGCATGCGTGCACAATGCCATGAAAATGACTAAAAACCAATAACCAACACAGTCTATCAGATAACCAATTCACAGTTTATAAAACAAGTCATTGCAAAAATATATTTAAATCTTAAAAGTCTTTTGGAGAAATACTTACAGTGTTTTAAAATAATTTATGGAGGATCACGGGAGAGCTGGAAGCGCCAAAACAGCAACACCACAGGGTAAAAATACACTGTGGCTGAAATATATAGTGAAACTCAAATTTCACCCGGGGTCAAACGAAGACTTGGGAACGATAGGGTAGGGCCTATAGGAGGTGGGGAATCTAATGGTGGTGATGGTTGGCCGTGGGTGGCGGCCGAAACGGCAGTGGAAGGCCGGAAAAGTGGGTTCGGGTTTGATGCTCGTTGGGGCTGCTCCGGCGACGGATCAGAGCCGGGATTGGGTCGGTTAGGTCGGAAATGGGCCGGTGATGATGTGGCTAGGAGCTGGTGGCCGGACGGTGGCGCAGCAAGGAGGAAACCGCCGCGGGTAAAAGTGCACCGTGGAGGCAAACGGCGGCGAGGCTCCGGCTGAAAATGGTACAGTATGGTCGCCGGTCGACGGGGAGCCGAACGGCACCGGCGGTGTCGACCACGGCGGCCGGCAACGGCGCCGGCGAAGGTAAACCCGTAACGGGGAGAGAGAGAGAAGGGCCGGTCGCGTGCGGGGAAAGAGAGAGGAAGAAGAAAAAAAAAAAAAAAAAAAAAAAAGAGAAAAAGAAAAAGAGGAGGAAAAAAAATGAGATCCAGACTTTTCAACTTGGGTTTCGAAAGTGATCCAACGAAAACGATTTTAAAACCACTAGATAAATAAAATAATTCAAATTCAATGAAATACTCAATTAAAACAGTAAAAATATTAAAATCCAAAAACAAGTCCATTTAAATAAAGCAAAACTATTTTTAACACAGTTAAAATAAATAAACCAATTTAACTCAAAATTAGTTAAAGTGAGATATTAAACTCTGATAAAAACATCCTTTAAAATAAAGAGAAATTAAATTGCAGATCACTAATTAAAATCAATCAAACGCAGTAAAATGCTTTAATAAAATAATAGTAATTTTAAAACCCACAAACAAACCAATTTAAATTAAAGATCAATTTAAATCCAAAACAATAATTAACAATAAAAAAAAAGCCCAATAAAAATAATATTTTCACAATTTAAAATATTCTAAAATAATATTCTAAAACTCCAAAATAATAATTAATAAAAATAGGAAAGTCCAATAAAATAATAAAATAAAACCTCTAAAATATTAAAACAAGAGAATTACACAATAAATAATTAAAATAAACCTTCTTTAAAATACACTAAAATTCGGGATGTTACACAACGTGAGCGACACCGAAGGTTTGGACTACCCGCTTCTTTGCTTCGGAACCTCGTCTTCCGTTGGGCAGAGGTCGCAAGTGCTTGGGTCGAGGTGTAGGTTGAAGACGAAGCCTCTGAGATGGGGAACAGACGAAGGCCCCTGGGTTCCTGGGTTTCTTGCACGGGAAAGGAGGTTGAAGACGAATAGAAACAATTTTTGGGTCGGGGACAAAGGCGCCCGAAAAGGAGGTTGAAGACGATTCGGAAGTGCAGTGCTTGGGGTGGGGATGAAGCCGCTTGGGTCATGCACGGGGATAGTTCGAAATTGCAAGTGTTCGAATGAGCCGTGCGTCCGAGCGGGAATTTTCAGCCATGTCAGGTGTGTGTTCGGCTGATGCTGCACAATGGCGGACGCGTATCATTTTTGAAGGCGTACTCTACATGCTGAGAGAAAAAGGGGCCCATGTGCATGGCACGTTCCAGGCCTTGGCGGGAAATAAGAAATAAAGCTGCTCTGCAGCATTAACTGCATGTCATCACCTCTAATCCATCATTAAGCCCCAGTTTTAATTCCTTAAATCACTCTATTGCCTTCTCCGCTACTCTGTGAGAGAGAAAAACCCCAAAATTGTTCCGTGCATCTCAAAGAAAGTGTGTTGATTTTTTTACACAGCCTCAAGGTAAGTTTTCTCTTCCAAATACACTCTTTGAAGTTTGTTTTTACGCTACTTAGAAACTCTACTTAGGGTTTTGCTGTCCTTGAACCTTGAAGAGTTCTCTGAAAAGTTTGAAACTTTCGAAAATCTAGTTGGCTTAGGACTTGGAAATCTGTTGGGAGGGGTTAGATACTACCTTGAATAAACATGCATGGTGGCTTTTGTTGAGAAAGATGACGATTAAAATTTACATAAGAGTCTGTTTGGTTAGTAGCAATGTCATTATTCTCCACTCTGTACTGAAATGACTCTGTCATTAGGGCTAGATCTTTTTCCCATCTGATAAAAATTGCTAAACATATATGTGATTTCTGAAAATTTACTAGAAATATGTGTATGATTGGATTAATTTTTTAGGAGGTATCATTTCATCTTGGGCTCTGGTTACGTCAATATTTGTGGAAAAAGTGAATCTGGGTACTTTAGTACACTATGTATTTATCATACTCAGAAATGATTATTTTTTTTGTAGATGAAATTCAAAACAATTGCAAAGAAAGCCAAATTTCATAGCAAGATACCTTCAGAAAAATCCTCCAGTAAGGAGGAATCTGAGTCACTTAAGAAAATACCAAAGAAGTCTAAGGTGACAAACAAAGAGTAAGCTCCTGATAAGGAAGTAGGGAGTACTTCAAAGCCTACCTCCAAAGACTCAAAACCACCCAAGTTCATTAATAAGGAAGCTGAGACTGCATACAAAACCGTGTTCTCCGAAAGGAATGTACTTGGAGAAAGAGAGGTAACTTTAAATGACCCTGATTTTGAATTCATTGCCCACATTTTTGCTGATAGAGGATGGGAGAAGATCATTGAGGGAGCTCATGCTTGCTATATTGAAATTGTTAGGGAGTTTTATGCCAATGCCTTACTAAGTGTTGATAACAATTTCATTACATCTGTCGCTAGGGGAGTTGACATGATTATCACTCTCGAGTTCGTTAGAGAGTTCTATGAACTCCCGAGTGTGGAAAACCCAAGTTTTCCATACAAGGGCATGGGGACCCCATCGAAAGCCTGAATGAAAGATCTGTTTGCTAGGCCCAATGCACCAGCATGGCCACCAAAGATTCATAGGCTCTCTATGAAATCAATGCTCCCCAAATATAGGTTTCTTGCCAAAGTAGTTTTGACAAATCTTTGGCCCATCTCTAGGCATATTGAGCAAATAATTGAGAAATCACATTTTATGTATGCTCTAGTGAAAGGAATACCTATAAATTTCCCTTCCCATATTGTTGATGTGATTTCAAAGGCTAGGTTTGACAAAACAGACAAGGAAAGTCTGCCATTTGGAGGTCTTATCACAAAGTTGACCAAAATAGCTAAAGTCCATTTAAGAAGCACCGAGGCCATAGTCAAAATTTATAGGAATATCTCCTCCAACACTGTCACCAAGTTAGAAGCAGTAGTTGGTGGAAAGAAAATGAGCAATGTTGAGGCTTCCACATCCTCTCATCCTCCCCCAAGACAATCCACTAAAGTAATTGAATAGCTTCAAATTTTGCAATCAAAATTTGACTCGTTTGTGGACAAATGGGAAGAAAAGATGGGGAAGATTGACCAAATGCTCGCAGACCAGCAGGATGAATCATAAAAGATGAATGATAGACTACAGCAAATTGTATTGGATGCGGATCAAATTCTAAAAACAGTCACTCCACCTGAGGGTGAAGACAAATCTGACTCTGACTGATGCTGACAAACATAAGGGGAGAAAGGATGAAGAGCAGGCAGAGGGAGCAGGTAGAGCCGACAAAATGAAACCACCATCCTTCGTAAATCTTTTTGAGAAAAGTTTTTATTCAAATTTATTTCAGTTTGGTTTGAACATTAAAACAATGATTTGTGTGTTTTATTTTACGTACTACGTTAAAACTGATATATATGTGTTTAGATATAGAAGTATTGTTACTTCACATATTTTGCTATGATAAAACTTGATATGAAGTATGACTATCTATATAAGATCTTTGCTATGGTTGGTTAGTTGTTTTTGCAGGCTAGATTACATTCATCCAAGATATGTTGATATCATCAATCAGCCAAATGGGGAGATTATAATTGTAATTTATGTTTGGCTAGGATTAGATGCGTATGCTGTTAGGAATAAATGTAATCTTAATTAAACTCTAGGACTGCACTAATCCGATAAGGATAAGTATTTAAATTATAGCTCTTATCATATCTTGTTTATATTATAAGATAAGAGTCAACAAAAGTCCTATGTGTGCTTCGAGTCTAAGCATCAGTTGAAGAAATAAAAAGCAAGTCATATTAAAGAAACAGAAGCTGATCTGAACTCAATGTAATCTAGAAGAAGTGAACCAATCCGAGATGTTCGCAAATAGTTAGCAACGTAACCTACTGGGATTCTGGATAAACCTGTCAACAGAATTCCTCTCCAAACCAATGACTGCATTGCCTATTTATAGAGAAGTCGGCTGAGGGTTTTAAAACACTTGAGCAACACATGTTCACAAGTATTTTGAGAGCTTGAAGATTTGGATAGAACTTTAAGAGATCGTGCAAGAGAAAATTCTTGAGAGAAGGATTTTCAAAAAGACTCAATCCGTGTGATTGAGTGAGAGCATATTCCAAGGGGAAGTTGCCGTGTTCAAGTTCAACCACTGGAGGTTCCAGTAGGAAAGACAAGGATTTGAGAGTGTCAGAGGTTCTAACTACCTACTATGGTAGAAGACAAGTGGGTCGCATGTCTTAGTTAAACGTGTCTAATTACAAAAGTTTTGTAAACATTTTACTTGTAATACTCTCAATTATTAAAATTGGCTTTCCTGGGTTTGGTTGCTCTGTAGGGTTTTACATTTGAAGAGTTCTTTAAATAGTTTCCCTTCGTAACCAGATTATTATGTTAATGCTATTAATATTTTATATTGGTTACTAATCTATGCTAATAAGCTTTTGTTTAAATTGTTAACGTGCATAATTAGGGGTACTTGGGTAATTTTAGGGGGGCCTTAGTGAAAGACAGTCATGAGAAATACTTAGGGCTTCCCACCATGGTAGACAAATCTAAATATAACACTTTTAGGTGTTTAAAGAAAAGAGTTGCAAAAAATGAACAATTGGAAGAACTCTTTTCTCTAGAGAGCAAAAGAGCAAATTATGATTTAGGCTGTCTTGCAAGCTTTACCATCCTATACTATAAGTGTGTTCAAGTTGCCCAAGAAGCTATGCAAAGAATTGAATGTGATGCTCTCCAAGTTTTGGTGGGGAAATGAACAGATAGAGAGTCGTATACAGTGGAGGAGTTGGAAGAAGATGGGACAGCCAAAAGGGAATGGAGGTTTAGATTTCAGAGATTTAGAAAGCTTTAACGCAGCTTTATTGGCAAAGCAGTGATGGAGAATAATTCAAAACCATTTTTCCATGGCTGCAGTGATTTTTAAAGAAAAGTACTTCAAAAATTCCTCATTGTTGGAGAAAAAGTTGGGAAATGCACCCTCTTTAATTTGGAGGAGTGTATGGAGTTCTATTGGACTGTTAAAAGATGGACCTAGATGGAGGGTGGGGAATGGCAATAAAACTTAAATATGGGGTTAAAGGTAGTTGTCATCTCCTTCATCCTTTTGTGTTCAATTCCCCATTTCAAAATTTAGTGGTGATGCAAAAGTTAAAGAACTCATACATGAGGAAAAGAGGGAGTGGGATGAGGGTCTAATCAGAGCAATATTCAATAAGGAAGAGGAAGACCAGTTATGCAATATCCCTCTAAGCAAAAGGAATATATATGACAAAATGGTATGGGGTCCTTACAACAAGGGTTTATTCAATGTTAAGAGTGCTTATTTTCTGGAGGAAGTAAGGAAAAAAGTAGTGCAGGGGGAAACATCAGGAGGAGAGCTTGAGACAGATAGTAGGTGGAAGAATATTTGGGGTCTAGATATATCTAGAAAGGTGAAAATATTCTTGTAGAAGGCATGGAATAATCTGTTGGCTACAAGAAGAAACATGTTTGAAGAGAAGATTGTTAATGAACCAAAATGCCCTATTTGTTTACAAGAAGAAGAGTGTGTGATGCATGTACTATGCATTGCCATGCTAGAAATGATGTTTGGGCCATGGCTTTTAAGCCAATTCAAAATGGAGGATAGTAGAAGATGATTTACTGAAACTATGGAAAGAGTTGACAGAAAAGCTCAACAAGACAGAAATGGAAGAAACAACAGCAATCATGAGAAGCTTATGGATTAAAAGGAATACATTCATTTTTTAAAAGAAGTTTCTCAATCCCAATAGTGTGATCAAATCAGTAAATGATAGTTTGAATGAATATCAATTAGCTCAACAACCTTTAGAGATGCTAGAGAGACTTAACAATGCAAGTAAGGAGGAGCAACATTGGAGACCAACAGGGCAGAATTGTATAAAAGCTAATTGGGATGCTGCACTCGATGTTAAGTCAAGGAAGATGGGGGGTAGGATTTATCATTAGAGATGAAAAGGGGGAGGTGATGTTAGCATGTTGTGATCAAATAGGCAATGTGGAGCAACCAGTTATAGCAGAAAGTTTTGCATTGAGGAAAATAATAGAAATCTGCAGTTAATTGAATTTCAACAGAGTGATACTAGAGGGGGATGCACAGGTTATTTTTAATGCAATAAATGACACAAATGAATATTTTACTTACTATGGAAGCATCATCGAAGAAATGAAGGTCATCCTATAAGTTTGGCCTGACTGGAAGGTGCGATATGCACATAGAAGTATAAACACAGTAGCTTATAATTTAGCAAAAGCAGCTATATATTTAGATGTTGAGAATATGTGAATAGAAGAGGCACCTAATTTGTTTTAACTTGTTTACTGAAAAACAAAGATTGTTTTGTAGACGTTGTTCTATGAGAACGAATGAAATTGGAAAGTTCTACTTCAAAAAAAAAAACCACACGAATCTTACACTTAATGTAATACATATGATTTACTTTATAATAAAAAGAAATTTATGATATGATGAATCACATTAAACCGGATCACTATATAAATATTTTATAAAATTTATGAGTAGATCAAATTTTTATATTTGGTGACAGGGAAATGCCTGGCTTTAGGGATTTGGACTGCAGTATAAAAACGACATACCGTTTACAAAAATTTTTGAGCTTCAGGTCGTATCGTTCCGGGTATCGTTCCGGACAAAGTAGAACGATGATGTTTCAAGTTCTTCCTACTTTCCCTTGTGATTTCCCTGTTTCAGAGAGAGAGAGAGAATGAAGCAGACATCGAAAGATCCGTTCGAGGCGGCGTTTGAGGAGGAAGAGGATGATTCCGCCGCAGTAGCTGTCGATACAAAACAACAAGACCCCGACGAAGACGAAGACTACGATGGTCTGGGTACGGGTACGGGTACGGGTATTCATTCCTCTGCCGCTGAGCCTTCCGTTTCTGCTTCCACGTCAACACCAGCATCGACCGCTACGACAGCAGCAGTCTCTGCCGCTAAATCCAATGCAAAGAACAAATACGACGATCAGGAGGAAGAGGAGGAGGACAACATGGATGTCGAGCTCTCCAAGTTACCCTCCACTGCCGACCCTGCTAAAATGGCCAAGATGCAGTATGCTCTTTTTTTTTTTTTTTTTTTTACTCTTATTATCGTAGACCCGTTTTACTGATGTTCTCCTTTACCTTTTCTTATGTGAGAAAAATTCAATTTTGACAACCCATGTGCCACTTGCGCCTGAATTATCATAAAAAGTGTTTCTCTATCAATTGGAAAGTAAAATCATAATTAAACACAAAAGAAGAAAAAGAAACGGGAGGCGTATATGGAGAAACCCATTAATCGCTTAATTATGTCATGTCGTTTGTAAAGATAAGCTTTTGAAGGCTTTAGATACCAGTTTATGACAGAATCATCTCTGAAGGAGTGGCTGCAAATGCACGTTTTGGTATATATTGAGGAAAATTAAATTATGAAACCACTCAGTATATTTTCATCAACGGTAGCAGTTTCTTTTATCTAAACTGCAATTGCATGTACTGATAGCCGTTTTGGTTACAATCACACTTCATAAAAAAATGCGTGTTTCTTAAGGTTCTTCAATTTAGAGCTTGCCTTGCTTTGCATGTGCTTCTTATCTTTATGATAAAAGAAATCTCTGTAGGAACTAGACGTACACCAAGTCCTGCATCAGACTAACCTTCTGTCCTCTCTCTCCCCTTTTTATTACTGAGGCAGGGCGGAATAGGGATATGAGGGAAGGGCCAATCTTCTAACTTGCCTTTTCTTTATCCTACTGTAATCTGCATTGGAAATTTGATGTGATTAATTATACAACTAGACATGTCCGCTAACTATTGCATCTTGATCACTTCTACAGGGCTATTTTGTCACAATTCACTGAGCAACAGATGAGTAGGTACGAGTCCTTTAGGAGAGCTGGATTTCAGAAATCTAACATGAAAAGGGTACGCTTCATGTTTGGTTGTTGTTTTCCCCTCTCCTCTTCTTCCCTTGTCGCTGGGCTTCATTTGTTGGGTTCAATGTATTTAATTGAAGTGTTCTAGTTCCAATAAATTGGTCAGTTTCTGCTTTGTTTATCTGAGAGGTGGTGGAGGGGGACCAGCAATATTAAGTTCAGGCCTAACGGAATTCTTCATTCTTATTTTTGTTTTTTTTTTTTCCTTTTTGATGGGGGGAAGGTTGGGAGTTTGAATTTTTGAAAGGTAAAAACAAAAGACAGGTTAAAAAGAGGCTCACATTTTTCTGCTACATGAATGCCATTTTTTGTGCCGAATATTGAATTTGTCAAACTATTACTTTGGTCTTGTGTACTGTTTTCAGAACTTACCTTCACCAATTACTGATTGCCTTTGGTACATCCTCGTAAAGATTCATATTCCTTTTCTCGTTTGCGTTGTTTGCATATTTATCCTTTGATGTGGATGCAGTTGCTAGCAAGCATCACAGGAACCCCGAAAATTTCTGTGCCAATGACAATTGTAGTGTCAGGGATAGCAAAAATGTTTGTTGGAGAACTTGTCGAAACAGGTATGCATATTGTCCAATCTGGAGTTTATGTTGAGAACTAGTTTCAGGAACAACTATTGTTCACCTTTTGGTTAATCATAAGAAGGAAAGATATATACTCTTATGACTATAAAGAGAATGACTGCACAATGGAGAATAAATGAGATTGTGTGATGCTTTCTCAATTATATTTATTTGAACACTATGTATCAAATCTAAAATATAGTGCATGGTGAAGTCCAACTATCTGTATCTTCTAAAATTGGAATAGTTGAGCATTAGTAACAAGACTCCTTACTTTGCAGCTAGAATGGTTATGATGGAGAGGAAAGAATCTGGGCCAATCAGGCCTTGCCATATCAGAGAAGCATATAGAAGATTAAAACTTGAAGGCAAAGTACCAAAGAGATCAGTTCCAAGGCTCTTTCGGTAGATTGGGCAGAGACATTTTTATGGCTGATTGCACAGGTTTCAATATCAGCCTTGTTTTGGCATTTCTCATACTAGGTCTGTACCCTCTATGTTTAAGTAAATAGAATAAGAATGCCAACACAGTAAAAAGGATATGGATTCAGAACAGTAAGCCTAGCTTTTTTTCTTTTGCGAAGAGTAATTTTGGAAGCAAGCTGAGCTGATCACATGGCCTCTCACAACACCTATAGAAATAGTTGCTAAAGAGGACTTGAGGATTCAATCCTTTAATCTTTCCATATGCCAAGGAATCTGATACTGCCAGGCCCCAAAACCTATTTGACCATGGTTCAAAGTTTAGGTTTTCCTACCAATATAGGTGGGCTAAAGGACTCTAGATATTCTGGTTTCATGGTTAAGGCTACTTCAGACATTTTGGAACCTTGGAGTTTTTTCAAGGCCTTCTAGGAGTCTCTCACCTAGAAAAGTTTTTGATGCAGTGTACCGTTAAAAGAAAGCAAAACTTGTTTGAAAATTTTCCCAGATCAAAGTTGTCATGATTCTACTTTCTACCACTTCTAGTAGAAATTGAAGTCCTAATTTAAGAAGTGCAGAACCCAACTGCTATAAAAGACCACAAATAAAAAAGCATAAAGAAAAAAAAACACAACAAACAAAGAAATTACATATTCAAGACCCACCTCATTGACAGTGAAACATAAATTAAGATTACTTGGTATCTAGAATAGCCTTTCAAAGACTACATGATTTAGTTATTCTATAAGCTTCATTTTTCTTCCACCTTTTGTGTCCTGTGTCACCTTCAATGCTTGGTTAGCTGATCTTAGGTCCATAAGAGTTTGGCAAATCGAAGAAATCAGAATTAGTGCTAGGTTGACCTTGGTAATGATAAGTCCATTAAGGGTGTTGCAAATTGAAATGATTGGATTAGTTGAGGCTTCTATGGTTACCTATCCAAAAAAAAAGAAGTGAGGCTTCACGTTGTTAAAGGATGGAATATAATAGTTTATAATCTCAATATATGTGACTTATCATTTTCGTTTGTTTACCTATCAAAAAAAATATATGCGACTTATCAAAAAATAATAATCTCAATATATGCACTGTGGATTTGCTATTCGAAGGTTAATGATTTTCCCGAGTTAATGTCTAGAAATGCAATATTGCAGAGGTGTAATTAGCTATATCAAGAGAGGCAGAAATAATAAATAGCATAATTAGAACTCTTTTGCATCGTGCCTTATTGAGATTACTCAATGCGTTGGGAACCATAAATTCATAATCCAAAAGATGAGAACTTCCACTCCTGGTCAATTCCATAACAAGGAAAAAAAAGAAACATGGAAAGCACCTATGTTCCATACATTAAATGGTATGCAGTCGTGTCTCATTTTGTTTTGAGTTAGAAGACTCCCTGTACTTAATATATTGTATTTTTGTTCTAACTCTGAAGCTCAGAGCTTTTTATCTTCTCTTTTTTGATATGATTAGTGACAATCTCATAGATTTGGTGACTCATTGCTTTCACAAGTGTTTTATCTTCTTCCTGCTGAGATCATTTATCCTCAAGTCTTTCATATGTTCATACAAAATTCTGCTTTTTTTTTCTTTCTTTTTTTCCACATTTTGTGAAAATGTTGGCTAGCTAGTCTTTTTTATTTTTGATTTAATATTTGTTTTGCCATATATTATTTGGTCAATTTGACTGTAGAGTTGTGATGCAGTTCGTTCATTGCAAATCAGGCATGCACATCAATGGCGTTCGGGAACATCTCTCCCAAAGTGCAGAATATAAAAAGGTCATGTCAACAGTCTAATTTACTTGTGCTTCAATATTGTATAATAACCATTCATGAGTCTAGACATTTTTCCCTATTTTTTTTCTCCACTTGGAAGTCATGACGCTAGATAAGTTTATACTACTCTATATTCCCCGCGGATGCACCATGATGCCAGTGGATGTTATTGCGCCATTTTTATTTTTTTTTCTATAATTATTCTAAGTAGAGTGGATATAATGGTGCCATATAAGCCACATGTTTCATTATTTTCTAGGACTTTAGATATTTGTGCTGGTACTTGAAATGCTACTTCCCATTTTTTGTATTTCCATTGCTTCTATAGCTCAAATATAGCAATTCGTGGATCTTTGTGAGGGTAGAAGTTCATGGCCTAAACATTGAATTAGTTTAGTTTGGTTCTAGTACTCGGAACCCCTAGGAGTTGGCTGAAGTGGTAAAAGCATTGGCCTTGGTGGTATACTCCCTCCAGGTCTAAGGAGGTTTGAATCATTGCGGGTGCAAACAATTTTTCGGGGCCATCGGACTAGGAGAACGTCCCCTTGAATTACCCGAGATGCACTTGCAAAAAACTCATTGCCTAGGATCTGTGTGCCCCCGGGACTAGTTGGAACTTTGTTCTTAGACACCTAGTGCCAATAAGAAAAAAGTTCTAGTACTCGGTTACATTTAAAATGTTGTATCTAATCCAAGTTAAGATCATTTTAAAAATACTGGACATGAAAGAGGTGTTGAGTGTGAGAGAGCTGTATTGATTATGTATGTATGGGAGTGTGTTTTGATCATTCATCAATGAATGAAGAACAATGCGAAGGAGTGGCAAAGATGGTTAAAACAGGAGGTTCTAAATTCTCTGTAAGTTTGTGGAAAATGAATATATATATATATATATATATATATATATATATATTAAGGTTTAAGCCTTTAAGGGGTACATGTGCTGAACACTGGATAACTTTTATACATTGGAAAGAAGAGCCTTTACGTGGTGTAGAGAAGAATTCCATGAACTGCAAGAAGAAAACAATTTGATGATCGTGATGCAGTCTCCTAACGAGGTGGAGAATATATATGAGATTATTTATGTCTGAAGAAATATCGATATCTTTATAAATTGAACTTACGAAGGGTAACAAATAGTAAGAGCTTCAATGGTATTTTCGAAAAATATATAAAAATCTCACAGCTTTGGAAACAAAACAGACATTGGGCAATGGTATCGAATACAGGATGTTGACCCAAATCTTCATGTAAAACCTGCTTTTATGGTTTGATGAAACCATGTGCTATGGCTCCAATTCATATTCAATCCTATTTTTTATAGGAGCATTCGAGAATTGAATTCAATTTTTCCTCCATAATAATTACTATGAAAAAATAAGGAAGACTTGACTTCCAAGTTATTAGATAGTGTTCATGACCCTTCGATTGCTTGTTCAAAGGTATGGATGGATAGAATTGTGGCCAAAGCCAAAAGTTTGACGTGGAGATCCCTCTATTTTGTCTTATTGTGGAAAAACTTCTGTTGGTGATTGACTTCTCTGTGCTATCCAAATGACTGCTCTTCCAACGTATATAAAAGTAAAGAGGATGTAAAGTAAAAGTAAAACTCTTTTTACACTTCTTTTTTTAATTATATTTTAAAATAGAGTATTTATATAAAATGACGTTTTTTTTATAAGTTATTTTATAAAAATACCTTCCACTTAAAATATAATTTTATAAAATATTATAAAAATAATAATTAATGTCTATCATTTTTTAAAAGCAAATAACTGGTTTTCCATGTTTGTGCTTCCTAAAATTGAAGTGAGCCGAGTCCCAGGCTCCAGCAGAGGTACCAAGGTAGTATCAGAACTGGTAGTCTTATTCTAGAAAGAGTTTTGCTATACGTGTGTCGTGTGTCGATACACCCTTTTTTTGTGGAATATATTCAATTAAAAAAAATTAAAACATTACTCATTTAAAATAGTTAATGTGGAATGTTTCTACATCAACTGCGTATCGATTGTGTAAAAAATGAGAGTTGAGTCCCACCAGAGGTACCAAGGTAGTATCAGAACTACTAGTCTTATTCTAGAAAGATTGTGTAAAAAATGAAACTTACAATTAGATTTTTTATAAGGTTTATGTTCTAGAAGGCCATAATTTTATTTGTCTTTTGAAATGAGATTTTACACTTTACATTTGTACCTTTTTTTTTCTAAGCAAGCAAATTTCTATTAAAAACGGAAAGGATGATATATGAGGAGGGGGTAGGGTTCCCCAATAAATACCCCAGTACAAAAAAATACAATGCAAAGAAGGTGAAAAAAAGAAAAAAAAAAAAAAAGAGTTTAGGGCCAATTTCTTAGTCCATATTCATGCCCTATAAAAAGGATGCCGTCTTAAAAGACAGAAATAAGCAATTCGCAAAGTTATGCGAATTATAGAACCATTGCTGGTGGCGGTGGAGCCTCCGCTGGAAGCGGTGATGGTGGTAGGTGCACTGTAGTTTATTATCCTGAAAGCAATAATATAGTAGAAAGTACGGCATCAGATGAGCTGATCTGTGGCCTATCATCCGCCTTCCCATGCATATTTGGTGGCGCGTGGCAACCACGCGCCAATGAGATGAAGGTAGGCCAGATCTAGAAGATCTCAGCAAGAGGAATCTTCTAGTACGGCTTGTGTAGCAGTCAGAGGCATTGGAGCGCGGCGGCTCGTGAGAAACACATGCAGAAACAAGCCGCGCATAAGGGCCATGCATATAGCTTTTTGGCATGAATTTGCGTCATCCCAGTAGATCGACGGCTAGCAGATGTGGTGGTGGGGAGCATGGCAGCCGGAAAGTAGTAGATCTGACCAAAACCGGTTTGGTGGAGGGAGGAGGAAAAAAGCACTACTATAAAAGTGTATACATATTATGGAAATGGAATGGAAAATGAGAGGAGGGTGGAGCCTCTCAGGTGAAAGCACTCGAAGTGATGGAGTTTTCTAGAGAGAAAGGAGAGGTTCTCTCTTTAAAAACAATCAAGGTCGTCGAGCCCCTACTTTACATTCATACTTGTTAGAAAGAAACAAATTAATTTTAAATAAGATGAGTGTAAACCAAGACATGTGATTTGTAAAAACTAAAAAATTAAATAGTTTGGTTGGACATTAGTGTGGCTTTCCATGAACAGTGACAATTGAAAAATGGAAAGAAAACAAAGAAAAACAAACTAGCATCTTGTTTAGTTTCTCTCTCTAGTCTTTTTTCTCTCTACCCACAACCATCACTGTGTGCTCCACCCCCCCCCCCTCTGCTTGTCCAGCCATTGCTGGCTTTGTCTATAGGTGTTTTTCTCATTTGCTACTTACTGGCCTTCCTAGACCCCCATTTGCCCCTCCATTAGATCCCCCAGCCGCCAATCTGTCGGACGGTAGGAGAAAACTGACCAAATGTATGGTGTGTGTGTCTCATGTGCGGCTTATAGTGCGCATGAGCCTCACACACCGCCGTACCTGGAGGAGTCATTTGCTGCCATGCGCAACACCATTGTGGTCAATGGCTTCAGATCTCTCATATCCAAGTGTTCTCTTCTTCCTTAACGTGGTGCGTGACCCACACACGCCACCACCGTCGGTCCTACAGTGGTGTATTGAGTCATCTCCACATTGCTATTCTCCTATATTCCTACTTTTCCTAACCAATGATCAATATGAAATGGTCGTGACCCCCCTCACCTGCGGCTTTTAGTCTCCTTTAGCCGGACCAAACTAGCAAAACGCAGCACACCCCCCTCACCTGCGGCTTTTAGTTGTAGATTTATGGTTTGTTTATTAGATTATGTTAAAATCATTTTAAAGTGGCTTCCTCTTGTGGGAATGGGTTGGAGTCAATCTTTTAGCTTAATAACCTGATTTTTTTATTTTTCTCTTTGTTTTTATTTTGGTGTTGGTGTTGCTTTTGCTTGCTCTAGGATGATTGGTGGAGACTCCCACCCCACTGACTCTTGTATCTTTGTAACCGCTTAGTTTTAATCTATGTTATGCTTATCTTGCTAAGAAAAAAAAAAAAAAAAAAAGCACTCTACTTTAAAGGCTCTAAGCACAAATGAAAAGCACTCCAGTTAAGAATTCTGCTATATAGAATCATTTTTATATATTTTTTGTACATTCCATTTATGTGATTAGTCAAAACAGTTATTTTATATTAAAAAAATGATGCAACTAATCACATTCGTGGAGTGCGCAAAAGAGTACGCAAAAATAACTGCACAAATTTTTGAATGCTAATGAACCCCCTCAAGTGTAAAGTTTTTGTGTGTATTTTTTTTTTCTTTTTTAACATTTGAAAAAATAAAAACAAAATCCAAAATACACTAAGGTACACTTGAGGGAACGAGTAGCACCACCATAACAAGTAATAGAACTGTGCTACGCTGAAAATTCCGGTATGATGATGTAGAACTGTTACATTCGCTAGACTAAAATTTAGAGAAGGTAGATTAGAGCAAACATGGCAAGAAGCAATGAGATTTTTATGATTGATTGCTCTTGCTTATATGGTAGTATTTTGACTATAACTTTTGCTACGACTGTCATGATCATGCATAAGATCTCAATTTGCAAAGCTCTTTTCAAATGCAGACGATTAATTTATGTTACTTTTGTATTTTTAGAAAATATTTCATTTTTAATTTTGGGATTGATTTTAATTTCAATTCTGGCTAGATTTATTATAGAATTCTTGTTTAGTTACATATTTATTTTTCTCCCAATAATTATGATTTTGCCTTTTCAAGTAAAATTCTCGTAATTTTGGAATTTCATAATTATTTGAGCTTGACTTATGAGTTTCACGTCACAATCTCTGATTTTGATTAGTAATCTATAATTCCAAAGCTTCTCAATGCCTTGGGTGGATTTTCAATCTCAAATACTTTAGTTTTTGTTGAAAACTTGTAGTTGGAATAATTCTAATTTTGTTTGATATCAAATGCACAAAAATAACTAAATTTAGTAAGTACAAAAAAATAAAAATAAAACATTTTAGATAACTAAGTTAGCATGCTTTGGAATATCATACAATAATTAGAAGTTTTAAACGATCTAAATTTTAGTATCTTGATTCTAAACTTTTAATTAACAGTTTAGTTTGGGTACTGATAATATTTTCAGAATACTTCACTACTATTGGTTATTTTATTATTACTTTTTATATATTTTTTACTATAATTCATTATTATTTATTATTTTATTATTCAAATATACTATAGAGTAGTAAATAAGATGGTAGGAGGTAATAAACCTACCATTATCCTTTAAACAAAGATACAAAAGAAGGATAATACTCAAGCCCTCAATCGCCACCTTTTCTAAAACACTTATAAATTATCATTTTCCTTGCCTAACACCCTAAATTAATATTATAATGTCTCTTTGAACCCTTCCTTAGGTTTTGCTGTTAAATTAGAGGAAAAGTAGTTGATGTATTGTTTAAGTGTAAACTTGTACATTGATCAAAGTACCCTTTTAAAAATACAAAATTATTTTTCAAATCGACACATAAAATAAACACAATTCGATCATTTCAGATCGAAAAATTGTTCATACGATGCATGTGAACTACTTTCCATCCAATTTAACACTAGAATTCAGGCAAGAGTGCAAAGTGAGATTAAAGTATGAATTAAGAATATCAAGCCTTATTGGAAGTATCATTGCAAGATCAAAGGGTAGTATTTGATGAAGTTGAGTATAATTTATATTTAGAATAAATGATATTTGCAATCGTGAAGTATGCTAGCGTCGCATAATTTTTTTAAAAAAATAAAAATAAATATGAACTCAAAAAAGAGTACAAAGTGAGAAAAAAAAGAAGGAAAATACTTTAGTCATAAAATATAAAAATAAATCTATAAATTGATGTGATTTGATGTAGTACATTAGATTATAAAATTATTTTTATTATAAATTAGATTTAATAAATTTCATAAAATCACGTCAATTTGTTAAATTTATTTATAATTTTTCATCTCAAAATAGAAAGAAGAGGAAAATAAAAATGATAATTTCACGAGCGAAAGATTCGATGCATTTGGGTTGGGACGGCAACTTCTAACCCTAGTGTTGGGAAGTTGTAGGGTAATGGGACTGAAGGAGGTGTTGGGATTCTTGGGAATGGGTTTTAATATGTACATAGTGGCAGAGTGGGAGATAGCGTGACAACATGGGGGTGTTTTAGAGAATTCGGATGATAAAACAACATTGTAAAACCTGTTTTGTTTACTACTATATCGTTTCATCGCCCATCCTCTGTAGCTCTCTAACTGTTCTTCTTCTTCCTTGTTCTTCTTTCTCTCTTTCTAGCATTCATCTTCTGTTTTTGTCTTATTTTGATTTATCTCATTTGAATTTATGGGAAGAAAGAAGTCATCTTGATAGGTGTTTTCATTACCGAAACGCGTATCCGTTTGTTTCACAGAAAGCTGGTTGAGTGAGTGATTGAGGGATCGAAGCAGAATTTGTTCCGGCAATATACATCCTTTGGAGTACATATATGTCGATGAGGTCTGCCTCCATTTATCTCTTTTATTTTTGTGTCTCTCTCTGTTGTGATTATAAAAGGCCAGATTATATAGCCATTGCTCGAGGCCTTGAGATGAATTTATTTTCTTCTTCCCTTTTGTAGCTTTATCTGATGGCGCAATGAGTTCCTGAATCCTGTTGTTGCCGATACTTGATTGAGATGTTCTTATTCTTTTGTTTTTCTTCTCCTCCCCCCCCAAAAAAAAATTATTGTTGTTTGATATCAGCCATTTTCATGGTGGAAATTTTTGGCGTGGCAGCAATGCCTCGGGTTCTTTGAAAACTGAGTTCCTTCTCGTGGGTTGGACTCGAATTTGGTCCTTTTGTTGCTTGTTGTTTTTCTTGAATGAATGAAAATATCACGGAAGACTCTCTCTCTCTCTCTCTGAGTGTGGAATGATCGAGATACCCGCCAGATTGAGATTGAGATTTACGGTTTTATTGTTTTGAGTTCCAATCGATTATCATATTTCTTTAGATTCGGTTGCTGGAGAGTCTCTGCATCTTAATCTGGCAACAAATCTCACTGGCGGGTTCATAAGATAATTGCTTCTCTACAGCGGTCGAGATGTTTGTGAACCTGGATTTCTCGATTAGATATTCGGAAAGTAATCAACAAGGGAACAACACCAAACCTCCTGAAGAAATTCTTCCCTACTCATATGGGGCGATTCACCGAGCTTAAGAAGCTTTACGAGAGCTCGTTTGCTTTCTGCTAGATTTTGTTGCAGGTCACCGGTTGCGTTGCTGGATTCACCTGTGGCCTTATGTACCGAAAATGAATTTCCATCCTAAAACTGTTGTTATTTTCATTATGCTAAACATAAATCGTTGAATGTCTGAACATTTGTTGTGCACATTTAGTGTTGAGTGCTTTCTCTTGGTGTGTGTTGAATGTGTTCGTTCATGTAATGCCAATTACATTTTAGAGCAATTCGGGTGAGCAGCTGGGAAAGGGAATCTGTTCTTTTTGTCATATCCTCCCTTTGCGCCATCAGATCTTGTGATTAACTTTTTTTTCCCAATTGAATCAAAAGGGTTAATGATATTGAATGTGTATATTTTTTTGGTTATGCAGATATCAGAGAGTAAGCAGCCCAGATGGTGTTCCTCTGGCTCTGAGCAATGTGAAAAGGTCCATCACCAATGGCAGAATTCTCCACACCACGACGAATACTACCAAACCAAACGTGAATAGCACTAGTTGTTCTACTTTGGAAGGCAAAGGCTTCAGATTCAGATCCCCATCTACAACAACTCAAGACCATAACACCACCCTCGAGGCTGCACCCACTTCTCCCGTATCCGAGAACCACCACCATGATTCCCCACCACCACCAGCAAAGAACCACCAGGCACAGATCCCGACCCAGAACCCGAAACGCGACAGGAGTCCAAGTCCTAGTGCGAGTGCGAGTCCGAGTCCCAGCCCCGGCCGGGGTGCTGGTGCTGGTAACGGAGACATGCTATTGCAGTGGGGCCAAAGAAAAAGGGCAAGGGTCTCAAGGACCGATATCCGCGTACCGACCGATGACTCGGCTTCATCTTCATCGTCGTCTGCTGCTATCAGATCCCAGAGGAGACTCAACCCCGTCTTATCGATGCCGCCGCCGCCGCCGCCGCCACTGCCGCTTCCTCCCGCTTCTACTTCTAATGGCACCACCAGACCCAGAAGGGAAGCTTCTTCCTTTCTTTCAAACAGGTTGATACCCTTTTGCTTTCATTTCTTGTTTTTCTCGCTCTGCCGAATATTTTCTTTCATTTTTTTTCCTTGAAAATAATTATTTAATTAGTACGTTTTTATGCATCTTTATTTGCTAAGTTTTTTTTTTTTGTAGATCTTGCATTATGATTTCATCAAGGACTTTTTTGTTTGGTTTCTTCTGGTCTTTAGATGTAGGATCGATGATGAATAATTTCCCTTAAATGTCATTCCGGGTCTTCATATTTGCTTTTATTTGGTAAATTTCAGACGTTACTCACGTTGATCCAGGATCTGAAATCATGTTGCTGTGCTTACCCTTGATCGCTATGTTTTAGCTGCTTCTGTAGAATATATTAGTTGAAAACAGCACATTTTTACTAATTTACTTTTGTGCCCCTCAAAAAGATGGGTATGGGAAATAAAGACCTAAAAGATCAAGTGGGTTTCCTAGCAAGATTCAGGCAGTCCAATCCCAGTCCTCCTCCTTCCCCCTCTTGTTTTTGTCTCTGCTTTCCAATTCTCTTTCACAAATGTTTGTTGGGTTTAGTGGGTATCCCCTATTAATGCCTTATATTCCGTCTCTTGATTATGACAGAGCATTGCTTTGAGCCCCGTTATATTCCTCTAGTCCCCGATCTAGAAATTTGAGAAAAAAAAAACAGGAAAAGAACTCTTTGAAAATCGTTTCCCTTATTTGTTCTTTTTGATTAGAATTCAAACTCCTTTTTTGTTTTTTTATAAGATATATTGACATGAATTACTATGTTTATTTAATATAATTAATTACTAGTATGTGGTACTAGTATAGTATAGATAAGTATTTTAAATGCATTTTAATGTTCTGGGTGAGTATTAAAAATCCTGTCTTTTTGATTTTTCCGTTCTCATCGAAGTTTTAGAACTTGAATTTACTCTGCAACCATCCCAAAGCAAGCACCTATAGCTATCCATTACCTAATATTTCTTGGCCGCCATGCCCAGGAATTTAGAAGAGCGATCTGGTCGTGGAGGAAATGGGTCACCATCAAGAAACGGTGGCAGGGTGTTACCGAGATCTACGGCGGGGAAACGATCTCCTCCTCCTGAAAAACATGATAGAAAGGTGATGCCTTGTTCTGGGTCAGCAAAAGATGAGAAGCCAAATGGATCCTCTGATCGTGTTGGGATTGCTAATCAAACACTGTTGGAGCAGGAATCCCGCCGTAGTAACGCTGCTGCTCCATTGGCCGGAGTAGGAGGAGAAAAGGTGAATTTTGAAGTGACTGAGTGGCCCAGGATTTACATTGCTCTGTCGAGAAAAGAGAAAGAAGATGATTTCCTTGCAATGAAAGGCACAAAACTCTCTCAGAGACCCAAGAAAAGAGCCAAGAATATTGATAAAGCTCTACAGGTAAAAATACTGAAAATAAGAACCAACAGAAAAAAATCCACATAAATCATATCAATAATAATATGTTTCCTTTCTTGAGTTTCTCTCTTCCTTCCAAATTCTTCCGTGCAGATGCCAAATATAAATTTGTGGGTTACTGTGTTTTTGGTGCAGTATTGTTTTCCAGGGATGTGGCTGTCGGACTTGACAAGGAATCGATATGAGGTTCGGGAGAAGAAATGTGTGAAGAAGGTATTGATTCTCTTTCTCGGTTCTTGGCCTTTTTGGATTTTGGAAGAGTTGGAGAGAGACCGCCAATAACAAACTACAACTCTTTTATTTTTTCAATCTTTTCTGTCAAGCATTTGTATTAAATTATTAATCAAAGACTTTTAAAATAAACTTGGAGTCTCAACAAACACCTCTCTCAACAAGTCTTTTGTAGCTATACAATATATAGAAAAAAAATTTGAGACAATAAATAAATTCCCATCCGTCTACCATTTTCAAATTCCAAAAACTTATCCTTTTTTGATTGACCCAGTCCCTACGATCATTTTTTTTTTAATTTTTTCAATTTTTTTCTGTTCTTCCTATCGGTCATCCTTCACAATCATGTGCTTGACTTTGGGTGTTTCCATCTACTTTCCTTGATGGAGATTACAACTTGATTCCCACACATTTCTTTTGGAGTTTTTTGACGTATTCTTTGCAAATCAACCATCCATCTCGACTCCCCCCTAAAATCCAAAAAATAAAAATAAAAATAAAAAAGGAAAAAAAACCCATAATGTTTATGGTCAAAGTAATAATACAAGTGCTCGAAGCCATTAGAGTTATGGGTACATATAAAAGGGTGTATTAGATTGAATTGTTTGCTTGTGTGTAAACAACTTTGTGGACTGAAACGATTAGTATGTTTGTTGCTTGTTGTGGATGCCATATGCAGCAAAAGCGAAGGGGTCTGAAAGGAATGGAGAGCTTTGACAGTGAATCCGAGTAAAAGCTTGATATTCAATTTTGCCATCTCTCTCTCTCTCTCTCTGAAGTCACAAAGCAATTATGTCTGTGTATAGTTGGTGTGATTGGGGTCCACAAACCACCGGTCCACCACCACCTTTTGCAATTCTATCTGCCCCATTGATGAGTCTATTACTTGGGGTTATTACTGTTAATGATATCATATAATATCAGGTGAGGTTGAGAGATGCAAAGGTTGAGATCCTTATGGTAGGATCCTATAATATAATGTCAACACACAGTGAGACAAAGGGGTCAGAGGCTGTGGAGACATGAAAATCGAGAGGTTTCAGGCCCAGCATCCTTTCAGAGATGAGGTTCCCACTGACATATAAGAGCTTTATCACCATCTTAACTCACGTGCTCAAGCCACCTGGGGTTTCTCAATTGCTTTGCTCTTTTCTTTTCTTCTCTCTCCTTCTCTGTTTTTTTGGTTTTTGTTTTTGTCATTCATTTTGCGTGTAATTCTTTCATGTTGTCCATGCTCTTCACCTGTAGGAACCTGCCCCCTGCAGTTTCTTCCTCATCAATTACAAAGAGCTGTTTCACCTTCTTTTTATTTATTTTTTTTTATTTTTATTTTTTTGCCTTTGTTCACGCCTTGGAAGTGTTTTCTTTCTATCTTACTTGTTGAACTTTTTACAGCTAATCCTATGTTGTTTACTGTATGAAATCACTCAACGGAATCAGACAACCACCTAAATCCATCTGAGATGCTTGTCTTTGTTCTACCCTTCTGCCATTAATTAAGGATAATAACTTACATAATTTCTTGCAAAAAAAATATGGTTTTTATTTATTTTTCTTAGAACTTGGTCGGATCATACGAGACGTGGGAATTATGGAAAGTAGAGTAATATTGAATTAGTTGGATGACTAAAAGATTTGGAGTTAAAAAACTATATGGGCAAGAATTTCGGGGATTTTTTTTTTTTTTCCAATTTAAGCATTTGGTGAAAATACACGTACTCCTTCAAATTACCATTCAATTTGCAATTGCCACAACGTTCTTGGAAGTTGACTCACTTGAGGACAGGCATTGAGCATAACCACATCTCAACGGGTTAAAGAATCTTTCCTCCCATTAAAGACATATCCAGCCCTCAAATTGCAATCACTTCTTCTCATCATCATCAACCCACAAAATCCATCAACGTGCCAACTCTTTAACACAAGTTGAGTCACCTCCCACACTATTGTACGGAGCATTCCCATTTTGAGCATCCCCCCTCATACTCTCTCAAACCCACATATTTTTATCCCCCGTAGCTACCTCCCTTCCTTCGCACTCTTACTACTCCAAATAATAATAATAATAATATCAATAATAAATAAATAAACATAGGGTAAAAATAAATAAACATAGGGTAAGTTTAAGAGCTCCTTTGGACACTTGAGTATCTCAAAGAGTTTTGTGCATGGTAGTAAACTAGTTTGAATTAAGATATTATATTAAATTTTGGAAAATGGATAGAGAAAAGGTTGATTAAAAATATTATAAAGCTAAAAAATTGTTTGATTATAGTTTTTTTAATATTATTTTTGTTTTGAAGATTGATTTTGGTGTTTTATTTTGAAATTTGTAAAAACTATATTGATTTTTGTTTGTGTTTGGATAATGATTAGGAAATAATAAAATGAAAAATTTTAAAATTTGAAATTAAAAAATATTTTGTGTTTGAGTAATATCTGAAAAAGAAATTATTAGAAATTTTAGATAATTTTGAGAAATTCATATCTCATCTTTGTGTCCAAACGTCCCCTTAAAATTCAATGGAAATAAACAAAAGCATTAATGAATCAATGGGGACCGGATGTCAATTTCCGAATCCTAGTACATTTACAATGTATTTCTAATGCCTGGTTATAGACTCAGCATTACAAGTTACACGTATTTGTTAGGCTTAACATTGCAAAGATGTCCCATCTTAGATGGGAGGGACTTGGGAGAAAATATTTTAAAAGAAATGTCTGAACTTAGACTAAAATTTAACTTTAACCTGCCCCTCTTACCATTTTCAATTCTAGCTAAAAAGTAATACAATTAAGCACTCTTACAAAAAAAAAAAAAAAAGGAAAAAGAAAATTATTTGGCCAGCTCTGTATTATATAGCAATCACATCATTGTAGGCTTGATTTCTTCTCCCTAGAGTTTCCCGGCAATATATTATTAAAAAATTCTACTTATCATTCCATATATTATTTTTTATTTTTTATTTAAAAACACATATTAATGTTTAAATATATATGTTTAAATAGAAAAATAAAAATAACAAATTATATATTAATGTGGAGTAAGAGAATAATAAATAACATCTCATATTACAAAAAAGATAAATTCTCTTCTAAGAAATGATTTTTGAACAGAAAAATCGGACGATGATTTGTACCTATTCTCTTTTTTCTTTCTTTTTTTAATGCTTAAAGTGAATATATTGAATTTATGTATTTTTTAATTAAAAATGATAAAAAAACGTTTAAAAGAAAAAAGAAATTGTAATTGCAATGATCAATTGGGGTATTTGAAGCTATCGATTCCAATAGCAATATCTTCTTTTTTTCTTTTTCTTTTTTTCTTTTTCTAGGGGGATTGATAAGAAAGCAGAGGGTTTTAGACATGACAGGTCAATGAAGTCAAAGCTCTCAAAGTTCGCAGGCTTAGGTTGTATTTTATTGTTGAATTAAATTTTACTTATCTCTAACTAATTATTTGTAAGATTTATTATTTTTTTACTTTCTTATAAAAAAAGTTAAATTTATTTTAATCTATTTCATATATTTTAAAATAAAAAATTAAATTCATTTCAATTTAAAAAAATTAAACTCATTTAAATGAGATTACAAAATATTATTATTCACAACTAAACTCAACTTAACTCATATCATCTCATTTCAATTAATGTTTCAGACCAGAAAGAAAATACTTATATAGACCTCAAAAATGACCTAAATAAAAACAGCACAGTTCACTTTACGTTCTATGAAAGTACGAAACCACAAACAAAATTGCAACATATTAGAAACTGAATAAATATGTTTTCTCTCTCCTTTTTTTTCATCACAAAATCAAACAAGAGAACATGGGGGTGTCTTCCTGCATAGCGCAAACAATGCCTTGGACGATGGGCTTCTTGGAGCCCAAACATGAGCATCCGTCTTCTACCCAGTAAGGCTTTATGAATCTGAATTGATCCTTCCTTCTTTGAGGCTCTGCAATCCAGTGCGTAGATTTTATTTTTTCCAAAGTCCAGCGTATGAATTTTTCTTTTTCTTTTTCTTTAAAATAACCGAATATTACCAAAAATTTAGACAGTTATAAGAAAGGAAAGAATATATGCGTGTGTGTGTATATATATCATAATTATATTGTTTTTTTAAAAGCATTAGGACAATAGTTCTCGTGACAAACCATTCGTTTGAAGGATCTGCTTAGCACTGTTTTCTTTGACTTCTCCAACTCGGGCTTGGCACGATCCAGAGCCTGCAGAGTAGTAGATGTATGCTTATTATAAACCTCTACTAAGAATATTCCGTAATTATTATTTTTTTTCCTCAAAAAGAAAACTGTAAATATAAGTACGTGCACGCGCTCGTGTGGGAAAGTTACACTATCTCAAATTAATCGTTGTGCAATTTGATTAGCAAACCATCAAAGTCATTACTTTATCCTCCAAACTATCAACTCCTTTAAGATTCAACCATTAAGAACATGTCCTGTCAACTTTTTTTTTTATTTTTATTAATTATAACAGTCCTAATCTTAACGAGTAAATTACAACTTTTGCTTCAAATTGGAAGCTAAATAACTTTCATAATTAGGTGATCATAATTATGTATGTATGTATGTATAAAATACAACACGTAAACAAGAATACATGTACAAAATTATCTTTGACACCACCAAAACAAATGTGATATAGCTTACAAGAGTATCACACTCCATGAGGAGAGACAGTGCATATGTATCTATTTGTTAAGGCAGATCAAAGTCAAAAAGGAAAAAGAATAATTGCAATCACAAGTTTCTCAATGTCGAATCTGCGACTAACCTCTGTCACTCTATACTTGAATGGCCAAAAGCTGAGTAACCAAGCACTGAGACCCTCAAATTGCCCCATATTTATTTTGGAGAAGAAAATCCCAAAGCCAAACTCATCACAGTAAGATTGTAAGTACGTTTTTTTTTTTTTTTCAAATTAGCAAGTAGTATAATCAAAATGTAACAGTAAAGCAAAACAAATGCTGCTTCCTGTCAAATTGATTATATTCAAAACAATAATTTCCAACCGGAACTAACTTTACTATGTTTGGAAATTTAGGTAGATAAGAAGTTATATGAATGGTAAGAAATCAAGAGTGGGGAAGAGAAGGGATAAGAGAAGAGGTGATGCAAACTATAACTTCTCTTTTTGGATACTCTCCATAGACAAAAATGCATAATTTTGTACCCTTTTAGTAGGGATGGGAAACAGGGACTCGTTACCCGGCCTGCCCGTGCTAATCTGCCTGCTCATTAGGGTAAAATGTCAGATTTCCATTCATTACCCCAGGTACGCAGGCAGGCGGATCCCTTAATTTCCAAAACATATGGCAGGTGGGAGGTGGATTCAATCAAAATCCGCGTTGACATATACCCACCCAACCATATATTATATATATAACATATTTATATGTAAATATAACAAATAAAAGTCCTGACTGAACCTTTCAGGCCTACCCAAACCATCTCTATGCATCTTCTATTTCTAAGAGGCCACAAACCCTCCCCATTAAGGTGTCACACATCCCCAACATGAAAGAACCCAGGCCTACCACAACGGTAAACACAGTCACCATGCTCTTATTAAGCCCGAAACAGCAAAATTCGAGTACCGTCATCATCTAAAAAAAAAACAAAAAACCAGAAAGAAGCCCAAACAGCCTAATGACTAGCATAAATTTCTTAAGCACAGAAGATAAGTATAAGGGAAACATTACTCGAAGGCCCAATAAAAAAAGACAACCCAAATTAATGGGAGGTACAGAAGATAGTACCAACAAAAGAGAGAAAATTAGAAAAGAAAAAACAGTTATAAAATTCCTCTAAGTCAAGACATCCATAAATTTCATCAAATAACCTCAAATGGCCATAATGAAGAAATTGAAATCCAAAAGAGAAGCTCCAAAACATACTTTCTCCTTATTGTTGATTACAGAGCAACACTTTTTTTTGTTATGGCTTTTATGAGATTTGGTCCGTTTCTAGCCCATTACGAGCAGCAACAGTTGCCTTTGCTCTATTTCAGATTAAGATATTCACATTTGTCTCCATAATTTTTCAGGATCAAGCTTAATATATCAGCACAAAGCAAAATCAAACTAACGGGGACATTTTCAGAAAGTATAAAAAAGTAAACTCTGTTGAAGGAGGATATAGAACCTGAATCAAAGACTCCACACGACGCCGCATCCTTGTATGCATGAAGCCCTCTGAGCACTGTCAAAAAAATGTAGGGAACAGACTGAAAGGTAGAAGACAAAAGCATGCGAAAACAAAGTGAAGACTTTGCACCCCAAAAATACGCCCAAAGGTGCTGATAGGACCAAATAAAGTCTGCATACCACACAATCTAACACATCCAAATAGACCAAGGTTTTTCTATCTTTTACTTTTACTGAAAGTGGAAAGATCATATTAGAAGCAAGGTTCTTAATTAGTCTTGGTCCAGGAAGAAAGATGCATAATATGTGCACGACTTCATAATTTTGAAAGCATAACAACAGATTTCAAGTTAAATGAGTCCAGAGCATCTACTGCATGCATTAGATGGGCTGCTGTGAAAGGAAAGTAAACATAGTAACATACACTAACTATTAACATGACAGATTTCCAGTAGTTCATACATGGGAAACATTCCCCTCACCAAAACATCCTATACACTAAAAGAACAATATGAAAAGATTTAAACCATATTGCAGGGAATTATCCACTGACAAATTTTAGATCTTGTCTGTTGTAATAAAATAAATTAAGTTATTGAAAGTAATTGCTTCCAGGTGAACCTAGTCACTAGATGTAAATTTACCTAAAATGAACAGTTTGTTCTTTTAAAAGGTAAGAATGAACAGTTTGTGACTCCTTCAAAAGTTTGAACATGCGAAGTGAAATCTTTCTGTAAGAAGATGCTTACTGCTTTCTTTGCCATAAATATTGAGTGTAACATATGTACATGTATATTAATTTTAATGTGTTCTTTATTTCAAAATTTACAAGTATATGAAAAAATTCAAGATAAAGGAAGCAAGACTCAAGGAAGATAAGTTGAAAGAAATCTCACTTTAACATGATAACTAACATAAGCGTGAAAGGTAGATAAACTCCAAACTGTACGGTCCAACTTTTTGCCTTCTACATGACGCGGGTGGATAACTGCATGGTTTGAACATAGGAATTTGTTGTGGTGATATGGACACAGAAAAAACCAACTCTGACCATTTCTACATTACCAAATGTAACAAATCCTGCATTTGCCGATAATGTTTCAGCAGGAGCTCCCTTCAGTTCTAAAGGAGGAGATGGAGACCACATACAAGAAGGGGCATTATTAAGTCCAGCTGTACGCCTTGCTTCCACAAACTCCTGAATGAAAAACAGACCTTGGAAGTGAAAAACTAGAAGTAACACATGAGCAGTATAAGGGAAGCATACAAGAAATGTATGCTTGTAAGTGTCGGCAACAATATCACCATACATATATGAAAATTGCTAAAAACTTCCACGTCTAAAAGGCCTTCCAAGGACCATCAACAAAATGTGTTACTCCGCTAATATCTTTCCCAGATAAAAATCCATGTTGGCATTTTTTTGAGACATAGCTACATCAACTATTTAAGTTATAAACTTATTGTACCTGCAGGAAGGAAGTGGCAAGAACAATATCTATGGAGTCCTTAAATCTCATAGGAAACATCACCGTCACCTTTCCTACCTGTTAGAAACCAATATTATAACATCTTCTCAGCAAAATTTCAAGTACAGACCCTAATACATCGGTTACAATGAGACATACACAATGATTACCACAATTGCGTAATGCACTTTAATGCAAATAAATTTTTGCTGAAATTCAATAATATTCTGTACAAATTTGAGATTGATGCAGCTAAAAGATCATGGGGTTAGCAATTTAATTTATGAATCTTAAGGGGTATTTTTACAATGTACAGATTGATGCAGCTAAAAGATCATGGGGTTAGCAATTTAATTTATGAATCTTAAGGAGTATTTTTACAATTAGTTTATGAGATCGATTCACTCCTAAATAATGAATTTATTGCATTAGTGTACAGGGTTTGGAATAGCATAAAATGAAGATGTAATAGGAGAGCTGTTTGGTTTTCTAAATAATCTGCCAGCAATAGGAATAGGCTGGTTTCTACATCAAATAGCATGATTATGGTAGAATAGCTTGGTTTTATGATGTGTTAATGTTTAATTCATGTTTTGAAGTGCTGCATGCATGCAAGTCATTTGAAACAAATCGGGAATTTGTGGAAAACAAAGGCTTTTTGAGCTGTCTGCACATTGCTTAATTACTGGGTTACAATCTTGCATTATCAATATCTTTTTTTGATAAGTGCATTATCAATGTGTCTAGGAGCTAAGTTGCTGATTGACTGCTTTGACAGAAGCATATAACTATGACCGTAATATTTTTTTGGTAACATACTCCCTAGACTTTCTCAATCTCCTAACCTTGCCAAAAAAAAACTCTCCCCAAGTCTCTGGTTGACAAACTATTTTAATTTTTGATGCCTCTATTCGTTTTATCTAATTATTGGATATTTTTGCAGAAGAAGATTGAGATTAATTATGTGATCAGAGCATATTGTGACCATTTTCTCTAAAATCTGTATATAGAAGTAAAGAATTGTTAGTCCATGAAGAAATGGAATAGAACAGGTTTGATCTAGTTAAATATGAAAATAAATCAAACAATATGCACAGTTTGTTGGGTTGGAAAATGAAACAAAAGCACGGTTCATATACAGTTTTTCAAACAAAGAAATATAAGAATATTTCAGAGGCATAAAGAATTCCTGTAGAATGCATCCGATTAGACAAAAGACGGGAATCACATATTTTCTGGAATCCTATTAGATTCACAATCATATCTAAACGCGGGTTATTCACAAACCCAAGAATTCATATTTGTAAACATCACATTCCAGGTAACGTGGATGTTGGGGGAAATGTAAGATTCTATAAATCAAACGCCATGTTAGTATTTTTTAAGGACAGTTTTAAAGCCAAGTGACTATGCCCACATTGGGTTGTCTATCGAATGGTTGAAAGCACAAAACCTTAGAACACTTGTTAAATTAAAGCAAAGTATACTTTTCTCTGATACTTAGCAGGTTTTTCTGTAGATACACTTGAATGATAGAAATATGTTTAAGGCCTCAAAGGTCTGTAATACAGATCTTTTAAAGGGGCTTTTATGTGCACTAAAAACCTAGGAAAACCACAGAGCGAATGCAGCCACAAAGGCAAAAGGGACCTCAAATATGAATAGGAGGATGGATTTCTATTTAAATTCATCCTATGCAACTTAGTTTATGGACAGCCAAGACAAGGTTTTAGCAAGCTTCAAAGATAGAAGTAATGATTTAAAAATCATTTTTTGAGACCTAATGACTTTAGACTAGCTGAGTTTGAGTAAGGTTAGATAATTAAATTTGCACACAATGGATAGCATAAAGCAAATGGACCTTATATTATAGTTGTGGGATAAGTAAGACTACTTGCATAGTGTCGACATTCAATGCTAAATTAGTTGAAGTCGAAGAAATATCTACGGGGTGAGGATGGTGAGAGAGAGAGAGAGAGAGAGAAGAATAATTTTCTCCTGAATACTACTACTCTCTACAAATAAACCAAGAAGGTTAAATGAAGTTGTTCGAAGTTCTAAAGAAGAAAATTTTATGCAACAAATATACGTTAACCTGTCAAGATGATATTTTACCTGAGGAACAAGGAAAAAGGACTCATTTGGACGATGCACAATGGCAAAATGCCGATCCATATTAGAAGCAGCAGTCCTTGATGCAAGTTGCTTTAGAATTACTCTCAATGGAGCACCAAGTACTGTTTCCCTTATAGATGCAATCTTTACCAGAAGGGCATGTTTGTACCCTGCACAACATCAACAAAGAAAAAAAAGTTGAAGAAATCAACAAATTATGATAGCTAAGTGAGAATTTTTATACTATATGGTTCAGGGCAATCTTAGACAGATAGAATTGACACAAGTTATATCAAATAACTATTCTGTGCTTTTAGAAAAAAGGTGAAAGCAAACTCAAAATGTTGGCATGATGACTTGCATTATAGCATCATTAAATCCTCCAGTCTGCACAGAAGCCCTACACTGCTAAACAGCAAAGAGGAATCCTTACCAAACAATAATGCTTCATAACATTAGGTGCAGCAGCCAGTCACACAAAATTTAACACAGCCCCAACTCTACAACTTTTAACGTAATGGCAATTTACACACCTGAAGTAGGATATTTAGCTTCCAGCAACAGAATGTGTCATTTACATCCATGGTCCAAAATAGGAAGGTATGCAGATGATGAAGGGTGGGTGAAAGAGGACAGATCCCTAAAATGATCCTTAGCATAACGAACAGAGGGACCACTAGTGAGATTTCCATTTATTTTCCTTTTTCTTTTCTTTTCTTTTTTCATTATACAAGTAATAAAACATATTAAAGAAAAAACGAAAATATATACAGGATGTATGGACCCCATATGCTCAAGAGACTAAAATCAAAAAGTCAAGGTGAAGGCATTAACTTCCCAATCTTGTGCAGCTTTGATAAAGGTAACATTCCATTGAGGTAAGCCACTAGATACATCCAGAAGATCTGCAATGGGGCCTTCTTGCATTCGTGAAATTCTGTAAATTCCTGGAAAAAAGCTTCCTTGAGGGGTCTATCACCACACCATACTTCATGCCAAAATTTGATTCTAGACCCATCCTCCACCACAAAGCAAGTGTATCTAGAGAGAGTGGCCCATCCTCTTCTTATTTGCTTCCATAGCCCCACCCCATGTGACCCTCTCACCTCATTCGACACCATCCTCCCCATGTCCCACCATATTTTGATTGATATCTCCACAGCCACTTGCCCAATAGAGCATGGTTACAGGCTAACAAATTACGAACTCCCAGCCCTCCTTCTGAGATTGGGGTACATACCAATGATACCATGGCCCATTTTACCAAGTGAAACTTGAACTCATCCTCCATCCCAGCCATAAGAAATCCCATTGCAGTCTCTCTATACGATGGGCCACCCTAGTTGGAATTAGGAACAAAGAGCAGAAATAGGTGGGCAGGTTAGAGAGTAGAGTACTTTTGATCAAAGTTACTCTCCCTCCTTTTGACAAGTATATCCTCTTCCAGGTAGCCAATCTTCGCTCCATTTTTACCAAGGCCTCACCCCAAATTGGCATAGAATTGAATGAAGCACCTAGGGGAAGACCAAGATATTTTCTTGGCAAGGATGATACTTTACACCTGAGAATGTGAGCCAAGCTCTCCACATTTGGAACATTTTCCACTGGCACTAATTCCGACTTGGCTAGATTCACTTTCAAGCCGAAAACAACTCCAAAGCAAAGTAGGAGTGCCCTCAAAGCTAGGATGTAATCTTGGTTGGCCTCACAAAAGTTGAGAGTGTCGTATGTGAATATAAAATGGGAGATATCAAGCACACCGGTACTTGCTTCCCCCCACTAAGAATCCTGAGAGAAATTCACTACATGACACCTGAAATTACTTTGCTAAAAGCTTCCATTACAAAAACAAAGAGTTATGGAGAAAAGATCTTTTGGCATCCCTCTAAGAAGGGAAGATTCACCATCTAGTCTTTCTACAAGTCTCTCACCATGGGAGATTCCAATCCTTTTCCATGGAAAAGCATTTGGAAGACTAAGGCCCCTTAAAAGCTACAAGACGGCCTCCTTGGGGAAGATCCTCACTATAGACAACCTTTAAAAAGCCGAATCATGGTTATGGATTGGTGTTGTATGTGCAAAAAGAGTGGGGAGTCTGTTGACCATGCACTACTTGATTGTGAAGTTTCCATGGCCCATGACCCTATGGAATGAGATCTTTTATATAGTCGGAATAGCTTGGGTGATGCTAAGAAGGGTGGTTGAGTTTCTAGCAAATTGGAGAGGCCTTCATGGTAAATCACAAATCGTAGCAATTTGGAAGATGATCCCAACTAGTCTTTGGTGGTGCCTATGGAGGGAGAGAAATGAAAGAAGCTTTGAGACCGCAAGTGGTCAATGGACAAGCTTAAAATGTTTTTCTTTAATCCATTGGTCGATTGGTAATTAACTTCAATGGCAGGACTATTCATGATTTCCTTGTATCCCTAGTCAATTATGCATAGGTATTGCTTGTTTATGTCTTGTATACTTGGGCCATACCTACTTTCTACCATGAATAAAATTATTATTTGCTGATTAAAAAAGGGCAATAACCTTAGAGAGAATTCTTGTTGAAGCATTTTTTAGGGTACCATTGCAAGGGCTTAATAGTGGGAGAACTCAATTGTACTAGCTACGTTTATTCCTTTTCTTTTATACAGCTATTTTACTTGTGCATCTGCAGAGGGTTAAGAGAAAAATAGAAAAGAAAGTGAATGGGGGCAAAACTATGTAAAAGAAGGAATATCCCATTGTAACTTATAAAAGGCTTATGCCCTATAGGATAATCCATAAAAGTCTTTTTCGGCGAAACTTATCCGCTAGAAATAGATAATGGCAACGATAATACAAAATCGTTGGAAAAAATATTGAGTTCTTTGCGGCGTTTTTTTTAACATTTTGCAACGAACTATATCGCCGCAATTGACTTTTCTCAGCAATTGGAATGGTAAATGGAAAGTCCATTTCCGTCGATATTTTGGACAGTTGCAACGGAAAAAAAATCGCTGAAAATAGTAGTTGTTGCTATTATTTTTTCTACTTGCTGAAATTGATAAAAAATGGATCTATCCTTTTTCATGGCATTTCCAGTTAGAGAGGGAATTTGCTATAACAACTTAGCACCAAAAGGGAGGATTTTTTTTTTGCATGTAATTGAGGATTTTATTAAAAACGTAAAAGGCATAACCAAAGTATATAGGACGTATAAAAGAAGAACACCAAATTAGAAACAGAAAAGGATAAAAGTAAATCATGAAACAAACGGAGTATTGAAGAAAAGAAAAAAGTTATAATCTCTTCCATTATTAGCTCACAATCCTCGGAATTTTTATCATTCATTTCCCAACAATTACACCACATTAAACGGGGGTCATCTTTCATATTGTTGTGATTTATGGGCTCAATCTGTCACAATAATATGATGTTTTCTTAGATTACAAATTATCTATGATGAAGATCTTCCCTAAAGAGGTCCATGCAAAAAGAGCTACTCCTAGAGTCACCTTAGTCCGCCAAATACTCCTCCAAGGAAAAAAGTCACTATCCTGAGGTACAAAGACTTGATAGAAAAATCAAGCAGTCAACTTCCTTTTCCTAGAAGGGGTTTAAAGAGTATGGACCTCCGAAACATAATCTAGAAGATAGCAAGAGATTAAAATTTTCTTTAAAGGCATCAACCTCCAAACATGAGTCACTCTAAAAAAACTAAAATTTCACTACAAAGAGCCACTAGAGAACTCCAATAGATCAGCCACTAAAGCCCCTTGCAAATGCACAATACTATACACCTTTGAGAAAGCTTACTTGTGTAACATATGGATCCTAAATTAGGCCATGAGATAAATTTTTGTTTATATATTTATTTATATTTTAAAAATATTTTTTTTTTGATAGGTAATCACAATATTGTATTCATATAAATAGGCAAAGCCCAGGTACACAGGAAGTATACATGAAAACGCCTAACTAGAGATTACAATAGAAAGAAGAAATTCATGGACCGTAGGTCCATTACAAACTATAGCCCCCGCCCATAAGAATAGAGACTTAAAAAAGAAAACTTTAATCTCCTCCAAAGTTCTCTCTTGATTATCAAAACATCTAGCATTTCTTTCACTCCAAATACACCAACACAAGCATATTGGTACCAATCTCCAAATCGCTGCTACTTGAGCATCTCCATATAGTCCTCTCCAGCTCGCGAGGAAATCCACCAGTTTACCAGACATAACCCAAGACAAACCGACTCTTGAGAATAAGTCATCCCATATAGCCTTAGCCACCTCGCAGTGTAAAAGCAAGTGGTCAACCGTCTCCCCGTCCTTCTTACACATGTAACACCAATCCAGGACAGTCACCCGTCGTTTCCTCAGGTTATCTGTGGTAAGAATCTTGCCCAAAGCTGCTGTCCATACAAAGAAAGCTGCTTTTGAAGGAGCTTTTGTCTTCCATATACTCTTCCACGGAAATGTAGACATACTGGAGTTCGATAATTTATGGTAAAAGGAACTGACAGAGAAGATACCTTTCTTAGAATGACTCCAATACATCTTATCACCAGATCCCCCAAGAATACGTGTGGAGTATAACATCGCAAAAAATTCCGTAATAGACTCCAACTCCCAATCATGAGCTGCCCTAATGAACTCAATATTCCACTGAAAGGTACCATTAGAAAAGTCCAAGAGCTCAGCAATTGATGCCTCCTTTACTCTAGCAAGCGCAAAAATGACAGGGAAGGTATCTCGTAGGCTTAGATTGCCACACCATATATCAAACCAGAACCGAACTCTCGACCCATTGCCTACGACAATATGTTCATGACCCCGAAAGGATCCCCAAAGGCTCCTAATATTTTTCCACAGTCCCACACCATGCGTGCCTCGTACCTCATTTGAGCACCATCCTCCCCAATCTTCCCCAAACTGAGCATCTATGACAGATTTCCATAAAGCCTCCCTTTCATTTTGGTATCTCCACAACCACTTACCCAACAGAGCTTGGTTGAATTTCATCAAATGTCGAAACCCCAAACCTCCGCCAGAAATTGGAGTACAGATAGTTGACCAATTAACCAAATGGAATTTAAACTCTTCCCCCAATCCACTCCATAAGAAATCCCTTTGTAGCTTCTCAATGCGATTAGCCACCTTTATCGGAATTGGAAACAGAGACAAAAAATAGGTGGGAAGGTTAGACAGAGTGCTTTTAATCAAAGTCAACCTACCACCTTTCGACAAGTATAGCCTCTTCCACGCAGCCAATCTGGACTCCACCCTTTCTACTACCTCATCCCAAATCCTTTCAGATTTAAAAGGAGCACCCAACGGTAAGCCAAGATACTTCATAGGCAGCGAAGATATCTTGCATCCTAGAGTAGTAGCCAAAAGCTCCACATCGGGGACAGCCCCCACAGGCACTAATTCCGACTTTGCAAGATTGATTCTCAAACCCGATACCACCGTGAAGCAAAGGAGTAGTGCCCTCAAGTCCTGTACTTGTCTAAAGTGTGGCTCACAAAAAATAAGCGTGTCATCAGCAAATAATAAATGAGAAATATGGGAATCCCCATTCCCCACCGAAAATCCATGGAGTAATCCACCCACCACCAGACCCTCAATCATCTTGTTGAGAGTTTCCATAACAAATAAGAAGAGTAGAGGTGAAAGCGGATCTCCCTGTCTCAAGCCACGTGAGGAATTGAAGAAACCAACCGGTGAACCATTTACCAAGATCGAGAAACGAGCTGAAGAGATACAAAATTCTATCCATTTCTGCCACTTTCCCCAAACCCGCATCTCCCAAGTAAGTAGAGGAGAAATTTCCAGTTGACATGGTCATACGCTTTCTCCATGTCTAACTTGCAAAGTAGGCCAGGTTCTCTAGACTTCAAACGGCCATCCAAGACTTCATTAGCGATGAGAACTGAGTCAAGAATTTGTCTGCCTTTAACAAACGCATTCTGTGGCTTCGAAATTAATTTTTCCACCACTGAGCTTAGTCTATTCGCTAACACTTTGGATAGGATCTTGTACATCCCATTCACTAGACTAATGGGGCGATAGTCTCTCACATCCCAAGATCCCACCTTTTTAGGAATGAGGGTTAAGAAAGTGGCATTGAGACTCTTTTCAAAGCAAGCATTAGTATGAAATTCCTGAAAAACTTGCATAATATCTTCCTTGATCACTCCCCAGCAAACTTGAAAGAACCCCAAAGTAAAACCATCCGGTCCGGGAGCCTTGTCACTGGCCATACCTCTAATCACATTGCCCACTTCCTCTTCTGTGAATGGCCTTTCTAACCCCCTTGCACTCTGTTGGTCTAAATTGGAAAAGGACAAACCATCTACTCTCGGTCTCCAATTATGTTCTTCTGATAATAGTTGATGGTAGTAATGTTCAATGTGGTTTTTTATAACCGTCTGATCCGAAGAAGCTACCCCATCCACCATCATCGTATCAATAGTATTGTGCCTTCTATGAGAATTAGCCATCCTATGGAAGAATTTCGTACATTTGTCTCCCTCCCTAAGCCAGAGTACCCTTGATTTCTGTCTCCAAGAAATCTCCTCCATCAAAGTAACCCTTTCTAGATCAGCCACTACCTGTCTCTTGCGGCTTTGGTCAGATTCAGAAAGGGTTCTGATCTCCTCCTCACCTTCCAGATCTTGTAATTCCTCCGTCAGGGACCGCTTCTGTTGAGACACATTGCCAAAAACTTGTTCATTCCATTGCTTCAAGTCTTGCTTCAACGCTTTCAACTTATTAGCCAAAATGAAACTAGGAGTGCCTTGGAAACTGTAGGAGGACCACCACTGACCAACCCTGTCTACAAAGCCCTCAGATTTGAGCCACATATTCTCAAATTTGAAATGCCTTCTACCCCCTTGGATGCCTCCGCAATCTAACAAGATCGGGAAGTGGTCGGAGCATAAACGGGGTAATCTTCTTTGAACTACCTCCGGGAATTGAGACTCCCAATCGAGGGTAAGCAAAAATCTATCGATCTTCGACCAAGAAGGACAATCTCGATTATTTGACCAGGTAAATGTACCTCTTGATAGTGGAATGTCCAAGAGTTCCTATTCTGAAATGAACTCAGAGAAATCTCTCATCGCAGCAGTGATAGAAAGAGACCCCGACCTTTCGCTCGGAAAGCGAGATATATTAAAATCCCCCCCAATGCAACTTGGTAGCTCCCACATACTAATAATACCAGCCAGTTCTTCACACAAAAATCTTCTTTCTGAGTCAATATTCGGACCATAAACACCTATGAAAGCCCATTTGAAACCATCTTCTATATTAACAAAAGAACAAGCAACCAATAAATCACCCATGCACTCCTCAACCCTTTCCACCACCCTTGTATCGAACATAATAAGAACTCCCCCAGAAGCTCCTATAGACGGTAGATAAGACCACCCAACATGTTGCCCTCTCCATAGACTGCGAACTACTTGTCTTGTAATCACTTCCAACTTTGTCTCTTGTAAGCATATGATGTCCCCTTTCCATTGGCGAAGTAAGTTTCTAACTTGTAGCCGCTTATTAATATCATTTAGCCCCCTCACATTCCAAGATATTAATTTTGGCTTCATTGGATCACCATTTTACCCCTCCCCTTACTGCGGTCCCGAGTAGTGCTCTTCTCACCTCGATCCTCAATCATTGCCCAATCTAACCTTCGAAGTTCTCTTTCCCTTTTTTTGGCCAACGCCAAGTCTTGGTCGGACAAGGATTGCACATTCATCGTCTCTACAGCTGTCAAAAGGGCCATAAACTCAGTTTCGAAATCCCCATAAGAAATACCTACCAAGTGCTTAATGTCCTTCGCTCTCTGGATGACCCAATCTGACACATTGGGATGAAAGGAGTAGATAGGAGTAGGATCATTCTCCCCCTCCTTGGTCGGAGTAAATAGCACCAAGGAACCCGGTTCTACTACCATCTCCATTCCAGAAACACCTAAATGGTCCAATTCTTTTGCCTCTAGGTGAACAACAGAAAGGGGTGTCCCCGGCAATGCCACCACATCTCCATTAAGGACCTCCCCCCCTCGGCCAGGCTCCTTTGTCACCAATGGACCAGAGGGCAACCCAGCTTGCACCAGCACTGCCCCCTCACTGCCCACCGAGTCAGCAAACTCTAGAAATTTCTCTGGATCCACCACCGGTAAGGATCTCGCCCCTGATGTATTGTTACCGGAGCCAGAACCCACCGGCGATCTCGTCTGTGCCACCTCAATGGGTGGCGGCCCAGGTAGGACCTCCCCGTGACCCAACACCTCGTAGATAGCTCCGACAGGTTCATCAAAACTCGTCGGAATCTCCAACATATGAATCGTCGACTCATGAGGAGCTAACTTTCTCTGTAATACTGCAATTACCGGCGACTTCTCGACACTAAGCAGTGTCATCTCGGCATCACTGGAGCCCACCGACACCAACTCCGACCCCCGTAAGCTCACCGGAGGAAATACCACCACCTCCGACGTCGACGTCGTCGATGACTTCGACCCCTGACCCACCGCCACCACCGACGCTGACGGGTGGGTATTCGAAGGTCTCCACACCTTCGTCGCTGGTTCACGGAAGCTGGGGGTGATGGGTTTGGGTATCGGGTTTGGGTCCAGGGCCGCAGGCTTCCTGGGCTGCCCGAGATCGACTGTCGGCCCATGGGAAATAATCTTCCCTTTAGGCCCGAGTTCCAGAGCCGGCCCATGAATACCCTTAGCCTTTCCATTCAGCCCGAAGACTTCAGCCGACCCAAGTGCAATATTCTTCTCCCGCAGCTGTGCCATCTCAACGCACCGTTTGATTAAATCCATATTAATCACTAAGGCTCCCACTTGCTTCTCCATATCTGTCAATGCCCTCTGCAAGTTCTCCATAGCTGTCCCTGACATACCACTGCCCTCCCTTACCTCCTCCCATAACCGCACCTTCTCCAACTGGGCCATGGTGCCTGCTGGTTTGGCAGCTTTTGCAGCTTGTTCAAGAACCTCCTTGTACGAGTATGGAGCTTGAAGACTCTGCAATGGAGGCTGTGGCTTCCATGGATGGTTTCCTCTGTAATTCCTTCCCAAAACAGAGGATGTTTCAATAATATCCTTCAGCAGCTCACCAAAGCTCCTCCAACCAGACCCTTCCTTCCCTTCCGGAATCACCAGTAATCCACGCCTTTTCTCTTGGCCAAACTCAGATAAGGAGAAAAAGTTCCCCTTGGCATTCCGTTTCCTCTGCATAACCAGGACATGCGCACCCTTTCTACGTGATCTATTGAAAACCGCATGGCCCTCATGCTCCACACCTTCCTCTACCATTCCAGCCAACCATCCCAGCGAATCTTGATCAATAGAAATATGGTTAACCATTCGACTACTACTCTCAGTAATTCTCCACCACCTTGCACTCAACTTCTTAAAATCGAAACATTTTTGTTCAATACAAACATTTCTATTCGACCCCATCACAGTAATATAACTCAAAAGAACTGAACTAATCTGGGCTAAAACACGCAGGTCTCAAGCTCAGATTGATCACCAAAAAAGAAAACCATCATTTCTAGAGAGAATTCTAGAGAGAGAGAATTCTAGAGAGGGTATTTTTAACTTTTTCTTTTAAAAATATTATTAGAAACATTCTATTATTGTTACTATTATATTTCATTGATAAGCTGCACATTTTTTAATACGGATTATTATTATATTATTCATTTTATTTATTAAAAGGATAAATGTAGTTGAACCATCAGTTAAGATGTTTTGTTTAAAATCATCACTGACCAAAACCATGCGAATAATCAGTAAACTGCCCACTAGCAATATCAGTCAATCCGAGTTCTGTGAATTAAACCGCTGCACAATGCTTTTAAACTTCTGTCATTCTCTCTCCTCTTGGGTGACCCTTTCGCAGGTTAGTGTTATGGTAGTTAGTAACCGACTCCAATTTGAACACACTGAACACCCTTTCCCCCATCATTAAATCTCCTCTCCCTCTACAATTTCCCAAAAAAAAAGCGTAGCATTCTATCCTCAAAGCTAGCTACTGCAGCCAAACTGCCAGACCCTCCCTCACATTCTTGTCAACCACAGCATTGCTGTTCACCATCCCAGAAGCCACATGCACTTCCCTCACACCTAGACCACCATGAACCACCCTAGCACTGCCCAAGCAAGCGAAGACAAACTGAGACACCCACTGTCCATTCAGCCACATTGTTCGAGCCCATCACGTCGGAAACCACCAAAGGGCAACATAGAAGTGTCCGTCGGTAAGTACTCTCCTCCCTCCATGACAAGCGTCCACCCTATCTCTCTCCTCCGTCGTTTTCTCTCTATAGCATGTGACCGACTATTATTGTGTTTGTGATATGTTGTGATCCACCACCGACCAGACAGGGGGAGTCGAAAATCACCGGACAGCCCAAAAACAGCCGACTAAACACCTCTTGTCACCCTCGCACCGCTTCGGTAAGACCACATTTCTCTCTCTCTCTCTCTCTCTCTCTCTCTCTTTGCTCCGTTGTTTTCCTCTGTTTAACGGCACTATTTCGTTTCCACCACCATGTCTCAGAAGGGTCGGAGATTACCTTCTCGCCGGCGTATTCAATTCAACTTTCAGTCCGTCGCATCCTTCCTTTCTCTCTCGGTGACGAACTACAAGGTGAAATTCAAGAATTAGTGCTACAAAGTAGGTAGCTTGATCGTATAATTTGTGCTACAAGGTAGTGCTACAAGGGAAGTGGTTATTATCCTAATTAGTGATGACCCTATAGAATAGAATTTCCCTTTCCTAGAAGGACTCCTTGACATTTTTTTTTTTTTTTGATCGGTAGAGGGACCCCTTGACATCTTATCTACTTCTTGGTTCCTTATTCTAGTAGAGTACAATAAGCTGAAGAAATCTGTAAGAACCCCAACTTCCCCAATCATAGGCCACCGCAAGGATTTTTTTTTTTTTTTTTTTATTGGCATGGGTTGTTTGGAAAAAAGTCCTGACTAATCCCGAGGGTGCACAGACCCTAGATAAGGAGTTTCCCATAAGTGCATCTCTGGAAAATTCCCTTAGTCCGATGGCTCCCTGAGGAATTGAATGTTCCACTAAGCAAAACCACCTGAAATCTCCAATAAGTCTATCACCAATGCCTCTTCTCAACACATAATCCTATATCAGTACAGAATGTAATGCCCAATGGAAGGCCCAAACCATATGGCCTATACTCCAAAATGACTAGTCAATCATACAATTAGAGCCCCATTAAAACTTTATAAAGAGCAAGAACTTCACCTTCCCAAGTAACGTAGGATCTCATACACCACCTACCCTATCCTTATCATATGGAGTATCACAATCTACCCAACTTAAATTCTTGAAGTTCTCGTCGGGTCAGTCCATTGTAGGTGACACGGCTCAAATCCCACAATTCTGGTTGGGATAGGCTCTAATACCATTTGTAACACCCTACTAGAAGACCCAAACCACATGGTCTATATTCCAAAAGGATTAGTCAATGATACAATTGAGCCTCATTGGAACCTTATAAAGAGCAAGAACTTCTCCTTCCCAAGCAATGTGGGATCCCATACACCACCTACCCTAACCTTATCATAAGTCTATCACCAATGCCTCTTCTCAGCACACAATCCTATATACAGTAGGGAAAGTGTTCTTGAGTGCCCTCTCGCCACACCAAATATCATGCTAGAAACTAATCTTGGAACCATCCCCAACCACAAATCTAGTGTGTTGAGAAAATATCCCCAATCCCTTCTAAGATTTTTCCGTAAGCCCACACCATAAACACCTTGTGCCTCCAAAGAGCACCCCCAAGTACCACCATATTTGGAGTTTATCACCACCTTTCACAATGTCTCCCCCTCTTGACGGTAAAACTATAACCATTTCCTAAGAAAGGCCCAGTTGAAAGCTTTTAGATTTTGGATCCCCAAACCGCCACACGAGATTGGGGAGCCTACCTTGTCCCAAATGACCAGGTGGTGAAATTTAAATTCTTCACCTAGTCTGCTCCAAAGGAAGTCACATTGGAGCTTTATGCGATTCACTGCACTCATATAGGGAACAACAAGAGGAAATAAGTATGCAAATTTGAGTGTACTCTCAATTAAGGTGATCCAACCATCTTTTGACAATTACAACCTCTTCCAACTTTCCAACCTACATTCAAACTCCTCGATCACTTCATTTTATATGGACTTGGCCTTGAAGGAAGCACCCAATGGGAGGCCAAGTACTTCATAGGCAAAGAAGAAACCTTGCCTCCCAAGAACTAGCGAAGCTTTTTAAGGAGCAACCATTGCAATCAAATGTTATTTCCAACCGAGAAAGGAACTACTATTCACAGATAATCACCTAAACCAAATCTAACCTTTAGCTACACATCCATCCCTATAATTGTAGGTGGACATTTAAATAGGTCAAGAAAGACTAAGGGAAAACCCTTGCTCATTGATTTTTACCAATGCTTTTGCTGCCTACTGGTAGGGGAGATAGCATGTTTGAAGATATGTAGCATAGGCAACAATAAAACCAACACAATGAAAACATCAAGCAAGGCCAAAAGGAAGGAAACACAATCCAGCATCAGTTTGGCCAAGAGAATTAAATAATACAAATTAACCAACCTCCATTGTTTCATAACAAATGGGACTACTTGAATATAATGATATGTGTATGCTTGGAAAATCCATGCAATTAAATATGAATCTACACAGCTCCAAACATTTTAAACCTCTTCCTACATGTTATACACTTTCAGTTATAACTCCTAATCATTTCACTAGCAAGTCATTGGAATGGATCCTTGACACTAACATTCACCCATGTCATGTGTGAAGGGCATAAGATTGGTATAAAAAACATTTTGAAGAAGTAGAATAAATGGATATCTTTGACAAGTGATCCCCAAATCCTTCAGCACATCAACTGCAAGCTAATAATGACCTTAGAAAAGGAACTCGTTGAACCTTCATCTGGAGGAAGTTTGGATAAGTTCAGTTTCAGTGTGAGGTTAAATCCATCCCTTGGAGGATCAAGAATTTGAACAATCACACCGTAGGCAGCTTTTATAGCTTCAATAGCTCCGGAAGGAAGTCCACCAAAGAAGATGGCCTCTGGAGGAGGAGTAGGTAATGACACTGACAGCCGCAAAATGTGTGGATTCTTCAATGAAACCTACAATATATTTTTGGCAACCGGATAATTAAATCCAAAACTCATGCTCCACTTGACAAAACTACCTGTTTGATAACTAATGTAGTTGATTGATTCAAGATCCATGGTTACGAGTTTAATCGTATAATTATTTTCTTTCCTTACACAGAAATGTTAAATTGTTAAAATAAAATACCTGAATATGGTAACGAACATCATCAAACTCAACCCAATGGTTATCGAATTCAACTCCTTTCTCAAGACTGCAGAAAAGAAATGACATATCAGCATGCTGTGCAAGGCAATTGAAAACAAATCAGCATGCTGTGCAAGGCAATTGAAAACAAATCAGCATGCTGTGCAAGGCAATTGAAAACAAAAATGCAAATAAAATTGAATTCAGGTTTCCAATATGTATTTTTGTAGGTGGCCAAGTGATAAAAAGCTAAAATAGGAATGAGTACTGGAATAAGCATCAGTGTCATCACAAAAATTAAGAAGATTACTTAATAGTAATTGAATTGGGTAGTATGGAAGTGATTATTGGCGACAATGTCTTATTAGTTCAACTGCTGTAGTTTTAACCAAATGATTTTTTTTTTCTTAATTGAACGTCCCCGAACATTCCTTTTTCCATCGCAGATTGAATTTGAGTAAAAAGAATTATGACACAAACCCATTCAAAAATTTATAAATAAGCCACTCGACCGAAAATGCAAAGACAAGCATACATTGAGCACAAAGAACCACATGAAAATGCACAAAACCGATTTGAATATAAATCAGAGGAAACAAGTTGAGAATTATATAAACTACATGCGATGCAAAACTAAGCTCAACAATCAAGTATGGATGCCAGGAAAAGTTTGTGAACTTGAGTCCTAGTGAACAAAAACTGGAGTGAGGTATAATACTTATTTGCGGATTGCAAACAAGATCCACAACAGTGTTTTCAATGACAGAACAACGCTAAAGGTGAAAATTTCAGGAATTACAGGTAGACGAGGGGCCCGCTCCAGCTCCTAGAGAGAATTAAAATCGCAGAAATAGCAAATGAGAGAGAGAGAGAGAGAGAGAACTCACTTCTGAACTCGATTCAGCAAGGTCTGAAGGAGAAATCTGGAATGAGATTGCAGCAGTATCATGGAGTCCAAGAGGCTGTTTCTGTGCGCGTCGGAGAGAGCAAACAATTGGCCGGGCCTTGGAGGATCTGCAATGTCGTGTGAAGGAGGGAATTGAAATTGAGATTCTTTTTTCTACTTCCTTTTCGATCTTTAGGCTTGTTACTGTATTTAATACTGAAATAATGATTTTATTTTTGAACAATTCGTCTATATATTATAATTTTGGTGTGATATTTGTGAGTAGCGCTGTGTAATTTCTTTAAAAAAAATTGAATTATTTTATGTTTTTTATTTTAATTTTAATTATTATGCCTCGTTTAGTTATATAATAAGATAAAAAATTTATGAATAATAGTGAAATAATTTATAAATAATAGTGAAATAGTTTAAGTTAAGATATTTTATGAGATTTTGAAAATGAAAGAAAAAAAGTTAAATAAAAATATTATAAAATTAAAATATTATTAGAATATAATTTTTTCATATTATTTTTATTTTTTATTTAGAAATTTAAAAAAAATTGCAATGATTAAGTAATAATTAGATAAAAAAAATTAAAATTAAAATTAAAAAATATTTATATTTATATTTAAATAATATTTAAATATTAAGATAAAATAAAATAAGATGAAATTAATTGAGGTTATCTGTGAAATCAAACAGAGACTTAAAAAAGTACATTCGTCGCACAATGATCAAAATTAAAAATATATTTTGCGTCTAGTATTCTTTTTGTGCTTTTTATTCAAATGGTAACAATAACAACGTTTATCTGTAAACATAAGTATCCCTTAAGTAGTAACGAAAGAATGAAGATTGACCGTCATCGATCGGAACCGATCGAAATTAATAGAAACCGACGTCCGTCGATTCAATTTCATTTTATAACTAAATGTTAGGGGGGAAAAAAACAGATAAAAACGACATTATTTGGTTCATGGCTTGAAAAATTGGAATTGAGTTCAAATGGGACAATTCATAACAATCTTGAATCGAATATTTCAATGTTGATAAAAGAAAGTATTAAAAATCATATTTGATACAATTCAAGCACTTTATATCATGTTTAAAAGAGCATAAAATATAAATTTATTAACTAGTTTTAATAAAAATATGATATAAATTTAAATAGTTTTAATAAATATGCAATTTACGTATTTACCCTCAATTGTCAATTTTTTTTTTACCTTATATACGAAAGAGATAAACACCATTAAGTTATAAACATATGGCAAATGAAAGATTTTAGCACAACCATAAATTTAATATAAAATACTCATTTATTTCCTTAATTTTTTTGTTCAATTAAAAAAAAATAACTACATATTTTATCTATCAATTTTTTGTAGTTCTTATCGAATACAATGTTGAAAAAGTTAATATATATTTAATTCTATCATATTTTTGGACAAGAAATTGAAAGAAAAAACTCAGTTGTTAGACAACTTAAAATCGATCAATTGGAATCACTTCAAATCAGTCTAAAATTAGATAAAATCGATCGATTGGATCGGTTCAGTGAATGATTCAAAATGTTCGCTAAAATGAATTCGATTTCTCATCGATTCAATTTGAATCGTTTGAATCAACCTAAATCAAATCCTTTTTTTGACCCTTAGGTTTAATACACCAAACGACGTCATTTTGGGTTAATCCGACTCCATTCTTCTTCATTTCTCCTCCTCTCAGTCATTTCTCTCTCATCTCTCACTCTCAAACTCATGGGTAAGTCCAGTGCAGGTTATACCAAAAAAGGGTAGAATGATGGTAGTGAAAAACGACAACAAGGAGTTTATTCCTACAAGAACAATCACGGGTTGGTGTGTGTGTATGGATTACCGCAAGTTGAACAAAACAACAAGGATCATTTTCCACTCCCCTTCATTGATCAAATGTTGGATCGATTGGCTGGATATTCCTACCATTGCTTCTTATATGGTTATTCGGGGTATAACCAGATTGCCATAGCCCTCAAAAATCAGGAGAAAACTACATTCACATGCCCTTATGGAATATTTGCTTTTAGAAGGATGCCCTTCGAATTATGCAATGCTCCAGCGACATTTCAACATTGCATAATGGCTATCTTTTCTAATATGGTGGAAGATATAATGGAAATTTTTATAGATGACTTTTCAGTTTTTGGTATATCTTTTGATCATTGTTTGCATAATTTAGCTCTTAGATGTGAAGATAAAAATCAAGTCCTAAATTGGGAGAAGTACCATTTCATGGTTCAAGAAGGGATCGTCCTTGGCCATAGAATGTCATCTAAGGGAATTGAGGTTGATCGAGCTAAAATTGCAACCATAGAAAAACTACCACCTCTAAAAAATGTGAAGGGAATCAGAAGCTTTTTAGGACATGCGGGATTTTATAGAAGATTTATAAAGGATTTTTCTAAACTTTCTAAACCTTTATGTAATCTTCTTGAAAAAAATTTTGCATTTGACTTTGATAATGTTTGTTTGCAAGCCTTTAATGCAATCAAGAAGAAACTAATTTCAGCACTAGTTATGATTGTACCTGATTAAAGTCAACATTTTGAAGTCATATGTGATGCAAGTGACTTTGCAATTGGAGCAGTATGTAACATCCCGTATTTCAATGTATTTTTAATGAAAGATTATTTTAATTAATTTGAAAATTAGTTCTATTGTTTTAAAATTATAGGAGTTTTATTTTATTATTTTTATAATATTTTAAGTTGTGAAAATTATTTTTAAAAGGTTTTCTTGTTATTAATTACTGTTTTGGCATTTAAACTGATCTTTAATTTAAATTAGTTGTTTAAGGATTTTAAAATTATTGTTGATTTGTTTAAATCTTTCTCGGCGTTTGAATTATTTTATTTAGTTTGCTGTTTTGAAATAATTTTCATTGGATCATTTTTTAGACCCCAAGATGTGAGGATTGGACTTCATTTCTTTTCCCTCATCTTTTCTTTTTCTCTTCTGTTTCTTTTCTTTCTTTTCTTCTCTCTTTTTTCCTTCTGTTTTCTCCCGCGCGAACACCCTCTCTCTCTCTCCTTCCTCTCCTTCGGCCGAATCACCCACTCCTTCCAGCCACCACTGCGCGCCGCCGTGGTCGGCACCGCCCACCTCAGCTCCTTCCCCACCGGCCGGCGACCCCACATCTCCGATCTCCGCCCCTCCCTCGCCGGCAATAGCTCGCACACAGCCCCTAAAGTCGCGGCGTTCCATTCCCTCCAGCACCACCATCGCTCCACCTCCGGCCACCACCTCTTCACCACTTTATCCTCGGCATCCCAGCAACCCAAAACACCCAATCCTGGCCCCAATCCGTCACCGGAGAAGCCCAACCAAACTCATCTCCGATTTGCGCCCATTTTTGCCTTCCACCGCCGTTTCAACCGCCACCCACGGCCAACTGTCGATTCCATTAACTTCACCACCTTCCATAGGCCCTACCCTATCAATTCCAAGTCTTTGTTTGACCCCGTGTAAATTTGGGTATATTGTGTATTTCAGCCACAGTGTTTTTACACTGTGGAGTTGTTGTTTTGGCGCTTTCAACTCTCCCATGATCCTCCGAAAATTATTATATAGCACTGTAAGTATTTTCCCAAACATCTTTTGAGATTTTAATATATTTTTGCGCTAACTCATTTTTTATTACTGTGATTGGTTGGTTGTGCTGGACTGAGTCCGAGGAGTTATGGGGGTCGGATGGATTAAGGACGGAGTATTTATGTGTTTGGTTATTGATTGGTTATTGGATATTGTTGTTGGGTTGGTACATTGCATGTGCACGCATGTTCATGCTTGTAAATTGAAAACTGAGTTTTCGTGTAATTGCATTCATGTTCATGTGTTCATTGGAAAACTGGATTTTTGTGAAAAAAAAAAAAGAAAAGAGACTGTAGGGATGGTGGTAAGTAGGGATGGTGGTAAAGTCCCGCCTGCGATTCCCGCCTACAGTGTACGCGTAGAGATGGTGGTGTTGTCCTGCCTACGATTCTCGTCTACGGTGCATGCGGTAGGGATGGTGGTAGAGTCCCGCCTGTGATTTCCGTCTACAGTGCTCTAATGAGTTTTTGTGTTGTGTGGAAAGGAATTGTAGGGATGGTGGTATAGTCCCGCCTGCGATTCCCGCCTACGGTGTACACGTAGGGATGGTGGTAAGCAGGGATGGTGGTGTTGTCCCGCTTGCGATTCCCGCTTACGGTGCACGCGGTAGGGATGGTGGTAAGCAGGGATGGTGGTAGAGTCCCGCCTGTGATTCTCGCCTACAGTGTCCGACAAATATTTTTGTATAAATCATTTTCTGGGTAAATGACGGATTATGTTTTTGGGCCAAAAATGAGATTTTGGCGTGTGTTGGAAATATTCATTTTTCGGGAAAAAATGATATTTTGGATTTTATGCATAATACATCATATGCATGCATGGTTAGTAGCATTAATGTATTTTGATCTTGGAGATTGTTTGGATTATTACTTACCTGCAGTATCACTTTATGGTACTGTAATTTTGGTACAGGTGAGATTGTGGAGCTTGTGGGATCGGCTTCCTGGAGGAGGTGACATGTGGTTATTGTCAATTTGGATTATGAAAATTATTTCTCTTTCGTGTATGCATTTGGCTTTTTACAGTATTTTTGGATAACTGTATAACTTTTCAACGGATATTTATTTTAGTTATTTTTGTATTTAAAATTCTGGTACTTAGTAGACTGATTTTTTTTAACCGCTGCGACTCTTTGGTGCTCTGGTTGCACGTTGCACACACTTGAGCACTTATCGTTGGGATGTGTAACCCGTGTTGTCATCATCCTAACGTCACGATTTCTAAGATTTTTGTATGTGGGAGTCGGGGCATCACAGGTGGTATCAGAGCAGTTCGGCTCTGAGTAAAACCACATGTCCCTTAGGTGGAGTACCAGAAAGTTTTAAAATTGTAATCTGAAATTATTTGATTTGAGTATGTTATTAGGATAAAGGCAAGACAAATTGTTTAGGGCCATATATTATGTAAGCCGAGCATTGAATGAAGCTCAATTAAATTATACAACTGAGAACGAGATGCTTGCGGTGGTGTTTGCTTGTGACAAATTTTTGTCTTACCTCATTGGTACAAAGGTGATAGTGTTCACTAATCATGCAGCACTTCGTTATTCGTTTGGCAAGAAGGATGCTAAGCCTAAGCTAATTCATAAGATCCTGCTTCTTCAAGAATTTGATTTGGAGGTTCGAGATAAGAAAGGAAGCAAAAATTCAGTTGCTGATCATCTCTCTCGGTTGGAACAAAAGGAAGTACAACCAAATTCAGTGATCCAAGAAGCATCTCCTGATGAGCAGCTGTTTGCATGTGAGATCAAGCTTCCTTGATATGCTAATATTGTAAACTAACTAGTTTGTAAAGTATTGCCACCAGATCTCACTTACCACCAACGCAAGAAGTTTCTGCATTATGTGAAATATTATCTTTGGGATGAGCCTTTGCTATTCAAAAGATGCCCTGATCAAATCATTCGAAGATGTGTGCTAGAAGAAGATATGCAAGCCATTCTCCATCATTGTCATTCATCATCATATGGAGGACACTTTGGAGCAACACGAACAGCAGTTAAGGTATTTCAAAGTGGTTTCTTTTGGCCTTCTATTTTTCGCGATAATTATACTTTGGTGAAAACTTGTGACCTGTGCCAACGTATGAGAAATATTTCAAGGCGTCAAGAGCTACTATTGAAAAATATCTTAGAGGTTGAGTTATTTGATGTTTGAGGAATAAATGTTATGGGTCCTTTTCCTTCTTCTTTTGACTTTGTTTATATCTTGTTAGTGTTTGATTATGTGTCAAAATGGGTGGAAGCAATTGCTACAACAACAAACAATGCAAAGGTAGTGCTCAAATTTCTACATAAGAATATTTTCACAAGATTTGGCCCTCCACGAGCTATTATTAGTGATGAAGGGACCCACTTTTGCAACAAGTTATTTGATAACCTTCTTTCTAAATATGGTATGAAGCTGAAGCACAAGATAGCACTTGCCTACCATCCTCAAACATGGCCAAGTTGAAATTTCAAATCGAGAAATCAATAACATCCTTGAGAAGACGGTCAACACCAATAGAAAGGATTTGGGCAAAGAAGCTTGATGATGCTTTATGGGCATACCGTACAGCTTTTAAAACACCTATCAGGATGTCTCCTTACCAATTAGTGTTTGGAAAGGCATGTCATCTTCTTATGGAGTTGGAGCATAGAGCTTATTGGATTGTAAAAAAGTTTAATTTTGATTTGAAGGCAACAGGGAAAAAGCGACTTCTTCAATTGAATGAGATCGATGAATTCCAGAATGATGCTTATGAAAATGCAAAGATATACAAAGAATGGATGAAGAAGTGGTATGACAAACAGATTCTTAGGCATGAGTTTGCTCCAGGACAACATGTTTTACTTTTCAATTCACGACTCAAACTCTTCCCGAGCAAGTTAAAATCAAGATGGACAGGTCCTTATACAATTGATAAAGTTTCCTATTTTGGAGCAGTAGACTTGAAGGACAAGATAAGAAATATATTCAGAGTTAACAGTCAGAGATTGAAGCACTATTATGGAGAACAAGCGGAGAGGAACTGTGCATTTCTTCCTCTTGAAAATACCGATTGATGAATATTGAAAAGTCTGACTGTAGACTTTAAAACAAGCGCTTATGCATAGAACTTTCTTTTATTCTTTTATTTTTATTTTGAATAATTTGGATTTTGATGCAGGTTTATTTAGCATGAATAAAGAGCTAAAAATTGCAAACTACGGCTGATTCACCATGAAACTAGGGAATTTCTTTTCATTTCTTCAATCTTTCTCACTTTTGAATTACAATGAGGACATTGTTTGGTTTAAGTTTGGGGGTGTAAACTCATGTAGTTATTTTGTCTCTTTGATTGTTGGTCAATTTTTTTTTTTTTTTTTTTACTTATGATTTTATAAGTCTTGACTTGTTGGATTCTCATACCAAGCATGCATTTGAGTTATGATTGAATTCTCTATGACTCTGCAATTTGTGATTGAGGATAGGTTTGAGAAAAATTTTCAAAATTTTCTTTTATCTCAAGCTGAGTTTTATAGGTACTTTGATTTAAATCTTTGTCCTTGAACATAATTGAGCACATAGTCATTTTTTCTTTATTCCATTTTGCTTAAGAAGAAAAAGAGTTGAATTAACTGGGCCAGAGCAGTTCAATCTTGCTTTGCTCTAGAATCCGTTGATGGATCCTTGAGGCGAAATCTTAATTGATACCAAATATTAGAAAAATGATTTAGGCAATTTTTTGTTATAACCAAAAAGCTTTCCCAACCGTCCTGATTATCATGCTATCATTGCATGGTGTGTTTCCATAGTCAACCTCCTTAAGCCTTATTTTACATAAGCCTTTATTTGTTCTTTTAACTACATAAACCATTCCTGTTCTAAACCTGAAAAACCATGATTTCCCTTTTATAGTTTGAGAAAATACGTTGGTGGAAATCTACATTTAAAGAGAAAGTTAGTTAAAAGAAATTATGCTCTATACGATCCAAGTGTGTGAAAAAGAGAAGAAAAAAAAGTGAACGAAAAAAAAAAAGGGTTGAAGTGGTTGAAGATTTGGAAAGGCTACAAGAATTGAGGTGGTTGAACAAAAAAGGTGGGAGGCTAAAAAAAAAAGTATTATTGTTGGGTTTGTCTTTTGCTCAGAAGTGATTTATCCATCATGGCAAAAAAAAAAAAATAGAGAAAACTCACTAAGTGGAGTATGGATCACTTCAGATTTTGTTAAAGGTGTACTTGATACTAGTTCATTGATTACAGCAACAATATTGTCACCAGTATGAGTATATAGTCAAAAAAGCGTTAAGGTTTGAATCCTGTAGAATTCTCTTTCATTGTTCTTTTCACCAAGTATTTTCCCAGTTTGCTTTAATTTTTCCATATCCATTTCTTTCTTAGCCCTCACCCTGTGGCCTGTCATTACAACCTGATTAAAGATTTTTTTTATCTCTGATTTTGGTGTTTGACTACATTAGTGGAGAGGATTTCTAAAATTTAGACTTATGGAGTTAAGTTTGGAGAGAATTCTTTTGATTTCAGTTGTTTTACTTTTATCTAAATTTGCAAGTGATTTGGAGTTGAATTGACAATATCACACACACACTCAAGGTCTTAGTTTTAGGTTGAAGTAAATGCTTAACTTTTACTTAACAAATTGCTAAATTTTTTATTGATTTTCCTGCTATCTCTAATATTAAAAAAGTAAGATACTAGTGACGAAATCTAATTTTAGATCATGGCTTGGTGAGACTTCTCTATGGGGTCTAGTTGTTAGTCTATAGTGGTCTCTTATTTTATCAGCTTTTCTTTTTGTTTGAGGACATACAAAGTTGTAAGTTTGGAGGTGTTTGATGACATGCATAATTTAGAATATTTTATCACTTCTTAACTTTAACTTTAGTCTAATTTTATTTATTTATGTTGATTTTAGGCTTTATTATTGTCATTAAATTTATTTCAGATTTGAAGAAAAAATAACTAAATTTTAGAAACCCATCATCTATAAACTCATTATCATTTAAATAAAGAGTTTGGTACTTTACAAAATAAAACCAAAGAGAATTTTACGTAAAAAAGGGCGCGAACTGATGCCAAGAAGATCATTTCCTTGTTATTTACGGTGCTGGACGCGAGCTGGTAGTTTGAATGCATGCAACACGCACCAGCAGGATTTGCTTCTCAGATTGAACGGAGCATTTATTTGTTTTTCAGTTTGGTTTTGCACGCGGACGAATCTCGATCACACACACATGGAGAAGATTCAAAATTTAATTTTTGGGTCTTTCGAAGAAAGGGGAGCTACGTAACACGGCGAAGGAGAAAAAAAAAAGGAAGTTCAGATTCTTTTCGAGACTTAGAGCATCTGCATCAGTTTATTCAAAACGCTTTTCATCTCCATATTTAACGAATTTAACAAAATTTGACCCACATTGAATTAGCCAAACCCTTTTCATCTTAAATATAAGCTACAGTCATTTTATTTTTCCTTCCAAAGATGAAAAGTTCTATTCCAAGTCTAAATTCATTGTTTAATATATTTCGGCTCCCTCTCTCTCCCACAACTCTTCTTCTTCTTCTTCTTCTCTCCTGCGTCACTTCATTTTCTTCTTCCCTTTTCTCTTTCACATCTCTTCTTCTGGTCTCCATTTCTCTTTTTTTCTCTTCTTTCTTCCATCTCCCGTGTCTCTTTGTTCTTTATTTTCTTCTCTCTTTTTTTCTCTTCTTTCCCTTCTTCTTCCCTCTTTCTCTTCTTCTTCCCTTTTCACTTCCTTTTCTCCCACATGGCACCGCGGCTCAAAAAGCTTTCTTCTTTCTCTCCGGCGACTATTCACTCCAACCTTGAACAGCGACAGCTTCTCTCCATCACGACAAAATAACACTGTAAAATCCAAAACCCAAGCCTTGATTTTACTCTTGATTTTGTTGTTTGGATTTGATTTTGTTGGTGTTGTTTGGGTTTGATTTTGTTTTCATTTTTTTTTTCAATTTCTAGTTTTGATTTTAACATGGTTTTTCGCCGATCCTCTGCTTCATCACAATGAAAGTGCTCTCTCGAGTTTAATTTCTATTTTTGCTGTAAAATTGAAATAATTGATAGGGATGGTCATGGTGCGAGTTGCCCAGCATTTTTTTTTCTCTAAAATTTGCAATGAAGTGAAGCATTTAAACGTGTATACATGTATAATGTCATGGAAGTTTTGACACCAAACTAGATGAATGAGCACTTCCATTATCATTGAGAAATGCATACCAAAGGACCCTATATGATATTATAGATAGCACGGTAGTTTCTTCCAATCATAATATATAGTTAGATGATCTTAACACGAGGGAAATTCGTAACCTATGCTACAAATTTGGTTTTAAGCAACAATTTTGATACTTTGGCACCATGCATATCATAAGAGTATCCTTTTCCATACATATACATATAATATATATATAGAAATTAACTTGGGTACCATCTTCATTGTTGAACTCTTTAATTTTCCGCACCTTTGACATTCTCGTCCCCCATTTTCTCTTATGTGGCTCACAGCCCCACTTTTTTCTTTCTATTGTGGAGGTTTTGTCAAGCACGTTTGTCATGCGCTGCACTAGGTGCGTGGGACTCTTGCACACTACCTTTTCCAGTGAATTGACTCATTAGATTAGTATGCTTATCATAATTTTAAACCCCTCATGTCAAATGAGAAGAAGCTTTGTGTACATGTGTTCCTTAATTTCCTTCCAAGTAGTGTGTGTATATATATATATTTATATAAAGTGAAGCCGCAAGCATCAATCTGCTTATATATAGATCAGGCTCTTGAGGGAAAGGAACTGTTGCTAAAGACCAATTGAACCGATCGATCGATCATAGAAATGGTAGTTACAATATCTATAAATCATTATCCATTACAGTTGTTTATGTCACCAGCATGCAAACCACTTAATAATTAAATGTAGGTGAAAGTACTGGGGTAAATTGGCCGATACTACTGGAAGGATTCCTATAGGATATTCTTATTCATACATGAATTTAGATGCTCCAATTAAAATACTCAATTCAAAATTGTCGTGTATCGATCGGTCCTCATCTGCAATATCTGAGTTGAGTTTTGCTTTGAGTAATATCACGAGCTAGCCATGCACGCATAGATTCGTGCATGGATTTTGACGATCGAGTACTTCTTTCCAATGAGTTAAAAAGAAATAGCTAAGATGATCGATCGATCTAGATCATGATCAGTCATGCAGAGTTGAAGATCTTGCATATAGGACAGGAAAATTGATGCATGCAAATGGATTTGATTCTCAATACTGAAGCCAGTCCAATGAAAAGAGATCAAAATTCTGCAGAAGTAGTCAGATCAAACTGTAGGCCACAAAGAAACTCATGCAAAAGACTCTATGCAAATTTAAGATCATCGAACTATATATTATGATTGGAAAAAGACTTGATGCTACTTTATGATTTATCACATAAAAGATTGGGAATCACAATCTATGTTCTTACTATGAATTTGTGAGAATCTTAGAATATTTTATCAGTGTTGCAACATCCTTTATTTTTTGAGAAAAGCCTTCTTGGTTTTTTTGGGTCCTCTTTTGAACCTCATTTTAAATTTGGGCAACAAGAATTTGGTAGCCAAGCAGAACACACTATTATGCTACAGTAGTTGTGTTGTTGCTGATGCCGATCAAGGCCACAGCCCCTTCTCTGCAGCATTTTATTGGAAATTGGATTAGTATTAGTTTACATATACAACACAAGTATTACAATGAGCATAAAAAACATTAATATTTGTGGCTGAAGTAGGTTGTTTTCGAGAAAGTAGTACCCAGGGCAACGTCCATTATTATTGACACTTGTGTGCATATTATTTGTTCTCATTGATTGTTTCTTGTTAATCGTCTGTAAATTTGTGTGCATACTTGAATCAAGTCCTGATTTTCTACAATTATACTTGAATCAAGGATGGACACTACATTTGATGAAGATCCCTTCTTTACCACTCTATTGCAAAGTGGTGAACAAGGTATCTCCAGTACCCCAATGACTAGTAGCCATGATAATGTTGGATTCCAAGCAATACAATTGGAAGGTGAAAGAAGGCCACCTAATAAGAAAATACAACGAGGTGTGTCTTTCACTATAGAGGAGGACAATCTTCTTGTATCGGCTTGGCTCAATATTAGCATGGATGCTATAAAGGGGAATTGACCAAAAATATTCACAAATGTGGGAGAGAATTAGTTATTATTACAATGAGTATAAAAAACCTAGCATGTCAAATCGTTCTGGGGGATCATTGACCAATCTATGGTCGGTGATTCAAAAATGCACAAATAAATTTTGTGTTGTTGTGGCTCAAGTAGAATCATTGCATCCAAGTGGTGCGACAGAGCAAAACAAGGTATGAGTTTTTAACTACATTTCATTCTAAATTTTTTTGTTGAAATTATATTCTCACATTCTTGTTACATTCGCATATTTAGATTGAAAGAGCTAAAATCATGTATAGAGAGACTGAGAATGCCACATACAACATGGACCATTGTTGGTATCTATTGAGACACCAACCAAAATGGCAGCAACATGTATCTGTGTTGTCAACGAGAAGGAAACCACATAGGAAATGCCCTGCTATTGCGGAGTCGACTCCAGTAGGAGACGATACGATAGATGACAATGTAGAGGTTATTTGTGAAAGACCTCCAGGCAAGAAGGTTGAAAAAGAAAGGGAGAGGAAAAGGAAGGCTACAGAATCTACCGATGCAGAATTTTTTAACCTTAACTTGCATGAAAAATGATAGAGCCATATTCATGTCTAAAAGAAGACAAGCGACCAGCAATTTGGATACTGATAGGGCTTAATTATTAGTGGAGAAAAAGAGGAGGAATGATACGGAGAAAAGGAAGATCGATGTAGAGATAATGAAGATGGATCTTGCTGGAATGAATAGAATGCAGCAAATCTATTTCTTGAATCTTCAAAAATAGATTTTCGAGGAATCAAGGAAGCGATTTTCATTTCCATCTCTATCTCCACCTTTTGAAGATATGTAGCATTTTGTTGATGTAATATTTTGGGATTGTTTTTATTTTGTGGTTGTATTTATTTTAAGGTTGTAGCCTATGCTATACTATGATTTTTTGTTATTTTGGATCACAAATATGAGTGTTTGTGAATATGGGCAGCAACTATATATGAATGTTATACTGTGGGTAGTGATGAAACTTTTACGCCCTGCTATTGATATGATATAAATTGTTCTTCATATTGTTCTTATTTTTCCTTAAAACATTTTGTGAATATAATAATATTCCTTTATTTATTAGATTGTGAAAATGAATATGATTGTTAGAAGTTATTCGAGATTATGGAAAAAAAAATTTTAATTACAAAATAAAAATTAATTAAATAAATATAAAAATAAAAAATAATAATATTTTATTATTATAGAGATTGTGATAGCTAATCCAATGTAGACTTCAAGTTTTAAATGATTAGCTAAAAGTGAAAAAGTTACATATTTTTCAAAATTTAAAGAATTGGATAGCTAATCCAATGCCAATGCTCTTACCTACCAACCACGATTAATGAAGGGAGGCACCTACGAGATCAAAAAGAAAAGAAAAGAAAAGGAAAAGAGGGGCTTTCGAAGAATTGGAAGAAAAAGGGCCACGAAGAACCTGGAAGAGGAGACGACACTGCGGACCAGTGTTGATTTTCTTCTATTTCTCTCAGAAAAATTATGGTAAATTTGTTTATATTAAATTTAATTTTTAACATAAACTAAACTTTCTTTATTCTATGAAAACGATGTAATTTAATTTCGAACTATATTTGTTATTCTATGCTAATTTAAAATAATTCTCTTATATGTTTATCTGATTTATTCTGCGTTTATTACTTCCAATTGACTGGCCATTAATTAAATGATTTTAATCTTGTAATTTGCTATTGAAAAATGAAATTATAGGATATATCTTGGATATTTCAACATAGGTAAATATAAAAATCAAAAAACTTATATAAACTTATGTAGTCATAAGATCATTGGTCTTAATGCTTTCTTGCTTTATTAATTTGCATATCCTTGTGTAAAATGATGAACAAGAATATTTCCAATTGACTATCAAAAGAGGCTTTTGGATGAGTGTGGAGATTCACTAACAAATATAGAGAATTAAATTCAATTAGTCAAATGAGTAAAGTATAGTAAGAGATTATGTAAAATCAATTTCTTAGAAGTTTTCTTTCTCATTAATTTTATCTTCGAAAAACAACTTTCTTTTCCTTTGAATATTTTCTTTGAATTGATTTTATTTCAAATTGCAATTACAAAAATCTTAGTGACTTTTCTAAATAAAGTCAATATTAGTATAATTTTGATACTTGTCAAAATCAAGTTACTAATCCTTGAGGATGATATTATTTTCATCACTTTACTATAAAATTACGATACTGTGCACTTGTAGTTTTGCACTAATCAAGTGATGAGAAGAGTATCATCCTCAAGGATTGGTAACTTATTTTTGACAAGTATCGAAATTATATTAATATTGACTTTATTTAAAAATGTTACTAAGATTTTTGTAATTGTAATTTGAAATAAAATCAATTCCAAGAAAATATTCAAATGAAAAGAAAGCTATTTTTTGGAGATAAAATTAATGAAAAAGAAAACTTCTAGGAAATCGATTTCACCTAAACCCTCAATATGCTTTACTCATCTAACTAATTGAATTTAATTATCTCTGTTTGTTAGCAAATCTCCAAACTCATCAAGCCTCTTTCGATAGTCAATTGGAAATTATTCTTATTCATCATTTTATATAAGAATATGCAAATTAATAAAGCAAGAAGGCATTAAGACTAACGATTTTAATACTACATAGGTACATACAAGTCTTACGATCTCTACATTTACCTATGCTGAAATATCCAAATTCTATCTTATAATTCCCTCTTCTGATAGTAAATCACAAAATCAAAATCATCTAATTAATAATCAATTAATTATAAGCAATAATTTTAGAATAAATTAGACAAATATAGAAGAAAATTACTTCAAATTAGCATAGAAAAGCAAGTATAATTCAGAATTAAATTACATCATTTTTCTAGAATAAAAAAAATTTAGTTCATACTAAAAATTAAATTTAATATAAATGAACTCATTATAATTTTTTCTAAAAAATAATGAAAAAAAATGGACGCTGAAAAATACTATCGTCATCCCAGCCTCTCAGTCGCAGCGTCTTTAAGTCCGAAAGTGCTGTCTTTCCGTTCGTGCGTGTGAAAGCAAAAGCCAAAGAAAAAAAATTCAAAATTGAGCCGTCCCAGCTTGCACACGAAAAAAAAATCACCAAGTCAAAACCAAAGACTCATCTTGGCTCTCTCTCTAGAAAGAAAAACCCAGACCCTCTCTCTCTAGAAAAAACTTTTCTTGAACCAGCCAGAGGGGGTGGGAGCTTCGGTTCCCTTCCCCCTCCCTCCTCCCTCCCTCCCCTCTCATCTTGGTAGTTAGTTTTGTATTTTATTTTTATGTTTTTTCAGCGCTTTCAGAGGGAGAATCGCCGATCTAGGACCCCCCCCGGCCACCACAGGCCAGAACGCACCACGCCATGATGTTTACCAGCTGCCAATCTACAAGACCACCGAACGCGGCGTCAAATGGAGCGGCGAGTGGCCTGCAAGCGCGGGTCGTAGTTCCTGAAGTCCTCCGACGCGTGGTTATCACGCGCCACCGGGGAGCCCTCTAACGTCGCCACGCCCGGTGTTTCTGGAGTCTGCGAGTCCGGTACTTCTAAGATCGTTCAGCGGTTCTCCGTCCAGTTGGGCGCGTGGGCTGCACGCGCCACAACAGCTCCTTTTGTGCACTGTTTATGCAGTCTGCTGTGTAGTGCACGCGCCAGTATTTTTGTTATGTTTTGTGTTTTGTAATTTTCTTTGTGTATTGTTGTTTTTAGATTAATAAAAACCCAAAAAAAAAAGTCCTCCCTCCGCGTTGTCGGATGGTGGGGTTTGGTGAATCCTACCATGCTTAGTCGGGAAATGGGGGCTGTGTAACCTTTGTCGTGTACAGATGTGGTATTTTCTCTAAGACTTAGATCTTTAGAGATTTGTCGTCTGGACTAGACCATGTCAGACACGTATGTGTCCTGAGGTGCTATTAACGATTGTAATTGGATTATTTTCAAGTTATAGTTATATGTCCTATCTTAATGAAGGATGATGATGATCCACTTTTATCAATAACAAAAAAAAAACTCAAATTTTCCCCTTTTCGTCCGTGCTGCGTTACGTAACTTGCTTCTGCGTGCAAAACGGGAAGGAAAATCAAACGTTCAATCCGTTTTGGACCAGCCTTTTTTTTCATGTGTAGGTAGAATAGTAATCATGAGCCTCCTTTTTTATTTTTTTTTGAATTTCTGTTCAGTAGATTTTCAATAATCCTTATCTTTTCAAAACAAAATCTCTTCCTTTCGGCGTCAACTTCGGCTTTTCGTTCAACTTTTGCTTATCGAAATTCTACCGGTTTTGAATTCAGATATATGCTTCTATTCCCATTTCAAATTCTGTCATTTGACTGGTCTTTGTTTTTTCTACTTTACAAAAATTTAACTTGATGTTTATCTCCAAAATAGCACCGTTGACCAACTCTTATATCAAAATGAATCTTCATTTAAATCCGAGAGAATCTCTAGACGATAGATTGTTAAAGTTTAGATTTTTTTTTTAAATTTAAAATAAATTTAAATGACAACAATGAAGTTTAAAATTGATAAAAATAAATAAAATTGTACTAAAATTTAAAATTAAGAAATGATAAAAAATAAGAAATTATGTAAGTCATCAAACACCCCCAAATTTAAAACTTTGTTTTTCTTCAAACAAAAATAAAATAAAATAAAATTTTCCATTCAATTCGAGAAGCAAATTCTGCTAGTGCATGTCGCATGCATTCAAATCGCCAGCTTGCGTCCAACTCCGTAAATAACAAGGAAATGATCTCCTTGGCGTTAGTCCGTGTCGTTCCTCTAAGTAAAACTCTCTTTGGGTTTTTTTTTTTAAAGTGTCAAACTCTTCATTTAAATGAGAATGAGTCCTTAGACGATGGGCTTCTAAAATTTGGATCTTCTTTTTTCTTCAAATCTAAAATAAATTTAATGACAACAATGAAGTCTAAAATCAACAAAAATAAATAAAATTATACTAAATTTAAAATAAAGAAGTGATAAAATATTCTAAATCATGCAAGTCATCAGCCTAACTATCCATACTTGCGAGAATTGCACAAAACTTGTTTCCACAGTTGCATCAGAATCAGCATTTAGTACAAGAAGTCATGTGTTTAATCTTTTTTGGTGTTTATTGGCTCTAAGAACTGTCAAGACTCTTACTTGTGCTCAAAATTGATTGAAACATCTATCGACACCAATTAATATTCAAGAGTCTATAGATAATGTGGAGAGCTTCTTTGTGGAATTAGGTAATGTTTTGATATTTACTCAATATTTATTTTCTTTTATAATTTAATTTTAGCATTTTTCATCATCCATATTCACTAATATTAAATGTCTTATTCTAAGCTATATTTTTATATAGAGTTGGGCACACAATCAAATGTCACAAGCATTGAAGATTGAACAAGCAAGAGTGGAGAATTTGAAGATTATTTTTCTTATGTTTTTTAATTGTATATTTAGCAATATTTGTATGGTGCATTGGTGCTTGAGACAATTTGTTCTGTATTTATAATGTAACATTTTAAAGGCCATTTTTAATATTTAAGTTTTATTTTAATCTTTTTAACTATATTTGTAATGTTAGGTTAAAAAATAAAACTAGAAATAGTAAAATAGAGAACAAATTATAAATGTTTAATACATTTATACTTTGATTGGGCCCCAAATTAATAATCTAGACATAGTTTTTTTAAACAGCACAAAAAAGGCCCAAAACTTAGAGAAAATCGCCGAAATGATCGAAACCTGTCAGGCCGGTTTTCCCCCAGTTAATCGGTTTGACCGATTTTATACAAATAAAAAAAATTTCAAGTTGATTTAGGTCCAAAACCGAAATCGAATCGACGAGTTCGATTTGCAACACTAATTTTAATGCTATCACAATATTAATATCATTCTATTTTTATTCTTTGCCATAATCACTATCACTTGTGTTATCTGGTGTACCGTAACATTATTCTTCATTTATGTAAAAGAGAAGAAAATGATTAAATTTTTTTTTGAGAAAGATGCAATGCTTAAGAACAGGCATTACTAAAAGTAAAACTTTGTGTTGGTAGAGTCAAACTAAACATTGATGGCAGCAGTTTAAGTAACCTGGGAGAGTCAGGGGCAGGAGGTGTGGTTCGTGATTCTTCCGATCATATGATTCTGGCTTTTTCAAAATATCTTAAGCAGGGATCAAGCACAAATGCAGAACTAAAGGCTATGATTATTGGGTTACAATATTGCCGCGAAATGGGTTTTCAAGGAGTAGATGTGGAATTAGATTCGAAAGTGTGTGTCAATTGCGTACACTGGCAGCGTTGCAATATGTGGTATTTAGAAGACTTTTAGGAGGAATTAATGGAGTTCGTGCATACTGGGAATGTTAACGTGCATCATATTTTTAGAGAAGAAAATGCTCCGGTAGATTTTTTGGCGAAATTAGGAGCTAATGGAGTTTCATGTGAATGGAATTCTCTTCGTCAGGTGCCTAGAATTTTAGAGGGTTGATCCGCATTGATAAATTAGAGTTGCCTTATTTGTGGATCAGATAATTTATGTTGGTTTTGGGTATGTTTGTGTTTTTTACGAAAGTCTTAAGGTTGTGTTTATCCTTTATTTTGTCGTTTGAATAATGTGCCTAAGATATTCCTCCACTATAAGTGAGGATTTTTGAATAAAATTGGGTACGGGTCACTCATGAACATGTGGTCCGAACTCTTTTTTTATTAAAAAAAAAAAAAGCATTACTAAAAGTAAAAATATACATTTTAAAAAATTCAACCACAAAATTAAATTAAAAAAAAAAAGAAAGAAAGATAAATCTCAGAAACTTTAGTTCGTTACAAAACGTTAAAAAAAGGAAAAATAATAAATCCCTAAAATAACATCATGATAGTCATTATTGATTTTATTAATTTTATTAATTTTTCATTTATTTAATAAGATTAATCTGAAATGTTGGGTCGAGCAATAAACATTTCTCTATGTGATTTTGTTAAGAGTACCTCACTTGCATCCCTAAGAATCTCATAGTCATTTCCATCTCATTTATTTCCCCACAACAACCATAACCTCTTCAATGCTACGACCAAATTTATCGAATGATGTTATAGTCAGTTTTCGAGTACATAACAAAGGCCTGTCAAATGTTGATCAAATATTTGAATTTATTTTTTCCTTTCCTATCTTTGAGTGTAGGACTAACCCGTTTATTTTCTTTCGTTTGAGTGACTAAATCAGACTGATTATTTCTCATAATTTCCTTTCCAAACATAACTTGAATACAGACACTTTTCAATATCAAATTTTTAACTTTTTTATTAAATTATTACTTAATTATTACAATTTTTTCAAACTGCCAAACAAAACACAAAAAATAATACAAACATTTTTAAATTTTAAAATAAAAATTATATGAAAAATTATATTCTAACAATATTTTAATTTTATAATAATTTTAACCAGATTTTTCTCTCTCCTTTGACAAATTATTAAAACCCCTTGTTTACCCATACTTATTATAGAAGGTTGTAATTTATGCTATTGTATTCATAGTTCCATGTTTTTTCTACCGTGATTGTTAAATTAACTACTGACGTCAGAACAAAATAGAAGACTAATCTAACGGCTAGCTAAAAAACGGAAGCTAGAGATTGAGATTGAGAAAACTCACAAATAAAGAGAAACTCTGAGATTAAGGTTTTAAATAACATAAATCAATCATCATTTCTGAAGCCCACAAGCCGGGTTTAAATAACTAACGAAAAATAAAAAATCTATAATTAAGGCCAAACAATAGAAAACGGAATAAGATAATTATGACTAAGATCTAGCCTAAGAATCCGAAATAAAATATTTAATAAAGATAAACATTACCATAAAAGAGAATTAACCAAAAATGAAAGAGTTGACTAAAATCGACGCTTTCGAGGTAAAATAGATGATTTTGAGGTCGACAAAGGGCCTAGCAGGCCAAGCATGGTAACAAGATGTGTGCGCCAAAGAGAGCTTTCCGGATTGGGATCATATGCATGATTTTGACACCTGTAGCTAAACTTACAGTTAAAATACGAATGTCGCCACTTCTCCTCGCCCAACCAAGGGATAAATCTCCTCACCCATCTGAGAGATATGTCTCCTTGTCCAAATCTGCCGCTCCTTGCCTAAATCTTTAAATCTTCCCACCTACTCTGCTCTGGTCTACCTTCTCTTAAGTAGTCCAGTGCTTTTAACATCGCATCTGTCAGTTGAGTCTCATCGGCCTGAGACTCAGGCGTGGATCCCCTGCATCAGCCTCCCCGGGTTGGAAAGAAACCATCCTCAAGTTCATGCCATCGCCGACAAAACAAGGGCTTAGGTGTTTGACGTTGAACACATCTGAAGTTCTCATATGACTGGGAAGACGTAGTCTATTTGTATTGTTGTTGATCTTTTGGAGAACTTCACAAGGTCCAATCTTCCTATCCTTTAACTTGTTGTACTCACCAACAGGAAAACGATTATGGGTTAGTACAGCCCAAATAAGATCGCCAACCTCAAAAAGTATCTATGTAACACCTGTCCTTGTGGTGGGACTTTTTACAAAATATTTTAGAAAAGATAACGGGAATTACCGTTCGATTTAAAATCTTTTATTTTCTTACTCAGGGTGCAAGACTCTACGTTATAAAATAAAATGTACTTTTATAATAAAAGAGATTTACAACGAAAAATATTGATCTTAAAATAAAAGGTCTCTCATACAATTAAAACTCACGTGCCTAGACTTCCGTGCTCTTCTCCTTTGGGCCGTGTCTGTCCTGAGCATACTGCTTATTTAGTTCCTATGAGGGGAGGGGCACACATAAAAACTAAAATGAGTCGAATACTCAGTAAGCATTACTTCATACAGTTAAAATATAATAACATAGGTTTTCAGTCATGTATTTATCATTCTATACATACTATACGTACATGCATACATGCCTTCCTTTGGAAACATCACTAGACGGAGTTCTCTTCTTTAAAGAAAAGGGTTTTCTTTTTGTAAAACGTTTCTCCCGCCACTATCTTCATTTCTTGAAGAATGTCATGCATTCATACATTCTTTTCTTTTCACTTTCATAGGCCGATGCACACTGTTTTGCCCCGCGTGCTAGGGTTAGCGGCCCTTTGGCCAATGGATTCGCCCGTAACCACGGGTTGGAATCACATTCTAACAGGGTGCAGTACTGGGTGCACTACCAGATACTAATACCCGGCATTACAATCTGCCTATTCATTCATTGGGTACCCCTTTAATTCATATGGTCGTTACGCATCTTCACACATTCATGCTTTCATGCCTTTCTTTCTTTTCATTCATTCATTCATGTCAGTTCTAAAGAGCTGAGACTTTCATTCATTTCATGTGCATGAGCATGCTCATCATCTTTTCTTTTCTTTTTATTTAATAGTCCTTTCATGAGAAAACGTCGTTTGGGGTGCATAGCCCAAAAATCATCTTTCGTGACATGTTTTTTTGTAAAAAATACATACAATAGCTACTGTGTATAGTCATTCATTCTCATGCGTATAACTAATACTTTGGTTGCGTGAAAATGGGCTACCAAGAAGGATCGTACATACTTATACTTTAAAACGCTTAGCATACTTTTTTGTAAAACATCTTTCGTGTCGTTTTGTAAAGCATTGTAAAGGAAAAGCATTTCATTTTCATTTCGTAAAGCATCTTAAGGGAAAAAGCATTTCCTTTTCTTTTTGATATCTTTAAGAACACTCTAGAAGGGCATGAACATAATACTTACCTGGACTCCATGCTACTTTCATATCATGCAGTCCATTCATGCGCGTGTCAGATGGCAATCTACATGCACATACATAACCTTAGCGTCATTCTCTATCCAGTGCATAAGCAACTAAATTAGAAATAGAACTACGCTTCACTTGAAACAATATTCTTCTATCCTGTGCTCTTATGTGTCCTTTATTATGACAAAATCTTCGGGAACCCATTTACGGTTACTACCTCTTTCAACCTTAACGTTCTACTTTAAGTGTCTACTCACTAGGGTGAACTCATGATTCACCTTAGGATTAAGACACTAGGACCTCTGTCTTATTCTTCTTATTAACCACGTTCTGATACATGACTCAAACCGATTAAGTCACGCATCCCACTCTTAGACAGTACACTCATCATTACCTTCATGTATCTTAGCTCACTCTAATCCTCATGCTCCTCCATACACGTCACACGGCTTTAAGCCAACTTCAAGACTTAAGTACCGTGTAACCATGTTTAGGACAGATTACCAATTACATATGGTAAATCTGTTCAGTACATGTGTTTAACCAGATTACACACGTATCTTACCCTTTTATCACCTAAGACCAATATATAATACATTGGTCACTGGCTCGTACGAACAAGCGTCATACTCCGATACCAACCTTCTCATAACCCAATAGCAGGACTCTTCATGCTACCTGTCCCTTTTGACAGTTCATCCCAACATTTAACCCGACATGACTCTATTCATAACCATATCTCACGTCACATTATAGCCCAAGACTATTCCCAAGCTACACCGTGACCTTGTCATGTCACTTAACATACAACCTAACTCATCACAGCAAGACCTCTTAATTGACCATGTCACTTCGTGACGTTGCCCAATCATGCTTCCGCTGCACTACTCTGATACTTTCCAGCCACTTCGCACATACTCTAGGCCATAAACCGACTACACGGCAACACTCATCACCTCAGACTACAGGTCACACTTCACCGCACAGTCCACAACACTATACAACACACTCCCCAACTACGCCCAACACTTCACGTCACAGCACATCACCACACTACATAGCGAACTCCACAATACTAACAGCACAGCCTACAATCTAACCAACCAATTAGCATCTAACATAAATAACGAGGGATAGAAAGTTATACCGTTGACGGGATAACCCATGCATTACTCGCTAACCATCACAGTCAATGACATCGGAATGGTTGTACGGGGCGGTTAAACAGCATACGGTGGCTGTTTGGGCACTTAGATAGCTAGGTGTGGTCTTGGAAGGGCTCATGGTGGCCTTATGGTGGCAGCAAGGGGCATAACACGGCGGATCTAGCTGTGTACAATGGCGGTCAGCCATTTGCAGTGGCTTCCACCACATAAAGTGGTGGTTTGGGCTTAGGGCTAGGCTAAGGGAGGTCAAGGGAGGCTGAGGGTGGCCTCGTGGTGGCTGGGGTGGCAAAGCACAACGGAGACGTGGGTATCCAAGGGACACCTGTGTGTCTCAAGGCATGGAAGTGGAGGGGGAGAGTTTGGCTGGTTGTGGCTAGCCATGGAGGGGCTCAGGAGGCTGCTGGTGGAGTCATGGTGGCTTGGTGGAGGTGGCAGATGGTCCACGGCAATGGATCTAAGCCGTGAGGTGGAGGAGAGCCTTGGGAAAGTGAGGGAGAGTGAGCGCGCATGGGTGGTGGATTAAAGCCAGGGGTGGCTAGGATGGGTTGGTGGTGGCCGAAGGAGGCTGGAGATGGTGTCTAGACGCCGTGGGTGGCGGAATATGGACGTGAAGGTAGAGAAACCTGTGCATGAGAAAGGGAGAAGTCATGCGTGGAAGAGGGGCTACCGGCCTTGGGTCCAAGGGAGGAGGAAGGGGGAGGCTCCGGGATGCTCGTGGTGGTGTTCGTTGGCCTAGGTGGCAGCGCACGGCAGCACTAGGAGCTGCGCATGGTGAAACAGTGCATAGGTTGCTGCGAACGTGCGAGGGAGACGGTGGCTGGGCGATGGAGGTTGGGTTTGGTGGTGGGGGCTCGCCAGAGTGAGAGGAAGTCGTTGGTGGCAGCGATGAGACCTGCTAGCGCACGATAGCGCCAGGTTGAGTTGTGGAGCAGATCAGGTAAGAGGAGAGGGGACGTGCGACGTAAGCTAAAGGAGAGAGAGGGAAAGGAAAAGTGAGGGAGAAGAGAGGAGGCTGGGGGTTTTATCTTAAAACTCATCGTCTTTGGATCTACAAAACGATGAGCTTTAAATACTAATTTGAAAATGCGTAAACGTTAACTTAATTAAAAGCACTGAGAGGAATTAAGATAGAATATTATTTAAACTAACTTTAGTGTATAAAATAATATTCCTTCATCATTAATAAAATGATGAAGTCCTACTAAATATATTCAAGAGAATAAAATCATTAAATTAATTAAAGTTTTTAACATAATTTAAATCACGTAATATTTTAAATAACTGAAATCATTTATATAAAATGATTTCTCACAATTATAATAATTTTGGAGCTTTTTAAAAATATTATAATTGTCTTATTTAAAATATTACTTAGTCAATAACGATGGGAATATTTCATTTAAAATACTCATAACTTTAAAACACAACAGTAGCTTTTGAAATCACATAATATCTAAAAACACGCCATCGAGGTTTGGCACGCATAACGGGACTCGTAGTCACTAAAGAGAAGGAGCGGACAGTTACGTCCTCTCCTCCTCATAATAAATCTCATCTCTGGAATTCGCTCACGTCAAAAGGAAGAAAGGAGCGGGATGTTACAATCTGGCGGCGACAATTGTCGGTGTGAACCTTGTACTTCACATTGCTCACCTAAATTTCTTATTTGACTTGGTCGTGTACTCTCCTAAGGTGCTCTGCCATCTCCTCGACCTTGATGTTCAGGTGACCAGCCTGTGGGACAGGGACCAAATCATATATGCCCAGCAGATTCTAACCATACACAACTCAAATGGACTCAACTAGGTAGTCTTAGATCGGTTGTAAGCGAACTCTACCTGTGATAAGGCAAGGTCCCACTGTTTTGGCTTAGTACCCACCAAACTTCGATTCACCACCTCAGTTTGCTCGTCCGTTTGGAGGTGATAGGCACTGCTAAAGTTTAGCTTCATTCCGAGCTTTTTCCACAAACTCCTTCAGAAATTATTCATAAACTTCGTATCTTGGTCTGAGATGATAGACCGAGGAACACCATGCAGGTGAGACATCTCCTTGAAGTAAAGGTGGGCAATCCGGGTGGCGTCCATGGTCTTTCTACAAGCTACAAAATTGGTCATCTTAAAAAATCTGATGAAGATTGAATCCATGGCGTGTTGGGTCCTGGGTAAGCCTAAGACAAACTCCATACTGGCGTCAAGCCATGAACCATTAGGTGTAAGTAACGGAGTGTAAAGGCCAGCATTGGTGAGTGTTCCCTTTGCTCTCTGGCCCACGAAACATTTCGCCACGTATCATGCCACGTCATTGGTCAACTTGGGCCAATAGTAATGTGTTATCTCATGGAGCAGTCTGGGATACACAACTGTAGGCAATGAAATAAAAATCTATTGTGCAAGAGAAAATCACTTCGCCTTACCTCAGTTACTTCCTTAAGAATGTTTCCAAAGGAAGGATCTTTAGTGTACAAATCCTTTAAAGCGTTAAAGCCCTCCACTCTAGTACTAATGGTGGTGAGTAGTGTCACTCGTCAGCTTAATGCGTATGCAACCTGGTTCAAGTTTCCTGATTGGTTCCTTAGCAAAAATGTGAACTACTGCAAATATGCTACCCACTTAGTATGCCATTTGCGCAACCTGTGCTGGCCATTGATGTACTTCAGAGCCTCATGATCAATGATAAGGATGAACTCCCTCTGTACCAAGTAGTAATGTCAATGTTTCAGAGACTGAACTATGGCATAGAACTCTAGATCATAAGTGGAATAATTCTTCTTTGACCCATACAGCTTCTCACTGAAAAAGGTTGTCGGTCGCCCCTTCTAACTCAAAACACTACCAATACCAACCCTAAATGCATCACAATTGACTTTGAACACCTTATCAAAATCTGGAAGTGCTAAGACTTGTGGCTCTGTCATCTTCTACTTGACCAGTTAAAAACTGGCCTTTGCCTCCTCAGACCAAACGAAGTCACGCCCTTTGAGGCACTCTGTGATAGGGGCAATCAAAATGCTGAAGTTTTTATAAACCAGTTGTAGAATGACGCCAATCCATGGAAACTCCTAACATCATGCAAGGTCTGAGGTTTGGGTCACTCCAAGACCATATCTATTTATGTGAACTATGAACGAAGTAGTTTGTGATGTGGCTATGTAATTGAAGTGATGGGTATTATTGTGTAGTTGTGTTGTGGCTGTAAGTAGTATGAAGTGACGGAGTTGTCATACAATTGTGGTGTAGTTGGTGATATGGCAGAATGTTATGAAGTGTTGGGATTAAATGAGAAGCTGTGATGTGGTTGTGCTTTGTGAAGTGTTGGGATGGTTGTGTAGTTGTGAAGTGTGTTTTGTGGTTGTGAATTGAAAATGTGAAGTTGGTATTGTGATTATGTGTCATGTGACGTGATGGGCTAAATTATGGATCATTGTGCAGTTTGGAAAGTGGTTGTGAACTGTGTGAAGTGATTGGATGTGGTGTAGTTATGATTTAGTGGTATGTCATGTGAAATGTTGAGATAAGCTATGTAGTTGGACATGTTGTGTAAAGTGTTATGTTAGTTAAGTTTGAGTTGGATGTTAGTGTCGGTGTGTATGAAACTTGCTTACACAAATAGACGTTTTAGTTGACTATATGTTGATCTTAGATGATAAAAGGGTAGGATACATGTGTAAATTGATTGGACGCATGTGCTGGATAGATTTACTATATGTATTGGACAGTCTGTCTTAAGCATGAGTACACGGCGTTTGAGTCTCAAGGTTGGTTTAAAGTTGTATATTATGGATGGTTTAGATTATGATGAAGTATTGGTTAGATTATGCATGAATAGAGGAAGAGATGTATGTATTGACTAGGGTTGAGTTGTATAACTTAGTTGGCTCAAGTTATGCATTGGAATGGATCGTTTTGTAGAAAAAGTGTGATGAAGGTGATAGTGTGTCTTAACATTTAAAGTGAATCAAGGAGGTTCACTTTATGAAAGATGGAATCGAATAGTACAGTATATCTAAATGAAGGAAGTCCAAGTGGGGGGTAGTTTATGCATTTTCTAAGTTTTAGTTACTTATGCACTTGAGAAAGGGAATGACGTTAAGTTATGAATGCATGTAAGTTTTTATCTAACACGAACATGAATGGACTACATGAAATGAAAATAGCATCGAGTTTAGATAAGTATTATGTTCATACTCTTTTAGAGTTTTCTAATGATATAAAAATGAAAAAGAAATATTTCTCTTTATGATGCTTTATGAAATGAAATGATATTTTATGAAAGCATGCTAAGTATTAATGTTTAAATGTATATGTATTTAAAGACCTTTTTTGGCAGCCCCTATTTATGTACCTAAAGTAATAGTTCTATGCATGTGAATGGATGTTAAATGTAGTGGGTATTGTCTTTATTTTTCATGAAATAAATTGTTGAGGTTTATGTTTGATGCTAAGAAATGATATTTAAATGATGTTATGAAATGAATGTTTAAGAGATGCTATGAAATGATATTTACTGATGATATTTATGCTTATACTTTGCAATGATGTTTATGAAATGAAATGGACTGATGAATGAAAGAAATGAAAAGGAAATGATTGATAGGAATGAATGAAAGGAAACGAAAGAAAATGAATGAATGTTTTAATGTATGAAGCTACATAACAGGCATGACTGAATGAATGAATGACGGTACCAACGGATTGGGCAGATTGCAATGCTGGATAAATAGTACTAGTAGTGCACCCAATGCTACCATCTAACTGAATGAGATTCCCAACCTGTGGCCACAGGCGGAATCTGGGTCCAAAAGACAACTAACCCCAACACACGGGATCTAACAGTGTGTACTGGCCAGAGTCAAAGTGAAAAAGAATAATTGAATGTATGAATGATTTAGTTTCTTTATGAATAAATGTACAAGGTGTGGAAAATATTTTATGAGAAAGAAAACCTTTTTAAAGAATCTCACTTTGTAATATTTTCAAAGGAAATGAATGTTTTATGTAAAGTATGTAGATGAATTCCAAATGCATGAATGAAAATCTATGTTAGTATATTTTTACAAAATGAAGTAATGCTTACTGAGTATTCGACTCAATTTATTTTTATGTATATCCCTGCCCCTCCCAGGAACAAAATGTGGAAGAATCATCAGAACAAACATGGCCCAAGAGAAGAGTGAACATGGCAGATTTATGTAATGTATGAAAGTAAATTTTTGTAAAATGACTTTTTAATTTAATTTAATGATTTCCACTGTAAACTCTATTTTAATATATAAATCATGTTTTAATTTTTAACATCTAATCTTTTATATCTTGAGAAGGAAATGAAAAGTTTTAAAAGGTTCAGCAATTTCAGTCTCATTTTCTAAAACCATTTATTAAAGTCTCACACGAGGACAGGTGCTACATATATCTTCAACTTTTGATACTTGATTTTCCTTCACCTTCTGAATCTTCAAGACCTTCTTCACAAATCTTTTGTTCTTCAACCAAAAAGGCTCAAATGATCCTTTCTTTGATAGCACCTCTAGATAGTACCCCACCATAAGCTTTGTAAATAGTTCTCTGATTCCTAGATAACCTATAACTTTTATTACTTATATATAGCATGTCTCAAATGAGGAATCCCTTGGGCCTTCGATTCTCTTTCTAGTGACAGGACACTTAGGTGTGATTTGGATACAGAGTTGAAATACTCACTTTGTATAGAGAGTTCATCCCGTATCCAAATAGTCAAGGTGAAGTTATAAAGATGGTTTCAGATCCCTGTTTTCACATCACGACAAACTTTCATCTCACTGCCAACTTTTTCTTACTTTTTCAGAGGAAAGATAAAATTGAAGAAGCTTTTACAAGAAAGGAGAAAACACCCTTCATTTCCCTGTGTGCCGATCAGTCCATCCAAGGCCAACTCTCTATAATGATATATTAAAATAAAAATTTCGATTTCCTAGAATTATGGCATTCTATAAATTTTGTAAATACAAAAATTGATTAATATAAATTCATAAAATTCAATAATTTTAATTATGTGATTTGAAGATTTTTTGGGTAGGTAATTTATTAATTACTATTACTTATTTATAAATATATTTAAAAATAAAACCCAATCATTACAAACACTATGCACTGCTTTGTGGGACACATAATTATCAAATCCTCAAAAATTTAAACCATCTCATCTCACTTCTAAATCCAAACACACAAAATTTTAAAACCTATTTTATCTCATCTCAACTCAACAATCTAACTATTATTCACAAATCATCTTAACTCATTACAAACAGGGCCTTAGGCCCACTTGCTCTTTTCTTAGTGCTCTAGTGATTTTATTTGTGAGAGACTCACATTCTTTTTTTCTTTGTTCACTTACTTTTGTGAAGAATTTATTTGTTATTCACATGCTTTTTTTTGTTCACTTATTAATAGTAATACAAACTATACAAAAAAAAAATCTAACAAATTTTATATCATTACTTATTAGGCACTTTTTAGGTTTATTCTTAATCTATAATTTTTTCTTAAAGCATTGAAAAATATGAGTAAGCCGAGAACAATTGATTCCCTTTATAAAAAGAAAGACATGGATAATTCGGAGAGTAATATACGTTTAGAGAGTTCATTAACAACAGAACATGATTCTTCTAACACTGATGAGAGGTAGTACATGATTGTAATACATGTACTCGTGTGTTTTAGGAATCAACACATGAATCACGGTAGATTACCTCAGAACCCTGAAGGAGACAACAATCAAGAGAATCAGAATTTACCGATGGATGGAGGATTAGCTGAAGCTGTACGTATGCTAACTGACGTACTTAGAAATCAGCAACAGCAGCAAGCGCTGATACACAGACCCGAAATTAGGGGTTGTCTGTACGAGAAGTTTTTACTTTACCGTTACCCGAATTTTTTTGGTAATGAAGGGCCACTGAGAGCTGAGAAATGGATTATGGATCTTGAGAGGACCTACGAGATCTGTGGATGTACTGAAGATCAGAAAGTTCTTTATGCTGGATACCTATTCCAAGGAGAAGCTGGAATATGGTGGGATACACGTAGGCAGCTTCTAATTAGAGAACTAGGAAGTCTCGCTACATTATCATGGGAGAGATTTAAGGAAGAGTTCGACAATAGATTCTTTCCAGATTCGGTCAAACAGTTGAAAGCGCAGGAGTTTGCAACATTAACTCAAGGCAGTTTGACTGTAGAAGAGTACGCTGCTAAGTTTATAGCGTTAGGAAGGTTTGCACCACACTTAATCTCTACTCAAAAGATGCAGGCGCAGAAGTTTCAAGCAGGACTTCAGCCAAGGATCCGAAGTCAAGTAGCTTGCCTAAGGATAGAAAATTTTCAGGAGTTGGTGAATGTGGCCGCAATCGCAGAGGCTGAGCAGAGAGGTCTGGCAATCCACATCAATTCTGAACGAAAGAGGACCATGCCATTTACTACAAGCGGTAGTAACGAGAAGAAGAGGTCTTTTTCCAGTCCAGTAAAAGGCAAGGGAATAATGACCGGAGGACAAATGCCATCTTCTTATCCGTTATGCCCTAAGTGTGGAAAGCGTCATACTGGAGAATGTCGCCTCGGTTTTGGAGTTTGTTATCGATGCGGGAAACCTGGACATTTGATCAAAAACTGTCCCAATGCTGCACAAAGTAGTGGAGCTAGTGATCACAAACCAAGGCCCCACATCCCAGCGCGCGTGTATGCTGTAACCCCAGGTGATATCGACGCTGACGCAACAGAGGCTGAGGAAGCTGGCGTCATCACTGGTATTTTCCTTTAAGAATTTATGCTTTATTATTAAATTCGAGTATTTTAATTTCTTTTATTAATTATATCGCATTATATTCATTTTGGATAGGAAACGTTAATTTGTTAAGATTCACGGCTTGTGCGCTTTTCGATTCGGGCGCATCACAGTCTTTTGTATCTACGGCATTTGCACGGTTGTGTAGTTTACAAACGGAACTATTACCTAGACCGGTTGTAGTGTTAATTCCTGACGGGAATACAGTAACTTGTACCCGTTTAGTTAAAGATTGTCCTGTAGAGTTGAAAGGAAGGACGTTGAAAGCTGACTTATTAGTATTCAGTCAAATGGAGTTTGACTTAATTTTGGGGATGGACTGGCTTTTCAAGCACTACGCTAAGATAGATTGTAGGAAACGGAAAGTCGTGTTTGAACCCCCAAATGAAAACATGATGAGTTACTCAGGTGCATCGGTTAAAGCCTCTCCGCTTCTGATTTCGGCTTTACAAGCCAGGAAATATATCAAGGATGGAGCCTCAGCTTTTCTATTGATGACTGTAGAGAAGACTGTCGAGAATATAGGAATCCAAGGGATATCCGTAGTTGAAGACTTTTCTGAAGTTTTTCCCGACGAAATACATGGTTTACCACCAGATAGAGAAGTAGAATTTAAGATAGAGTTGGAACCCGCAACAGTTCCGACTCACAAGGCGCCGTATCGTATGGCCCCTACCGAATTAAAGGAGCTTAAGATGCAGTTGGAGGAACTTTTGGAAAAAGGTTTTATTCGCCCCAGTTCTTCGCCATGGGGAGCACCTGTGCTATTCGTGAAGAAGAAAGATAGATCTATGAGGATGTGCATAGATTATAGAGAGTTGAATAAGGTGACGATTAAGAATAAGTATCCGTTACCCAGAATCGATGATTTGTTGGATCAACTACAAGGATCAACAGTGTTTTCAAAGATCGACCTGAGATCCGGATATCATCAGCTGAAAGTCAAGGAACAAGATGTGCCGAAAACTGCCTTTAGGACAAGGTACGGCCATTTCGAGTTTTTGGTGATGCCTTTTGGGTTAACCAATGCTCCAGCCGCATTCATGGACATGATGAACAAAATATTCAGGCCCTTTCTGGATAGTTTTGTAGTCGTATTCATTGATGACATCCTAATTTATTCGAAGAACGAGGAGGAACACAGAAATCATCTTAGTATGGCTTTGACTATACTTAAGGATCAGAAGCTTTATGCCAAACTTAGTAAGTGCGAGTTCTGGTTGAAAGAAGTGAAGTTTTTAGGTCACGTAATCTCTAGTGGAGGAGTAGCAGTGGACCCAAGCAAGATTGAAGCTGTAACAAACTGGCAGAGACCGACTAGTGTGCATGAGATTCGAAGCTTCCTAGGACTGGCTGGTTACTATAGGAGGTTTGTGGAAGGATTCTCCAGTTTGTCTGGACCACTCACCGCCTTGACTAAAAAGAATGTGAAGTTCGCTTGGAGCGATAAGTGCGAAATAAGTTTTCTTGAGTTGAAGAAAAGACTTACGACTGCACCGGTACTTGTACTACCAGAGCCTCTTAAACCTTTTGTAGTGTATAGCGACGCATCTAAAGCAGGACTTGGATGTGTGCTAATGCAAGAAGGTAAAGTAATTTCTTACGCTTCACGTCAACTGAAGAATCATGAACAGAATTATCCTACTCATGATTTGGAGTTAGCTGCAGTAGTTTTTGCTCTTAAAATTTGGAGACACTACTTGTACGGTGAGAAGTGTGAAGTTTTCACGGATCACAAAAGCCTCAAGTATCTGTTTGAGCAAAAGAACCTTAACATGAGGCAGAGGAGATGGTTGGAATTAATCAGCGACTATCAGTGTGACATCAAGTACCATCCTGGAAAGGCCAACGTAGTAGCTGATGCTTTAAGTCGCAAGAGCAGATCTGAAATTTCATCTATTCCATCGTTAGAAGTGAATTCCCTTTTATCCAGTATGAGGAAATTGCTAATCGGGAATCGTAGTCAAGAAATTGTGCTAACTGCAGTCCAAGAGTTCATTCCATTGGATTGGAAAGATCTGAAACACCAACAGAAGAAAGACAGTAAACTTGCAGAAGTCGTTAGGAAAATCGAGAAGTCAAAAGGACCAATGGACTTTAGTCTCAAAGAGGATGGGACTTTGTATTATAAGAATCGAAGGATCATCCCAGCAAACCAAGAGTTAAAGGAAAAGGTGCTGAAGGAAGCTCATAACACACCGTACACTGCTCATCCCGGTAGTACAAAAATGTATCAAGATTTGAAGCAACATTTCTGGTGGGAAGGAATGAAGAAGGACGTAGCTGAGTTTGTGAACAAGTGTTATGTCTGCAGATTAGTTAAAGTAGAACACCAAAAGCCAGCAGGTGAATTGCAGTCACTGCCAATCCCGGAATGGAAATGGGAGGATATCTCGATGGATTTTGTAGTAGGTTTTCCAAAGAGCTCAACTGGAAATAATACTATCTGGGTGATAGTTGATCGCTTGACGAAAAGTGCTCATTTCATACCCATCAAGAATACGGATTCTCTAGAAAGATTGACGAGAATTTACATAGCAGAGATTGTCAGATTGCATGGAGTGCCGAAGACGATTGTGTCAGATAGAGACTCTCGTTTTACGTCACGATTCTGGCAAAGCTTACAAGATTCGATGGGTTCTCATTTGAAGTTCAGTAGTGCGTACCATCCACAAACAGACGGGCAAACAGAAAGGACGATTCAAACTCTGGAAGATATGCTAAGAGCCTGTGTTTTAGGTCATGAAGGAAATTGGGAGAAGCAACTACCTCTAGTAGAGTTTGCTTACAACAATAGTTTTCAAGCCACCATTCAAATGGCACCATATGAAGCCTTGTATGGTAGAAAGTGTAGATCGCCATTATATTGGGACGAAGTAGGAGAAAGTAAAGTGATTGGACCAGAAGTCTTACAAGAGATAAAGGACCAAGTCCACTTAATTAAAGAAAGGATGAAAACAGCACAAGATCGACAGAAGAGCTATGCTGACAACCGAAGGAGGAGTATAAGTTTTGAAGTTGGTGAATGGGTCTATGTGAAGGTATCTCCAATGAGAGGAGTAAGTCGTTTCGGAATAAAAGGAAAATTAAGTCCAAGATACGTTGGACCCTATGAAATAGTAGAGAAAGTGGGAGCAGTTGCGTATCGTCTGGAGTTGCCAAATGAGTTCCATGGAATCCATAATGTATTTCACGTATCCTCTTTGAAGAAGAGTTTTGGGAATCAGATACCAGCAGTGGTGGATCCCGATAGTGTACCTTTACAATCCAACTTGACCTATGAGGAGAAGCCAGTACAGATCCTTGATCGAAAGGATAAAGAGTTGCGGAACCGCAAAATTCCATTGGTTAAAGTACTTTGGAGAAATCATAATGTTCAAGAGGCAACTTGGGAGAAGGAAGTTGATATGCGAGCCAAGTACCCTCAGTTATTTGACACTTAATCTAGTTTTGTTTGGTTCATTTAGTATGAGGCTGAATATACCAGATGTTGTATTTCCTTGGTTAGATATCAATAAAGTATATGTTTCCATTCTAGAGTTCCATAAACCTTCTTTAGTGTACCATCCAAATGGACGTTGGTGCACCAACACCAAAACCAATCAATGATGATTCATTTAGTAATAGACAATGGTTTGGCATGCAACATCTTCTTTGTAACTTGTTGGGTGTTACTTACATTGATTTCGAGGACGAAATCTTTTTTTTTAGGAGGGGAGTATGTAACAGCCGCTAAAAATTCAATGATGGAATTTCTATTATCTTTAGGAACCGTAGTAAATCCTATATGGTTGGAATCCAACTAAGAACCCATAAACGTGTTAGAAACCAAAAATCCTATATGGTTTTATCCAAAACCTTATTGAATCAGTTTCTAGCATCGTGTTTAATCGCTTAATTAAATTATTTTCATATGCTATTAATCTTTTAAATTTGTGTAAGAACATCATTATCCAACTTAGTTAACCTTGGATATTTGATTGGGCCAATAGAAATCAGATTTGGGCTTGATAGCAACCCAAACCCTCTTAAAACCCATAAATTTAGGCCCTTTCGGTTTAAGCCCATTAAGGCCCACGAAATTAGCCACCTTAGCAATGATTTTATCTATAATATTTCACCCTCCACCTACCTTATTAGATTTATTCAAGAGCACTTAAAATGTTCTTGAAGTGGATGACTAAGTGGACACCCCACTCTTTCAATTATAGACTCCACCTTGAAAACAAAATAATATCTTGTATATTTTAGTGGAAGAAAAGATCATTACTCAAGCTCCAACTTGAAGAGATGGATAATACCTTTTTGGAACGTGATCTAAGATTACATTTCCTACAAACATACAAGATGAGATATGGCGTGCCTATCTTAAACCCAGTCCATATCAACCTAAACTTTCAGAATATCTATTTTTAGGAATAGGCAATCAGCGTCGTCGATTTCAATTTTCTTGGTTTCAAAGATATTCAAATTAGTTAGAGTACTCACCATCGAAGAATGTTTTATTTTCTCTTCCATGCTATATTTTTTCTAAAAAATTAATGGGCCGTCTAGGATCAGATGCATTTACCGATAAAGGTTTTGATAATTGGAAAAACGTGAATGGTAGAATTAACTGTCTTTTAATAGGACATGTAGGGAGAGATCCAAATTCTCTACATAAAAATGTTGTGAAATGTTATGAGGATCTAATGAATCATTCAATAACAACCACATACGATTCATCGATCTAGGTAAAATGGGGAGTGCCTTCTTTCTCCTTAGAGAGAAACGAGTAAGGCTCTAGTGCCTTTGAGTTTTATCAAAGGTATCAAGTCTCACCTCCGGTGAGCTCTGGTTTATTTTCAGGTTTTTTTAAGCGATTACGGCGGTACTGTGTACGGGATGACTATGGAGGCTGAAGAGTTAGCTAAACGCTGGGAGAGATTACGGCTCTCCACAGAAGAAAAATCATGTTTTCACGTCGAACAGGAGAGTATAAAGGAAGAGGACAGACATGGCAAACACTGCATTGTTGGGAGAGTCCTATCGGAGAAGATAGTGAATGGTGAAGCTTTTCGGACCACTATGTCCCAAGTTTGGAGGCTAGTGGGATGGATACGATTCAAGGAGCTAGGAGATCAGTGCTTCCTAATAGAATTCCAGAATGTAGCAGATAAGGAAAAAGTCCTTAGTGGGAGGCCTTGGTTTTTTGACAGAAACCTATTCACGATACTTGAAGTGGATGAGACGGTTGCTATCAATGCATTACACTTTGGCTTTGAACCATTTTGGGTTCAGATCCACAACTTACCATTGGCTACCATGACAGAAGAGATAGGAGGAAGGTTCGCCGAGTCCATTGGCCATGTCATAAGGATAGAGGTAGAAGCAGATGGACGTGCATGGGGAAGGTTTCTCAGGGCAAGGATTGCGGTTGATATACACAAACCCTTGTTGAGAGGCAAATGGCTGATGGTTAACAACAGACAGCATTGGATATCGTTTAAATACGAGAGACTCCAACAGTTCTACTTCCACTGTGGGGTGCTCTTTCACAAAGGTAAAAACTGTTCTAGGCAGAGTATCGCAAACCAGGAGGAAGAACAACTACCACAGCAGTTCAGACCATGGCTTAGAGCTCAACCGAGGAACTCAAATATTTTTGACAGCCGGAAGTATGGTGGTACAGGGGGAGGACGGCAACAACACAACAGCGAGCAAGACGTCGGGGACAGCCGTAGCAAGGAGGAATCCAGACCAAGGAATGACGTGGAAGTCACTAAGGAAAAGCCAGGTTGTCAGGAGGAGGATGCAGTAAACAAACAGCTTAAATTCGATCGAGGTGGTCAAGCACAAAACGAGACTGAAAAAGACTTGGTCAAAAGCTGTCTTACCGGCTGCAGTAATGGACATCCCACCCACTCACTAGTGGAGAATATACTAACAGGGAAAGAATAGCATGCGTACATGGATGGGAGGATACCATTAGAGAATGTTGGGGTGATACATGACAGTCTGGGTATTAGCTCGAAAATGGAACTTGACAGCAATATTGAACCAATATTCTCAGCAACTCAGACACCCCAGGCCCACCTGGAGTCAATTCACGAGGGGGGATTTACCAAGGAGGAGGGAGCACCGGGTAAGAGTCACGAAACATCAAAGCGACAAGCTACCCCACCAATGCTCTATAGTACAAATGAGTTGGGAAAGATGGCAGCAGTAGGAAAAGGAACAGAGGAAATCAAAAACAAGAAGTGGAAAAGACAAGCTCGAACCAAGAGTGATCACACAAGAACAAATATCGAGGGTCTGGATGATATCTCAAATAACCAACTGAGAACAGTGAGGGTGAGAGGCTACAAGAGGAGATACAGTGAAAATGGTCCTGCACCGAAGAGAGCAAAAGATAATTATGGCAACAAAGAAAACTACCTATCAATGGCAGAGGCTGGTCTCTAGCCCTACCAAGAACAATGAGTCTTCTAGTGTGGAACTGCCGGGGGCTTGGGAACCCCCGGTCAGTTAGAATCCTTAGCAAGTTAACTAAGGAAAGGTGCCCCAAGTTAGTTTTCCTTGTGGAAACTAAATGTAATAAAAAAAGAATGGAGGAGGTCAGATGCACCTTGAAGATGGATGGATGTTTTACAGTGGAATGTGTGGGACTGAGTGGGGGAATAGCTATACTGTGGAAGGAGGAGTGGAATGTTAAAGTGATCAACTATACTAAATGGCATGTAAGTGTCATGGTGCAGGAAGCAGATAATGAGCAGCCGTGGCAGTTCACAGGCTTTTATGGTCATCCGGATACTGCAAAAAGGAACAGCAGCTGGCAATTACTTAGACAACTCAAACCCCCCAACCCCACAGCATGGCTGTGTGCAGGGGATTTTAACTAGATACTCCACCAAAAGGAAAAAGTAGGTGCAGCAACAAGACCATACAAGCAAATAGAGGTGTTCAGGCAGGCTGTGGAGTTTTGTGGAATTCAGGATCTACACTATAAAGGACCCAAGTTCACGTGGGCAAATAACAGGAGTGGAGCTAGCTTTACTAAAGAAAGGATTGATCGAGCCATGGTTAACCAGGAATGGAATACAAGGTTCAGGGTTGCATGCTGCAATGTACTACCAGCTGTAAAGTCCGACCACTCTCCCCTCCACATCTCAAAGCAGACCTCAGAAATTGGGAAGTACAGAAGGAAAGCATCCTTCAGGTATGAGGTGGCATGGGAAGCAAGAGAAGATAGCAGTGAGGCAGTGAGAAAGGCATGGAAGCAAGACAACCTGATAGTTGGGGAAGCAAAATCAATGAGGGTAAAACTCGAAGCTTGCAAAAGGGGATTGATGAATTGGCAACAAAGTACCAGTCAAACAAACAACAGAGTATTAACTCAGCATCTAGACAGAATTAGTCAGCTCCAAGACCAAGGGGTGGGGGATCATATAACAACCATGCAGAAGCTACAAAAAGAGGTTGAGAATGCATTACTAGCAGATGACCTCAAGTGGCGTCAGAGGGCAAAACAGCACTGGTGTAAACATGGCGATAAGAACACAAAGTTTTTCCATGCACATGCAACCCAAAGAAGAAAGAATAATTGGATTAAATGTGTAGAGGATCAACAAGGTCGAAACGCCACTGACCAGACAGAAGTTGGGAAGATATTTACTACTTTCTTCTCCTCCTTATTCACTAGTTCCACACCAACTCAAATGGGGGAATGTTTAGCAGCAATGGACAGTAAGCTGGATGAGAACATGAAAGAATGGCTCCTGAAGCCCTTCTCTGAAGATGAAGTAAAGGTAGCTACCTTCCAAATGAACCCACTAGGCTCGCCTGGACCCAATGGATTGCCTGCACACTTCTATCAAAAACACTGGGAGGTAGTGAGTAAAGATGTCTGCAAGTATGCTCTTCAAGTGCTCAACTGAGGGGGATCTTTACATGAGGTAAATGATACTCACATATTCCTCATACCAAAAATCAAGAACCCAATGAAAGTCACTGAATATAGACCCATAAGCCTCTGCAATGTAGTGTACAAAATTGTTTCCAAAACCATATCAAACAGACTGAAACTGATCTTGCCAACGCTTATCTCTCCCAACCAAAGTGCCTTCATTCCCGGAAGACTAATCACAGATAACACCCTTGTAGCATATGAGGTTCTTCACTCCATGAACTCTAGAATGAAAAGGAAGAAAGGATGTATGGCCTTGAAGCTCGATATGAGCAAGGCCTATGATAGAGTAGAGTGGAAGTTTGTGGAATCGGTTATGCTTAAAATGGAGTTTCCCCCGAAATGGATCACCCTTATTCAGTCATGTCTAAACTCAGTATCCTACTCTATTCTAGTAAATGGTGAGCCCCAGCAGAACTTCAGTCCATCTAGAGGCCTCAGACAGGGGGATCCCATTTCCCCCTACCTGTTCATACTGTGTGCTGAAGCTCTAACAGCACTCCTGAACCAAGCTGAAAAACAAGGGACTCTAACTCCAGTTAAAGTAGGAAGGGGTCCAGTTAGTGTGAATCACCTTTTCTTTGCAGATGATAGCATAGTATTCTGTCGAGCTTCATCTGAATAACTCACCTGTGTGCTCAGCATTCTAGCTTTGTATGAAAAGGCATCGGGTCAGGTACTGAATAAAGAGAAGTCTTCAGCTTTTTTCAACAAAAATACAAAGCAAGGAACTCAAAACCATCTCTTGAAGCTGACAGGTATAAAGTCATCAGGTGCTTTTGATAAATACTTGGGCCTACCCGCACTGGTGGGAAGAGGTAAAATTGCAACCTTCCATTCATTGTTAGACAGGACATGGACTAGAGTGACAAACTGGAAAACAAAGCTTCTCTCGGCTGCAGGAAAGGAAGTACTACTAAAAACAGTTCTTCAAGCCATTCCTGTTTATACTATGGGTATGTTCTTGATACCAAGATCCATTACCACAAAGCTGAACTAGATGCTCCAGAAATATTGGTGGGGATATAATGAGGACCATGCTAAGATACAGTGGGTAAATTGGAAGCAAATCAGCCACAGCAAGGATGCAGGAGGGCTTGGTTTCAGAGATTTCAGAAGCTTTAATCTAGCTTTGCTTGCCAAACAAGGTTGGAGGATGCTACAAAACCCAAACTCGATGGTGGCTATGATTTTTAAACAGAAATATTTCAGAAAGGTGGATATGTTGCATGCTCACCTAGGGTCAGGCCCTTCTCTAGTTTGGAGAGGGCTTTACGAGGGACTATCTCTAATAAAAAGAGGTGTAATATGGAGAGTAGGTGATGGCAAGCAGGTGGATATATGGAAGGATAAGTGGCTCCCAACTTCCCAATCACACAAAGTTCAGACACCTAGAGGGAGTCATTGCAGATTGGTAAACGTGAGTGACCTCATTGATCCACAACTGAAAACATGGAAGGTACCACTCATTAGGACCCTCTTCTCCACATAGGATAGTGAAGCAATCCAAGCAGTCCCGATTAGTCTGAGTGGAAGAGAAGACAGGCTGGTATGGCAACATACTCATAACAATATATACACGGTCAAGAGTGGATACCACCTCAACAGAGAAACAGAAAGAGCTAAGGAAGGTGAGACATCTAGCAGAAATAGGGATCAGAGCACATGGAAACACCTTTGGAAACTGAAGGTACCTCCAGCTACAAGGATGTTCCTATGGAGAGCCTGCAACGAGGCCTTACCAACATTTGCTAATCTCAGTAGGAGGAAAGTAACAGAGGAAAGCTTATGCAGGATCTGTGGTCAAGAACCTGAAACTTCAGGCCATGTTTTGTGGGGGTGTATTGCTGCCCAAGATGTTTGGAACCAAGGAGGGAAAAGAGTGCAAAAAATGTCAGTTCACAATGATCTTTTCATAGTTATTTGGAAAGAACTTGTGCATAGACTGGAACCTGAAGACCTTGCGAAGGTGGCAGCCGTTCTAAGAGGCATATGGACTAGAAGGAATGAATTTATTTACCAGGAGAAATTCAAACATCCCACGTTAGTGTACCATCAGGCAAGAGCAGAATGCATACACTACAAGGAGGCAACCAAGGATGCACGTGAACCGAGAGCAGTGGGCATTGGAGCTCCTACAAAATGGTCCAGACCTGAGGCTAACCAAGTAAAGGTCAACTGGGATGCAATGGTCAGAACAGAGGAGGGACGAATTGGCATAGGAGTCATTGCAAGAAACCATCTTGGTCAAGTTTTAGGCACAATGCGAGCTGCCAGGAAAATGCGAGGTAGTACACATGACGCTGAAGCATATGGCCTGCTACTAGCATCGGTTTTCTGCAGAGAACTTAGATTGGAGCATATCTGTTTTGAAGGTGACTCGAAACAAGTGGTGGATCAACTCCAAAGCCTGGTCATGGATTGGAGCATGGGAGGATGTCTCATTGAAGATGCGAGACAAGTGCTGAAGGTAGTGGCTAGTTGGACAATCCAACATGCATACAGAGAGGCAAACATGGCAGCTCATCAATTAGCAAAAGAGGCGCTTAACTGTGATGAAGATATAATAGACCTCAGAACATGTCCAGCATGCGTACTAGCGGTAGTTGAAACAGATAGTTTAATCGATTGAGTGATATAAGTCTGTTGTAATGGATTGATGTAATCTCCATGATTTTGGTTTAATGAGATTAGATTCTATTTCAAAAAAAAATGAATCATTCAAGACATATTGACAAGTTAATTGAAAAACAAGTATCACAAGAGATTGAGAATATTCGGTTACAGCTCAAAACTTTGATAGATAGTGTTCAATGGCTTACATTCTAAGCTTATTTCTTTAGAGGTCATCATAATGACAAGTCTGACTAAAAAAATCAAAGTAACTTCCTTGAACTAATAAAACTTCTAGTAAGTTGTAATGATTAAGTTGATGGAGTTGTCATGGAAAATGCTCCACAAAATGCCACATATATGTCACCCAAAATTCAGAAAGAAATTTTGCATATATTTGCAAATAAATTGTGAAATGTGATTCACAAAGAAATCATATATGCCAAATTTTGTATTCTCGTTGATGAAGCTCAGGATGAGTCCAAAAGAAAAAATTAGTTTTTTTACTATTTTTCATAATAGGATCTACTTTTTTTATAAAAGGTCTCCATGAATCTTATATATCATTATTCATAACTTTACTCTTTTATGTGCCCAACACATATCAACAACTAGTTTTTTTAACACAAAATAAAAAATAAACAAAGTCGTTTATTTACCCATTAAACACGCTAGTAATTTAAAAAAAGTCTATTTACCAATTAAACATAGTAACTAGTATCAAATGTATTTATATTTTTTAATATTTATAATAAATAATATATTTATATAGAAACACTTAAATAACGTAAGGACATTCTAATTTTGACAAAAACTAACAAAAGAATAAAACAACATGTGGCTCTCCAAATTAAAGTGGTAGTTTATTCTCAACATGGTTGGACTTTGAGACAAAGAATTGTGGTTTAGTTTGACCAAAATGAGTGCCATAGCTTTCCACAATGGAGGAAAAAATTAAGGGGTTTGGCTTGCCAGCAACAGTAGCCATTAGATTATATAACAGGAGATGCCCCATTATTTTTGCAACAAGAGGCAATCCGGATCCTAATAATAATAATAATATTCACATGTCGTTGTTATTTTCCAAATAATATTATACATCACCAGTTGTTCACCACTTACATCAAGGTACACCAGACCGAACATGGCTTGTTGCCTAACCAAAAAGTACGTCTTAATAAAATACAAACAACTAATAATGGAGACAAGCCTCCATTTCTATGATTTGGGTAGGATTAGTTCTTCTTTCTTGAAAAACTCTTCGTGGACTACATTTGAATCAAGGTTTACGACTCTGGTAAACAAAACCACAAGTGGGACCACCACAGTGAGAATTCTAAGAAATCCTAGTAAGTTAAAAATCTATGACAATACTACTAAAGAGAGATAATGCAAATGAATATGCATGCACTATTTCATGTAAATTGATCTGTCAACACATATATTTATGCACGCTGAGGAATTACTCTAGGAGCCAATCTCATTTATGCATAGTTATTATCAAGGCGACAAACCACACTCTTATAAAATCATGTAAAATCCATCATATCTCATAATATAAATACTAAGCGGGAAATCACTCCACCACTCGACACGGGGACTCACTCTACCAGATCAACGTGCTAACTGATTCTCCAATTCCAAATCATTTGACATGGAGAATCACTCAACCCAGTTAACACGCCCAAAGACAACACACGTGATTGACCCAGAGAATCTTTCTACCAGGTCAACCAACTCAAAAATACCACATGTGATCAACCTAAGGAATCTCTCTACTAGTTTATCAAGTGAGGCAAATACAAAAACATTCCACCCCAATCACCACGGTGACTCACATTATCTATATGAAACTCATGGCAATGTGTCATAGGAATGGTGCGAGAATCCCTCAACCCATCCATGATAATTGACATACAATAAAACTCCACACACACATACTTGGAAATCAAAATTGTCACCATTTCACATCATTCAAACTCATCACCTCAAAATCACTGTGTAGAGATAATCCATGGATATAATGAAGAAGATATATTATAACCCCACATTCCTAGTATGGTTGTAGGAACTAAACTACCTGAATAGTATTTAAAATACAAAGGTGGAGCTGGTGTCGCTCCTCCCTTGCACCCTTTGAAGTCACTTGCTTTCTTGAAAACTCCGACTCCAAGGTAGACCAAGCACTTTATGATCTCAAAAATGAGGTTTTGTCCTTTTTCCAATGTGTTTTATAGCGCGGGACCACCAATCTTCATTCTTACCTCTTTCTGACATGCTTAAATAGGAGACCTCTTTGATCTCAGTTGTCCATTTGCTCTCTAGACTTAAAGAATTGCAAAGAACTGAGTGACTGATGGGACTAGGCATGCACGTTCCTGCAGCTTGCCTTGGGTCCAATCCCGCAGTCCTTCCGTTAATAAGGGTCTCTCATGTGGCATTGGACCATACCTTTAAGATTAGAAGATATGGTCTATAGGTCTGTAATTTTTTTCCCCTACGCTTACTCCAGTCGTGACATCTTTTATGGATTATGGCCTTTGTGTACAACACCTACCGCCTTTAAGCATCTCCGCATTATCTCGAGGAGCCCTTACTTTCGTATCGATCTTATCCTTTATCGCTACTCGGCTCTTTCTGTAGCTCGCCATTTGCTGCAAATCATCATTTTCTAGAATTACAAGCCTCTTCAGCTCTTCATTCTTGCCCTAGTATGGTCAAGTTCTTACTTGCCAGTCACAGAGTGAAAAGTCCTTTATCACCCAATGCGAGACCATATCAACAGGCATTCTACATGGTCCAGTTGACTAGATGCACTTTGCCTGACCTAATGCCTCATTTTCGCAGTACCTTGCCAGTGCAAAGGGGTCTCTTCCCTTGCTTCGGTGCTGTCCTCACAACCTTCCCTCCTTAACAAGGAATTTTGTCATTGAAATTCAATGAGGACTATCCCTCAAAATGGAACTTTGAGAGAACAAAGGTTGCAGTGATGACCCATTCATTCCTCGATCCAACCTCTGACCTTCATCTTTTGTGAATGGGCCAAGAGTTCCTTCCTTTTGTCTCCTTCGTTGGCTGCTTTGGGTGCAACTGCCTCTACTGCTCTCTCATGTCCTAACTCATTCGCTAAATTCGGCATTACAAGACATTGGTGAGACTTTGCCTTTGTCCTCTTCTTGATCATCATGCTCCTTGATCGTCCACTTCTCCCATCACTGCCTCGTAGCTTTGCCACAGTGTTCCAGCATTTCTTCGATCAAGGCCCTAGCCCTCCGATGATCCTCTTCGTCTCGATAGCGTTCCTCCTCGATTTGTTGGAATTCTACTTCTAACCTCACCGCTTCGCATCTTGCTTCCATGAAATGACATATTACTTCTAGAGGTGTGACTGCCTTTCATGCCATCCTATTTTCTCTCACCACAATAACAGTTTGGAGCTCTAGATGTTGTAACTAGAGGGGCATTCCAAAAGCTTACTTATAATCACGCTCTTGCCTCCACTTTGACCAATCTACCCTTACTTATTGCGTTCCAGCCCACTTTAGTACAATTTGTATAAATAGGAAAATTGTCTCCATGTGACCTTCTCACTTTCCCATGTAAACGCCTCATATCCTAGGCTTCCCCAATGCACCTTTACTATTTTGGATCGTAGTCTTTACTCCTTTCAGTCTATGGCTCATATGGGTCTTTCCTCAAATGTGAGATTTGGTTGTAATGGACCTAGATTAGGATTAATCATTCTGGGTTGTTGGTTACCGAAACTCTTTCTTAACAAGGAAACATGAAACATGTTATAGATCCCATTGTATTCTTCTAGTAACGCCACTCTATACACTAATGTGCCTTCCTTCTCTAATACCTGATAGGGTCCAATGTACCTTGGGCTTAGCTTTCCTCCTTGCCCAAACCTTTTACTCATTTCATAGGTGATACCTCGGGATGCACTCAATCACCTTATTCAAAAGTCAACTATCTCCCCCTTACATCAACATAACTATTTTGTCTATTCTGAGTCATTGTCATTCTTTCCCTTATGAGCTTAACTTGCTCTCTCATCTCCTATACAATCTATGGCCCAATTATCTGAGCTTCTCCAGCTTCGTCCCAACATAAAGGCAAGCTACATTTCCTATCGTACAAGGTTTCGTCGTAAGGGGCCATCTTAATAGTTGCCTAATAACTATTGTTGTAGAAAAACTCATTAACTAGAGAGTGGCTTTCCCCTAAGCCTTTAAATTCCAACATGCAAGCCTTTAGCATGTCTTCTAACATCTGGATCATCCTCTCTGACTGTCTATTAGTCTAGGATGATACGCACTATTAAATCTCAAGTTAGTGGTCATTGCCGCTTGTAGGCTCTTCCAAAAATGAGACGTGAATCTAGGATCCCAATCTAACATTATGGTCATAGGCACTCCATGAAGTCTAACTATTTTCTTTACGTACAATCGAGTTAGCTTACCTAAAGTGTCTGTTGTAGTAACTGGTAGAAAGTGGGTGCTGGTCAATCGATCTATAATTACCAAAATCGCATTCTTACCGCCAGGGGATCGCGGTAATCCGACCACAAAATCCATAGCTATGTCCTCTCACTTCCATTCTGTAATAGGTAAAGGCTGAAAATTTTTGACAGATCTCTGATGCTCAACCTTTACTTGTCTACATGTGATATACCACTCAATGAAGTGAGCAATGTCCTGTTTCATTCATTCCCACCAAAATCTCTTCTTGAAATCCCGATGCATCTTCGTACTTCCCGAATGTATCAAATATGGTCATGAATGGGCTTCGACTAGTATTCTTTGTTTAATTCCTGAATTTCTCGAAACCACTATTTATCCTTTGTATGACAAGGTTCCATTCTCACCCAAACAAAAATATAGAAGCCCTTTTCCTCTTCGAATTCTTCGTCGAATCTCTAGTTGTTTCCGATCTTTTCTTTGTTGACCCTTATGTTCCTCGTAATCTCTCACTCTTAACTCTTGTATTGAGCCAAGGATCTCTTCTTGTTGAGAGTCCCCTACCAACAGCTGCCTTATTAGCTCAAGAAGTGAATCCACTTCTGTAGAGCCATGTACGTCCTTAGATCTAGACTTCCGACTTAGAGCATCGAAACCCAAGTTAGCCTTTCTTGGACAGTACTTGATTTCACACCAATAATCGCTTATAGTCTCCAAACATCTCTTTTGTCTCGTGTTGATGTTCTTTTAGGTGAAGTGATGTCTCAAACTCTTGTGACCCATGCACACTAAAAAAATTTTCCATATAAGTAATGTCGCCAAATTTTCAAGAAAAATACTATGGCTGCTAATTCCATATTGTGGGTGGGGTAGTTCTTCTCGTGATCCTTCAATTGTCTAGATGCCTAGGCCACTACCCTTCCTTGTTACATCTGGACGCATCCTAGTCTATATTTTGATGCATCATTATATATTGTGAATGGTTTATGGGATTCTAGTAATGCCAACACAGGAGTTGTGGTTAACCTTCTCTTTAGTTTCTCAAAACTCTTCTCACACATCTCGATCCAAATGAATTTGGCATTAGTTCTAGTCAACTTTGTGAGAGGGCTTGATAATCTGAAGAATCCTTCTACGAATCTCCTGTAATAACTAACTAGTCCCAAGAAACTCCTAACTTAGTGTACTGTGGTTAGGACGTTGACAATCCAAAACTGCTTCAATCTTATTTGGGTCTATTGTGACTCCTTCCCTAGATATCATGTGACTAAAGACTTAACTTTTTCCAATCAAAACTCACATTTGTCGAGTTTGGCGAATAACCTATGTTCCTTAAGCTTTCCTAGTACCAACCTTTGGTGATTTCCATGATCTTTGACACTCTTTTATTACACTATGATATTATCTATGAATACTACCACATACATGTCCAAAAATGGTCTGAATACCCTATTCATGACTTCCATGAATGTCGATGGGGCATTACCTTAAATTCAAAATGGTCATACCTTGTCCAAAACATAGTTTTCAACATGTAACCTTCCTTGATTCTTAATTGGTGATAAATGGACCTAAGATTAATCCTAGAAAATATCGCAGCTCCTTGTAACTAATCAAACAAGTCATCCATTCTAGGCAAAAGGTACGTATTCTTTATAGCCACCTTATTCAATTCTCGATAGTTAATGGACATCTTAAGAGTCATCCATACTCGACCTAATAAATCCTTTCATCTTTAGTTCTTGTAGTTGACCATTTAGCTTTTTCAACTCTAATTGGGTCATCCTATAAGGTACCTAATACACCGGAATTGTTCCAAGTTCAAGTTAAATAAAAAATCCAACTTCTTTAGGAGGTGGTAATCCTAGTAATTCTCCAAAACTTTTGGGAACTCGTCTACTACATGTATCCCTTGTACTTCCTTAGGCTCGTTACCTTAAGTACTAAGTGCACTAAATAAGTTTCGAGTCCATTCATCAAATCTGTCTTGCTTGCAGTGAGGTAATTATCAATGGCATTAACCATAACTTACTATCTCAAAATACTCTATCTTCCATTCTAGGCACTTAGAATGCTATCGTCTTTTGTTGGATGTTAGTACTCGCTAAATGTCGAAACAACCAATCCATACCAATGATAATATCAAACCCCAATAGGTTAAATACTATCAAGTCTACCTCCATAATGACTTTGTCTATTTCTAGGGGACAACTCGCAACCATTTTAGCACAAAACATCATTTCTCCAATTGGTAGTGCTACAGAAACCTTTTGTTACATTGACTTCGCTCAAAGGCTGCTTATCCTAGTAGACGTAGTATACACGAATGACTAGGACACATTTGAGTCAAACAAAATACTTATGTAGTATTCGAAAAACCTAACTCGCCCAAAAAATGATTGAATGAACTTGATTCTTACTACAATGTTCCTTAAATCACTAGCTAGTTAAATAAGGTCGGGTTTTTGTACCTGTGATGACTTCTACCTCTTGATTCTCTAGACCATCTTCATCAACCTCTCCTGGTGTTAGGGCGTATACTCTCGCTTGTACCACTTGTTTTTTGCCTCTTTATCCTTCAATAGAATCGTTCCTCTATATTGGAATTGTCTAAGGGCAATCCTTGGCATAACTTTTAGCCCGTCCACATCTATAGCATAAGAGTGAGGTTTGACGACACTCTCCTTCGTGGGACCTATGAAAATGACCACACATTGATGATCTGCCTCCCATACGTACCCTAGGAATAGTTTGTGGGTGTACCCATGTCGTCGCCACAAACTTCTTAAAGGAATATGAACTACTTTATTCTCCAGTAAAATTCCTCCGCTTTTGGCTAGTCGTAATGGTCGCTAAACTACAATGCTCGCATTCCATGATAGAGGCCACGTTCACTAACCTTTGAAAGTCTTGTATCTAGAGACAAGCCACTTGCGCTCGTATATGTGGATGTAGTCCATCCTGACACCGCTCTGTACGCATCTCTTGCATAGAGATAAGGTGAGGGGGAAACATTCTCGACTCTATAAATTTAGCAACATATTGCTTGACCGTCATGCTACCCTGAACTAAATTAGCAAAAACCTTTGATTTCTACAGTCTTATAATGGTGGGAAAGTACCGATCATTGAATCCTTTCTTAAACCTTTCCCAAGAAATTGCTTCCATGGATCCTAATTCCATGCCAACTAGATCCTCTTGTCACTCCACCATATCGTTGCTTCCTTTTGGAGCAGAAAGCTCACGTACAGTATCTTCTGACTTTTCATGTAACAGTGCAACCACACATTTCGAAAGTCCTCTTAATGTCCATAATCTACCTTTTAGGCCTCATTAATCCCTCATTACTAAAGAATCTTAGGTAACGTTAAGCCAAAAATATTCATACGTACACCCCCATTGTTCATCTTTAGGGTGATTAACTTGTTGTATCTACATCTGGCATTAGTAGAATTTGGGTTGTTGTTGTAGCACATCCGTGATATGATTAATCATCCTTGCTACTTCACTATCTCCATCACCACAAGATTGATAACTCTTGTGATTACTCATTGGTCACCCATTTCATGGAACTCTCGTTCGCCCCATAATTGAATCTTGTCACACAATCTAAGTCTATTAATTTCTGGTGTATCTCTTGCCTAATTACTATAAATCAAATCCTAGCATGCTAAAATTCAGGCCTATGTTGCTACAGATCAATTCCTATTCTCTAGTACAATCCCTATTCTCTAGTACTATCCCTATATGACATTGTGAATTTACTCAAAGTTGTATAACACTCTAAAAGCAAGTTATGGCATCTTGTTCCTCGGTAAAGAGCCTGGCAAGGAAAATGCGGTAAGCAAAATAAGTCACAACTGAATAAATAAAGGTTTAGCTTAAATGCTAATAGTACCAGAGGTCTAAATCGGTAAGAGGTTCATCCATTAATATTAATAATATCCACAAGTCATTGTTATTTTTCAAATAATATTATACAAATAGTTAATAACAGAGACAAGCCTCATTTTCTATGATTCGGGCGGGATCGATCATTCTTCCTTGGAAAACTCCTATTGGGCTACATTTGCATCAAGGTCTACAGTTCCGATAAACGAAACTGTTGGTTGGACCACTATAGTGAGACTTTTAAGAAATCTCTGTAGGTTAAATATATATGACAGTACTATTAATGAGAGACAATGCAAATGAATATGAATGCACTGTTTCATGTATATTGATTTGTAAACACATATATTTATGCATAACAAGGAACCACCCTCCAGCAGCAACACGTGTATTCATAGCTATAACAAGGAATACAAGTATATAAGCATGACGACAAATCACTCTTTGAGCGAATCTCATTTATGTATAGTTATTATCAAGGCGAGGAATCACCCTTTTATCAAAGTATGTAAAATCAATTATATCTCATCATATAAATACCAAGCGAGGAATCACTCCACCGTTCGACACAGGGACTCACTCTACCCAACCAACGTGTAAGCCGATTCACCAATTTCAAATAATCCAACAAAGGGAATCACTTAACCCAATTAACATGCCCGAAGACAACACACATAATCAATTTGAGACATCTCTTTACCCGATCAACCAACTCAAAGACACTACACATGATAAACTTGAAGAATTTCTCTACCTGTTTATTAGGTGAGACCAATACAAAAACATTCCACCTTGATTATAACAGGGACTCACTCTACCCGTATGGAACTCATAGCAACGTGTCGTAGGAATGTTGTAGAGACTTATCAACCCATCCATGATGATCGACACATGGTAAGACTCCACACACACTCAGAAATCATGATTGTCACCATTTCACATCATTCAAACTCATCATCTCAAAGTCATAGCATAAAGATAATCCATAAACATAATGAAGAAGATATATTATTTTTCATGTAAAAAATGGAGAGTTACAGAATATGTAAAGTCTAATCTTACAATATACTCACAAACATTTACCCCCACATTTCTAGTATGGTCATAGGAACTAACCTACCTAAACAGTATTTAAAATACTATGGTGGCGCTAGTGCTACTCCTCCCATCACATCCTTTGAAGTCACTTACTTTCTTGAAGAATCCAACTCCAAGGAAGATTAAATACTTTATGATCTCAAAGATGAGATTGTGTCCCTTGTCCAATGCCTTTTATAGGGCGGGACTATTAGTCGTTCTTCTAACCTTTTTTTGACTTCTGATATGTTTGAATAGGAGACCTTTGATTTTGGCTATTCATTTGTTCTCTGGATTTAAAGAATTATAGAGATCGAGTGACTGATGGGACAAGGTATGCATGTTGCTATAGCTTGCCTTGGGTCTAATCTTGCAGTCATTCTCCTACTAAGGGTCTTCCACAACCGGACTATACCTATGAGATTAGATGATATGTCATGCAGGTCCATAATCCTTTTCCCCCAGGCTTACTCCAGATGTGACATCTCTTATGGAGTATGGCCTCTGTGTACGACATCTTTTGTCTCTACGCATCTCCGCATTATCCCGAGAGCCCTCACATCTATATTGATCTTATCATTTACCGTTACTTGCCATTGTCTATAGCTCACCCTTTGCTGCAACCATTTTTTTTAAGAATTACCTTCCTCTTCAACTCTCGTTCTCACCCTAGTACGATCAGCACAGTTCTTGCTTGCTAGTCACAAGGTGAAAAGTCCTTTATCACCTGTTGCGAGACCGTGTCAATAAGGATTTCTACAAAGTGCTGCTCACCTTCCTTTGGACTAGCTACAATCGTTGCCTCATCCTCCACAGTACCTTGCCAGTGGGAAGGAGTTTCTTCCCTTACTTCGGCACAATCCTCACACTTCATTCAAGGGAGGAACATTCGAGACAACTCTGTCTTAGCTCATAAAGTTTTCCACAAAATGAAGATGAGAAAAGGGAATGGCAACCTTATTAGGTTGGCAAGAGGTTTGCGAAAAGGAGACCCCCTTTAGACCAAACAAATCACCTCAAAATTTAGAGCCCCTTGTAGATCAGTCAAATGGCAAGAACTTTCTCCTCCCAATCAATGTAGCATCCAAGGTGGACTTAAGCATGACTTATCCAAGAGACACAACCTTAAAACGTTTTTAACTACACTAACAAGTTATTAAGCATTTTGTAATATAAATTGAGTATAGGAAACTGAGATTTACAAGTTTGGTGTGGCTTTTGTTTTTTTTTTTTTTTGTGGTGTGATATCTATGGCAAGTCCGGCTCATTTAACTACTTACCAACATAGTTTGGCAGTTTTTTATGGTAAATACCTTCCAAGTCTATTGGAAGGAATTTTAATGTGCACATTCAACTTCTCTCTAACATAGCTCTCTGAATTACTTGCCACTAGGTATTTATACCAAATCCTATCTTCGTCTAAACTTTATATACTAAGAGTAATAACGATGATGATGGTGAATGAAAGTAAAGTTTTCAATTAACTATCCAAAGGTGATTCACTAGTTATATGGTTTGAGGCAATCAAAGCAATAAGCACAAAGATTTCTTTTAGTACATGGCCTGTCACACCATGGTGCCAAGCCTCACTTGTGCAATTCTTCTTTTCTTTTTTTTTGTAGGAACTTATCCTTTATGTCATATATGATGTGTATGAGTTCTTTAGCTAATCTATATTCAAAGTGATATAATAGTATCAAGAGTGCTAGGTTAATTTAGGTCGAAAGAGTATTGTTTGTTATGTATGGAACTAAAAGTATTGTTTTGCTTTCCGTTCTTTTGACAGTACAATTATCAGCACAATTGTCCAAGCAGGTAGCTTTGCCTTGTGTTTCTTCTGTTCGACCTTTGGTTATCAGAGTCATCTAAACAAACAAGTTAAGGTTGTGGAGATGGGATATATTAATCCTGGGCGACAGAGATACCTATTACCACACTAGTTGGAGCTTACCAGTTTTTAGGATGAATTTTAACATTGCTCAACCTGCTAGATTGCAAACATTCATCAATTCGGTATTACAAGTGTTAAAACTATTATATATCTTTTCGTAATGTCATATGTTTCTTGAAACAACCTTTATGCTCTCCTTTATGAAATGCTCTAGTGGAGAAAATTGATCCTCTCTTGATATTAAAAAATATTTTTTTTCCTTCATTGAAGTATCTTACTATCATGAGATTCAATATGGTCGAATGATCCACAATGGTGTTCGACGGATGAGGAAAAGTGCTTGGAGTGCTCATCCATAACGTGAACAATGAACAAATGTAGAAAATGAAAATAAAGATAAAGGTCTATGTCAACAAATCTTTTGGGTGCGAAATCTACCATGTATGGTATTTATAAAAAAATTCATAATCTCACTTGGTTCTCTTTTATAGTGGTAAAAATGGAGGACAGGAGGTGATATGAAGATAATGCCCAGGTCCCCTAGTGTGTAGAAGTACTAAAAGTCCCATTTGCTGGTCATTCCTCTCCTCTTCTGTCCAACTATCTCTTCATCTTTATGTCTTGTCCTTGCCAAACTTTAATCCCTGCTTGTGTTTGTTTACTCCTTGAGTCTTGCGTTGTCAATACAGGTGGCAATATATGATACAACTCGTTAACTCAAAATGAATACGATACGATAATAGCAGGTTTGAGTTTAGGTTTAACGAGTTCAAGTCAAAACAGGTTGACCTGTTAAGACATGACTGCTTAACGGTCACCAACGGGTCAAGAACTTGGGGTTTTTCAACCCGTTATGACCCGTTAAGAAAGTTAAAATTATATTTTAACCCTTATACCTAAAAACTAAAAAACTCCAAGTCCCACCACACTAACAGTCTCACACTCTCTCAGACCCTCACAAATTCACAATTTCAAATTCTCACATTCATCTTGTTACTCTTCCCCCCATTTTAAAAAAACCATAACCTACGCTGCCACTTGAGGCACCTCCCTCACGAGTAGCAACCTCTTCGTTCAGCTGCCAACCGCTCAACCGTCTCACAGCATCCCAAGCCATCTCTTACAATCTCACTTCTTCTCTTCTCCTCAACCCTATCTCACGAGTCACAGGCCACGACTCAATCACTTGCTACAAGTTCGTTCTTCTCTTCTCCTTAATGTTTTTGTAAGATTTATAATTTGTTTGGTTCCCTAGAAAATAATTTTTTTGGTTCCCGCACGGTTCCTGGTTCAAAGCTCCTCTCCTTGGTAGCAGCTCCTGCTTCACTTCTTCTCTCCAGATCTCTAGCAACAAAGTAACATCCTAAACCCTAGCACTCTGTCTCTGATTCTCTATCATTGTTTTTATTTGAAATTGGCTTGATTAGTAGTAAAAACTATTTTAATATTGGAATTTGTTCTATGCTAACTGTAGCCGTCATATTTCTAAATTTCTATTCATTTTATTTTTGTAATTCTTGAAGGCTTTGCTTGTTGTGGACAGAACAGAATGTTAAACACAATGTTAAACACAATGTTTTGGAATTTTTTCTATGCTACTCTTCTAGTTGTTTTGTAAATCATTTGATTTATTTCCTATTTTGCCGATATCTTTCCTTAATTTCCATTATCAATAATTTTCTTGCTATATATTGATCATAATTATAATAGAATGATCATCTTTGTTATTTAATAAAAGAAAAGTGGTGATAATTTGCGTTTGGTATTAGCTGTGGAAGGACACAACTCTTTTTTGTGCAAAATTAATTTTTTTTTAATTTTTAGTTTCAGTCTGAATTTTTCATAAGTTTTCCCGTTTTACAAAGAATCTAACGAGCATAAAATGAGCTTTTTAGTGCTAGAAACAAAGTAAACTGTTGAAAATTTTCTCTACTATATGCATCCATCATTTTGCATCTCTCTCTCTCTCTCAATCTGTAATGTTCAAATCAATTCTTAATATGTCCATTAGATGCAAAAGGTAACTTTTGTTATTGATTTTATTTTGTAAGTAATAGCTACTTTATTGAAGAGAATGAATAATGTGCAGAGGCACTCCCAACTTCTTGTTATTAGTTCATATTAATGCAAGTTTAGGTTGAGTCATCTTACGTATTTCAGTTACAATTTCCACTTTCTAATCGTGTATCTACTTCCACTTCCATTTTCCTTTCATATTTTTTTTCTACTTGTTTTCCCTTTTGAAAGTTTCTTGATTACCAACAAAACAATAAAGGAAAAGAAAAACAATATACTTTATTATATGTGCCTCCTTTATTAGCATCTCATGAGAAGATTTATATTTATAGTGTAATTGTTGTGCAGAAATCATGACTTGTGCAGAAATTACATTTCTTAATTTTAATCTTTTAAGTTATGGTTAAGTACTTAAATAGTTGCTAATTTTCATGTTGGACATTTTTAAAATGTTAGATGAGTGAGGCAGCAGGCAAAAATGATGATTTGATTGACTTGGACATGCTGGACTCGAAAGTTTTCAAAATGATGAAGCTAAAGCAAAACGAAGAAAACAGTCAAACGTGTGAAGTTTCTTTGAGATGGTTCTTAATTCTAACAAATGTGATGGTAAGGCACGAGCCAAGTGCAAGATGTGTAGAGCTTCTTACTTGGCAGCAAGCAAATATGGAACCGAAAAATTGAAACGTCACATTGACACATGCCCTAGAAGAGAAATTCATGAAATATTGGTCAGTTGATGTTAGCATAAAATAGTGGATCTGTTTTGGTAAGCACTTTTAAATTTGATTCTAAACAATTTAGAGAAATCTTGGTAGGCACAATTGTGAAGTAGGAACTGCCTTTTCGGTTTGTTGAATATTCAAGGGTGAGATCTTTATTACAATATTTGTGTCCAGATGTTCCAATTATTTCTAAAATACTGCTAAGGCTGATTTGTTTAAGATGTATCATCGAGAAAAAAAAATTTTAATGCATGTTAAATGATGCTCCTAGTAGAATTAGTCTGATATTAAACTTGTGGACTTCTATAACCACTTATGGTTATATGTGCAGTAATGCACATTTTCTGGATAAGAAATGGGTTTTACATAAAAAGGTTTTGAACTTTTCCTTTATACCACCACCACATAATGGCATATTTTTATTTGAAAAAAAAATTATAATTGTTATGTGAGTGGGAATTCAACAATCAACACAAGATTTTTGCATTGACTTTAGACAATGCTTCTTTTAATGACGTTTCAGTAGAGTTGTTAAGAACTCAATTGAACATTAAAAAAGCCCTTGTTTGCGATGGTGAGTTCTTTCATCTTCGTTGTTGTGCTCAAATCCTTAATTTGGTAGTACAAGATAGGTTAAAAGAGATTGATTATGCGATCCAAAAAGTTCATGATAGTATCAAGTATGTCAAAAGATCACAAATAAAGAAACAAAAATTTTTAGATTCAACAAATCAAATGTCTTTGGAAAGTAAGAAAGGGTTGAGACAAGATATTCCCACTAGATGGAATTCTATTTTTCTTATGTTTGAGAGTGCTCTTTTCTATCATCATTTTTTTTGTCATTTGGAGTTAATTGATTCCAATTTTAAGCATTTTCTATCAACATCTGAGTGGAAAAAAGTGGAGAAGATTAACACTTTTTTGGGAGTTTTTTCTGATACCACTTGTGACTTTTCTGGAATCAAATACCCTATAGCCAATTTATACTTTCCAGCAGTGATTATGATTTATTTGAAATTAAAGGAGCACTCTGAAAGTGAAGATGACTACATGAAGAAAATGTATTGTCAAATGCTTGCTAAGTTTGAGAAATATTGGTCTGAGTTCGATGTCTTATTGGCTATAGCAGTTATATTGGATCCTCAATACAAGCTTCATTTTATTGATTTTTCATATTAGAAGATTTATGGAAATGGTTCTATCGAGTATTTGAATGTCCGTACTAAATTTGCATCTATTTTCATGGAATATAATAGTTCTAGTACTCCCACAAGTTCTACCACGACTTCTAAAAGAAATGTTAGTAGAGCGGAAAGGCAATCCTTATATTTTAGTAGATGGAATAGACAAGTATTGCAGGTAAATTCAAATAATATTTTTTGTTTAATGATTTATATTATATTGTTGTTTCATATCACATATTGGCTTGAAGCATTTTTTTTTTTTTTTTTGTATAGAAATTTGATTCACTTGAAAATGGTGATCTTGCTACCCAGTGCCCATAAACTAAAAAGTCAATTGGACCTTTACTTGGATGAACCTAGGGAAAATAGAAATGCAAGACATTGATATTCTTTCCTTTTGAAAAGAAAATGAATTTCGTTATTCTGATTTTTCTTGTATAGCTCGTGACATTTTGAATATTCCAGTTTCTACAGTTGTATCTGAATCTACTTTTTGTATTGGTGAGCGTATCATTGATCAGTTTAGGAGTGCACTGAAAGCAGATATTGTTGAAGCATTAATCTGCACAAGAGATTGGTTATATGGCGAGCAAGGTAACATTATTTTTATTTTATAAATAACTGACTGTAATTTTTCAATATAATAATTTTATTTGACATAAAACTTTGCTAATGCCATTTTTTTTTTAATTGGAACATAAGAAATGAAATTGAACGAGTTAACTAAAAATGTAATGGAGTTGGAGAGAGTTGGAGAACAACAAGAGCAATGAGGATGCTACACTTCCTTATTCAAGTTCTAAATTTATTTAGATTTGTGTGTTTATCATATTTGGGATTGTAACATTAAATATTAATATTATTATAATGTGTGTTTATCATATTTGAATTATTGGGATTTTAATTTCGATATTTTTATTGTTTGAATTATAATTTTGAACTTGTAGTTAGTTTTATATTTTTATAGATATTATAATTTTAATATTTATATAAAATTATGCAAATTTTAATCAAGTCAAATGAGTTAATTTCGAGTCTATTTAATCCATCTATATAAACGGGTTGAAATGGGTCAAGTCAGGTCGTGTTAACCTATTTCGTAGTATTTACTAACAGGTCAAAACAGGTTGTGTCATGTCGTGTCAACTCATTATGTTAATAGGTCGTGTTAGGATTTGAGATTTTGACACGATAAATTTAACGGATCATGTTCAGTTTGACCTGTATAGTATAATATATATAATTTGACATGATACGAATACGACATGTTAACACGATTTGACACTCATCTTCTTAGATAGTCTTTTGCCTTATCACAATTAACATGTCAAACCACTCGCATGTATTTGATCTCACATTTCTCCCATTATTGTGGACTCTTAATACATCAATGGGCCGGGCAATGGACTTGTTACATTTATACCCAATCAACATAATGATTTATTTTCATGATTTCATAATCCTTATTTCAGCACTGAAAATCACTAGTCAAAGTACTTGTTACGCGCGTACTCTCATATTTGGTTTCAATACTAATTGTTGAAAAAGAAATAAGTAAAGAGCTATTTGCTGCAATATTATAAGAAATTGGTAGTTTTATTATTTGCATATTAAATACTTTACTTTCAAAATTCCAATTATTTATATTAATTTCATGTATGTATGCATGTATGTATGGATGTATGTATACATACGTACTGATTTGGTGTTTCCTGCTGCATGCTGCATGCTGCCTCCTAATAAGTTCATGTACAAAAAGGGTTTCTTGTTTTCTTCGTTTAAGACGAAGAAGAAAACATAAGATCTTCCGATAAATCAAGAATCCATTCACATGCATTTTATTCATGACAGTAGTACGTCTAAATTAATTTGGATCACCAGCTTTCTACTACTTTATTTTGTTTTATTTCAATAGGGTTTAGTTTAGAAAGAAAATTTCTTATCCCGGGATTCTGTTGTTTTAAAGAGAAACAACTTTTTCTTTGTCCATAGACATTCATGTGTAAGAATAATCCTATATAAAACTATGGGCGGTACGTAGCTAATTATTTGAGTTGGCTAATGGCTATGATCATCTAGTGCATGAAAAGTCACTAGAAAGTGAACGGATAAGATATAATCATTTATTCATGGCAACAATTGATCTTGTCTGTCCATTTTCGAAATTAGAAACTGCTAAATCTAATGATTTTTCACTGATCACTCCTAATTATATATGTAAGATTTTGAAAACTAGTTGAATCGTCAACATCGAAGTTCTTATGTAGTTATTTTGGTCCCAAGATTTAGGTTAATTACTATATATGGATTATACTCAATTATCTTTATATATAGATCATATCATTTATATATATTTATCTAATTTATTTATATAAAAATTAAAGGAAATCTTTGAGGTGGATATGGTCTAATATTAAATACTTAAACTACTTGGAAGTTGGAATTAAGCTTGATTTTTATGCAATGGGTCTCATTTATTTTTCTTATTTTGTTTTGAATGTAATTGCATGGACTTTGTAATTAGGTTATAAAAGTGTAAAGAATTAATGGAAATGAGAGGTCGAAAAGATGGATTAAGGAAGATAATATTTATATATATTAGGTTACCTAAATTTCTATTATATAGTCACTTAAGAAACCATCATCTTTCAGTTCTCTTTTTTTTATCATAAAATCATTATATGGGAATCCTACGCTTGTTTTAATTTTTGTTCTTTTATATTTGAGTATTAATATTTTTTTAAAAAAATTTCATAATCTTGATCATCACACCACCAGGGCTTGTTTGGATACAGAAATTATTTTGCCTCATATCATCTCATCTCATCTCATTTCATCATTGTAACTTTTTTAAATTTTTACACAAATTATAATAAATAATTCAACTTTTTTAAATATCAAAATAATAATATTATTAAAAAATAATATTTTAATAATATTTTATTCAATTCATATAAAATCATTTCATCTCATCATCCAAACAAATCCTAAATAATATGAATATAACATTGGAAAGGAAGTACCATAAAATTAGAAGGTAGAAGAAACTAAAAACTAATAAATAAATTGAAATATTTATATTTTTAATTTATTTATTGCTTTTGAGACTAAGCTTTCATTAACTACCACTACTGAACCAAACAACTTCCATAACTAACGTGAGTGACAAGTAACATGCATTGCCTTTATTGACTCATTCATGACTTTCTCTCTATCTGTCTTTCTGTGTCACAGTCGACACAAATTCATAAGTAGCCGAGTCATCTCCAGATGACATTAACAAAACAACAGTTATTCTGAATCATAGCCACGTGTTCTGTCGGCCGATTACCCATTTGACCCGGCAAGGCATCAGATATCATGATCACTCGATCACATGGCTTTTTCAGATCCAATTTCTTTATATAATAATATATATATATATCTTCTATATATTTATATATCCAATTAAAAAGAAAATATGAAACAGGAATAATAATTCTCTGCATGCATGTCTTCATTCATGACATTTTCTTCTTCTCATTCTCCTTAGTTTGATAATTTCTCATGAGTTGCAATGTGAATCAACTCTCTCCATGTTTCTAGTACTACACTTATTTTGATTTTTTTCCCTTTTGCCTAGTTAGAAAAACAAAAAAGTAAAAAAAGGGAAGAAGAAAAGAATGTTCATATTGTCTGCCAATAAATTTATCAACTTTTTTTCTTTCTAGGCTGCTTGAGAAACATCAGGCAGAAAGTACTCTAGAAACACGTTGATTTCTCTGGCCTCACGTGAAATACTCAGTTAAAACCTGTAGATCAACATGAGAAATGATAAGTGTTTATGATTGATTATTTGCGATGATAACGACTATTTGTAATAAAAATATATTCATTTTGGCGAGAAATAATTATTTTTGTTAAAAATAACTTATCACAAATAAGTAATTTTTTAGTGTTAATCACACTATATATCTCATACAAATATATAATATACATACATATTTTGTTCATATTTACGAAAATAATAATAAAATCTAGAATAAAAAATATTATTTTTGGTAGTTTTTATCTAAAATTAAAGTCTAAGCTCGGAGTAGAGGTCTTTTTCAGGGGGCGGTTGTAGAAAAAGAAAGCAAGAATTATATATTGACCATTAATTATAAATATTAGCAGCTTAATTAATATAACATAGAGTTAGGAAAGCTAAATCAAATGAAAGTTCTCCACTCCATATATAATCATTGGTATATATCCACTTGAAACATGGCACCTGTGGACTATGATACGTCACTGCGTACTGTTGCAAATGGCAGAATTCAACCTCAAATAAATGGGTGCTTCAAAAAAGTACTTATTAACTATAATTTCTCTACTCGATCGATCTTTACATTTATATACTACTATTGGATCCACTCCTCGTGCGTCTCAATTCAAAGGTGAATCTATGTTATAGAAAGGAGCATCAAAAGTACCCACATGGCCTGCCTCCACACAACATTAAAAAATAAATAAAAATATTCAGATGATCACGAGATAGGGTTAGGTACGGTGGTTAGAAAGTCCAATATCATTATTCACACCCTTTTATGCTCTCTCTCTCTCTCTCTCTCTCTCTCTCTCTCTCTCTTTCGAGTGCATATTTTCTACGTCCAAGGTTTAGATATATAATACATATCATGTATGCCTGTATGGGGATAAACATATATATATATATATATACATGCAACAAATTAGAAAGAAGAGCTAGAGAGCTCTACCCGGCCTCTCCCAACGAATAAAACAAGTCAAGCACGGCAGTACTACTCGTTCAAACGAAAACAACTCAAAGGTGCATGCGTTGTCAATGACGAGGCAAATCCTTTTCCTGCCTAGCCTGCACCACTCCTTATCGCAAAAGTTTCATCCTCATGAACAGAAAATGTAAACTTCGTACAAGGAAATTTCTAAGATCAATATGACTTGTTCAAATAACGTTATCTGAAGTACATAAATCCGGGGCCCATGCATCCTTATAATATATATCATGTTCCATTTTCCTTTTGTCTATTTGTTTTTGTTTCCACTTACCCCCCCCCCCCAAAAAAAAAAGAAAAAGTTTTTCCCTTCAACTTTTTGACCTAGAAACACTTGGGTTTATATATAAATATGGATGTGCATGTGTCCATTTCCCTTTAGAAGCATTAAGCTGTAATAGTCCACAACATTTTCTTTGTGTAGGTCAACCGATTAAGCGTATGCTAATTGTATACGTACCAGCTCGATCGATCTTTAAGGATTTTTGGGGGGGCTGGGATCTTTCCATATACGAATGACATGCAGACACGTACCAATGGCATGTTTTGGCCTGAAGCTTGCACATGTGCCCTATCATGATAGGGCACATGAGCTTTCAAGTACTCTGAGATAATAATCCTTGACTTTTGCTTCAAGTGCAAGTGAAAAAGACATGATTGAGCTACTATTATTAGGGGCAAATGATAATAATAACCCAGGGGAAAAAAGAAAAAGAAAAAGAGAAAACAGATCAACAAATTCTGCAGAAACAGATCATATATATAAGATGGTACTTATGCAGAAAGAACTGATCCACAATTAATGCATATATGGAAAAAGTTTCAACTTTATGCTTCTTTTTATATGACCAATGAGATACACCATAGATCGAATCAAAGATTTCGTTTGGATTCTAGTTAAAGAGTATTGTATCCACATCGATGAATAATAAAGAAATAATTTATGAATAATAATTGAAAATATCTGAAAATAATTATAATTATTTTTTCAAACAGACCCTAGTTCCGTTAGGGGCGGTTGCATGAAGCTATCAGCTTCCCAAATGGTCATTGGCTGCACGAAAAAGGCGAATGAAAATAATTACATCATGGCCATGCACTAGTACTGGTACTATATATATGGATAATTACTGATCGGCCTCGATCTGAGCATGAGCTTTGGTATTAATAAAATATTTCATTGGAGATCATAAATAAAGAAGCCATTGACAGACTCGATCGATCGAAGAAAAAGAAGCACATGCGTGATGGGAGAAGTCATCAAAGTCGATCGGTCATCATGTGATGAAGTTGACAAATCAACCGAAGAAATCTCAACGAATCCAATTCGTGGCACTTTCCATGGGCACGTTACTCATTATTATTATTATGAACATTATCCTATCATATGATGGTATTAAACAACTTTTCATGATCACAAACTTTAGTCATGAACTTTTTATTTTTATATATATATATATATATATATTTATCCGGAAATAATGGAATTAAAAAACTTTAGTCGACGACCCTCCTGATGATCCTCCAGTAATATTAATGCAATGAGCTTTAAAATAGTTGAGGATTTGGTGGCTTCTGTCGATTTTCAGTACTGAATAAGACTTTGATCCAATAATTAGTTATTGTTTCTTCAAGAAGTTAGTTAAGTCGTTGTAGAGATCGATATACAGTTGGGAGCAGCAGCAGAAGTCTTGCATGGTTAGACGTTCGATGTAAATTAATTCTAACGTTTGATTGGTTTGAGTAATTTATAGGAAGTACCGGTCGGGATGCATGTGTGATTAATATCTGTCAGAGACGTACGTACAGTGAGAGTGAGTTTTTAAGTTTTGGGTCCTCTGATTATCACATGCCCATGTGTTTCTGCTTTACCTGTCCACATCTTCCATTACCAACGTTTCCTTTAATTCTGGTGCATGCGAACCCTAGTTTGCTTTTCTATTGGCAAAAATCTAATTGTAAATAATTCTACTTACTAATATATATATTTAATATTATTGATCAGAAAATAGATTTTATTAAAAATAATAATAATTTGAATTTAAAATATAAAGACAATAGCATTAATATGCAGATTGGTACATAAATTTACTTGTACATAGCAAAACTCTTTCTAAAGAGTAGATGAGGTTCCAAATTTAAAACATAACCCCACAACACTTGTATAACAATAGTACTAGAAATCATTATAGTATGTCTTGAACTCAAGGGGGCAAAAGTGCTCGAACTGCAGTCGAAGAGGACAGACTTACTAAGAGAATAGTCGACTTGATGAGGATGAAAATCATGAATTATCCAAAACATGATTTGTCTATGTGTTCAAGATCTAATTATAATTTGGTTGAAGAAAGCAATGCATTCAAAGAGAGTGACATAAGTACTGTTTGATTTCTCATCATGATGATCAATATTCTATAATTTTTTAATTTCAGAGGACTCAATGAAGTTACTATGTTAATAATTACTTAAATGATAAAATTTGGTTTGTAAAATTTAAAATTTAGAATTTATCTTTCAAATCAAATTATGTCAGTGTATGATGTAGAGATCTTAAAATAATATTTTTACTCATATGAAAATTATCACAATTTTTTTAAACAATTACACTTACAATTAATTCGATCTTACTATTAAAATTAACTAAAAATAATGAGATATATAGTTATAAAACTGTGACTTGAGGTGTATATATAAAAGCTATATATATAGTCCGAAACATTATAATTATGGGTTCTATTATTGGTACGTACTCCCAATAGCTGGACCGATGAGTGTAAATTTTTTTTTTTTTTTAATTTTCTTTACGTATTTTTTAAACATATTTTTTTAAAAAATAAAACACTAATTTACTAATAAATAATTTCTTAACTATAATTTAAAAAAAAAAAAAAACAAACAAACAAACGAGGATCATCAATTTGAGGTCAATTCATCGGTCTCCAGCATTTTCCAACCTTGGTACATACGTGTCATTAGTATGTTTTCGAATTGACAAGGTCTATAATGACATTGTCTCCCAAGGGGTGAAACGTGGCATGTCGGGGCCAGAACCGTAGATATCCTCGTGATCCTTTCTCCTTTCTCCTGTCTGTGTGGATATATGCCTCCTCGATTTGATCGGCCGGTCGGTGCAAATATTTAACTTACATTAATAATTTGAGATGTTTCATTGCAACATAATTAAAATTCAACAAATATTATTTAGTTTAAAAATATATTTTATAATAATAAATCTAGAAATTAGTGATTTTTTTTTATAATACATTACATTGTTATTTTTTTTTTTCTAGTAAATTAGATTTAACATATCCAGACCGACAAGCTTTTAATTATATCAATATGTGAGTTGTATTTTTATAAAAAACGAATAATTTTATGAACGTAGAAATCTCTTATTCATTATTATTAATGCAAGTTCAAATTTATCTCCTGTACTTATATTTCAAGTTCATACTAATAATATGATCTTATAATAATATTTGTCACATATTATATATGTGCGTCCCTCAATCGATATATGTCTAAAGAAAATTATTTTATTTTGTATTGAAATTCTACAAAAGTGATTTTACATGCTGATGTGTTAGTATTCTTTTAAAAATAATTTTTTAATTAACTTTTTTTTTTATTGAACTAAGACTTACGAGCATTTACCTTTTTGTAAGAACTTTATAATATTATATAGACTTAGGCTTGGTTTGGATAGTGAAAATGTTTGAGAATGTTTGTGAATAATAGTAAAAAGTAGGTAAAAAGTAATTAATAGTAGTAAAAATAGGTGAAAAGTAATAATAAAATAGAGAATAATAATGAAAGTGTTTGAGAGTACTTCAGAGTATTTTAATACCCAAACAAGGCCTTAGTAGTTCTCCTATTCAAATAACTTTTTGTCAATAGCAATGTGGTTGGAAGTTTCTTTCTGTTGCTAGTGCATGATCTCACCTGAAAGTAAACCCACAAGGGGTTCAACCTCAATTATTTTGTAGTTTATTTTATTAATGAGATTAATTAAAAATTGTTTTTTTAAAAACGATTTGTATAATTTTAAAATATGTAAATCTGATCTGACACTGATTTAAAAAAAATTAAAATTTGTATAAATTTTTTTTTAATAATGAACTCTATTTTTTTTATGAAAATGATATTATGTCGCTTGAGTTTGTCCTCTCAATTTGATTGCTTATATATTTTATTTTATTTTATTTTATTTTATTTTATTTTATAATTAAGGAAGTAACTATTAGTGTATTAATATTTTTTTAAAAAAACAATTTGTACTAAAAACACACCCAACAATCAAACCTGATGGCATAATAGCAGCACTTTTATTTTTTTATTTTTTATTTTTTGTAAGAAAGATGGACAAAACTTACACAATTTGTATCCAACATTAGTAAAAACAAATAATCTTCCCAACCTCCTACTATTCACCACACTCCACACTTCACCTTTTTTTTTATTTTTTTTTTATCAAATATTTTTTATATGAATAGTGAATAAAAAATCTGAAATATTTTTAAAAAAATAAATTCAAAAAAAAATTTAAAAAAAATATTAAAAAATATGGAGTGTGGAGTGTGGGTGAATAGTAGGAGGTTGTGTAGCAAATCTCTAATTAATTTAATAAAAATAAAAATAAAAATAAAAACTTATTATATTATAAATAATAAATGTAATGTTGTCGGCAGGAGTTAGGATTGGTAGGGACAAAACGCCGTACGCATGGACGTTCAACCGTCGGAATGGGCCCCACCCTAACCAACAAAAAGGGTGAAACCACGTGTGCCTTACGTGGCAAACTGTCTTAACCGACAATAACTGTGACCTCGTCCCTCTGCCTCGATTCCTGCGTTGAGTAGCCCTACTTTACGACCAAAACCAAAATATTTAACATTAAAAAATATAAAAAGATAGGGAGAGAGAGTTAGAATATTCTGGCAGCTCCAGAAGGAAAAATAAAGAACAGTCAAATACAAATTCCGGAGTTATTTTTTGACAAATGATTTTTAAATTTTAAATACATAAATTTTATATAAATTTTGAGTAAAATTTATTTATTTGAGATTTATACTTAACATTATTTATTTTGTTCTGTCCATAGTTTGTATTAGATTATTTTTATTTTATTTGTAAAATCTTATAAAGTTTACGAGATTTACTACATACTTACGTGTAGCAAATTCATTGGTTGATTCTATATCATAGTTTTTTAAAATACCAATCCTATGGTATATATTAAATTTCAAAGTTAATCCTCCATTTAACTTTTTGAAAATTCTCATGAATAGTAATATATGATGAATACTATTCATGAGTACATATCCAAAATGGAACTAAACGGCCTTTTGTCCTACAACAGCCAAGAATAAAAAAGGGGGTGATGCTGATCGGTGATTCAATTGTCATGACTCCCAAGTCTAGAAATTTTTAAAATCAAAGGTAATAGTCAATTAAAGAATAATTCGATTTCAATGCATTTACACCACACGCTATCCACGTAACATAATCTGATTTGGAATATAAATTTTAAAATTTAAATCTTACAAATCAAATTATCTTATATGAATCATGGTATGTGATGTAAAAGCCTTCAAGTAGCATTGCACTCTATTAAATCATCAAATATCTATATATATATATATATATAGATATTTTAAAGAAACATCTTTATTCATCAACAAAGATTACAATAATGATGCAATACAAGATTGGACATCTCAAGATCAACGAGGATATCAACAACATTGAGTGCATCTTTAGCTAGGCAATGAGCCAAATTGTTGCAACTTCTAGGAATAAAATTAACAGTAGCTGAATCAAATCTTTTCATCACTTGTTGAACATCATGAACAATAATCTAGCTTGGCCCCAACTTTCTTTGTTGCCCTTAATGTCATTTATAACGTTCAATGCATCCCCCTCAAGGTAGATCTGTTTCAGACCAATATCAACAGCCAAAATTGCTGATTGCAGGGCACCAACAGCCTTAGCCAGATAAGGATCAGGATATAGAGGCCTTCCCATCCTCATACAGGCTATAACTCTTCTTGCACATCCTCATACAGGATATAGAGGCCTCCACAGCAGAGTCCCAATTGACCTTGTAGACAGCAAGAGGTGGAGGCAGCCACTAGTGAGTCAGAAATGGAGAGGTAAGAGGATTAGTAGGAACCTGAAAGTTAATAACAACAAGATCCTCTATTTTCTGATTGGCCTGCTTCATAAGATTGTGAGGACTAGAAAAGGTTTGGTTGAAACCCAATCATTCCTTCTCCTTCATAATTTCCAAGCCACCACAGGCAGTTCAATTAAAGCTTCATCATTGAGATCCTCAAACATTTGTAACAAAAACTTTTTGAAGTTGGTTTGATTCACACTTTGTTTCTGCAATTTAGTGGAGCTAAGACACCACACATCCCTACCAGCCATACAGTCTTCATGATCAATCAAAACTGAAATTGTTTCCTCTGGATCCAGGACCTTTATAGGGCTTTAAACTTTGAAGGAGGTGGGAACATGCAACTATTTGTGATGCCAACTTTTAGTGTTTGCACCATTTCCTACACGCCAAAACAAGCCTTCCTCTAGTAATGGTTTTGCAGCCATGACACTTCTCTATATGAGAGTAGGATTCCTTGTGAGTGTAGCAATGAGAAACTGGCCATCAGGGAAATATTTAGCATAAAGAACTTTTGCTGCAAGGGACTCAAGATACTGAAGTAGCCTCCACCCTTATTTGGTAAGCATAGCAAGGTTAAATTTCTCAAGATCTCCGAAGCCTAAACCACAAATTGCTTTGCAACAAGGGACTCAAGATACTGAAGCAGCCTCCACCCTTGTTTGGCAAGCATAGCAAGGTTAAGTTTCTCAAGATCTCTGAAGCCTAAACCACAAATTGCTCTAGCCTTGCACATTTTATCCCATGGATACCAATGAATCTTCTTCTCCTCAGATTTTTGACCCCACTAGAATTGTTGAACCAAACGATCCATTTCCATCAAAAGGAACTTAGGGATCTTGAAGACACCCATACTATAAGTAGGAATGGCTTGGATGATTGGTTTTAGTAAAATTTCTTTTCCAATCTGAGATAGGTACTTCATTTTTTAGTTGTTGATCCTCCCTCTTACTTTGTCAATGATACTCCTGAAAGCTTCAGTTTTAGATCTCCCAACCACCATTGGTAGTCCTAGATATTTGGCATACGGCTCTAAGGACTGGATGCCTGCAATTTGGGTGATGAGAGCTCGAGATTCAGCCCCTTGTATTCTTGCTGAACAAAATTGAGATTTTGTCCTTGTTAAGCCTTTGTACACTGGCCTGCTCATAAAATGTCCAATAGATATGACAACCTGGACCATTCCAAAGGGTTAGCTTTACAGAAAGGAAGGCGGTCATTTGCAAAAAAATAAATGACTAATCCTTAAATGATGTCTACCCAAAGGAACACCTATAATGGCTCCAGAACTTTCAACACATTGGATCAAGTTGCTTAAAAATTTAGCATACAGAATGAAAATGTAAGGAGATGGAGGGTCTCCTTACCTAATTCCTCTTGAAGGTATAAAAGGTCTTTGTGGGATGCCATTTAAGAGTACTGAATAAGAAACAGTAGAGACACACCTTAGAATCATCTCAATCCATTTACAATCAAACCCCATCTTTACCATAACAGCTTTGAGAAAGGCCATTTAATCCTATCATATACCTCACTCATATCAAACTTTAGAGCCATTAAACCTTCTCTTCCTTTTATCTGAGTTTGCATGGAATGCATGGCTTCAAAAAACACCACAACATTATCTGTAATCAGCCTATTGGGGATAAGTGCACTCTGAGTGGTTGAAATCAGTTAAGGTAAGAATAGTTTTAATCTATTGGCCAAGACCTTTGCTAAGATCTTATAGATGACATTACAAAGACTTATGGGCTTGAATTCAGTTACTCTTAAAGGATTTCTCACTTTAGGAATAAGAGCAATATGTGTTGCATTGAATTCTTGAGGCCATTCACTTGACAGGACAACATCTTTGACTGCTACACATATGTCTCCAACCACCTTCCAATGGTTTTAATATGGATGCATCAAATATCTATATATACTTAGACTTTTGAGCAAAACGTAAAGTATGTTGAAGACCCACAATTAAAGCATCCAAATTAGAAAATGGGGAATAGGACAAAGAAAGTTTTTGAGTCATGATGTCAGAGCTTATGTGGTGACATGTTGTAAAGCCGAGGTGGCAAGAAGATCAAGATCAAAAAAGAGGTGGTGGGTGGAGGGTAGTACGTATCATATTGCTTGATTCGTGGACATTAATTGGAATAATATATAAGTCTTTTAACATTTCCCTATCTCAATCATCGCAATTAATTTCTACGTAACCCTACCTAATTGTATATATATATATATATATATATATATATATATATATAGAATCTCGATGGTCGAGGCGTCACTACGTGTAGCTTTTAGAGTCATACTTTGAGTCTTAGAGAGTAAAAGAGACGATTAGTCATACCACGTACGAGTGCTTGAATAATGTTTTGTTTATTTTTCAATATTTAGCCATTTTTGTCTATCTTTACACATGATGATTTATATCTTTATTTGACCTACCTAGCTAGCCACTACCAATCCATGTAATTTCTTGTTTGGTTGGTAATTTTCTTTTTCCTCGCGCGCGAACGTGTACGACTACCCCTAATACTCTTGAAAAATAAGCCAAACTGAAACCGTCAACTTGTCTACCGGAAAGACCTAAAATTAAGGTGGTCGCCATTTTCTCTTATATCCACATAATTAATTATAAATAAAAAATAAAAAAATGCAACAACTTGATGAGATACTGCAAATTTGGGGAGTAATACTGGCAGACTGGCAGACGTCATGTCTCAATCGCCAAGTTGCATGAAAAGAAACAAAAACTATGTATATTGGAGATCATTCACACCAGATAAGTCTGGATATTAAATTATTTTTAATTCATCTCAATTTATTATTATAATTTTTTAAATTTTAATATAAAATATAATAAATAATTTAATTTTTTTAAATATTAAAATAATATTAATATTTAAAAATAATATTTTATCATTTTAATTCAAATCAACTCAATTCAATTTAATATCTAAACGCAATTTAAAATTCTTGGATATATATATATATATACACTTGAGAAATGCTAGGGATTCTGAAAATGAATTCCAACATTTCTCTCGAATTTTTTTTTTTATTTAATGATTAAGAAAGTATTTTTTATTGATGTTATAAATTTTTTATTTTAAAAAAATATTTATGATAATAAAAAAATACATAAAAAAAATAAAATATACTATTTGAGACATCATTCGGGACAAGTTTTCGTTGACTGTATTACCACTCATATACACTTATCCAATCAACCGTATGCTGTTGGCCAAAGAGATCACCGGCCCCTCTGAATCATGACGTTGGTGCTGAGATACCATGAATATTCAATGTTCATAACTAGGACTAGCCATGTAGGAGGTCAAATTTGAGGAAAAAATAAAATATATATAATAAAAAGGAAAATGAACTAACTAAGTAGATAGGGTCTTACAAGAGAAAAACTGTCTAAAAAGTACTCAATAATATTCCTTTGCTTTATTCATCACTCCTCAACAAATTAATATGCCTACTAGGGGTGTAACCAGTCCGGTCCGGTCCGATTTTTGACAAAATCTTGAACCGAACCGGTATGACCGGTTTTGTATTTTTCAAAATCGATTACGCTCCGGTTAACCTTATAAACCGGTACTTCCGGTTTAACCGGTTTCCGGTCCGGTCCGGTCCGGTTTTCCAGTTTTTTACTAAAAAAATCCATAATCATAAATTATCAAACACACAATCTGTTTTACAATGCAATCCATATACACAAACTATCAAACACACACATACAACACAATCTGTTTTACAATGCAATCCATATACACAATGTCACAAACTATCAAACACACACACACATAGACATATACACTGACACACAAACACACATATAAATTCAAATGTTCAGTTATCTTCCAAGTTTCAAATGTTCCAATACACTGACACACACACAGAGACATATACATATAAACAAACACACACAGACGCACAAAGACACACAAAAACACATATAAATTCAAAAAAGTTAATCCATATACACAAACACAGACTTCTAGTTCACGCATATGGAGAGGGACGAGAGGTTACAGAAGCTTCCCATCAACAATAAACTGCAATTTCAGGTAATTTTACAATCAAAAAATCCTAATAATACAAACACAATCACAAAACCCTAATGATTAAGATAACTTGAATTAATTTCAAATAACTTAAATAAGTGAAATGAAAAAAATAATGGAAAAAAATTACCGTGAGGAATCGAAGACAGAGAGACGTGAGGTGAGGCCGTGAGTCTGTGAGGGGAGGTTCGACGACGTCAGTGATTCCGCGAGCTCACGGTATATGCGACGGCCAGTGAGGGGAGGTAGAGAGACAGAGACGAGAGGGTAGAGTAGAGGCAGAGACTAGAGAGGCGAAGACGAGAGACGAGAGTGAGGAGAGGCAGTAAGTGTTAAGTCCGTGAGGGGAGGTTCGACGACGACAGTGATGCCGTGAGCTCACGGTATGTGCGACGGCCGGTGAGGGGAGGTAGAGAGACGGAGACGAGAGGGAGCCTAGAGAGGCGGAGACGAGAGACGAGAGTGAGGAGAGGGGCGCCGATTTTGAAATTGTTTTAGGGTTTATACTTTACAGTTTACAGTATAAACTGGAATTGTGGAGGAAACGGCGCCGTTTCCTTTGGTTTCAACTTTCAATTGTTTTGTTTTTTTGTTTTTCTTCTTAAATGACAATTAAAAAAAAATTGATAGTTTGAGAAATTGATAATTATAATTTATATATATTTGTAAGTTAATAGTTATTGACTATAGTGAATAGTGATTATGTTACAATGAGTAATAGTGATTTAGTTATAGTGATTATTGATTAGTATAACTATAGTCTATATTAGACTATTAGTATTAGTTATATATTAGTGTAGCTATATAATATATTAGACTATATGGTAGTATTAATATTAGATTATTAGTATACCTATATATATATTAGTATTAATTATAGTGATTTAGTATAATTATATTAGTAAAAGTATATAAGTATAACTATATTAATATAAGTATAACTATAGTCTATATTAAACTATTAGTATTAGTTAAATAGTTATAGACTTATATATTAGTATAGCTATATAATATATTAGACTATATAATAGTATTAATATTAGACTATTAGTATAGTTATATATTAATATCAATTATAGTTATTTAATATAACTATATTAGTATAAGTATAACTATAGTCTATATTAAACTATTAGAATTAGTTAAATAGTCATAGTTATATATTAGTATAGCTATATAAAATATTAGACTATATAATAGTTTTAATATTAGACTATTAATATAGTTATATATTAGTATTAGTTATAGTTATAGTTATTTAATATAACTATATTAGTATAACTATAACTATAGTCTATATTAAACTATTAGTATTAGTTAAATAGTTATAGACTTATATATTAGTGTAGCTAAATAATATATTAGACTATATAATAGTATTAATATTAGACTATTAGTATAGTTATATATTAGTATTAATTATAGTGATTTAGTGTTACTATATTAGTATAAGTATAACTATAGTCTATATTAGACTATTCGTATTAGTTAAATAGTTATAGACTTATATATTAGTGTAGCTAAATAATATATTAGACTATATAATAGTATTAATATTAGACTATTAGTATAGTTATATTAATATATTAGTATTAGTTATAAACTATATATTACTATTAGTTATAAACTTTTAGTGATTTAATATAACTATATTAACTATAAGTATAGACTATAGTCTATATTAGACTATTAGTATTAGTTGTAGACTTATATATTAGTATATCTATATAAATTATTAGACTATATAATAGTATTAATATTAGACTATTAATATAGCTAGATATAACTATATATTAGTATTTCATATATGATATATAATTATATATCATATATCTTATGTATAATTATATTAATAGCATATTTCATATATGATATATAATTATATTATATTATATATATAAAAATTTCACATATAATTATATATTATATATAAAACTTATATATTAATATATATAAAATATTTTGTATAATTTTAATTTTTTATAAAACTTATTTATAAAATATTATTTTATATATATATATTTTTCAACCGGTTCGGTCCGGTCCGGAAAATCCCAAAACCGGAACCGGACCGGTTCCGGCCGGTTTACGGATTTTACGAACCGGTTCTGAACCAGACCGGTTCAAAACCGGTAAAACCGGTCCGGTCCGGTCCGGTTCGGGCCGGTTTACCGGTTTAAAATTACACCCCTAATGCCTACGTATATGAATATTGAATCCTTGAATATTCCTTTGGACATGATTTGTCTGTTGTTTGTTTGGTATTTCCATCTCACTCTTATATATCTTATCGTGTTTATATACGTGGTATTATTTATAAATAATTTAAAACATTATAGTTAATTTAATAGTTATAAAGAATATGATTTTGGTACAATCATGTGATGGATCATGCGATCTAATCATGATATCTATGTAGAATTACTATTAAAAAAAAATATTTATAACGAATTATTTACGATAAAAATAATTATTTACGATAATAATAGATTTATTTTTATTGAAAAAAGTCACGCAACAAATAAACAGCTTTATTAATTGAAAATAAATGGTTTATGAAATGGAATGCGCTATTCCCACAGAGACCGTCTACCGAAACAACCACCAAATAGATGAAAAAAAATTGTAATTTTTCTTCTTCTTTTTCAAATATTTTTTTAAATTCATTAAATATTTTTTTATAAAAGGAAAAAAATAATAATTCATTTTAAAATAAATACTTAACAATTAAGTAAAAAAAAAAAAAAATACAATCGGTGGCCTCCATCGGTGACCACCTTATGTGGGAGAAGCAACTCCTTTATGAAATATACGGATTCCTGGCCCCCTCCCCTCCAAATGAAAGCTTTTCCTTTCGGTGAGTTGATCCTTTTGAGAGTACTTATTTGTGACATCCTTTCATATTGAGCTTGGAACACAATCTGTGTCCTCATTTTTCTGAATTATTATCCCTTTTGGAGTACCACTTTCGGAGAAGTGTCAGATGCGATAAGGAAATTAAAGAGGAAAAACCCTACCCACATGTGAACTCGTGCATGCATGTTGACTACAGAATATCCTTTCCTTCCTCACTGCAAAAGGACTGATTCCTAATATCCAAGACTTTTGTCTATGATAAAAGTATATTTCCTTCAGATTCTCAAAGTTCGTTTCAAACCAAAGAATTTGAAAAGGAAAAAAAAAAAAAATCTTACAATTTTCAAAATGGCAGAGTCTACATTGATAAGGATTTTTTTTTTCTCTTTTGTAAATTTAGTTCGGTTATTTAAATATGAATAATTATATTTAAAGACCTTTACAAGTATAGAATTAATGAACTAAATATATATTAGCGGTTGTACGGATGGTGATCACGGTGACAGACATAGTGGTGCATGGTGACGATAATGTAAGAAATTATTTTGAAAGAATGATTGGTGACATGATAATGTTAATATTGCAAAATAAATCAAATTCCATCCATATTCTATGATCATTGAATTTATACTTTCCACGTACTCACTACAAGAAAATTATTTATTTGTTATCAGTTATTTTTTGTAAAAATAATTATTTCCTATCAAAATAAGTCTGTTTGCATTAATTTATAAATAGTTGTGAGATAGTTTGTAAATAATAGTGAAATAATTTTTTTTAAGATATTTTACAGAATTTTAGAAAAAAAAAGATAAAAAGTTGAAAAATATATTATAAAATTAAAATATTGTTAAATCATTTTTTTTTGAAAGTTTGAAAAAATTGTAATGATTAGATAATTATTAGATGAAAGAGTTGAAAAATTAAAAATTTGAAATTAAAAAATATTTTGTGTTGGAGTTGTGTTTAAATATTGAGATGAGATAAAATGTGTTGAGACTATCTGTAAAACCAAACGAGATTTTAGACACAATCATTTGTCTCCTTACATCTAGGGTAAACAGAAGTACTATAAATTCTACTTTCCTTTTTTTTTTTTTTTTAAGAAAATACAAGATTATCATTTAGATAAACCAACAATATATATAATTTCGTACAAAAAGTTCAAAAAAGAAAAAGAAAAGAAAGGAAGACTGAATATGCTAAAAGAGAAAAGCGGGCATGGAGGACGTAATAAATCAAAGAAAGGTCCACCGGCAGGGCATGAGAGGGTCCAAGCAAACAAGATAACCTAAATGGGAAGTGGTTGGGTCGGTAGATCTCATTCCACATGCATAAAATGTGAAGAAAAAAAATAGGAAAAAAAAAGAAAAGTAGAAACTGATTATGACTGAAATTGGCTCTCTTATATCATGATAGATTCTCTTCCTCTTTTCTTTCTTTTTTTTCTTTTGTTTTCTTTCTTTTTTTTTCACCTTTTTATGCTCAATTTTTTTATTTTGATTTTGATTTTGATCTGAGTGTTATCACAGTAACATGGTCTTTATTTGTTATGATTGAATAATTGGATTCAAGTTTTATTTATTTTGCCTCTTTATTTTCTTTCTTTTCCTTTCTCTTTATTAGGCATGATCTAACTTTACACTTAATTAATTTGAGTCAATGATGATATCAATGCACCTATGTCATATGTAGGCCATTGAATAGAGAAACTACCCTTTTAATTAAAGTACTAGATAAAGGGGAAAATGGAATTAGATGATAGGGTTACTTTTAGTTTTACCCTTTAACCTCAACAATCTATATGCCCCGACTCTTAAAATGTGGGGACAAAGTTTTTGAAGTTTTATAAAAATGACAAATTCCCCTAAAATATGTGAGAAGCACATGTTTTTCTAGCGAATGGATGCATGACAATTTTGAACTTAAATTTTCTTTAAAAAAATGTGCTTTTCTTTTTAACAAGAGGTGGAGCGTTCAACCCTGATTCTTTCATTTGGAGACCAGACTTTACAGTCTATAACCTGTAATTGAAATAATATTAATTGGAGAGCCATTGTAGTAATCACAAATCTGCTTTTAATGGTTTCTATTCATATTTGCCCCTCACATTTTATTTTTGTATGAAATAGAGAAAGAATAACTATTTTAAACAAAGTGGATAAAGATTTAGGAAGTGGGATTCATAGTGTTTCTCAAGAAGTGATCTTCTAAATAAATGGAAAAAAAAGTGGGTTTGATAGCTAAGATCTGTAATAGGTACATGTTATTTTTCCCGAATCACTAATTTCGCGTTACCCAACTAACTTATCCAAAAGATGATGAGAAAAAGAAAAAAATTAAGTTCCGTTTGGATTGAGAAGTGATCTCATCTCATCTCTTAATTATAAACTTTCTCAAATTTTTATATAAAATATAATAAATAATTCAACTTTTTCAAATTTTAGAATAATATTAATATTAAAAAATAATATTCTAACAATATTTTATTCAACTTTTAACTTTTATTTCAACTCATTCTATCTCAACTTACTATCCAAACGGCACCTAAATGCAGTGTCTCGGTCTCATTCCCCCCAAGTTTTAAAAAAGCATAAGATAAATACATAATAAAAGTATATATATATATATATATATATATATATATATATATATATATATCTAAAACCTTATGATAAAAAGTCAGAAGATGTTACTTAAATAGTATTGGATAATGTAGTTTTAATATGATTAAAAACTAATAAACACTATAAGGGGAGTGACTTTTCCTAGCGAGGAATCAGGTTTAGAGCCATATTTATAATAAAATCCTATCAATTAATGGAATCAAAACTAAGAAATAAATAAATAAGAGAAGATGAAAGAAGACATCTAAATCATCTTGTGAAAAAAAGGCAAAATTTGAAATAAAATTTAAGTAAACAACTTTTTACCATGTCATGTAAGGGGGACACTGCAAGTGGATAATTGCATAGCAATTAAGTGGCAACAAAACAAGTAGACCAATCTAGTGTGTGCGGTATTGAACATGACATTAACCAGACTGTGCATGTCACTGATGGCATTCCATGGTAGGTCATGATGAATGCCACTCCCAAAGTAGTCTATTGACTGAAAATATCCCAAAAATGTGCCGGATTAAGAGCACATGTTCATTTACAAAGGAAAGGGATATGCTTCAAATCCAAATACTTGTCCATATTGCAGCAAACATTCCTCATTATTATTGATTATTGATAATTCCCTCCTTGACTTATAATGCACAATGCTGCAACGGTACTGGCAAGAATTATTCAGTAAATTTGCTCACTTATCATGATATATTAGAAAATTTCTGCCAACCTTATCCAGTGTTAAGGATTTCTAGAAAGAAAATTGACAGTCCCATGATAGCCAGTCTTTCACATTGCCATGCATGATGCAACATATTCATCTATACATGCATATAACACAGTGAAACAGAATAATGCAGACAAAAAATTGACAGTCCCATGCTTGCATGATCCATACTCTATTTTTAATCCTTTAAATCCTGAAACCACATGGGCAATCAAAAAAAGGCATTTATTCATTATGGATACAAAAGAAAGAGTTAACCTACAGTTAATTAATGATCAGCAAAAAAATTTCCACAAAAACGATTTTATATGCACATTCAAACAAAGCAACATTCTTCACAGAAATCACTTAACTACATATTAGAAGGTACCAAAAAGGGGCCATAAACGCTACAAGAAAAAGGTTCTTTTTTTATTGAATATCACCCACAAATTTTTCCAATTGCTAATATCCACAACTTAGATCACCACATACAAAAAAGGCAGATATACAAAAATTAAACCTCAAGGAAGAACATGGGAATGAGATTGGCAGTGTAAAAAAATTATTGTACGAAAAGAAATTAACCTAAAAGGAAGAACAAGGGAATGAAGCCCAAAAAGTTATGCATGAAGGTTTCTGTGATAGAAAAATTAGACAAGAAAATATATCTTAAAGGGAATATATTCCTAAAAATCATACTCGGTCGATAGGAAAATGAAGCCCAAAAACTTAGCTTCAAGCTGAATATGGAGGCACTGTGCGGTGACTTTCTAGGGATAGGAAACGACTCGAAAATGAAGCGATGCCACCATCAAATGAAAGCTGCGTGCAAACTGGGGTACGAGGAATGTGGATTTGCAAGCTAGCTGTTCATGGAGAAACACGAATTTGGGGGAGATGGATACTGTGGGAAAATGAGACTCCGAAAGTGATCGGTGTAGTTACTGCAGTGAAGCCTTCAAATGGTCGTCCGTCCATTGCAAACAATCGTGACCGTTGGCAATGCCAGGTGGAGAAATGGGTTTTCTATTTTGGTCTGGGTTTCGTCGAAGTGGAGAAGAACAAGCGTGGTGAGGGGAAAAAGATCGGGGGAAATAAAGATCTTTCGTGTTTTGTCGCCCATAATAAGTTGCGACGGAAATTACATCGCCGCAATAGTATAAAACCTTCTCCGGCAAATAAAATCGCCGTTAATACATAATAAATCACTACAAAAAACAGAATAAGTGAAGTCCGGAACAAAATTCGGCATATGGTGTTAAAAACATGCGGCGATTCCCAAATCACTGCAAATAAGTACCGTTTGTAGCGATTCTATTTGTAGCAATTCTAAAATCATCGGGAAATAAGGTTTTTCTTGTAGTGAAAAAAGAGTAGAGTCTAAAAAAGAAGAAAAAAAATTTATATGTTATGAAAATGGTGAAAATATCATATTCATCTCCTTGCTGGCGACAGCTTGTGTTATTATTATTATTATTATTGAAAATCTTTTCCTTTTTCATTTTCTTTTATCTATTTCTGCTTTCAAGATAGAATTTTTCTCTAAATAATTTATTTATATGAATCTCGTATCCTTAAAAAATATTTCTTTATAAGATGTTTAGGAAATTAAATCATGCTTTTCTTAACACTTCGAACATGATTTTCGTATAATATCAACACTTGATACATCAATTATAAAGAATATTAATACAATTTATTATTATTTAAGTGGTGTGTACTTGACACAGATATAATTTTACTATTATTTTTTCAAGCCAATATAAAGTAAAATCAATAAAAAAATATTATTTATTTTTCCTTTAACTAATATTTTTGTATAATTTTTTGAGCGATGAAATATTTGGTAAATAATTAAAAAATAATAAACTAATTATTTAATAATATATTAATAATTAATGAAATGATAATGGATAGTAGAAGCCTAGAAGGAGTAATGTTATCACTGATTAGTGAAGACACAAGTGGGCAAAAGGAAAAAAACAGAGAAAAAAATAAAGAGGTGGAAAAGTTACTGCCCTGCACAACGCAAGGACAGTTTCGGCCTTTCATTTCAGGCATAGTTTATATATTTTTTATCATTATTTTAATAAATATAAACTCCAAAAGAAAAGGAAAAAGAGTGATTTTTTTTAAATAAAAAATAAAGATAAAAAATAAAATTGCGTTATATATATACATATAGGATTCTGCTAGTGTATTTAAAATTTTATTTTTTATTTTTTTAATATTTTTTTAACATCTTTAATTATTAAAAGAACTTAAAAAAATAAGAGAAATGTGTAGTTAATTTTATTTTTAAAATATTTTAAAATTATAATAATATGTTTTTTAAAATAATATTTTTTTTATTTAATGAAAGATTTGAAAATAAAATTTCTGTTTTGGGTTTTGGGTTATATATAATGCCGCCAATGCAAAGCATTCTGGAACTCATTCCTCTTGTTTCTCACCATTCTCATTTCATCCGCATCTATACTCTGTTTTTGGTTGGTGAATCTCTCACTCTCACGCTCTTGGCCCTTTGCCACCTTCGTTGTTGGATGAAGAGAGAGAGAACGAGTGAGCATTTACGTTCAAAGACCCAGAGTATTCGACTAGAAAGATAAGATAAAGAAACCGGATTTCCTTTCCTTTTGATCCTCAGCCCATTTCATTGACGTGGTCTTTTTTGAGTACCACAGCATAACAAAGGTTCCCACCATTTTCCTCTTCCTTGTTCTTGAGCAAAATAGTTGTCGCTAATGCTAAATGCCTGCTCTGTTCTGTTCTATTTCTCTCGTTCTGTCTGTTTACCAGATATAGGTGTCGACTAAAACAAGGTAAGAAAACGGAAAATGAAGTACGTGTTGGTGACGGGTGGAGTAGTTAGCGGTCTCGGGAAGGGGGTCACCGCCAGTAGCATTGGTCTGCTTCTCAAGGCCTGTGGACTGCGCGTTACTTCCATCAAAATTGGTCTCTGTTTCTTCTTTGATTATTTTTGTTCTCCTTCTTCTTCATCGCTGCTGCTTTTATTTCCTTTTCGTAGTTTTTTAGTTGAAGAACAGGTCAGCTATGTATGCCTTCTGTTTTCTCAGCTGCAAGATGGATATACTCTTCCGCTTACCCCCCCCCCCCCCCCCCCCCCCTCTCCTTCTTCTCCTCTCTCTCTCTCTACTTCTTTTTTGGTTTTTCCTTTGAAAAAATAGTTATGTTTTTCTTTTTCCCTAATAAGCTTCTTGAAGCTTTATCTTTACTTTTTTTTTTTTTTTAACTTTTGGATTCAACTCAATTTTTCGTGCTTAAAATCTTTCTCAGAGGTTCTAAGTTTTAAATTATTTCCCTTTGGGAAGCAGATACTAAATTGAAAATGTATATTATCTTAGACTCACAAATCTGTCTTATAAGCATGTCCAAATACCATTTAAAATTTCACTTGTTTTGCTTTCTGGGCTCCTCCAACGAGAGCTAAAGTTGGCAATATCACGCAAATACATCAGTTTTGTGTTACAATTTTGGGCATATTTTTTCTCTCCACTCTTGATATGACTGCGCCATGTTTTGTTCTTTTTGTCTTCTTTATTCAACTTTTTAATATAGTCTTTGGCTCCCTTTTTCAGATCCTTACTTGAACACCGATGCTGGAACAATGTCCCCTTTTGAGCACGGGGAAGTTTTCGTGTTAGACGATGGCGGTGAGGTAAAAAAAACTCGCTTTTCTGTGTTCATTATATTCTAATTTTACTGTATATTTGCTTTGTAAACGCTATTTTCCTTCTTGCTTCAACTCTCTGACGGGGCCTACAAATTCGTCGGCGTTTAGCCCCTCTATGGTCTAAACGGATAGTTGATGAAGTTGTTAATGCTGTTAAACCAGGCATATGGTAGGCTATTTGGGTGTTCGTCCACATCGTACTGCACTTCATCGGATCAATTTCTTGTTTTGTTTTTGACTGACAGCAATGACATATAAAATGAGGGCCATCAACTGTTAGGCTATTATATTTCTTTGCCACAAATAATATTTAAAGCTACCCATGTTAAAAATAGAACAGAAATGTAAATCAGTGGTCATGGTTTTGGAAAACATGGGAGATTGATCGAAATTGACTGTAACAGTATGAAACACGACTTTCTTTTGTGTTCAAAGGTGGACCTGGACCTTGGAAATTATGAGCGGTTCCTCGATATCAAGCTGACTCGTGATAATAATATCACTACTGGAAAGATTTACCAGGCAAGTTAGTCAAACGGCACATTTCCGTATGTTCATCATATGTTTCCTAGCTGAAGATTCTTACATGTTTGATTAAAACCCAGTCACTGAAGTTAATTTATCTTTTCTTCTTTTATGGCAGTCCGTTATTGATAAGGAGAGAAGGGGAGATTATCTCGGGAAAACTGTGCAGGTTTTTTTCCCCGCTATAAATCCATGTTCTTTCATTGTATTATTCTTAAATTGGGTATATTTGTATGGCCCTAAGCCTGTTTATGTTCTTTTGTTCTGTAGGTTGTCCCTCACATCACAGATGCCATTCAAGAGTGGATTGAGCGTGTGTCAATGATACCAGTCGATGGGAAGGCAGGTCCAGCTGATGTTTGTGTCATAGAATTGGGCGGAACTATAGGTATAACAACAATGTTCTTGACCTGTGGAACCACATATGGGTTCTATGTTTTTCAAGGGTTATAACAACTTGCCTCGATGCAGGAGATATTGAATCCATGCCATTTATTGAGGCTTTGGGGCAATTCTCTTACCGTGTAGGTAAGGACATTGTCTATGCAGCTTCATATGACACAAGTGTCACACCTTATTTTTTGTATCTTATAATTAAATTTTTTTTGTGCATGAATTCTTCTCATTTTAGGGACTGGAAACTTTTGTTTGATTCACGTCAGCCTTGTGCCCATTTTAAATGTTGTTGGTGAACAGGTGACTTCTTAGATATTCCAGCACATCTTCTATGCAATATTTTTCTAGCATCTATGTACATATCTCTCTCATTATATTAGAACAATTTAATAATGCGGTGAATCTGTTGCTCAGAAAACAAAACCAACCCAGCACAGTGTTCGGGGACTAAGAGGCATGGGTTTGACGCCACATATCTTAGCTTGTCGCAGTACAACGGTCTCCCCTTCTCTCTTTGTTTTCCCCTTGTTCATGTGCCTGTGCTTAGGTGCACGCACGCAGACACACAAGCACTTACTTTATGCTTTTGTTTTTACTTTATTGGATTTGCTTAAGGTATTAAATTTTATGTGTTAACAGGCACTTGACCAGCATGTAAAAGTGAAACTCTCTCAGTTTTGCCATGTTGCGGTACTTTTACAAGAACCAAATTTTGATGTGCATATAATTGAGATGCATGCTTACCTGCTTTGTGAGATTCTCTGTATTGAAACTCCATGTTTTACAGGAAGAAAACATCATCACTCTCTATGATGTACCAAACATCTGGCACATTCCTTTGCTTTTAAGAGTAAGTAGTTCTTGGGCGATTCTTGGAATGTGGCTGCAGAATATTTAATTACCATTACTCACAAATAATGTGTGGATATGCTCTTTATTCTCAAATAGGATCAGAAGGCGCATGAAGCAATCTTAAAAGTGCTGAACCTGCTGGGGTTTGTCTGATGATCTCAGCTCTTTATAATTCTGTTAACTTTGAGCTGGAATTTACAGGCATGTGCATCACATAAAATCATTTTCAGTTTTCAGCATCCTTATGCAATATTTCCATTATGGCAGTGAAGCAAAACAGCCTGCACTCGAGGAATGGACTTCTAGGGCTGAAATCTGTGACAAGTTGCATGAGCCGGTGCGTCTACTGAGCAATATGAGAAATGCAGAATCTAGTTTTGTTTCTAATTGTTGTCAGAACTTTACTTATATTTGTCAATCTAATTGACAGGTCCGTATTGCCATGGTTGGAAAGTATACAGGCCTTTCTGATTCCTACCTCTCTGTAATGAAGGTGCAATTTTCTGTTACTTCTCTTATGGTATAATCATTGGAGATGTTGCTAAACACATTTGTAGCATGTATATTCTATGTGGTTTACCTTGATTTTAACTACACCTTACAGATACTTCCTCTCAGTTTTTTAATTATGCATCTTGCTAAATAAAATATTTATTAGTAGATAATAATGATAAGAATTTTCAACACATGAACCATATGCCTCAAAACTTGGACTTATACTGTAGATAAGATTATTATTTCAATCTATGCCTGCATTGTGGTGGTTTGTTTATCATGGGACTTAGGACTACTGATCATCTGCAGCATCCAAGCCGCTCTATTTTTCTGTAAGTCAGTTGTCTTGGCAATTTTAGATCCATTTTTAGCACCCATTATGTGTTCCACTAGGTTAAAAGTCCAGATACACAGCTGACTCCTTTGCCTACAGAATTTAGCCACCAATTGTTTTATTCTTGTTTCTGCTGAATGTTTTTAAAAACAAAAATAATTTAATTATCTTTCTTTGTATTCGTGCTGAAGAAGCTAGAACATGTTTCGTTTTGCTGGTTTACCTACTCATCTGAATTAAAATCTTCAAGATCTCACTGCACAGAGTTGTGTGAAAAGAAAATGCATTATGCATGTAATTTCTCTCTCTCTCCCTCTCTCTCTCCACATATATATATAATTAAAGTTCATTTCCATTAATATGACATACAGATTGTTATAGCTTGAGTGGATATATAAGCATATAGTTTCTGTCTATATAAGATGTAATCTGTCTACAGGCTCTTGTGCATGCTTCTGTTTTCCATCGAAAGAAACTCGTTGTAGATTGGGTTCCTGCTTCCCACCTTGAAGAAGCAACAGCAAAAGAGGTTAAATAAGAAGTTTAAATGCTCATATTGTATATCTTTGTTAATTAATACCTCATCTTACAAACATGTAACTTAATTCTTATTGCAGAATCACGATGCTTATAAAGCTGCTTGGAAGTTGTTGAAGGTTGGTTTTTTTTTCAATGGTCTTGGATTTGCCAGCTGATACTGCTATTTAAATATGTTCTAGGCGTCTCCTTTCTTGAGTTGTGGTAACTTTCTCTATTTGGTCTCTGACTAGTCTTCATCTTTAGGGTGCAGATGGTGTTCTTGTTCCCGGAGGTTTTGGTGACAGAGGAGTGCAAGGGAAAATTCTTGCTGCAAAATATGCTCGAGAAAAAAGAGTTCCATTTCTTGGCATTTGTCTAGGAATGCAAATTGCTGTCATTGAATTTGCACGATCTGTTCTTGGTCTGAAAGACGCTAACAGCACTGAATTTGATCCTGATACCAGGAATCCCTGCGTTATATTTATGCCTGAGGTCATATTCTGTGCCTTTTGAGTTCTATTGGGTGATGGAAATTGTGTTTCCAATCCATTCTTAGTATTGAGCTAAGAAGGGAAAATGTTAAGTGTGTGTGTGTGTGAGAGAGAGAGAGAGAGAGGGATGAAAGCCTTCATTTTCCCCTCCAATTTTCAAGTTGGCTATTAAATTAGTGACGAAGCATGCGATATATGTATTTAAAAGAAGTCCATTTCTGATATATGTACCATAAGCAGGGCTCAAAAACACATATGGGCGGCACCATGCGTCTTGGATCAAGGAGGACATATTTCCAGGTTATGGACTGCAAATCTGCAAGACTGTAAGTATTGCTTTACAAAGTGGTATTACACGTGTATACAGGGAGTCAACAAGTAATCAGACTTTGTGGAGCTAAGTTGACAATCAGAAGATAATTTAGTATAATGTTGACTCTGTGTTCAGACGGATGTTAGTAATAAAATGTTAATGAAATATTTTTCTTTTCAAAACTGTTTTCTTAGATTATACATTATGTAAAAAAAGATTTATATATTCAAGTTGTAGGGTCTTGACTCAAAGAAAAATTTTATTTTTAGGGCTATAACACAAAAAAAGGAGAAAAACCCCATATAATAAGAGGACCTGTCACTGAATTTGGATTTGTGGTTCGTGTGTCCAAAATTTATCACTTATGTAACTCTGCTGTAAATGTCATGCATAGATTTAGAAGTTCTGAATTAATTGTGAATGCGTAGTAGTTTGCTGATTAGATGTATCAGGTTGGCTAACCTTTCATTCTATGCATTCATGTTAGATATGGAAGTAGAAGCTTCATTGATGAAAGACATCGGCATAGATATGAGGTCTGTGTGATCAACATGTGTTTAATTTCTTTTATCAAGCTACTTTGGCAGGGGGATAATTCTTTATCATGCACAGGTCAATCCTGATATGGTAGCACGCCTTGAAAAAGCTGGCCTCTCTTTTGCCGGCAAAGATGAAACTGGTCAACGCATGGAGGTATACTTATCAGCCCCAAAGCATCGAGCTCTTACTTTTTGACTGTAGTGATCTGTCTATAGTGGTTGCTCTGTATTAATATCTGGAATGCTGATGTTACAGATTATCGAGCTACCTAGTCATCCATACTTCATTGGGGTGCAATTTCATCCTGAATTTAAATCTAGACCTGGAAATCCTTCTCCTTTATTTTTAGGTACCTGTCTTGCCTTTTTTGATATACCCACTCAACGTTGTTCAATCATAGATGTTTTACCAGAATCAGTTACTGTTCTATTCATCTGCCATGTACACACTGCATCATATGCATGCTGTTTTTGGTTGGGATTCGTGATAGTTGCTATTATTGCTACTAGTCCATCTCTTTAGGATTGTGACTAGGCTTCAATAGAATGTACTGAGGCCAATAAGGCTTTGTTATGATCCAATACTTTCTGGTTTGGTTGGTCAAAGTAAAAGGCTCAGCTTGATCTTACCCTGGTATACCTTGTCAAATTCCATGGTCCAAATACATAAACATGAATGTGTTTTGCATTTAAGAGGAAAAAGTTCAAAAGCTTGGTCAAAGTAAAAGGCTCAGCTTGATCTTACCCTGGTATACCTTGTCAAATTCCGTGGTCCAAATACATAAACATGAATGTGTTTTGCATTTAAGAGGAAAAAGTTCAAAACACCTGCATGAGTCTACATATTGTCACACAATGAGAACATTTTACAAATATATCAAAGTTTCTGACAGGTAAAGATACTCTGCTATCTTATTAAAAAAAAAAGACTCATACATTATAAACCTAGTTTGAAAGTTATGAAGGTATATCAATAATTCAGTTGTATATCATGTTCAGATCCTAGGATAAAAACATGACACAATTGCCAGAGCATCTATTTCATTTGATATAATACCACTGTGCAAAGTATTTGCGTCCTGAATGAGTTACCACTTTCAGTTTGAAAAAGAATGTAATAAAGGAGCATATAAGGATATATTTGAGCAAATCAGTTGATAATTGAGGATGTCTCTCTCTTGCTTTGATGGACACATGTAACAGGAATTTATTTGATAAGTCTTGCCAAAATGTGTCCAACAGAGTAGTATTGATATCAGCAAATATGGGTCAGTTTATTAATAATGAGCAGATTCTCATCCCAGAGTACAATTCAATAATAGATTTAGAATCTTCATGTTGTCAGAACTCGACTCCTTTTAGGCGTATATATTTTTATTGTTTTTCTGTATTTGGATCTTACTGATATTTTCATGTATGTGGTAAATATATACAAGTTAAAATACTTATAACATGCATGTCTATATAATAGAAATCTCAAAACACAAGGAAACAAAACCATGTTTACCAGCTGGTTTTGTGGGATTTGCCAGGCAATCAGACAATTCTATCTCTTGCACATTATTAATTTATTACGTATCTATATTGACACCTCATCTGTCTATATTGGGTGCACTACTGGAAATATCATTTAGCCACGAAAAAAAAAACATAAACGATCGTGAGTGTAGGAGATGCATTGTAATTATTACGACTAAGGGAGCACTCTTATATCAGCACCCTATATATGGGACCAGATCGAAGAAGGATTTGCTCCACTCTATACAGCTTTATATTGAAGGATTGCATTGTTAACAACCTGAGTTTAGTATTTTATTGTGGGAGTTAGTCTACTTGAAGTATATACTGCTTGTTTTAACTTCTCCCCCATATACAAATGAGATCCTCAATAATACAATACAAAATAAATTAATATTTGGAACTGCAATTTGTAATGGGTAATATCACTATAGCTCGAATTTGAAACTACTTATCATTTCACCACGGCCAAACTTATGCCTAACCAGCCTGCTTTAAGGTATTATTGGATGAGCATGTTTTGGATCAACGGGTATAGAATTTGTGAACCCAATTTACAGCTATTCTGACAAATAGAACATCCTCTTCAGTTGTGAAAGATATTTCTGTCATTTATGTGAAGTCTGACAATTCCTTGTGCCATCTTTTAGGCTTGATATAGACCTCAAATATGCTAGTGAGGATATTAAAATTTATAGATAAAAATATGTTAATTTATGTAGTGACTATTAAAAAAAAATGAAAAAGTATAAACTGAATGCTTTTCATGATAAATGTTCTTTTAGGTTTGTGAAATATTATTTACTATCTAAATATGAATACAGCTAAGAACACATTCTTCACTAATTTGAAATCTAGATGATCTTTGTGTTTAGAGCAGGCTTTTGATATCAGTTTGAACATAAAAATAATTTCATCATTCTTTATGAGAACAAGTGAGATTCATCGATATTAATGTTGTGCAAATTGTCATTGCTTCTCTATTTTAACACTGCTTTGGCTTATGGTCATGTATTCATTTACTAATTAAGGGGGGCTGCAATTTCTTTGTTCTGCTAAAGAAGTCCTCCGGCTGTTGGTTTTTAATTCGAATCAAAGTTTTGTGACCAGGAGGGTTCAAGTTTGTGTAATAGGAGTGGAAGGAGGTTTTGGGGTTTGTCGGAGGGTTCCCTGCTGCTTGATATTTATTTCCATTTAATTATTTAATTACATTACTTAATGATGAACCTAACCCAATTTTTGATATGCTAATACATATTCCCCTTTTTGCACCAAAAGTCTGAAAAGGTAACTTTCAAATCTCCTCGTTCTCCTGTCATATATAGGACTTATAGCAGCAGCATGTGGGAAATCAGATGCTGTCCTACAAGGATATGGGAGCCAAAGGAATATCCCAAATGGAGTTGGAAATGATACCTCAAAACTCAAAGTTTACCAAAATGGAAGTGCAACTAAGCCCACGATTGCATTGCCTGATGAGGATTCCAATGGTGGCTTACAAGGGTATGGGAGCCAAAGGAATGTCCCAAATGGAGTTGGGAATGATACCCCAAAAGTCAAAGTGTACCAAAATGGAAGTGCAACTAAGCCCACCATTGCATTGCCTGATGAGGAGACAGATGATGTCTTACAAGTATATGGGAGCCAAAGGAATGTCCCAAATGGAGTTGGGAATGATACCCCAAAAGTCAAAGTGTACCAAAATGGAAGTGCAACTAAGCCCACCATTGCATTGCCTGATGAGGAGACAGATGGTGTCTTACAAGTATATGGGAGCCAAAGGAATGTCCCAAATGGAGTTGGGAATGATACCTCAAAACTCAAAGTTTACCAAAATGGAAGTGCAACTAAGTCCACCATTGGATTGCCTGATGGTGTTTATAGTAATTGCAATGGGATCTACTTTTGAAGATTGTTGCTCTGCCTTATGTTATGGGACCTGTTTTTTTGGTGGTCTGCTTTGGCAGTGGGGTGGTTAGGTAGACTTTTAGGTTTGGTATGTACAGTTATTTTGGGTATTGGTAGATATAGCTATTTCTAAAACACTAGTAGGACAGAGTTGGATCCTCCCGGTCTTTTAAACGGGATAGCTTGTTAATTTAACAGTTGAATTGCATTGAGAAGGTATTTGCAGGGTGTTCCTTTTTTATTCCACCTTGTTTTGGTGAATTTTGTGAATCCTTGCTATGTATGGATGTACGTACACATGCGGTTTGCACTCTTTATACATTGTAAACTCTGTGCAAGGGCTGCAATTCCATTTCCTGAAAGAAAGCATCCCTTTTAAAATTGGACCATCTCATGCGTTTTTTCTTGGTATCTTTTTACTCAAGTATTGCCATAATCCCTCCCTCCCCACTCCTTTTAATGCCGTCTATAAGCAATGTGAACACGACAATAAATCCAGTGGAGTCCATATCCTGTAAAAGGTGTTTAGATAAAAAAAAAGATGTAGGGTGTGTCCCGCTCCTCCTTTGGAGGAAGGTGGGTGGTTGTACTCCTCTTTGAGATGACGGAGTGTGTTGGTACATCTCTTTTGAAAGAGGGCCCGGTTAGTTCTGTTTTTACAAAACATTTTCTTTATTGTCAGGAGAGAGTTTATAGAAGTTAAGATATTGCCCATCACAAAAAATTTTGTGGACGGAGGAGCCCCTAACAAATAAATAGATTGGTTGGTAATTTGAATTTTTTTTCTGTGTTATTTAGTCATAGTTGTTACTTCGATTTTATTGAATGAAATGAGTATTTTCATAAATATATATATATATATATATATATATATATATATATATATATAGGGAATCTTAATCCCCACTATCACTCAACCATTGTCGTAGGTGCGGTCAATTCCACTTGTACTAGGTCAATTCCACTTGTACTAAATCATTAATGCTGCTCAAAATGTTATATTTGTGACCCATTTTACTAAGGCCTCGTTTGGATATTTTTCTTAATTCATCTCATCTCATTTCTTTCTACACATTACTCAAACATAAATTATTTTCATTTTCAAATCTTTAATTTTTTCATCTAATCGTTACCTAATCATTACAAAACATAAAAAATAATTTAACTTTTTAAAATTTGAAAACAAAAATAATATTCTAACAATAATTTAATTTTATAATATTTTTATTTAATTTTTTTTTCTCTAATCTTTTAAAATTTAATAAAATATTTTAACTTAAATTATTTAATTATTATTCACAAATTTTTCATCTCGATATCAAAACGATGCGGTATTAGAGAGTAGCCTCAACATCACCATAAAGAACCTCTATAGACTCGTGGACCTCTTGGAGCCAAAGCCAATGGATGAGGCATTGCCAAGCCAAGCCTAGCCTCGCAACAATTCTTCCTCTTGAGAACTCTCACTGTGTAGCAGTTAAATTTAAACAATTATGTATCTCCTAGAGGGGTTTCTCTTATTCATTTAAAAGAGTTTTTGAAGTCATTTTTCCCCGTTAATTCTTTAATTTTATCCACAATAAGGACTTAGTGGAAATCAAGTCCTTTCCACTTGAAATAAAAAAGGTTAAGAGTATCCACATTAACTTGGCCAAATAAAAAAATTAACTAAAATTTAGATAATTGATGTAAAAAATAATCCACATTAAAAAATAATCTCAAATTTAGAGATTTTGAGAATATAGAGAACCGGATGGAAATCATCTAAAAGTACTCAAGTGTATGCGAGTGTATTTAGAAAATCATACAATTATGATATGTCAACTTATCATTAAACAGTGTAAAACTCAGATCTACTCCTAATTCTTTGAGTACATGAATAGGTGGCCAAGTTAGTGCAAGTGAAAAAGTTATGGCTTTCCTTTCATATTATTATTATAAGGGTAATTACTTATTTTTTTAGAAGCTTTGGTTAGAAAATTTATACTATTAGAAAAATTCATTCAAACAGCTATAAACGCTTGAATAAACATCGTAGGGTCTATTTTATGTACATATCCTTTCATACTTTTTTCATTTTATTTGTGATTGGTGCTAAAATCTACATTCAATAATTTAGAATAAAAAGATCCACTTACAAACCTATTTATACACACATCGCATATTTTAGTAATGTATAAGCTTCTCACATTCGCCACCATAAAAGGATTTTAATTAGTGTTTTAAATCATTTATTTACTTTTAAACCCCACAACAAGCACTATTAGGTCCAGTTTGGTTCTTTGATTCCACTCAATTTAGTTGAGTTTAGATCAGATTTAAACCGTTTTTAATATCTAAATACTCAATTTTCAAATTACTAAATTCATCTCAACTCAAAACTTCTTTATATGTGAAAGTCACAACTTTTTTCAAATCAATACATTTTTACACGCGGAACCCACAATCTTCTTCAACTTTTCATAAATATATCTAAACTCATCTTAATTTTCAAACACATCTAACTCATTTTAGGTGGGCTCTGGTCCCACATAACTCCCTCCACTATCTTAACTCACTACTATTCATAAAGAATCAAATTCAGCTCAACATCTAAATGCAGTCTTAGTTTGCAAATTCTTTTCCTACTATTTTATTAGAAAAATAATTGAGTAACAATTAGATCACTACTTTTAACACAACTTGATATTAAAAAAATTAACTTTTTTCATTTTTCTTGAACTATTGCTTCTGGCAATGTATTTGAACTGAAAGGGAAAAATTAATTTCTTGTGGTGTAGATGTTGCTCTATCATTACACAACTATACTAGGTTAATACATTATTGTTTAATGTATTTGTAGATTTTTTTTCATTTTTAATTATGACATAAAATTATAAAAAATGTCACCTCAATTGGGATAAAAATAAAATAAACTATTCTCTATAAATAAAGATTGGGTTGAGAGAAAATTCTCGTAACTTTTTTTTTGAGACATAAAATTCTCGTAACTTGATCAGACGAGAAAACCCTCGATCTTTTTGTTGATGTAGAGCTACAAATTGTCCTTTAATAGCATTTGATTGCCTTTCAACTTGTGGGTTTGGAGAAACTGAGTTCCCTTTTTTTCTATCTTGCTGGTCTTGTCCATTCTTGCAGGTCCTATCCCATCTCGCAAGGTTCCAAGAAGATTATAGTATTGCATAATCTTCAACGGAATTTTTTTTTTTTTTAAAAAGTGTCTAAATTACAATAAAATTTTATAAAAATAAATTAGTAAATTGACGTAAGTTGTTATAATATGTTAGATTATAAAATTATTATTATTGTAAAATAAATCCAATATATCATATAAAATTATGTAAATTTATAAATTTATTTTGATAAAATTTTTGCGTCTATATCACTTCTCATTCCTTTATCTACATTGAACTCACTTTGCCCGACGACTCTTTTCATTTATGTATCTCGGTTTAGGCATATGGATTTCTTCTCTTTCTCGATTCATCATGGTTTTGCCTCGTTTTCTATCGTTTTTTTTTTCTTGATTTGTCTTGTGTTGGTTCCCATACTCTGAGAAAGCTTAACCCCTTTATGTCTTGTTTGTCCTGAAAAAATGGCACCCATCTCTCTTGGTCTAATCACATACCAAGAATCTTCCCAGTAGCGCCCAAGTCCTTCGAGTCAAACTCCTTGCTTAGCAAGGATTTCCGTTTATCAACCTCACACATGAGTTAGCATTGTCAATTTCCATGCTCTGAAAAGATGGCCACCATTTCTCTTGTATTGACGAATGTGTTACCATTATTAAACCGTGTTTATGCTCGGTCTTATATTTTATCTACTCAATTTTGTGTGAGGTTTTAAGAATGCTCCCAACTCAAGCTCCTGTCTACAACCCATTTCTCTATTTTTGTTTTTGTGTAGGAAGAGAGGATGAGGGTTAGGCCATCTTCTTTCAAGCTCTCTCTTTGAAATCTTGGGATCGCAATCTGCACTACATTCACTTGGCCGCTGCCTTTGTTTCTCCTTCTTCAACCTCAGCACCATCGACCTAAGGCTGACGAGCTGCGTGGACTCCAGGTCTCTACCTTATCTTGCCTCAACCCTGCTGCAAGCTTGCAATACATCATCTTTGTCACTATTGTTGCATGCTTGTTGTCTCTCTGCAAGCTTGTTCAACTTGGTTTCATCTTGCTCAACTGTTTTTTTTTTTTAAATTCAGTTTACCCATTAAAAAGGCAAGGAGCTCACCCCAAAGGGAGCATCACTGAATGAACAAGTGCACGCATCAATGCAATCAACACAAAAAGCAAAAGTGCTCACCATACTGGAAAGACAAAGTGATCAACCCTACGTGAGCACCACGGAGTACAAAAATGCTCGTGCCAATGCGAGCATAGTGGAGAGCAAGAGTTATTACCCCCAGATGAGCATCGGAGAGAGCAAAGTGTTTGCCACCTAGCAAGCATTGTTGAAAGGCAAAGTGCTCACCCCATGCTTGTATTCCCGAGACCAAGAGTGTGATACTCCAAATTGATTGATAAGTGATAAGGGTAGGTGATGTATGAGATCCTACATTACTTAAGAATGAAAAGTTCTTACTCTTTATAATAGTTCCAATGGAGCTCTAATTGTATCATGAACTAGTCCTTTTGAAGTATAGATCCAGATGTGGCTTGGGTCTCTCTTGGAGTGTTACAAATGGTATCAAAACTTATTCTAACCAGAAATGTGGGACTAGAGTTATGCCACCTATAACGGAGGGGCCTAATGGGGTTGTTGGGGATTTTTGAGGGGTGGGTTGGAGATTGTAATACCCCCATATTGATAGGGCTAGGCAAAATTTCCGCCAACTTCGACTCCGGCCAACAGCTGCTGCGATTCCAACTTTAACCTAACGGAGTCAGACTAACCAGAATTTGGAGTCAGAGTTTCTTTGAAAAATATTATCTGAGTCAGAGTCGGAATTGGAGTTGATATCGGCTTCGAATTCCAAATTCTGAACTCCGACTGCTATCTCTACTATCTTCTTGTTTAGAATTTTCATTTTTTTGTCAGGTTGCTTTCTTACCATTCTCCTGACAAAGAAAGAAAAGTTTATATTTTTTTATGAAAAATGATAAATACACATCACTTTTCACAAAAATTTACATAATAATATTTTAAAATGAAGGGTATTTTTATAAAATATTTTATAAAACTAACATTATTTTATAAAAATATTCTTATTTTATAATATATATTATAAAATATATTGTATAAATGTCATTACTATTTTTTATTCTCTTAGCTCATTACGACTTACGAGGTTGCTTTTTAATTGCTATACACTTGAGATAAAAAGCATCCTTCTGACAACCGTGTATTTCCTAATTGCTTTTTATGAGGTTGCTTTTTATGTGAAGTTCGGAACCAACGTAAATTGTGTTCCTTCGTAACAACTTTATTTTATGTGCTTTCATTGATTTGGTTTCTAATCACCCTCGTTTTCGTTTTTTATTTTTTTATTTTTTTATTTTTGGTTATGGGGTGGGTGACTGGGTGTATCGTGTAGGCGTGTACATGTCTAGTTTTACAGGCTTATGGCCAGTGTTAGCTTCGAGGTATCAGCCATCGCTCTTTCCTTTTCATCGGTGATGGCTTAATTTTTTTCATTTTGACAAGGTACAAACTATAGTGCATATAAAAACTAGTTTTTGGAAGATCCCTCGATAGAAGTGAAAAGGAAATGAGGGGAGCTCTCTCCAACGCTCCAAAGTCTAACTTCGACTCCAACTTTTGTAAGAGTCGGAGCTCGGAGTTGGACTTTCTGACTCCGTTAGAGTCGAAGTCTAGCTCTACATATTGATTAATAAATGTAGGTAATGTATGAGATCCTACATTGTTTGAAAATGATAAGTTTTTATCCTTTATAATAGTTATAATGAAACTCCAATTTTATCATTAACTAATTCTTTTGATGTATAGGCCTAAATGACTTGAGCCTCTTTGGGTGCATAAAAAGTACTTGCCCTAGCCAAGCATCTTCTTGATAATTAAGAGATAAATTTTATTAATACAAATGAAATAGGCATAATCCGTGTCTGCATGAGGTATACAAAAGAATACTTAGATACATTCTATGAACAATATATTAAATATAATAAGTCATAAGCATTGTTTCCATTTAATACAATAGCTGAAAACTATAAAATTAAAGTGTGTACAAATTTTTTTTGAAACTTCGCCATTGTGCGCTCCTTAAAACAACGTCCATTCCTTCCCAACCAAATACATCACATGATACATAACATGATCATCTTCCACACTGGGTCACTTGAGGATAGCCTTGAATCTTCTTTCAACAGCCCAATAAATCCTCCACCCTCGATGGCATTACCTAAGCAACAACAACCCTTCTAAAGATCTCATCCCACAACACCTTCGTCACCTCACAATGCAATAAGAGGTGATCTACTGATTCTCCATTCTTTTTATACATTTAACCAAAGTTTTGAATTTCGTATCGTACTGGTCGGTATGGCGGAAATATATCGTTTCTATAGCGTAGTCGGTACAGAGAAGGGTATAGTTTTATACCGGTCAGAATTTCGACTCTTTTGGCTCATACCGGCCGATATTTCGGCCTTTATTTATTTTTTTCATTTCTTCAAACTGCAAGCTTATTTTTTGACCCCCAATTCAAACCAGATTACTTATAATTTATATATATTTATATATAATTTATTTATATATAAACTATTATTTTAAAATATAATTTATATATAGACTATTTCAAAACGGTATCTGAAATGGTACCGATATCGAAATATCTCGTTTCAATGTTTTGACTGAAACGATCACTAGTACGATATTCAAAACATAGCATATAACACAAATCTATCGCAACGCACCCCCTCTTTCTCAAATTATTCGTGGTCAAAATCTTTCCAAAAATAATAATCCATATGAATAAAGCTACTTTAAAAAGTACATGAGACCTCCAAATATTCTTTTAAAGGAAGGAAAAGTTAGTTTGTGATGTAAATATTTTGTAATACATTTTGACTCTACATGTTTTGCTGTCGTTAGACCTCCACTACATTTTATCCCCCTGCCATAAGGTGTCCCATGCCGTAATCTGAAAAAATCTGAAACAGTGAATAATTCCAAATTGGTCAAAGGATATTTCACTCGTGAGACCTATGAGAAAATACCACAAATCCGGCCATGAAGCATCCCTTTTTAATGTGTATGTATAGGTTAAGTGAATAGGTGTATTTATGAGTTATGACGATGAAACACAGGGTTTCCATCTTCCAAATCAAGAGCGTCTGAAACAAAACATCGCAATAATACCTCCGCACCCCTTTCTCCCTTCCTCCGGAGCTCTTTGGATTTGGAGGCAGGCATTTTTCATTTCCTGCATATTTCTGGTAAATTTTTATCCCTCTCTTTCTCAATCACGCATCTTTCATTTAGGATGCCATAAATCTCCATCAATTTTTTTTTTTTTTTGTTTCTGGTTGTTAATTATAACACTCATTTATCGGTTTGGACATGGCTGATGTGAACTATATTTCATTTTTATGGCAGCTTCAAAACAGTCTCAAATCCAAGTTTTCTGACATTTTGACCGTTTATGGATGAACCCTTTTATCGATGATCATTTTATAATAATTTCTTCGATATTGAATTTGGGTTTAATATGTTGATATGCTGATAATTTTAATTTTTCTTTTCTGTTGCGTTCAGCTGCTTAGAAAATGAAGCATTTGGCAATGCATTTGAATGTTGAGTCTTCCTGGATTTCCCGTCATTTTTACTACACAATGCCAAAACTTTCTTCCAACTCGTGTGTGAGTCGAGTGTTTGGTCCGGTCCGGTATATTCTGTTTTCACTTTTTCCCTTTTTCAGTTTTCAGATGCTGAGGGATGTTTGCTTTTAGAAAATTTTCAAATTTTTTTTTTTAAGAAAAATCTCAGTTACAGAGTACAAAAACCAAAAAAACTTTCGCAAAAGCTAAAAAGAAAACGCATCTCACAAGATTCTTATCCCAACAATTTATCAATTTTACCTCCTTTTACAAACTTCAATAACAACATATCTAAAAATCTCTTATTCAAATAACGTTCATGCTACCTCTTCTACAAAATCTTGAAAAACACATCTAAATTTTTTTTCAAGAATAATAAAAATTAACAGAAGGAATGATTTCAACATTCTTCTTCTGCCAGTGGCAAAAGAAACATATAAATTCTTTGAAATAATTGATTCAGTTAGAAGTAAAGATGAATGTTTCCAAAATCAGTGTACCTGCAAATGATCTCAAATACCCAATACAGTTTTTTTAGATTTTCACTACTGAAGTGCTTAGTTGCGTTTTTTCTTTTTTGGCAAGTTTATTCAGCATGTTTTGCTTCACCCCCCCCCCCCCCCCTCTTTATTTGATATATGATCTAGAATTAAGTTTATTGATGGTTTGTGAAATTCTAATATTGTAATCCTCTTTTGTCTGAACTAATTTATACGTTGAATGTATAAATGTTTTAATCTTGAGAATTTGCATGAGTTTTTGAGTAGTTGGGTTTTTGCATCAGTTTTGCTGAGATGGCTCTTTTCCTTTTTTATTGTCTCCTTATCCCCATTTTTTGCAAGTGAGATATAAGCAGAGCAATGAGTAAGCATCAACTGGAACTTGGGAGGCCTGCTTCAGGTATCCTTTGTAATACTTTGTAGTGGGATATTATCATGAGTTGGCTTTAAGTAATTGGTTAGACTTATCGATCCTATGAATTTATGTTGCAATGTAAGTATGTAACATCTATTTTAGTAAATTATGCGTTTTCTTCTTCTTCTTTTCCCTTTTTTCCACAGCATGGTTTTACCTTCCTCTTGAGTTCAAATTTTAATTCATTCCAACTTTCTGGAAATAGATATGCTTCACCATTGGCACATTCATATCTCATTACCATGAAATTGGGACGTGAGAATTTCATTTTTGTGTCTGTATACGTATGTCCATTATACTATTGAAGTGGTACCCAATTGCAATCTGCAATGATATACGTATAAGGTTTATAAGGTATATATGGCACGTGCGCGCACGGAGATATATGTAAGAGCAAGAGTGTGAACCACTTGTAAAAGAATTAGAGCGCTTGAATCTACATTAGGGGTCTCTGAGTGTAGCATTTAGAATGCATCCTTTGCCAGACATATTTTGTGCATATGGGTGTATATGCTTCTAGTTGGGAATTCTAACCTGCATGCTATTGAATTATTCTTATAGTGTTTTAGCATCTGATAGGAAACTGAAGGATAAATGGGGGCCTTGTAGAGATAGGAGTGATTGGTATTTTTATGTTCATCCTTTCATGTTTTTTCTTTGTCTTCACCCCTAATCTATCATCTTTGTTCAAAAAAACTTTTTATTCCGTCTTCTGTTCTCATGTCAAAACTTAACTCCTGAAAAATTATACGGTTTATATTTCCTAGACTATTCTGGTGTTTAATCTGTAGTCAATAAACTGCATGTAGTAAACATGTAGGCTAGACGCTCCTCTTTGTTCCATATGAAGCTTAGATATTAGCAGTTGTGTCTTGATTGATGAAATATTTTCAATCAGGTTTTCCAGGGCTTTTTATGAGTCCCTTCGTTCTTGTATTTTTGGTATCATGTAGCAATGAGATTTATTGTTCATCTTATTGAACGATGTGCATTTTCTTGTACAGGTAAAAGAAGACTAAAAGATTTATTGCTTCAAAAAGATAATCGCTTTTGTGCTGATTGTGGTGCCCCAGATCCTAAGTGGGCGTAAGCTTCAACATCTTGACAGCTTTAGTTTGTTAACTAGATATGTTGTGTGCAATTGTGTATTGTGACAATTTATATTTCGTGCTTGAGAACAAAAATCAGAAGATGACGATTTTGTGTGGGAGCTTTTACTTGACATCCTATGCATGAAGTTGTGAGAATGAATAAAAATCATGAAACACATGCTATTTGCTTAGTCATATTCCTTTATGATTTTGAGGTATTTGTTGATAAATGCATTGTCAGGTCAGCAAATATTGGAGTTTTTATATGCTTGAAATGCTGTGGTGTACACAGGAGCCTTGGTACCCATATATCTAAGGTAACTTCTTCATGATTGCCTTACTTTGCCATTGTCACAATAGTTATAAAATATAAAAGGAAGCTAGTTGTTGATAGCCACACATGTTATGATACTGGGTATATGGTGCATTTTGACAAGGATGGAAACTGATTTTGTTAGTTCTCTTAGTTTTTTTTTTTAAATTCAAAGTACTTGTGACACTAAGAACTAAATGGGCCAAAGTAATATATGATGTCATGGCCTTTGTGTGGCTAGAGAGAAATATGCCTTCTTGAAACCCTTTGGTACCCCTAATAGGATTACCCACCGAGAATCCCTTGATAAAGCCACTATTCACCAAGGCTAGAATCATTTTACTAAGTGCCTTCATGACAAGAACAAATAGGAGTGGGGACAAAGGATCTCCTTGTTTTAGACCTCGAGAGCTATTAAAGAAACCATGTGGGCAGCCGTTCACCAATACGGAAAACCTCGCCGTTGAAATACACCATCTAATCCACGAGCACCATTTTTCCCCAAAACCACACCTCCCAAGCACATAGAATAAGAAATCCCAATTCACATGATCATATGCTTTTTCCATATCTAACTTGCAAAGGATTCCCAGCTGGCCAGATTTTAGCCTGTTGTCTAGGAATTCATTAGCAATGAGAACTGAATCTAGAATTTGTCTATATTTAACAAAAGCATTTTGGGATTTTGTAATGATCCTTCCCAAAACCCCTCTTAAGCGATTAGCAAGCACTTTAGAAATAATCTTATAAATCTCATTCACAAGACTAATGGGCCGGTAATCCTTCACATCTGAGGCCCCAATCTTCTTAGTAATGAGTGCAATAAATGTGGTGTTGAGGCTTTTCTCAAATTTCTGAACTGAAAAGAATTCTTGGAACATTTTCATTAAATCCGCCCTCACCGCATCCCAACAAGATTGAAAAAATCCCATGGAAAAGCTGTCGGGGCCAGGTGCTTTATCTTTAACCATGCTCCTTACCACACTATGGACCTCTAGTTCCTCAAAAGGCTGCTCCAGCCACGAAACCTGTTGTGGGTCAATGGCCTCAAAGGCTAGTCCATTGAGTTTTGGCCGCCATCCCACCTGTTTAGAAAGTAAGTGATCAAAGAATCCCACAATATGCTCGCTAATTACAGGAGGCTCCATACAGTCCACTCCGTTTATTTTCAGCATCTCAATGGTGTTAGTTCTCCTATGGGAGTTGGCCATTCTGTGAAAAAACTTTGTGCTGCGGTCCCCTTCTTTCAACCATAAAGCTCTTGATTTTTGACACCAAGAGATCTCCTCTAGTAACACAACCCTTTCTAATTTGGCCTTTAGCTTAGCCTTCCGAGATGCTTCCTCCATAGAAAGAGCCCTCCCCTCTTGAGTCCTCTCCACCTCATGCAACTCCTCTAGCATGGACTTTTTACAGTCTCCTACATCACCAAAAGATTGAGTATTCCATAACTGTAAATCATTTTTTAGAACTTTCAATTTACCCGCAAAAATGAAACTAGGGAGTGCCATCAATCTGATAAGAATCACACTATTGCCTAACCCTTTCCACAAAACCTTTAGTGCTGAGCCACATGTTTTCAAACTTAAAATACCGATGCCCTCCCTAAATACCTCCGCAATCTAGTAGTAGTGGGAAATGATCCGAGCATAGGCGAGGTAGCCTTTTTTTATAAAGCTCTGGATAGTGAGTTTCCCATTCTGGTGATACTAGAAATCTGTCCAATCTGGACCATGTATAGGCACCGCCCATGAGAGGAATATCCATCAATCCCAAGTAAGAAATACACACTGAAAATTCTATATTGTTGGTCGTAATCTGCTGTCTCCAGATCATTCACTAGGGAATCTTGTGACTTTAAAGTCACCACCTATGCACCATGGTAAAGTTCCACCAACTATGAATTCTGGCAAGTTCTTCCCATAACATTCTTCTGCTGCTGTCTAAATTTGATCCATAAATACCAGCAAAAGTTCATAGATAATTATCATCAACATTCCTACAGGAACAAGCCACAGTATACTCACCAATAAATTCCTCCAATTTCTCCACGACCCTTCTATCCCACACCACCAAAACGCCTCTTGAGGCCCTGTCAGAAGCAAGATAAACCCAATCCACATAAGTACAGCTCCATAGATTCCTAACCACTCTCCTGGAGATAAATTTCAGCTTGGTTTCTTGTAAGCACACTATGTCTGCCTTCCACTCATGAAGCATATTTTTCACCCTAAGGTGTTTATTTGCCTCATGGAGCCCACAGACATTCTAAGATACAATCTTAGGTTTCATAAAAATGGAGCTGATCCCCGCCCTTTAGCTCTATCTCTACTAGAACTTAAACTGCCTCATAGTTTAGAGACCATGTTAGCCTCTTTAGCTCCCGTTGTTTTTTAGAATCTGACTTCTTTGATTGACTATGCCCAACTTTGATGGTTGTTAGTAAAGCCATGAATTGTGCCTCACTCGATTCCAATACAGTGCTGGATCTCCTTTACTTTATTCAGCACCCACTTAGAATCGCTATTCTGGTCTGGCAGCAGGAATTTTAGAGGTATCGGATCCCCCCCATGTCCATCTCATGTGCAGCTGTACACTGGCTTTATTGGCACAACCACATCTTCTACAGGACAAAAAATCTTTCATCCCCCTCAAGGGGGTCAGTTGCAACAACTACCAACCTAGAACACCCCAGAACTCCCCCCCCCCCCCGCACGCACGCGCCCCCATCACGTTCTATTTCTGAAAATAGGACTCGGGCTACTTCCAGAGGCTGTAAAGCAGTCATCGACACTGTTGCCAACGGAATCTCAAGAGGAGGCGGCTTAGCCCCACTGTCCATCGGCATTGTCTGTCCAAGGTTTGCCTGAGAATCTACCTAAAGCTCTGTTACAGAGGCGACATCACCATCTACAATATCTTCGGCGACTTTAGAGTCTTCCAGCGAACATATCGCTGTCATCTCCACCTGCTGACTCATCCCCGGCAACTTCTCGGCCGGGATTGAGGGCTTCTTTGACGTCTACCCCCCTGCTGCCTCCCGCTGGTGGATGGGCCAGCATAGCCTCTAGGCCTCCACACGGACTGGGCTTCACGGGTAGGCAGGAGTAGGCCTTTGCCCTTGAAAGGCTTTTGGCCCCACAAGCTTGGCCCCACGAGCTTTGGCCCATTGCTCCTAGCGAGTGTGCTGAGTTGATTCCCCATGGGCTCAATCCTCCCTTCTGTCTCATGGATCTGTCCTAGGCCCACGTCAGCTCCTCCTCAACGCACCATATTAGTAAACCAACTTGCTCCTGCAAAGCCATCAACTGATAGCCTGTGACGTGTTGTGCACTCCAGTTTTTGACAAGCCGACACAGGAACTGCCACCACCTTCTTCCCTCTGCAATAGTACTGTGCACGCTGTGTTTGTTCACCGGCACCTTCAGCTGCACCAATGCCTCCCTATATGATCAAGGCTGTAAGTAAGGCCTCACCTCCGTCAGCCTCTATGAGCATCCTCCTCCTCTGTTCATCACACTTGCTCATTCAAGGAGATCTCTCCCAGCGCAGCTGCCAGTCTCCTCCATCCCTCCCCTCCACATCTTCCGGGATGAAGATGAAGTTACGTCTTCCACCTCCACCATACTCCACCAGCACCATAAATCTTCCTTGGTCATTTGAGCACCTATGTGCTACTAAACTTCTATGACCCTCCCTTGTCGTCGCATACAGCTTCTTCATCCCACTCCTCAAGCTTTCCTCCAAGGTCCTGATAAACCCAGCTTTCCCAAGTCTTAACTCCTTCATAACCCGCCAACTCCTCTCTGAAATGAGCACTAAACCTCCCTCCTTCATCATAGCGAAGGTTTTTGATTCTATGACTAATCTTATCGAACCCCCCATGATCAACAACTTATAACCTATATGATCTAATCAACCTCAGAACGCCCCAACGCCCCACAAACCTCATCAAAAAATGAAAATGGATAGAGAAAAATCCCCTTAATAAAACCTATCTGCTTTTAATGCACAGAATACCAAAAAAGAAATCTTCTTGTTCAATTTACAATCACAATCGATAAAGTGGGCAGTGAGACTCAAGTAATTTATGTTTTGCACTGATGTTCTTATATCGGTGGTGAGGCAAACCCTATGACCACTCAATAAGCTCTTCAAGATCTCTTTCCTTGTTGTGTATAATTTAATAGCATCTTTAACCACGGTGTGGCGAGATCGTATATTAAATCTAGGTTCCAAATTGCTAGAATTAGCTAGGAACCCTCACTTGCTGAAAACCTAAAGGGCAACTCATCTATGATTGATATATGAGCAAGGGACGCCTTCAGTCTCTATGGATCAAATTTTATATACTCATTCAGAGTATTATTACTATCCCCATCTGCCTTCTTAAGCCTCCCGTCCAATCTAGTTTCATTTGTATCATTTTGTGGCCATCCTAAAGGGTGCTTCTTGCATTGGACTTCAATGTGAGTCATCATTTGGGAAGCATCATATATCTTATAATGACAACCTATAATGGTACAACAATGGTTGCATTTAGCTTTAGAGCCGTTCACAATGATCCACTTTTGTGAAGTGATCCCATGCGATTGTCACATTCCTTTTTTTTGGGTTGGTTTGGGAGGGTTGAAGTGTCTGGGGTACATGTAGGGGGGGATAGTTGTTGGGTTGGGGGTTGTAGACATGTGATGATCCTCCACAACAATTGAGTTGAGTTCACAACTACGTGACATGCCCACACTAGCATTAGAACTACGTTCCATGTTTTATTGAAACTTAAGAAAAACTACAGGATTTCGAAACAAGCATACAAAATAATTGTGACTTGCTATTTCTAATTGCTTGATGTTCATGCTGATTTCCAATTTTTGGTCTATTTATATTCCCCTTGTTAATTCTTACTGGTAAGTTTAGTAGTTTGTTCAAGAATGGATGACGTTATGTATATAGGTGTTTTTTATGTTTCCTCCCAACACAGGCACATACAATCACTAAAATTTTAGATTCTCTGAACAACATTGAATTTGTTTTTCAGGTTTTGTCTGTGACATTGGATGATTGGTCTGGTGATGAAATTGATGCCATGGTTGAAGTTGGAGGAAATTCTTCTGCTAATGCAATATATGAGGCTTGTATACCTGAAGGATATGCAAAGCCTGGACCAGATGCCAGTCATGATGAGCGTGCACGATTCATCCGGTTAGGCATGAGTTATAATTTCTTAAGCCATACATCTGTGAGACACTTTTCTGATATCTCGATATGTTTGGTCACTTAAATGGATTTGATATGAAAGTGGTCAAAATACCATAACCATCCCTTTGTGCTGTCCAATCGACCGTTAAAAATCACCTTTTCCTGTCCATATCGTGTTCTTTACTATCAGACTTCTATGCTCATTTGACAGTTGACTGATCTATGTGTCTGGTTGGATGGTTGGTACAGAGTTCAGTTTTGATTATTGTATATGTCTCAGGCACTTAGGGTATTCTTACATAATTACTATATTTTTGTAGGGCTAAGTATGAGCTTCAAGAGTTTATGAAACCTAGCCTGCGGATTGTGTCACTTCAGTCTGGAAAAAGTTCTCTTCAGTCAAGTTCTTCTAGAAAGACTCTGAATTCCTCTCACCATTCGGTATATTTTGTTTACCTTTTCTTCTTCCCTGCAGATTCTTTACTTCAATGGCATAGGTACATCACTAGGAAGAGAGGAGGTCATTTTGGGAACCATAGTTCTGTGCACACCTGGCAAATAGATTATATTTAATTGGTAGATATTTGTGGTTTAAATATACACAAAATTTCTCCTCGGCACATGTTTGATATGATAATGTTCATTTTGTTACTGAGTTGCTTCAATTGATCTGATGCTAAACATTGTAACAGGTAGGCATGGTAGAATTTATTGGACTATTGAAGGTCAAAGTTATAAAAGGTACAAATTTAGCTATCAGAGATATGAGGTCAAGTGATCCATATGTAGTCTTGACTCTTGGGCAGCAGGTTAGTCACTGTTTCTTTCTCACTTTTTTCGTTGGGGAAACTGCAAATTCTACTCAGTTTTGTTTATTATTTTTTGAGCATGCATACAGTATATTAGTGGGGTAGGAAATGCCTCTAGGCAGAGCTGAGTGGCCTAAATGGATCCATATAGCCAATTTGATTTGTTGGATGGCTGGTCGGCGGATCATGTATCTTCATTTGGATGTATCCCTTATCGATTTAATAATTTAGGTAAATCTTACATAGTACACAGTATGATAATATTTTTCGTGATGATATTAGACTGTTCAGACTACTACAATCAAGAGCAACTTGAATCCAGTCTGGAATGAGGAACTAATGCTGTCTGTTCCTCATCATTATGGGCCCTTGAAGTTGGTAAGCCTCTCCTTTAATTTTTCTTCTTGATGATTGTTACTTTTTCTCTATATTCTGTTTCTGTCTCATGCTTTATTGATGATTGCATTTGGTAGTGTTGGTGAAAGTGCTAAAATGCCGTCTAGAGTCTAGGCACGAAATGCAAGCACGCACCTAACTGAAGTAAAGCACATTTTAAAAAATGATGTATGGTAACAAAAGATCCATAAAATACAATAGAAAAGGCTTTCTACAGCAAAATGGTAATATGTTTAGCCTATTAAATCAATTTAGCAGAGTATTATGCAGCATGAATATCACTTAATAAACTGATTTAAATAAAATATAAACATAAGATTTTATAGAATTTGTCGATGCTTTACTTAATATACACATCTATGATATTTGATAGCCATAGTCAAATTAAGGTACATGGTTCAATCAAAATATACCAAGAAGGCCATGACCAAAAAAGCTCAAGAATTGTAGCTATGGGCTTCTATGCTAACATAAGCAATCAAATATCAAGCAGTCTAGAAACCCAACTTAGACTACTACATCAGGTTCAAAGCATGTATATCACATATGACATGTGGTGCCATGCTATGTAAATGATCTTCAATATCAATCAATACTTAAATATATTTGATTGCATCATTTTTGGGTATTGAACTGATTTTTATAATTTTTTCTGAAAGAAATTATAAAAGCGCTCTTTTGTGCGCTTTAAGCTCACGCAAAAAGTGCCAAAAAGTGCACTTTTGTTAATGCGCTTTGCTTTTGGTATGTGAAGCACTTCAGCTTTGGAGCTTTCCACTTAGGCCCGCTTTTACCTACAGTTATTTGGCATGCTACATTCTCCTTTGTATTGTATTTGTAAAGCTGGAATCGCTCTATATGACTAACTATGCATATAGGTTCTAGTTGCCTGTTGTTTTTTCTTTGGAAAAATTTCACTTAGCCCCTCAAATTACTTTGCTTTTCCCTGTATGTCCACCAAACTACGAAGTGTCACTTAGTGCCCCCAAAAAAGCGATGTTGCACGATCTTAACGTTCACATTTTAAGGGAGTAAGTTGCAATAGGAGCGACAAGTGATATAACAGTTGGATCTTAAGGGTGGACAAATTAGAAAAGGGGTGGTAGTTTGAAGGTAAAATGACAACTTTGGTAGTTTAATGGTCATATTGTGAAAGGAGCGGTAGCTTACAGGTGTAAAATGTGATTTTAAATTATTATTATTATTATTGCCTCTGGGAGGGTGTGAATAATATCATCTAGACTGTAAATGAGCTGGTTTTGTATTTGTTTTATTACCACTAACTGGTAGTGGACTTCAGTCCCCAAGTAAGCCCATTCCCTATGTGAATTCTCCATTCCCCAGAGCATCTCGTTTTTTTCTATTTTGCTTTGTAGATTCAAATGTGATATCTGCGTACCCCATCCCTTGACTAACTGAGTTAGGCCCAGGGGACCGCCTGCCACCTGTCTCACTTGCATTACATCATTACTGTAAATTGAGAAGGATTCTCTCTGCGGAGAATTTGGTTGATATTGAGCATTGTAATGTTGCAGCAAGTATTTGATCACGACACATTTTCATCTGATGATATTATGGGAGAAGCAGAGGTTGATCTCCAGCCCTTGATACAATCTGCAACGGCATTTGGAGATGCAGGGATGTTTGGAAACATGCAGATTGGGAAATGGCTGAAATCGCATGACAATGCCCTGGTAAATGATAGCACTGTCAATATTGTTGATGGCAGGGTGAAACAGGAGATGTCCCTCAAACTACAGAATGTGGAATCTGGAGAACTAGATCTAGAATTAGAGTGGATGCCACTTGACCAATAGATACATATTTTTCTTGTTCCTTCCCATTGCTTCTAATAAAAACTTATAACATTGATTTACTCATATGGAGTGGTTCTTTACCCTTGCCTTCTTCACTTTTATTTGTTAATTTTTTCTGCTTACAAAACCAAGGATTAATACACTTTATTTTTCTCTCCGTACACTTTTAGCGATGGGAGAACTGTTCCGGTGACTTTTGCCAAAACCAATTTTCTTGAACCATTTTATGATTATTCAGCTATTTCATGACAAGCATGGGCTTCCTAAAACACCTTCTAATAGAAACAAAGGTGTTTGTTTTATCGTTGGAGGGGGGAAACTATTTTCGTATCATTGAAAGGAGTAGGAAGGTCACTAAGGAGATGGTGCTCAACCAGGCGAGTACTTGTAGGCTGGCGGATATAGTGGAAGAGTGCTCACTGCCGGTGGGAAGGAAAGATTTTGACAAGACATATTGCGATGGGATTAAGGCTCTGTATGCTCATAGGTGTTCTAGCGCTTTCAGGCATTTCTTAGAAGTAATAGACTATGATGGTAGTAGGCGTCTAGGTCTTCTAGTGATCCCGAAAGGAACGGAAGGAAAGGCTTGGAAAAGCCTTTCTATGGAGATAAAGCATACTTTGTCCATGCATATTTTGGCAAACACGGCTCCAATGTTGGCTTTACGTCTGGACAGAGCGGTAGACAAAGGGAAGGAGATTAGGGGTGTAAATTTAAACCGAAAAACCGGTAAACTGGTCCGAACCGGACCGGACTGGACCGGACCGGTTTTATCGGTTTTGAATCGGTCTGATCCGGAACCGGTTCTTATAATTCATAAACCGGTCCGGTTCCGGTTTTAGGATTTTTTGGACCGGACCGGACCAGACCGGTTGATAAAAAAATATAAAAAATAATATTTTATATATAAGTTTTATACAAAATTAAAATTATACAAACTATTTTTTATATATTAAATATATAAGTTTTATATATAATGTATAATTATATGTGAAATTTTTGTATATAATTATATATCATATATGAAATAATTTCATATTATAATTTATAAAATATAACATTAAATTTTAATTTTAAATATGAACATTTGTAATTTGTTTGATCATATACTATTAATATAATTATATATAAGATAATGTTATTATAAAATAAAAGTTTAATCTTAAAAATGAAAATATAATTGATCATGTATTATATAACTATACTAATATATAGTTTATCACTAATACTAATATATACTAATATATAGCTATACTAATATATAAATTTATAACTTGTACTAATAGTCTAATATAGACTCCCTCAAAAAAAAAAAAAGTAGTCTAATATAGACTATAGTTATAGTTATATTAATAGTCTAATATAGATTAATAAAAGTATAACATATTTTTTTAAAACAGTTTTTTTAAAACATATTTTTAATGACAAAATGTCAAACTTACATTTTAAAAAAATCGAAAAACCGGACCAGACCGGAAACCGGTAAAACCAGAAGTACCGGTTTAGGAGTATAACCGGTGTGTAATCGGTTTTGAAAAATACAAAATCGGTCATACCGGTTCGGTCCAAGATTTTGTCCAAAACCAGACTGAATCGGACCGGTTACACCCCTAAAGGAGATGGAGAGGCAAGTCAAAGTTTATGCAGAGGGCCACGATAGGTGGTGCAAGGAAAAGGGTGGCAGTGCCTGGTGGTACGGGTCACTCCTTGGCATTACAGCAAAACAAAAAGAACAAAAAGGGGTCTGTAGCAGGGGAGTGTACCGCTACTGTAGATAGGTATGGTTGACATGATGTATCAAAAAGAGTGGGTGGAGGTTCGTCCTATGTTTGCCTAGCAAAAAGTGAGGTGCAGGGGTCCTATTTGGTTTGAAAGGGTAACTTTTCATTGTGAAAGAGGAACTTGGATTACCGAGGAAGGCGATAGTATTTGTAAAGTGGATATGGGCCTGGGCCAAGGCCAACGTTATTTTGATAAAGGTAAAGCCAAGGTAGTAAATGGGTCGAATCCACTCAGCTTGGTAAATGAAAGGTCGAGATTCAAATCACTCACCCAGAATGAAATGGAGACTCAAACAGACTACTTTCTTCGAAAAGGGCTCCGCGTCCATGTCCATGTCTGGGCCTGTTGACTTGTTGATGATACACGGGCCATGGGAGCCACAAATCTCTGCGCCGGCAATACCTAGGATTGTTTCCGGTAGCACCTACACTGGAAACCTAGCGTTAGCACCATACGAGGGGGGAGGTCGAAATGGAAGGAGCACTGGTTTTATTTGAGTCTAACAAGGTTGGGGGGGAGGTACAATCGCTGCCAAAGATGGTGGTTAGGGAGGGGCAGGTCATCTATTGAGGTAAAAGAACCCATTCCTCTACTCTCTTTTCATCCTAATGAGTCAGATTGGGTAATTAAGAAATCTATGGAGATTAAGCATTGTGTGGGGATTACATGCGAGAGTTTTGAATATGAATTTATGACATTACTTACAGCCATAGAGGCTGGGTATGCACAATCCAAATCTGGTTCATTCCTTAATTCGACTAAGAAAAAGAGAAAGAGAACTCAAGAGGTTTACTTGGACAATCAATGATGATGGTGGGGAGAAGAGCTCTAACCGGGGGTGCCTCAAGGGGAGGGGTAAGATGGTTGCTTTATGAAGCTAAAAATAATATCATAGAATTTAAGGGGGTTGAATGAACATAATAAACGACTCCAAGTCAAAAACTTATTTCGCCAATAGAAGAGGGGCATTATTTGCTTACAGGAGACTAAGTTGGAGTTCATTACAAGAAAACTAGTCTGAAGTTTATTGTGAGGGCAACCTTTAGGGTGGTCTTACTTGCCATCTGAAGAAGCATCTGGTGGCATCCTAATTATGTTCAATAAAAGAGGGTCGTGGAAGGGGTAGAGGAACTTGTGGGTGATTTCATTATGGCTTGCTCTTTTATGAATTTAGAAGGCAATTTTCAATGGACATTTACTGGAGTTTATGACCCTAATATTGATTCGGAGAGAAGGTCATTGTGTGAAGAATTGGCGGGACTTCTTAATTGGTCGGAGTTACCAAGCTGCATAGGGGGTGACTGGAATCCTCTGAGGTCACTCCTACCATGAGGGAGTTTTTTTATTTTATCTAAGAACAAATGCTTATGGATATTCCATTGATTGGAGGTACATTTACTTGGTCCAACAACTAAGAACTCTCATATTGGTTGAGGATTGATAGGTTTTTGTTAGCTTCAGACTGGGAGTTTCATTTTCCAGATATAACTGAAAGAAGTGATCAAAGATGACCTTATGCGGGTTTTTCAAGATTTTCATACTAATGACATTTGAAAAAAGCCTTAATGCTACTTTCTTAGCACTCATTCCCAAAAAGATGGGGTTCGTGAATGTTAGAGACTATCACCCCATTAGCCCCTATGAATGAGGTTTACAAGATTATTTTTAAAGTGTTAGCGAATAGATTGAGTAAGGTGATAGAAAAATTAATTATGAAGCTGCAAAACTCATTTGTCAAAGATAGACATATCCAAGATTCGGTCTTAATTGCAAATGAAGTTTTGGATGGATGACTCAATTCTAGAGAACCCGAGTTGCTTTGCAAATTAGACATGGAGAAAGTCTATGATCACGTCAACTGGAAGTTCCTACTTCATTACTTGGAAGATGTGACTTTAGGGAGAAATGACAGAAATAGGTAGAGTTTTGCATCTCTACAGTTCGATTCTCTATCTTGGTGAATGACTCACTGGTGGGTTTCTTTGACTCCTCGCGTGGTTTGAGATAGGGGGACCCGTTCTCTTCTTTACTTTTTTTATTCGTCATTAAAGCTCTCAATAAGATGATTGTGGATCCTTGTAGAAGGTGGTTTTCTCTATGGTTTATTGGTGGAAAATGGTGTTTATGGCTCCATGAGGGTTCTACTTCTTTGTTTCAAAGCTGTCTCGAGTTTGAGAGTTTATCTTTTAAAGTCTAAATTGGTGCTGGTGGGGGTTGTTCCTGAAGTGGAGAATTTAGCCTCTCTTGGGATGTAAGGTATCATCTTTACCCCTGAAGTATCTTGGCTTATCATTAGGTGCTTCCTTTAAATCATAGAGGATTTGAAATGGCATGGTTGAAAAGGTGGAGTGCATATTGGCTTCTTGGAAAAGGTTGTATTTGTCTAAAGGTGGTAGGCTCATTTTGATTCAAAGTACTCTTTCTAACCTACCCACCTATTTTCTGTCCTTGCTCCCGCTCTCCACAAAGGTTGCCAACCATATTGAGAAGCTACAACGAGACTTCTTGTGGAATGGAGTGAGGGAAGAGTTCAAATTTCATTTGGTTAATTGGTTGCCCTCCAATTTCTGAGGGTGGATTGGGGATTTGTAACTTGATGAAATTCAACCAAACCTTATTTGGTAAATGATTATGGAGGTACCACCATGAAAGAGGGGCCCTATGGAAGCCCATTATAGATTCACAATTTGGGGAGGCTTGGGGAGGATGGTGCTTGAATGAGGTACGCGGCCCATATGCAGTGGGTTTGTGAAATACATTATGAGATATTGGGAGATCTTCTGAAGACAACTCTCGTGTTAAATTTTGGTATGACAAATGGTGTGGTGAACAAAGCCTCCAATGACACATTCCTTACCATTTTTGAGCTCGCACGGGAAAATGATGCAACGATAGCCGATCTCTTGGTCTTTTCTAGTGGTTCCCCTCAATGGAATGTAGATTTCATTACACAACCTAAGATTGGGTGTTGGAGTCTATTATAGAGTTCTATGTGGCATTGTATTCCATAAGTATGACAAGGCGTATCATAGATAAGATGAACTGGAGCCCCTCCAAGAAATGTAGATTCATTGTCAAATCATTTTACCAAGTTGTAACAAGCCCTAGAATGACCATGTTCCCATGGAAGAGTATATGGCAGGCGAAAGCTCCTTCAAAAGCAATTTTTTTTTTTTATAGGGATAATATCATTGGACAAGATCCCCATCACAAATAATTTTAGGAAACACTAGGTAATGGTGTTTTATGTGTAAGAGAATGATGAATCAATAGATCGTTTGCTTTTACATTGGTGGGATGATTTTTTCGTGAGAATTGGATTTTTATGGGTCATGCTTCTTAAATTGGTGGACTTCCTTGCAAGCTGGAGAGGCCTCCAAGGTAATTCACAAGTGGCAGCAATCTAGGAAATGTTCCTATATGGATGTGTTGGTGTATTTGGCATGGGAGAAATGATAGAAACTTAAAAAAAATGGATGAGTTTAAAGTTTTCCTTTTTAAATCATTGTTCTTATTTTTTTTTTTGGGGGGGGCAGGGGGAGGCATTGTTTGTAATGGGCTAAATATCCATGATATTCTCATTTCAATTGTAAAATCTAATTAGGTACTTGTTATGTATATTCTATGTGTACTTGGGATTTGCCTACTTCTATGAATAAAACTTCTTGATTACCTATAAAAAAAAAAAATTGTTTTCTTTTCTTCTCACCATTAAAGTTTTGTACTAGTGACAAAAATCAAACTTGTAAGCCACTCAAGGCGTGGTTGTGACCAGTGCCACACAAAAGAATTGTGAATATATCATCCGGTGGAACTTGATGTAAACCAATGTGTTTTTTTTATTGGATGGGGGAGATGGGTTTCTAGACTGAATTGCCTCAAATTCTCTTTTGTTCTTTGGTTCTTTCATTTTTCTTGTTTCCTGTTATTTCTTTTTATTTTGGCTTGTTCAATATAACATGCACAAAGATGCTTCAATTGCAACAGAAATTATGAATGCTTTGTAGAATACATGCAAAAATGTTAAATTTAATGCATTACATTAATGGCCTCGTTTGATTTTATAGACCATCTCATCTCATCTCATCTTATTTCATTTCAACATTAAAACAAATACCCTTCAAACACAAATACACTTCAATTTTAAATTTTTAACTTTTTCATCTAATTATTATAATTTTTTCAAAATTTCAAACAAAAAATAAAAAATAATTTAAATTTTGTAGATCTCAAAAAAAAAAATTATATTAAAAAATAATATTATAACAATATTATAACTTTATAATATTTTTATTTAATTTTTTTCCTCTCATTTTCCCAAATTCCATAAAACATTTTAATTCAAATCATTTAATTATTATTCACAACTATTTCGCTACTATTCAAAGATTTCTCATATCATATTATCTGTATAACTAAACACGAGGACTAAATATCTCATTTCTATTATTGTTTACAACTGTGCTAAAGTCTGCAATAGAATTTAAGTGATATTGGGAGGTTGATTTGGTTTTCTAGTGTATACATTATCGTGCCCAAAAATGCGATTAATGGATTATAGAAGGCTGAAGGGTGCAAGGAACATTAAGCCTGGTTTGGATAGAGAGATATTTTCATCTCATCTCAATATTTAAATATTACCAACATTTTTCAATTTTAATTTTTAACTTTTTCATCTAAACATTACTTAATTATTACAACTTTCCCAACTTCCAAACAAAATATAAAAAATAATTCAAAATTTTCAAATCTCAAAATAAAAATAATATTATAACAATATTCTAATTTTATTATATTTTTATTTAGCTTTTTCTCTGCTATTTTCTAAAACTCCATAAAACATTTTAATTCAAATTATTTTTAATTCATCTCATCTTAACTCAAATATTTCACTATTATTTATAAATCATTTCACCTCAATATTATAGACCGTATCCTCTCTTAATCTTTATTAAGAGATATGCAGTATATAGTCCTCCTATATTATCCAATATTGTCCGTATTCAAAGGTATCTAATATCCTCCTATAGAATCTAATCTCTACCCTTAGGGGTTGGCTCAACCGGTAAAGACTTTGGATTTGCGGTATGCTCCTTTCAAGTCTAATGTTCAAATTTCCTTAAGTGCAAATAATTTTTAGAAATCATCGGATTGAAGGTTTTTTCTTTAAATTATCCGATGTGTACTTGCAAAAAACTTCTTATCGAGGATTTGGTTCAATGAACAAACAATGTTAGTCAGAATTATTCTTAGGCACCGGATGTCAATTAAAAAAAGTATTTAAATTGAATTATCTTAAATTTTACATGAATATTTAATATTGAGAAATATTATTTTTCATTTGAAATCTTGTGATTGGTAATCATACATGTTATTATGTGTCAATTCGAAAGAGTTATCTGAATTTCTAAAATATAAATGACAACATCTTCATAATGCCTACAACTGCATGTGCAAACTATTTATCTAGCACTTTCAATTACATATGCCATAAATGGCTCCTGCATTGATTGTCGCTGGTCGTTTGAGAGCTTTGACTCTTACAACGTAGGTTCTAAATGTGTGAAAATGACCCTCAAAGGAAATGATAGTTGGCCCCCGTTTTACACTAATTCGTCCGAATTTTTTTAAAATTATTTCTATTTTTTTTTTTTTTAAATTCGGTTCGGTTTTTCTTAAATGAAAATTATTTCTCTAACTCATTTTCGTTTTTAAAAAAATTATATATATATATATAAAAAAAAAAAGAATTCGGTAAAATGGGGGGGCCGAGTTTCATGATCCTAAGCATAATTTATATCCTTGCTGATATAAATTAACCAAAGCTGATTTTAGTCCTCACAAGCACAGTGAAAACAGGCAATTTTCATCCATACTTCAAACATCAACAAGCAAGAATTTTGAGTTTGTCATTATCATGCAATTGTATCTGAATTCTATAGGTTTTAAAAGTATCCATATGTGAGCATAAGAAGCCAAGTCTCAAGTTTCATGTGGATGGAATTAGTTATAAGAATTTGGTAATTTAAGTTTAAAATAATTTAAAATGTCATGAAATAAATATTATATATATATTTAAAATTTTAAAATACGAGCATTTATACTTCTTTTTCTCTATATCTATTTTAATTTTGTTAATAATCAAAAGAATATCACGTTAAAAAAAATCCGCAATCATGTTGTGAAAAAAATAAAAATCAATAATTTTATCCCGTATTGCACAAGTGCATGACTAGTTTTAATAGTTTTGGAAATTAAATACAAAATTATTAATAATAAGCGGATTAAAAAGTGTACTTTTTTCTCTATATTTATTATGGGTAGCGCTAGTATGTTGTCTAATTTTGACCGCTGGACGTGTCTATTAGTATAAATTTTTTTTTTATATTTTTTATATTTTTTAATATATTTAAATATATTTAAAAAATAAAAAATAAATATACAAATACATTAATAATCTCTTCTTTAATTAATAAATAAAATAAATAAATATATAAACAATCAAAATAAGAAAATAAAATAAAGTAACATACTAACATTATTGATTTATTATTTTGGTGAATGAAAGAGTTAATAAAACCTTATCCAAGGCAATGGATTGAGGATGATGAACCGACAAACGTGTCCTGTGTGTTGGAAAATTTGTAGCCTGAGATGGAGAAAGGAGATGCAGACTCTGACCAATTAGATGTTAGCATCATGTCTGCTTTATTATTTCTAAAAAGGCATTCCCATTATTACTATTCTTTTGAATCTTTTCTACTTTTTACTTTTGACGATTTGGCAACAGATCGGATCCTCAAAAGTACTCAATATCAAAACAAATTCATTCATTTATTACCGGAAATGATGCTCACTACTCTTTGGATTATTTTTAACTAGTTTGATATATATTAGGTCTTGAATTTATATCTAAATATGAATTTACTTTACATTATTAGTATTGGCCGTCTAAAAATTTATTGACTTCAATAATAAAATTAAGGTCTATATTATGACTTAGAATCCGTTTAAATAAAAAGATAAAATGAATTGAGATGATTTATAAATAATAATAAAATTATTAATTAAAATTAAATAAGATAAAATAAAATGACAATGAGATGACTCAATATCCAAATGACCTTTAAAGTTCAATAATTGAAGTCGCTCATGTTTGACTCCCCACGAGAAGGGAATTACTGTAGTCATGCTCATATAGTCGAGACTCGAAATATTAAAATAAATAATAATAACAAATATTATAATACCCGCTACTTTAAAATATATTTGTCAAACCTATATTTATATATTAAAACAAAAACAAAAAAATCTATATTACGTACTTAATAAAATAATAATAAAAAATCCGGCAGGACATGGGAGCAGCGGTGAGAGTGCTCTACTCGGAATTGCATAGATTGTGGAAAGCCACAATATTATTACTGTTCAAGGAAATGACAAGAAATCTTAATCCATATACCGAGGGATAAGGATCCATTAGAGCATTTTCATTACATCTCCAGTAAAAATTTTTATAATTTAGTTAAAAAATATATTTCTTAAAATTTTACTTATTTTTTAAAATTTTTTTATATCTCATTCTCTATTCTATTAAAATAATATTTATCTATTCTTTTTTTTTATTATTTTTTTCTCTCACTTCTATTTACAAATTTAACTATTCAATATTTTTTTTTATGTTTTAAACTATTACTCTAGTAAATATTTTAAATAAAAATTTAAATTATTTTTAATATTTTTATTTTTTTTATTTTTGTAGTTATTTAAATTATTTTTAAAACTATAAAAAATATAAGAATGAGATAAAATATAGATGATTAAAAGAAGAATTAATTTAATTAAAATAAATAAAATATTGATAAAAGTGATTTAAAATTTTTAATTTTTTTTTTAAAATAAAAATTTAGAAGGAGATTTTGATAGCATTTCTTAAAATTTTCCACATATTATAAAAAAAAAAAAAAAAAGTTACGGTGAATAATGAAAATGCTCTGTTTCTCCAATTTTCAGATTTTGAAGAGCAGAATTCCGACAAGACATTGAAATCCACGTTGAATATAATGATGCCAACAATATGGGATAGTATAAGCTATTTCAGAGAGTCTCAGATAATGATTAATGTTGTTGAAAGATAATGATTTATATCAGCAAAAGCTGGACCTCAACTTTCCTTTTATTGATCTGACACGTCATTAGATATTGTAAAATTAGTCCAAGTGAATAATTGGAGTCATTCAATGTCAATCTACTAGCTATGAAAGCAACACCTATTTACTTCATGCCTGCATAGGTCTTAAATAATTTTGCCCATACAAAAACTTAAAAAAAAAAAATAACAACAAAAAAAAAGGCTTATAAATTATTATATAATTTCTACACGATTCAAATTATAAAATATTTTTTTATTTTATCACATTATTTTATAACTTTATTTGTATATAATTTCTACAGAAAGTTGTTGTGATTACTATATGTTGATGAATGAGTTTTATGGAGCAATATTGGTGGAATAATGTGGTTTTTTTTTTAATTTTTCTTTATTATATATATTTTTTAAAATTATTTCAATCTAAGGCTTATTGCTATTTGGATGAAGAAAAAAAATTAAAGAAGATAAAAATATGTGAATTACGAAGGAAATTTGGAATATTTTCCTCTCAACTTAATTGGATAACAAAAAGCAAAGAAAAAGAAAGCAAAATGCTTCCTTCTCAAGAATCATGAACCACTATCTGCAACTTATTCTCAGTATCATGACATGATGATGCCGCCACCGCCGAAGTTGGTGGTGGCACCGGCGGTGATCTTTGTCGTCGGGATTTGAACAAGCAAATCAGAGTGGAGGCCACAAACAAAGCGACACCTGTTATGCCGCACGCTACGCTAGCCACCAGCAGCACCTCCCTCACGTGGTCTTTCCCACGGGCAGAATGGCCTCCCCACCATGACGTGTCGTTGTTAGTGGAGTTGGAGTTCATGGCCTTCGGCATCGCCACGTCGGTGGAGGTCGACGACGGAGAAGAAGATCCGCCGAAGAACGACCTCATCTCCGGCGCCGACTCGTGTCCCGTCACTGCCGCAGAGCTCTGGTAGTCGAGTCCGTGGTACGACGGCCGCAATTCGTGGGAATCCAATTCTCCGATGAGCGCAATCAAGACCAACAGCGTGGAGATGGCGATCGCCTTCCGTATTCCTCTCAATGACACCATTTTCATTTTTCACCGCCTCACTCTCTCTTTCTCTCTCTCTCTCTCTCTGAATTCTATGCTCTGCTACGGAGAGTAGAAAAACAGAGTAGCTTATATAGAAGATAATAAACGATGTCGTTTCAGGTGTTGGGAGGTGCGCGAATGTCCGTTTTGTCCGAATACGGAAACGGCGTCACTCTGTCGGAGGCTCAGCTCTAGAAAAAAAGGTGAACTGCTCGACATTTTGTTCTGTGTCATTTAGCGGTGAAAGAAAAAAAAGTAGAATCATCCCATACACCACAAAAAAGAAAGCAAGCTCAATTCACATTTTTTCTGTTCGTGTGGTCACTTCACAAATTTGTTGCAAATAGAACTTTGGATACACGTGTTACCTAATTGTAGATAGATAAAACTTGGATGAAAAATAATTCAAAGTGAAAAAAAAAAAACATTTCATAAATTTTGATTTCTAAGATTTAGAGAAGGAAGAAGAAATAAAATATAAAATGAGTCACAATGCATGAATAAATGTAATGAAACTCTTTTTATGAATCTTTTCTACTTAAATATCTCAATCGATTAAGATTATTTTTACTAACAAATTACACTGAATATATCTTAAATATCTTAAATATTTTTATTATAGATCTCACACCTAGTTTTGGATTTGTTATTCTTATCATAATCTGAGAAATCTTTTAACTACAAAAAGATTACATATAAGTAAATCTATAAATTGATGTGGTTTGATGTAGTACGTTAGATTATAAAATTATTTGTATTGTAAGATAGATCAAAAAGATTATGTGAACCCATATCAGTTTGTGAGTTTATTTTTATATACTTTCTTTGTGTATGTAGCACTTTTCGTTGAATAATGATACCCTTACAACATATTTTTCAATACATATTTTACGAAGAATGTATTTTTGTAAAATGATCTTATTTTTATAAAATATTTTAAAAAAATATCCCTTATTTTAAAATATAATTATGAACTATTATAAAGAGTGATGTGTGTTTATCGTTTTTATTTAAGAGTGTGTATCATTTTTCCTGGGGGATTTGTGTGGAATACTGTGTAGTAGTTAGGGCTAGACTCTGACTCTAACGGAGTCGGAATACTCACCTCCGACCTCTAACACCAATCGGAGTTTTTGGAGTTGGAGTCAGGAAGTTAGAGGTCATTGCTACAATACCCACAAAAAAGAAGAAGAAAAATTCAATCCAAATGGCAAATGCAAATCTATTATTGCCAAAATCCATTAGAGACCCAATGGCGATAAAAGCCCTAAAGACATGAGGAATAAGACAGAGGTGAAGTGGAGAAGTGGAGATCAGATCCTACGAAGTAAAATGAAAATGATGTCTCGAAAAAGAACCTAACAAAATCACCCACAGAAGCAAAAGTCAAATCAATCAAATTGCAAAAATACCCACATCAAGAAATCATATGCACAAATCAAGCTACAGATAACTTGTAATGGGTCTGCTACTCTCTCACAAAATTAATGAAAAGAAAACAAGCAAGATACACAAGAAAAGAATCAAGAAATCAAGCTGCTCTCCCAGCTCTGCCGCGTCCATCTCCTGACGTTGATTAGATATTACAAATACCAAGATGTGAAGATGAGATGATTCTTTTCTACAGTTTCATGGCTCGTGGGGCTCTCCGCGAGCATCTCCACAAAACAAAAGCCCCACCTCTTCTATGGAAGCGGCGCCTCCAGATTTGCATCGATGTCGCCCATGAGCTGGAGTATCTTCATTGTGGTGCGAAAAACACGATCATACACCGTGATGTAAAGTCAACGAACATCTTGTTAGATGATGGAATGGTGTTACTCATGGAGGCGTTGGAGCTTGGAGGAGGAAGAAAGAAGAGAGGAAATGTGTATGTTAGGGTTTTGTTATGTGAAAGAGATGAATATATACCCTATTAAAAATGGCATTGTTTTAAGTTTTCTTAAAAAAAAATTGCAAAATCATGTTTCAACCACTAGGCCACTTGGCTATATGATGTTTATATTACAATATCTAATATATAAGGTATAAATAGTCAGAGTTTGGAGCCCATATGGGCTCCGACTCTGACTCCAACTCCAAAGTCTGAAAACTTCAACTCTGTTGGAGTCGTAGCCTTGTCGGAGTTCAAAAATTTTGCCCACCCCTAGCAGTAGTAGCCCAGTTTGAGAGCATGAAAAGTGGCTTTTGTGTGCATGTCATCCTTACGACGATTTATACAATTTTAGAGTCCTGTTTGGATGTTGAGATCAACGTATTTTATTTTATCTCATCTTAATATTTAAACACAACTTAAATATAAATATTTTTTAATTTCAAATTTTTAACTTAAAATTTTTTCATCTAATCATTACAACTTTTCCAAACTTACGAATAAAACATAAAAAATAATTCAACATTTTCAAATCCTAAAACAAAAAATTTATTAAAAAAATACATTATAACAAGAAAAGTGCTACATATACAAAGAGAGTACACAAAAATAAATCTATAAACTGATATGGTTTCGTTAAATCTACTTCATAATAAAAGTAATTTTACAATCTGACGTACTACATCAAACCATATCAATTTATGAGTTTATTTTTATGTAATCCCTTCGTGACTAAATTGTTTCTATTATTCAATTTTAAAGTTGTGTTTGCTTGTTGAACCAAACTCAACTTATCTCAACTCATTTTAAATCAATCATTGATGAGACTTATTACTTTTTTAACTTTTTCAAAAAAAAGTTAAACTCATTTCAACCTACTTTATATATTATAATAACCTATAAAGTTAAATTCATTTCAACCTAAAAAAGTTAAACTCATCTTAGTGCATGTTTGAGATTGTAATAGAAAATATAGTTTATAACTTTATGACTTATAACTTATAGTTTAAATAATAAGTTCTACTATTAAAATATTATTTACTGTTTGATAATAATATGTTTAAAGCACTTTTAAATATATTACCTTTGTTTGAAAACAAATTTAAAAAAGCTTTCTTAGGTAGAAATAATGATTATTTGATTTTTTTAAAAAATTATAACAATATTCTTTAAAGTTTAAAAATTGTAATTATTTGAAAGTTATATAAGTATTTTTGTCTATTAACAATTTTTTTAAAACTTAAATCACGTTCCTCATTATCCGAAAAAGCATATTTGAAGAAAAGCATCAAAATAATACTTTTCATCAAACATAATTTTTAACTTATTTAAAATTAAAAAATACTTTATTATATATTATCCAAACAACCTAATTTAAACACTTTTTAAAACTCCTAATCCAATTCTAAACAGACCCGATTTATAAAATATTAGTATTTATAATTCAACTCAATTAAACACGTCTCCTGAGACAAACCAGGATGTCTTCTCCAGGACTATACGAATCTCTCTCTCTAGCTTCGTGGTTAAGGCTCCTTAACCTTTAGGTAGGTCGGAACTAATTAGCAGGCCTAGAATTCAAAGGGAGGACCAAATAATTAGACGTTGTAATTCAGACCAAGAACCTAAGGCAAGTCTGCATGTGAAGAGAGAGAGAGAGAGAGAGAGCGCTTTAGAAGTACAAGGTCGGTTGATTCTGGACCAAACATTGAAGATAGAATTTTATAAGATTGATTTCAAGCAGTCCCCCCCAACCCCATAAATAGTCTGGCTTCCGATCTCCCTCCCCATTTCAAAACCCTGGCAAGCTTCAGAGGAAGGAACATTCAGCAGAAAGAGGTGGAGCTCGCTATCAGTTGGATGCATGTGCTTACCTTCCCAAGCAAGCATTTTTGTACCTCAACTTCCCCAACTGCAAGTCTAAATAGTTCGCTGGAATTATATTCAGAGCCTTTATCCAACCAAAATGGGCAGGTTAGTGTAGTACTTTTTAAATTATTTTGGTCCAAGCAATTTCGGACATTCTGGTAATAAACTACAAATAAGTACTTACTCCTTACTAGTCCTTATCTTTTGTCACTACCAGTAAAATCTTCTCTTTTTTTTCTTCTGAAACGGGCAAATCTTTATTAAATCCATGAATGATGAGGAAAGAAAACAGTACTCCTTTGGCCAAAGAAAGGAGAGAGAGAGAGAGAGTAGACATGGACATTCTGACCATGGCCAAGAACAGTAAGGATTATAATTTATGTCTAGGAGAAAACACCACGAGCTCCCAAACAAAGTCTGATTTTAGCCAGAGCTATCGACAGTCAATGAGAAATGACCAGTTCAGAGTTAATTACAATATGTGTAGTTTGGATTGTCAATCGAAATATTGAAATATGACCTTATTTTTAATATTATTATCGAGGTTTGAAAAAATTAAATTATTAATTATATTTTATATAAAAATTAAAAAAAATTATAATGATAAATTGGGATAGAAATCAAACATTACTAAATAACTGTAACTAGCAATGCAGCACTTATTCAAATAACAAAAGGAATGATATAATAAAGAAAAGCACCATTAATGTTCAAAAAACATGAAAAAATAGAACTTCTCCCTCCTTTGAGTTTGCAATTCTTCACTCCTGCTCCTGCACCTACCCTTTTTCAAACCCAATTCATATATGTGATTTGCATGGATGCTTCGACGACGGACCTGTCTGCTTAATTCTTGTTTAACATAGGTTGGCACTGGTACTAACTAATGAATGGATTGTGGACGCAGTATGCAGAATTCTCAGCACTCTGTTCCTTAATCTCACAGACACAAGATGGGTAATTACTCGGAGGGACACATTTGCCAATGCCTACGACGGCTGGCGACCGTGAGGCGTAATGCAGTGGTAACGATCAGCGGGGACCGACGAAAGACAGGTGAGCAATTTGTGGAGGACGTTTTGTGTCTGGCTTTTGGGCTGCTGGAACTTGGCATCGGCGCCGGAGACGTTGTTGCCATCTCTGCTTTGAACAGGTTTTCACTATATATAAAAAAAGTTAATACAACTGACGCTTACAATTTTAAAGCGTGCAATTTCTGTATATCTCTTTTAAAAATGATATATATGTTTTATGTTAGCTCCCAAATTTGCCATTTTTTTCGGAAAAAAAATGCGAAACTTACGCATCCGATTTTAAATCATTTCCCATTTTATATATTTGTCCACCGTCTCTTGCTTTCGGTCCTGGAATTCAGACAACTATGAAATTTTCATAAATTTCGTTTTTTTTCATAATGTTTAGATAGTACTTGAAATAACGAATCTTCTCGTTATAGGATGAATTATGAGATATTTTGATCATTGTATTTTTAAGAAAAATAAAACTATTTTGTACTAAAATTTATGCTAACAGAGCAAATCCTATTTTCCTTATATGAATGCCCTGTAACTAAGATTTTGGGACGTTTTGTTGAAATCCTACCTTTTCTTATTGTTCTTTTAATTTTAGTTAATTGGATTGTCATAGAGACAATTGCAAGAGAATCAATCAATGGTGATGAATTTGTCTTTGTTATAGTGATTTGTACTTGGAGTGGTTACTTGCCATTGCGTTTGTCGGAGGAATAGCTGCTCCTCTGAATTACCGATGGGTGAGCACCATTTCGTTGATATTGTTTATTTATTTATTATGTTTATTTCTATCTTTTCTCTTTACCATTTTAAAGAAACTAAAATGACCAAGTTGTGGTTTGGTTTGAGATCCCAAATAAGGGTGCTATCCACCCTATACGGCCAGGTAGCCACCCATCCCGCACCTCGTCCCCGCTTTGATAAGGCAATTAAAAAAAAAAGTGAGAACTGGATGCGGGTCGATTTGAGGAGAGTGAGTCCCACATGCTAAATAAATAGGGATCTACGGGTGTTTTTTAGTAGATTGGAGGGAGGAGATCCTAATGTAGTAGAGCCGTAGAGATGTGGAATGTCAATCTGTTAGTGGCGATAGATCTAGACTACCATGACCGAAAATGATGTTGGACATAAAAATAGGCAAGGTGATGGAAGGTAAGGAAAGAAGGAAAGAGAGATAGAAGAATAGTGAAGAGGAGGAGAAAAAGAGAGGGGGTAGGAGGGAGAAGCTAGCTCCTCGCCTTCTCCCTCCAAGTAGCGCACATTCTTGGGGGTTGTGTATATAGAGTGACAGGGAGAACTGAGGAGAAGAACAGCAGCTAGTAGAGCTATACAGAAATCAACGGGACTGACTGTTGCTGATGCGGACTGGCCGTCGGAGTCCGAAACTAGCATATAACCGGTTGGCCGGCGGTATAAAATTAAGGAACCTATATCGGCCAGTTCGGTTTCAGTTTGAACCGGCGTCGTTTTAATTATGACTTTTATTCAAAAAATTAGGTGAAACGGAAGGCACTGTTTTGACTCGGGATTAATAAACCCCCACCTTCTTCTTCTTCTTCCCACCAACAGCATAGCCCGCCACTCCCCCCCTCCTTCACAACGACACCGAAGGCAGATCGACGAACCGCACCGACTCATGCCGACACCAAGGCTGCCGATTTGGCCAGTTCTGAACCTCTCCAAAAGCTGTCGGTGCGGCATCGATTTTGGACCAAAACCGCACCAATGACGTCGGTTTGCAGCCCTAGCAGCCAGTACATCTAAAAGATTATTTTAAACTCAAAAGCGGTTTGTTACCACTAGGGGTGCTACCCGCTAGGCAAGGTGGAAATGACCACCCCGCCCTTGACCTTGTCTTAAGCTGCTGTCCATTTGCCACCACCGAACGGGCTGCCAAATTTTTCAATCCAACGCCCAGCCAAACCCCAAATATATAAATCCCACACAAATCCAATGCCAAATCTTCATATCCAAATCCCAAATGTAGATCAAACTTCAAATAGGTAAATCCAACTACTAATAAAAAAAACATATTTGCAGTGAAGACCATCTTTAAGATTATTTGCAATAATAAAACTCTTTCAACAAACGGTTCTTTCTTTTTTATTTGAGCAAAAAAAAGACATCTACTTTTTGCTTGGGTGAAAAAAATGCGTAATATAAGGGATATAAAATGGCTTCCTTCTCGGAAGAGTAGTAAGCCATTTTTCCCCTCATGCACACCATTTCTTTCTATGCACTAGTCATTTTCTATTAGAAAAGTTATACTCATTATCCTTACACCACACGCCACACATTATTTTTTTATTTATTATTTATTATTTTTTTCCTTACCAAATTTGTGGTGTATAGATTATGAGTAGAATAATTCCTTTAGTTTAGCAAGAATAAAATCAAATAAAAATAAAGTGTGGTGTGTGGCGTAGGGATGATGAGTAATAGGATTCTTTCCACTAACCTTTCTTTTCACCTTTTTCAAACAAACCAAGGGATGAGAACGTTTTTCCATAAAATATCTTCAGATGAAACAAATTTAGCCGAAAATATTTTCATCTTATAATATATTAGTCTTACTAGGAAAATAATTGCAGTTCATTTTAAGTTCCTGTCAGCCTGTCATTTAAGCGGTTGCCATATGAGTCTGCCTAAAAATGTGGCATATGAAAGTATGAGAATGAAAAGATATAGAATTAAAAGTAGCATTACTTGAAAGAAAGAGATAGTAAGAAATACTCTTTGCACCCTTAAACTACTGTGTGTTTTACATTGCGAACATCAAACTATTAAATCTGACATATTACAATCTCAAACTACCAAAAACTGACATTTAGCATTCATTTAATTCTAACCGTACGTGTCATTTTTTGTGATTTGAGAATGTTGAGTAATTATTAGGTAAGAGTAAGAACACGTAATACTAATCAATTCTATAATAGGATTTCATGTCATATAAAATTTTTATATTGATGATTAAATAAAAGTTTTAAATATATTGCATGTCTGTACAAGACATACCACATCATCTGAACTGCAGGATTACCTAAGAATTTTCGGCATATATATGTGTGCTTATGTATATTTCAACTAGCAGAGCTTCGATGAAGCAAGATCGGCAATGCTGCTTGTGCGGCCAGTTATACTGGTTACCGACGAGAGCTGTCAGAGCTGGTACTCAAACTTCCAAAATAATGACATAACTTCCCTGAGGTGGCATGTTTCTTTCACTTCTCCCTCCTCGGATTGCATGAAGACTTGGAATGGTATATGTTTTTTTTTGCGTTTTTATTTCCGTTGGACATGGTCTGGCCTTCGCAACTTCAATTTCACCCACTATTCTTACAATGTTTCAGTTCCCTCTTTCTAATGTCCCCCCAGTATTAACTACTGAAATTCTCAAGAAGCATTCTGTAACGTCTCTACCATTGAACTACCGCTGGGCAAGTGAGGGTGCAGTTGTGATTTGCTTCACTTCAGGTAGACATTCAATTTATCATCATCATCTATTTATTTATTTATATAATTTCTCTTCGGATTTCCATGTTAGTAGAAAAATTTATGAAGGAAGACTTTTCCAGGAAAGTCTCTAAGACAGCAGTGTATGAGAGTTGGTCAGGAATTGCAGCTTCCTGTTTTGCATGATTTGCTTTTTGAAAAGAAAAAATTTATTTCTAAGCCTGGTTATTGGCACATCCAATGCAGTAGTGATGTGGAAGCATTCTATCAGCAAACGTAAAAAAGTATTGGTGCTCTAACTTTTTTAAACTATAATGGATCCTATAGCAAGTGCTGTGTTTAAGTAGTATATATCTTTCAAGAATTACTTTCACAAGAGTCATTTGTAGATGGTTTTCTTGACTAATTTGGCCTACCCTTATTGTTTTGGAATTGGGAACAAGTGACAAAAGCTGTACTTAAAGCTGGTATCTGATGAGTTATTAGTCGAACAAATAAAGAAATCTGCACAACGTCATGAACTGTGAATCACTAGAACCTTGGATACACCACTTACAAGTTGGTGTGTAAACACACTACTTTGAGACCCAAAAAATTAGAAAATTTTAGAACATATTACTGTTTTGTGTTAGCTGATGTGGTAGGCTTCAATGCCTATGGTGGGGCTTGTAAATAGATTTTTTCTTGTCAAAATAGTTTGGAGAGGATAGTAGCCACCGCCAGCTTGGAAGTTTGAGAGATTGGAAGGACAACATCAGTTATTGAATGTTTATGGTAGTAGGGTCTGGAAGAAAAAAAACTTGAATGGAATGTACACACTTCCTGCTCTGCATAAATTCTATGGCTGAGGCTATTTTACTTCAGGATCACCTCAACGCAATACCTAGTGAAGTTTTCTGAGAATATGCATTCTATATAATCTTCAATGTGAATAAAAGTGGGAGGTTATGGATTTTAGTAGTTTTTGTATTTGATGGTTCTGTAATGTACAGGAACCTGTGGGAGGCCAAAGGGAGTCACCTTAACCCATGCTGCCTTGATCGTACAATCCTTGGCAAAACTCGCCATTGTTGGTTACGATGAGGATGATGTACGGTTTTCCTCAGGATCATGTGAACGTATTCGTTTTGTATTAATAAAAGATGATTAGTTTTTGGCTGTTGCAGCAATGAGTTTAATACAATTTCTAGATTATAAGGAAAAAAAATACAAAATCTAGCAGGGTCAACCATTTTTACATCTAAATTGATTTGTATGTCATATTCATCTCATACAGAATGACTTTCAAATTGCTGTTGTTTGGGGATTTGCAGGTTTATTTGCACACGGTGCCACTGTGCCACATTGGTGGTCTCTCATCAGCCATGGCCATGCTAATGGTTGGAGGTTGCCATGTCATAATACCTAAGTTTGAGCCTAAATCAGCACTCGCAGCCATAGAGCAATACAGAGTAACTTCTCTAATCACCGTCCCTGCAATGATGGCTGATTTTCTTTCTTTAATTAGGTAAATGACACTCTACAATATAATTTAGGGACATTTCTGGGACCAAGTTCTCCGCGCGGGTTTTTTGTTATATATTACATGTTAGTCTCCAATTTCAATTAGTTCAATACTACATTGGTTTATGAGTATATGATTTTATCAAGACAAATGTTTATGCGACCTGTATACAAATAACATCATGTGTTAGCTTTGATTAGCAAATTATTTTGAAAATGTTCAAATTTATGAGCCAAATGTTGTATTTGAGTTATTCACATTCAATATGTAGCAAAATTTGTTTTTTTTTCTCCTAAGGTCAAAGTATCTTGGTACCCAACTTGGTACATGAGGATCTAAACGTGCTTCTTTGGTCAATATTTCATATGGAACATTTGGTCATTGTTGAGCACAATTCACAATAGAGTCAAGACTTTACATGTGTCCCAAACAAATTTGATAAACAGAACGTGTAGTATGAAGTAGCGGAAGGAGTATGTCAGGACATGTTAAAGAATGCTTGAGATCATTTGGTATGACATATGGAGCCAAGTCTAGATGCTTAGAGTTGAAGATTTCTCTCATGGAAGACAGATAGGGTCAGATGGAGTTGTAGTTGCTTGGAGGTCTGGAGGTGATGATATGTGGAGTATAACTGAATCAGGCAGATAAGCACAAGTGAAGCCTTGAACAAAATTATTTCCAACTACGGTATTAATACAAATGTTGCAGTTGCTTACATACAAAGTGCAGTCCAAACAGGTGATGTTTTTAAGACAAACTCGTGGTCTCACAAAAATCCTTGGATGTGTCATTGCAGACTCGGTTAGGAAAAACTTCCATACCAAAGATTTTGACTTCTCTAAGGACTCTAATTGCTTCTCAATCCATTTAAAGTGACTCTAGGAGCATAATTCAATGAGTTTATAACCAGTATGTGTGCCATGAGTTTTTATTTTCATTTATTTTTTAGTTTTCTCCTAGAGGTTGGTTAAACCACACCATATATATTGCAATTAGGCACCAATGTTTCAGGAATATGAAGCTCATATAGAAGAATTAACTTGAGGTTTTGAAACTATTGTGGTAAGAGGAAAAAGCTTTGGCCATTGATCTTGTGATGATTACTTTTAAATTATTATTCTTCCGAATATGTTAATGAAAAATATTCATCGCTCTAGATGTGAAGTATTAGTCGTTGGCAATCTTCAATATGTATTGCTCAGTCAATTTTGCTACTTATGAGTACTTGAGACAAACAATCTCCCAACTATTTGGACAACCATCAAGCCCCTTGTTTCACTACTTTTCCTTCCTATCTCCTCCAATCTTTTTAATGGATAGTCCTGTCTCCTTCTAGATCATCTATATAATGTTCTCGTTCAAATTTTCAGTTCATTCAGAAAATTTAATACTCCTGCCATGTCATAATTTTTTTCATGCCGTATGCTAGTTCTCTTAATCACGTTGGATGGATTTCCAGGCAGAAGGAAAATTGGAAAGGGAAGGATACTGTGAAGAAGATATTAAATGGAGGTGGAAGCTTGTCAATTGAGCTTATCAAGGATGCCACCTTATTCTTCCCAAGAGCTAAGCTTCTCACAGCTTATGGTTAGTATCTCTTATACCCCTTTGTTCATCGATAATTTTGATATGATAAATTCTACTGGAAAGTTATTTAGATCTTAGCATAGATCTTAGCATGTGGCTTCTAATCGCCAATCTCAATTTCAGCCATATACTTGAGGGAGAAAGAATGAAGAGCTTTTAAAATGAAAACTTTTCCTTGGTAAACAAATATTTGACTTCAACAATGATTTTATCTTCACTCTTAATGTTTTCTGTACTTAACTCTTGTACCCACAATGACTAGGCAGGGTACTTTTAATACTTACTATCAGTTTATGATTAAGCTCAAAATGACCTTTGGGCAAGATGCATGGCACCTTCACTGCCATAAGTATGGTTGGTGGATCAGATCAGGATTCGAGTCCACGTAGATGTATGCACAAATATCCAATAAAAAAATACTAAGCTTTAGCATGTAAAGTTGGTAAAGGAAAAGCCTATTGTAAACATGTCCTTGGCTCGTAATCCATCCTGTTAACTAGCTGATGGAGCCATGTTCAAGTTAAGTTGCCATGTGCAGTAAGTTTCCAACACCAGATCAGCTTGGGCTTCTGAACATTTCTGCATGATGCTCTATGGATTAATGAAAATTCCATATGAGAATGTCACAATTAACACTTCTATCCTTGCCGATGTGCTGGGTCAATTTCTTGTGTGAACAAGTGAATAGAAATAAAAGTCAAATCATAAGTATTTTTTATTCTAACTGATGTGGCATGCTCCCACATCGGTGGTGTATTTGGTATTTTAATAAGGGAGATTGCAAATAGATTTGTTTCATATAAAACCTAAAGCTAAACAAGGTCAATAATGTTTTATCAACTTGACTTCAACCTAGCTGAGTTAGATCTTCTTCAGCTGTCTGCCTATGTCAATTGCAAAGTGTCAGCACTTTGGTCAACTTGTCTTATCTAGATACCTTTAGAACATAAGCTAGCTCTTAATTGCATGAATGTAAGATAACTATTTCAGTTGGTTATCGACTTTGTGGACATTTCTGTGCTTTCTACCCCAAAACCTTTTGTTTTTTGTTTTTGCAATATGTAATGTTGTTATTCAAAATTTTGAAGGAATGTCAGAGACATGCTCTTCGCTGACCTTCATGACCCTTCATGATCCAAGAATGGAAACATCCAGCCAGCACGTTAAGACTATTGCTGATACGAAACATACATCCGTTTACCAAACACAAGGTGTTTGTGTTGGCGAGCCTGCACCCCATGTTGAATTAAAGATATGTACAGATGACTCTTCTCACGTTGGAAGAATTTTAACTAGAGGTCCACATGTAATGCTTGGCTACTGGGGTCAAATTCCAGCAGTGGCATCTGATTCTGCTAACGAAATCTGGCTTGACACTGGTGACATTGGGTCTATCGACAAGAATGGTAATTTATGGCTAACTGGACGTGCAAATGGTAAAATTAAGAGTGGAGGGGAGAACATTTACCCCGAAGAGGTATTAGTTAAATTAATGAGTTCTGGTACTTATAAGTCGGTGTACAAACAGACTACTTACTGTAGGACCCATTACAGTTATAAGAAATGCCAAAACACTAATACTAACTAATGCAGTAAGATTCTACACCAATGGTGTGTTTGGTGTGTCAATGAGCGGACTTTCAAATATATTTTCTCTCACCCTTACTCTACTGAAATGTTGAGTAATTTAAAAATAAAGCTAACATATTGCATTTCCCATTCCTATGGAATGGTGATCAGAGAAGCAGAAAATGGGTCATAACATTCACTAGGGCTTATGTTTCTTTAAAATTTTCAAACTGTAATTGATATGTGGCCACTAAAAGTATGGGTGTTTGGTTTTGACTAGGTGGAGGCAATCCTGTTACAACATCCTGGGATAATTGGCATTGTCATTGTTGGGATTCCGGATGCTAGACTGACAGAGATGGCTATTGCTTGTATTCGGTTGACAGAAAATTGGCTTTGGTCTGATACAAGCTTTATACACTCGGCAGAAAATGGAGGGCCAGTCTTATCCACCGAAATTCTTCTACGTTATTGTAGAGAAAAGAATATAACTGGGTATGTATCCAACAGAGGTATTGGTTTTTATATGCTGTATTATTAAGATGGATTTTTTATTTAGTGTTTCCTTTTGTTTTTTTCCAAAGGTTCAAGATACCCAAGATGTTCATTTTATGGGAGAAACCGTTTCCACTCACAACAACTGGGAAAATAAAAAGAGACCAAGTTCGAAGAGAAGTTAGGTCTCATCTGCAGTCATTGCATAGCAATTTATGACCATTTGGCCTCATTTGATTGTTTAGAGCACCACATCCAGATGCTTAGGTGAGGATCTACCCATGTTCTTCTTGGCCAATAGCTCATATATGTGGAAGAAGCAAGCCTTAGTCTGGGACAGCAAGTGTGGATGTTTTGAAGAGTTGTTTTGGTTATTGTACCAAAACAAAATTTATTTTTTATATTACTATATGATTACCATTCAAATTATATGATAATGCAATTTAAATGAGATATATATGCCTACAGAAATGGTAAACATATGATGAAAGACTCATTGGATAATGTTTTGGTCAAGATAATTAAAACATGTATTGTATTAACACATACAAACTATTTCCAAACTGTTTGATTTACTGGATGGATACTTATTGTTACAGAAAGATAAACTACATAAATAAAAGATACATCATAAACTCTATATAAGAGAATTGCTGAACGTAGGGGGATTGTCTGCCATTTGGGGTGCTACCCCAGTTAAGAGTCACAAAAGGCTGTGACTTGAAGATTACTCGATGAATGAAGAGACCATAGCTTACGGAACCTTTCAAGTATCGCTTGATTTTGCTGAAGGTCAATGTAAGGAAGTGGGTTTATGCATGTGCTGGCAAGCTGATTGATAGTATAAGGCTGTCTCAAATCTTCTACATGTTCTGTATGGAAGAGCACCAACAACACCGCTGAACTCAGCTGAATCAGCGCGCCAGTCACCATCAGATTTAGACAACTTGAGCCTTGAAGAACATGAAGACTTGCAAAGTTTATCAACCAACATTTGAGTATTATGAAGATCTATGAAGCGTTCAGGTTATGCCAAAAAAGAAATTGAGAGGGCCTGTATCTTTAATGAGATACTCCAAAGATAGTTAAGTGATAAGATAGATTAAATAACCAAGGAATGTGTGCCTGTGTAATGATTTTGCCATCGACATAAATGAGTATAAATATATGAATGTTATGACTATGAAACAAAAGTAACGAAGAGTCAACAATGGATGTTATAGAATCGATATTTAGCAGAGAAGAAAAGTGGCGATTGAACCAAGCTCCTTAGAGCTTGTTTTGAGACATAATCTGGATGTTCAGTATCTCAAGATGCCTAAGGTTGTTTTATGGACACCACTTCCATCAATGAACCATGTAAAAAGGCATTGGATACATCCAATTGCCCGAGCCATGAGAAGTATGTATGCAACCAAATTAACAATATACGAACTGTGGATGGTTTAATGCCAAGTTGAACGTCTCTGATCTATTTGACAATTTTGATCAAACCCCTTTGCACTAATCTTGCCTTGAAATGATCCACCAAGCCATCTGCTTTCTATATTAGCCAAGATACTGGTCTGTTTTTTATTGCATTATTGAGAGAGGATGTGGATAGAGGAACTGTGGCGTTAGAGGGGTCGGAGTTAGAAAGAGTTTTCTATATATCACAATTTATTGAGCTCACAATAGATACTGCTACCCAAGGTTCCACCAGATAAAATATAGTGGTCCATCTTTCATTCTGTTAGGATTGTTAGCACTGTCAGAATATTTTTTATTCTTCTTTGTACGTTGAAGTCTATATATAATACATACTGTGTATACACAAAGAGGCATCTCTGATTAATACAATTGATTCTTTCTCCCATTACTCTGTTTTCCATCTTCACCTTGCGTTCCTCTGTGCCACTCTCAATACAATTTATACTTTTTTATTTTTCCAAGACATATCTCAACTTAAAAAATAGTAGATTAAGTCGAGAAATGGTCATAATCATTATTTGATGAGTATGACAGTAAGCATGAGAAGGAAGTACAAATATATATATATATATATATATATATATATATATATATATTTCGAGTATTTGTATACTACTTAAGAATGTATACCGACTGGTTTTTTGGGGCATAAGACATTCTCTCAGTATTTGGTTGACTTTCAAATCTACAACCCGACATGGGTTTTTCTGGACGAATGGTTTAACTTATGTTTGCTGAGAAAGCCAAAACAAACTCATAGGTCGGTCTGACAATTAGTCCAGATATATATATATATATATATATATATACAAATATATATATATATATATATATATATATATATATATATATTTCGAGTATTTGTATACTACTTAAGAATGTATACCGACTGGTTTTTTGGGGCATAAGACATTCTCTCAGTATTTGGTTGACTTTCAAATCTACAACCCGACATGGGTTTTTCTGGACGAATGGTTTAACTTATGTTTGCTGAGAAAGCCAAAACAAACTCATAGGTCGGTCTGACAATTAGTCCAGATATATATATATATATATATATATATATATATATATATATATATATATATGAGTAATGATATGCACACAATAATTTTCAAATACATGATATAAAATGAGGGTATTTTTGGAAAGTGGTGTTACTTTTATATAATATTTACAATAATATCCCTCATTTTAAAACATGATTGTCAAATATGTTGTGAAAAATATTGTGTGTTTATCATTTTTCTATTTACAAACCGTTGTCCTCAGCAACTGGTTTGAGTAGAATAACTCGATCACAAGATATTACAGTTAAAGCTAACTTGCGCCCACAATAATAAAGGTAAAAACATGGTCGCCATAATCGAATATTTATTTTGACATGAAATTAGTATGTTTCATCTATTCATCTCTTTGCATTAATTTAGCCAAATATATATATATATATATATATATATATATATATATATATATATATGATAGCAATCAATATTTTTATTAGGGTATGCAAAAATAAGTGACATATATAACATTTTCATTAAAAAATTAAAGAAGTAAATTTGTAATGTTAGTAGGGCTCGTATGATAAAACTCTATTGATGCCTGGATGTTCCAAATTTCTTCAATGGGAACAGATCTGTTGAATGAAGAATACAAGAACTAAATTGATGCAGAAACATAACGATAAAACACTAGTGATCATGACTGTTATATAAACAACTATTATTCTTGTGGGGGCTGGACAAGTGCTGTCAAAGATTCATAAATAAAAATCTTGGGGTGTAATTAATAGAGCAATCCCACAAGAATTAATTAAAATCTCCCCCTGCATAGTACATGAGTTGAAATTGTATAATGCTTGGCCCACAACCTTTAACTAAAAACTCTTTAGTTGCTTAATTTATTTTCAGTAAAGTTCTTTAAAAAGAAAAAATGATTTCCCATCATAAGTTCCCATGATGAAATGATAATTCTATTCAACATTCATTGACTTGCATTTGATTTTTATTTCAATCCCCCCAATTCAAGCCATCTTGATCTGAACAATAATTTGTCAATTTCTTTCTTTTTTGAGAAGAAACAATTTAATTCATAAGGATAACATCAACACTTACCATAATAAAACCATTTCATTACACATTAGCATCTAGTAAGACTCTAGACTGAATAAAATATGTACATTGAGACCACCATTGAACTATGCCATCTACCAAACGAGCATACCTCGCAAGTAGATGAGCTGCTTCATTGCCTTGTCTCCCAACATGAAGTACATTAGATTCCTAAAAAAATAAAAGAATTCTTTGGATCTCAAATATTATGTTCCCTTGCTATAGTTTGGTTCCTTTGTTGTAATAGCTTCAATTACAGACAAAAAAAAATCTCCTTCCAATAATAATCTAGAGAAACCCAAATGCAAGATTATTTGTAAACCCCTCAAAGCAGCCAAAGCCTCAATGTCATCCACATCAAACAGCCCAAATTCTTTTTGACACAAAGCAAATAAAACACCCCTTTACCATTCCTTTAAATAGCCCCCAAACCCCCATAATTAGAAGAATTGAACAAAGCATCATCAAAATTAAGCTTAACTGTACCTTGCACTGGAGGTTTCCAAGAAAGGATTATATCCTTATGTATAATCAACTGATGCAATTTAATAGTAGTGTACCCCTCAACAAATGCCAAATAATTATCAACCACTTCATACAACATACAATTAGAATTTTGAAATAACTTCATATTCCTATATTTTTGCAAACACCCCAATAGAAGGTAATAAAACGTGAAATTGAAGTTAAGTTAGATTGCATCAAAATCCTAACCAAATCATAATAATTACCCACAGTTTCCATAAAAGGTAATATAAAAGGACATTGTACAACCAACAATCACTTCCGGGCAACCCTAAAAAATATGATAACAATCTCCCACTCCCACTGAGTAAAGAGAACAAACCACATTAGAAAATAGAAACAAATCCTTTTTTCAGTAAATTTAGTTTTGTACAAAGACTATTCTTACAAGCTCGCCACCCAAAGTTCTTAACTTTATTCGAAAGATTTAAATTCCAAAATTGGCGCCAAAAGGATGAAAAACCTTGAAGTACAGAATTACACGCACCAGTAGTAGAATCAAATAATGCTATAGTAAGATGATATCCAAACTTTACTGAATATAAACCATTTTTAGTGCTTGACCATACAAACTTATCATCCCAACCCCTTGACAATAAAGGAAGCTGAATAATAGCATTAGCAACTTATAGGAGGGAATATAGATTGAATCAATTCCACTTCCCAAGAATTACTAGGCTGAAGCATAAGCATGTTAACTTTCGTATCATCATGAATGATATAATTAGGTAGAAGAGACTTAGGTAACCAAAAAATTGAGAGCCATTTATCTTGAGTTATCTGAACATCATCACCCTTCCCTATCCTTCTAATACCCCCAACTCGCATAAGAGATTTAGTAGCACAAATACTCCTCCATACATATGAGGGCTTACTACCCAAATGTGAATGAAAAAAATCTGTGGTAGGGAAGTACTTAGCTTAATAGATCCTAGACAACAATGAATTAGGATTTTGAATCAACCGACAATCTTGATTCGCTAACCAAGCCAAATTAAACAGCTCAAGGTTCTTAAAACCCATACCACCTCACATCTTTGAATAACATATCTTTGACCAATTAAGCCAATATGTCTTCTGCTCAGATTGACGTTGTCTCCACCAGAATTTAGCAAACAATCATTCTAAATCTTTGCAAAAAGATTTTGGTAATAAAAAATAGCTCATCTCTATGTGGTCCTGTCCTTTATCACAAAATCAGAATTTAGCAAACAATCATTCTAAATCTTTGCAAAAAGATTTTGGTAATAAAAAATAGCTCATCTCTATGTGGTCTTGTCCTTTATCACAAAATCAGAGCCATCAAACTGAATGGTGAGTGGGAAATCAGATGTTAATTTGCTAATAGATAACAGATCTTTCTTAATGTCAGGAAGCACAAGGACATCCTTTAGAATGAGTTTAGAATGGCCTATGCTAACATGTGCTTGTCCTACATGAGTAATAGGTAGAACTTCCCCACTCCCAACCATGACACCTTCAGAACCATGATAAGGTGTTATAGAATGGAGATTACTTGCAGTGTTGGTCATGTGATATGTTACACCAGTATTTGGATGCCAAGCTGTTTCTTAAGGTTCATCTAGCTTAATAGCTGCAAAGTTTCGAGGAATATTGCTAGCTATATAGGAGTGATTGAAATGATTAAAATACTTGATAGTTGTGTGATTTCTCTTGTTACAAATTTGACAAATAATAGGTTCATCTTTTGGTGCAGAAGGAGTAGAAGATTGGACAGAGTTGGAGGATTGACCACAAGGTTGAGAGTTGGAAGATTTAGAGCCATAGTTGTTATCTTGAACAAAACAACGACCCTTTGAATTAAAAGATGCAGAGTTACCTTTCTTGTTTTTGTTTCGCTTCTACCCATAAAAGACTATAGGTGAAGGTGCTGGTGCATCCAATTTGTATCTCTCCGTGTAGCTTTCTAGTAATGTAACAATTTCATAGTAGGGAGGAGTGGGGGGTCGAAGCATGGTGGTAGTAAAGACTTCATAGTCCTTGCCAAGGCCATTGAGAAGCTACCAGGACTTCTTGTGATCTAGAACAGGCTTCCCAATGGCAACCAATTCATCACAAATAGTTTTGAACTTTCTCAGGTACACACTGAGTGTATCAATTCCATGATTCAAAAAGGTCAGCCTTTGTTGAAGGGCAAGGCTACGATCTAAAGAGATACGTGCAAAAGCATGCACCAGTGCATGCCACACTTCAGCAGCAGTGGTAAGCCCAACTACAATGCCATGAACAAGGTGGCTCTGTAAGCCATCCCTTGACCAAGTGGTATGTTTTGCACCATTTTAAAAAGGCTGGGTTTTGCTAGGGCTCAGAGTCACCAGCAATAATGAATTGAGGTGGTTGTTGAGTTTCCACAGTCACAAATCCTTGAAGGTCATAGCTTTCAAGAATATTGATCATCTGTGTCTTCCAAAGAAGGAAGTTTGTGGAGGAAAGTTTCAGTGACACAAAATTAGCTATTTTTTGTGACACTACATAAAGGTAGTCATTGGTGGAGAGGGTAGAGGATGAGGTACTAGAGTTGGAAGATATGTTTAATTAGCTGCAGAAAGAAGGTCTCTCTATCTTTCTAGCAACTCTATTACCATGAAGAATTTAAGTGAAAAACCTATCTCACGAAATGAATGGATAGGGGCATTTCCATTCAATATATATATATATATATATATATATATATATATATATACATATATTGTTACATGGTATATCTTTCCTTACAAAAATTGATACAAGAATCACTAAACTAATGGTAGCTACCAAAAATAATGCAACTACTTTAAACATGTGCAACCAAACTTTCTACAAATCATCTACTGGTGAGGAGAAATATGTTGCAGAATCTCATCCTTGATTGTTGCTGATTCTTCAGTTGAGTTATGATTACATGATTCACAAGCTGGTATTATAGGAGCATTGCTGCCATCCAGCTATGTAATTTATAAAAGTTATTTTGATCTAAAAATCTTGCCCCACAACTTTTAATAATGTTTATTTTAGGCAAACCTGTCTTGTTTTGACAGAATAAAATGGAGATGCAAACTGTAATTTCAGGGAACACAGTTGAATCTTGTGCTTCTTCTGTTCATTTTTGGTTCATTTAATTTATTGAATAAATAAATGTTTTATATTAATATGACTATGACTCCAAATTACCAACCTCAATCTCCTCACACACATGTGGGCATTGATTGTGACCCTTAGATTGTCTTGTATGTTTAAACAGGCATTCACATGAGTTTAAGGTGAACGGAGTTTAAGGCATTCCAAAGAGCAATTTATTAAATAATTCACTCAGAAAAGTTTGGTTTGCAGAAGAATATTAAATATAAAGACATAATCAACATAACAGGTAGAGTTGGACATAACATGATGAAATACAAATATAATTACCACTGTACTTGATGATAAGAGTAGATGAATATGGATGTCATCAAATAAATAAACTAATGAATCTCTCACTCCTAAGAACTAAATCAAATGACACCATCTATGTTTATAATAATAATAAAATGTTGAATCTCATTTCCTAGTTATAATTCAAGTTAGCCATATACTTATGATTTAATACACAAGAATTATTTGGCAATGTTACTTTAAGAATTATAGTGACTTATCAAAAAATCATTGCCAGGGCAAGGAGCTGAGCTTTGTCTTATGTGGGCAGATTGCAATTAGTGAGTATTATTGTGGTTGCCATCCAAACAAGCAGAGGATTGACCTTTAAGAATTATAGCGGGGGATGACTCGATAAAATATCAAATAAGAAAAATCTTAACTCTCCAATTGGAGGAATAAGTGCATTGAAGAAAGAAAACACCATAATAGCTATTTCATTGTCCACCATATACTACTTACAATAATATAGTCTGCACAATAATTCAAAATACTATACAACTATTACAAATACTTCAATTTAACTCATAGTTTCCCTGCACTTCTTCAGAATGGGTGTTATCTTGCCAATAGGAAGAATTTTGATCATTTCTTTTCTTTTACTGTGGAATACAAGAAGTGAAAAGAATATTAAAGTACATTCTTGAATCAGAAGAAAATTTTAAATAAAAAAGAAGCACAAAAAGCACTTACTTGTCTTGGGCAATTATCTAAATATTCTAAAAATAAGCATTATTTTGGAATTTGTTGCTGCATGCACATGGGATCTTGAACTTCCTATGAACTAGTTTTGAACTGGATGATAGGTATTTCACATTCATCTATGATTTCACACAGTTGAAGTAATGAAAATTTATTTTTGAAAGTTTTATTTTAGAATTGCTTGTCAGGATATTTGAAAAAGAGATAGTAAAGAGAGGTTCCTATTGTTGATATCATACATAAAACTTTAATGCCGAGCAATAGAGTTAGAATGTTGAAATTCATAGAACTGGAATGATGAAGTCGAGAAGTGGAGTATATAAAGAGATGCATTGCATTGTATATATATATACAATTAATAAACTTATCACGCAGTGTTTATCATATGCCATTTTAAAAACAAATAATAATAAGAAAAAGAAAGTTGTTACAGCCCAAAAGAAAAAAAAAAATGCACCATCAGTAAATAGAGAAAAATGAGATGGTAATTGTTGACTATCTAATGAAGTTTTTTGGACTTCAATTATTCTTGTAATTTTGTGAAAAACATTTATTACAATCTATGATTTTTTAATTTATATATATAATTGTAATTATTCTGATTAACAGAAAATTTTATTTATAAATTAATGTTATTACTGGCATGTAAAATTAAAAAACTCAAAATTAAATATTTTTTACGAAGATCAAACAAGAAATAACTTGACTCTTCAATTGGAGAAATAAGTGCATTGAATAAAGAAAACACATTGATAACTATTTCATTATCCACCATATACTACATATAATAATATAGTGTGTAAAATATTTCAAAATACTCTACAACTATTACAAGTACTTTAGCACAACTCATGTTCTTCCTGCACTTCTTCAGAACAGACGTCATCTTGCTAGTGGGAAGAATCTTGATCATTTCTTTTCTTCTTCTATAGAATACAAGAAGTGAAAAGAACCTTAAAGTACATTATTGAATTAGAAGAAAATGTTAAACATAAAAGAAGTAAAAAAGGAACTTACTTGTCTTGGAAAATTATCCAAATGTTCCAAAAAAGAAGCATTATTTTGGAATATGTTGCCGCATACACATGGGATCTTGAATTTCCTATGAACTAATTTTGAATGGGATGACAGGTATATCGCTTTCATGTATGATTTCGTGCAGTTGAAGCAATGAAAATTTATTTTTGAAAGCTTTATTTTAGAATTGTTTTTGAGGATATTTGAAAAAGAGATAATAAAGAGAGGTTCCTGTTGCTGATATCATACATAAAACTTTACCACCAAGCGATACAGTTAGAATATTGAAGTTCACAGATCAACTAGAATGATGAAGTCGAGAAGTAGAGTACATGGAGAGATGCATTGCATTGTATATATATATATATAAATACAACTAGTAAACTTATCACGCGGTGTTTATCACATGCCATTTAAAAAAAAACTAATAATAAGAAAAAAAAATAGTTTTCATAGTCTTAAAGAAAAAAAATGCACCATTAGTAAATAGAGAAAAATGAGATGGTAATTGTTGAGTATTGAACTATCTAACAAGGTATTTTGGACTTCAATTATTCTTGTAATTTTATAAAAAACATTCATTACAATCTATGATTTTTTAATATATATATAATTGTAATTATTTTGATTGACGAAATTTTTTTTATTTATAAATTAATATTATTACTGGCATGTAAAATTAAAAAAACTCAAAATTAGAGATTTTTATATTCTTTATGAAGATCAAATAAGAAAAATCTTGGCTCTCCAATTTGAGGAATAAGTACATTGAAGAAAGAAAATGCTTTAATAACTATTTCATTATCCACCATATACTAGTTACAATAATATAATCTGTAAAATATTTCAAAATATTCTATAGCTATTACAAATACTTCAATTCAACTCATGGTTTTCCTGCACTTCCTCAGAATGGACGTCATCTTGCTGGTAGGAAGAATCTCGATCATTTCTTTTCTTTTCCTATGGAATACAAGAAGTGAACAGAACATTACAGTAAATTATTGAATCAGAAGAAAATTTTAAACATAAAAGAAGCAAAAAATGAATTTACTTGTCTTAGACAATTATCCAAATGTTTCAAAAAAGAAGCAATATTTTGTTGCCACATGCACATGTGATCTTGAACTTCCTATGAACTAGTTTTGAATGGGATGCCATGTATTTTACTTTCATGTATGATTTCATGCAGTTGAAGCAATGAAAATTCATTTTTGAAAGTTTTCTTTTAGAATTATTTTTGAGGATATTTGAAAAAGAGATAGTAAAGAGAGATTCCTGTTGCTGTTATCATATATAAAACTTTAGCACCGAGCGATAGAGTTAGAATATTGAAGTTCACAAAACTGGAATGATGAAGTTGAGAAGTGGAGTATATGCAGAGATGCATTGCATTAGATATATATATATATATATATATATATATATATATATATATATATATATATATATATATATATATATATATATACACAATTAATAAACTTAACACGCGGTGTTTATAACATGCCATTTTAAAAATAACTAATAATAAGAATAAAAAATTAGTTTTCATAATCGGAAAGAAAAAAATGCACAATCAGTAAATTGAGAAAAATGAGATGGTAATCGTTGAGTATCAAACTATCTAACGAGGCATTTTGGATTTCAATTATTCTTATAATTTTGTGAAAAACATTCATTACAATCTATGATTTTTTTAATATATATATAATTGTAATTATTTTGATTGACGATTAATTTTATTTATAAGTTAATATTACTACTAGCACGTAAAATTAAAAAAACTAGAAATTAGAGATTTTTATACTCTTTATGAAGATCAAATAAGAAAAATCTTAACTCCAATTTGAAGAATAAGTGCATTGAAGAAAGAAAATGCCTTAATAACTATTTCATTATCCACCATATACTACTTACAATAATATAGTTTGTAAAATATCTCAAAATACTCTACAACTATTACAACTATTTCAATCCAACTCATGGTTTTTCTGCACTTCTTCAGAATGGGCGTCATCTTGCCGGTGAGAAGAATTTTGATAATTTCTTTTCTTCTCCTATAGAATATAAGAAGTGAACAGAACATTAAAGTGCATTATTGAATCAGAAGAAAATTTTAAACACAACAGAAGCAAAAAATGAATTTACTTGTCTTGGGCAATTATCCAAATGTTTTAAAAAAGAATCATTATTTTAGAATCTGTTGCCGCATGCACATGAGATTTTGAAACTTTTATGAACTAGTTTTGAATGCGATGATGGGTATTTTGCTTTCATATATGATTTTGCGTAGTTGAAATAATGAAAATTCATTTTTGAAAGTTTTATTTTAGAATTGCTTGTCAGGATATTTGAAAAAGAGATTGTAAATAAAGGTTTATGTTGTTGTTATCATACATAAAACTTTAGCGCCAAGCGATAGAGTTGGATTGTTGAAATTCATAGAACTGGAATGATGAAGTCGAGAAGCAGAGTATATGGAGAGATGGATTGCATTGCATATATATAAATATATGTATATATAAATACAATTCGTAAACTTATCATGTGGTGTTTATCACGTCATTTTAAAAACAACTAATAATAAGAAAAAAATAGTTTTCATAGCCCGAAAGAAAAAAATACATCAATAGTAAATAGAAAAAAATGAGATGGTAATTATTGAGTATCGAACTATCTAATGAGGTATTTTAGATTTCAATTATTCATGTAATTTTGTGAAAACAGTCATTACAATCTATGATTTTTTAATAAATATATATAATTGTAATTATTTTGATTGACAGAAAATTTTATTTGCATGTTAATGTTACTACTAGTATGTAAAATTAGAAAACTCAAAATTAGAGATTTTTATACTCTTTATAAAGATCAAACAAGAAAAATTTTGGCTCTTCAATTGGAGGAATAAGTGCATTGAAGAAAAAAAACGCCTTAATAATTATTTCATTATCCACCATATACTACTTACAATAATATAGTCTATAAAATATTTCAAAATACTCTATAACTATTACAAGTACTTCAATTCAACTTATGATTTTCCTGCACTTATTCAAAATGGGCGTCATCTTGCCAGTGGGAAGAATTTTGATCATTTCTTCTCTTCTCCTATGGAATACAAGAAGTGAAAAGAACATTAAAATACATTCTTGAGTCAAAAGAAAATTTTAATACAAAAAAAAGCAGAAAAGGAACTTACTTGTCTTGGACAATTATCCAAATGTTCCAAAAAGAAAGTATTGTTTTAGAATCTGTTGTCGCATGCACATGGAATCTTCAACTTCTAATGAACTAGTTTTGAATGGAATGACAGATATTTCGATTTCATATATGATTTCGCGCAGTGAAAGTAATGAAAATTCATTTTTGAAAGTTTTATTTTAGAATTGCTTTTGAGTATATTTAAAAAACAGATAGTAAAGAGAAGTTTCTGTTATTGATATCATACATAAAACTTTAGCTCCGAGCAATAGAGTTGGAATGTTCAAGTTCACAAAACGCATTGCATATATATATATAAATACAACTAGTAAACTTATCACGAGGTGTTTATCATATGCCATTTTAAAAACAACTAATAATAAGAAAAAAAAATAGTTTTCATAACCCAAAAAAAATGCACTATCAGTAAATGGAGAAAAATGAGATGATAATTATTGAGTATCGAACTATCTAACGAGGTATTTTAGATTTCAATTATTCTTGTAATTTTATGAAAGACATTCATTACAATTTGTGATTTTTTAATATATATATAATTGTAATTATTTTGATTGATGAAAAATTTTATTTGCAAGTTAATGTTACTACCGCATGTAAAATTAAAAAACTCAAAATTAGAGATTTTTATACTCTTTATGAAGATCAAGCAAGAAAAATCTTGGCTCTCCAATTGCAGGAGTAAGTGCATTGTAGAAGAAAAACGCCTTAATAACTATTTTATTATCCACCATATACTACTTACAATAATATAGTCTATAAAATATTTTAAAATACTCTACAGCTATTACAAATATTTCAATCAAACTCATGGTTTTCCTACACTTCTTCAGAATGGGCGTCATCAAGCCGGTGGGAAGAATTTTGATCATTTCTTTTCTTCTCTTATGAAATACAAGAAGTGAAAAAAACATTAAAGTACATTCTTGAATCAGAAGAAAATTTTAAACACTAAAGAAGCACAAAAAGGAACTTACTTGTTTTGGACAATTATCCAAATGTTTAAAAAATAAGCATTATTTTGAAATTTGTTGCCTCATGCGCATGAGATCTTGAACCTCATATGAATTAGTTTTGAATGGGATAACAGGTATTTTGCTTTCATGTATGATTTCGTGCAGTTGAAGTAGTGAAAATTCATTTATGGAAAGTTTTATTTTAGAATTACTTTTAAAGATATTTGAAAAAGAGATAATAAAGAGAGATTCCTGTTGTTGATATCATACATAAAACTTTAGCATCGAGCGATAAAGTTGGATTGTTGAAATTTACAGAACTGAAATGATGAAGTTGAGAAGTGGAGTATATGGAGAGATGCATTGCATTGCGCGCGCGCGCACACACACACACACACACATATATATATATATATATATATAAATATATATATATTTATACAACTAGTAAACTTATCACTCGGTATTTATCACATATCATTTAAAAAAAAATAGTTGTCATAGCCCGAAAGAAAAAAATGCTCTATCTGTAAATAGAGAAAAATGAGATGGTAATTGTTGAGTATCGAACTATCTAACAAAGTTTTTTGGACTTCAATTATTCTTGTAATTTTATGAAAAACATTCATTACAATCTATGATTTTTTAATATATGTATATAATCGTAATTATTTTAATTGACAGAAAATTTTATTTACAAGTTAATGTTACTATTGGCATGTAAAATTAAAAAACTCAAAATTAGAGATTTTTTTACTCTTTATGATGATCAAATAAGAAAAATATTGACTTTCCAATTGGAGGAATAAGTGCATTGAAGAAAGAAAATGCCTTAATAACTATTTCATTATCCACCATATGCTACTTACAATAATATAGTCCGTAAAATATTTCAAAATACTCTATAGCTATTACAAGCACTTCAATACAACTCATGTTTTTCTTGCATTTCTTCAGAATGGGCATCATCTTGCCAGTGGGAAGAATCTTGATCATTTATTTTTTTCTCTTGTGGAATACAAGAATTGAAAAGAACACTATCTGTAATAAAGAAAAATGAGATGGTAATTGTTGAGTATCGAACTATTTAACGGAATTTTTTGGATTTCAATTATTTTTGTAATTTTGTGAAAAAAATTCATTACAATTTAGGATTTTTTAATATATATATATAATTGTAATTATTTTGATTGACATAAAATTTCATTTGCAAGTTAATTTTATTACTAGCATGTAAAATTAAAAAAATCAAAATTAGAGATTTTTATATTCTTCTTTTATGATCTTTACATGCAAGATCATTTATTGTAATTTCTGATTTCTTGCAAGGTCCTCACAAAGTAACAACCTTTAAATCCAAAGGAATGATTTAAAAAAGAAAAAAGAAAAGCTGACATTTTGTGGCCTAATAAGAATAAGATGTGCACTTCGTAACAAATCCAATTTCAAACATCTAGAGTTTTTGTCTTACGGAAGAGATTTTTTTCAAGATGACTTGAATGTTGATTTGTTTGTAGGGATGAGTGTTGATCCCCTTGGTTTAGTGTTGTCCTAATTCTACCGGTTGAACCAACAAGATTGGTTGACTGAATCTGATTCCCGACCACTGATCCTTATAGAAAAATTGGGTAAAACAAACTTAAGTTTGTTAATTTTGATTCGGTCGATCCATTGGACATAGTATAAGCCGGTAATGCTTGCACAATTGCTTTTATTAATTCATCTCTTACTGCTTGTGAAAGCAATTGTTCTTTCTAATCTTGTAATTTGTTCAAAACCTTATCTTTTAAATCTTTAAAAGTATTACATTTTGATAATATAATGAAAGAGGGAAGACCCAAACATAGATCATGAGATTGTAAAGAATGCACATACCAAATGGTCGTAATCGCATCAACTTTCTTAACTTTAGTGTTAGGACTTATCAGAAATTCAGATTTATTCATATTTATTTGCTGCCCCGAAACCAACCTATACACTTTTAATAACTGTTTCAAATTTTCATTTTGGAATCGAGTAGCTAAGCAAAATAATAAACTATCATTTGTAAAAGATAAATGAATAACAGTAGGAGTTCTAGGACAAAAGTGAAAAAAATGTATTTATCAATACCCATTTCACTTAGTACATGACCATAAATAAATAACATTGGATTTTAATTGGGTTAGGTGAAATCCAAATTTATTTATATTTGACCTTATTAAATATGTCATTTAATTTATGTGAATGTTATGTTCTATATACTTACTTGAAAATACAATAACTCATATATTGATCAACTAAAAGTTGTTAATAGAATATAAGTATTTTTTTCACAATTTTGTCACCAAACAATAAAAATAACCTCAAATCCATTAGTTTAAATTTGAATAATCTGTTAAAAAGTGACAGAGAAACAGGTCAATGAAGTTGTAACATTTATTTATTCTCTTTTCAATATGTCTGGCAATCGAATTCTATTGTCGTATAAAGAAGAAGTATGAATTGAGAACTTGTAGATAAGTGAATCATTAAAGGTCAAGAAAATATTATTGGTAATGAAATAACATTTGAGATTGAGAAACAGATTAATAATTTATAAAGTACATGAAGTGGATGGAAATTGTTAGATTTCATCGATTTGTTAATTATTTTGTTAAATAATTAAATTGAAAGTAAGACGATCATATCCTTTGTAAATGTATTTGGTGAGATTTATAACAACCTTAATTGTAGAACAAATCTTTAAATTGATGTGACAATTAAATATGAAAAAAAGATATGGATTATATGGTACAACCTAATAGTTATCTAAATTTTTTTCCTCTAATTTTGGAAGTTACTCCAATATTAGAACGTCTATATAATGGAAAACCATCAGTCCCAATAGTTGTATTAGATGCAAATTCTTTAGGATATGAATCTTGCAAATACCATTTTTCTTCAAACATATATTAGTTGGATTCAGTATTCTACAAGGACCATGCATGACATATTTAACACCAGTATTATATAAATGTAAATTTTTTGTCTTATTAGGTATTTCTGCGAAATCAATTTTCATCAAAAGATTAAAGAGTATAAATTTTTCAATATTTTTGTCATATAATTAAGAAATAAGCACGTGGGAGACCCATTTTCTAATGCTCAATTGCATAGATATATGTTGCAACTTTATAAAAAATTTATCGTTTGAACAAGTCAACTTTAGATATTCTAATATTGTCCGAAATGTGCGTGCAAGTATATACGAAACAAACAGAGTGAGACAAAATATTATACGTACAATGTACATATCTAAGAAGCAAATACTAAATACAGTTTGTTCGGGGGTTTATTTATATTCTCGGTCGCTCTCGCTTACGGAACTGCCCTATACCTTTACTTTCTCAACTTATCCAAAACCTGAAAAAGCTAAACTGAAAACTGAATTGACAGTCAAAAGAATAAGGTAGGCTTTCCTGCTTGCAGTACATCTTTTATAATTCAATGGTTGTCTCGGGATTTTTGAATATTTTTTTACTGTTAATTTTCTTGAAAAAACTATCATAGAAAAGCCAATCCTACCGTTCTATGGTCTTTTGGGTGTTCATCTTCTTCATTAGTAAATCTGCATGTTGTAAATTCTCTATCTCTTTCTCTCTCTAGCATGTATTTTTCTTTTACAAGCCTATAGGATGGAGTGGTTAATGGTTTAAGTTAGATGCTAGTTCATTTTGAAATTTGAATTTTCGGTTGGGTATGGTTTCTGAGAAAATGTGGGACAACAACAGTGGTAGAGAGTAGACTTTTGATATCAAAGCATGCAATAGAACCTGTGTTATTTTATTTTTCTCAAATTTCTGAGTGACCAAAGAGACCTTGTGTTATTTGGCTCATGAGTACAAGAAATTTAAGTACCTGGTAAAGTGTATTATCTGAACGTAGGAATAAAAAAAATTAAATACAAAACAAACAATTTGATTTTGAGAAATAAAATTATACTGTCATTGGTTGCAAGTATTTGAGAATGTTAGTAATATAAAAAATCTTTGTTATTATTGGATGTTACCGCTTGAAGTTGATCCCATTAATGTATCTGATTTTTTTTTTAATTATTTCTTCTAGTAACACATCATTTAGTGTCGCCTTAAAAAGTTTGATCAACAATTAAAGCAAAGGAATTATTACTCTGAAAATAATATGAATATTTGCTTAAAAAGTAAGATGTATTAGTTTTTATGTTCAACATGTATGGTAGTATATGATAACAAATCAAACAATATATAATTCATATTATATAGAAATTGTGAATGTAAGAAATTGTGTGAAACAAATCATTTACCATGTGCATAATGAAATTGCAACAGGAAGAAGAAGATTAATGATAAATACACTTGTTGGTTTTTATGATAGAGAGAGACCTACATTATAAATATGTATGAGGACATATATAAACATATGATAGATAACTAATAAGAATATTACTGTTAATGAAAAATACTATTATAAGAATCAACTTTTATCCGGGCTTCAAGAATTAGTGTGGGAGATGACTCGATAAAAGATCAAATAAAAAAAAAATCTTGACTCTCCAAATTGGAGGAAAACTGCATTGAAGAAAGAAAACGTCTTAATAACTATTTCATTGTCTACCATATACTAACAATAATATTGTTAGCAAAATATTTCAAAATACTCTACAACAATTACAAGTATTTCAATCCAACTCATGGTTTTTCTGCACTTATTCAGAATGGGCGTCATTTTGTCAGTGGGAAGAATCTTGAATATTTCTTTTCTTCTCCAGTGGAATACAAGAAGTTAAAAGAACATTAAAGAACATTCATGAATCAACAGAAAATTTTAAACACAAAAGAAGCACGAAAGGAATTGTCTTGGGCAATTATTCAAATGTTCCAAAAAATAAGCATTATTTTAGAATCTGTTGCCGCATGCATATGAGATCTTAAACTTCCTATGAACTCTGTTTGAATGGGATGACAGGTATTTCACTTCATGTATGATTTCGTGTAGTTGAAACAATGAAAATTCATTTTTGAAATTTTTTTTCTAAAATTGCTTTTAAGGATATTTGAAGAAGAGATAGTAAATAGGAGTTCTTGTTGTTGATATCATATAGAAAACTTTGGCGCCGAGCAATAGAGTTAGAATATTGAAGTTCACAGAACTGGAACGATGAAGTTGAGAAGTGGAGTTTATGGGAGATGCATTGCAGATATATATACACAACTAGTAAACTTATCCAGCGGTGATTATCACACGTTATTTTAAAAACAAATAATAATAAGAAAAAAAATGCACATTCAGTAAATAAAGAAAAATGAGATGATAATTATTGAGTATTGAACTATCTAATGAGATTTTTTGGACTTCGATTATTCTTGTAATTTTGTGAAAATAATTCGTTACAATCTAGGATATTTTTAGTATATATATATAATTGTAATTATTTTGATTGATAAAATTTTATTTGTAAATTAATGTTACGACTGACATGTAAAATTAAAAAACACAAAATTAGAAATTTTTACTCTTCTTTTATGATTAATAACATGTAAGATCATTTATTATAATTCTTGATTTCTTGCAAGATTCTCACAAAACAACAACCTTTAAGTCCAAAAAGAATGATTTAAAAGAGAAAAAAAAAGAGCTAACATTTTGCAGCCAAAAAGGAATAAGATGTGCACTTCGTAACAAATCTAATATCAAACATCTAAAGTTTTTATTTTCGAAAAAGATTTTTTTCAAGATGACTAGATTGTTAATTTGTCTGTAGGGATGAGTTTTGATCCCCTTTAATGTTGTCCTAATTATGTTGGTTGAACCAAAAAGATTGGTTGATGGAATCCGATCACCAACCAGTACTCCATTTAGCAAAATTTGGCAGAACAAACTTAAGTTTGTCAATTTTGATTTGGCCGATCCTTTGGACATAGTATAAGTCGGTAATGCCTGCATAACTGCCTTTATTAATTCTTTTTTTTTGGCTTGTGAAAGCAATTGTTCCTTCCAACTTTGTAATTTGTTCCAAACCTTATTTTTTAAATCCTTAAAAGTATTACATTTCGACCGTCCAATAAAAGAGGGAATTCCCAAATATAGATTATGAGATTGTAAATAATGCACATACCATATGGTCATAATTGCATCAACTTCCTCAATGTTTGTGTTAGGATTTATCAGAAGTTCAGATTTGTCTATATTTATCTATTGCCCCGAAGCCAACTCATACACTTGTAATAACTATTTCAAATTTTCATTTTGAGAATGAGTAGCTTGGTAAAATAATAAATTGTCATCTACAAAAGATAAATGAATAACATCGAGAGTTCTAGGAGAAAAGTAAAAAAAATGTATTTGTCAATGTACATTTCACTTAGCACATGATCATAAAACAATAACATTGGATCTTAATTGGGTTAGGTGATATTCAAATTTATTTATATTTGATCTTATTAAAAATGTCATTTAATTTATGTGAATGTTATGTTCTATGTATTGACTTGAAAATAAAATAACTCATATATTGATCAAGTGAAAGTTGTTAATAAATATTTTCACCATTTTGAAACCAAACAATAAAACTAACCTTAAATCTATTACTTTAAATTCATAAAATTTGTTAAAAAGTAACAAAGAAATAGGTCAATGATGTTGTAACATTTATCTCTCATCTCTCCAATATGTCTAGCAATCGAATTTTGTTGTTGTATGAAGCGGGGGTATGAATTGAGAACTTGAAGATAAGTGGACCATTAGAGGTCAAGACATTATTATTGGTAATGAAATAACATTTGAGATTGGGAAACACATTAATAATTTTTAAAGTACATGAAGTTGATGGAAATTGTTGGTTTTCCTCGATTTGTTGATTATCTTATTCGTTAATTAAATTGAAAGTAAGACGATCATGTCTTTTGTAAATGTATTTGTAGAGATATATAACAACCTTAATTGTAAAACAAAACTCTACATTGATGTGACAATTGAATTTGGAAACCAGATATGGATTATATGGTACAATCCAAAGATTATCTAATTTTTTTTTTTTAATTTTGACAGTTACTCCGTCATCAGAACGTCTATATAATGGAAAACCATCAGTCCCAACAGTTGTGTTAGATGCAAATTCTTTGGGATATTAATTATTGCAAGTATCATTTTTCTTCATACATACATTGGTTGGATTCAGTATTCTACAAGGACATTGCATCACATGTTTAACAACAATATTATATAAATGTAAATTTTTTATCTTATTAGGTATTTCTGCTGAAATAATTTCATCAAAGGATTAAGGAGCATAAATTTTTCAATATTTTTATAGTATAATTAAGAAATGAGTATGTGGGATGCCATTTTTCTTATGCTTAATTGCATAGACATGTGCTGGAACTTTATAAAAATTTCTCATTTGGACAAGTCATCTTTTAGATCTTCTAATTTTTCCCTAAAGATGTGTAAGTTTATATATACATGAAACAAATAGAGTGAGACAAAATATTATGCATACAAGGTACATATCCCAGAAGTAAATATTAAATACAGTTTGTTCAAGGGTTGATTTATATTGTCAGTCGCGCTCGCTTATGAAGCTGCCCTACACCTCTACTTTTTTGACTTATCCAAAGCCTTAGAAAGCAAAACTAAATTGACAGTCAAAAGAATCAAGCAGACTTTCCTGCCTGTAGCACACATTCTATAATTCAACGGTCGTCTCGGGATTTTTGAACACTTCTTGACTGTTAATTTTCTTGAAAAAACTCTATCATCAAAAAGCCAATCCTACCGTCCTATGGTCTTCTGGGTGTTCATCTTCTTTACTAGTAAGTCTGCGTGTTGTAAATTCTCTCTACCATGTGTTTTTTCCAAGCCTATAGGAAGGAGTGGTTAATGGTTTGAGCTAGTGATGTGGTCTCAAATGTGCTTCCAAGTATAGAAGTGTCAAGTTGTATCAAGGATAAATCCAGGATCGTATTCCATAGGGATAAATGATTTTCAAAGCATTTGTGAAGGCTTATAGTAAAAATATGGTGATGTAAAATGCTATGTAAAATTCTTTTTGGATTTTTATGTTTATTAAAACATATTGGAAAGATAAAAAGTAGTTTGTACACAGTAAATGGTTTGATTTCTAAAAATGGAATGGTTCCAAAGATGTTACAATTTAATTTTAGTTTTATCAAGACAAAACAAAATTACTAATCAGTAGCTAAAATTGACAAGTTAATAGAATTAATTTGACAAACACTTGGTTACGGTTTAAGACATCATTTCACCATTTATAAGGTTTTCTGGGCATTACTCTCTTCTAACTAACCCAATCAAGGTGTTAGTAAAACATAATGTGAGAAATATACGCTCAAAGTAAATATGCGAGTACTTAAAACAAATATCCTCACTATGCATCCACCAAAATTACTATAACACGCAGCTGATGGAATCCTTGATTAATTCAAGGTTCTGATGTGCCTTGTGTCTACAACAAAGCAAGAACAAGAGCAAGAGATTTCATCATACTTCCCTCTTTAGAATTCAATTTCAGACAAAGTACGGCATGCAATCGAAACTACAGAAAATTTAGCAAGCAATGAAGAACAATAGAACGTTTTAACGCAACCCAGGCTTTTGAATTAACTGAATATCACCATTATAACTCAAAATTACACCCAAATGAAAAACCCTAGAACCCCACGAAAAAGGCCATCTCCTCGGTAAAAATACACAACAGCGTAAAAATTAACTAACTCCCTTGGTTTGAATCTCTCACACCTTTATGCCCAAATCCTCTGCCATTCTTCTCTCTCATCACCACGGATTTCCTCTCCTCCATGTACGTAATTGATTCTCCCCCTTTAATTCCTCTGCTTGCCTTCGGTTCGAACAGACGTGTTCCCCATTTCTTTTCCTTTACTAAGATTACTTATGGGCCTCACTCCTGTAATGGGCCATGGCTCATATAAGTTGTAATTAAACACTACTCCAATAGTTGATAGAAATCACATTCAGACCATGTACACGTCAGTTAAGTGCTTCTGATAGGAGAACATGAAGTTTATATCTACTTAAGGTGTAAATGGTCATTTCACAAGCCAGGAAGAGCTAATGCACATTGCTTGATTAATACTCTTATTTTAATAAATAAAGTTCACTTAACCCGCTATATTAAAAGTAATAAAAACAACATAATTATCCATTTATCAGCTAGATTTTTAGTTCATTTTAGAGTTCGAGCTTCTGGGTGGGTATGGTTGCTGAGAAAATGTGGGACAACAACAGTGGCAAAAAGTAGACTTTTGATATCAAAGCATGCAATAGAACCTACATGGATTGCTTTATTTTTCTCAAATTTCTGAGTGACCAAAGAGACCTTATGTCATTTGGCTCATGGTTACAAGAAATTTAGGTACTCAGTAGAGTATAGAATAAGAAATTTTGATTTATAACTGTTTCTGAATGTTTTCATAATGAGAATCTTCTTATTGTTTTTCAAATATAGGCAGTTTTACAAGTCTGGTATGGAATATCATCCACGATTGAGCTTTTCATAATTATATATATTTATATATTATGTAGATTTCAAGGGTTATGGATGCTGGGGAGGCTGAAAGTTGTGATGGGCCGGTGCAGCTTGCTGATAATTTTCGAGAAAGTGAGAAATCGGGTGATGAACTTCCTTAGGATTTGGAGTCATATTTGCAAGATATTAATGATCGGTTGACTATTTCGAGGATGGTGAGTGACTCTGTCACAAGAGTATGGTCACTACAGTTAAACAAGAAGCAGATCAAAAAATTGCTCAGAAGGAATTGGAGGTGGCTCAATTAAAGGATATTCTACGTCTTCACCACATGGGTGTGAATGAAGATGAATCCTTAGGGTCTCCATTGACATGCCATGAGGTAAAAGACTCGTGTCATTACAGGATGTCTTATAACTTCAAAGAAACTTTTGTAGAGAATGAGAGAATCTTAGTAAGTCTTATGTGTCTGAAAGATTGACTGATGTGAATATAATTTTTGAAAGCCTCCAAACTACAATAGATAATGTCTGCAAACAGGCGGAAGGTATGCTTCAGTTGTCTAATGCATCACTCTATGCATGGAAGCAAGAGCAACAGTTTCAATCAGAAATTGAAGATATGGTAATTAAGAATTGCATTGAGAGTCTTCAGGTGAAGTTTGAAGGAAGACTTTGGGATCAAAATGCTCGACTTTTTGGTAATGAAAGTTTGAGTTGGCTTGAAAAGTTTCGAGATATTTCAAGTTTACGGCATGAATTGGATGCCATTTCTAAATCACTGAATGTTACTTAAATTGGGCTAACTTCTCTTGGGTCCTTTGAGATTGATGAGGAATGGAGTAACGATAAAATATATGACCATTTCCTTCGCCAAGTTTTAAGCATTCGTGTTTAATCATCTACTTTGATCTGGGAAGGAAATGAAAACATGAAGATTCAAATGCTAATATCCCAGAAAATTCAGATCTTGCCTAATTAAAGCAAATGTCACAAGTTGAATTGATTGCTGAGATGACCAATATGAGGAGAAATTATGAGTCTAAAGTTCAAGGGATGACAATTTAGTTCAAGGGATGACTGAAAAAAACTCTCTCCTCAAGCGGGAATTATTAAGGTTTGGGGAAAGGGGATCTTCTTTGCCGCTGAAGAAAGATAAGGAGTTTGATATGCTGAAGAAGAAAATTCCCCATTTCATTTCAAGATTAGATGACATTCTTGTGGAAAATGAGACACAATATGCATTAAATGAAAATGCTGAAAATCTTTGCAGTTTGAAGGACAGACTGGAATCCCTTCTTTTACAAAATCATCAGCTTAGAGGTTTGCTTTCAGATAAGAAAAAGGAAGTCAAGTGCCTCTCATCACAAGTTTCTGATGCTGAAGATCAAATTCCAAAGCAGCATCTTATTGAGGAAAATTTTCTATGTGCCATAGAAGATGCACATTTTAAAAAATCGGTCAGTGAGGATGTATATAAATGTGTTCTTAGGGAGTTGATGTGGGAGGTTAAATTTATCGCTGAAGAATCAGATTTACAATGTAATACCTTGCAAGAAATATATAAAATTATATTCAAAGAAGCTATTCATGGTGCTAAAATTACAAGCAAGTATGAATTTGTAGATTTAGATATGGAGTCTATTATCATGCTAGAGCTGTGTGGAATTATATTTACAGAAGCCTTGAAGGATGCTAGAGAGATTGCCAACAACTTGAATGTGAAATATGCTAATGAGCATAAAATACGAGTTTCTCGTGAGATGGAGGCACTAGAAAAGGAAGAAGTCCTAGAATTAGAGATTATGGAAGTTAGAGATAAGCTCACAGAGAATGGTAGCAGAAGAAAAGGAGAAGTTAGCGAAGGAAACAACAGCTGCAGTGGTAAAAGAGAAGGACCGATTTGAACTAGCTTCACAAGAGCTTGACAATTTAAGGGGTCAGGCACTTCGACAGCAGATCTTGTTTTAGGAGATAAGAAGGTTAGATCTCCTAATCATTGCATCTATTACTCTATGATGCAATGATTAGGTAATTCATGCATCTGTGACAGACCATTGAAACGGTGGGGGACACATTCACATGAATACTTGTGGAACAGGAAGGCTGCCACATTATTCATTCTGGTCCCTGCTGCTGCATCTCTGGATATTGCAGCATTTTGTTGGAGACATTGGCGAGCATCCTTTGCGTTATCAAAACCAAGTGAACAATACAAGAACAGGCTGCCATAACTGAGCCTGAAAAGATATGTCCATTTGAGATGTCCGGTGGTTTGCCGGGGGGAGGGTAACTAAGATGCCACATTATGGCAATAGTATTTGCAGAGCAAAGCTTGACAATATAACTCATCAAACAATATTCTTTTTTGTCAAAATATTATTTTTGTCCGTGGAGAGCCATAGGATGTGTTTCCTGATGTCCAGTAAACTAGAGATAGGTAGGTCTCTTTATTTACAGTTACCCTTTTAAATGTTGCAGTTTGTCCCCTCGTTCATACACTTTCATAATCTTTAGTTATATATGGAGGAGAAGCCTGGTGGATACAAAAGGTATTTCTTTTCCCTTGATATATCATTGGAAGATGTCGTTTCTGTCTTCAAACATTTTGGTCGTTTATAAGTAGATGTAATGTGGATAAACTGCGTGTACAAGTCTGGGAATATCGAACTATGAGTGTGCACAACAAGAATTTCGCATATTCTAAATACCATAGGTTTTCCATTTTTTTGGTTCATGGGGTGGGAGGTTCGAACTTAGTTCTCCTATTTAGAGACCAGGTCTTATGCCATCTAGTCCAAAGGACTTTGACGTCTTTCTTTCTGATTGAGCTACATCCTCTACCCTTAGTGCATTCAATCACCACCAATTAGGTAATTCTACCTAGATTTCTAATAAATAAAGCTACCAGATAAGCAGCTCAATATTGGCTTGACCAAACTTATGTTTGACTCTTTTTTTTTATTATTAAATAATTATTTGTGAATACAAAATTAAGATAAATTATTAGTCAATATAACTTATATAAAATTTGGCTTAACTCTTATAGAATCTATATGCTCTAATAATTTTCGTTCTTTACTTTTTATAATATTATTTTGAATTGAATAATGAGAATATCTTAATATTTAAAAAGATTAGTGTAAATCATGTTACTCATATTATGCATGTTTTGTTCGAATCCTTAGAATATAATCATCTTGACGTCTGTCTATAGAGAGATTTGACAAAACACAAAGTCTATTTGTCAATTTGTAGATAAAATTATTGGGTATAATATGAATAATAATCTATTTTATCAAAATAAAGTAGTTCGTAATCAAGTTCGAACTCACAAAAAAAGTGGTTCAAAAACATAAAATTGAACTCGATGATAAGCTCAAACCAACTCGTGCAAATAAAAATTAAAGGAACAGAGCTTGAGACACTCAATACTCACTCAAACTGGACTCGTCTGCACCTATAATTCCATTAATCAGTTTACTTAGCTCCCTCTCCTGCTAAATAAGCTAATAGTGGATACATGTTAGACATTACCTAGCCTAAATTCATATTAAAATGAAAAATAATTTGTAATGCCCTGTACATGCTCTTTAAGAAAATGATAAACTAAATACAGCTTTTCACCACGGTATTCACAATAGAATTCGTAACATCCTATCGAAAGACTGACCGATGATCACTCTAGGTTTATGTTTGAGAAACATTATACCGTATACATGACGATTAGAAATAGTTTGCATAAACTAAAGCTCTAAGCTCAAGATAAGAACACAAAGACTACACCATGATTTATTGAAGGGGTAAACACAGCTTGTACCTTCTAACCAATACATGTTCTGTAGCATGCACCATAAACTATCAAAATCGATACATTGTATCATTATGTATAGAAGTGAATATGCAAAATTTTGACTAGAGGGTGAAGTGTAATTTATTCTTTGTCAAACCAATGCATGAAAGCCAACTGAAATTCATATTCTTCCGACACTTTTTAAAGATGATAATCAGTGTAGAGAGGCACCGCAATCAGATACTACAGAATCATATTAACAGAAATACTACGATTAAGAAGCTCGCTAATTCTACGTGTAATGGAAATAAATAAACCATTAGGATCAAGTCTGGTGCATTTTATATATTTTATATCCGTACCAATTATCTTTTCATCTTCTGTAAGCGGTACAGAGTTCCACAGTATCTTTTGCAACAAGCCAGGAAACAAAAGAATCACTGACAAGAACAATATTCTTTGAATATCTTTTGCAGTAAAACAGTTGCAGGAACTCCCTTGTCAGATATTATGGTGCCTTTCTGGTTCTTTCAGCAAGAAATTCAAGGCCAACAAAGCTGCCCCAACGGCAGGCTCTACCTGATGGGTCAAATTGTTTTGTTAAAGAAAATCTTAGAAGAAAAAGAAACAGCATGCAGCAATTACTAAGTTTTAAGCATCCACAAGGTCCACAAGATAAAAATACGTCTATTACTTTTAGGTATGTACAGCTTTTCTTTTTGTGAAAACTACTACGGACTAAGTAAGATCATACTCCAGATTTGCAGTGTCAACAACAAACTAGCAGCTTATTCTGTTCTAAAGCTCCTCAAACTTTATAGAGAAATTACAATTAGTAAGTGAAATGCTCCCTCATACCCCATTCAAAAAAATTGTCCTCCCATCAAGCTTGGGTCCAAAACTTTAACCAATACACTGGTGTGAGATACCACCAAAACAGTGATAGACTCATAGCAAGGAATGATGACAGTGATGTTGAAAAACAGTGGGGTGGAAGGAACCCCTCCCCAATCCTGCAGCCTCTTGCCTGTACCACCAGGGTGGAGGAAGAAACCCCCCCTTCCTCCAGGACAAATACCTTGGGACCTCCATAGAGTGGGGGCAGGGGCCCACCCTGCTGCACAGCCCATCTGTGTAGTGGGGGGAGCAAGATCAGGGAAGGTTTGCCCCACCTTGTGTTGTGTTTTCTTTTTTGGGACAAATGTAACCCCACGAGTTGTTCACTACCATAGTGGCACGCATGCCAGCACTTTGACTAGGATTCTAGACAGAAATATGACGAAATGACCATTTTCAAAAATGCATAAGAGTGAGGGTGTTTGATTTTCACAAACATATCTACTTTTCGGAGAGAACTTTTGTGAGACCCAAAAAATTAGTGTGTTTTAATTATTATTATTATTATTATTATTCTCTTCTTTAAGGGAATTTTGAGCCCAATTGGATGATTGTGGATAAATTTCATGTTGTGGGTGTTGTGGGCCAAGTTTAGGCCTGAAAGAGAGGAGAAATTGGGCCCAGCCCGTGGGCTAGCTAGGAGCCCAGCCCCTCCTCCAAAACAACGCTGTTTAGTGGTCTGGGAAGTGAAATTTTTCCCTCCCCTGGAATGACGCTGTTTGGAGCTAAGGGTAAAAACCCTAATTTCCTTCTCCCTCCCCAGCGCTGCACCCTTCCTCTTCTTTCTTTGCTTTTTTCTTTTCTTCTTCTTCTTCCTTCCTCCTCCCACAGCCCGTTGCTACGCTGTCCCCATTGCCAGCCAACCTTCGCCAAGCGTACATCGAGCACGGGCCACCACCACCGTCGTTTGCACCACCTATTTTTCCCCTAATCCGAGCGCCCCTTCTTTGGTCGTCTCCCACTCCCTTTGCTCCCGAGCTTGCATCGGCCATGGAGAAGCCTTGCTGCCACTGCAAGCCTCTCGTCGCACGCCACACGCGTGTTGCTTGTGAAGCCCGAGCAGCCCCGCACCCCCAATCGCAGCCGCGGCTGCATTTGCCGAGACCCACCCCTCGGCCTATAAATAGGCCGAGCTTCTCCTCCCTCAAATCATCCCTCAAACGATCTCTCCTTCCATCAAATCGAGTTCTAGCATCTCCCTCACCCTCAGATCTACTTTCCGAAGCCTCTAGGATTAGTTTTGCCCTAGCACCATTATGAGCGTCACTCGCAGCCGTATTTTGGTGGCTGCATAACCACCTCTGGGTGCTCCACTTCCCTTTCCCGCCATCCCATTCTCTAGGTTCCACCTCAACCCGTGAGTTAGAGCCACCTCAATCATTGCCCTACTGTGGAAACCCTCTCCTCCACCCACTAGCACTCCAAGTTTGCCACCCCTTTGAGAGAAATCCCACCGGTAGCCCTCTGTCCCGCTAGATCCGCCTCTGCCACCTTACTTCGTCACTGCCTCGCTGCCGCTCCACCACTCTTGGCGCGCCACCTCAATAAGCCTTCTACCCCTTGTTTTGTGTTTTAATTTTCAGACTGCGTTTAGATTTATTCTAATTGTCTGCGCAGCAGCGTGCACACTCTTTCAATCGTGGGACACCGTAAACCATCACACGCGATCATCCAGAATATTTACCTTCCGCATAGTAAGTAACTCTCCAATGCGACCCTTGAATTTCTAACGTGAAATTATCGCTAACTTTGTTGCAGTCTGGTTGTGTTTGAGAAGGGCCTTGGGCTCAGGGAAGTGTTGGAAATATTTGACGTAGTTGTTGTCGGAATTTGGGCCGAGGGCCGGATGGAGGATGTGAAACACATGTAGTTAGGGTTTGTGAAATAGTGGATTTGTGACTGCTGTGTTGTGGTGTGTGACTGCTATGTGCTATGCCATGACATGCAATAAATTGTCTGTCATGCATCTGCATATTAATGTTATTGATATCTACCATGATTTATTCAACTGTGCCATGTTATATGCTATGCTGATAAAATTGAAAACTAAGTTTTCATATCTTGGAAATATTTTTGTGGGTGCATGCGTATCACGACCCTAAATCGAGATGAGGTACTATCTTGGTAGAGCTCCTCTGGTCACTCGGGAGTATAATAAATTGAGTAACGTCCTCTGGATTGTCGTCGAGCGACAACGGGCTCGGACGAGATGGTAACACTCTCGTGCCAACTCTGTGGCCTCTCTACTGGCGGGGGCTACAGGATACCTGGTCACATACGCGTCGGGTGCGGAACTGATCATCGCTCGTTACGAAGTTACATGCACGGTCGTTACCCGTGGTATGACGAATGGAGCCAAGGTGTGCGCATGGTCCATAAGGGAGACCATGGTGCATGCGTAATAAATGGATGTGTTTTTGGGTACAAAGGGGTTTTTGGCATGAGTGGTTCTAATAAATGCATTCTGGGGATGGTCGTAAAAATGGATATTTTTGGAGTTTTTTTGCTTCCATGACTGTTGTGCATTGTTTGTTTGTATAATTTCATACTTGAATCTCTTGGTTGTCGCTCTGCTGATTTACATACTAAAATTGCTAAATCTCATTGTGGTATTTCTACCTATGATTCCATTTCATGAAATCGTAGACTTTGATGCAGAAGATGTGTATGAGCAGAAGGGACCAGCTCCACCTGAGGAGTGATGGCTTGGGACTTTACCCATTATTTGTTGTTGGACCTTTGTATCCATTTCCTTTATTTTAGCCGGATGATTGTATTAACCTCTTGGAGGACTTTGTTTCAGGTTGTATCGTTTTAGAACTTTCTAGTACTTAGTTTTTTGACTGCCCTATATTTTTTTCCGCTGCGTTATCTATGCTATACACATTTTGCATGGTTACACACACTTGCACATGGGGATGTGGTGTATGATCTGTGCCGGTCATCATCCCGGTGTCACGACTTCCACCAAATCACACGTGGGGGTCGAGGGCACCACAACCTTATGATTTTAAATTCCAAGTCTTCCATCAAGCATCTAACCCCTAGGAGTTGGCTCAAGTGGTAAAGGCATTGGGCTTGTGAGTATGCTCCTCCCAAGTCTAAGGTTCAAATCTCGTGCAAACAATCTCTAGGGGCCATCCGACTGGAGGATTTTCCCCTTAAATTACCCGAGGTGCACTTGCAAGAAACTCCTTGCCGAGGTCCTGTGCACCCCCGAGATTAGTCGGGATGTAGTTCCCGAACACCCGGTGCCAATAAAAAAAAAAAAGTCTTCCATCAAGCACCTGGGAATTCTGTCCTCCTCTAATCCCAAGTGACTGAAGACTTGTTTCTGATCACCGGATCTATTATTTTAAACATAAAAATGAAGCTTCTTCTAAGTTTTGGATGAAGTTTGTACTCTTATTAATAAAACATCTAGTTCGCAAAGTACATTTTAGTCTCTATGTGTATGTGTAGAGAGAGAGACTTTGACCGGATTACCAATTGATACTTGAGCAATGATTTCATGAGTGGATAAAAAGGAGGAATGCTAACCTTTGGTCTAATTGGATAAGCCTCTGGGTATTGTTTACGAATGCAACTAATAACTTCTTTTCCTATATCCCAACTTTTGTTAGCTTCAAGCACGCCACCAACCATCACAATAGGGAAAGAACCATTTCCGTCTACACTCAAAAATCAACATACATCTTAAAATGGTTAGGGACCAAGGAAGAAGTGGAAAAAATGTAAATATAGGTACAAATAGAAAAGTATTTATAAAGCATGCATATCTTTTTCCTTTTTTATTGGGGGGGGGGGGCTTTTTCATGTGCTTTTTTTTATAGGTAATCAAGAAGTTTTATTCATAAGAGAAGACAAAGCCCAAGATAAAAATTTAATTGCCTTTTTCATGTGCTTTTATGCTCATATATACATACATCAATGCATAAGTATGCAAATTAAACTGCATGTAATTATATACCATAGCATCCCAGTAATTAATGATCAGATAAATCATTTTATCTGACAATTAAACCTTTTTTAATAGATAGATAAGTTGAGCACCTTCACCAGACAAGCCAAGTCTTTGAGCAACAGCTTTCACACACAGAGCCAGTTCCTCGACCGCTTCAACCAGTATCTTATTTGCAATTTGATCACCTGCTTCGGCGCAAGACACCACTTCTGGAACAAGTGCTGCAATGCGTGCCCAAGATGGATCAGCATAAGTCCACCTAAATCCAATGAAAAAAAAAAACATTAAATCAATGGCAAAACGTCATATGCTGAATGAATCCATCCTGTGATATTCGATGAGCTATAAAACAAACCAGTTAGCCCATGTGGCTATCATTTCCTAAAGAGAGCTAAAGTCCTTTGCTTTGGATGAAATAAGGCTTCATATTTTTTTGATAAATCAATTGAGCTAAATGGCGAAGCATTGTGATACTTTGGACACACTGATAAAAGACATTAACAACTATTCAGCAGACTACCTGGCCTTCTTTCATTTTTTAACTGTTAGATTGAGAACAAAATTTGTATCCAATTAAAGTAACACAGAAAATAACTACATTGAGTAGCAAAATCCCCCTCTCGCCAGAGAAACCCCTATCAAGGAAACGTAGGACATATCTACAGAAGAAAGAAATGATAAGCCTAGTGCAGTGACAATTCTTCATATCAAGGCAATCCCACTTTCTTAAAAAAGGACAAAATCCTCGCAATAATAAATTCCAATACATGATACAACACAACAATGGGTCTCTCTCCATTCTCTTCCAAGCCGAAGCCCCCAAAAGACAACTCATCTCCTTTTCTCATTTTTTTTTTCCACCAGAGAGGGAGGAGTCTCAGTTTCCTCTTCCCAGTCCTCGTGTTTATAAATTTTCTTCTCCCTGTTCTTTGCATTTTTTTCTCCTCTAGGTCAGTTCCAGCCCAATCTATTGCCTTCTAGTGATCTACTCATGCGTGCTGCTCCATTCAACCCCCCAACCACCGATCACTCAATTCCTCCAAGAGGCACTGCAAAACAACCAATGCATGAGGCTCGAGTTGGCTTCACATGCACTACCATTGAAACTGCTGAAACTAGGTCTCTCAAATCTGACCCACCTCACCCCAACACTGCCAACGGATTGTCCACCTGCATGGCATGACAATAGTGAGAGAGTATCTTTTACTACCAACAACTGGTATTGACCGAAGCTAGCTGTCCATCTATGTTAATGTTTTTCCTAACCAAAGATTCTGAGAAAGAGGAACTAGGTCTCTCCAAAGACCAGTCCAGAGCAACCAAATAAAACCCTTAGGTTGATACCCTATCGGTTCATTTGAAAATTTAATTAGCAATTATGAGCACATATGACAACCATTGCAAGGAGTTTCAAGAGAGATACCCTATCAGTTCATCAGGAGAAGAAAGGCCAAGAGCCTTCAAAATACTTTCTGTAAGTATTGTCTGTTGACCACGACCATCATGAGCCTTCACTACTGCTGTTAATGCCTGTGCACCAATCCCATAGCCACTACAAGTTATCACATTCATCATCCATCAAATTTGTGAAAATATCAATATATGAAAATTTGAATAGGATCTGCAACAACAATAATGCTTCAGCAGAATCTTTATCCAATGTATGGGGCTCCTTAAACACAATTTTGACAATTTAAGTTTTGTTGATAGAGTAATGAGCACTCAATGATTGCCTATAGGCTTATTGAAAACCATTCAAAATGAAAACAGCATTATTATTTTCCAGAATCTAGTTTCTTCAGATCATGTTCAAATCGTGGTATTAATACACCGCCAAAACTTCCAGTTACTTATGAAAATGATGTGTACAGATTAAATAAATAACACATCCTCATCAAGGACAGCAATGAACTAAAGCAGACGAAGATTATTTTAACACATACCTTCCCCAATCACCTAGAACAGGTCCTGCACCTGCAGCTCGTGCTTCTCTACCATCTTTAGAAAAACCATAAGAAATGCATCCTGTACCAGCAATTAAAACACATCCATGAAGCTTTCCCATGGTCCCACTTGCCAGAGCTGCTAGGGCATCATTGTGAACATATAGCTTTACATGGCTAGGGAATATATCCCTGAGTGTACAAGATTCAAAACCAGTTTCCCAGTCATCAGGTACCAATACAAGTAATAAGAAGAAAATATACAAGACTCACCCATATAAAATGGGACAAAATTTAGGGGCATTTAACAGTGCAGGCAAGAATGCATGAGTGTCTCAAAGCAACAATAGAGTGGAAAAAAGGGCAAAAGAACACTAAGCATCAAAGAATAGCAAAATCTGGGGACCCATCTACTAGCCAGATCTCAAAGAGCATTGGTCATCAAGGCATTGCAACAGCATTATTCTCACATAGGTAAAAACTTGTCTTCTTTATCTGTTTAGAAGATGTCCTATTTTATCCTATACCTCAATATTTGATATGTACAATAAAATATAAAACAGAAAGAAACATAAGCAAAACAGCTATTCAGCATTTTTCATTGTCCAAATAGAGCTATATTTATGATGTTGAAAGAAATACTATTAATGACCATTCGGGCATTTCCCAAATTTAGCCAAAACTTTCATAGAAATCTTTTAAACTACTTTTTCATTTATGATATACCTCATTGCTCCATCTGCTGATACAATTGTAAACATCAGACAAACTATAACCTTTGTTTCTGAACCCAGTAAGAGGAAACTTTAGAGAACCTACAAAGGTTTTCTTGTGAACCTAATAAGGAGTATCTGGACGCATCTATAAAGGAAAATTTGAATCAACTGAGTTGAAATAAATATTTGATATCCTTCGGGTTTCTTGTCATTAAAAATATTTGAAATATTTTTAATACTAGATGCTGCATTTGCATGGACTTCGGGTTCCTTGTCATTAAAAAAAAATCTTTAATGCTCCACCTTTCAAAGTGAGCATAGGAAAGACAGGCAGCTCTTAAGAAAACCATACCCTTGTCTTGAATATAAGACGCCATCTCAAGCAACCAATAGGAAAGTGATACAGGAATGCCAAAACCCTAAAAACCCACTTTCACTTTGAATTAAATCTTCAGTTCCCTACATTCAGGTTACAAAGTTCTTTGACATCATCTGTACAAGGAATTTGTTCTCTCTTTTACATTTATTTAGATCTATACATATAGTCTCTTGTTTGATAAGTATCTTTGAAAGGAACGATGAGGTTCGCTCTTTCGATAAGTCACTCACACAATCGCAAAACAATCACTTTCCATGGGGAAGATTCTAGAGAAAACAAGGCGCCCCCCAAAGCGGGGTTCTTTGTTTGGATAGCTTCCCTAGGTAAGATTTTGACGATGGATAATTGAAGGAAATGTAGGGTGATTATAGTGGATTGGTGTTGTATGTGCAAAAAAAGTGGGGAGACTGTGGATCATCTTCTACTATATTGTGAGGTTGATAGAGTGTTATGGGAAGATGTATTCAGACGATTAGAGCTAGCCTAGTTTATGCTTGCCACTATGGTTGAGCTTCTAGCCAGTTGAACAAATCTAGGCGGTATTCCACAAATCACAGCTGTGTGGAAGATGGTTCCTATCTGTATCCTGTGGTGCATATGGCAAGAGTGTAATGACTGGACATTTAAGACAAGGAGTGCTCATTGGAAGAGCTTAGATTACTTTTTGTTAGAACCTTGTTTTTATGGGTCAAAGCTGTCGATTTCAACAGCCTTGATTTTTATGATTTTCTTGTTTCTATTTCTTCTTTCTAGATAGGTGTCACCTCTTGTATATCATCTTGTTTACATTTTTTTTTTATGTCGGGAAACCTCTCCAAGGTAGGGCCCTTCGGACCCACCCCTGCAGAGTATAAACCTTAGTCCCGTACACCGCATCCTCAAAAGTTTCTCTACATAGAATTGGTTAAATCGCTGGCTTTTCTCCAGGGGTGTGGCTCTAAAGGATTGTTTGCACTATGAGGTGTTGAATCTTGGACCTTGAAGAGAGTGATATCCTAAGACCAAGGCCTTCACCACTTAGGCCAACCCCTGCAGAGTACTTGGGCTATGCCTATTCTTATAAATACAATCATTTACTTATTAAAAAAAAAAGAACATTGAGGTGCAGAAGCAGTGGAAGTAGGAGGCTCAAAAGCATACAGAAAGGCTGTTATCCTATGAGTCTATAGGTTTAGGAAAGCATTTTTCTAGCCTATGGCCCTATGTAATTCATACTAGAATCACGGAAGCATAGCCATTGGTTGAAAAAAGCAACAGCTTCCTTGTTAAAAATGGAATTCAAGAAATTTTAAATTTGCAATAAAGGATCAATTAGGCATCAAATCTCAACTTTGAACACATACTTTGAACACATAGCAGAATTCTTTTTTTCTTTTGGATATGTAACATACAGCAGAGAGTTAAAATATAACTTTACAGAATAAAAAAAGGCCAAAATAATATTCAGAACAACATACCTTAGCCACTTTAGTATTCTTTCCTGATCCCTTGGATGGTTAACACCAGAAACACCTAAACAAACAGCACGAACAGCAGACCAAGTTGAACCTGATTTACATAGGGTTTCAGCCATAACCTGTTCCAATGTATTTTTGGAAGCAGTCTCTGTAAAATCAGTACATGGAGAAAAATTAAAAACTGTCAAACATGAGAACAATTATCGATTTCTTCTCCATCATTTGAGAACAATAAAGATGAATGGGTTTCCATTGTTGAGTGCTTTTTTTGTTTGTTTGCATTTCCATAGTTATAGCATCACCTGAAGAATTTAGTGAACACCAATGAAGAAATTTACTAAGTTTGTGTTATAATGTTGACTTGTACATTCTGCTACAAACACCATGCTGATGAAATAGGATTTCTTAACTTGGACCTTGGACCTTGGACCTTGGACCTTGCATAACATGATTACCACATGCACTCATCTAATTTAAGTAAACCAGGATTACTGATAAAGAAAATAACTTATAGTCAAGACATGGAACAGAAAAGTGGTTCTGGAGCTTATATGGCCAAGATTTTTTTGATAGGTAATCAAGAAATTTTATTCATAGAAATAGGCTAAGCCCAAGTACAGCTTATATGCCCAAGATATGATTACAACAACATTGAGATTGACCAAGCTTTATGCACGACCATAAAACAAGCTTAGGTGAAATGATGAAGGCAAATTTGATAACCAGTAAAGAGAGGAAGAAAAGCTTATCAATTTTTTTTTTTTTTATAAGTAAGATGGAATTTTGTTCAACGAATGTAATAGCCGAAGCCCATGTACAGAGGAAGTATACAAAAGAAAACACATAATTACATTCTAAAAAGAGGAAAAAGAAAATAGAAAATCATGAGCTGAAGCTCCATTAAGCACTATTGCAGAAAACCATAGAAAGAAAGAAAATACAAAGAAGATCCAGATTTCCTCCATAGTGTGCAACTTATTATTAAAGCATCGCTCGTTCCTTTCCCACCAAATACACCACATGAGACACAGGAACTATCTTCCACACAGCAGCCACTTGAAGAGAACTTTGAGACCCCAGCCAGCACGAAAGTAAATCCACTACTTTCATAGGCATCACCCAAAACAGCCCAACTCTACTGAAAACACCATCCCACAATGCCTTTACCACCTCGCAGTGCAGAAGTAAATGGTCCATAGATTCGCCATGTTTCTTACACATGACACACTACTCCATAACAACAAAACCACACTCTCTCAAATTATCAATCGTCAAAATGTTTCCAAGTGATGCTGTCCATATGAAAAAAGCGACTTTGGAAGGCACATGAGACCTCCAAATACGCTTCCAAGAAAAGGGAGAACAATGTTGAACAGTCAACAGCTTATAATAAGACCGTACAGAAAACTTTTTACTACCCATATGCTTCCATAACATTTTGTCCCTCTCATTACACCCAAACCTCAGGGAATATAAGAACTGAAATTTTGAGACCAAGATGAGATTGCACATGGAGATGGCTATTCATGCACACAAAAAAAGCCAAGACCTATAATAAGACTCGTGATAAGGAGGATGTGGTAACTTACTTATCAAAAAAAAAAAGGAGGATGTGGTAATGGCTGAGAGCATTACTAGACTAGTTACAGCAAAAGAAAATGGGCTTAGACTATGAGAAAAGACACGGGAGCCAATTGAATTTGGTTAAAACAGACAACCTGATATCTAGTCTCTAAATTTCCAAGAATCAGAAAAAGAAGTTGTGGACTTTTTTTGATGAGATTCTTGAGGATATTTAAAAAATGTTTGGGAAATCATACATTAATGGGTAATTTGAACAGGCCACTATCAGGCCAACAAAATGAAATTAACTCTTTTCTTGAACAGAAAGCAGTGCTTTAGGTTTACACAGGGTAACATCAACACTTTGTCTAGATCCATTGGCTCAGAACTCGCCAACTATTTATAAAGATAAAAATTTTGGGTAGACAATGATTTTTTTTAATGCCCTGAAACCTCACCAAGGCAGGATCCGTCGGATCCATCCCAGAGAGAATAAAGCTCTAATACACGACCTCCTGTAATCCAGGAGAACTCCTAATGCATAATTGAAGCCGGACTGTGTGAGTCAAGACCTCATCCAAGCCCGCTATTTGACTGCTAGGCTGCACCCTAATGGGTCTAAACTAAGAAATATATTGGGACGATTACGGAGGCATAAATCAGGGAAAGCAAATCTAAGTGAAAAATAAAAAGGGGTAAAGAAACGTGGCCAAATTAGCAAATTAGTAATATATTAAACAATTCAATTGACTATGCGAATGAAATAGTACATCAGTGCTGATTTGATCGAATTCTGTTCGAGATTAAAAGGCTAAAAAAAATTCAGGTACTCCAAAGTCACAACAATTCGAAATTTTAAAACACCTCACATTTGGAATTCGAATATAAGACCCAAATACAGAAGCTAAACACCAAAGAAAGAAGTAAAGAATCCCAGAAGAACAAACCCAAAAAGCAGTTCCAAAAGAGAGAGAGTTCCATAACAAGTCAAACTTTTCAAAAATACAGATAGAAGACATTCTGTTTGGCTCTCAAGAAAGACAAGGAAAACAACATTTTTATTTTGTAGAAAAAAAGAAGAAGTTAAAAGCAGGTACCTCCGACGCTATTGTGGTTGGAGCAACCGGCGACGGCCCGTGCGAGAACGGGGGGAGGGTCTGCGAGGTCGTGATCGGAAAAGGGGAGCAATGGCATGCACACACAGACAGTGGAAGTGGTTCCACCGTCCAAACCCAATACGACGTCGGAGACACGTCCGTTTACATGTGCTACTTCTGCTTCTGCTTTTGCTTCTTCCTTCTCGGAGGCCTCTACATCTCCGTTTCTCTGTCTGTTGTTCTTCATGGAAACCAACGCTCAAGAAGACACCTGACTTTAACGTGGAAACTACAAAAAAGAAGGCTTCTTCCGAGTATTTATAGTATTAATATAGCATTAAAAGAAAGATTTTTAGTTGAATTTTGAACTGTTGTGATCTCGTAAACAACAATTTTTGTTTTTTTATTGGTACTCGATGTTCAATAATCAATAACAACGGCAAGATTAATTTTGCGATCCTCGACAGGAAGTTTTTTTATAAGTGCATTTCGAATAATTTAAAAAAATAATCTTTCAATCCGATGATTCCTCAAAATTATTTACATCTAAAAGAATTTAAACCTTAGATATGAAAAACATACCTCCAAACTCAAGAACTTTCCAACCCTAGGAATTTCTTAAACAACATTAGTTTATGAATTTTTGTTTTGCTTCTTTTATATTTTATGTATTTTATCTTTCAAAAAAATTATGTATTTTAATTTTAGTTTATTGTTTAATATTTGTAAGTTTTCAGATATTGTTTTATAATTTTATAATTTTTATTATTTTGTGCTGATTGTGTATATATGATAGGTGCCATTCTATGATTGGTGGTGAGATTACATGTATTTACCATGTCAGCGTATTCTGTTATTGGTTTAACAACTTAAATAAAGGGACCTTTTCATATATAAAAAAAGAAGCTCATTTATACCGCTAGTTATTTTTATAATTTTTTATTTATATTTTTTAATATATTTAAATATTTTTAAAAAATATATAAATATATTTAAAATCACTTTCTTAATCATTAAATTAAAAAAAAAATTCTAAACAGTCAAATAGAGTGATCAAATTTAGGAGGCATAGTAAATTTTTCCAAAAAGGAATAGAGGGACCTTTTTGAAAGGCACCTAATCGATCAATTTAAAATTTCCTAAATCAAAATATCAGAAAAAAATAAAACTCAAATGTCAAGGACCCGAACAATAATTTTTCCTTAAAAGAATTGATAGTCAAAGAAACTAGGGCTATAAGTTTGTTTTTGTGTTGGATTCGAGTTTTTAATCAAACTTGTATAATATGAATCAATTTTAATTCATCCCATTTAATTAATCGAGTCGAATTCTTCAATTCTTATCCGCTAAGTTTGTGCTGAATTTCATATCTTGTCTGTTAATTGTAATGAAATATGTTAACCCTAAATGTCGTTTATGAAGTAATTGTAATCCGATCTATTCAATTAAACAAGTTATATCACTCAATCCTAACACACTAATTTCATTTCCGCTTCGCGACAAAATTACCAATTCTCTATATTGAGAGTTTAATTATTTTTATTCTTTGATGGATAATGCTAGGGTGCTTGTCAAATGTGTCTATCAAATGTATCCACCAAATGTGTATACTAGAACAAATGAGTTATTTTATTTTAATTTAAATATTTTTTAAACATCCTTAACCATTAAGAAAAAAATAAAAAAAAATATAAATTCATTAATGGTCACTTACTTAAACATTAAGAAAAAAAAATATAAAAAAAAAATATGATTCAGAAAATTTGATGGACATATTTGATAGCCATATTATTATTTTCCTTTCAGCTAAAGCCCAAAACCTTACTAATTGATCTTTACTTAGATACTTGCCAAATTTAATAAAAAAAAAAGTATATGCTCTTTATAATCAATATATATGTGAGGATTTTTCATAATAAATTTTGAATGAAAAATAATCCTCATATCTTGATATAGTCATTTCATCATGAGTAGTGCTACGTATATTTATAATTTTACTTATAATTTTACGTATAAGACCCATTTTATCAGTTTTCTTTTTAAATTCAAATTTCATAATCTTCAATATATTAATACCTAACACATCAGAACATTTTTTTTGTAAATAAAAATTGTAAGTACAAATAGTATTTTCCTTTCAAATCATTCTTTTTAGGGAAAAAAAATATTTTTCAAGAAAAATTCCTCCTTCATTCGCTTAGATACTAACAAAAGGCTACTCCACTAAAATCTTGCAGAGAAGGTCACTATTTTATCAAAATTTAATATTCGGTGATCAAACTTCCAATTGTAGAAGAATATGGCTCTTTTAGCTAATATATGTGTGAACCCCGAACCCAACTCATTTAATTAGGGAAAAAAAAAAGAAATGGAGGGCTAAATGGACTATCACCCAAGAGGGCTGAGCGCATACTCCTAGAAGCCTCTAAATGAAAAAGACTTCAGCTCGTAGTTAGGAAGTAAGAAGGCCAAGGCATGAGAAAGAGTCTCTGGGCCTATCCCCAAAAGAAGCCTAGAAGGCCCTTTCAAGGACAATCTTACCCCAATAAAGCATCAGAGATCAAAATCGACTTGGGAAATCAGGACAATGCACAAACAGACATGCCCTTGCTCAGATAATCCGCAAGAAGCCATGCCGCATTAAATAACCATTACCAAAGTCAGTGTGGCAGGTACATCATTGACAGGGACAACAGTAAGATATCGGCCACATTAAATGATCCAATATGAGATCACGAGTAGGATAATCTGGCAAGAGATCCTATTCTTGACAGGATCCCAGATAGAGGCTACACATCACTACCTACCTCAGTCGAACACAACCGAAGGCATTGGGGGAGACAACCGAATTAAATGCACAGACATGGCACACTCGAACAGAGGACGAATGCCCTTGGCATGGGTGGAACATAGACCCTATCTTGAGAGGAAGATATAAAGCTTGAGCGTAGGTAAAACTAGAACAAAGACTCAAATGATTTTCCCTCCGAAGCTCTTTGTAAACTATATGAACTTTATCATCGGAGATATCCCGGGGACTCTCGGCCCCACCCCAGCTTTTGATGGCAGGTTCCAAGTAGGCGTAGTCGGGGTTACAAAAAATGTCCCTAACATTTTGTTGCCATCTTTGGGTTCGTTAATTTCCTATATTTTGACATGATTTTCATATGCCATGCCTACGACAACATGGTCTTGGGTAGTTCACTATAAGGAAGTTGACCGATGTTAGCACAGAAAGCAGGATGGAAGTGAGATTTGCAAGAATGGAGGAAAGGATCAATCGCATGACTTTAGAAAACAAAGCCTTTAGGCGAAAGGACGGAGGAGCCATTGTGTTGAGCTAGGCAAAAAGGAACAAAGTAGAATCACAAAACACGACTTGGGCCAACCTCAGTGACGAGGAAAAAGGAAAGATGTACCAGGACCTACGTCACCTCATGGATAAGTATGAGAAAATGGCTAGGAAAATCAAAATACCTTCCTCAGCAGTACCAACCTGCCATATAGTGTTGAAATAATGACGGTACCCCTGCTATTGAAGTTCAAGGTTTTGCAGATAGAGCTATACAACGGGTCTAGAGACACCATTGAACACCTGAAAACTTTCAAGGTTCACATGACTCTCTATGGATTTTCTAGGGAGATCGCTTGCTGACCTTTCCCCTTAACCTTGAGGGGATGGCAAAGGGATGGTTCGGAGCCTTGCACCTAGGCTCAATCGGTACTTCTGAACAACTCGCTAGGCTACCCTTAATGTAGCTTATGGTAAGTAGGAAGAGGCAGCCAACGGCGTACCTCCTAACTGTCAAACAGCAAGAGGACAGGAGTTTGAAGATATACATATCCCAGTTTAATAAAGAACGCATGAAAATTGATGACTTGGATGAGAAGATCATATTGGCTGTGCTACTGGGAGGCGTATGGCCAAGGAACCCGTTTATGACGAAGTTGGCCAGGAGAACCTCAACCATGTTGCGGGAGTTCATCGATAGGCGGACGATTTTTTCAACGCTGAAGACATGCTTATAGCCTTGGCTCCAAGAAAAACCGAACTAGAGGAAGCAGAAAAGAGTTCCAAGGAGCAAATGACCCGTAAGGCCTTGAAGAAGCCTAAGAGGAGTCAGCATAGAAGAAGGCAAGTTGGAAATGCACCTTTTAGGAGGCGGAGTTCTACGTTCACCTATACGAACCTACATGTGTAGATGGAAAGTGAGGAAAGCTCTCACAAGGCGGCAAGGGCCAAGCTGAAAAAAGTCGTCATATCTGCAGCTACCTTTAGAAAGAAGGGCCATAAGACGAAAGACTGTTATACTTTGAATAAGGAAATAGAGGAAATGAGTGAAAACAAGAAGTTAGAGTGCCTAGTCGCTGAACACTCAATGCCCCCACCTAGAAAGCGACTTGCATGCTAGCGCACAAGCCGATCCCAATGGTTGGGTAGTAGCGTGAGCCCGAAGCAATGGAAAGTAGATGCAAGGAGAAAGTGCGTCCATGAGGTAACGTAGGTCTTGGTACATCACACCCAGGCATGTGCAATGTAGAAATTGCCTAAAGATAAAATCATAATAGATGAAGAAATAGCGCGACCAACTTCGGAATCGCTTCGCCAGTTCTATAAAGCCACTCAAATTCTAGTTATTCAATAGTTCCCTACGTTTGCTTTGACAAATAAGTCAACCTTAAGGAACTGTGGGCATCCATCTAGGGTAAAAAAGTTATAAGCCTAGATCAACAAACAACATATTAGAGCTAGAAAGGGGGAAATCTGATTCAAAATAGGCACATCAGGAGTTCAATTCAGGGATAAAATGATTACAAAATATTACATTAAAAGAAAAAGAGAGAAAGAGAGAAATTTGTCTTCAGGGATATGGCGGTGAAGCAGGAAAGGCATCAAGTATCAAGTCTTGACCAAGGGAGTCGATAAAGTGGAAGGCAGTGCTGCTGGGCTTGATAAGTCTGTATTAGGGTTCCTTAACAGATGACGCTTCATCTCTTTAGACCATGCAAAAAGCCCAGGGCCCATGTCTCTTCATAGACACCCCTAGTTGCTACAAGCTAGGGAGATAGGTGAACAATCTCCTATTGGGAAACAGTCAACTTGGCCTCCAGCCAATTGGCTTTATTCTTGTAGTCAATAGAGCTTTGCCTATGAAACTCCATTGTATTGCCAAGCTTGAGAAATTTCTCGTTATGCTTTTTTAGGTCCTTGTTGATAGCTGCAAACCAAGCTTCCAACTCGACCATCTAACTGCGAGTAATGTCAAGAGTTATGGATAGCTCCCGATGAGAGTTCATGGAGCCGGACAATCGATTAGCATAATCTAAAGCCCATCCCTTTATGCCCACAAATAAGAAATAACCTAGCTGGTCTCCACAATGTAAGCACAAAGGGTGCAAACCTCGTCCTCCAGGTAAAGTTGGCGGCACACTCCCTAGAACGTGAAGAAAGCCAGTAACAATACGGGCCAAAGAGATGTGATGACATTGATGACAATATAAAAGACTTACTGGAGATAAGTACGCCTTGAGAAGATTCGCAATGTCCTGAATCAACTCCACCATCCAACTTTGGGGTTGTGGAGTAGGTTCCTTAGGGCATGATTGAGAAGGGCGACAACCTGAAAGGCCGTGCAATCCTGAAGAGTGAAGCATCCTTCCAACAAGAGAAGGCTTAAGATCACTCGACCCAGCCTCACTCCAGGATGGAAAGGTCGGGGGTGACAAAGGCACGAAGGCAACACTTGTCATCTTGCCACCCTCTGGAAGAACCTCCATTGTAGAAAGGGGAACTCTGGAAGGCGAGGAAACCGGGTCAAGACGCCTCCAAAGATGTTTCAAGGTGGGAGGACGGATGAAAAAGCCTTTGCGCTTAAAGGATGAATGTTAGGAGGTGCAATGGCAACTAAGACCTAAGCCCTATCATTCTCAGTGCCAAAATGGTTGTCTCAACATGAACTTGAGGATCAAGTGGGAGATCGAAAGCCTCCCCACCTTCCAAAGTGGGCACAACATTCGGAGAAGAAGCATCGTGATCATTCAGATGAGGTATCTCCTCACCAACATTGTGCATTTAGACTACGTCATTAGGGACCAAATATGTTTCGTCCATGGCCTTGAAAGGCGTGTCTAAAAGATGGTTTACAAAGCCTTCCTGAGTAGGTTTCAAAACAAAAAGGTGTAACTCCACGCCTATATCCCTCTCTTTCTCTAGGAGGCTAGGAGCCTCGGCCACACATCTAGAAGAGTTTTGGACCTTGCCAATTGGCTCTTGACTGCCAGACTCAAAAGGTTTAGCCTCTAGGATTAAGGCCAAGTCAGTCTTGACCTTCCCCATGACCTCCTCCAAGCGGTTGTTGGGAGTTGAAGCCGGGTGGGCAAGCCCGCTACTCTAGAAGAATTTAGTACCTGAGGGCCTGCCGCCAACCACTGCCCTCAGGAATTGAACCACTACCCTCAGGGACTGATGAGGACTTCCCAAAAAAGGGAGCAGTAGCATCACTGGAACTTGAATCGCTAGAAGATTGGTCCTTGTTATGGACTGAGTCATCCACATGGGGTTTCTTCCCCTTCTACTTCAATGAGATGAAAGGCTCCCTCCTTTGCCCATGACAACTAGGCAGATCTCTCAAAAAGTAGTGCCCAACAGTGAGAGAGCAGAAAGGCATCATTAGAAATCAATTGATATTCTCCCGGGTAACAAAGGCGTCGATTGGGACCACTTATTTGTTCTGGTCTACCCATAAGTAAACTGCCCGAAGATAGTCTTTTTCCCTTGATGAAGGCACCACCTCAACTCACGATCTGAAGAAACCATGCTCCACATAGCCTAATAGGGGTGTACAGGAACCGACCAGACTCGCTGCAACCGACTGGAACTGGTCGCTGGAGTCAGGAACCTGTTGGAATCGATAAAGAACCAGTTGGCATATGGTAGATATTTGCTCAAACTGACATCGGCCGATTGTATATATAAGTTTCTGTCTTATATATGAAACGACGCCGTTCCACTTAAGTGGAACGGCGTTGTTTACACCTGTAGTTTTGTTTTAAACACAACTGAAATAACGTCGTTTGGTATTATCCATAATGTATGAATAAACAAAGTTAAACAACGCCGTTTGATTTGAAACCAAATGGCATCGTTTCGATATTATATCGTCTTCTTCCTTCCCTTCTTCTTCCCTGATTCATTTTCAGTTTCTCTCATCCTCTTTCTCTCCTCTGCAAGTTCTCTTTCTACTCTCTCAGACGACCATTGCCGCTAGCTCAAACCAAGAACTAACTATGAACCATTGAAGTCGATACGGCCAATTTTTCTCCTCTCCATCGATCGGTTACAGTCGGTTGCTCATCCCTCAATGTATACCCATGGGCTAGGAGTGAAAATTGCACAGATTACCGCTCAAACAATGAATACCATCACAATAGAGGAATTATTAGGGAGTAAGGTCGGGGTACTCCTCACCTAGTGGCTCCAAGACTTGGTGCCACACGATTCAACATGCCAACAACATCCTACAAGCATTAGGATGAAACTGGGCCAGGGCTAAACCTAGATTATCCAAAATGTCCCATTGGATTACAGAAGGGAAGGTGGAACCCCATTTGGAACAAAAGCATAAAAAGGGAAACCTTTTAGCAAACCCCTCTAGATCCACGGCCCTGCAACCAAGCTCAGGAACCTCCAAAACAATCGAGTCAAGAACTCTATACAAACACCACATGGACTCCAGGTCTGCTTGGGTAACTGTGGAGACCCAATGATAACCCTCAGAGTTATTGTGACGGTAAGCGTCGTCACTCCAACCCTTTGGAAAGGAGCTTCAGAATGAGAAGAACACGAACCGCAAAACATGAGAGCTAAAGTGGGAGGTGTTGCATGGAGCCATGAGGAGCGAAGAAAAGACAGGGGCGGAAGGAAGAAGAAAAGCAGGAAATTAGGATTTGGACGAAAGCGTTAGGGCGAAGATGATTAGGGCCTAAGAAAGAAAGGAAAGCAACGGGAAACTGAAGCCAACAAAGGGACAGACTTAAATAGGAACCACAAAAAGTTAGACATCTCCAGTCACAGCCTAACAAGCGTCATTAGCATAGATATTGAATGGACATATCTCCTAATTCATGCTACACGAAAGAACGTGGGACTGAACTGACACACACCATCCCAAACATAGAGAGACATACCGATGCGAAATCAAAGAGACAGGACCCTGACAAAATTAAAAATTCCTACCACACTCGTGTGACGAGAATTTGAGGGGTAACTAGAGGGGCGAATGGGCTCTCACCCATACTCGTAGAAGCCTCTGATTTAAAAGACTTCAGCCTATAGTTAGGAATTAAAATGGCCAAAGCATGAGAAAGGGTCCCCGGGCCCGTTCTCGAAAGAAGCCCGAAAGGCCCTTTCAGGGACAATCTTACCTCGAAAAAGTAAACGCATCACATGTCGGGATCGACTTGGGAAATCAAGACGGCGTACAAATAGACGTGCCCCTGCCTGGATAATCCACGGGAAGCCATGCCACATTAAATAACCATTCCCAAGGTCAGTGTGGAAGGTAAGTCATTGATCAGGACGACAGTAAGAGATTGGCAGCATTAAATGATCCGATATGGGATCATGAGTAGGATAATCTAGCAAGAGATCCTATCCCAGATAGGATCCTAGAAAGAGGCCACACATCACCACCTGCCTCAGTTGAACACAACCTAAGACACTAGTGGAGACAATCAAATTTAATGCACAGGCATGGCACCCCTGATTAGAGGACGAACGCCCTTGGCACAGGTGGAAAGAGACCCTGTCTTGAGAGGAGGATATCAAGCCTGAGCACATTTAAAACTAGAATAGAGACTCAAATGCTTTTCACTTCTAAGCTCATTGTACTAAAGTAATCATCGAAGATACCTCGAGGACTCTCACCCCGCCCAGCTCTTGATGGCAAGCTCCAGCGACTCGTAGCTAGCGTTACTAAAAACTTCCCTAACAAGAAGTGTTACATAAACAAATGTATCAATAAAATAAACCCAAATAGTGACGACTTCATATGATCTATTAGATCAACTTTACAATAGAAATAATTTTACAATCTAACGTTAACATCAAGTCATATCACTTTATGTGTTTACTTTTATATGATCATTTTGTATCTAAAGTATTCCTCTTAATTAAATAGGTTAGACTGCTCAATCATACCTGAGACACAATTTGTGTCAAATATTATTGCAAACATACAAATCGTTGAAAGAGAGTGGCATTAGGCACAAACAATTGTTTTCCAAGAAACAGCCTCTTAACTTAAACAAAGTGATTTTGACACAATGGACTTTTTCTTTCCCCATCAATGCCATCATAATCATCTCGCCCTCATAAATCAAAATTTTATACATTATCTTTTAATTATCCTGACTCATGACAAATAGTAAATATTTAATCTCCAGTAAAATAAAAAATCATGTAGACACTAGACATGCCCTTAGGTCTCCCCTGCTCGGAGGCTCTTCTTTGTAAATTTAAACTACGTAAGGTCGAAGAGAGGGTCAGTCCATTGCCTTTGTGTTCTCCTTGTGACAGTGACCCACACCCTCGTGGTTAGTCATCCTGAAATGAGCTGGGCTTATCCCCACATCGCATCGTTGAAGGCATTTTTTCTTGATCAAGATAAATATTAAATATCATTTTTGAGTGTTGAAACAATGGTTCTTAAAGCAATTTGACATGTACTAGGTCTTGAATTCAAATCTGAATATGCATTCAATCTTTTTAGATTATTAGTATTGACACTCTCTATAAGGAAGTGCTCATGCGCCGTTTGAAAACTAAGAACTGATGTGGATATATTAGGGAGACTTTTGATGATGGGATGCGTGGTCATCAATGATGGCTGGATGGCAACAGATTTGGAAATCACTGGAAACTAGAAGGAAAAGTGCGTGAGGAAAAATGTGAGAGGAATGGAGAAAAAAGGAGATAAGTGAAGAGAGAGGGGGAGAGGAGGAAAAAGGTCGGCCGGCATGGTTACTGTTGAAGCTTGATAGGGGCATGCCCTTTTACAGGGGAGTTGGGCGAGAGAGAGGCAGTCAGTGGTTTTGGATGTATGGATTTGTGGATAAGAATTTAGACTTGGTCTTTAAATTTTAAATATCTTGATTAGATCATATATTAAAATTTGAGCTAGATTTACACTATAACCAAACAAATCATGGTTGATATAAAATTCAAATCCAAATCCAAATCCAAACCCAGTGCTGGGATATTCTGCACTAAAAACACTTGCCTTCGTTTTCATAATCCCCATCTGAGTAATACTAAGTACAGTTGTGAAGTACGCAAGTGCTGCGCAATCATTTTGAAAAATAAGAGGATCCATTATTAAAAAATTAATTTTTTTCATGTAGATCTTGTATTTACTCACTTTTTTTTCAAAAGAATTATGCGGCAGTTACACACTCCATAACTGCAAATATCATTTGTATAGTAAAAACTGGACAATTATAACCAAATTAGTTGTTTTTGTATGAACGAAATTATCAAAGTTCCACATCAAATCACTCGGAATCACAAAACAAACCAGGCAAGACACCCCTAATAACGCAGGTTATAAACCATGCAAGATCAAGCAGGTCAACTTTGCTGGAACATCACAACTATGCATGAGATATCATCATAGCTCTTCCTGCATAAAGCCTCTTCGATCAACTTCTCTGATACTTTTTGAGCATCATTCAACTCTCCGATGCAATCAAAAGCCTCTTGGTTTGACATTACCTACAACAAACATGTATTAATCTTTTTTGACATCAAACGCTATATCCTTCAACTTCAATGCATTATGGTTGGTGGTATGTTATCTATTCGATTAGTATATGATGTGCTGCCATCGAAAACAGGGTTGTGGATGCTGGTTTCAAATTCTCAGAAAGATACTCATTTTGACTGTTTTGAAGTTCTTAGCAGTCATTTCCAGCTTTGACAAAGGCCTGGAAAATAAAAGCTTTAGGTTCCCCTGCTAAAATGAAGAATTTATGATAGTTTTGAATTAATCAACATGCAAATCGAATAGTATCGATATTGATGGGGGATCGGATGGTGAAAGGGAGGAGAATTAACAATGATTTTTACATTCACGCATGCAGGTTGGAAACATGATGGGTGATATTTTGTCGTGAAACTTCTCATACTTCATATAAGAAACACTTGCAAGCAATTTAAGTGAAATGGATTCTATGCATTGAGACGCTTAAAAAAAGTTAGATGTATGGCTGAAGCTTAAGATAAAGCCAGTCCAAATTCAAGCGGCAGATAACACACCAGCTCAAGCAGATCAGAACAAAGGAGACGATAACAATGATATGTCATGAGAGAAACTTATATTTGGATGCATCTGTTAAAGCTTTTGTAACCAATTTTATTGCAAATACAATCCCAGCTCCCATAGAATTTGCAAAACCACCTACATCCCAAAATATGTCTACCTCAGCCTCTCTATCATCTACCATCTCCACTAGCTTCTCTACCTCTTCCATGTCTCCTGCCCTTGCTCCTATTCTCCCCCCAGCTCAAACCTCATAACTTCAGTTATTCCTATGCATCGTGCGTATATGACTAATAGAAGATAACGTCGGAAAAAGCAAGATTGTAACATTAGTTTTACTTTAGTGACACTGATTAAACAAGCAGGATATTCACCGTGGTTGACACTGGATTTTATTTTGTATATGATTCATATAATTGAAGTGGTCCTGAACCGTTGTCAAAAAGATCATAGAAGATAAGAAGCTTTACAGACTTTCAATTATTTGTAAATATAAATGATCCAAATAATCAAATTATTGTGCTTATAAAAAAAATTATCCAAATAATTGTATTTTAAACAGACATTCACTGTAGTTCTGAACAATTCAAACAGAGTGGAGTCAACTTTGGTGAAGGGTGGCTGCCCTGTTTTGAATGAAGACCAATGGTTGACCCAGACTCCTGAGGAGAAGCCTTCATTCTGAACACATCCAAAGCCTGTATTCATGATGCAAATGGACCTTTTGACCGAAGGAAAAAAAAAAAAATACCATATACGATATGCAGCATCAATCAATGGAAAAAAATATGTTTAAGGTCTAATCCAGATCTCTAATCCTAACTTAAATATGCTAGAGTTTAACCGAACACATACACCTAAAAGGTTTTGAAATCTCACAACAATATCATCAAAATAATATACGTGTTTTTCAACTGCACATTTAAATCTACCAACACTATCAACTTAGATTACTATAAGTACCTGGCTTTTAGGAAACAAATCCACCTCTGCTCTCAACAAGCTGCTTCTCCTTCTTTGGCTCATGATCTATTGTAATTTGTTTTACCACACCATTTCTGCATAAAATTGCCCGAGAGTCACCCACATTAGCTACAAACAGGGCCTCTCTATCAATTAGTATTGCCGTAACAGCTGTGTAGCCTCCTCGTGAACCAACTCTCTCCAGAATTTTATCATCTGTAACTTCATATGCAGTCTTGATCGAGTGTTTAGGGTTTGTCCAGAAATTAGGCTATTCATAACATTATTAACACAATCAAAATTTCCTCTGAAAAGTGTCCTCTCTACCGAGGGAAAAAATAGACAAAGTCAAAATTTAAGGTCCATACCTCACTAAGTATCTTATCAAATAAATGGCTTTGCAAATACTTGGCAACAAATCGACTCGAGTGACCATCAAAAATTGCATATAGTCCTAATTCATGGCCATTGACCTCTCTTGTTTCTGCCACGAGATAATCTTCCATTTAGTGGTCTATTTTTCCTTTGATCAAATAGAATCCGTGACTGAGAGGTCGACTTGTAGGATCCCCATCATCATTGTCTTCTGTGTCTTCTATAGAAGTACCATGCCCAGCTTCGAATTCCTCCTCATTGTCATCATCTGCATCATCTATGGACCCACCATGTCCACCTTCCTCCTTCAATCATATGCCACAGTTAGATAACTGCTTAGACGTATATTCTATTGAATGGGAAAACCAACATACAATACGCGGGAAAGTTTCAGAAAAGAGCAATATATGGTGTGTTTTTATCAAAAATTCCCAAGATCATGGAGATATTCACTCCATTATTTATTTTTTTGAAGAAAACATTCACTCCATTATTCGGCCAAGGAAACATGCATCTAAAACATTATATAGCTTGGATGTTCACTCTTGTTCTGCTACTAACATGTTTGTACATGACAGATTGTTCTTTGAGAAATATCATTCTTGAATGGCTTTTTGAGCAATGCTAGCAACTCCATGTGCACTTTGTGCACCTCTATGCAAATTGACAGAAGTTTCACCCAATAACTACACTCATTATGATCTTTCCCTTACTAATTTTCCCCTTCAAATTCTGGGTTTGCAATTCCGACAGAATGATATAAATGTTGGGTTTTGCTCCTTTTGATGAATCCCACATCGGTGGGAGAGGAAAAAGGAGGATGCCTCCAAGTCTATAAATAAGAGGGCTTAGCCTCTTAGTTATTTACACACCAAGTCATAACTTATTAGTAAATTGTGACTCCAGTAGAAATCCTTTATTGACATTTTCTTGTAAAAAGGAAAGAGGTAAGAGTTAAAGTTTTATTAGTGGGGAAGCTTTGTGGGTGTGATTTGGGGTGAGGAGAAAAATTGTGTGATTGTAATAATTTTTCATATAGTGTATTTTCTTCTTTGGATCTGCTGGTTTTTCCTCCTGTTATGGGAGTTTCCAGATAAATTCTTGTGTTGTTATTATTTTTCTGTATTTCTTTATATTCCTGCTTAGTGTGGATCCTGGGGGTGAATTTGGTAGCCTACCAAATTCCCAACAATAAAAAGATCATATTGGTATCACCAAGAACCCTTGGATTTGAAAAGGAAAAAAGAAGAAGAAAAGAGAGACCATATTGGTATCACCTGGGAATCTCGCACACAAGCATAATAGGAGCCAAACCCAAGGTTGGACTATTGGAAGCTACGAAAAAAAATTTGTGGTAAATGTTGTCAGACTGAGAAATAGTTGCAGGCTTATCACTGATGTAGAATCATATAAACTTATTCTAAGTTCAGAAACTACAATAACTAGATCTCCTGAATGACCTACAAGTGCAAAAATCGAATGTCAGGTTATCAAGCAGCAGAGGCATGTCATTAGGAACTAGAAAAAAAGTCTCCAAGAAAAACCGCCACCTCACTTTAAACTTCTCTTGCAGTTTCTTCTTCAGGAAAATATTTTGTCTTCTGCAATCTTGCCAAATAAACAGGCATGGGCAAAACTTAGCATGTCTTAGGGCGCAATACAGATACCATAAGTACGATGATACACTATACGGAAGCAAAACGAGAACCAAAAAATTTCAGTAATCGCAGAGGAAGAGGTCAACTAAATCGTATAATCTCTGTGCAGGTTTTTCAGAACAGCACCAAGTCAAGGGTGACTGGATAAAAAAATGGAAAAAGTATTATATGTTTTATTCAATGATCATTGGTCTTAAACCTGCAAACGAATATTTTGCAGGGTTAAACACCATATTCACTAATTTTAACTAAAAAGATATCTACTAAAATATTAGGTCATATGTCGACACAAGATGATAGCATATAACTGCATGGACAATGCTCTGGATTGAAAGATACTGAATGATGGTCAATTTTACTATTTTTACGCCGAATTTATCATTAGTTTTTTAGATTATGAGCAAAGATTTTACAATGACATGGATGTAAGGTTCACTCCGCAGTTAGAAATGATCAATAAATGAACATCGAAGAAATGTCCATTTGAAGTACTAGTCCAAGAGCCGCTCCCTGATATTCAATTTCAAAATGCATTATATAAGCACAACAACTAAGCAAATTAACAACGTGCACACAGAGAGGAATCAAATTAGAAGTGTAAATAAAAGTGCAGTGGTAAAGATAGAAAAATCTCATACCTCTGTTTCATGTCCATCCAACTTGTTATTTGAACTTAATCTCCTCTTCTAATAAAGGTTGAATAGAATTTAGTCAACCAAGGAAAATATGACAAAGTAAGATAGCATAACAAAAATTTAGGAGACAAGTAGAATTTATATAAAAAATGGACAAATGTGGTGCTAATTTTAAAATTCCCCCCACTAGAAGAGAAGCAATGATTTAGAGGGGAAGATATACATTACATGCCAAGTTTTTCTAACATATTTCGGTTTGAAAATAATTGCTCAAGCTTGGATGAAAAAAAAGATTACAGCTCCACTACTGACAAATTGAAGGTAGAATAAGCATGCAAGAAGAAGGAACATACCTTCAGTTTATTTGCTAATATTTCTTCTGGAAAGTGTTTTGTTTTACTCTAGCAAAATCATACAAAGTAAACTAGTCATGAGAGAGAATTATTGCAAAAATTGTAATAACACTAACACATCGTTCAATTATAGTGAATAACATTATGTTTTTGAGTATAAGAATAACACGTAATTGCTTTCAGAGTAAATTATTTTATAAAAAATAATCCCCATTTAAAAAAATAAGATTGAATAAAAACTTGCATACTGTATCATTTTTCCTCGGAAGCATTTCTCTCTCGCAATGGAGCATATGTTGGATTCTGGAGTGGTTTTAATTAAGGGAGATTATTGTGCAACTGGAGTTTCTTCACTTTGTTTAGAAATTTGCAGGCCCTCCATATCCAATAAACCACAATGGTAGGAAAACAGAGCTACTCTGTAACAGAAATTCGAAGACGATTCTTCAAGAGTATCCTTTCTAAGCCCTGGATAGAATAGTTACTCGGCTCATCATATAATGCACATGTAAAAAGCAGAGTTTTAAATACTGGTATTTACCGTGCCGGTAGTGACGGGTACAGAGAAGGTATGTATATCGGGTCAAATACTGATCGTATTGATGTATTTCGGTTAATACCGGCTGGTTTTTGATGTACCGGCTGAAATTACTGCATCAGTATATTTTTATAATTTTCACTCCAATTTTCATATCTGAAAATTATTTTCTTAATTTTTTTAATCCCTTTTTCTTAAGGACTAAAAATCAAATCTCTACTCTCATTTTTGTGATGAAGATGAGTGATTATTTTTTTTAATAGTTGGATTGAGAACTTAAAAATATTATTGAGTTTTATAAATATGTATTTTAACTTTTTAAGACTTGCATTGATGTTATTTTGAAATATGATTTATATATATAATTAATTTATCTATATATAAACTATTTCAAAACAGTACTGATATCGAAATATTTTGTTCCAGTATTTTAACTGAACGATATTCAAAACTTTGGTAAAAATTGCAGCTCTCGGTTTTCTGATTTTTGTTAGCTGTATCAATTGGCAAAACCATCTGCAATTTGTGACAAAGCATTTCCGACACTGTTGATCCAGAATCCATGCATGGGTCGGGAACAAATAAACCCAACACTAAAAATTAACTCTAGAAAGGTTTTGTTTGGAAGAAAAACTAAAAGAAAAATAGAAAAGTAATCCAACCAACTCGAGAAATATGAGTTCTTATTTTACAATAAATAATGATAGAGTTACTACCTTACTACTATCTATTACTACTCTTTTTGTATTTAATTTTTTATTTTACTTAATGATTAAGAAAGTGAGTATTAATAAAATTATAATTTTTTCTTAGTGATTAAAGATGTTAAAAAAATACTTAAAAGAAAATAATAAAAAAATAAAAAACTTGAAATGCACTTAAGTATAGATGGGCAGTAACCCTATCACTACCCTTTTACAATAATGACGACTTAAGTATAACTGGCAACTAGAACAAGCCAACAACAATGCACCATGATGCTTGTTTGATGTTGGGTTTTCTTTCAAAGCAGAGCTTGTAAAAGGAATTGTTCGTTGGGAAATAATATCAAACATTTGGGGTTCCTTTAAGAAACAACCGGCAATTTTTTCTTTTGCTTTGTATCTCTCAAGCCCAACAATCAGAGGAACCAAAAGCTAAAAGTCATACCCAAAGAAGAGAAATACTGCTCTTTATTTGTTTTCAATTCTGTTTTTTTACAACAAAGAATCTGCCACCATCCTTTCACAACACACGCCTCCTTTGTAAATCCTTCAAGAATCAAAACAGACATCAACTCGACAACAAATCTTCTCTTACAACATTATATATAAATATATAAATATATAAATAATTATGTATATCAGGAAAGAATATTTGGTGTGTGACTATAATAACCGCAGCAGCTTATATTACAATGTTTCTCAAGTGCACAATTGCTGACCAAACTTTACCAAAACTGTGGCGCTCCCGACTTCCATGTACGGACAAGCATGGAAATCGAGACACCCGGGATGATGACAGCACGGTCACGCACCCCAACGACACGTGCCGAGTGTGTGAAATGCAACACGTGTACAAACTAAAATGCAGCGGAAAGGTTAAGTTAAATAACTAAGTACCAGAATTTAATACAATACAAAAATAATACAGAAATCCACAAGTCAACATAATACAATTTTGTTGTTCATAAAACGACATCAAATAAAATACAAGTACCAAATAAAAATATAACCAAATGTCCCTACTCCTCAGGTGGAGCCGCATCCTCGGGCTCAACCTCTTCAAAACCTACGTCAAAATCTGCAGTACCAAATAAATGGTACCACAGTAAGTAAAACCCAAAAGTACTCCAAGATAACAAATATATAATTACAGCGACCAATGCATGCACATGATGACCCAAGTTCAAAACCCGAGAAAAACACCATTTCTCGAAAATCACAAGTTTTTCCCACGCACGCCAAAAATCACCATTTGGCAAATTAATAACCAGGAACAGTTACATTAGTTCCAATTTTTAACCTGTATGCACCATGGCCTCCCCTAGGGACCATCCACATACCCTGGCTCCTTACGTCACCCCACAGGTAGCGACCATGCGAGTGATACAACACGAGTGATGCCCAGTTCCGCGCCCATCGCGTACATAGCCAAGCATCCTCTGATCTCCGCCAGCCCGAGAGATCACGGAGTCGGATCCGAGAGCGCTACCATCCCGGTCCAAATCCCGAGCAACAGCTCCAGAGGACGACACTCAGTATATTCCGCTCCCGAGTGCCTAGAGGAGTTCCACCGAAATAATAACCCATCTCGGCTTGGGGGTGATACGCACACACCCGAAAAGCCTTTTCAAAATACACACACACGCATGCGTGCACAATGCCATGAAAATGACCAAAAACCAATAACCAATAACCAACAGATATCCATAATTTCCAAATAACCAACAGATATCCAATTCACAGTTTATAAAACAGATCATTGCAAAAATATATTTAAAATCTTAAAGGTCTTTTGGAGAAATACTTACAGTGCTTTAAAATAATTTAACGAAGGTTCCGAGGCATTGGAAATCACCAAAGCTGCAAATTCGCACAGTGTAAAAACACTGACCGAAATGCAGTGAAATGAGAATTTTTCACGGTTTCAAACGGAGACTTGAAATTGATAGGGTAGGGCCTTTGGAAGGTGGAGAATCTAATGGTGGTGGTGGTTTGCCGAGAATAGTGGCGGAAATGGGTGGTTTTTGGCCGGAATACCCGAATCGGGTTTGGTACTCGTTTGACCGGCTTCGGCGATGGATCGGGGCCGGGTTTGGGTGGAAAAGCTTGGTATTGGACCGGTGATGATGTGGTAGAAAGTTGGTGGCCAATGGCGGCCGGACGGCGGCGGAAAGAGGAAAAACCCACCGCGGGTTCAACTGGCTCACGGCAGCTAACGGCGGCACAAGGTGGTCTGAGATTTTATGGGGGAGGTCGCCGGCGCACGGGGGTGCCAATGGTGCCGGCGGTGAGGAGCACGGCGGCCGGGAGGCTGGGCAACGGCGGTGAACCCGTGAGCAGCGGGGAGAGAGAGAGAAAGAAGAGAGAGAAGGGAGAGGGGGGTCGGGGCACGCGGGGAATTACCGGGGAAAGAGAAAAAAGAAAGAAGAAAAAGGAAAGAGAGGAAAAGAAGAGGGAAAAAAGAAAGATCCAGTCTTTCAAGCTGGGTCCCGAAAAATCCAACGAAGATGAAATTAAAACCCGAAACTAAATAAAATATTCCAAACACAGTGAAATAATTTAAATGCAACAATAAAAATCAAAAACTCAAAAATAAATTAATTAATCTTAAAATGCATTTTAAAAGCTAAAACAGCAAATAAAATTTAAAAACTCATAAAATAATTTTCACTACATAAAATATTAAGAAATAATATTTTAAAACTCCCAAAATTTAAAAACAAGAAAAATAACTACAAAATAAATTAAATAAAACATCCATTAAAATTACCCTAAAATCCGGGATGTTACAAAAACCATGCCTAATTTGTGAAATTTTTTCTAATCATCACTTAGCTCATCTTCAATGCCGGAAACACTCAACCTCGCAGAGGCCTGCTTAGCCCACTTGACAATTTTTTCGGCCTCCCGGCTAATCTTCTCTTCCTCTTTCATTGCTTTCTTTAGCATCTTTTGCTGCTGTTTTGTCGAAAAACTGCTCGAAGCAGATAAGTACTCATCGTTCTTGCCCCAATCGAGATTGATACCTGTAGCATGATTTTCCTTACTATTATTGTGAGCCTTCTTTGGAGAACACCAGAAGCAACCAATTTTCTTAGGCGGAGAAGGTGAGTCCCTCAACGAAAACGAATTAGAAGAACCCACAGGAGAAGAAAACAACCCTGGTTGCGGTTTTAATTTCGTGAGCCTTTTCTCATCTGGGCCCCGCTTGGAAGTCGAAGAAATCAAATTTTCCAGCGACGAATCGGAAGAATTGGAAGGAGATGAAATCGACCCACGTTTCATATTTGTCCCCGAACCCCTTTTCCCATTTGGGTTCTCTTTGGAAGGTGAGAAAGCCTCATTTTCCTGCGAAAAATCAGAGGACCCACGAGACAAAGAGTCGTACCCGGGTGGTGATCTTGGCCTTGAGCCTAATTTCTCATCTCGGCCCCGTTTGGAATGGGAGAAAACTGCAGCATCCTCCTGTTTACCACTAACAGACAGTCCGTCCGCCTTAGTCGAGTTGTCTTGGTTGTTGTTGAAGTCGTTCTTCGTGTACGGAGGAGGGGTTGAGTGTTTCGGTCTGGGGCCAGTGAGCGGGAAGGACTTGAGTTTGCGGAAACGGGACTCGAGATCAGTGGGGAGGAGGGAAGAGTCGGAGAAAGAAGCGCAGTTGATGGCAGAGACTTGCTCGAGAACGCAGAGATCTTGAGCTTGGGAGATGAGCTCTTCGACAGCCGATTCGTCGGTGTCCGATAGGTAGGAGAAATCGGCCATTCGAAAGGGCAGATAGTTTAGGAGGAAGCTCTCACACACTCGAGTGGAATGAAGTGCGGATTCATCTTTTGGGGAAGTGAAGAAGTTGCGCGGATGTACGTCTAACGGCTAAATTGGAATTATTATCCCACGCTCACGCTCTAAGGTTTGAAGTTTTCAACGGGTTGGGACCCACACTCTCGCTTTCTGGTGCGCAGCCCGCTGTCATTTTCAAGACGGAACAATATTCACACTTTTGATGGCGGATCAAAGGAGCAGCCGTGACTCAATTCTCTAATCTTTTTTTCTATAAAAATTTCTTCCTGATTTCTCAGCAATCAAAACGAAGAGCCAATGGAAATAAAACTGAGCTTGTTTGAGAAGTCAGATGAAGTAGAAAATTTTATAAATAATAATAAGATAATTATAAATAGTAATGAGATAATTTATAAATAATAATAAAATAATTTATAAATAGTAGTGAAATAGTTTAAGTTGATTATTTTTTAAATTTTAGAAAAGGAAAGATAAAAGATTGAATAAAAAATATTATAAAATTAAAATATTATAATAATATTATTTTATAATATTATTTTTTTTTAAAAATTTAAAAAGTTGGAATTATTATTTTTTTATTTGAAAGTTTAAAAAAATTATTATGATTAGTTTAAAAATTTTACATTTGAATTATATTTAAAAATAAAATCTAATAAAATAAAATAAAATAAAATAAAAATTTTGTATCTCGTCTAAAACTCTCGTGAGAGCTTGTGAGAATTTTACTCAAAAACCCATCACAAGCCGAGTAAAGTTTCAAAACACAAAATCAAATTCTCGCAAACAGTATGCAAATAAAAAAATAAAAAAACCAAATCCAAATCACAAATCCCAAATCCCAAAAATGACATACGGATATTAGAGAGGGGGAAGAAAGGAATAGTTGCTTTCTCTAGCCATACGTTGAAAAGGGCAAAAGAGAGAGACAAACATCAGGTAGATACGTACAAGCATGCGTGCACAACGTCGACAAGCATACTTGAGAGATGGCCAGATGAGGGGGAGACGCAGTGTGCGTACTCGAATGGTAGCGACGGGGGATGGTGAGAAATGGAGTGAGATCATAGAGAGAGCATTTTTTTTTTCCTAAGCAAGTAAATTTTATTAAAAAAAAAAATGATACATTAGGAGGGGATGAAGTTCTCTAATAAGCATCCTAGTACAATAAGTACAGTGCAAAAGTAATGAAAAAGAGAAAATTAAAATAAATTTTGTGACCAATTTCTTGGTCCCCACTCTTACCTTACAAAGAGGGCGCTATCTAAAAAGATGGTTTTTAAGTAAGCCACTGTTGGAGGCAGTGTAAGCTATGGGTGCACTGCAGTTTGTTATCTTGAAATATTTTTTGAAGAGATCTTTAGTCCATTTTTCAAGATCATCAGTTAGGAAAGTAATAACATAGTAGTCCATTTTTCGAGACCGGCATCGGATGGACTGATCTGCGGCCTGCGCCTCTATGATGGCGCGTGGAGGCCACGACTAATGGTTGGAAGGTGAGGTGGGGCAGATCTAAAAGATCTGTAGGTGTGGAATCTGCTGGTGTGGCAAGTGTAACCTGTGGACTCGTCGGGGAGCGGGGGCGTGTGAGTGCCAAGCTCGAAAACAAGGCGCACATGTGGGTCACGCGCTTATATTTTGGCCGTAGTTCCGCGCCGTTCTAGTAGATCGGAGGTTGTTGGGTTGCATAATGGGGTACGTGTTGACAGGTGGTCGCCAGAGAGCAGTAGATCTGACAAAAACTGAATGGTGGAGGGGAGGACAAAAAAAAAAAAAAAGAACTACCATAAAAGCATATACACTAAACAGTTTAGGAAAAGGAACGAAGAGGAGGGTGAGAGACACAGCTCCACCTTTCTCTTCGGCGAAAACACTCGGAATGATTGAGTTTTCTAGAGAGAAAAGAGACTTTCTCTTTCTAAAAGCCGCGAATTGAGTTTTCTATGTCTTTCTATAGGGCTGTAAATGAACCAGTCTACTCGATAGCCCGCTAGGTTAAACTCGAATTGAACTCGACTCGTGAAAAAAAAAGCTTGTTCGTGAAAGCAGATACCCACTCGATTAGTAAATGACACATACCCAACAAAACTTGACTCGACTCGGTTAAGGCTCGTTAAGGCTCGCTTGTTTATGCTCGAATCGACTCGTTAGCTTGACTTGATTAAAACTCATTCATATATTGATAAATATATACATACATTTATGTATATATACATATATATATATATGTATTAGCTAATAATATAAGCATACCAATTTTATAATTAAATATATAATATGTAATCTAATTACATATGTCTATATAGTGAATATACTTTATAGGTATATTTTATAATTTGTATAATAATTAGTCTATAAAATTTAATAATGTTATATACTAGTATGTGGAAACCATATATGAAATAGATATATGCTATCATATTATGTGTATGTATTAATAATATATGTAGGCTAATATATTGTTATTTTTGATAAATATCAACTAGTTAGATATTTTAATTATTTATAAATTTTTTAAGATTTTATAATTCAATAAAGGTATACTTGTTAGTTGCATAAATTCAATATAAGGTCTTTTCTTTTATTTATTTATTTTATTAATTATTAAATCTTATTCAAAAAAAAAAAACAATTCGAGCTCGAGCTCGATCTCGGCTTGGCTCGACTCGAACTCGTTTATGGGACGAGCTCGAGTTAAGAGTTTATCTTATCGAGTCGAGCTCGAACAAAGAATAAAAGAGTTCTGGTTCGAGCTCGAGCTCGAGTATTTTGAGTCGAGTCAATCTCGGCAAGCCAAAGCTCGGCTCGGCTCGGCTCGATTACAGCTCTATCTTTCTAGATAGAGAGAGCAATTTGTACGAAGGGGTAGAGAGTTTAACGATAGAGCTTGTTTGAAAATAGATCTCATTTCAAAATTTTCATCTCATCTTATCTCATTTCATATACTTCACAAATATAATTTAAATACAAATATTTTTGAAACTAATCATTACAAATTTTTAGAACTAATCATTATAACTTTCCTAAACTTCAAAAAAAAAATTCAACTTTTTTAAATCTCAAAACAAAAAGAATATTATAAAGCTATATTCTAATAATATTTTAACTTTATAATATTTTTTATTCAACTTTTTTTCTTTCATTTTCCAAAATCTAAAAAATATTCAACTCAAACTTTCTCACTACTATTCACAAACTATCTTACTACTATTTACAAAATTCTCATCTTATCTCTCATCAAACCAGTCCTAAGGCGTTGTTTAAAAAAAGTTTTCATTCCAAAATTCTGATCTAATCTCATCCTATCTCATTTACAAACATTACTCAAATACAAATAATTTCAAACTAATTATTACAACTTTTTTAAACTAATCATTACAACTTTTCCAAACTTTCAAACAAAAAATTAAAATAATTCAACATTTTCAAATCTTCAAACAAAAATAATATTAAAAAGCTATATTCTAACAATATTTTAACTTTAGAATATCTTTTATTAAACTTTTCCAAAACCCCATAGAATATTAACTCAAACTATTTTACTACTATTTACAAATTATTTTATTACTATTCACAAACTATTTTACTACTATTCACAAAATTCTCATATCATCTTATTCTCCAACCTTGTTCTTAAGACCCTGTTTGGATACGCTAGTCTCATCTCATTCTATTTCATCTTATCTCATATCATTCTCAACATCTAAATACTATTCAATTTTAAATAATTTTTAATTTCTTTTTCATATTTTTTCATCTAATCATTACTAAGCATTAGAACTTTTTCAAAATTCCATACAAAATAAAAAAAATAATTCTAACCTTTTCATATCCAAAAACAAAAAAAATTATATTAAAAAATTATATTCTGACAATATTTTAATTTTAAAAAATCTTACTTATTATTCTCACAGCACACACCACATATATTGTTTTTATCTTACCACATATGTAGTGTGTGGATAATGAGTAAAAGAAATCAATTAGCTTAGAAAGAATAAAAAAAAAACAAAATAAAAATAAATAAAAATAAGTGTAGTGTGTGGGGATGATGAATAGCAAAACTATTTAATTTTATAATATTTTTATTCAACTTTTTGTCTTTCTTTTCCCAAAACTCAATAAAAATCTTAACTCAAACTATTTCATTACTATTCACAAACCATCTTATTATATCTTATTATTATTTACAAATTTTTCATCTTATCTAACTATCCAAACAAAGCTTAATTGAGGGATTTATTAATTTTTAGGAGTAAGATTTGGTTAAATAAAAAAAAGAAAAACAAAAATCACCAAAAGATGCAGTTCTTGATACAATACCATATTGGGATTGGGATACTGTGGCTAAACTCCACAATGGGTCATAATATGCTACACTTTGACTATTTTTCATATTTTTAAAAAGAAAAGTAAGGGTAATTAGGGGTGTTATCCGCATTCTCGGGTCGGGGGAGACCGCATCCAACACCCCACCACTGCCTTAACGGGGGGTGGGGTTCCCCAAGGGATCCAGCCTCACACCCCGGGTGACAGGAGGCGAATTTGGAGACCCTTGGTCCATCCACCCTTGTCCGGGGCAAATGGGCCGAGAACCTCTTTTTGGGCCAAAGAATGGCCCATTTGGGCCTATATATATATATATATATATATATATATATATATATTTTAAAAAGTCTTAAAAAAAGAAAAATTATATTTTACAATTTACATTTAACATCAAATTCAACAAAGGTCATTTAAAGTATAAAATATAAAAATCTAAGTATTCTAAGTTATTACAATAATATAAATTAATCTAAAACTATTAGAAATTAATCTAAAAATATTACAAATTGTCAAATAATTCAAATGAATAATATTAAAATATTAGAAATTGTATCTGGCAGACTAGCAAAATGACTTTGAGCCTTGAAATTGGAATTTGGGGGTGGTGGGCAAGTGAAACTGTGAGATTATAAAACCTGAAATATTAATAGGAAAACAAATTAGAATTCCAAACAATATAATGATATATACATAACTTCAAACCAAGTGAGACTATCAAGGATTGCATATTAGATCATCGAGAATTCGGGATTAGGGTTGGAACTTGGGCAAGTGAGGGTGTGAGACTATAGAACTTGAAAAAAAAAATGATAAATATAAATATTATATAGATATGTGATAAAGTTACAAAATTAAAATTACAAATCAAGATGAGATTGAGATTGAAGATTAGATCATTGGTATTGGCATGAGACAATGAAACTATAAAAGCTAAAAAAAGTATAAGAAAACCAATTAGAATCACGAACAATAAACATTATATACATACTACGAATAAATAAGAGAATCATTATACAAACCAATGATAATGGTGGATCGAATGGAGAAGTTATATTGCAGTTGATGTAAACCTATGAGAATTTGTTGAAATTGTTCCTACAACAATTAAATTTAAATATGAGTAATAACACAATATTGAAACCCCCAAAACAAATTGCTAAATTAGGGGTTTCGAAATTGAAACCCCTCACAGTTTGGGGTTTCAATTTTGAAACTCCAAATTTAATTTAGGGTTTTGGATTGAAACTCTAGATTTACAGTTTTACATCACAAATTCACACAAATATCTCCACAGCACATAAATCATAATCACACCCTCCAAATCCATTCATGAATCCCATCCTCCATAGTTCAATCCAAAAACTAAAAATTAATTTGGGGTTCTCAAGATATTTACAAGATGAAGACGTAGGAGAGAAACACATGGACTCAAAGAGGGCGACAGTGTGAGGCGATGACGATGAATGAGAGAGAGAGGTCAGTGTGCGGGTCAAGTGAGAGAGAGAGAGAGAGAGAGAGAGAAAGAGGTCAGGGGTGAGAGAGAGAGAGAGCTGAGGGAGTCTTAGAGAGGGGATAATCAATTTATGTATTAAAAAAAACGACATCATTTTGTTTAATGTATAAGTTATATTATATATATATATATATGGTGTGAGACGGGGTAAATGTGGATTGAGGCCAAGCCCAGTCTGTCCACCACACCTGCAAGGGTGCCTGGATGCGGGTGGATTGCCCTGCCACCCGTATCCAGCAAAAGAGGCCATTGCCCCTCCCAAGTGTGGGCAGAGTGGGGTAGCGGCCGGCTGCCCTGCCCTAAGGGCAATAGTCTGCATCTGGCAAAACAAATATAGAGGATTGCCTCTTACGGATGTAAGGAAAACCAAAAAGATGCTTTTAAAAAGGGAGGCGTATGTACCTCATGCCGTTTCACATAGGCCCACATGCACATGCATGTCAAAATCTTAATTCGTCAATCGAGAGTAATAGATGAGTGGCTGGGTGACCAAATTAAAGGAGGGGTACATGATGGCTATGTGTTGGTGCATGGAGAGAGGTATGGAAATTTAGAGTGAAAATAGTGCGTTCATCCATTCACATTGATGAGAATACGTGGTAGCTGATAAGTGTTATTTTTATATAATTTTTATTATTATTTTATTTATGAAAAGTGCCATTTTCCTTTTAATACTATTGATTTTATTTTATTTATACATATTTTTATTTATTTGAAGGAATGAGAAGATTTAGTGCAAAAGAAGAGCATTTTTGTACAAAAGAAGCGATTACAGATTTGGGCCGATGAGAGGTAACGAGATCTGAAGAGAGCTGATGAGTTTTGGACGAGAAGTCTTGTTCCATGGGTAGCAAAGAGATTTCTCTTGTCCAAAAGTAAGAAGACTTACCTCTCGGTAGGCAAGGAAACTCGCGACCAAAAGGCGCAAAAATTTGGTGACAAGGCTCTAGGTGGTTAGATTGGACGACTAGTCTAAACGACTAATTTAAAATACCAACCTAAACGACATTGTAGGCAACAACTAGAAAAGGTGAGAGGAGTCTTTCATATCGGTCGGGAGTCTTTCCACTTGATAGGTGAGGAGAGGGTTGTGTGGTCTTTGTGACCTCTACGCCCGTTCATTTGTGACCTCTATGCCAGTTATATTCAACGTACATGACATTTACTCGGTGGGATTGTGACGTCCTAACTCCTACGTATGGAAACGCAGGAATCGTGACGTTGGGATGATGACAACATGGGTCATGCATCTCAACGATAAATGCCAAGTGTGTATACATGCAGTAAGTGTACAATAAAAATACAGTTGATAAATTAAAGTCAATCAACTAAGTACTAGAATTTTAACGACAGATTTACTTAAATAAAACGTTTAAAAGAGTTATATAGTTATTCCAAAAAAATATAATACAAAGACCGAAACACATAAATAAGTGGGAAACAAATCCCATAATCCCAAGTGACCACATGTCCTTCCTCTGGTGGAGTCGATCCCTCAGGCTCCATATCCCCATTTGCATCAAAATCTACAGTATCATAAAATGGTATCGCAGAATAAGGAATACCACATGAGATATGAATCTCAGTAAGTAATCACCCAAACAAACCAAGAGATAAAATATATTAATGCATCCAACAAACATGTGTGCATATGATGAAATACGAATGTGACCCAAAACCCTCATTTTTCTCAAAAAATGATTATTTTCCAACGTACGTAAAATCCCATATGACCCAAAACACGTCATGAATAATATCTACCATTTTTTTAGAAAATGGCCCAAACATAAACCAACCATTTTCCCAGAAAATGGTGCTTGTAACCATTAAATCATAAATCGCTACTTTTTCAAAAAATGGCCCAACATAATCATTTATTAGACACTGTAGGCGGGAATCACAGGCGGGACTACCACCATCCCTACCACGTGTACCATAGGCGAGAATCACAGGCGGGACTCTACCACCATCCCTGCTTACCACCATCCCTACAGTTTATTTCCACACAAGAGGTACCTATTAGAGCACTCTAGGTGAAAATCATAGGCGAGACTCTACCAACATCCATACTTACCACCATCCCTACCGTATACATTATAGGCAGGAATCACAGGCAGGACTCTACCATCGTCCCTGCTTATTACCATCCATACAGTCTCTTTTTCCCTTCTCTCAAACTGTTTAATCTATTCATTTCAAATATACCCAAAACCATCTCTCACATGAAAACCCAGTTATCATTCACAACACATGAGCATGCATGAAATGATGCAATAAATGCCATGATGCCAAACACAACATAAATGCATGCAAGCATAATTCAATTAAATAAAAAACCTATCCTCACATCCAACCGACCCCCATACTCCTCGGATTCAATGGCCGGTACAACCAACCAGACTGTAGAAGATTTGTTAGTGCAAAAATATATTTAAATCTCAAGAAATTATTTGAAAACTTAATTACTGTGCTAAAATATAATTTTTGAAGAATCAAGGAGGTGCAAGAGATGGTAGCACAACAACGTAATAGTGTATTTTGGACTATGGTTGTGGGTCTAAAAAACTTAACTTTTGAACGAGGACAAACGAAGACTCGGAAGGGCTAGAGAATGACTTAGGGGTGTTAGTGAAGCTAATGATGGTAGTGGTTGGCTGTGGGTGGTGGTTGGAGGCCAAAATACCCAAATCGAAAATGGAGATGAAGGGGCCTCAAGGGTGGCGGATCGAGGCTGAGGAAGGTAGGTTAGGTAGCTGGGAGGCCGCCGATGCTGTGGTGAAGAGTTGGCGGCGAACGGTGGAGGCACAATGGAGCAGGAGCAAAATGAAGCCGCGGCTTGAAGCCATATGTGGGGGCTAACAACGGTGAGGAAGGAGCTAAAAATGGAAGGGGAAGGTCGCCGGCCGGAGGGGAAGAAAATGGGTGGGGCAGTGACGACCATGAACGGTGCACGACGGTGCTGTGGGTGGACGAAGCAAATGGAAGGGGGAGAGGGAAGGGGGTGTCACGCGGGCTGGGAGGCAAAGGAGAAAAGGAAGGAAAAAGAAAGAAGAAAAGAGAAAAGTGAAAAAGAAAAAGAGGAAAGAGAAAAAGGAAGAGAAAGAAATGAAATCCAGTCTTTTAAACTCGGGGTCTCGAAACTGATCCAACGGACATGATTTAAAATGACAAATTTAAATAAAATAATTTAAATGCAGTGACTAAGTAAAATAAAATAATAAAACCAAACAATTAATTAATTTAAAATAGAGAGCATTTTAAATAATGAACAATAATTAATAGTAATAAAATACAATGAATTAAATTTTTTAGTTAAAAATCGTAAAATAATATCATGTAAATCATCTAAAATTTAAAACAAGGAAGCCTATAATCCTAAGAAATGCAATAATTACTTAGTCAAAATACATATAAATACGGGGCATCACAGGGATAATTCCTCTCGACTGGGATCAATCTGCTACTAATCACCAAATTCGAGTTCCACAATCAATCTGTTGGCGACCAAATCCTTTTGGGCTCCACAATTCAAGCTGCATATCACTGAATCTTCCATTTTAGATAATTTCGTTATTCTTGGTATAATTCCTTTTATGTTAACATTTATCTTTAGAAACTAATTTCCAGTTTTTTAGGCTAGATTGTAGCTGCATTTATCTTGTTTCCAAATTTGAGTTTTGACATCTATTTAATCCCGTCTTGTGGGATTAATAGAGGAGGGGTCTGAATCGGAGTCGAGAGTTTTTATGTTTTAGAGTCTGAGTCTGAGTTTAGAGTTCTAGAATTTATTCTTGAAGTGTTCTTTCGAGAAGGCGGAACTGGAGGGCAGAGGCGAGAGCTGTATGCTTCATCAACCGATTTCAACGAAGAACACCAGTTTTATTCTTTTCAATTCCATTATGAACTAATTCTATTTTCTAGAGTTTTGATGTAGCTTAGCATTGAACACACATTTTATATTCCAAGTTATTTTATTTTCAATATTTCTATGATTGAGTGTTTATTTTTTGTTCTTAATGCTTGCAATTTTCTAACTAACTATTGTTCGATCTATTGAATTACAATGAGACTGAGAGGTGATTTGTGATTAAAACTCTACGATTAAACACCATTAGTTGAGCGAAAGTAGAGATGTTTTACTGCGACTAGTTTGATTTTCAAGAAAAATCCAAAGAACTTAATGAGTTTCCAATTAGTTAAATTCACATAGAGATATGGAGTTATTAGTTGGAGATATTTTAGAGAAAATATTGAATAGTTAAGAGATTTTTATCATCAACTTGAGATAATTGAGATTTTATATCAAGGAAGAATAAACTGCGTGAGATTTGCTAGGTGAAGTCAAATGCTCTAAATATATTCTTATTATTCTTAAAATCTTAATTTTAATGTTCTTTTCTTCAGTTTAATTTAGATAAAACATTTTTCAAATTTTGATTTTCCAAATAGTAATTAATTTAGTCAATTTCAATACTCAATAGCATAATTATTCCATATGGGTTCGATATCCGTTTTTTTTAAACACTTTATTACGTGTTATGATTCTATGCACTTGCAGATATAATTTTAGTACAACAATAGCCAAGCGCTAATGGTTTACTATGGTTGATGACTTGTGATGTGTGAAGAAATGACATCAATTTTAATAGTAGGGGAGCATGTGGTTGTTTGGTGGGTGGACATCAAAGAGAAAGAAAGAAAACCCAGAAAAAAATGGAGAAAGGAAAGGGATGTGGAAAAGGGGAAGGTAGATCAATATGTGCAATTTGATCCAGAGATGGAGTCAGACCTTCTCCCTTCTTCTGTCGACTTTTCTCATGGGAGGAACTTTCAAAAAATGGAGGATGGGATCTTCGTATAGAGAAAGAAGTGTCACACCGTATATATTTTGAAGGAGTTGTTTAATTATATATAAACATATTTGAGATAATGTGCATATATACAAGTAAATTTTTAATTGATTTGTCCCTTGTACACCCATGTTGTACTTTTTAAAGTGCTTGTCTGATCAAGATAATGGATGAAAAATCTGTCCACTATCCTTATGAGTAGGGGAATTTTGGGTGCGCACTACAACAAATATGTCCATTTGCCACCAGTTTTATTTCTTAAGCTTGACGAAATTACTTAGTTGATGCTAAACAATGTGCTGAAAATAACCTCAGCCATTTCCAGCCAAATCTCTTGCTGCAACTTAAAAACAATGGGCGATATTGTCCAATGTGACCATATCACCCACGTGGGTAAATAGGATGTGTAATTTTACTAGCTGAACAACAAAAACCCATGGCTTCGGGCAAAGTCAGATGTGGTGGTATTGCAAAATCCCAAACGAAATTCACGACGAGTGTAGCAACCCGGTGCTGTAGTGACTATAGGGTAGCAACCAAAAACTGAGAGGTCTGGATGGTGCCATAGTGACTACTGTGTACACCCTTAGAATCCCTCCAACACCCTGTACCTTCCCTTGATTTTAGACTATTCGAGAAATTAGGGTTTTGTTTACAAGATCTTCTCACCTCTCAGTCATTGATGGTGTAGCTTCAGAATCAACTGGTAACCACTGATCACGTTGGTATCTCTCAACTTCTCCAGCAACAACTTTGATTTGCTGCACTTTGAAATTATCTGTTTCTATCTCAAGTTCTCACTGTTCAGTCGTCGCCATCCTTGCGGTCCAATCACTACCACCAGGTGCTGCGTTGCTCAACCTTAACCGTTTACTGCCTATTATTTCCAACGCGATGTAATGGGTTAGGGCTCTGATCTAGGGTTCTTAGTATTGGCAATGGCCTAGCTATTTCTAAGTCTAAAATTTGGCTAGAATCTTAACTTTTGGCTATACCTTTAACTTTTGACTAGTCATCTTAACTTTTGGCTATACCTTTAACTTTTGACTAGTCATCTTAACTTTTGGCCACATTGGACTAGCCATCTTAAAGTCAAAATAATAATATTATATTAATTATTTTAATAATATTTGACAATTTTTTTTTAATATTTTACAAATAAATTTCATATATTTTAATAATATTTGCTAAAAAAAAATGTTGATCTCAGTATTAGCCAAAAAAAAGAAAAACTAAGAAAACAAAAGAAATGTTGATCTCACAAACCAACTACTCGCTTCTCCAATAGTAATCAACCATAAGACTATTGATAACAATGAAATATTGATCTCAGTAATCAACCTTAAGACTATTTATAACAATGAAATGTTGATCTCAATAATTAACCATAAGACTGTTGATAACAATGAAATCCATACTATCAAAACCAAATTAGTTCACTATTCAATTTTAAATATATTGTCAGCCAATTAGTTTTTATTACAAACCAAAAATGCACATTCAACCTCTTCTCGTCACTTCCCAAATCACAAGATCCACCAATTTAATTAGCAAGACACGACAACACCTCCAAATTCAATGACTACAAATTCAAGTCCAGCAACACACGGCACCAACAATCCATATAAATACTTTTTCTTTTTACCAAAAGAGTTAGAAAAGTAACCAAAATAGTCCACATTTACCAACACAAACAGGATTTATAGCCCTTACATTTACCAATACAAACTACCAAAATAGTCCACAAATTAGTAGGAATATTGTTAGTTCATAATTCAGTTTCTACTATAGAGATAATATCCACAGTCCAACAACTTAGTTGCTACCCAGCCACATATTTATCCAACCAACATGTGGCTGGGCAGCCACTAAATTTCCAAAAAATAAAGTACTACCAACATTAGAAGTTAGATATCTACATAATAAGGTGTCGAATGAGATGTAGATGTACCTCCAGAATGGGAATTCAATTCCTAAAAAATGGCTAGTTGAATTTTACAGAAATATTCTTGTTGCATGGCATTCATGCCTCATAGATCTAACATTATCATATTTAGTTCAAACTTCTTATTCTTTAGTTGAAATACTTTCTCGCTTCTTTTGTTTGCCTTCAGCACATCATTTATCCTCTCTTCCATGCTCGTGGCTCTATCCTCGGTCATTTTAGCTAAGGAACTGTTGATCTCAGTATCTTTGCCTTCCATCGACTTCCGCTTTCACTCCCTTTCTTTCTCTGCTTTTTGCCTATAGGTCTCTCAGCAAAAACCTCCATGTTCTCATCCACCATGTCAATAGCAACTTCACCGTGCAGTTTTTCTTGTGGCCTTCTCCTCGTCCCAAGGGTGGAGATGTGTTGTTGCCATTTTGGTTGGTGTCTCAAAAGACACCACCAATGCTCCATTGTGAAGTTACTGCTCTCCATCTCTTTGTACAAAATTTTTGCCTTCTCAATCTACAAATCTATAGGAATATTGTTAGTTCATAATTCAGTCCTAAATAATTTCATAATTAAAGGAAAATGCTACATACCTTGTCTTACTCCGTTGCACCACTAGGATGCAATAACTCTACTTGTGCTAAAAATGCACAAAATTTATTTGTGCATTTCTGAATTGAGGACCAACGATTCATCAAAGAGACTACAGAATGGTTCACAATGTTCGATTTTTTTATATTCATGATAAAATTCTGAAATTTTGTCCCACATTTGAGTAGACTTTTGATCACCCTTTATCGCATCGATACTAATGTTGAGCCAAATTGAGATGAGGAGGTTACCTCCTTTGCAGTGAAAGATGCACCCCTTTGAACTTTTTTTTGGAGGATGCCTCTTTTCATCGTCATTTGGAGTTGCTTGGACCATAACATTAGAATGTTGCGTTGGGGTGCTATTACAATCTCCTCCTCCACTTTGTAATAGAGTGGTGAAGAATGGGTCATCATCAATTTGTGTGTCTATCCTTGAAAAATGTCATTTTCAAGAAGTCAGAAAAGTTTTTCCATTTCCAAGTTGAACAAAGCAGCAAATAAATATACCACAAATTAAACAAATGTTGCCATTGGACTCATTGTTTAATCTGCTTGTCTCACACTGACTACCCAACCACATGTAAAACTAGCAGTCTCCCATATATAATCACAGCCATCCAACACAATTTTTAGATTTTAACAGTTTTCAACAGACAAACAGTCCACAAATATGCAGAAAAACAATAAAGAAATCATATTTCATTTGTTGATCTAAAATGCACAAAAGAAATATGTACAAACACATCAAACAAAAAGAGCAAAGAAATCTGTAGAAAAACAACAAGGAAATCATTTTCAATTGCTGATATGGTATGCAAAGAAATATATACAAACACAGCAAAGAAAAAGAGCAAAGAAATATGTAGAAAAACAGCAAAGAAATCATTTTCATTTGCTGATCTGGTATGCAAAGAAATATGTACAAGCATAGCAAAGAAATATGCAGAAAAATAGCAAAGAAATCATTTTCATTTGCTGATCCGGTATGCAAAGAAATATGAACAAACACAGCAAAGAAAAAGAGCAAAGAAATATGCACCAACACAGTAAAGAAATCTGCAGAAAAATAGCAAAGAAATCATTTTCATTTTCTGATCTAGTATGCAAAGAAGATAAACTGGTATGCATGTGTTCTGTTTTGCAAATAAGAAAAACAAAGACATTTTATTCCTGATCTGGTATGTAAAGAAGCTAAACTGGATTTATTAAATTCATTCGATCTACCTTTATAAAAAGAATTGCAGATTCAAGTAACAAGCAGAACAAACCAAAGATTTTTGTTTTTGTTTTTTTGTAACAAGCAGATTCAAGGATGGGATTAGTAATAAGCAAGTAACAAGCAGATTCAAGGATGGGATTAGTAATATTTCTAGAAACTTTTTATAAACAGATGAATCTAAAGAGGCTCATTTGTAATCTTTCTTCTCTTTCCATTTGGTGAAATAAAATTAAAATCACATAGTTCCAACAGAAAATTAAAACTACATGTGTTTATCAAATTTTTTTTCAAAGGCTTGTTTTGAATAAGGTAATCAACCTAAAATATATACGGTGCTACTAAACCCCCTCTTAGACCTTACTTTTTTTTTTCATGCATTATGGAAAAGCAATGAGTTAAATTGGAGTATCTTTCATTCAAGCCTGAAGAATGTTCATAACATTGAGCAATGTTAAACTAGAAAACAGCCATAAAAAACTCCAGTTCACTATGGAGACTAGGATGCACAAAAAAATATATAAAAAACACTACATAAAATTATGAAGATGAAACGAACAGGCATCTACCCAATTTACAGATCAAAAGAGTTCCTATACCTAACAAACATAAAAAAAAAAAAAGCGAAAATAGAACAGATAAAATGGTGAACAAGGGAAGGGCGAGACATACCTATAGGGCCTGCTTGTATGATCTATATAAGAATCAAATAAGAACAATAGTAAGACAATTTCAAAAACATAGATACGAAATCCAAGTCTGGGCATAGAGCATGGAGAAGAAAAAGAAAAGAAAAGAACACCAAAAATGAGTTTAAATGAAACGAAAGAAACAACAGATTCTCTGGGTCTGTTGAGTCAGAAACTCAAAATTAATTGCACAAAAGTATAATTTTCTAAATCAATCGCACAAAGTTCATACCATGGGGGGTATTCTGAATGTTCTTGAGCCAAGCCGAGAGAGAGAGAGAGACAGAGGAAATCGCACAAACGATGGGAACCAGCAAGGAAAAGGACTCATGAATTTTTGGACCCAGGAATGGAGAGACAATTGATCGAAGAGGGGAAGAAGACAGAGAGAAGGGGGAAAGAAGAGCGACGACCTTCTGAAAGAAGTAGAACAAAAAAATACGAAGGAAAGAGGGAGGGAAGAGGGAGGGAATAATAAAAATAATCCTTTGGTCCCTTAACAATGTATCATCAAACATGGCTAGGCAAAGAAATTTACTGTAGCTCAAAATTAAGAAATATGGCTTTAGCTAGTTCAATGCAGGGATTCTAATTCATAAAAAGGTAAACTTTGGACTTCGATTTGGCAATGGCAATGCTCTTACGATCTATCGGCTTAAGGGAAGAAGACTCGTGTGAAGTGGGGGTTGGGATGCCATGTACTTGGATGTCCTCAACTTCAACTAAAGTCTCACGTGGACCAGATTGTGAAGGAGGCTAGGCTCACGGGCTATCAGGATGGACTAAGCTGGATTAGAGTAGTTTAGTTATTTTCTGTTGGGTTATAAGTGTTGGGCCATGAGTCTGTTCCTTGGGCATGTTATGTTTGTCTTTCAATTATGTGTGTGGACTGGGTTTAGGCCTTGTTTTGGTTGGCTAGGGCCCATGGCCTTATTTTATGTCATTCCTTGTTACATTGTTGTAGTATTTTTTCATTAGACATTCTGATAGCATATAGGCTGATAGCGTAGTTGTAAGATTATTCTGAATGCCAGTTTACTATCTTTTTGTCTTCTCTCTCTCTCTCTCTCTCTCTTTCTCTAACATCAATTTTCTGGGGGAGCTCCCCTCGAAGAGGCAAAACCCTACCTTTGAGAAATTATTTTCCTTGACAAGACCAAGTTTAGAAGATATTGAAGGCTGTGTGCACCAAGTGGAGACTCGAGTCACAAGTGAAATGAATGAGAGATTGACCAGGCCTTTCTGCAGACTAGAAATTGAGAAAGTTGTCAAACATATGGGTCCTTTTAAGTCACCTGGTCCAGATGGTTTTGGTGCTTGTTCTACCAAAATCATTGGGATACAATGGGTGAGGAAGTGTGTAATGCAGTGTTGGACTTCCTTAATGGTAACTCTCTGTTTTCTCTAGTTAATTATACTTACATAGCCTTAATTCCCAAAACCAATAATCCTTTGAGTGTTACTGAGTTTAGGCCTATTAGCCTTTGAAATGTCATTTACAAAGTTGTCTCTAAAGTGCTTGTAAGTAGGCTAAAGGTGTATTGTCAGACATCATATCACCCAATCAAAGTGTCTTCATCCTAGGGAGGATAATTACTGATAATATTATGGTTGCTTATGAGGTCCTACATACAATGAAGGTGAGAAAGAAAGGCAAGGAGGGAAGCATGACCATCAAGCTTAATATGTCAAAGGCATATGACAAAATTGAGTGAGATTATTTGGAAGTTATCAAGAAGAAGATGGGTTTTTACAATGAGTGGACAAAGATGATTATGAAATGTGTCACTTCTGTCACATACTCAGTGTTGGTTAATGGTGAACCAGGGGCAAAAATTTATCCATCGAGGGGATTAAGGCAATGGCATCTTCTTTCCCCTTACCTCTTTATTATGTGTGCAGAGGGCCTCAGTGCATTGCTCAACAAGGCTGATTAGTAAGGGGAAACAAAAGAGATTTCAGTTGTGAGGAGGGGGCTATGAATCAATCATCTGTTATTTGCAGATGATTGTGTTCTATTTGGAAGGACTAGTGTGGAGGAATGGAGAAAACTAAAAGGGATTCTTAACAACTATGAAGAAGCTTTTGGTCAGTTCTTAAACAAGGAAAAGACAGGTATGTTGTTCAATTCAAATACTAACTCAGAAAACAGATGAAGAATACTAAGGGAGGGAGGGGATCTGGTGAAAGGGAATTATGAGAGATACTTGGGACTTCCCCCTATGGTGGGTAAATCTAAGTATAACACTTTTAGGTGTTTAAAAGAAAGTGTTTGGCAAAAGATTAACAATTAGAAGAATTCTTTTCTCTTTAGTCCTAGGAAAGAAATTATGATAAAGTCTATTTTACAATCTGTTCCATCCTACACTATGAGTGCTTTTAGATTACCAAAGAAGCTTGGCAGAGAGCTTAATGGTATGCTAGCTAAGTTTTGGTGGGGTAACCAACAAAGAGAAAGTTGTATCCAATGGAGGAGCTGGATGAAAGTGGGGCTATCAAAAGGCAAGGGAGGATTGAGATTCAGAGACTTGGAGATGTTCAACTCAGCTTTGTTGGCAAAACAAGGCTGGTGGATCTTGCAGAATCCATCTTCCTTAGCTGCTCAGATCTATAAGGAAAAGTATTTCAGAAATACCTCATTTCTAGAGGCAAAATTGGGCCATACACCCTGATTGATATGGAGAAGTGTGTGGAGTTCATTGAGGCTGCTTAAAAAGGGACTGAGGTGGAGAGTGGGAAATGGTAGTAGGATCAAAATTGGGGCAAAAAATGGTTATCCACTCCATCTTCCTTTTGTGTACAGTCTCCAATGGCTATACTAGATGACGATGCTAAGGTCAGTGAGCTCTTAGTTTAGAAAAAAAAGGAGTGAAACGAGGTCCTAATTAGAACTATTTTTATAAAAGAGGAAGTTGATCAAATATGCTGCATTCCTTTAAGCAGAAGGGATATTGAGGACAAGTTGATATGGGGCCCTTCAAATAAATGCCTGTTTAGTGTCAAGAGTGCTTATTTTTTGGAACAAGAAAGATCAAAGGTTGTACAAGGGGAATCCTTAAGAGGGGCAGTTTCAGTTAGCAGATGGAAACATTTATGGAGTTTGAATTTATCTGGGAAGTTGACAATGTTTATGTGGAAGGCAGGTAATGAGTTGCTAGCTACAAGGAGGAACTTATTTGTAAAGAAAGTAATTGAAGAACCAAAGTGTCCTATTTGTCTTCAAGAGGATGAATTTATTATGCACGTTTTATGGCATTGTCCTGCTGCAAATGATGTCTGGATTATGCATTTAAAAACTCTGCAGAAATGGAATATAGCAGAAGAAGACTTATTGAGTTTGTGGGAGAAGCTGTCACATAAGCTTTTAAAGTTTGAGATGGAAGAGATGGTAGCTATTATGAGAAGCTTGTGGATCAGAAGAAACTTGTACAGTTTTTAAAAGAAATTCCTTACTCCAAGCAGTGTTATCAGATCAGCTAAGGAAGATTTGTGTGAATTTCAACTAGCTCAGCCTTCATCAGAGGGATAGGAGGGAACTACCGGAGTAGTAGGTGGTGAGAAACGATGGAAACCACATGAGCAGAGCTATGTTAAAGCCAATTGGGATGCTGCCTTGGATGTAAAAGCTAAGAAGATGGGAATATGTGTGATTATCAGAAATGAAGAGGGACATGTCATGGCTACTTGCAATGATCAGAGACCAAATGTTGATCTACCAGCTATAGCAGAGTGTTATGATTTGAGGAAAGCAATGGATTTATGCAGGGATCTCAACTTTGACAATGTAATATTTGAAGGTGATGCTCAGGTCATTATTAATGCAGTGAATGAAGCATATGCAGGGTTTTCTTATTTTGGCAGTATCATCGAGGAGATGAAGATGGTCCTTCAAGACTGGCATGGTTGGAAGGTTCAGTATTCTCATAGAAGCACAAATGCGTAGTAGCACACAATCTAAGAAAGGCTGCTTTACAAACAGAGGAGGAGATGGTATGGATTGAAGAGACATCAGTTTTTGTATTAGCTACTTTATAGAGAGACAAAAATTGTATTGAGTTTACAGATATATGAATGAATGAGGAATGTTTTCTTTTAAAAAAAAAGAATGCTTGAGGTGAGAGACACTACCTTTTCTACTGACTCTAATATTCTTCGTAACAAAGTTACTTTCTCATTAATAATGCAAATTATGCTACCTCACAAAAATATAATTAAGTTTTTAACTGAGTTGGCAAAGCATCAATCAATAGATTAAAGAATGTCGTTTCCACTTGGGTCTAATATATCGTGCTACTTGGGACGTTCTTCAAGAACCAATCATGGAATATCTTGATGTGGACAATTTTTTTAATTACTACTTTGCTTTAAACGAAGAGTAGTTTTGTCAACTCGTATAACTATTTTACAACTTAATTTATAAAAATATTCTTAATTTAGAATATAACTATAGATCGAAGAGTAATAGAATATAATTATGATTATATATTTTATCATTTGGCCTTCTTCTCCGGCTTGATGAGCTAAGGCAGGCCGGAGGGAGAGAATCATATTTATGTGCAGACGAGGTGGAAACAGGTTGGCCTGCTACTATCCATACATGACATATATTCATATATGCTATATATACTGTATATAAACCTTATCGTCTAAACAACTACTCATGTTGTTTTTCTATTAATTAGAATGTTGCTATTTTCATGCCTTGGTATTAAAAAAAAAAAAAAAAACCAAAAAAACAAAAAAAGCACCTCCGACTACCCCTCTTATCCTTTCTATTTTTTTTTTTTTAAAAAAAAACCGTCCGTCCTTCCACTAAATACGACTTGGTGATGACACGGAAAATTCACTCAATCTTACATATCCTATTATTTCAGCCGGGAGCAGATAATATCGTTAATTAATTAATACGTACATGCAGTATCTGATTGCATATGAAAGTACTTTAATTTGCTGCCTACAACGCGTTTTTTCAGACTCTGACAAGAAGTTTGAATGATTCCTAATTCTGTTCAACAACAGAGATGGAAATCTTCGTTGGGGCACAGCATATCTTGATCTATGAGGAAGTACCTCGATGATCTCCCTATATATATGTAGCTAAGTTCAATGACTTTCTCCCACAACTCCACAGCCAAGTAATCAAAACTTGTTTTAGAACCTCTTTTCCTCCTTTCAGCTCGGAATTTTGCAGTACCCTACATATACTCATCAAATAATGGCTGCTCGTATTCTCTTGCTAGGACTTGTAGCTGTGTCTTTTACTGTCGGCTTGGCATCTGACCCCAGCTCTCTTCAAGATTTCTGCGTTGCAGATAAAACAAGTTCAGGTACGTACGTACCTACAATTAACGAACCCTAACGCAAGCGGCTTTAAAAGTTCATGTTTCGACTTTAGGTTCAACTTGGAAGCATCTCCTTTCTGATAATGGACATGATTATCTTTCCTTTTATTTTCCAATATATATGTTTAATTCTTGATCTACTCTCTCACCTTTTACACATTCCTGATCACTGACCCTAACATGATTCTTTTTCATGAATGGTACCTAGTTCTAGTGAATGGTTTAGCCTGCAAGGATCCCAAGCTGGTTCAAGCCAATGATTTCTTTTTCAGTGGACTTCACATAGTGGGCAACACATCAAACCCATTTGGGTCAAAGGTGACACCGGTGACTGTGACCCAACTAGCAGGGCTAAACACACTTGGTATCTCCATTGCCCGCATTGATTACCAACCCTGGGGTATTAACCCTCCTCACACACACCCTCGGGCCTCTGAAATTTTAACAGTCTTGGAAGGTAATCTTGAAGTTGGTTTTGTCACGTCAAACCCAGAAAACCGTCTCATCACAAAGGTGCTACAAAAAGGAGATGTCTTCGTCTTTCCCATTGGTCTCATCCACTACCAAAGAAATTTAGGTTCGACTAATGTTGTTGCCATTGCTGCTCTGAGCAGTCAGAATCCAGGAGTCATCACAATTGGGAATGCGGTGTTTGGGTCTACACCAGAAATCGGAAGTGACATTCTTGTGAAGGCTTTCCAAGTTGATAAGAACGTTGTCGATTACATCAAATCCAAGTTCTAGACAAGCAACGATATATAGAACAAGTCTTCCAACCAGTCTTAGCGTTGCAGTTTGCATGCATGTGTATTTTGTGTGCTTTGAGGCTTTCTAGCTATATTCTTTTATACATGATTCTTTTCTTTACAAGTAATGTTTACGTGATTGGATTTTCCAAAATGGGTGTACTTTTTGGTATTTACTATTAATTAATAAAATAAAATTTTAGTTTAAAATTAAACAGCATTTTAGTGCAAATATATAGCTAGGATGCATGGTGGCTGTCCCATGCATATATATATATATATATATATATATATATATATATATATATATATCTATGAAATTGTCAATCTAACTCATGATATTAATAGCGATGTTAATGACTTTATCTGGCAAGCAAATTCAACTGATCGTGTTTTGTTGGCCGGCTTGTCGTCATGAATTCCTACATCAGATTTTTGATTTGGACGCAAAGAGGAAAAGCTTAGCAAAAAAGAAAAACCCTAAAACAAATGAATTAATACAAATATATATATATATATATATATATATATATATATATATATATATATATATATATATATATATATATATATAGTGGGGTCAAAGGCCATATAACTTTGAGAAGATTCACATTACATATATGTACATGTACAGGAACTACTGACACTTGATCAGATTAATGAGAGTATCTCAAGTACTCTCACTATTATTTTTTACTTTATTATTACTTTTCATCTATTTTTTCTACTATTCATTACTTTTCTCATACATTTTACTACTATTTAATATTTTATGATTACTTTTTCATTAGTTTTTTACTACTATTCACAAACATTCTCAAACACTTTCACCATCTAAACCTAGCTTAAAAGAACCAACAGTCGGTTAAACCAAAGAAAATATTGACGAAAAATGAAATAATTAAATGAAAGCATCATAGTTTAGCCTTTTATTATATATATATATATATATATATATATTTATATATATATATTCTAAAAGTATTTTCAATTAATGAATAATAAATTTGCAATCATAATTTGAGAGGGCAAACGTTGTGGATTCTAATATGTGCCTTACAATAATTAGGTACTTACACAACATGACCAATCTATTAATTATATAAAAGCCAAGTTGAAAGATGATGACATGCTGATTGAGCTGTATTATTGCATATTTTATACATTTAAAATCAATATATTTTTAATTATTTTATTATTTTATCATTGATTTTAGATGGAAAAATGATCAAGAGGCAATAAATCCAAGTTGTGATTTAAATTGATTAAAAGCATAGTTTATGCTTATTTTTATAACTTGTGATTTTATTTGATTTTATTTCCTCACATGCACAACACACTTTTAATATTTTAGTTTAGTTTTTGTTTAATTTTTATTTAATTATTTAATTTCTTTTTTTAGTTTTATTTTCATGTAATTATTATTTATTTTGTCTGTCTTATTTTATTTTATTTTTATTTTCAATTTTTATTTTTTATTTTTTTCTGTGCAGTCTAAACGACATGTCGTTTTCCAGTAGATTTGAATCTGCCGTCTGAGGTCAACGACATGTCGTTTGCCTCGTCTTCAACCTCGCGACTTGCACTTCAAGCTACAGTTCTGCCAGCTTCGAGCCACCACTGTGAGCCATCCTATACACTCCGCACGACCACAGAAACACCATGAACACGGCCATGAACCGCCTCGCCTTGTCTAGAAGCCTCACGGCCGGCAACCCCACGTCGTGTCATCTTCAACCTTCGGCTTCGCTGCACCATCATCATGGACATCCTGCAGCGACGCACCTCCACTTCCAGCAGCAACAGAAGACGCCGGAGATCAAGTCTCCACCGCCCAGTGAAGCCCAGTGCCACGACTGAAGCCTCCATGCATACCGAAACCTTCTCCTGTGCAACACTGCCAAGAACGACCAAAGACACCACTGCAACTCGGCTGCTCTCTCTACGTCTCGGTTTCAGTTTTCTCTCTCTCTTAGTAAACGTTACAGCATGCCAGAGGTAGAAGATGCAGGAAAGCAAGAAAAGAAAAGAAGAAAAAAAATATATATGTGTATAGATGAATGCGGACGCACGCAGGGCAAGTGAAACGCAATAACACCGAAAAAAGAAAGGCTACACTCACACGAACAGCTGGGTCCTTTTCATTTGGACAGACACGAGACACAAAAGAAAGAAAGAGAAGGAATGGATTAGTGGAACAATGGACGATGGATCAGTGGTCGGCTGAAAACAAATGAAGAAAAAAACAAATAAAAGTGCACGGCAAAAGCTAATGGGAGACAAGACGTAGTTGGAAGGGAAATAAAAAGAAAAAGGAAAAAAACTGCCGAACTCACAGACAAAAGGAATTTGCAAGTAACATGTTATTTGGAAGCCTATATAAGGACTTGGGGGAGTCAGTAGTCAGTGGTTAGAGTTAGAGTCAGTCAGAAGTTAGAGAGATTTTAGTGTGAAATTAGAGTTAGAGTTCAGAATAAAAATAGTGAGTGAGTTTTTGTAGTCAGTTTTTATTTTTTCTGAGTTCAGTTTTTAATTTTGTGTAATTTATTCATCAGTCAGTTTCAATTTATGGCTCAGTAAATTTTATTTTTGTAAGTTTTTATTTCCAGTTTTGAGTTTGTTTAGTGAGTAAATTTTCAGTCCTCTTTGATAAATGTTGAGAGTCTATTTTATTTTTGAGAGTTTACTTTAATTGGAAGTTCAGATTTTTGGGTTGGAGAACGCAGTCTCCATTTCCAAACATCAAGTTTATTCCTTACAATTCCTGTTTTTATTTAATTTCGAATTACTGCCATTTAATTTCCTCGCACTTTTAATTTCCTGCAATTTAAATTACTGCCATTTAATTTCCTCGCACTTTTAATTTCTTGCAATTTAAATTTATGTCATTTAATTTTCTCGCACTTTTAATTTCCTGCAATTTAAATTACTGTCATTTAATTTTCCTGCACATTTAATTTTTACAATTTACTTTTATGTCATTTAAATTTTATTGTCCCCTTACATTTCAGTTATTTAATTTCCAGCAATTTTAATTTACTGTCTTGCATTTTAATTTCTTACCTTTCATCATCCACTCAAAACCAACAAACATGAATCTAGTCCATGACTAGTAAATTTTCATTTCCATTGCACTCCCACATTCATTGTACATATCATCATTTTTATTTTTATTCTCTCATTGTAATTATTTCTACCATTTTACACGAGTTTGATTTTTAAGCACTTTCCCTGTGGAGACGATCTAGGAATTTATTCCTAATTATTACGCGACACGCTCCTGCACTTGGGATAGCCTTTGGGCTGCTCATTTTCGAACGAGTCACATGCCATACAACCTGCACTAATTGGGTCAAGTTTAACTGCAATGCGCCAAGCAGCTTAATATATTAGCCGAAGTGTAACTTTGCTTACTCCTGATTAAGGTCCTAACCCAGAGTCAAATAAAGTACTATAGGCATGCATCGAGAATAGAACAAGATGTCCGCACATGGTTATTCGCTTTCGTGTGTCAAGCGCTGCATGCAGTTATCGAATGGCAACTGAATAATAGTTAACCGAATGGCAAGCAGTGCAACATTAAAGTTTAAAAGCAAAGAAGCAACGGAATAAACTAGCAAGCGGTTTTCTGTATTTCAAAAAGAAACCGAAGATGCATTATTTTTTCACTCTTTCTTTAGAAAATTGCTTTTCTTTCTTTCATTTTCTTCTTCTTCTCTCTCTCTCTCTCAAATAAAGTGAGGCCAGACCACTGTACTTTTTGCATTCAACTATTTTTTGGGCGTGGAGGTGCTGAAGTTCAAAGAAAATTAAATAGGTGAGCCTAACTACCTTTTGTGTGTTTATGGTATATATAGTTTATTTATGGATTACATATGTTTGTTCATAGTCCTAAGAAATGAAGTAACTAATACCATAAATGAATCATAAAACTTAAAATACGTAAAGCTTAAAGATTCATAAAACTTAAGGGTTACAATTAAAACTTAAAGTTCCAATGATTGCAGATAAAATACATGAATTGAATGATTGTTACGAGTAGACGATAGATAAATTGAGAGCATTGTTTAGATGGTAAACTATTTCATTCTTTTCTTCTTTTTGAAATTTCAAGTTTTTCGATTGCATTTTCAATGAAGATTGCAAGACTATCGAGGTATGTTACGGGACAGGCCCCGTAATTGGGCCCGTAGGCCCACTACTTTAATTTACTATTCCTTCAGTTGAATTAGTCTGTGTTATCCCGTATTTTAGTGTATTTTAACTGAAAGATTATTTTAATTAATTTAAATATTGGTCCTCTTGTTTTAAAATTATGAGAGTTTTGATATATTATTTTATAATATTTTTAAGTTGTAAAAATTATTTTTGGTATGATTTTTTTAATATTAATTATTGTTTTACATTTAAATTGATCTTTAATTTAAATAAGTTTGTTTATAGGTTTTAAAATTATTATTGTTGTTGAATTTTATTATTAGTTTATTTAAGCGATTCATTGCGTTTGAATTATTTTATTAAACTTATTGTTTTGAAATCATTTTCGTTGGATCAATTTCGTGACCCAAGTTATGAGGATTGTACCTCATTTCTTTCCCTTCATTTTTTCTTTATCCTCTTTCTTTATCCTCTTTTTCTTTCATTTCCTTCTTTTTCCCCTACATTCATTTCTCTTCCCATGTGCACGTCCCTCCTCTCTCCCCTGTGCGTTTCTTTCTTCCTCCCCCAGTAGCGCTGTGTGCCACCGTCCGGCGACACCGTCCAGCCCACGACCTCCCCCACCCTCTGGCGAGTTCACCCACCCCAGCCACCACCTCGCACGCCCCCTCCTTTTTCTCTCCTAGCCTTGTAGAGCCTGATCGGCCTAGAAGCTCACTGCGCCGCCGTGCGCCGTCCATTGCCATCACCGCTCCCCCCATCTTCTTCCCCATCGACTGGCGACCACTCTCCTCTATTTCCAGCTTCTCCCGCACCACCGTGAGCCTCCACGTATAGCTTCAAGCTGCACAGCTTTTGGTACTCTAGCGTCACCGTTGTGCCACCTCTGGCCACCAGCTTTTCACCAGATCACCCTCGACCTCCCAGTTACCTAAAGTGCCCATCCCCAGCTCCAATCCGTCACTGGTGAAGCCCAGCCACCGCAATTCCGATTTGTGCATTTTGGCCTCCAAACGCCTCCCACGCTGCCACCCACGGCCAAAGGCCACTACCACTAGCTTCACTGACATCCCTAAGCCCTACCTTAGTAATCTCGAGTCTTAGTTTGTCCATATTCAAAAGTGAGTATTTGAGACCCACGACCTAGTGTATTTTGCACTATTTGGTTACTGTGTTGCCACTTCTAGCACCTCCGTAATCCTTCAGAAAATTATTTTAAAGTGTTGTAAGTATTTTTCCAAATAATTTTTGAGATTTAAATGTATTTTTGCACTAACACTCATTTACTGTAAATTGGTTGGTTGTGTTGGACTGAGTCCGAGGAGTAAAGGGGTCGGTTGGAATGGAGGATGGAGTTGTTTGTGTGATTGGTTATTTTGGGATTGGTTGGTTGTTGGATATTGATATTGTGTCATGTACATTGCATATTTGCACGCATGTTCATGTTTGTAAATGAAAACTGGATTTTCGTATAATTGTATACATGTTCATGTGTATATTTGAAAACTGATTTTTCATGTGAGAAAAATGAAAAGAGACTATAGGGATTGTGGTAAGCAGGGATGATGGTATAGTCCTGTCTGTGATTCCCACCTACGGTGCACGCGATAGGGATGGTGGTAAGTAGGAATGGTGGTGTAGTCCCGCCTATGATTCCCGCCTACGGTGCATGCGATAGGGATGGTGGTAAGTAGGGATGGTGGTAAAGTCTCGCTTGTGATTCCCGCCTACAGTGCTCTAATGGGTACTCATTGTGTGGAAACGCACTGTAGGAATGGTAGTAAGCAGGGATGGTGGTATAGTTCCACCTGTGATTCCCGCCTATGGCGCATTCGGTAGGGATGTGGTATAGTCTCGCCTGTGATTCCCGCCTACGGTGCATTCGGTAGGGATGGTGGTAAGCAAGAATAGTGGTAGAGTCCCGCTTGTGATTCCCGCTTACAGTGTCCGATAAATATTTTTGTGTGAATCATTTTCTAGAAAAATGGTGGATTATATTTTTGGGCCAAAATGAGATTTTGGCGTGTGTTGAAAAATATTCATTTTTTGGAAAAATGATGTTTTGAGGCTAAGGCATATTTCATCATATGCATGCATGTTGGTTGCATTAATTCACTTTTATCTCATTGGTTGTTTGAATTATTACTTACCTATGGTACCGTTTTATGGTATCGTAGATTTTGGTACAGATGAGGACGAAGAGCCTGTGGGATCGGCTCCGTGGAAGGAGTGACATGTGGTTGCTTTTGTTTTGGATTATGAGATTTGTTTTCCACTCGTGTATGTATTTGGCTTTTTTACTGTATTTCACGGATAACTGTATAACTTTTTTAACGACTATTTATTTTGGATATTGTATTAAACAATTATGGTACTTAGTTAACTTAATTAATTTAACCGTTGCGACTTTTATGGTGCTCTTGTTGCATGTTGCACACACTTGAGCACTTATCGTTGGGATGCGTGATCCGTGTTGTCATCATCTCGATGTCACGATTCTCACGTTGCCGTACATGGTAGTCGGTTGCAAATAACCAATCTAATACCAGGAGTTGTTGGTCTACAGATTATCGTGTGGAGTCGTTTGGTCATGCCATTAATTTTCGGTTTGTTATTTATTTCCAAGTATTTCGGCAGCATGTGCTAATTAGTTATTTAATTCCTTGTACGTAGGCAATTATTTTGCCAAGTTAGTAGAGTCAGTTGTCTATAAATATTGTTTGCATCAATGGAAAAAGCAGAATTATTCAAGCCAATAGATATCTTGGATAGTGATCTTCTCAAACAGATCAATTCACTATCCATTCCATTAATTTCTTATTTTCTATCCTAACATTGGTATCAGAGCTAGTACATCCATGGCTGAGGGTAATGTTAGTACTCGTTATTCCCAGTTAGTCGACTTATTAGCCACTTTAAAGCAAGTCCAGGAGACGCATGAAAAACAACAAGCACACTTGCAACAAACTGTGGAAGGATTAGCACAACAAGTGAAAGTAGTGGCTTCTAATTTAGAACTACTGTTGAAGCATGAAGGTAAGAAAGTGGAAACTGAAACCAATACCGTGGTCACACACTCTTTGAATCCTTTATTTGAAGATACTAGTAGCATTCAAACCAAAACAATTCGCTTGGAGTTTCCCACATTTGATGGAATTGACCCTAACGGGTGGTTGTATTGAGCTAATCAATTTTTTAAATACCATCAACCACATCCAAAGCACCGTGTTTTATTAGCTTCCATTCATATGGAAGCCAAAGCCTTGACATGGTTCCAAGAACTAGAAGCGGCTGGTGCATTCACAAATTGGGAAGTATTTGAACGTGCCTTGCTAACTTGTTTTGGGCCATCCGTTTATGAAGATGCCATGGAAGCTCTCACAAAGCTGCGAGAAACAATGACAGTGGAAGCTTACAAGTCTAAATTTGAGCATCTTTCTAATCAACTCCATGGATTAGCTGAATCTTACAAACTCAGCTGTTTCTTGGGGGATTACGTGAAGATATTTGCTATATGGTGTGCATGTTGAGGCCAACTTCATTATTGACCGCTTTTGGCATTGCTAGGATGCAAGAAGAAAATGTGGCAGCACTAAAGCGAATTATTTGCTTTCCAATGGGTTCTCCTAAACCGCAATTGACTCTTCCCGAGCCAACAACCAAGATGTCGGTTCCCATTCAACGTTTATCTCCAACCCAAATGAAAGAAAGACGAGACAAGAGATTGTGCTATAATTGTGATGACAAGTGGGGGTCTGGTGTAATACCCTACTTCTTCCTTCCCTATGACGTAAGCAATTACATCTGATGCGATAGCTTGCCCACTCCTCTCTAATGACTAAGAGTCCCGTTATGCGTGCCAGATCCCGATGGCGTGTTTTAAAAGATACTATGTAATCTATAAAGCTAGCTTTGTGTTTTAAAGCAATGTGTATTTTAAATGAAGATTCCTATTATTATTTAATTAAAAAATATTTTAAATAACTCAATTATAATATCTTTGAAGAGCTCCAAAAATATTATAATTGCAGGGAATCATTTTAAATAAATGATTCCAGTTATTTAAAATATTACGTGATTTAAATAATGATGGAATCTTTAGATTAATTTAATGGTTTTATTCCTTTAAATATTTTAAGTAAGATTTCATCATTTTATAAATGATGAAGGAATATTATTTTAATAATATTCTATCTTAATTCCTCTCAGTGTTTTAATTAAGTTAGCTTTTACGCATTTTCAAATTAGTATTTAAAGGTCACTGTTAGACCATTTTATAGATCTCCAGACATCGGGTTTTAGGATAAAACCCCAGCCCTATCTCTTTCTCCCTCACTTTTCTCAGCCCTCTCTCTCTCCTCCATTTCTCCCTTTCGGCTTGCACTGCACGACCCCCCTCTCTCGCTCGAACGACTCCAGCCCTAGCCCAGCGCCGGCGTGCCTCACCTCCACCACCATCGGCCTCCTCTCCCTTCAGCGAACCTCCTGGTACCGGCATCTCCCCCTCACGCTCACCCCTCCTCTCCCTCGGCCATGCATAGCCCGAATGGGCTTAGTGCTCCCAGCGCTGCCGTGCGTCGTCTTTTGGTGCCACCACTCCCACGGCAGCCTCCTCTGCCACCGGCCGTCCTCCTCCAGCAAGCTCGGCCTCCATCTCCCCGCCGGCCGCTCCCATGCACGAGCACAAGCAAACTCATGTGCGGGTTCACTGTGCAGCCCCCTAGCACCGCCGTGAGCGGCCACCTTGGCCACCGGACACCACCATGAGACTCCCCAGGTCTCCCCCTTCCTCCTCCCCTAGACTCAAGGCCAGATGCCCCCTCATCCACCTCTCGGTGTTCCTCTCTCTCATGCAAGGTTTTGCCCTCCTCCACCGCCGTACGCTGCCACCCATGGCTAGTGACCGTCCTCTCCAGCACCCTCAAGCCACCATGAAACCAACCGGACCACCCTTGGCCCCGATCTGTCCCCATGCACGCACACTCTCTCTCACTCTCCCACGGCTTCTCCCTCCCTCACAGTGCACGACCAGCCTCCTTTCACCACCACGGACCACCGTACGACCACCATCGAGCCTCCATAGCTCCACCAGCAACCCCCCTAGCCTAGCCCAAGCCTAAACCATCACTTTATGTGGTGGGTAGTCACTGCACGTGATGGACAGTCACTGTGCGTGACTGACCGCCACTATACACTACTAGATCTGCCGTGACATGCTCCTTGCCAGCATTATCAAGGCCACTTTAGGCTCTTCCAAGACCACACCTAGCTATCCAAATGCCTAAACAGTCACTGTATGCGGTGTAGCCACCCCGTACGTTCCTCCGGCGTTATCGCTGTGATGGTCAACGAGCGACACACGGGTTATTCCGTCGTTGGTATAACTCTCTATCCCTTGTTATTTATATTAGATGCTAGCTAGTTGACTAGGTTGTGGACTGTGCTGTTAGTAATTATAGGGTTCGCTGTGTAGTATAGTGGTGTGGACTGTGATGTGAAGTGCTGGGCGTAGTTGGGAAGTGTGCTGTGTAGTGTTGTGGACTGTGCTGTGAAGTGTGATTGTAGTTTATGTGCAGTAGTAGTGATGTAGCGTAGTGCCATGGATGGAGTACACGTGGAGTGTACTCCATGTGGTGGAACAATGCACCATATGGTGTATATGCCATAGTGGTATTGTGGCATAGTGCCGTGAATAGAGTACATATGAAGTGTACTCCATGTGGTGAGATGACGCACCATATGGCGTGTGTGCCATAATGGTGATGTGGCGTAGTGCCGTGAATGGAGTGTACTCCATGTGGTGAGACAATACACCATATGGTGTGTGTGCCATAATGGTGATGTAGTGTAGTGCCGTGAATGGAGTACACATGGAGTGTACTCCATGTGGTGAGACGATGCACCACATGGCGTGTATGCTATAATGGTGATATAGCGTAGTGCTGTGAATGGAGTACACGTGGAGTGCACTTTATGTGGTGAGACGATGCACCATATGGCGTGTGTGCCATAGTGGTGATGTGGCATAGTGTTGTGAATGGATCCATGTGGTGAGACGATACACCATATGGCGTGTGTGTCATAGTGGTGATGTGGTGTAGTGCCGTGAATGGAGTACACGTGGAGTGTACTCCATGTGGTGAGACGATGCACCACATGGCATGTATGCCATAATGGTGATATAGCGTAGTGTTGTGAATGGAGTATACGTGGAGTGTACTCCATGTAGTGGAACAATGCACCATATGGCGTGTGTGCTATAGTGGTGATATGGCGTAGTGTTGTGAATGGAGTACACGTAGGGTGTACTCCATGTGGTGGAACAATGCACTATATGGTGTGTGTGCCATAGTGGTGATGTAGCGTAATGTTGTGAATGAAGTATACGTGGGGTGTATTCCATGTGCTGAGACGATGTACCATATGGCGTGTGTGCCATAGTGGTGATGTGGCATAGTGTTGTAAATGGAGTACACATGGAGTGTATACTATGTGGTGGAATGATACACCATATGGTGTGTGTGCCATAATGGTGATGTGGCATAGTGTTGTGAAGGGAGTATGCGTGGAGTGTACTCCATGAGGTGCAACGATACACCGTATGGCGTGTCGGGTGGTTACGTAGTTGATAGGGGAAGAACTTGATGTATGGTGTCGGGAACTGTGGAACAGTGTCCCGAAGTGGTGAGGTATAGCTTGTAGTCCAAGGCGACAGGTGTCGCCATGTGACTGGCTTATGGCTGGGAATAGTGCGAAGTGGCTAAGAAGTATTAGAGTAGTGTAGCGGAAGCATGGTTGGGCAACGTCATGAAGTAACGTGGTCAATCATGGAGCTGCGCTATGATGACCTAAGATGTATGTGAGGTGACGTGACAAGGTCACGGTGTAGCTTGAGAACAGTCTCGAGCTATATGGCGTGACGTAAAGTGTAGTTATCAATAAAGTTCTATCATGTTAACTGTTGGGATAAACTGTCGTGAGGGACGGGTAGCACGAAGAGTCGTGCTAGCCGAGTAAGAGAAGGTTGGTAACGGAGTATGGCGCTTGTCCATACGACCCGATGACCAATGTAAGGTATGTTGGTCTTAGGTGATAAATGGGTAAGGTACATGTGTTATCTGGTTAGACACATGTGCTGGACGGATTTACCGTATATAATGGGTAATCTGTCCTATGTACGGTGACACGGTACTTAAGCCTCGGAGTGGCTTAGAGCTGTGTGATGTGTATGGATGGTCATGAGGATTAGAGTGAGCTAAGATACATGAGGGTAATGACGAAGGTACTATCTAAGAATGGGATGCATGACTTAGTTGGTCTGAGTCATGCGTCGGAACGTGGTTAATAAGAAGAACGGGACAAATGTCATAATGTCTTAATCCTAAGTTGAATCATGGGTTTACCCTAGTGAGTAAACATTCGAAGTAGAACGTCAAGGTTGAAGGAAGTAGAGACCGTAATGGGTCTCCAAAGGTTTTATCATAATAAAGGACATGAAAGAGCATGGGATAGAAGGAGAGTGTTCTAAGTAAAGCATAACTCTATTTCTAGTCAGTTGCTTATGTACTAGATAGAGAATAACGTTAAGGTTATGTATGCATGTAAGTTTCCATCTGACATGTGCATGAATGGACTGTATGGTATGAAAGTAGCATGGAGTCCAAGTATTACATTCATACTCTTCTAGAGTTTTCTAAAAGATAAGAAAACGAAAACGAAAAGCTTTTCCTTATGAAAAATGAAGAAAATAAATGTTTTCCCTTTTCAAGGGCAGACGTTTTACGAAAAAGAAGAAAGGCATGAATGGATTTCTTAAAGTATAAGTATGTATGACCCTCTTTGGCAGCCCCAAACGACGTTTTCTCACGAAAAATATGTTTTCTCACGAAAAGACGTTTTCCCATGAAACGAATGAAAGAAATGAAAAGAATGAAAGTCATGCTCATGCACATGAAATGAATGAAAGCTGCAGCTCTCTAGAGCTGCCATGAATGAATGAATGTAAAGAAAGAATGAAAGAAAGGCATGAGCATGTATGAATGTATGAAGCTACGTAACGGCCACATGAATGAATGAATGGGGTACCCAAATGAATGAATGGGCAGATTGCAATGCCGGGCAGTAGTATCTGGTAGTACATTCAGTGCTGCACCCTGACGGAATGAGATTCCAACCCGTGGCCACGAGCGAATCCATTGGCCATAGGGCCGCTAACCTTAGTACGCGGGGTGTAACAGTGTGTACTGACCTATGAAAGTGATAAGAAAAGAATGTATGAATGCATATCATTCTTTAAGAAATGAAGGTAGTAACGAGGGAACATTTTAAAGGAAAGGAAAGTATGTTTAAAGATGAAAACCCCCGTCTACTGATGTTTACGAACGAAAGCATGTATGCATGTACGTATAATATGTATGGAATGATGCATGCATGACTAAAAACCTACGTTGCTAGATTTTAACTGTATGAAGTAATGCTTACTGAGTATTCGACTCATTTTAGTTTTTATGTGTGCCCCTCCCCCCACAGGAACTGAATGAGTAGTACGCTTTAGGATGGACATGGCCAAAGGGGAAGAGCACGGAAGTCTAGGCATGGGGATTTTAAATGCACGAAAGGCCTTTTTATTTTAAAGATTTATATTTTCTACTCTTTTGACCCGTAAGCCTCTTTTATTATAAAAGTACATTTTATTTTATGACGTAGAGTTTTGCACCCTGGGAAGGACAGTAAAATCTTTTAAATCGAACGGTAATTCCCGTCGTATTTTCTAAAATATTTCTTAAAAAGACCCACCTCAAGGACGGGCGTTACACCTGGCCACCATTGCAAATCTGCCAATCTTTTCATTATGGAATGTGAAGATTTTGATAAGGAGGATGAGGTTCAATGCCCTACCAAATTTCTAGAAGCAAGAGGGACGAGTTCAAAGCTTATAAGCTTGGAACTTGATGCCAAAGAACCTGAACCAACAATCTCCATCCATGCTCTTGTTGGTTCTCCAAACCCAAGAACCATGAGGCTTATTGGCTTTATTTGTGGTGTACGAATTGTCGTGTTGATCAACACCAGAAGCACCCACAATTTTTTGGAACCCTCAATTGTCACCAAAGCACAATTACCTTTATGCCATACACCGGGGTTGACAGTCAAGGTAGCAAATGGAGAAGCTGTCCGCAGCGAAGAACTTACGCAATCTGAAGCTTTTCAGATGCAAGGTATTCACTTTTGCAAATAATTTTTTGTCATCACCTTGGGTGGTTGTGATGTGGTCTTAGGTGTTCAATGGCTGAAAACTCTAGGGCCTATTCTATGGGATTTTTCAAAGTTATTTATGGCCTTTACTTACAAGGGCAGCAAGGTGGCGCTCCAAGGTCTTACTCCTTCTGCATTTTCACTGGTGTGAGGTGATGACTTCGGAAAGGTGGCTAATATGGACAAAAGAGGTTATGGCATTGGAGCAGTTCTCTTACAGCAAGGCAAGCCAATTGCTTTTTTGAGTCAAGCATTAAAAGGTAAGGCTCTTGTACTTTCCACTTATGAGAAGGAATTGCTCGCTTTAGTCTTGGCAATTAAAAAGTGGCGACCTTATGTCTTGGGATAGAAATTTGTGGTTCAAACTGAGCAACAAAGTCTCAAATATTTGTTGGATCAACATGTGGGTACTCCCACTCAACAGTGATGGCTCACTAAACTTTTGGGGTATGACTTTGAAGTGCACTACAAGAAGGGCAGAGAAAATTCTGTTGCGGATGCCTTATCCAGGAAGGATCATGGAGAACTCTCGGCTCTTACACTTCCCTTAGCTTCTTGGTGATCTACTTTACATTTTGAATATGCCACTTCTCCTGAGCTAATTACATTACAGGATCAGTTTCATAAAGGGAACCTCAATACTTCTATTTATTTAATGAAGGATGGACTGATTTTTTACAAAAATAGAATTTTTGCCACTGCCCATCTCCTATGCGGGATATGCTTATGGAACTCATGCACTCCAGCCCTCTTGGAGGATACTCAGGGTTCCACAAGACCTACCACCAATTAAAATCTAAGTTTTATTAGAAAGGGATGCGTCGGGACATACGCACCTTCATTCGGGAGTGTGAAAATTGTCAAAGGAATAAATCTGAAAATATTTACTTCAACCTCTCCCAATTCCTACTAAGGTATGGACAGATACTTCTATGGATTTTATTGAAGGGCTACCTCTTTCTCATGGGTGTAGTGTTATTATGGTCGTTGTGGATTGACTATCCAAGTATGCACATTTCATTGCCATCTCTCATCCCTATACAACTTCGAAAATAGCTACTATTTTTCTGGAGCATATATTTAAATTACATGGAATGCTTGCATCAATAGTCATAGACCATGACCCCACTTTTACAAGCCTGTTTTGGAAAGAAATGTTTAAGTTGCAGGGAACCACCTTGCAATTCTCTTCAGCTTATCATCCACAAGCTAATGGCCAAACTGAGATCGTGAATAAAAGTGTGGAATAATATCTATGGAGTTTTTTAGGTGCTAAGCCTAGGGATTGGAAAAATTGGTTGGCTTTGGCTGAATGGTGGTACAACACAAACATTCATACTTCCACAAAGCTTACACCTTTTGAGGTTGTCTATGGATACCCGCCCCCGTAGCTTCTCTCTTTTTCTTTAGGTACAATGAAACTTCAAGCTATCGAGGACACCTTGTTTTCTCAAGATGAGATACTAAAATTATTACAGCATAATCTTCACTAAATGTTTTTACCCTTTTCCTCTCTACGGAATAGAGTTTCGTTTTCCTGCCGCTAGGTTTGAAAACTACGTAGGGCTGTATGGCAGCCGCTGATGGAGCCACCGGTCGGCCCTCCTTTGCTGATCTAGTGGCTGCCGTCCCTCAACCTATACCAGAAATGGTGTTAGCGCCCAGACCTCCGAAGATGGTGGAAGGAGAAGTTTATTTCCAGTTCACCAAGGAAGAAATCGCACATTCAGCAGAGCCTTTCTTCTTCTCAGTCGTGCTTAAGTTTCTGAAGCAACGTCCTTCACTGGATGCAGTTCGGTTATTTATTCAGAATCGCTGGGGACTTGATTATGCTGTAATAATGGTGGAAAAATTGGTTGGCTTTGGCTGAATGGTGGTACAACACAAACATTCATACTTCCACAAAGCTTACACCTTTTGAGGTCGTCTATGGATACCCGCCCCCGTAGCTTCTCTCTTTTTCTCGAAGTACAATGAAACTTCAAGCTATCGAGGACACCTTGTTTTCTCAGGATGAGATACTATAATTATTACAGCATAATCTTCACAAAATCAATAAACATAGACAACTGACTCTACTGACTTGGCAAAATAATTACCTACAATTATTGATTTTGCTCGGGCCTCTACCGATAGTCGCAATTACATTTAGTGTCTATGTCAATGGTGCAAAAATATGTGCGCTATAGGATTGGATGAAGTAGAAAGTCAAATATTTGTGAATGGTATGGATTTGGGTATACTCTATGGGTATTGCATGGTGAGCCATATACACAATCACCAAGATTATGTGCAGTCTTGGTATTGATATATGGCACATGGATGAAGATACTGAGTAGGATGACCTTATTGAGCGGGATGAGATGGATGAGATGTTGGGTGACATTGAAGTTGAGATTTTTATGGATGAAATAGACGAGGACACCTCAAGTGGTCGAAGGACTGAATCAGAGAATTTCTCTACAATGTGGAAAGATGCAAAGTGTGAACTTTATCTTGGATGTACAAAACACAACAAAATGTCATTTATTGTGCGACTACTTCACATTAAGTCGTTGTGTGAGATGTCGACAAAAGCAATCAACATGGTCTTGGACTTATTTAATGAGGTGTTTTCTGAAGGTTTTGCATTGTCGAAGAATTTTTATGTAGCGAAACAGTTGAGAAAGTGGTTAGGGTTTGAGTACAAAATCCATACATGTATGCAAGAATGATTGTGTTTTGTTTTGGAAGGAGAATGAGGAAAAATAGGCTTGTCCCGTATGAAGAGAGTTGAGGTGGAAATGTAAGAAAAATATTTCGGTGAAGATTTTGAGTTATTTCCCACTGGAATCCAGATTGCAAAGGCTATATATGTGTAAAAGTACAGCTCAAGATATGAGGTGGCATGAGGAGAAAGAGTTAAGGATGATGAATATATGAGGTACCCAACTAGTTCACTTGTGTGGCAATCCTTTGATGATCAATACCTAGAGTTTGCCAACGACGCTCATAATGTGCGTCTAGGACTAACAACGGAAGGATTCAATCCCTTTGGCAATATGAGTATAAGTTACAACACCTGGCCCGTAGTGTTGATTCTGTATAATTTTCCACCATGGAGGTGCATGAAGGCATCAACTTTCTGTTAACTTTACTTATCCTTGGCCCAAAATCACCTAGGAATGATATTGACGTATTCATGCAGCCGATAATTGAAGAGTTGAAAGATCTATGGGAAATAGGAGTAAGAACATTTGATGCATACATGTTGACATTTTTTCAAATGCATGCTGCATTAATATGGACGATAAATGATTTTCCAGTATATATAAATCTTTTCAATTAGAGTACTAAAGGGAAGTTAGTGTGTCTCACGTGTAATAAAGAAGTTGCAAGTGAGTGGCTAAAATATTCACAGAAGATGTGTTTTATGGGCCATCGACGGTATCTGTCTGCAAATCATGCATGGCGAAGGTAATACGCTAAATTTGATGAGTGTTGAGGACAGAACTGCATCAAAGAAGTTGTCTAGGGATGAGATAGTGGAATAGTTACTGGAAGTTAGACTGAACAATTTTGGCAAAGGTCAGGAAAAGAACAAGAGAAAACAAGGCACAACAGAATTGAATTGGACAAAGCATAGTACTTTGTTTGACTTGCCGTATTGGCCATCATGCATGTTGCGACATAGTTTGAATGTAATGCACATAAAGAATAATGTTTGTGATAATATTTTGGGGACATTGATGAGCATTAACAAAAAGATGAAGGACACAATTAAGATGATGAAAGATCTTGAGAGAATGAGAATTAAACATAATCTGCATTTGTGGGTGGAAGGCAACAAGGTGGTTATTCCTCATGCATGTTTTATGATGACAAGGGATGAGAGGATGGATTTTTGCAAATGGTTGCAAGGTATGAAGTTGCCAGATGGTTATGCCTCTAATCTGGATAGATGTGTGAGCCCTGATGACTGAAATATAAGTGGATTGAATAGTCATGATTGTCACGTATTTTTACAGAAATGGTTACCGGGGGGAATTCGTGAGAAACTGACTTCTAATATATGTGTCGCCATAACCAAACTTTGCATGTTTTTCAAGGATTTGTGCTATTGGGTAGTAAATCTTGATATGTTACAGAAGATGGAAGAACATATAACTACTATACTGTGTAAATTTGAGCAGATCTTTCCATCATTATTTTTTGATGTGATGGTTCATTTAGCAATATATTGACCTTGAGAGGGATTGTTAGGCTAACCGGTACAGTTCCGTTGGATGTATCCAGTTGAAAGATATTTGGGTAGATTGAAGCGTACTATTGGGAATAAAGCCAGAGCCAAGGGTTCAATAGTAAAGGCTTATATACACGATGAGTGGCTGACATTTTGTTCTCTATATCTTGGTGGTGTTGAGACACGATTTAATCATAAAAAGCAGAATGTTGATCTTGCTGCTCCTCCCCTTCGTGAGCTATTAGTGTTTTCTCGGAATGTACTGCCGTTGGGTGCACAAATAGGATATGTCTTAATGGGTGGAGAGTTAGGAAAAGCTTGATAGTACACGCTGAATAATTGTCGGGAGACTGATGACTATCTCAGTATGTTGCTGCATACTTGGAATAATTCTAATTTAAAAAAATTTAACAATAACGGCTGTGTTCAAATATTCTATTCTATTGTTCTTCTATATAGTGAGCACATGGACAAGCTTAGGACAGAAGGTGTAGAGAATATAGAGGCGAGACACAAATAAGAATTTCTCGGATTGTTTGAATAACGCGTATGCATTTAAATGTCTCATGACTTAAAATCATGTTGAACCATTTTAATTCTTGTTAACTTTTAATAATTTTGTTACTAGTTCAATTATTAGATTTTGGAACAACGTGCTCATAATCCCGCATCAGTTTCTTCTGAATTGCATGCATTGGCCCGTGGTCCTTCACACAGAGCACTTCGATACAATGCATGCACAGTTCAAAGTTATAGATTCCATACTATGGACTGTAAACGTAATCAAAAGATACAAAACTATAGTGTGTTGGTCGAGGGAAGTCATGGAACATATGATATTGACTACTATGGTGTCATACGTGAGATTATCGGATTAAAATACCTGGGTGAGAATGTGACATAAATGTGATTGGTGGGATATAGGCGATGGTCGGGTTTTGATACATAAGGATAGTTATTTTATGAATTTCAATATTGTATGTAAATGGTATGAAGATGATCCATTCAAATTGGTTTGTGAAACTACCCAAGTCTATTACTTGGTTGTACCTATGAAAAGGGCCGATGAAGATAGTGGAGAAATAACTTGGTGTGTAGTACAAAAATTTATTCCTTGAAATATCTATGATGCAGGAATGGTAGCGGATCACGATTATAGTGGAGATGGAGATGACACGTCGATTATAGAGGCCTACTAGGAAGATGGAAAGCATATTAATTTATTTGTTGACATCGGTACACTTGAACTAATTCCCTTATGTAGACATGACGTTCCACCCGTACATCTCGACCCATCCGTATTAAATGATCATTCAGTCCATGAAGTAAGTGAGGAAGAAGAAGAAGAAGAAGAAGAGTCCGGAGAGGAAGTCGATGAAGAAGACGAACAAGATGATGATGATGAAGAAAATGTTATTGAAGTCGATTCTGAAATAAGCATGGAAAATACATCTGCAAGATGAAGAATAAAAATATTAGATATTTTATTTACATAGGTGACAGTACAATACATTTTGTTTTATAAATTATTCTATACTAATTTTTTTAAAATATTAATCATTTTCAAGGATGCTACCAAAACAACAACAAAGAAATGTGCCTCCTCCCCAAGTCTCAAACCCGTTTATGACTCCCCAATTGAGGATTCCACTCCTGAACAAGTTGATACACAAGAGACAGACAACCAGTCGAAACCTACCAGTAAGGAAATTTTGTTGATAATTAATTATATTTTAATACTTTTTGGGACTGATTTATTTAATAATTTTAAAAATATTAGCTGATGCCTTGTTACGTCGCAGACGTGACTTAATACGTGGCCTTGCTTTGGAAAAAAATAGAAGGTACGGAAAAATCAAGGTCAACATTCCTGATAACTTCACTGGGGGAGTAGATGATAGTACAACATTGCTTTCCTCTTATGTTGGCACACTAGTCTGAGCTTATGCCCCATTTTATGTGCGATTATGGAGAGATGTTCCAAATGAGGTTAAGGATCACATTCGAATTCGTGTACTGGTGAGTTGATATACGAACATAAAATTTTTTTAGATATGTTTTGATTTCATATTTTTTTACGCAATTCACTTCTTAGGATGAATTTGACCTCAATTTTGGCCATAGCGAGGATGTGCGAACTGTGAATGAGTTGATGGCTATATTATTTTGGTGTCACAAGGGACGATTTCATGACCACTTCAAGAAATTTGAGAGGTTGGAAGAGACTGTTCAGTCCCCTTTTCAGAAAATGAAGTTAGAAGATTGAAGTGTTGTGATCTTTTCGCAAGTTTAGATTATCAGGTATTCTAGATTTATCCCCTATAACTTATTTACATCTATATTGGTTTCATGTATTATATTTAATATTTTTAATTTCTCCTACAGCACTTAAGTTCTATCAATGTACAAAATAGAACGACTTTGACAATCTACCATTGCGCTGGTTCAAGGTCATTCCAATGTCTTGTCGATAAAATGGTAAATAATAACTTATTAAAATTTACTCATTTTTATCATATTCTTTTATTTAAGTACTAACATTATTTTTTAAAATTATTAATGTGGCTTTGTTAGAAATGTGATGATCCTGAAAATTTCTCTCTCATTCATGTATATCTGCTACTCAGAATGATGAGCACAGTGAGTGGATTGACCCTGTCACTAAAGATAATTATGTAAGTGAGGTTATTTTCTATGAATAAATTATGCAACATGTAAATAGATATTATGTTTACTTCCTCATTTCTTTTAATATGTTATTTATTGTGTGTTTTCCTTATAATTGCAGGAAAAAATGATTGAGATCCAGTCAGTCTCTAAGGAATCCTCTCCTAGTGACATGGACATATTCATGCAAACACTCAGGAGGAAGTCTGGTTTGGTAAGAGGTTTAGGACGTTCTTTCGTGTCGATTCATCCTCCACGACCTCGACTTTGAAAGTTAATAATCTTACCAAAACTTTAGATTCAACATGCCAACAAATTGAGCAGATAAAGTCGAGATAGCAAGAGTTGGAGTCTCTCTTATCACGACAATTTGATTTAGAGACACATTTGCAAGAGCGACAAAGAAACCAGGAGGATGTGATATGTTCAAGAGCAAGTAAAGAGAGAGATGCTAGTTTAGATAGAATGTGATATGTTACTTCAAGAGGATCGCGGTGGGAGAGGAAAGAAGAAGAAATTAATATATGGTATCATTAGAAACCTTTATTGTCTAATTTTGTAACTCTATAAGACATTATTAGTTATTATATTTATAGTGTAATATGATACAATTTGTATACTTTTTAATTTTTTAAAATTAATATTTCTAATTAGTACATTCGAATGTAAAGAACAAACGTTCGAACATAATATCACCGAATTCCAACAAAATGTTCGAAACGTAAGTCACTTCGTCCGACCGTTTCCAAGCACAAACGATTTTAACGTTTGAATGATTAGATAGATATGTTCGAACGACAACCCAAAATCCGAATGTTAAAAGTTGTACGTTCGAACACTTCTCCATTATCATCCAAATGCTACATTCAAATATTTCTGAGCAAACATTTGAAGGTTGTTATGTTTGAACGTAAATATTAATCATGCGAAGCAAAAACAACAAATGTCTAATCTTTTATGTTCAAATGTTAATCGTTCGGATTAACGTTAAAACGTCGGTTTTTACGTGAGAACGTCACTTTTTGTGATTGATTTTAACTATCACAAAAAAATCATGTTCAAATGTTACATCTCACGGAAGACTTCCAATCGACACAAAAAATCTTCTTGTGACGGTTCAATAGTAAACCGTCACAAAAAACGTTTTGTGATGCCTTTTAAGTCATGGTCGTAGTGAAGGTCTCAAACCGTCACAAAAGTCAAAATCTGTTATAGTGATATATGAAAATACGATTAATTAAGTATATATTTCAGGTTGCCCGATCGATTTACACCAACAACTGGAAAATGTAAGAACCATTATATTTACTGAAAAATAATCATAATTAATTAACAAATTAAAGAGCTTTGATCATATGGGTTTCAAAGTACTCCTCCTGGTTTCCTGGTTTCAATGTGATCTAGGCCATATTGGCCGAGTACTACTTGCATCCAGGTATAAAATTGCGGCGAAGTACTTTGCATACTTAAGTTGTCAAGTTAACTATATACAGCACTATTTTATTTGGATCAACTTAAAAATATGTACTTCACGGCCTATATATAGCATGATAAAAAACATTTAATTAGATTAATATAGAAAATTATATGCTTTTATTTTTCAAAGTTATTAACGGATATATATATATATATATATGTATTGTACGTATGTATATAACTAAGTTCATGATTTAATGGTTAATATGACCATAGGTACTAATTGTAATATGAGACCACGCAAGAAGCTAGCGAATCTCATAACTTTACGGCCTGATCTTATTTTGGGTAAATAAAATAATACAACAAATGAAACACGCGTAAAACCTGTAACTTCCACCAAAAATCTTCCCCTGTAAAATCAGATGCACTGAAATAGAAATCAAAGCAAAGCAAATACTATTTTTGGTTCATTTTCTATATTAATAAATTACAAAGTATCGAGCTAATTAGCTTACTAGTGAAATGCTATTCTTAATGGCAAGCATAATTTAAGTAGATTTTTTTTTTTCACTTTAAATAGACCCTTAAGGCAAGGTGGAGGTAAAAGGAAATAAAAGATTTCTCAAACAACAAATTGCTAAGGGTCTATTTAAAGGTAGATTTGCTACAAGCTCCTCCTTCAACTGCTCTGCAGTACCACCTTGAGTCTAGTTTGAATGGAAAATGTATGAATAACCTTACCATTCTCCGTTGAAACATTCGAGTCTTGAGCTACAATTTGACGTTCCCTGAACCGCTTTTATGACACCAGAAACCGGATGAGCATCCAGTGGGCAGCCTATCCTCACAACTGAATCCTCTGGTCTTTTGTCTATGTTTCCGAGAAAAGGATATTGGCTTCGTCTAGATCTGTTTCAGGAATTTTAGTTCTTACATTGAGAACAGAAAAGAGTTGGAAGGAACACCTTTGACCTTATAATTCCCACCGCCACCCCCCCCCCCCCCCCCCCCCACACAATTCAATGCTTCATGCCGTAAGAGAAACTTCATATTAGATACTTTTGGAAGTCTTTTTCAAAGTATTTTATGCCGTGTAAAAGGATTATCCCACAAACTAAGGCCATATAGACATTAGACACATTCAAGAATTCAAGATATCTATCTAAGTAAGCTTGTTTCCATGTACGAAAACAAAATGCGCGTGCTTCCACCATGTTATGTCAGTTCAAAGTACCTCAAAGTCAAGACAATGGCGTACGTGGAATGTCCGCTGCATGCCATAGTCTAGCTGGGGCCTCCAGTCAAGATCAGCAAGGGTTGGTCCACATTCTTTTCTTGAGCTACCTTTGGAACCATTTTGATCTTCTCTCTGATCAGTTTTCTTTTCCATTCAAAATATATGCCCGAAGAGAAAGCAAAGTTTCACGAGTTGAAAGTCCTAGCTTCCTCCCTGGGAAAGATACAGACCTAGCTAATTGCTGGGAATTATCCAGGAGATTCCTAGCTAAATGATGGTTGAACCAAAGAATCAAGTTCTTTGGTAGGGCTTATAGCCTTATAGACAACATATCTTTCAAAAGTTTAGGAATCTAATCAAGTACCCTGCCTCTTTATCAATTTTACATTTGAGTACTTGAGCTAAATCTAAATGCATGCATTAACTAGAAGTTGGCCTGGTGATTTCAATACAAATGCTAATGAGTTTATTGGACTTAACAAATTAACCCATGTAAGGTTTAAATGAAATACAAGGGAACTAATTAACATATATATGAAAACAATTCAAAACGTGAATAATATATATGATCCTTGACGATACCCTAAAATTAAGGTTCTCTTGAGGATCTAAGCCCCCTCGTTAATCTACATACAAATTCTTTTTGTAGCTTTACACAAATAAGGGGTCTTACTGATGAAATGTTTTGAATTTTGCAAAACAAAAAATATTCACAATCTCTTACTATTCACCCACACTCCACACACCATATTTTTTTAATTTTTTTCTTTTATCGAGATTGACACTATTTGCCCGTCGAAAATGCATTGCCTTCTTCACAAAATTGTTCATTGCATGACTTTTTTCATGCACATGAAAAACAGACTACTTTCGGATTCAAATCAAGCCCCGCCTGTTTTGTCATTTAAGACCCATTCAACATTTTAATCTCTTACCATTAATAATCAAGAGTAAAACGATTCCAACATACTAAAAGTTAAAAAATTCAAGTCATATATATAAGTTGGTGGATACACATTATTTGTGTGTGTATATATATATACCTCCATATCCTTCACATATACTTGCATCAGGTCGGTTATATCCATATATTTTGGCTTATAGAACAAGCTGTGATTTAAAAATGCTTCTTGTAGTCACAACAATGCTTTTTCTAATGAGCATAAATGCAAATCAAGCTTGCCGAATCTTGCATGGAGAGGAAAAAAAATCCATTGATGAATAAAAACCATTTGTTAGGGTCGCTGCATAAAGCTCCAATCCCTCCATCTGCGCCCAATCAGACAATTCCACCTCGCCTTACAACAATCACTCAAAGGGCATTCACAAGTCACCCAAGGGCTTATTTGCTAGGCACAGTACGAGAGGGTCATATTCCTCCATCTGCACCCAACCCGACAATTCCATCTCGCCTTACAACAATCAGTCAGAGGGCATTCACAAGTCACCCAAGGGCTCATTTGTTAGGGACAGTACTACAAAAGGGTCATATTCCTCCATCAGTGCCCAATCCGACAATTCCACCTCGTCTTTCAACAATCAGTCAGAGGGCATTTGCAAGTCACCCAAGGGCTCATTTGCTAGGCACAGTACTACGAAAGGGTCATATCTCTCCATCTGCGCCCAATTCGACCATTCCACCTCGCCTTACAACAATTAGTCAGAGGGTGTTCACAAGTCACCCAAGGGCTCATTTACTAGGAATAGTACTACGAAAGGGTCATATTCCTCCATCTGCCCCCAATCCGACAATTCCACATCGCCTTTCAACGATCAGTCAGAGGGCATTCGCAAGTCACCCCAGGGCTCATTTGCTAGGGACAGTACTACAAAAGGGTCATATTCCTACATCTACGCCCAATTCGACAATTCCACCTCACCTTACAACAATCAGTCAGAGGGCATTCACAAGTCACCCAAGGGTTCATTTGCTAGGCACAGTACTACGAAAGGGTCATATTCCTGCATCTGCCTCCAATCCGACAATTCCACCTCTCCTTTCAACAATCAGTCAGAGGGCATTTGCAAGTCACCCTAGGGCTCATTTGCTAGGGACAATACTAGAAAAGGGTCACATTCCTCCATCTGGGCCCAATTCGAAAATCTCACGTCACATTCCAACATTAATTAGCCAAAACAACAACTAGCATTAAATAACTAGAATGAAAATATAAAAACAAAATAAATAAATAAAGAGTAGGTGAATCATGATGACCTATTAATCCAAAAAATTATGGTACATTTAATAATTCGGTATTGTACTTATTGTGAGAATAATGACAACAAAAACAATATGCAAGCTTTTCTTTCTGGTTCATCTTTGTATTTTTGTTTGTTTGTATAATTAGTCATGCATGCTGATTAATTACTACACACTCTGTACACATGATATCCAAAGATTAAAGGAAGTTGACGAGATTCTCGACTAGCTAGCTTCTTGATTCTTTCTTTTCTTTGTGCGGTATCCATCACGTGTCACTTCTGTCTTTTGAAGTGTAAATAATCTAATTAGTAAATTTATGTTATCCCCTCTAATCATTTAGGAATTCAGCTGTTGCTTGTTTGTGCTTTAATTAAAGATAGCAAACTCTATCATACAATTATAAACTGCTAGATATATATAACGATGCACTCATGCACGTACATCTGGTTCAAATTTATAAGCCAAGCAGCTAGTGCGCAGTATGTTTATGCCTATTTTTAGTACGTTTTGCAAGGGTTTATATATTATATATATTACTAGATGTGACACCCTGTATTTTAGTGTAATTTAATTGAAAGGGTATTTTAATTAATTTAAATATTGGTTCTCTTATTTTGAATTTATCGGATTTCTCGTTGGTTTATTTTTATGATTTTTTAATTTGTGAAAATTATTTTGATATGCTTTCTTAATATTAATTATTGTTTTGCATTTAAATTGCTCTTTAATTTAAATTAGTTTGTTTGTGAGTTTTAAAATTATTGTATTGTTAGATTATTATTATTATTTTATTTTAGCTATTCACTACTTTTGAATTATTTTATTTAATTTGTTGTTTTGAAATAATTTTCGTTGGATCATTTTGTGACTTCAGTTGTGAGGATTGGACCTCATTTCATTCCCTGATTTTTCTTTTTCTTCTCTTTCTTTTTTTTCTTCTTTCTTTCCCTTGCATTTCCTCCCATGCCCAAATCCCCCCTCCCTCCTCTCTCACATCCCTTTCCTTCGACCACCCCTACTATCGCCATGCGCCACCATCTGGCGACACCGCCCAACCTAGGACCTCTCCCACCCTTCGGTGAGCTCACCCATCCCAGCCACCACCTCTCACGCTTCCTATTTCTCTCTCCTGGCCGTGTATATCCTGAGCGGGTTACAAGTTCATTGCACCACCGTGGCCTTCACCACCCCTCCCAACTTCTTCCCCATCGGCTGGCGACCCTCCCCTTAAAGTTTCAGCTAATCCCTCGCTGCCGTTAACCTCCACACGCAACTCTAAGCCGTGGCAACCTTGAGCTCGAGCGCCGCCGTCGCGCCACCATTGGCCACCATATTTTCACCACAACACCGGCAGCTTCCCAACTACCTAACCCACCCATTCTCAATTCTGATCCGCTACCCTTGTAGCCCCTCTAACTCATTTTCCGATTTGGGTATTTTGGCCTTTAACCACCGCCTACACCGCCACCCACAGCCAAGAACCATCACCATTAGTTTCATCAACATATCTAAGCCATTCTCTAGCAATCCCAAGTCTTAATTTGCCCCCATTCGAAATTAGGTTCTTAGAAACCCACAGCCTTAGTGCATTTTGCACTGTTTCGTTGATGTACCGCCATTTCTAGCACTTTCGTGATACTTCGAAAAGTATATTATAACGCTGTAAGTATTTTTCAAATAAATTTTGGGATTTAAATGGATTTTTGTACTAACTCTTGTTTATTGTGATTTGGTTGGTTGTGCCGGACTGAGTCTGAGGAATAAGGGAGTCGGTTGGATTGGGAGATGGAGTTGTTGTATGTTTGGCTGTTGGATATATGTGTCGTGTATTGTATATTGCATTTTTGCATGTATGTTCATGTTTATAAATGAAAACTGGGTTTTCACATAATTGCATTCATGTTCATGTGTACATTTGAAAACTTGATTTTCATGTGTGGGCATAGATTTTTGGGTGTGTGTGTATCACGACCCTAAGCTGAGATGGGGTATTATTTCAGTGTAACTCCTCTGGTCACTCTGGAGCGGAATATATGGGCGAAAACGGGATTGGACGGGATGGTAATGTTCTCATGCAGACTCTGTAGCCCCTCTTACTGGTGGGGGCTAGAGGATGCTTGACCACGAACGCGCTGGGCGTGGAACTAGGCATCGCTCGTTACGAAATCACATGCATGGTCGTTACCTGTGGTGTGACGAAGGGAGCTAGGGTGTACGGATGATCCCTAGGAGAGATCATGATGTATATGATAAAATTGGATAATGGGCTATTTTCTGAAAAAATGGCGTGTGTTGGATAAAATAATTTTGTGTGAATAATTTTATGGGAAAATAATAGACTATTATTTTTGGGCCAAAATGAGATTTTGACGTGTGTTGAAAAATATTCATTTTCAGGGAAAATGATGTTTGGAGGCTAAGACATATTTCATCATATGCATGCATTATTATTGGTTGCATTAATGCATTTTTATCTTGTGGGTTGTTTGGATTATTACTTACCTGCGGTACCGTTTTATGGTATCGCAGATTTTGATGCAGATGATGCTGATGTTGAGCCTGAGGATGTGGCTCCGCCGGAGGAGTGATTTGGGATCACTCGCTTGTGTTTGGGATGTCTCCCGTTTGTTGAATTATGTATTTTGGTATTATTCTGTTTTATGGGATAATTGTATTACTTTTTAAAATGCTTTGTTTTAAGTGGTTTTGTATTAAATAATTCTGGCACTTAGTTGAATTATTTAATTTAACCGCTGCAATTTTTGTTGTGCATCTTTTGCTTGTTGCACACACATAACACTTATCATTGGGATGCGTGACCCGTATTGTTATCATCTCGACATCACGATTCTCGTATTTCCGTACATGGGAGTTGGGGCGTCACACTATATACCACAATGGATCGTGTCTCCTAAAGAAGAACATGATGTGGCCCGTAGGTCTAACTAGCAATTTCAATTAGGAGATGATCATTTCAGATCATATATATTATTGATGATAGTACGTGTTTGGGTTATATATAATTAGAGTAAGTGAGTAACACTCAGTACTTAGACTAATGAGAATTCCCAAAGCAAAGACACCATGCATGCTTACTCGGGCTTAAAATTAAAGAGCCATTTTCAACTTAGTATTTCATTTTATTAAATATACATATTAAATACAACGAACAATAGTGACATCGTCCATCTAACTTGCTTGTCTAGAACTTGGATTTGATATCATCGACAACATTCTCATCAACTTGGAAAGCCTTCGCAAGAATGTCACTTGCGATTTCTGGTGTAGAACCAAACAAAGCGTTTGAAATTGCGACGATACCAGGGTTTTGACTGTTCAGAGCAACAATGACAACAGCATTCGTAGAACCTACATTTACTTTGTAGTGGATGAGACCAATGGGGAAGACAAAGACATCGCCCTTTCGTAGCACCTTTGTGATGAGACGGTTTTCGGGGTTGGTCGTGATGAAACCAACTTCGACTTTACCTTTCAAGACTGTTAGAATTTCAGTGGCCCGAGGGTGCGTGTGAGGAGGGTTGAAACCATCGGGTGCGTAATCAATGCGAGCAATGGAGATGCCAAGTGTGTTTAGACCTCCTACCTTGGCTGCACTCACTGCTGTCACGTTTGCCGCAAATGGGTTTGATGTGTTGCCTGCTATGTGAAGTCCACTGAAGAAGAAGTCATTGGCTTTAACCAGCTTGGGATCCTTGCAGGCCAAACCATTCACTTGAACCGCCACTAATAAAAAAGAATCATGTAAATTAGGAATGAAAAAACAACTTGGCCAAGTACTTCAAAATGCAATTTTTGAAGCCTCGCTTAAGAATTGGATATGCATGAGAAGCTAGCATGCAAAAACTTGCGATCATCATGACAAACGTAGAAACATGTTTAATGCTAATTATGGTTCGTTCGTACGAACCTGAACTTGTTTTATCTGCAACGCAGAAATCTTGAAGAGGGCTTGGGTCATATGCCAAGGCGACATAAAAGACATAGCTAGCTAGCAGTCCTAGCAAGAAGATCATGCGAGTAGCCATTTCAATTATCCAGCTGATCAAGTGTGAAACATGAGATACAAGTTTTGATTATTTGATCACAGATCAGGTCCTGTAGGAGAAAGGTTGAGATATATATATATATATTATATTTATTTATATGGCAGTAAGGTCGTGTCCCAAAAAAGGTACGTAATTTCCATCTCTATAGTCCGGGAAAGCACGTTTGGAGGCAGCAAACTTTGTAGATTAAGGAGTTGACTTTTCTTGTATAGATAAAATTGCATCAACTTGTAACCAGAATTTGCGGGTGCTTCCGAAATTTTAAATCCAGGCATCATATGCATGCCAACTTTCATCAAATATTATAAACACCGGTTGTTAGTTCCTTGACTTTCTGTCTTCTCCAGAATGACTTTCATCTATAAACTCAAAACCATGCACCGATATTCTTCATCGATCCAGCATTTCATGCCGAACCAGTCTTCCGAGGTATTTATAATATTATTATATGCGTCCCTAATTAGTTTAATAAAACTGAGATTGAAGTTGAAGGCTCACTAATCAGCAATTCCACCCCCTCCCTCAAAGATTCAGACATAAAAAAAGGAAGAGGTTGAAGTACCGTATAACGTCATATGCTGCGATACGTGCGGCCGATCATGAGAGTTGCGTCTCTTTGTTTACGCCGCGAGACGTGGATCAGCTAAAGAGACCTGCTAGCTGCTCGGTCTTTGTTTCCAATTTTATTCTCAAGATTTTATTATACTTAACGTATTGAATATAATTTTCTCTAAAGAATTTTCACTGAATCTAGCTTGATCGATTGTAAACGGGATTGAAGAGATTTTTATGGTAAATGAGCACGTAATAATGTGAATTGTTTTCAGTCCTATACGTGTGTGTATATATATATATATATGAAATCAAATGCTTTAACCACAAAAGGATCTTATAAAAATAAATTAATAAACTGACTTAACTTAATGTGATACGGTAGATTATAAAATTAATTTTATTATAAAATAAATCCAATATATATATCATATAAAACCATGTTAATTTGAGGTAGGCTTACTCTTACGAGATCTCAATGTACTTGTGATTAGTTATGATGTGGCAATTATATGCCGAGTTAATTTTTTTCATAAGGAGATCAATAATGGAGTATATACTTTGGCCGAAGAATTATTTTGAACTCGAATCCTGACCAAAGAGATTATTGGCTCCATTTGGATGTTAAAAGTATCTCAAATCATTTCTTAATAGTAGTGAAATGTTTTGTAAATAATAGTAAATAATTTATGAATAGTAGTGAACTGTTTGTAAATAGCAGTGAAGTAGTATGACAATATATATCTTTGTCATTTTTCCCTCATTCATTTTACTGTCATTTTTTAATCGACTATGGCACGTTTTTAGTTTGTAATTAACATTTACAGATTCCCGTGTTTACCTAAGGATAGGAGTTTGCCAAACGGTTGAAATGAGTTTAGGTGACAACCGTTTAATGTGAATCTTCTCAAAGGATGGCCGCCTTTGAGCCCACACCAATATATATATAACTTAGTTTTGTTTATAATTAAGTTTTGGGGTTTTTCTTTTTGCTACAGATCTTTTTTGTTTCTTTTCTTTGGGTCCAAAAAGGAACTCACAAGCCCAAATGGACACGGCCGCATGAAAACATGACGAGCTGAATTTGCTTATTGCTACATAAAGTTATAACGTCAGTACCGCTATTAACCTGCAACCTTGGTTTGCCCCATATATATATAAGGAAGCCATGCATTGATTTTTGCCAACGTTAGCCTAGAATGTATAATTTTTAATTTGGGACATGATATCCCCATTTAAGCACCGTCTAGGGAGATCATATCACTGTGACATCATCCATGTCTGAAATTTAAAATACCCATTTTCTTACAAATAAAATAATGCATAAATATTAAAAGAATACAAAAAACCTCAAATTAACTGCTGTGGAAAACACACAAAACAGACATGCAAACTACAATAGCGAGTACCGGTTGGAAGAGCTGTTCTAGTAATCTTATTTTTCTCTCGCTTGTCTAGAACTTGGATTTGATGTAATCGACAACATTCTTATCAACTTGGAAAGCCATCGTAAGAATGTCACTTGTGATTTCTAGTGTAGACCCAAACACTGCATTCCCAATTGTGATGACTCCAGGGTTTTGACTGCTCAGAGCAGCAATGGCAACAACATTAGTAGAACCTACGTTTCTTTGATAGTGGATGAGACCAATGGGGAAGACAAAGACATCACCCTTTTGTAGCACCTTTGTGATGAGACAATTTTCGGGGTTGGATGTGACAAAACCAACTTCGAGGTCACCTTCCAAGACGACTAGAATTTCGGAGGCCCGAGGGTGCGTGTGAGGAGGATTGATACCCCATGGGTGGTAATCAATGCGGGCAATGGAGATGCCAATTGTGTTCAGCCCTGCTAGTTGGGCCACAGTAACCGGTGTCACCTTTGATCCAAATGGATTTGATGTGTTGCCTGCTATGTGAAGTCCACTGAAGATGAAGTCATTGGCTTGAACTAGCTTGGGATCCTTGCAGGCTAAACCATTCACCCGAACTGCCATTCATGACATGATGCATGGAATTACGTAGGTAAATTACGTAGGCTAAACCATTTGCCTCTTGTTCCCCAAAGGCGTGGTTCGAGGTTGGTGGCCTGGCGTAAACCCATTCAGGGTCGTTTTAAGTTAAACACTGATGGTAGCAGTCTTGGGAATCTTGAGCCGTCTGGGGTAGGTGGTATTATCAGAGATGATCATGGTAATTTAATTCATGCCTTTGCTGTTCCTCTTGGGTCTGGTTCGTATAATAGGGCAGAATTATTAGCGCTGTTGCATGGCCTTAAATCTTGTAAAGCTTTGAGTATTGGTTATGTCGAAGTTGAACTTGACTCACAAGTAGTGGTCTCGTGGTGGAAACAACGGCGATGTGGGGTTTGGTATCTGGAGGATTTTTGGGAAGAGATTCTTGGTCTTTTGGATTCGATGGTCTGCTCTGTCTGTCATGTGTTCAGAGAAGGTAATAAAGTTGCTGATTGGCTTGCTAAGTACGGTGCGCTTGGTCATTGTGTGGAGCAGCGTGAGATTGGGAAAGTGCCGAGTTTGCTGAGAGGTCTAATCCGCTTGGACAAGTTGGGTATTCCCTCGGTACGCTGCCTTTAATCTGTTTCTTTCTTGTTTGTTTGTTTCTTAGGCTTGTTTAGTTTTTCCTTGTGTGTTGTTTGTTTGTCTTTAGGCTTGTTAGTTTATGGTTTGTTTGCTTGGCTTATTTTGTCACTTGGTTTTGGGTTAGTTTTTAGAGTTTATCTTGTAAGCCCCCAAGTGTTTTGTTGTTACCATGGTATTCCTCCGCCACAAGTGAGGGCATATTAATAAACTTAGGACGGGGCCACTATGTGTGGGGCTTCCGGCTCTTTGATAAAAAAAAAAATGTAGGTAAATTACGAATGAAGAAGATCATTTGAGTAAATATGTGATTTTTCGCCATCGAGAACCGAAATAAAGGTATGATCATGGATATATGCGCAATGACTAGTGAGTAATGTGCAAAAAGTGAGAGTAGAGGTCCATATAGGAAAATATAAGGTAAGATAATATTGATTTTCAAAGCGGAGAAGCTTCCAACCTTATGAGGTTGGAAGCATGAACTGCTGTTTGCCACTTAAAATGCTTTACATGCATACAACTTGGCCTATTTTAAAGTGCAATCTTTAGAGCCATGCTTTAGTGTTGGATATGCATTAGAGGCAAAAGAGAAATCAAGATCATGACAAAAATGGAAACGTGTATGATGATTATGGTTTGATTTGTATGATCATGACAAAAATGGAAACTTGTTTTATCTGCAACGCAGAAATCTTGAAGAGCGCTCGGGTCAAATGCCAAGCCAACAGTAAAAGACACTGCTAGCAGTCTTGGCAAGATCAGAATGCGAGCAGCCATTTCAGTGTGAATTTGTAACGTAGGAGGAGAAGAAAGTTTCAAAAACTAGTTTTGATTCCTTGCACTGTAATGGTGTGGGAGAAAGATCATGAACATACCTATATATAGAGCACTATAAGAGAAATGGTTTTTTGAGACAAAAAATTTTGTCTAAAAAAATCACAATTTCATCCCCAAAAAGAATTGGAGATGAAAAAATTTCATCTCTAATTTGTCTCTAAAAGGTTGTCTCAAAATATTTTTGTAGACGTCTCCAAAAATCACTTTTAGGAACGAAATTTTGCAGAACCAGTCGAAACCGTTCGAACGGATAATTTTTTTTGAGACGAACTAATTTCGTCTCAATATCTTGTTCGAATGAAATATTTTTCAGTTTGAATGGAATAAAATTTTGAATCGAACAAATGACCATATTTGATACTATTCGAACGAAATGAGTGTTCGAATGGAATATTTTCCGTTCGAACCGAACCGTCCATTCGAACGAAATAAAATTTTGAATCGAACAAATAACAATATTTGATATTGTTCGAACCAATAAATTTTGTTCGAATGCAAATTACGTCCGTTCGAACTGTATTCCGTGTTATTCGTTCGAATGGGTATTTGTTTATTTGAATGGATTTGGAAATGGTACTTTACCGTTCGAACTAGTTATTTACCGTTCGAAGGGTATGAATCATACAGAACAGAACCAAATTAATTAAAAATACCATATTAGTATTACACAAAATACAATTCAAATGTCAATTGTTCAAATATTTTGAAACTTTATAATGTATTAACCCTAAAGAAAAAAATAACTTTTACAATTATGGTGGTGGTGTAGAGTTTTGTGACATAACTGACTGCAACTGAAGCATAGCTTTTTGTATATCCATCTCCAATCTCTTCTGCATGTTCTCTTCTAATCTTGTCTTAAGATCTGCTGCTTGATCTAATCTGGTCAACAATTATTTTTCCTTGGACCTCAATCGCTCTATCTCAAGTGCTGCTTCCTCCAATTTTTTAGTTTTGTCGTCATTCGATCTAGCTTGAGAAGAGGATGATGATGTTGAAGATGGTTTAATGCAACGTCCTAAATCCCTCAAATATCCAGAACGTGATCCAAGAACTTGAGAAAGGATCTGAACATCGTTGACAGATGATACATCAGATGGATCCGCATTAACTTCCTTGAGAGATATCATCTTGTCCTACAAAAACAAAAACATACTAGTTAATATAAGTAACAAAATTATAGTCACAATGGAATTAAAGAAACTTAAACTTACATAATTTGCCTCTGCTTCGCAACTAGTCCAAACACCGTCACGATTTTTATGTGATTTTGCATACAATTGAGTCAGATCATAATCAGCAGGACTTTCTTCTTTCTGCAAAAATATATATATATATATATATATATATATATATATATTAGAACTTAAATCAGAAAAGTGTATTATATGTTAATATTTAATAGGGAATAGAATAACTTACCATTTTGTTAGACAAACGATGAAAAGATCGAGAACCCGCATGATGGTGTATCTTCAAGTTTGATCTATTTGCTTTGTTCACAGCACTCCATTGCTAAAAAAATAAAAAATAAAAAATCTATATATTTAATACATCTATCATAATATACTATTAAAAAAATATAGTAGCGAAATTACCTGATAAGCAGGATCTTCAAATATATCACAAACCTTCTCCCATTCATTTGGTGGCATTGCTTGGAATGGATTTTGGCGCGCCTCTATTGTAGTACTGAACTTCTTATAATGTGCATGACATCGACCTTTGTACCTCTGAAATGCATTCGAAATCAACTCCTCAACTGTTAATCGATCCTCTTGTAGGCCAAAATCAAGCTCAAACTCATCCTTCCAATAATTATAAACAATTAGTATAAATACGAAATATTCAAAAAGTAACATGAATAATACTTAGTTATTTGAGATGTAGGTTATTACCAAACAACAAATTTGATGTGATCTTTCACTTCTTGGGGAGCTTTAGACCAAAAGGATGTAGCAATAGGTGCATACGTGCGAGTAAGCGTACTAACAAAAGAAGCAAGCCATGCTGCTGAATCTCCAGAGCCACCGGTGTGATAATTAGGAATATCAACTTTAATTTTACCGACTTTCCTTATTTTTTCTATACAGACACCTCTTGTAGTGCCTCTACCTCGGCGCTGACTTACAACAACTATATACAGTAATTAAAGTATTTGAATTAAATACTTTTATTTTATAGAGATATTACCTAAATTGAGTATAAACTGTAGTATTTAATTTGATAAAATACCTTGTTCTGAGTCTGATAGTGTTGGCTCACTATTCATGACAGGTGAACCACACAGGGAATCAGTAATGGATGGGGATGGCACACATGTTGCTTTACGTTTAGGAGGCATATCTATTTGAAATTGTAACAAATTATTATTCAAACAAATATTATGGATATATTTATACAAATAATACTTACAAAAATTGATATTTGAAATTCATTCACTATCTGTTTTGCTAGACCAATCACCCTCATCCTCGCTAAACACTTCAGTTGATTCATCATCTTCTGATATTTCACCCTCAATTACTTCGGGTTGAACATCTTCTCTATGCAATGGGACCAATCATATTGGCTGAGATCAACAAATAGATTGATGCTTACTTCGTTTTCTTGATATGCTTCTTCATTTGCTGGAGTATCAACTTCTTCTGAAGGTTCTTCTGTCTCTGGAATAATATCATATACATTTCTTGGTGCAAACTTCTCTACTACCCGCCATGGATTTCCGTATTCCGGATCATCTAAATAAAAAACTTGATTCGCTTGGCAAGCAAGAACGAAAGGATCGTCCTCATACCATGTGCGAGATGTATTGACACTCACAAAGTAATTATCGTTACGCACTCCTAACCTAGGATTTGAGACATCCCACCAATTACATTTAAACAACCAGACCATATATCCTCCCACGTATTTCAACACTATAATATCTTTCACAATTCCATAGAAGTCAATGTTATCATCCCCATGACTTCCTTCGACTACAACCCCACAATTTTGAGTTTTCCTATATCTTTCTCTATCAGATGTGTGAAATCTATATCCACGCACCAAACATCCTGAGTACTGGATGGCCCGCCTAGATGGACCACATGCCAGAGCATACAGTTCTGGTGAAATTTCTTCTAAATTTTCACTATATTTTGATACAACTTACATCAATAAATATTATTATATAAAAAAAATGATAGAGTTTAGTGGTATGAAATTCATATTATAAAATGAAACTTTACAGTAATACCGTATGTTCAAACTAGGAAGCAAATTCCTCTTCATGCATTCTTTCTACGTCAGTTACACAATTCGTGCGAAGTAGTTGTATATGATCACTGCGCAGGTTCGTGTGAATGATTAATTTGTAGCAACGAAAAATGTTATATTATTATACATGATTAATTTAGAGGATCATCACTAACCTCAAATAGTGGTCAATTTCTGCATAGTTATTCAAGACATACCATCGAGCTCTTTCAAACTCTCGCCCACATTGGTCGTAACCCCTTTGTGCACCTATGGGACGTACTGTCTGGGAAAACACGGTAAATGTCGATAAGACTCTCATCTCTCTTCCACCCTCATAATTTCGGTCTGGTCTTGTAAATCTAGTATCAACCCCACGAAAATACATTGAACAAAAGGTATGCCACTCATTATCAATATATGACTCAGCAATCGAACCTTCTGGACGAGCTTTATTCCCCACAGATCGCTTCAATTTTCCTAAAAATTGTTCAATAGGATACATCCATCTATACTGAACCGGACCAGCGACTAAAGCCTCATGAGGTAGGTGCACAGCCAAATGAACTATTACATCAAAGAATGAAGGCATGTACAAACTCTCCAATTTGCACAATATTACTGCAATATCAGCTTCCATTTTTAACAATGCATCAACTTTCAACGTTCTCCTACAAATGTCTCTGAAAAATCCTCCTAATTCTGTGAGAGCTATACGAATATCTCGAGTAAGCTTTCCACGCACACCAATCGGCAACAAACGCTGTAGAAATACATGACAGTTATGACTTTTAAGACCAGTTATCTTCCAATCATGTGTTCAAACACATCTTGACATGTTTGAAGCATAGCCATCGGGTAATTTGATTGTCAAGAACCAATCACAAAATTTCTTTCTCTCATCATTTGAGAGTGTATACATTCCAATAGGCATATATGCTGACGACCCATTATCTTGCAAATGCAACTCCGGTCTTATTCCTAACTCTTTCAATTCTTTATGAGAATTAGTTGTATCTTTTGTCTTCCCTTCTATTGACATTAGAGTACCCAATATATTCTCATATATATTCTTTTCAATGTGCATAACATCTAGATTGTGGTGCAGTATCAATGTAGACCAATATGGTAACTAAAAAAAAATACTTTTTTTTGTCCAATTCAACTCCACTGCTTGTCGTTTTCTCTTTCGAACCCTAGTATGTTTCCCAAATATGTTTTCTAAAACATCCCCCAACTGCACGATAATATCATGTCCAGATAACTCTGGTGGCAATAACCTACGCTCAACCCTTCCATCAAACATAGCTCTATTTGAACGCCATCTATGATCATGTGGTAAATAACGACGATGTCCCATAAAACATAATTTCCTACCATGACTCAACCATTGAGAATGTGTATCTTTATTACAAACAAGACAAGCCATTTTACCTTTTGTGCTCCACCCAGACAAATTTCCATATGCTGGAAAATCATTTATTGTCCACATTACTGCGGCATGCATCTTGAACTCCCGCGACGAAGCTGCATCATATGTATTGACACCCTAATCCCACAACTCTTTCAACTCTGCAATTAGTGGTTGCAGATATACATCTAATTCATTCCCTGGTGACCTTGGCCCTGGTATCATTAGAGTCATAAAAAAATAAGGATCCTTCATACACTTCCAAGGTGGCAAATTATAAGGCATTAATATAACAGGCCAAGTACTATAAGAAGTGCTCATGTTGCCAAATGGATTAAAACCATCCGTTGCTAAACCAAGACGTACATTGCGAGGTTCTTCGGCAAACCATGGATACTCTTTGTCAAATTTCTTCCATTGTAAAGAATCTGCTAGATGTGAGAGGAAGTTTTCATTTTGGACTCTTTCTATGTGATGCCACGACATATCTTTCGCAATTATCCTTGATGTAAACAGTCTTTGAAGTCGAGGAATCAACGGAAAATATCTTAAAACTTTGTAGAGTACATTACGTTTATCGGATGTCCATCTTGACTCATGACACACTGGGCATGAGTCAAATTCTGCATATTGTTGCCAGTAAAGAATACAATCATTTTTACAAGCGTGGATGATATTATAATCAAATCCTAGCCCTCGCTTCAATTGCTTCGCTTCATAAATATTATGGGGTACTACATTATCCTGAGGAAGAGCCTCTTTAACAACTTCAAGTAACATGTCGATAGCTTTGGCAGAAATACAAAAAATAGACTTAATATGAAGCAACCTCACCGTAAAAAATAACTTGCTATGATGAGTGCACCCCTCATACAACTCTCTTTGTGCATCCTCCCACAATCTTCCAAAGTTATCATTTCTCTCAAATGATTGTGCAGATGTTCCTTCTCCATCCCTCATCCCAAACATTCCTGCACCCAGATTACCTAACATCTCAGTCATATCCTCTCCATTATCGTCACTGTCATCAGGATCATCCACATTAATGTCCTCTATTTTGGTGTCGTTACCCTCATTTACTTGATTGGTCTGACTGCTAAATCTAACTCCTTTGAGAAATGGTTCGCCATGTAAGACCCAAGGTGAGTATTTAGGATCGATTCCATTTACAAATAAATAATCCTTCACTACTACAAAATTATAAGAACTAAGATTCTTGTACTTCTTTCACGGACATCTTATATATCCTCGACTATCAACACTCATGCGAGCAAACTCTAGAAAAAACTCACCCCTTGTGCATACTCCTTATAGTCTCACCCAAGTCTATCTCCCAACAACATCCAACTCTTATCCATTGCGCAAATCCGTTATTTGTAGAATGTCTATCAAAAAACCCAATTCATGGGATAAACACTATCAAAAGTATATTCAAACGTATTCCATTTATGTAATATCCTATCATCTATGTAATATCCTACTGCAAACAGTCCATACAATGAAGCATATATATATCAAACTAATATATAATCCATACATATATCAAAACATATATCAAATGGATATAGAGTTCATACATATATCAAAACATAAATCAAACACAAATTTACAACAACACATCCTTAGGGCTGAAATAAAACATATGTAGCCAAGACATCCTTAAGCATTTTCCTCAGTCTTGATCGCATTTAAGGCACTTTCCTTAGGGCTGAATATGTTTGATGCATTTTCCTCAGTCTTGATCACATTTAAGGCACTTTCCTCATGTGTCTTCAACTCATTTCCTGGGTTGAGCACGAGTTCATCTATTTGTTTTCACTTTTGCTCAAGCTCCAACATTTTTTGTTCCAAATTTTTCGCATACAAATCCACAGACATCTTCAACTCCTTATTTTCTCTTTTTAATATTTGATTCTTTTTTCGTTTATTTGCAAGTTTATTTTTCAATTCACTTACTTGTTTATTAAGCATCTCTATCTCACTTACTCGTAACTGTAACCTTCGGGTCATGGTAGTAACAACAGCTGCATATTGAGATGTCAGTATTCTCGCTCCATCCACAATCTCCGTATTGCTCTTGCTTGAGAAATAGTTATCTGTCGCTATCATGACATTGATGGCATCCAGAGTGAAGATTAACATTTGGGGCAAATATGGTTCCCGATTCAAATTAAGAACAATATTAGAAGACTGGTTGCCGGCCATTTGTAATGCGTTTGTGAGAAATGCATAAATGTGAGTTTCTGATTCGTGTGTGAAATGCAGAGCAAATGCAGAAATGTGAGTTTCTGAATCTTTGTGAGAAATGCAGTACAAATGCAAGAATGTGAGTTTACGGATGTGATTTCAATTAATTCATTTCCAGAATTTACAGTTGTTGTCCATCCTTACTTAATTTGTCTCGAACGGATGGTGTGCTTTATGGTGGGGCTCGAAGCAATTCTGGATTTTCTGCCCGGGTTTTATGGTGTGCTTTCCACCAATCGGGATTCATTAATCAACAATAATTTCCTCCTCCCTTTATGCATTTTAAACCCCCCCTCACATATGCTTTCTCACCACCAATGAAGATGCGAGGTTCTCCTTGTGAAGCATGCAAATTCCTTAGAAAGAAATGTTGAACCGGATGCATTTTTTCTCCTTATTTCAATCAATCAGGTACGTCATATATCCAATTTGCCGCTGTTCATAAGGTTTTCGGTGCAGGTAATGCATCGAGGCTTCTTGCTCGCATCCCAGTCAATAATCGTTATGAAGCAACTACTACACTTATATATGAAGCACAAGCTAGGCTTTAAGATCCTATAAATGGCATTTTTTTAGCCATTTATGCTCTTCAGCAGTAGGTTCTCATTATCATATATAATGGTTGAAATCATTATATGCTCTGTCTCCTAATAAATGTCATTCTACTTTGTTTTCTGCAGGTTCTAAATCTACAAACTGAACTAGCAACTCTAATGAAGGAGAAAGAGCAAAGTTTTGTCAATACTTCTGTCAATGCAAACCCACAAGATGTCCAAAGTGGGTTTCAGTCAGGGAGTATCAATTCCACTACTACAATATACGACCAGAATGAGATGACAGAGAGTTCTTTTGGGAACTCCGGAAGTTTACTCAACTCTGAGGAAAATACAAGAATTAATGCTTTATTTGAAGAGTTAGTTGCGTTGGATATATTCCTAAAGAATAGTAGTGGTAGCAATGCTAAGGTGGTGGACATGAAAGATGGAAGATGTAGTATTTTAATTGATATTTTTAATTAATGTTTATAAGTTTGATTAATTATGTATTATATCTTTCTATGACTTTATATATAAATCAATAGTCTGTATTATAGCTTTCTAAGTTTGATTGAGTTTTGGTTTATTTGTGAATATGCATAACTAAATATATTATAACTATAGTTATATATATATATATATATATATTTATATATAACTATATATATATAATTCCATTTCCTATTTAATTCATTCTGTTCGAACGGATACTATAGCCTTCGAACGGTACAAACCCAGGTTCGTATTTAAATCCATTCTGTTCGAACGAGAAATAATAGCGTTCGAACGGTATTTTCCTAGAATCCAAACACGAAACAGAGACCAAATTCTTTATCCAGAAAATATCAAATTCACAACATTAAATATCCAGGATCATCCACATTAATTTAGTTTCCTTCTATTGTAAATGGTATTGTAGAAACACAATAATATAAAACACATTATAGCATAACCCTAAGACACCCGACAATAAATCAACTTGCTATGAAATTCGAAACACAAAAAATAATTCAAAAATATATTACTTACCTTTTATACTTCTCAATCTTCTCTCAAGAATCCCTTCTCTTGGAGGCCAAGAATGTTCCTCTACCTCCACAACTTTCAAAATTTCGCACAAAATGAAAATGAACCGAAGGTTTGTTCGAACGGACCATTTACTCATTCGAACAAAAAAATTTCAAATTGCGCCAACTTTTGCCGTGATGTAATGTTTGTTCGAACGAGAAATTTACTAGTTCGAACAAACAAATAGAATATTCCTTGGCATATTCTACTAATGTCCAAAAGATTCAAAGCTTTTTTCGTTCGAATGAGTACTTTTTAAGTTCGAACAAACTGACATTCAGAGTATTTGGCGCGAAGTTTCCCACCAAACACATTTCACGAAATAAAATCATTCGAACGGTACTTTATTGAGTTCGAACTAAAGTCCAACTTTTTGATATTTTATATACTAATAAGTCCTTTTTTGGATTTTCTTTTTACATCAAATATTTAACATTTAAAATTTTTTTAAATAAATAAAAAATAAAATTCGTGCCCCAATTTGGCCAAAAAAAGGTGAACAAAAAATAAAATTCGTTCCCCAATTTGGGCATTACAAGCATTATATATGCTGACTAATATAGTACTTATAGTATATTAGTTATAGTACTTATTAATAGTATATAAGTAAAATATATATATATATATATATATATTAATCATATTAACTTGTATAGTTATCATAACTAATTCAATAGTTATAACTATATTGTATAATAATCAAAATAACTTGTAAAGTTATCATTCAATAGTTATAATTATATAGTATCTTTCTATTAATATATAGTATAGTAACTAGGATGTAATATATTACTTATTGTACTAGCTATATAACTAATAAGTATTATATATATTAATCATATTAACTAATTGTATAGTTATCATTACTCATTCAATAGTTATAATTATATAGTAACTAGGATATAATATAGTACTTATTGTACTAGGCTACTTATAACTAATATACTATAAGTATATTAATTATCTTAAATATTTTATACTTATCATAACTCATTCAATAGTTATAACTATATAGTATCTTTCTATTAATGTATAGTATAGCAACTAGGATGTAATATATTACTTATTGTATAACTATAATCATATTAACTTATATAGTTATCATAACTCATTCAATAGTTATAACTATACAGTAACTAGGATATATTATAGTTATATTAAAATATTAACTTGTATCTTAAAGCATTATAATACTATTATTAGTATTATTTTTATACTTTTGTACTTTGTAATATCGTATACATTAGTATAGTAATATAATTAGAAATATATTAGTGTAATAACCGTTCGAACGGGATATTGACAAGTTCAAACGGATTTTAATACCATTCGAACGGGTTTTTATTCCGTTCGAACGAGGTGTCACGATCTTTATACACCCAGTTCGATTCCCATCAAACTCACACAAAGCATTCGAACCCTAAGCCGCCGATTACCTCCGACTCGCCCCTTATCTCCGCCGCTCAACCGCCACTCAACCGCCGAAGGAACAACGCATTTTTCTCTTCTAAGAGGTATGGGCCTCTATTGTTACTTTTTTTGAGATTAATGAGCTTTGTTTGGGAGGGGGGATTTCAGAATCCCCCCATTTTGGTGTAGTTGATCAAATGTATGGATTTTAATCGGTAGAAGTGATTTAGATTCACTTCTTAATCATTTATACCGATTTAATCGAGCTCTTTTGGTGTAGATTAGAGTTTCGGCCATGGCTGAGTCGACTCAGCCATGGCTGTTTGAGTTCGATCTCGTTTGAACGGGTTCTATTCCATTCGAACGCGATGATGCCAAACAGATTTATTTCTGTTCGAACAAAAACTTACCATTCGAACGAATATTAATTGCCTGTTCGAATGGACAGAATCTTCCATTCGAACAACTATACTAGTTTGAATGGAAGATTCTTAGTTCGAATGGATTATTTCAATACAGTTCAATCTAAGTGTAATTCTTAAATAATATATTTTAAATATAATATTTATAATTATATTCTTAATTTTCTTGTGGTTAAACAGTATATTAATGGCATCTACCGGACGAAAACGTGCAAGAGACCAAGTCAGTGAAAGTAGTATTGGACCAGCTCCTACTCAGGCGTCGAGATATGTACTTGTCGAGCGTCAGATCATTTTTTCTGACTTCTTCGATCTTTCGTGGGAGGGACGAAGCATACAGTCCATCTTCACTGAGCGGGGATGGGTACCGATTTGTCAGCAGCAGGGGACTGCATACCCAGATATGGTCGATGAGTTTTACCGTGCCTTGGGAGAGGAGAGTGCTGATTCTCTTTTCTACACTCTATCAGTCCGGAGAGTTAGTATTAATTTCTCTCCCCATATTATTGCTGAGTTCCTCGACATCTGGCGCAAAGTCGGCGCATATCCTGGATCGGCTACTTGGGACCAGCGGCTGCACCATCTGATTCTGACACACATGTCGCATCCTCCACACCAGCCCCGAATGTAGAGCCGGATGATAGTGAGGATGGTAGTGAGGATGTGGATCTACCTGATGATGGTTTCATAGATGATCAGGTGCGTCATCTAGTGCGAGACCCTTCGGCTCCTCCATATGATGGGAGCAAGGTGATCTGACAGGCCGACTGTATAGCATTTTTCAGAATGTTTAACTTGATTGTCGGCTATAACATCGACCCGAAAAAACACAAGACTGATTTCTGGATCGATCGAGCCAGATTTTTGTTGAGGATAGGGCAGGGGGACCCCATTGATCTGGCCTTGTATTTCTTTTACCGCATCCAATCGAAGTCATGCTATGTAAGTGGAGGTAGTCTACTATTTGCACTACTGATATCTAACTTCCTACTTCGATCAGGGGTTACAGTGTCAGCAACTAAGCGGAGGTCGCCGCAGATGGGGCCGCTCAACAAGATCACATTCAGTAAGAGCGAGGGGCACTTGCGGAAGACTGCACCAGGACAGCCTAGTGCCCCGCCCACCGATCCAGCTTCTACTAGTACTATTGCCGCTGTTAAGAGACATCCTCCTGGGGCTACTTTGGATCAGGTACGAGCTCTATTTGTTGAGTTCGTTGAGCCCATCATGGAGAAGCTTAGAGATTTGGATGTACGCGTGAAAATGTTACAAGAGGATGTTGATCTGCTTAATACCAAATAGTCTTTTTAGTTATTATTTTACTTTTTTATATTGTATTGAACATTATATAGTTGAGATGTAATTAATGTATAGTTTTTATTTCTCGTGTTTGCTAATTTATTTATTTTTTTCATTTTACTTGCCGTTCATGATAATATAAAAAATAATATTATCTTTAAAGTTATATTTATATAATTTAACAGAAAATAAATCATTTTTATCGAAAAAACAAAATTAAAAATATATGTACAAATTAATAATGATAAACAAATTAATGAAAAAAAGTTCCTTTCGAAGTAATAAATTTAAGTTCATACGGTTATTAACTTTTCTCGGGAAACAAATTTAATTTCCCACCAATATTATTACTGTTCGAACAGAATTAATTGGTTGTTCGAACACTTTTTCTCCCGTTCGAATGGTTTTTATTTTTTAGACGATTTTTTTCGTCACAAAATATTCTGTTCGAATGGATTTTTTTCGTTCGAATGAAATTTGTATCTGAGGCAGTTTTGGAGACAAAATGAAAAATTTGTCTCCAAAAATGACTTTTAGAGACGAAATTTAGTTCGTCCCTAACTAATTTCGTCCCTAAAAATCAAATTTCTTGTAGTGGGGAGAGGTTGAGGTATATATAGTAGGGTCATGCCTCAAAGAGGATTTCCATCATGCATCTGTATATGAAATGTGTATTATTGCAAGATCAAGTCATTCAAACTTCTTGTCCAAGTCCCCATCCAAAAGCGCGTTTGGATGCGGCAAAGTGCTTATGCAATGAGATTGATCTACTGCCGGCAAAGGCCTCCATCAAGTCATATGCATGCATTAAGTGGAAGGACGGACATACGACTAATTACTTTTATAGGTCTCGAATTATCTTATTCTAGATTTAATTCATAGTGCAATACTCTATTATTAAATAAGAGGATTAAGGCCGGGGCTAAATTCTCCAAACTAAAAAATAAACTTCTTGGTCGTGTACGTAGGAACAACTCATGTTCTCAGGTATTTTCCTATGTTCTCAATTATTTTCTTTCTAAATATCACTTAAATATAAAATACTTTTCAGTTTTAAATGTTTAATTTTTTTATCTAATCATTACATAGTCATTAGACCTTTATCAAATTTTCAAACAAAACACAAAAAATAATACAAATTTTCTAAATTTCAAAATAAAAATACTATTAAGAAATTATATATATCTTTATTTTATTTTATTTATATATAAGAAACAATCAGCTTCATTCAAATCAACAATTACAGACATATCCATATGGCATGAGAAAGAAAGTCTGGAATACAATCCCACCACATCTCAATACTTTCGACCCTCCAAGCATTAAGGGCATGCAAGCTGATGAGCTGTCATATTCTCCTCCCAATATACATGATTAAAAGAGCAACTTTCAAAACAACATTTCATCCTTTGTATTTCTGAATACAGAAATCCTTGTATAGAGTCCACCATATTATTTTGTTGTAAAGATTGCACTAGCAACAAACAATCGCTCTCAACTATTATATTCGAAATTCCCATAGTGGAGCACAATTGGAGACTGTGAAAAAGTGCCAACAGTTCTATAGCCTCTAGGTCCTCAACTTAATTTTCAATTTTATTGCAGCCATTACCACATTTCCTGGAGTATCTCTCATAATGACTCCTACCCCCGCTTTTTGAAGATCCCCAAATATTGCCCTATCTGTGTTGAGGTTAAGCACACTAGGTGGGGGATGCTTCCAACTTAGATGATTTTTGAATTGTGCATGTGGTTTGACTGAAACTGCTTTAAAGCTGTGCAGGAGCCCCAAAGAATGATTGGTCACTTGTTGAGGACTCAACCTAATCTTGTCAAATTCCATCTTATTTCTCCTATACCAGAATCCCCACGCGAGACAGAAGAATAGAGTCAAATTGTTGGGATCCTTCCTTTCCATAAGCTGCATAGCTAGATCAAAAATATTTAGGAAAGTCATCTGAGTTAAACAAGGAATTGACTGGTTCCATAAATCTCTAAGATGGCTACAAGAGACAACAACATGAAGGACATCCTCAATTGGATGGAAAAAGAAACTACAGTGTGCTTCGATCATCACATGCTTCTTTAACAAATTATCCTTTGCAGGTAGACTCTCTGTACAGGCACGCCAGGCAAATACTTTTTTGTTAGGCACTTGCATCTTCCATAAGGCTTTCCATAACTTCTCTTGCTGACTCATAGAAGACGTTTCTGCTATACCAGCCCCCTGTTGAGAAAGCATAAACTTATAACAGTTTTGAACTGAGAAAAATCCATTCCTCTCATAGTTCCATATCCATTTATCCGTAGTTTCACCAAGGAAAATCATTACTTTCATGATATATGGGATACCCCGTATTTACGTGTATTTTAATTAAATGATTATTTTAATTAATTTAAATATTGGTTTCCTTGTTTTAAAATATTAGGAGTTTTGATATATTATTTTATAATATTTTTAAGTTGTGAAAATTATTTTAATGTGCTTTCTTAATATTAATTATTGTTTTACATTTAAATTGATCTTTAATTTAAATTAGTTGTTTATGGATTTTAAAATTATTATTGTTTTAATTAAGCATTTCACTGCGTTTGGATTATTTTATTTAGCTAGAAGTTTTAAAATCTTTTTCGTTGGATCATTTTTGTGGCCCAAAATGTGAGAGTTGGACCTCATTTCTTTTCCTTTCCTCTTTCTTTTTCTCTTTCTTTTCTTTTTCTTCTTTTCTTTTGGTTTTCTTTCTCCTGCGTAGCCTCTCTCTCTCTAGCCCGACTTTTCTCTCTCCTTTCCCCCGTGCGTTTCGGCCCTCAGCTCCTAGCGCTGCCTTCGACCGTCCGTGACCCTCACCACCAGAACCAGTCGACTCCTCAGCTGTCGGCAAGTCAACCCCTCCGTTTTCAGGCCGGCTAATGCCGCCGTTAGCCGCCGCGAGCCCTGCGAATCCGCGGGCTTCTTTTCGTCCCACCGCCGCCGTCCGGCCACCATTGACCACCATTTCTTCACCACTTCATTACCGGCCCCTTGCCGTCCTAACCCACCCAATTTCGGCTCCAATCCGTCACCAAAGCCACCTCCACGAACACAAGCTCCGATTTCACCTTTTTGGCCTTCCACCGCTGTTTCGGCCGCCACCCTTGGCCAACCGTCGCTTTCATTAGCTTCACCACCTTCCATAGGCCCTACCCTATCAATTTCAAGTCTTCGTTTGACCCCGTTTGAATTTGAGTTTACTGTGTATTTCGGCCACAGTGTTTTTACACTGTGGAGTTGCTATTTTGGCACTTCTGGTTTATCAGTGATCCTCCAAAAATTATTATAAAGCGCTGTATGTATTTTTTCAAACATCTTTTGAGATTTTAATATATTTTTGTACTAACTCATTTAATATTACTGTGATTGGTTATATTGTGATCTGGTTGGTTGTTGGATAATGAGATTATGTCTGGTTCATTGCATATGCACGCATGTTCATGTTTGTAAATTGAAAACTGAATTTTCGTGTAATTGCATTCATGTTCATGTGTTCATTGGAAAACTGAATTTTTATGGGAGAAAAGGAAAAGAGACTGTAGGGATGGTGGTAAGCAGGGATGGTGGTAGAGTCCCGCCTGTAATTCCCGCCTACAGTGCTCTAATGGGTTTTTGGTGTTGTGTGGAAAGGAACTATAGGGATGGTGGTAAGCAGGGATGGTGGTATAGTCCCGTCTGCGATTCTTGCCTACGGTGTACGCGTAGGGATGGTGGTAGAGTCCCGCCTACAGTGTCCGACAAATATTTTTGTGTAAATCATTTTCTGGAAAAATGACGGATTATGTTTTTGGGCCAAAAATGGGATTTTGGCATGTGTTGGAAAATATTCATTTTTCGGGGAAAAATGATATTTTAGATCTGGTGCATAGTATATCATATGCATGCATAGTTGGTAGCATTAATGTATTTTGATCTTGGAGATTGTTTGGATTATTACTTATCTGCGGTACCATTTTTGGTACCGTAGATTTTCTTGCAGATGAGGATGACGAGTCTTAGGGATCGGCTCCATGGAGAAGTGGCATGTGGTTGCTGTTATTTTGGATTATGGGATTTGTTTCCCATGTGTATATTTGGCTTTTGCTGTATTTCTTAGGTAACTGTTTAGCTATTAGTATACTTGTATTTTGGATATTTTGTATTTAACTAAAATTCTGGTACTTAGTAGACTTATTTATTTTAACCCCTGTGACTCTTTGGTGCTTTGGTTGCACGTCGCACACACTTGAGCACTTATCGTTGGGATGTGTGACCTATATTGTCATCATCCTGACGTCACGACTCCTGTGTTGTTTTGTACGTGGGAGTCAGGCGTCACAATATATGCAACTAATCTTAGATTGAAAAGTGTTCTTAGCTTTTGATTATTCCACCACCTTGTTTTCTCATCTATTATAGAAATCACATACTCCCCCCTGTTTTCAATCCAGATAACTGATCCAATGTTTTATGCCATGGAACCCTTGATCAGCCCACATATGTGTAGTTTTCCCATCTCTAATCCTCCTTTTACATTCGTCCTTTAATCTTTTTTTCACTTCACAAATGCTCTTCCAAGTAAAAGATGGGCAAAATACCTGGCCATGAGGAGTTTATGTAACACTGAATTTTCATTCTGCAGTAGCCTCCAACCTTGCTTAGCAAGGAGAGTAAGATTAAAAGTTCTTAGGTCCTTGAAACCCATTCCCCTTCTAGACTTTCCTTCACACATTTTCCTCCAACTCACCCAATGAATCATCCTTTCCTCCTATTTTTGCCCCCACCAAAATTTGGACACTAACCCCTCCAATTTTGAACATAAGCTAGGAGGTAACAAAAAACAGCTCATAGAATAAGTTGGAATAGATAAGGCCATAGCTTTAAGTAAAATCTCCTTACCCCCTTAGGATAACAGTTTTTCCTTCCAACTTTCTAACTTTTGTCATACCCTTTATTTGATAGATTGAAACGCCTGCAATTTTGATCTGCTTACTATTGGTGGTAACTCAAGGTACTACTCATATAGTTGAGTTTCACTATTATCCTATAACGAATGAATTTCATCTCTAACGTCCACTCCCACATTGCTACTAAACACCATTGATGTTTTTTCTTTATTTATCTTCTTCCCTGATACACTCTTATAAACATCTAGCACATCTTGAATTCTTCTATTTCCCTCCACGTCAGCCTTGCAGAAGATAACACTATCATTGGCAAACAACGTATGATTTATGGTAGGAGTAGCTCTGCATATTTTTATCCTTGAAATATCCTTTCATAAACCTGCTTCCTTTAATAAGGATGTGAGCCCTTCAGTACATAGAAGGAAGAGGCAAGGAGATAATGGATCTCTTGCCTCAACCCTGTTATGCAAGTGATGAAGAGTGAGACTATATGAAAAATGTCCTATATGCAAGTATTGTGGGAAGCTTAATGTATGCCATGGTGTGTACACAACCTGATATATCCCAGGTCTTCAACTTAGTCAGCCTATATATGCATAATCCTGGAAAGACACATTGGCATGTGGCTAAATGGATTTTCTAGTACACTCTAGGGACCACAGATCTTGGTTTGAAGTTCAAGAAGAGTGAAGATAGTCTAGTAACTAGATATTTTGACTCAGACTATGCTGGTGATCTTAACAAATGATGATCTACAACTGGATATGTGTTCACTATGGTTGGAGGACCTGTTAGTTGGCGATCTATTTTGCAATCTACAATTGCACTATCATCCACAAAGGCTGAATACATGACTACGACAGAAGCCGTGAAAGAAGCCATTTGGTTATAGGGACTGGTAACAGATTTGGGCTTTAAACAACAACAAGAGGTTACCGTTTACTGTGACAGTCAGAATGCAATTCATCTTGCCAAGAATCAAGTGTATCACTCTCGAACAAAACATATAGATGTTCGTTTTCATTTCATACGTGAGATATTAGAAGAAGGGGACATTCTACTTCAGAAGATTGGCATTGAAGACAATCCAGTAGATATGTTGACAAAAGTCGTCACAGGGATCAAATTCCAACACTGTTTGGAATTGATCAATATCTCACATTACTGAGCACCTTCGGGTGCATTGGCACCTATTGGCACCTTAGGGCGCATTTGGTGGCTGAAATATCTCATGGCAGATATAACAAGTATTTCGATGAGGCGGTGAAATCATTTGAAGGAAGTAACAGTTTGTAGCATCCTAATATGGCACACATGGGTGGAGGGGGTGATTGTTGAAATCCACCCAAGTGTGAATTCAACTTTGCAGCAGCCCCTCAAATGTAGAAAGATAGTTGCCGCAGCCCCTCCAATGTCAAGTTTAGTAGCTGTAGCCCCTCCAATGTCAAGCTTGGCTGCTATAGTTCCACCTTTGTCTCCTGTGGCTTCTCTTATAAAAGGAGATCATTTGTAACGAAATAAGAGTGGGGGAAAATACAAAAAATAGGCCATTTGTAGAGATAGAGATGTTGTATTGTTGAAGTTTTTAATTTTGTACAAACTTATTGAAATTTATTGTTTTCGCTCCAGTGGACATAGGCAAATCGCCGAACTACTTAAATATTGTCTCTATCTTGTGTGTGAGTGTGTTTCTGGGTGGTTTTGGCACAACAATTATCAAACATTTTTTAACTATATAATATTTTCTCTCTCATTTTTTAAAACCTAATAAAATATCTTAACTAAAACCATTTCTAAAACATCTTATCTCATCTCATTACCCCCAACATGCTCTAAGTAATTGGTTTTTATCTTACAATTAAAGTGCAAGAGTAAAAGCATCTAATGGTGAAATGCATGCTAAATTCAGGTAGAAGAAAATATACTTTTCCTTTTTATAATGAAATTGAGAAGTTGAACAGCTCAATACATGGTAAAATAACAAGATGATCTTCTAGCAAATGTTACAACTCGATCTACTGACTGATCATAGCAAATTGGATAGCTCTTAACAATGCCAACAATTTGATGATCTACAAAGCATACTATTAGAAAACATGTCTATATTAGTTTATTTGAATATGCTATAAATATTGTGCTTCACTTCATTTTTGTATAACATATATACGTGGAATTGATCTTTCAATAAATTGAGATTTTATTCCAAAAGGTTCCAGACCCTTTGACTGCTTCTCTCTACTAGGGTTTCATCCCTTTTCTCTACTAGGGTTTGAATGTTAAATGGTATCAGACGATTTTTTCTTCCATGGCTCCATCTCACAAATCTGTTTCAAAGGATGCTACCTCCCCCTTGTTTCTTCACCCTAGTAATAGAACTAGTGTCCTTTTGGTTACTCTGCCTCTCATCGGCGATAACTATCATGCTTGGTCTCGTTCGATGGCGATGACTCTTTTGATGATAAATAAACTCGGTTTCGTCGATGGATCTATCTCTATGCCTTCAGATTCAATAGAATCTCTTCTTTTTCCATGGCTTCGATGCAATAATTTGGTGATATCTTGGATCTCAAACTCTATTTCTCCAGAAATTTCTCCTAGTATTTTGTACATTACTACTGCTTATGAGATCTGGTCAGATCTCGTTTTTCTTAGAAAAATGGTCCTCACATTTTTTGGTTGTAGAAATCAATTTATGCTCTTTCTCAAGGACAACTTTTTGTGAGTAATTATTTTACTTCAGTTAAGGGCCTTTGGGATGAACTAACGAATTACAAGCCTGTTCCTACTTGTTCTTGTGGAGCCGTACATACGTTGAACTCCTATGTTCAACAAGAGTGTGTTTTACAGTTTCTAATGGGTTTGAATGAGTCTTTTGCACTTGCTCGTGCACATATCTTGCTTATGGAGCAGGTGCCTCCTCTTAATAAAGTTTTTTCTCTTGTTTTACAAGAGGAACATTAAAGAGAAATTTCCTATGTTTCTCTGCCTTCTGTTGAAAAATGTTATAAATTGCATGGTTTTCCCCCAAGTTACAAACATAAGCAGAAGCAACAGTCCATGGCCAATCATGCTGTCTTTAATGATAGCAATTCCTCGGCTGCTTCTCCTTTCTCTTTAACTAAGGCTCAGTATCAATAGCTTCTCTCCATGCTTCATCCTCCAAAAAATGTTGATGAGGCTTCTCTTGCTATAAATGCAGTTGTTTCAAATTCCTCCTTTTCTGGTATTATTTTTTCTCATAATAATACTCACTTTGTTTTTTTCTGTTATTCAGTCTACTACTTTTGATTCAAATCCTTGGATCTCAGATATAGGGGCCACTGATAATATGGTTCCTTCTATTGATTATTTTTCTTCCATTACCAGTTCCATTAATGCTTCTATTAAGCGTCCTAATGGTCAATCTATGTCTATTACACATATTGGCTCTGTCCACATTTTTGAACACCTTTCTTTACATGGTGTTATATGTGTTCATTCTTTCCATTTCAAATTCATTTCAATCAGCAAGTTAACTCATTCACTAACTTGTTACTTCTTGTTTTCTTTTGACTTTTGTTTAATTCAGGACCTGATTCGTTAGAAGCTGATTGGAGTGGGTAGATAGTAGGGAGGTCTTTATATACTGCAACAATCATGCTCTTCTTTTTCTAAACCTATTTTTTTCCAGTACATATATTGCTTGCTTACCTGATAATTTGCCTTTACATACTTGTTCAGTTTCATCCAAATGCTCTAAATATGAGCTTTGGCATAATAGACTTGGTCATCCTTCTAATTCTAGGCTGATGTTTGTGAATAAATTTGTTCCACAATTATTTGTTAATTGTAATCCATGTATGGCTTGTCCATTAGCTAAGCAAAGAAAATTACCTTTTCGCAATAATATTCATCTATCTTCTGCTAATTCTGATCTTGTGCATTGTGATGTTTGGGGCCCATATTCTGTTCCTACTTTTGAAGATTACAAATATTTTTAACTATTGTTGATGATGCAACTCGTGCAACATGGTTTTATCTTCTCAAGCATAAATTTGAGGTTTCACAAATATTTTAGATTTTTTACAAGATGGTTAAAACACAATTTCATCTTAAAATCAAAACACTTCGCATTGATCATGGCACATAATTTTTTTTTTCTACTCATTTTCTTCATTCTAAAGGTATCATACATCAATACAGTTGTGCTGAGACTCCACAAGAGAATTCTGTTGTGGAGAGAAACCATCAGCACATACTTAATATAGCCAGAGCAATGATGATTCAGTCTCATTTACCTATTAATTTTTGGGGTGATGTTGTTCTAACAGCTACCTATCTTATTAATAGGTTGCCTACTCCTATTTTAAATAAAAAAATATCCTTTTGAGCATTTGTTTAATACTTCTCCTTCTTATGATCATTTAAGGACTTTTGGTTGCCTCTATTTTGCATTAACTTTGCAAAGATCTCGCACCAAATTTGATCCTAAGGCTCGTACTTGTATTTTTTCTTAGATATTCTTTTGGCATAAAAGGATACAAACTTCTTGATATTAAAACCAATCAATGTTTTATATCCAAAAATGTTGTTTCTCATGAACATATTTTTCCTTTTAATTTTGAAACTTGTCCTGTTTCTTCTTCAATTCCCTTTATTGTTTTTCCTTGTGAATTTTCAACTTTAGATTCATTCACTATACCTTCAACAGCAGATCTACTAGAATCAGAAGAGTCCCTGGTTATTTGCAGAATTTTCACTATAATTCTTAGTATTTAAATACTTAAAGATATCAACATTGATTGATTTTCGTATTAAACAGAATATTTATTTGATTAATTTTTACAGTATGAATTTAAGTGGAATATTACGACACGTTTTTCTAGAGAGATTTAGTGACGTTTAATACTTCATATAGGTGACGAGTTACGAAGTGAGATTCAGGGAGCAGTGCAGTGAGATAAGTACCTTGATTATAAATTAGGAGTAGCACATTAGTTAGTCGAATAGAATATTATCAAAGCCAATTCTTGAAAGCCAGAGTTTATTTATTGTGCATGTCATGATTTATACAAGCATGTCATACATGATAGCACACAATCAAGTTAATTTTTCACATCATGTTCATATTTAGCATCTTATAGTTAATTATATTAGTATGTATGTCATGCATCTCACATCGCATAAGACACGTAATCTTTCTTAAGTTCAAGTGTAAGATAAGATTAGATCTGTAACGCCTCGTACCCGTATGGGTCGGAGAATTACTACCTATCACTTATAAACCTGTCTCCCAACACATCTAAATTCTCCAAAGATTTCTAAAACAATATACAAACTCATATTTTCCAATTAAACACATAATATTCTCCATAAAGTAATCACTTCAATAACAACATAAACCATGGGGTCCACAATCTCCCAATAGTCCCAACAAAATAAACTGATAAATCATTAAGTTCTACTAAACCAGATGCATAAACATATCAATAAACATCATAAATCCTTCCGTTAATAAGAGTACCCTAAGGTACTCAATACCTATCCTCAACTTAGCCTTGCTCACATTTTCTATTCCTGATCCTCAATTGAACTCTCCACATCATCTGAATAATATTTTGAAGATAAGGTGTGTGAGTTATCAACAACTCAGTAAGCAAAGTATATATACTAGTGTGTACGACATGAGTCTTTTCAAAAAGTTCAGAATGCAGACACAAAAAATTTCATTTTCATATGCAGATCTTGAAACATATAAACAACATATCAGAGCGACATTTCAATCTTCTTCATATTTCAAAAATAAAAACAATTATTCATATTAAGAAAAATGCTTTGGCATAACATAACTGAACATTTTCAGCTTATCATATCATATTGTTTTGTATCATATACCATGTTTAACCTCCATGGTAGGGTTGTGCTATCCTCGGTGGCCAAACTAGACAAAATCATGTTGTAAAACTTTCCCTTATTCATTCTTGGAGCCCCAAGTGTGCACACAAGAAAGAACTCATAAAAGACCACTTTGTTTCCCAAGTGGGTGCACTCATATCATATCATATCGTGTTGGTACCAACCATATCACGTGAATCAGTATCATCATATTAGAACCATATTCAGAATCAAAATCAAAATAGATAAGTATGCCAAAGGTTTTTCATATCCATATCATATCAAACGACTTTCTGAACACATTCATATCATTTTTAGATGATAAATAACAGATCCAAAATATTTCATATCACATGTATAAAAATCTAAATTTTTATATTCGCTCTTTTACACATTTCAGAAACATGTCAAATATTGCTCATGTCTACACTTTTCATATCAAAAAGCATTTTCCTCTTTCACACAAATTTCATGAGTGGATGCAGAACACATAACTGAGGTTGTTTTTCATATTTTATTTTAAAAGCATAATATGCACATTTTACAAACCAACCTAAATTCATTTTTCATTTTTATGCAAATCTAGCATAGGAACCCCACTTACCTGACAATTGCAGTGTATTCTCTAAGTTCTGGAACGGTAAACTATCTATGTACAAAAGTATATGCCATGCAAATTATCAAAAGTTTAATAGTGCAACAGAGGTGTGTCAAAACCCGTTCCAAAACATGCCACCAAACGAATGAAAGAAACTTTGTGATATGTTTGAAGATCCAACATATGTGGCAATTTGTCTACTATCTTTTTTTTATTCTATATGTTAGATTCCTTAAAAATATATAGTAATAATGTTGTTTCTTTTCTTGTAGCAACAAAGTACTGTCAACAAAGCAAATAGAGCAAATTTAACGATCGATACACCATCGTGCAGGTTCTAGATCTTTTCATCAACTATAAAACAAATTGGTAACATTATACTACTCATCGTTAAATATTAACATATCAACATTGATTAAGTTATAATATAAGTTTCCTTTTGCAGAAACAAGATAGTCTTATTGGGTATATAATCTGACCCAATTGTATGCTAAATTGCATATAAATCGTGATAGTGTTTGGACCAATCTCGAAGTAGAAGCAAATTATGTAAGTTTAATTTTTTTATTTGTATTACATAATAATATATATGTTATTGATACTATCTCTAACGATTGTTTTGTTTTTTGTAGGAGAAAATGGTTTCACTTTTGGAAAATGCTGCTGTTGCATCTGATGAATCTTTTGTTAATGATGTAGAGATTTTTTCTCACGTTCTTGGACCCCGTTTTGGATATTTGAGGGGTTTAGAATGTTGCATGAAGCCTTTCTTAACTTCATCCTCTTCTCAAGTCATTTTGAATAACAACTCTCGAGAGTTAGAAGATACAAAACTCGAGATCGAACATTTGAGTCCAAGCAATGAGAGTTGGAGGCTCAATTAGTAAATTAGGCAGCGGATATGGAGGTGAAATTAGTAAATCAGGTAGCGGATATAGAGGCTCAATTGGAACAAATCATGCAAAAGAATATGATGATTCAATTTCAAAAAATGTTGAACAAATGCAATTACTGATGTTGGCCCAGAGCTTTATGCCACCACCAACTTAAAACTTATTTTCTTATTTTGTCTTTTGATTTATTTTGTTGTAATGCAACATTTGAACAATTGTGGTGTTTAATTATAACATTTGAACTTATCATTCAAACATAATATATTCAGTTCTAACAAGCAATTATTATTTATTACCATTCGAGCGAGCAACCCCAAAACCATTCTAATAGAACTAAAATTCATTAACTTCCATTTGAATAGATTAATAGTAGGTTTGAACACTCTAGAATTTTTTTTATCACTCGAACACATACTAGTATGTGTTGAACAACTTTGTCATCATTCGAATGAGAAACGAACCATTCGAACAACAATTCTCGAATGAAATGTGGAATAGATTTTTTAATTTGAACATTTCTCAAGTAGGTTCAATTGGATTATTTATGTTCAAACACTAACTGATTTGTAATACCCCATATTTTAGTGTATTTTAATTGAAGGATTATTTTAATTAATTTAAATATTTGTTCTCTTGTTTTAAAATTTTAGAAGTTTTGATATATTATTTTATAATATTTTTTAAGTTGTGAAAATTTATTTTGATATGCTTTCTTAATATTAATTATTTTTTAACGTTTAAATTGATCTTTAATTTAAATTAGTTTGTTTATGGGTTTTAAAATTATTATGTTGTTGGATTTTATTATTATTTTATTTAACTTACTGTTTTGAAATTCTTTTTGTTGAATCAATTTTGTGACTCAAATTGTGAGGATTGAACCTCATTTCTTTTCCCCATCTTTTTCTTTTCCTCTTTTCGTTTCTCTTCTTTCTTTCTTTCCCTCCACCTTTCTCCACCTCCCACGCGAGCCCCCTCCGTGGTCGACACCGCCCACCCCAACCTCTTCCCCTCCGGCTGGAGATCTCCCACCACCTATCTCAGCCCTTCCCACACCGCCGTTGACCTGCATGCATGGCACCAAGCCGCGACACCTCTTGTTCTCTAGCGCCGCCGTCGCGCCACATCCGGCCACCATTTTTTCATCACATCATCCTCGACCTCCTAGCAACCTAAAGCACCTATCCTTAGTCTCGATCTGTCACCGGTGTAGCTCCATTATCTACATTTTTGATTTGATCATTTTGGCCTTAAACCACCACTCACGGCCAAAGGCCACCATCATTAGCTTTACCGACATCCCTAAGCCTTTCCCTAGTAATCTCGAGTCTTAGTTTGTCCCTGTCCAAAAGTGGGTTTTTGAGACCCACAGCCAAAGTGCATTTTGCACTATTTCGTTGCTGTGTTGCCGCTTCTAGCACTTTTGTGATCCTTCAAAAATTATTTTATAGCACTGTAAGTATTTTCCCAAATAACTTTTGAGATTTAAATATATTTTTGCACTAACTTATTTTACTGTATTTTGGTTGGTTGTGCCAGACTGAGTCCGAGGAGTAAGGGGGTCGGATGGATTGGAGGATGGAGTTGTTTGTGTGATTGCTTTATATTAGGATTGGTTGGTTGTTGGATATTGATGTTGTGTCTGGTACATTGTATGTGCAGGTATGTTCATGTTTGTAAATGAAAAGTGGGTTTTGGTGTAATTGCATTCATGTTCATGTGGATATTTGAAAATTGGGCTTTCATGTGGAAAGGATTTTGGGTGCATGTGTATCACAACCCCAAGCCGAGATTGGGCATTATCTCAATGGAGCTTCTCTGGTCATTTGGGAGTAGAATATATTGAGTGAAGTCTCCTCGGTTGTTGCTGGGCGACAACGAGATCGGATGGGATGGTAACGCTCTCGTGTCGACTCCGTGGCCCCTCTGCTGGCGGGGGTTAGAGGATGCTTGGCCATGAACACACTGGGTGCGGAACTGGGTATCGCTCTTTACGAAGCTAGGGTGTATGGATGATCCCTAGGGGAGATCATGGTGCATACAGATAAAATCAAATAATGGGCTATTTTCTGAAAAATGACGTGTGTTGGATAAAAGGATTTTTGTGAATCATTTTTGTGAAAATGATGGATTATTGTTTTGTGCCATTTTTAGGAAAAATAGTGGAAAATATTTTGGGCCAAAATGGGATTTTGGTGTGTGTTGGAAAATATTCATTTTCGGGAAAAATGATATTTTTGGGTTTAATGCATACTATATCATATGCATGCATGGTTGGTCGCATTAATGTGTTTTTATCTCGTGGTTGTTTGGATTATTACTTACCTATTGTACCATTTTATGGTATCACATATTTTGATGTTGATGATGCAGATACTGAGCCTGAGGATTTAGCTCCGTTGGAGGAGTGATCTGGAATCACTCGTATTTGTATTTTCAGTATTTGTATCATATCTTATGGGACAACTCTATTACTTTTAAAACACTTTGTTTTTGGATATTTGTATTAAACAATTCTAGTACTTAGTTGACTTATTTATATTATCTGCTGCATTTTTGTTGTGCACTTTTTGCAATTTGCACACACTTGAGCACTTATTGTTAGGATGTGTGACTCATGTTGTCATCATCCCGACATCATGATTGTCGCGTTTCCGTACGTGGGAGTCGGGGCATCATAGGTGGTATCAGAGCAGTACCACCTATGATGCCCACATGTCACTTAGGTGTAATACCAAAAAGTTTTAAAGTTGTGATTCAAAATTATTTTGTTTGAAGTATGTTATATTTAATGGTTTTAATTTATTGTATGTTATTATATTTTGTTGGTTTTATTTTATTTTATTTTATGTTGTGTTATTTTATTTTATTTGGGTATTGCTTTCGGTTTGAATTTGAATTTTTTGTCCGGAGATTTAAGTGGGGTTGATGGTTATGCTTTGGTAGGAAAATGGTTAGACCAAGAAGGCCGACTGATGTGTCCAAGGATGAGTTGCCACGGGGTGACAGGAACTATGCCATAGCAAGGGCATTGAACAGAATGACGGAGTTCCCCCAGCAAAATTTTCAGCCGCCATAAGGAGATTTGAATAGAGTGGTTCAAGCTGGGTGCACCTATAAGCGCTTTCTAGTGTATAGGACACCTGTTTTTACTGGTGAAGAGGATCCACTTTAGGCTAGAAGGTGGATAGAGGACTTGGAAAGAACGTTTGAGGTTTGTGGTTGTACTGAAGCTCAATAAGTCTTGTATGCAAGCTACATGCTGCAAGGTGATGCAGCTGATTGGTGGAAGACCAAGCGAGAGTTGTTGGTAATGGAGTTGGGATCCTTTGCGGCTGTGTCTTGGCAACGGTTCAAGAAAGAATTTGATGATCGTTTCTTTCCCGTTTCTGTGAGGCAGCAAAAGGCACGAGAATTTAGTAATTTGGTGCAAGGGAATATGTCTGTGGAAGAGTATGCCCGAAAATTTATGGAGCTCAAGCGATTTGCTACCCACTTGATTGCCACTGAGGAGATGCGAGCTGAGCATTTCTAGGAGGGTCTGTGACATGAGATACGCATACAAGTGGCTTGCCATCAAATTTTAAATTTTCAAAAGTTGGTTGATATGGCCACCATAGCGGGTATGAGAATAGTTTTGTAGTGGGCTCCCCTCCAGGACAGAAGAGACGGAGTTTTGCTAGTGAAGGAATAGTTCTGGGTTGCCTCAAAAGTTTGTGCAAAGGATAGGGGCCCGATCACAAGCATCCTCTAGGGTGCGTATTGGGGGTTGAGCCCTAGTTTGCGGCAGATGTAATAGAGCCCACGAGGGTGAGTGCTGTTAGAGTGGGACCATCCATTGTTTTAGATGTGGCCAGTCAGGACACTTTGCTCGCGTGTGTCCTAATCAATCTCAAGGAAGTTGAGGAGGTTGTAGTGGTGGAAGAAGTAATCAGAAGCAAGTAGTACAAGCTCGGGTGTATGCTGTGACTCCTGGGGATATCGACTACGAGACTCTAGAGACTCAGGATGACGGGGTGATTACTAGTATGCGTTTAATTTACTATTTGGATTTGATGTTTGGTGTGGGTTGTTGTTTCTTTTGGATTTTATTGGTGTATGTGTTTGCCTCAGGTAGAGTTCGTCTGTATGATTTTTATGCATGTACTTTTTTTTGACTCTGGAGCGTCGTAGTCTTTTGGGTCTGCCACTTTTGCACGGATGTACAATCTAGTCACGGAGCCCTTATCGCAATCTTTGGTAGTGACTCTTCCCAATGGCGAGATGGTGTGGTGCTTTAAAGTCACGTTGGGCTGTCCTTTGGATTTTGGTGGAAGGACACTTGAGGCGGATCTAATTGTATTTAAGTTGCTCGGGTTTGACATTATTCTTGGGATGGACTGGTTGTACCGATACTCTGCATGCATTAATTGTAGAAGTTGGGTAATTGGTTTTCAGCTTTCAGAATGAGATTATTTGGAATATGTGGGAAGCAAGTTGAAAGCGAAACCGACAGTTATATCTGCAATTCAAGTGAAGAGAGATGTAGCCTATAGAGCTGATGCCTTTTTGGTTCAAGTGGTGTCTACGCCATCTGAGAAGAAGTCTTTAGTGGATATTCTAGTTGTTGAAGAATTTCCTGATTCGTAGATGATTTGCCCTGGTTGTCTCCAGTTCGTGAATTAGAATTTGTTATTGATTTGAAACCTGGAGTGGCTCCTGTGCACAAAGCTCCCTATTGTATGGCACCGGCTGAGTTGAAAGAGTAGAAAACTCAATTGCAAGAATTGGTTGATAAGGGATTTATTCAGCCTAGTACTTCGCCTTGGGGAGTGCCGGTTTTGTTTGTTAAGAAGAAGGATGGTACTCTCAGAATGTGTATTGACTACCGAGAACTTAATAAGGTGACTATCAAGAATAAAGACCTTCTTCCTCTGATAGATGATTTATTCGATTAGCTTCAAGGAGCATCTATTTTCTCAAAGATTGACTTGAGATGAGGGTACTACCAGTTGAAGATAAGAGATAAAGATGTACCCAAGACTGCTTTTATTTCGCGGTATGGGAATTATGAGTTTAAAGTGATGCCTTTTGGGTTGGCTAATGCCCCTGCAGCCTTTATGGATTTGATGAACCGAGTATTTCGACCTTATATGGATTCTTTTGTGGTGATGTTCATTGATGACATTTTGATTTATTCTCGATATTTGGAAGAGCATGCTTATCACATTCGTCTGGTGCTTGGAAAATTAAGGGACCATCAGTTGTATGCGAAGCTAAGTAAATGTGAATTTTGGTTGGAAGAAGTCAAGTTTCTTGGACATGTGATTTCCCGAGATGGAGTGGCTGTAGATCCTAGCAAGGTGGAAGCTGTTTTGACATGGCCTCGTCCTTTATCGGTGCGTGAGATTTGGAGTTTCTTGGGACTTGTCGGGTATTATCGGAGATTTGTGAAGGAATTTTCTCGATTATCCGGACCTCTCACTGCTTTTAATAGGAAGAGTACTGAGTTTGTTTAGTTAGATAGATGCGAGAGGAGTTTCCAAGAGTTGAAGAAGAGACTGACAACAATGTCTGTTTTGGCACTTCCGGAGCCACACAAGCCGTTTGTGATGTTTAGTGATACATCCAAGTTTAGGTTAGGATGTGTTCTTATGCAGGAGGGACGAGTTGTTACTTATGCATCTCGTCAATTGAAAACTCATGAGAATAATTATCCCACGCATGATTTGGAATTAGCAGTTGTAGTGTTTGTTCTTAAGATCAGATGACATTATTTGTATGGAGAAGTCTGTGAAGTTTACATTGACCATAAGAGCTTGAAGCATCTGTTTTCTCAGAAGAATCTCAATATGAGACAGAGGCGATGGTTAAGGCTGATCAGCGACTATCAATTTGAGATCAAGTATCAACCAGGGAAGGTGAATCACCAAGTTGATGCTTTGAGTAGGAAGTCTAAATTGGTGGATGAGGTAGATCATCAGGTTTGGACTCTCTTCTTTGTGGGATGAGAAGACTTCTTATTGAAAGTTCATAGTATGAAGAATTGCTCTCTTCAGTTTTGGATGTTCGAGTAGTTGATTTTGAAAAATTGAAGACTTTCTAGAGAAGGGATCCAAAGTTGTTAGATATTAGGAAGAGAGTTAAGAAGTCTAGAGGACCTTTGCACTACAGCTTGGATAAAGATGGTATTCTTCGATTTCAAGATTAAAGAGTGATTCCTAGAGATTTAGAATTTAAAGAGCAAATTTTGGCAAAAGCTCATGCAGCTCCTTATTCAGTTCAGCTTGGAAGCACAAAGATGTATCGAGATTTAAAGAGAAATTTCTGGTAGGAAGGGATGAAGATGGATATCGCCATGTTTATTGAGAAATGTAACAGGTGCCGTCAAGTTAAGGCTGAGCATCAGAGATCTGCTAGTAAACTTCAACCTCTCCTTATTCCTGAGTGGAAGTTGGATGACATTTCAATGAATTTTGTAGTAGGTCTTCCAAGGACTCATAGTGGAAAGAACTCAGTTTGGGTGATTGTTGACCGGTTGACCAAGAGTGCCCATTTCTTGCTTGTCAATAATATCGATTCTTTGGGAAAGTTGACTCAGTTGTATGTTAAGGAGATAGTGTGTTTGCACGGAGTACCCAAGAGTGATGCATCCAAGTTTGCAGGCAGCTTTAGGCACTAAGTTAAAGTTCAGTACTGTTTATCACTCTCAAACTGACCGTCAATCTGAGCGCACTATTTAGACTCTTGAGGATATGTTGCGGGCTTGTGTCATGGAGTTTCAGGGAAGTTGGAAAAATCAGTTACTGTTAATAGAGTTTGCTTATAATAACATTTTTCATGCCTCCATTCAGATGACCCCATATGAAGCTTTATATGGAAGGAAGTGCAGATCACCTTTGTGTTAGGATGAGGTTGTCGAGAGTAAATTAATTGGGCCCGAGTTAATTCAAGAAATGAAAGATCATGTTCAGGTTATAAGGAATAAAATGGCAGAAGCGCAAAGTCGTCAGAAGAGTTATGCAGATACGAGGAGAAGAGACTTATCCTTTGAGGAAGGTGATTGGGTTTACCTTAAAGTCTCTCCTATGAAAGGTGTTAAGCGCTTTGGTTAGAAGGGAAAGTTTAGCCCGAGATATGTTGGCCCTTTTTCAGATTGTGGAGAAGGTTGGGCTTGTTGCTTATAGAGTTGCATTGCCAGATTATTTTAGTAATGTTCATGATGTGTTTCATGTGTCGTCGTTGAAGAAGAGTTTTGGACAACAAGAACTGCATTTTGTCGACTTGAAACGCATTCAACTTCAGCCTAACCTTACCTATGAAGTTGTTCCGACTCAGATTGTGAATTGGAAAGAGCAAAGGTGAAGGTCCAAGACGATACCTTTGGTGAAGGTGTCATGGGGTGATCCATTGGCTCATGATTTCTCTTGGGAGAGAGACGCCGACATGAGGGAGCAATATCCGTATTTGTTTGGTTGACCCTGATGGTATGTTTCTTAAGTCTGCTCTTAGTCGAATCTTATCCATGTCTTAGCTTTAATGTTTTGATCTTATCAATTTTGACGACGAAATTTTATTTAAGGGGGGGAGGATGTAACACCCCATATTTTAGTGTATTTTAATTGAAAGATTATTTTAATTAATTTAAATATTGGTTTTCTTGTTTTAAAATTTTAGGAGTTTTGATATATTATTTTATAATATGTTTTAAGTTGTGAAAATTATTTTTGATATGCTTTCTTAATATTAATTATTGTTTTACATTTAAATTGATCTTTAATTTAAATTAGTTTGTTTATGGGTTTTAAAATTATTATGTTGTTGGATTTTATGATTATTTTATTTAACTTACTGTTTTGAAATTCTTTTCGTTGGATCAATTTTTTGACTCAAGTTGTGAGGATTGGACCTTATTTTTTTCCCCATCTTTTTCTTTTTCTTTTCCTCTTATTTTTCTTTTCTTTCTTTCTTTTCCTCCACTTTTCTCCTCCTTCCGCGCTAGCCCCCTCCCTCTTTATCTCCTTCGGCCGATTCCTCCTTCCCTAGTCGGCATTGCCGCGCGCCGCCGTAGTCGACACAACCCACCCCAACCTCTTCCCCTCCTGCCAGCAATCTCCCACCTCCAATCTTAGACCCTCCCACGCCGCCGTTGACCCTCATCCACAACACCAAGCTGCGACACCTCTTGTTCTCCAGGGCCGCCATCGCGCCACCTCTGACCACCATTTCTTCACCATATCATCCTCGACCTCTTAGTAACCTAAAGCACCTATCCTTAGTCCTAATCTGTCACCGATGAAGCTCCACTATCTACATTTTTGATTTGATCATTTTGGCCTTAAACCACCACTCACGCTGCCATCCATGGCCAAAGGCTACCACTATTAGCTTCACTGACATCTCTAAGCCTTTCCCTAGTAATCTCAAGTCTTAGTTTGTCCCTATTCAAACGTGAATTTTTGAGACCCACGGCCATAGTGCATTTTGCACTATTCCGTTGCTATGTTGCCGCTTCTAGCACTTTCGTGATCCTTTGAAAATTATTTTATAGTACTGTAAGTATTTTTCCAAATAATTTTTTAGATTTAAATATATTTTTGCACTAACTCATTTTACTGTATTTTGGTTGGTTGTGCCAGACTAAGTTCGAGGAGTAAGAGGGTCGGATGGATTGGAGGATTGAGTTGTTTGTATGATTGGTTTATATTAGGATTGGTTGGCTGTTGGATATTGATGTTGTGTCTGGTACATTGCATATGCACGGATGTTCATATTTGTAAATGAAAACTGGATTTTCATGTAATTGCATTCATGTTCATGTGGATATTTGAAAATTGGGATTTCATGTGGAAAGGATTTTGGGTGCATGTGTATCACAACCCCAAGCCGAGATGGGGCATTATCTCGGTGGAGCTCCTCTGGTCACTCGGGAGCGGAATATACTAAGTGACGTCTCCTGGGTTGTCGCCAAATGAAAACGGGATCGGATGGGATGGTAACGCTCTCCTGCCGACTCCGTGGCCCCTTTGCTGGCGGGGGCTAGAGGATGCTTGGGCACAAATGCACTGGGTGCGGAACTGGGCATCGTTTGTTACGAAGCCAAGGTGTGCGGATAATCCCTAGGGGTGATCATGGTGCATACGAATAAAATTGGATAATGGGCTATTTTCTGGAAAAATGGCGTGTGTTGGATAAAAGGATTTTTGTGAATCATTTTATGGGAAAATGATGGATTATTATTTTGGGCCATTTTTAGGGAAAATGGTGGAAAATGTTTTGATGAAAATATTTTGAGCCAAAATGGGATTTTGGTATGTGTTGAAAAATATTCATTTTCAGGAAAAATAATATTTTTGGGTTTAATGCATACTACATAATATGCATGCACAATTGTTTGGATTATTACTTATGTGTGGTACCATTTTATGGTATCGTAAATTTTGATGTTGATGATGCAGAGGCTGAGCCTGAGGATTTGGTTCCGTCAGAGGTGTGATCTGGGATCACTCATATTTTTTTTTCAATATTTGTATTATATCTTATGGGACAACTGTATTACTTTTAAAACGCTTTATTTTTGGGTATTTATATTAAACAATTCTGATACTTAGTTGACTTATTTATGTTATCTGCTGCATTTTTGTTGTTCACTTTTTGCATGTTGCACACACTTGAGTACTTATCATTGGGATATGTGACCTGTGTTGTCATCATCCCGACGTCACGATTCTCGCGTTTCTGTATGTGGGAGTCGGGGCGTCACATGATTTGTTCAAATAAAAGTAAAGAATTTGAACACTTTATTCATTTGAATATTATCAAATAAATTTGTGTTGTTCGAATGAAATTTTCAAGACGTCTGAGCAGATACCCGATTGTTTGAACATGATTTTTTCCTCTTCGAGCAGGATATTGGGATGAAATCGTTTCGTCTCCAAAAATAATTCGTTGAAATGGATTCGAATGGGTTGGCCACATTTCATCCCTAAAAGTATTTTTTGAGATGGAAAATAAAAGTTGTAACGTCCCGTCCCCGTGGGTCTAGAGAGTTAACTCATGTTACCCAATAATTAACTCCAACACTGCTGATATACTTAAAAAAGTTCCAAACCAAATATAAACACTTCAAATTTAATTAACCATACAAATTCATATATCAAATCCTCGATACAGTAACCCAAAAAAAATATTAACTTCTCTACATAGCTCTTAAACCCATATTTCAACAATAAAATTATAGACTCCAAATTTTCAATATTATAAAGGAATTTTGATTCAAACTAATTTTCTCAATATAATCAATTCTTCTAAATGCTAAGACATTTGAATGCAGAGAAATTTCTTAACAAAAATCACCGATATTCATCGAAAGCTTTCTATTCTTAATCTATTACTTTTAAGTCATATCACCCAATGCTTCACAGTCTTGATCCTTAGCTAAAATATCCAAAATCATCTGAAAAATATTTGGAGATAAAGGGCTGAGTTATCAACAACTCAGTAAGCAGAGAACACATACTAGTATGTAAACATGAGCACTTTCAGAAAGTTTGGTATGCAGAAATAAAAGATTTCTTTTTCATATACAGATCTCAAAAATGTATGATCAGAAAATCAGAGCGACTTTTTAATCTTTTAATACCCAAAGACCAACTGTTTATTTTAAAAGATACCTTTCATATTCAAAGAGACTATTTTCATATTCAAATACTAACTGTTCATATTCAGAGATTCATTTCATATTCAAAGACCATTTTCATATTCCAAAAACTCTTTGTTCATATTCAAAAACATTTTGGCATAACATAACTGAATGTCTTCATCTTATCATACCATATCGTATCGTATCATATCATATACCATGTTTAACCCCCGTGGTAGGGTTGTGCTATCATCAGTGGCCAAACCAGACAGTATCATATTGTGAAACTTTTCCTTTTTCAATCTCGAAGTCTCGAGTGTGCACACAGGAAAGAACACGTAAAAGACCACTTTGTTTCCAAAGTGGGTGCACTCATATCATGTTGGTACCAACCATATCACGTGAACCAGTATCATCATATCAGAACCATATTCAGAATCAGAATCAAACAGATAAGTATGCCAAAAGATTTTCATATCCATATCATATCAAAACACGTGATAAACATATTCATATCATTTCCATTTTATCAAAAACAGATCCAAATCATTTCATATCACATGTATAAAAATCTCATTGATATCATATTCGCTCTTTTGCATATTTCAGAAACATGTCAAATATTGCTCATGTCTACACTTTTCATGCCAAAAGCATTTCTTTTCTCTTTCATATATATCTCATGAATGAATGCAAAACATATATTGAGGTTGTTTTTCACATTTTCTTTTTAAAACAAAATGCACATTTTTACAAACCAACCTTAGTTTGTTTCTTTTTATGCAAATCTAGTATAAGAACTCCGCTTACCTCGACTTCTTAGTTTTTCAGAATTTTCCTCAAAAAATATCGTGTCAACTATAAATCGTCACCTATAAAGTAATCACGCAATTCGTGTAAATTTCACTAGAACACATATTTCAATATTTAAGCCTAAGCTACTAAAATAATATATTTTAATTCCTCAAAACCTAAAATTTTCATAACCTCAAAATATGTCATCTTTTTCTAAAATCATCAATGTCCATCTAATAACTTCGACTAAAACATAAAAAAAAAAAATCTAATTTATTTACTATTGAAATCAAACTATAAATATAATACTAGATCATGTAACTATACCAAAATATTTTAAATTAAACAACTATTATTAATGAACTAGATCATATCTAAAGTGTAGAAATAAAATTTTCATCATTATCGTTTACTCTTAGAAATAAATCTCTACCATGTTAAAATTACTAAAAAATTTTCTGTAAAAATAAATAAAAAAAGGAGTCTACTAGTATATATTAAAAGTTTAAAACGTGTTAACATAGCTTGTAACTCATAGGGCAATAATGTAATTAAAACACTTGTTTTTATTCTAAACCAAAGGCATGCATCACAACCTATGCACGTAAACCATCCCCTTAACAATTGTAAAAAGAAATAGAGACTAGTAAACACACGGAGGTTCACCGAGAGAGGAGTGAAACGTGTGGTGGAGAAAAAGGGCTGTGTGGTGGATGATAGTGGTCACGGCTGTGAGACACTAAGAGAGAGAGAGAGATAAATGAGAGAAACGGAGAGAGGAGAGAGAGAGAGAGAGAGAGAGAGAGAGAACGACCTGATGCAAAAGGGGAGCTTACCGAGAGGATGAATGGACCAAACGATATACTCAGGGTGGCGTCCGGTGCTCGGCAGAAAGGGGACAAGCAGTGTTGTGTGGTGACCTTCCGGAGAAGGAGAGGTGGCTGGTACTGAGGTTTTGGAAAGGTTTTCCCTACTCTTTTTTGGTATAGAAAAAAGGGGATTTTGACTTGGCAAAAGCTGTGAGTTGTCGTTTCCCGTGGCTGTGGAATGCAGTTCCGGTAGTTCGTCTGGGTGGATGTTTACGAGGGGGGTGCACTGGTGTAGCAGCAGTACTGACGACGGAGGGCTGGACTGCGGGAGCCTCACGTGGGGGTAGCTGCGACGTCGGTTTTGCTTGGTGCAGGGTGGCAGCAGTTTCATGGGTGCTGGCTTGGAGGAGAAGACGCAAAGAGAACTAGCTTCGAGGGTGGCTAGGTTGAGGGCGAAAGGAGGGCAGTGGCACTTGTTCTAGGGTGAGGATGCTTAACATTTATATAAGCTATAAGTGGAAAATAGATTAAACCTAAAGTAAAAGGGAGGAGGGACGTGCATGAAAAAGGAAACAAGAGTGAACCCGTGTGACGTGGAATCTGGAAATGCTTCCACGGGCTTGGGCTCCTTAGAAGGGAGCTGAGTTAGGGCCCGAGCTGGGTCTTACAAAAGTCGTCTCCAAAAATTTTTTGAGACGAACATTTTTCATCTCTAAGAATTTTCTAGGACGAAAAATGTGTTTCTTTGGACGAAATTTTCCATCCAAAAAAACCCATTCCCTTGTAGTGATAGAATATAATGATTATATATTTTTATCAGTTTCCTCTTCTCTGGCTTGATGAGCTAAGGCAGGCCGGAGGAAGAGAACCATATTTATGTCTAGACAAGAAGTGGAAACAGGTTGGCTTGCTACTATCCATACATGAGATATATTCATATTATATATCATACCAATATATGCCTTGTCATCTAAACTACTCCTGTTGTTTTTCTATTAATTAGAATGTTGCTATTTTCATGCCTTGATATTAGGAAAAAAAACCACCTCCGACTACCCCTCTTATCCTTTCTATTTGAAGAAAAAAAAAAAAAAAAACACTCCGTCCTTTCACTTGGTGATGACACGGAAAATTCACTCAATCTTATATATCCTATTTCAGCCGGCTGCAGATAATGTCGTTAATTAATTAATACGTACATGCAGTATCTGATTGCATATAAAAGTACTTTAATTTGCTGCCTACAAAGGCATTTTCTTAGACTTTGACAGCAAGTTTGAATGATTCCTAATTCTGTGCAACAACAGAGATAGAAATCTTCTTTGGGGCACAACATATCTTGATCTCTGAGGTAGTACCTCGATCTCCCTATATATATATAGCTAAGTTCAATGACTTTCTCCCACAACTCCACAGCCAAGTAATCAAAACTTGTTTTAGAACCTCTTTTCCTCCTTTCGGCTCGAAACTTTGCAGTAACCTATATATACTCATCAAATAATGACTGCTCGCACTATCTTGCTAGGACTTGTAGCTGTCTTTTACTGTCGGCTTGGCATCTGACCCCAGCTCTCTTCAAGATTTATGCGTTGCAGATAAAACAAGTTCAGGTACGTACGTACCTACAAACGAACCCCTAACGCGCGCGGCTTTAAAAGTTCATATTTCGACTTTAGGTTCAACTTGGAAGCAGCTTCTTTCTGATAATGAACGTGATTATCTTTCTTTTATTTTCCAATATATATATATGTTTAGTTCTTCTACTCTCTCACCTTTTGCACATTCCTGATCAGTGACCCTAACATGATTGTTTTTCATGAATGGTACGTAGCTCTAGTGAATGGTTTGGCGTGCAAGGATCCCAAGCTGGTTCAAGCCAATGATTTCTTCTTCAGTGGGCTTCACATAGTAGGCAACACATCAAACCCATTTGGGTCAAAGGTGACACCGGTGACTATGACCCAACTAGCAGGGCTAAACGCACTTGGCATCTCTATTGCCCGCATTGATTACCAACCCTGGGGTATTAACCCTCCCCACACACACCCCCGGGCCTCTGAAATTTTAACAGTCTTGGAAGGTAATCTTGAAGTTGGTTTTGTCACGTCAAACCCAGAAAACCGTCTCATCATAAAGGTGCTACAAAATGGCGATGTCTTCTTCTTTCCCATTGGTCTCATCCACTACCAAAGAAATGTAGGTTCGACTAATGTTGTTGCCATTGCTGTTCTGAGCAGTCCGAATCCTGGAGTCACCACAATTGGGAATGCGGTGTTTGGGTCTACACCAGAAATCGGAAGTGACATTCTTGTGAAGTCTTTCCAAGTTGATAAGAACGTTGTCGATTACATCAAATCCAAGTTCTAGACAAGCAACGATATACATATGGAACAAGTCCCAACCAGTCTTAGCGTTGTAGTTTGTATGCATGTGTATTTTGTGTGTTTTGAGGCTTTCTATATTCTTTTATATATACATGATGATTCTTTTCTTTACAAGTTGTGTTTACTGTTGGAAAAAATAAGCACAACGAAATAAATAAAAGTGAAAATGAAAGAGCAACCCACTCACACATTGACATCAAGAATTTAACGTGGTTCGGCAACTGCCTACATCCACAGAAAAAAGTTTTACTAATAATAGTGGAACATAGAAAAATATTACAGAGGAGGATGATCACACTCCACTCAACTCAATTGTCTTATTTTTCTTTCAGAGTTCTACTAACTCTCTCTCTATTTTCTTTCTCTTCATTGATGCTCAACTGATGTGTATTGAGGCTCTTGCTGGGAGCCTCAATTTATAGGCTGATCACACAGGCAATATGAGCCTATGTGAACGCATGAGATTTGCAGCTGCCTACCAGTTCTTTGCGGCTGCCCGTGTGGCAAGTGGGAGACAAAACAAGAACAAGTGGTAGAGAAACAATTGGTGTGGACCCATCAATTCTCCCCCTCCATGCCAATCTACCTAGATGCTATCCTTCCTAGTTATGCCTCCGCATAGTTCAAGCTTCTCACTTATAACCACCTTCGTCAGCATGTCTGCTGGATTCTCTTTCGTATGGATCTTCACAAGTTTCAACAGCTATTGTTTCATCAATTCGCATATCCAATGATAGTGGATATCAATGTGCTTGGTGCGGGAATGGTACATTGAATTCTTGTTTAAGTCTAAAGCACTTTGACTGTCACAATGTACCTTGTAGTCTTCTTGCTAACCCCCAGTTCTTGGAGAAAACACTTCATCCACAACATTTCTTTCCCTGCTTCCGCTGCGGCATGTACTCTAGCCTTGTTATAGATCAAGCAATATACTTCTACAATTTGGACTGCCAAGAGACAACTCCTCTTGCAAAGGTGAAGAGAAATCCTGAAATGGATTTCCTACCATCCAGATCTTCTGCCATATCTGAATTTATGTAACCTTCCAAAACTGGTTTAGCTCCCTAAAACACAAGCACATCTTCAATGTACCTTTCAGGTACCTGAGAATCCACTTGACTGCTTACTAATGATCCTTTCTTGGATTTGAAAGGAATCTGCTCACCATGCCTACAGCATGAGCAATATCTGGTCTGGTACAAACCATTGCATACATCAAGCTACCTACTATTGAAGAGTAGGGGACTGATTCCATTTCTTCAATCTTTTTCATTGAAGAAGGGCATGAGCTCTTGCTCAACTTGAAGTGGTTAGCAAGTGGAGTATTGACTGGCTTAGCATCTCCCATGTTGAAATGTCTGATTACACGTTCAACATATTTTTATTTTGATAGCCACAACCTTTTGGCTTTCCCATCACGAAGAATCTTCAAGCCCAAAATTTGCTGCGATGGGCCTAAGTCCTTCATGTCAAAAGACTTGGATAGTTCCTTATTTATGTTTTTAATCATAGACTTATCCACACCACTGATTAACATATCATCAATGTAAAGAAGGAGTATGATAAACTTGTCATTCTAGTACCCTCGAACATAGACACACTGATCTACAACAAGTCTTTTGTAACCATGACTCATCATGAATAAGTCGAACTTCTTGTATCCTTGCCTCAGTGCTTGCTTGAGGCCGTAAAAAATCTTCTTCAGCTTGCAAACTAAGTGAGCTTTCCCTGGAGTTTCAATCCCTTCTGGCTGCTCCATATAGATTTTCTCCTCCAGATCTCCATGGAGAAAGGTTGCCTTCACATCCATCTGTTCAAGTTCCAAATCCAAGCTGTTTACCAATCCGAGTATGACTTGAATTGACATCATCTTCACCATTGGTGAAAATATCTCATCAAATTTGATTCATTTCTTTTGCTGGAATCCTTAGACAACTAATATGGCCTTATGCTTTATCAGCTTTTCTTGGCCATCTTTCTTCAGCTTGAATACCCATTTGTTCTTCAAGGTTTTCTTTCCTTCAGGAATACCAACTCATAGGTCTGATTCTTTTGCAAAGAACTCATCTCTTCTTGCATGGTCTGCTCCCATAGGCTTCTATCAACATGAGTTTGAACTTCCTAGAAGCTCTCTGGCTCCCCCTCATTAGTAAGCATAATATAGTCTGATTCTGGATATCTCCTCGATGAAATTGTAGGTAGCCTCTTGCCGATCTTCTTGGTTGAGTTTCATCAACCAAAGGAGGTTTCTCACCGTCTAACCCTTATGGTGGTACACTAGCTTCTGGTGGAGAGGGTTCTTGCTCCCCGTGCTCGACACCTTGAGCTTTTTCTTCTGCTTTTGGATCTAGATCCTGCATGTACTCATTATCTGTGGCAAACTATAATGGTGCAGGATTTGGAGTATAGGAACTAAGCTCTCTTAATGTTGAGGAAGCTTAAGTTCCTATGTGCTGGTTTTCATGGAACACAACATTCTTACTTTTGACAATTCTCTTTGTCTTGGATCCCATACTTGTATCAGAATTCTTCATCTCCATATTCGACAAAGATACATGGAGTTGACTTGACATCAAGCTTCTGTCTCAGCTCCTTGGATATGTATGCAAAAGCTTTGCACCCAAATACTCTCAGGTGAGAGTAAGAGACATCTCTTCTAGTCTAAACCTTCTCAGGAACTTCAAATTCCAGTGGTGTAAAAGGTGATCTGTTGATCAGATAACAGGCAGCACGAATAGCTTCACCCCAAAATGGTTTTGGTAACTTGGTCATATTGAACCTGCATCTTGTTCTTTCCATGATGGTCCGATTCATTCTTTCAGTTACACCATTGTGTTGTGTGGTAAATGGGATCATCTTTTCATGTTGAATACTACAATCAACGTAGTATGTAGCAAACCTTTTGAAAATATATTCTCCTCCATTGTCTTTTCGCATGCACTTCAACTTCTTTCCCGTATTTCTTTCCACTAGGGCATGGAAACTCTTGAAGTGCTTGAAGACCTGATCCTTTGTTTTCAAGACATACACCCAGACCTTTCGTGAAGCATCATCAATGAATGTCACGAAATATCTATTACCTCCTAATGACTCTTCTTCCATGGGACAACCAACATTAGAGTGTATCAGACTCAACAACTCTGATCTCCTCTTCGTAGAGGAGTTAAACGAGACTCTACATTGTTTGCCGAACAAACAGTACTCATAAGGATTTAAGGCTATCCCTTTGGAAACTTTGATGAGTGCCTTCTTCGCAAGCGTATCCAACCCTTTCTCGCCCATGTGTCCAAGTCTCTTATGCCACAGATTTGGTGATGCCTTGTCTTCCATTGCATTGAGGCTATCAGAATCGATCTTCACATGGGTTTTGAACAATGTGCCTCAAATATGTCCTTAGGCAACAACCATGGCACCTTTTGTCAACTTCCTAGTGCCTTTGCTGAAGTGGATGTCATAGCCCTGTTGATCAAGAGCTATCCCAAAAATCAGGTTGAGCCGAAAGTCAGGAATGTGTCCATCATCCTTCAACACAATGGTGCAACCAGTGTTGGTTTTGATCTGCACATCGCCAACACCCACGATCTTCGAAGAACTAGTGTTCCCCATCTTTACCATACCAAAGTCTCCTGCTTTGTACGTAGTGAAAAATTCACTAAGCCTCAGTTAAAGAGAAAGGAGATTTTACCGTACCAAAATCTCCTGCTTTACTATACAACGTGCCGCAAATATGATGCTACTGTGTCTACCACCCACTCAACATCGTGATTTGCAATGTGCAGACACATCTCGTTATTGGTGGAGAGTATCGCTACATCTCCTGAAAAAGTGACAAGAGTTTCACCATCTTCTTTTATCAGCTTTCTACTTTGACCTTACTCCGTTATGAACTTTCGGCAGTTCTTCCTCATGTGGCCTTCTTTACCACAATGGTAATACTTCATGTTACCCGGTTGCTAGTTCTTACTACTGCTGGACTTTCCATGTGGTTGAGACTTCCCTCTGTTTTTGCCTCTAGTTCTCCCTTTATCATTACCTTGAAGCCTTTATCTACTATCAATGACAAGGACATGAGATTGATTCATGCTCGTCTCCTTTCGTTTGGCCTCCTCATTGAGCAAGGTATCCTTAACCATCGTCATGGTAAGTTTACCATCTAGAGTAGTGTTACTTAGTGAGACCACTAACGTCTCCCAGCTGTCTGGTAATGAACTGAGAAGTAGTAGAGCTTGTTCTTCGTCGCCAAGATTTAACTTGACGGACTCAAGCTAGTTAACTTGATTTTGAAACTCGCTAGTGTGCTCGGCAACAAAGGTGTTATTCATCAACTTCAAGTTAACAAGCCGTCTCATCAAGAGGGCCTTGTTTTGAGTAGTCTTCACTTGATACATATCATCCAACTTCTTCCACAGGAAATATGCTTAGTCTCTTGAGCCACGAGGTGAAAGACACTATGGTTGATCCATTATCTGATCTGACCAAGAGTCTTCTTGTACATCTTTTTCCACACAAGATCCTTAACTTCTTCTGGCTTCATCCCTTCATTTTCTAAGGGGTCAGCCAGATCTTTACAATTCAAAAGATCCTCTATCCGATGTCTCGAAAGACTGTAGTTTGAGAAAGTCAACTTTTATCATGGAGCCTAATGCTGAATCCTCCAAGGACTTAGACTGATTCTAAGTTCAAAATGAAGTACAATATCTTTGAGGTGGAATCTTGCTAAACGGATAGCACCGTTGTGACACCCCGACTCCCACGTACGACAACGTGAGAATCGTGACGTCGAGATGATGACAACATGGGTCACACATCCCAACGATAAGTGCTCAAGTGTATGCAACATACAACAAGTGCTCAACATAAATGCAACGGCTAATATAAATAAGTCAACTAACTACCAGAATTTTTATATACAAAACTATTACTGAAAAAGTTATACAGTTATCCAAAAATACAATAAAAAACCAAATATACACGAGTGGGAAACAATTCCCATAATCCAAATCAACAGTAACCACATGTCATCTCCTCCAGGGAGCTGATCCCTCAAGCTCTACATCATCATCTACACCAAAATCTACGGTACCATAAAATGGTACCGCACGTAAGTAATAATCCAAACAATCCTCAGGATAAAAATACATTAATGCTACCAACCAACATGCATGCACATGATGAAATATACACTAGATCCAAAAATATCATTTTTTTCAAAAATGAATATTTTTCAAACACACGCCAAAATCTCATTTTAACCCAAAAAATAAAAATCCGTCATTTTTCCAAAAAAATGATTCACATAAAAATATTTATCGAACACTGTAAGCGGGAATCATAGGCGGGACTCTACCACCGTCCCTACCGAATGCACCGTAGGCAAAAAACACAGGCGGGACAACACCACCATCCCTACCGTGTGCACTAGGCGGGAATCACAGGCGGAACTATACCACCATCCCTGTTTACCACCATTCCTACAGTTCCTTTCCACACAACAAAAACCTATTGGAGTACTGTAGGTGGGAATCACAGGTGGGACTCTACCACCATCCTTATCGGGTGCATCGTAGGCGGGAATCACAGGCAGGACAACACCACCATCCCTATGCATACACCGTAGGTGGGAATCGCAGGTGAAACTATACCACCATCCCTACAGTCTCTTTTCTTTTTCTCACATGAAAATCCAGTTTTCAAATATCCACATGAACATAAATGCAATTACCCGAAAACTCAATTTTCATTTACAAACATGAACATGCATGCAATATGCAATGTACCAGACCAACAAAAATATTCAATAATCAACTAATTCCAATAACCAAACACACAATAACTCCAACCTCCAATCCATCCGACCCCCATAACTCCTCAGACTCAGTCCAACACAACCAACCAATCATAGTAATAATAAATGAGTTAGTGAAAAAATATATTAAAATCTCAAAAGATTTTTGGGAAAATACTTACAGCGCTATATAGTAATTTTCGGAGGATCACGGATGAGCTGGAAGCCACAAAACAGCAACAGAACAGTGTAAAATACATTGTGGTTGTGGGTCTCAAAAACTCACTTTTGAGAGTCAAACCAAGACTCAAAATTGATAGGATAGGGCCTAGGGAGGTCGGTGAAGCTAGTGGTGGTAGCCTTTGGCCGTGGGTGGCGGCAAAAGGGGCGGTTTAAGGCAAAAAAATGCACAAATCGGAGATGTGAATAATGGGACTTCACCGATAACAGATCGGAGCTGTGGTTGGGTCCAATAGGTAGCTGGGAGGTAGAGGAAGAAGTGGTGAACAGATGGTGGCCGGAGGTGGCCAGACGGTGGCGCTAGAACTCTAAAGCTGTGCGGCTTTAGGCGGGGAGTGCGGGCAAACGGCAGCGTGGGGTGGCCTGAAAATGATGGGGTAAGGTCGTCGGCGACTGGGGAACCGATTGGGCTGGGCGGTGTTCGAAGGGGGCGGTGCAGGGTGGACGGGAAGAAACAACGCACGGGGGAGGGAGAGAGGGGCTCGTGTGCGCGGGAGGAAGCAAGGGAGGAATAAGAGAAAAAGAAGAGAAAGAAAAGATGGGAGAAAAGAAATGAGGTCCAATCCTCACTACTGTGGTCCCAAAAATTATCCTAACGAAAATAATTTTAAAATTGTAAATTAAATAAAATAATTCAAATGTAATGAAAGACTTAATTAAAACAATAAAAATTTTAAAACTCATAAACAAACTAATTTAAATTAAATATTAATTTAAATGCAAAACAGTAAATAATATTAAGAAAGCACATCAAAAAATAATTTTCACAACTTAAAATATTATAAAATAATATAATAAAACCCCCATAATTTTAAAACAAGAGAATCAATATTTAAATTAATTAAAATAATCATTCAATAAAAATAGACTAAAATACGGGGTGTTACATCCTCCTCCCCTTAAATAAAATTTCGTTCTCGAAATTTGTAAGGTCAAACATCAGCGCCAAAGCAGGATTCAAGATACAACTCAGAATATGCTTGAGATAAACATACCATCAACAATTACCAACAAACATGAGTAATTCTCTCCCAAGTCTACTCCCATAGGCGATTCCATAATACTTGCATTAGTCTCCCAGTACTCCTAGGGTGGCTATGAAATCTGAAATCTCCATTCCACAAGAACCTTAATACAACACCTAGTAAATTCCAATGATAACCTTCACACAATAAACTGCTAACCTCAATCAACTCTTATGCTATAACTTCCAAACCTTCCTTGTAGTCTATACCTTTGGTAAACTAATGACCATTCCCAAAGTCAACCATCAATAAGCATAATTTGCACAACAAAATGATTAATCTCTACTTACAAGTATCATCTCAAATTTTCAAATCACCAATAGTTCCTTAAGATCAACACAAGGTTTGAATCCTTAATCATATCACAACACAACACCATTGAGTATAAGGTAGCTCAACACTTACTAACCAGAAAACTCTCACCACAATTGGTAGAAAAATTCTTGATCTCCCAAAACCATGAATTATTACACTTTCCTGAAACTCACCCAGAATTCCTTCATGAATCTGCACAAACTATCATCCTTACATTTAATATCGATCAATCCTACAACTTGTCACTATAACCTCGTACTAATAACAATTATTTTTTCTGGATTCAATCCAAATCTACAATCCTCAGAGAAATACACGAACTAAATCAATACCTTCAATCCCCAAAGAACTATTCTCCTTAAAATTCCTATATTAGTACTCAAATCTGATCAAACCTATTTTAATGGTTATAGCCTAATCAGTCTCCAAAATAAATCAAGCTAGCACACCAAGCCTGCAGAATTAAAACTTAAATCTTATTACTAATCAGTCCTCAAATATGCAATTCTAAAACCTCAAATTAAAATAGAATTACTTTTCGAAATCTGTAAAATTGATGAAACTATATCCAATAATAAATCAATCGACTCCGGAAGCCTTCAAATCTAAGACATTAAATAATAACCAATCATTTCCTAAAGTCTGCAAAACCTTAAACCTTTGGTGAAATTCTCATAAATCCATCCTTAAAGTTTGTTGAACTTACAACCTCCCATTCTAAAGCCTCAGGTGATATCTCCACAAAATCTAAAATCTCGATTATCCTACTCCCCAAAGAGATCACTCAGACCATAACGTCCTTACAAGCCTCCATATTACCCAAGCAAACCAGATTAATAAAAATTCAAGCATACCACATTCAATATTAATACCTAGTAATGGCATTCTCGGTCGTACCATCTTCCTGCCATAACGTAACCCTTAACCCTACTTAAGGCTCCGGACAAAAAATTCAAATAAGAACAAAAGCAACCCCCAAATAAAATAAAATAAAATAATACAACATAAAAAATTAAAGTAGAATAAAACCAACAAAATATAATAACATACCATAAATTAAAACCATTAAAAATAACATACTTCAAACAAAATAATTTCAAATCACAACTTTAAAACTTTCTAGTACTGCACCTATGGGACATGTGGTTTTACCCAGAGCCGAACTACTCTGATACCACCTGTGACGCCCCGACTCCTAGGTACGGTAATGTGAGAATCGTGACATTGGGATGTGTGACCCGTGTTGTCATCATCCCGATGTCACGATTCTCACATTGCCGTACGTGGGAGTCGGGCCATCACAACCGTTGTGTCTGGAATGCCTAATTTTGTTGGAAACGATTCTTATTTTATCAAAATGGGCCTCAGATAGCACAAGAAATGAGCAAAAGAATAAAATAAAAAATCTATAGCGCGTGTAGCACGTGGTGAGAGTGGGCTTCACTCTCCAATCTTTTGGAGGTGCGTGAGGGCATGTGCGGGGTCTGTTTGGACTCTATTTTTCACCACTTTTCTTGTCTCGATGAGACAAACGCAATGGTATGCTCAAATTTGTAAAATGAGCAACACACTAAAAGTGAGTTTTGCTTAATGCACAGCAACGCTAACTGGGTAAGAGAAAAAAAAGTGTTGAAAGAGTATTTGCATCGAATTCGAGGTTGTTGGGAAAGGTTTTGGGCTTCTGAGAAAATCCTTTTGCGATGATCAAAATTGGCCAACAGAAAAGGAATAATTATTTACAGCGATTTATTTAATACTTGCAGCAATTACTATTTGCTAAAATAAGTTTTCCCAATGATTTAATTAGAAGATTGAATGCCTTTTTGCAGCATTTTTGTTGGTATTTGCGGCGCAAAAAAAATGTTGAGAAAATGTATTATTTGGGATGATTTTAGGATTTCACTGAGAAAAAACATAAGTGAACAGACAATTACAAAGGACATGCAGCACCAGAGAAATCGTCGGAAATGACTATATGCGGTGATTTTAGGCAGCTATTGCAATGAAATGTTGGGCTGGAAAAATTAGTTTTCCTTATAGTGTATCGCTCTGATAATATGTTTTTGGATCTGCATTTTTGAAACTAAAATGTTTGGTTCTGCATTCTGAACTCTGTGAAAAGGTTCATGTTTATATACTAATATATGTTCTCTTCTTAGTGAGTTGTTGATAACTCACCCCTTATATCTACAATAATTTTCAGATGATTTGAATATTTCAGCTGAGGATCAAAATTATGGAGATGGGTGAAATGATTTAAGTATAGTGGATTAAGCATAAAAGGTTTATACAATTATTGAGGAATTTTATTAAGTAATTTTGTCGTATTCAGATGACTTGGTATTTTGGGAGGTTGATTATATTGAGGTAGTTGGTTTGAAACAATATTTTTTTCATATAATATTGAGAATTTGGAGTCTATAAATGTACTGTGAAATATGATTTTAAGTGAAATGAAGTAATTCTCTGACCCCTTGGGACTGAGGCGTTACAACTTTTGAATGTAAACATTAATTTGTTCTACTTTTTAATTTGTTGTTTAAACCAATTGAATTGAATGTAAACATTAGAACTGTAACACCCCAAAACTATAAACCGATAGGGTTCCACCTATATTTTCAAAACTTTCTCTTTGTTTACAAATATATATCAAATACACAACTATAATGCAATAATGCAATGATCATAAAAAATTCAAACAAGTTCGGCTAGAGCTATTAAATTCTAAATAATTACAATATAGATAATCCAACAAAAACTGTAAAACAACTAAAATATGCCCATAAGAAAACTCCCTGTACAACCAAAACCTTCTTCAAGCAACCAAACCATCAAGCCACAGAACTTCTAACCTCAAGTGACTAAACCGAATCCACTATGGAATCTTTGGTTCAAAAGCTATCACTTTAAAAGAAGAAACTTTCTACAACTCAGAAAAATATGTGAAATGAAGTGGTGAACTGCCGCATGTTCAGTAAGTAGCAATTTAATGGAGATGTGGGAGTTGGCAATTTTTTTTACTATAAGAGAATAAATTCTCAATAAAATAATGAGCAATACAATTTTATCTCAATTAACATATTCAGCCAAATATCATATTCAAAGCCACATGATAATAGGAAAATCACCAATGTACCACAAAGATATCATGCCATGAAGGCATCAATATACCACAAAGATATCATGGGATGAAGACATCACGCCCCTAGGGACATCAAATATATCACAAAGATATTCATATCATCGGCTCAAGAATAAATAGCACGTTCACATTTAACTTTCAAATTTAATAAGCCACGAAGCATTTTTCAAACATTCCAACCATTACAAAATTTACGCAAATCATAAGCAAAGCAAAAATAGCATAAGAATGTGCAGAAATCCGAAATTTACACAAGTTTGAAATATAATGTCCAAGTGCACCATTCCAAACAAAATCAATAGTTTTTTTATTTATTAAAATCTCATTAAAGAGCCACTTACCTTGATTTCTAGTCAAAGTAGTCAAGATATTCCTTTGCCAATGGCCACTCAAAATCTATTTCAATGCCATTATAATTCGTCAACTTTTACTCTAAAAATGATCTTACTTAACTCTAAAATTTCACATAATCTTTAATAACGTGGATATAAACTTGTTCTAAAAGATTATTCTCCAAAATTGATAAACTTCAAATTTCTAGGTTACAAATATGCTGCCGGACAGCACGTACACCGACCTTTATTCCCTTATTATTTCAAGGTAAATAAGCTCTACACTCGACCATAAAATAGGGACATAAACCTAGATTAATTCTAGTTAATACCCACCACTAATACTTGAATATTAAGTTCATCTTTAACACATCCTAATAGCATAATTGACTAAGGGGATGCTTGAAGAATGAGATGAGATGAGAATTTTGTGAATAGTAGTAAGATGATTTCTGAATAGTAATAAGACAATTTGACTTAAGTATTTTTTGGGTTTTAGAAAAAGAGAGAAAAAGTTGAATAAAAAATATTTTAAAGTTAAAATATTATTAGAATATGATTTTTAATATTATATTTGTTTTGGAATTTAAAAATGTTAAATCATTTTTTATCTTTTTGTTTGAAATTTTGAAAAAGTTGTAATGATTAATTTGAAAAAGTTATAATGATTAGTTTGAAAGTGTTTGTGTTTTAGTGATGTTTGGTAATGAGATGAGATGAGATGTGATGCGATGACATGAGAATGATTTCCAAACATCCCCTACGTACATTCTCAACAATTCACAACACCAAGTCTTAACAAATTTCATATTCAAAATTCATTAAATATACTATTTACGATGGATGAGAATTTATCTAGTATTGTTGTTAGTGGTGATGAAACAACAAGGAGTTGTGGTTGTGGGTGAGGTTACACAGGGGGAGAGAGAGAGAAATATATATATATATATACGATTGGTGAGGGGAATTGAGAGAGAGAGAGAGAGAAGATGGGGGGTTGTGTGTGAGAAATTGAAGAGAGGGAGAGTGGTGTGTGTGAGAGTGTGTTTGAGAGTGGGTGAGAGAGAGAGACGAGGTGAGGGAGGGGGCCGTACAAGACGGAGGATCAAATTGGGGGGTGTGGAATTTACCGGAAGGAAGGGAAAGAAAAACAAAGGGGCTGGTTTGGGCTTTTGGTGGGCTTGAGTTATTACAAGAACAATTGTTTGTTCTAAAATTTTAACATTTGAACTGAATGCAAACATTCGAATGCTCTTGAGTTTTCTTAGCGATCCAGACTTGTGTAACCTCTCACATCAAAGGAGATTTCGGCACCATCAGTCCCCCTAAGTTCTCAACTTAGGGATGAAACCAATATACAACATCGATCGCAACTAACTACATGCCTAAAGAACAAAAGAGACGAAACCAATGAACTTTTCATCCATCATTCATTGTGGAAAGCAAGATTTAACAGAACCACCCCATATATAATATATCAGACAATTTGATCAAATTGTCAACATCTAACAAATTCAAAAGTTTTTTTTTTTTTTTTTCTAGCAAGCAAACATTTTGTTACCATAAGGAAATCGAGATATATAAGGAGGGAGGGGTTCCCCAACAAACACCCTATTACAACTAAAACAGAAAATAAATGAAAAACAAATCGAATTTGGGGATCAAAGACTTTATCCCCACCCATTTCTTGCAAAGAGGGCATTGTCTTAAAGGCGGTCTTTGTGATACCCCGTATTTTAGTGTATTTTAATCGAATGATTATTTATTTAATTTAAATATTGGTTCTCTTATTTTAATTTATCGTGTTTATCGTTGGTTTAATTTTTGATTTTTAAGTTGTGAATTTATTTTGATATGCTTTCTTATTATTAATTATTGTTTTGCATTTAAATTACTTTTTAATTTAAATTAGTTTGTTTATGGACTTTAAAATTATTGTTTTTCTGACTTTTTATTATTTTATCTTACTTACTCCTGTATTTGAATTAGTTTTATTTAAATTACTATTTTGAAATCATTTTCGTTGGATCAATTTTGTGACCCAAGTTGTGAAGACCGGATTTCATTTATTTCCCTCACTTTTCCTTTTTCCTCTTTTCTTTTTCCCTTTTTCTTTTCTTTCTTTCTTTTCCCCGGCATTTCCTCCTTCCTCCCGTGTGCACGTCCCTCTTGCTCTCTATCGTCCGATTTGTCATCCGCCGTTAACCCCCACGCACGGCCTCAAGCTGCGACACCCTTTGTGTTCCAGCACCGCCGTCGCGCCACCACTAGCTACCATCTTTTCACCACATCACTGGCGGCCTCCCAACAACCTAAACCACCTATCCTCAACTTCGATCCACCACCGGTGAAGCTCCCCCATCGTGATTTCCAATTTGGGTGTTTTTGCTTCCAAAAGCCTCCCTCGCCGCCACCCACGGCCAAAGACCACCACCATTAGCTTCACCAACACCTCTAAGCCATTCCCTAGTAATCTCAAGTTTTCGTTTGTCCCCGTTCAAAATCTACCATTTTGAGACCCATGACCTTAGTGCATTTTGCACTGTTCCGTTGTTGTGTTGCCACTTCTAGCATCTCTGTGATCCTCAAAAATCATACTATAATATTATAAGTATTTTCTCAAATAACTTTTGAGATTTGAATGTATTTTTACATTAACTCATGTTTACTGTGATTTGGTTGGTTGTGCCGGACTGAGTCCAAGGAGTATGGGGGTCGGTTGGATTGGAGGATGAAGTTGTTGTGTGATTGGATTACTTGGAAATTTGTTGGTTGTTGGATATTTGCGTTGTCTTGTGCATTGCGTAATTGCACGCATGTTCATGATCGTAAATGAAAACTGGATTTTTGCATAATTGCATTCATATTCATGTGTATATTTGAAAACTGGATTTTCACGTGAGAATGGATTCTTGGGTGTGTGTGTGTATCACGACCCCAAGCTCAGATGGGGCATTATCTCTGTGGAGCTCCTCTGCTTACTCAGGAGTGGAATATACTGAGTAACATCTTCTGGGTTGTCGTTGGGCGATAACGGGATCGGACGGGATGATAATGCTCTCGTGTCAACTCTGTGGCCCCTCTTGCTAGCAAGGGCTAGAGGATGCTTGGCCACCAACGTGCTAGGAGCGGAACTGGGTATCGCTCTTTACGAAGTCACTTACACGGTCGTTACCTGTGGTGTGACGAAGGGAGCCAGGGTGTGTGGATGGTCCCTAGGGGAGATCATGGTGCATATGGTAAAAATGGATTAATGGGCTATTTTTCGAGAAAATGGCATGTGTTGGATAAAAGATTTTTGTGTGAATCATTTTCTGGGAAAATGATAGATTATTGTTTTAGGCCATTTTCTGGGAAAATGGCGGCAAATGTTTTAATGGATATATTTTTGGGCCAAAATGGAATTTTGGCATGCGTTAGAAAATATTCATTTTCGAGAAAAATGATGTTTTGGGTTTAACGCATATTTCATCATATGCATGCATAATTGCTGGTTGCATTAATGCATTTTTATCTTGTGGGTTGTTTGGATTATTACTTACCTACGGTATTATTTTATAGTATCACAGATTTTGATACAGATGATGCTGATATAGAGCCTGAGGATTTGGCTCCGCCGGACGAGTGATTTGGGATCACTCGTTTATATATTTCAGTCTTTGTATTATATTTTATGGGATAACTGTATTATTTATTAAAATGCTTTTATTTTTGAGAATTGGTATAAAACAATTCTGGTACTTAATCGATTTACTTAAATTTTTCGTTGTTTTATTTTTGTTGTACACTGTTGTATGTACTCACACTTGGTACTTATCGTTGGGATGCGTGACCATGTTGTCATTATTCCAACATCATGATTCTCGTATTTCCGTACGTGGGATTCGGGGCGTCACAGTCTTTTTACAGTTTGCATAGTTGTGGTTGCCACTGTTAGAGATGGTGGATTTTGGTGGTGCATTGTACTTTGTTGTCTTGAGATGCTCGCTAAAGAGATCAACATCCCCTAACTCAAGATCTTCGGTTAGGAAAGAGGAAACATAGTAGGATGACCAGCATCGATTGACCTAGATTGCCGCTGGTTGAGTTTCTTCACATCTAGCTTGCCTATGACGGCATGTGGAGACCACGCGCTTGTGATAGTGAGATGGGTGGGTCAAATCTAAAAGATCTTGAAGCAGCAAGACTGCTGGTATGACATGTTGGATGCATGATTTTTGTGACGCCCCGACTCCCACGTACAAAAAAAAAATCTCGGGAATCGTGACATCAGGATAATGACAACAAGGGGTTCGCATCCCAATGACAAGTGCCAAGTGTGTGTACAAGCAACAGTGTACAATAAAAATAAGCAACGGATAATAATAAATAAGTCACTAGTACCAGAATTTTGTTTAATACAAATAACCAAATACAAAGTATCTTAAAAGCATAAACCAAATGTCCCAAAATAATACAAAGCTCAAAATACAAGCATGAGTGATCCCAGATCACTCCTCCGACGGAGCCAAATCCTCAGGCTCAGCATCTGCATCATCATCAATAAAATCTACAGTGCCATTAAATGGTACCACAGGTAAGTTATAACCCTAACCAATCCTGAGATAAAAATACATTTAATGCAACCAACTATGCATGCATATGATGTACTATGCATGAAATCCAAAAATATCATTTTCCTCGAAAATGAATATTTTCCAACGCACGCCAAAATCCCATTTGGCCTAAAATATTTTCATCAAAACATTTCTAACATTTTTCCCGAAAATGGCCCAAAACATTAACTATCATTTTCCCAGAAAATGACTCACACAAAATCCTTTATCCACACACGCCATTTTCCCAGAAAATAGCCATTTATCCAATAATCCATATCCATATCCACCATGGTCTCCCCTAGGGACCATCCGTACGTCCTGGCTGCATAACAAGCGATGCCCAGTTCCGCACACAGTGCGTTCGTAGCCAGGAATCCTCTAGTCCCCATTAGCGAAAGGGCCACAGAGTCGGCACGTAACTCGTCCGATGTTGTTGTCCCCCAGCGACAACCCAGGGGACGTCACTCAGTATATTCCGCTCCCGAGTGACCAAAGGAGCTCCACCGAGATAATGCCCCATCTCGGCTTGGGGTCATGATACACACGCACCCAAAAATCCATTCCACACATGAAAACTCAGTTTTCAAATATCCACATGATCATGAATGTAATTACCTGAAAACCCAATTTTCATTTATGAACATGAACGTGGGTGCAATATGCAATGAACCAGACATAACCTCAATATCCAACAACCAACCAAATCACAATATGATCAATCACATAAATAACTCCATCCTCCAATCCATCCGACCCCCATACTCCTAGGACTCAGTCCGGAATAACCAACCAGAACACAGTGAAATCAGTTAGTGCAAAAATATATTTAAATCTCAAAAGATGTTTGGAAAAATACTTACAGCGCTATATAATAATTTTCAGAGGATCACGGATGCGCTAGAAGCCACAAAACAGCAAACGAACAGTTTAAAAATACACTGGTCGTGGGTCTCAAAAACTCACTTTTGAACGGGGTCAAACCAAGACTTGAAATTGATAGGGTAGGGCCTTGGAAGGTTGGTGAAGCTAATGGTGGTGGCATTTGGTCGTGGGTGGCGGCGGAATGGGCGGTTTAAGGTCCGAAAAGTGCAAATCGGAGTTGTGGTTAATGCGGCTTCACCGGTGACGGATCGGGGCCGGGGTTAGGTCCTATGGGTTGTTGGGAGGTAGGGGAAGAAGTGGTGAAGAGATGGTGGCCGGAGGTCGGCGCTAGAGTAAATGGAATGCCGCGACTTCAGATGGTGCGTGCGGGCTACTTTTGGCGAAGGAGAGGCTTAGGTTGGAGGGGGATGGTCGCTGGCGGCTAGGGAAGCTTTTGGGCCGGGCGGTGATGATCACGGCGGTGGGTGGTGGTGGCTGGGAGGAGGTGACTAAATCGCACGGGGAGAGAGAGAGAGACAAGAGAGAGAGGGTCGAGTGGGAGAGAGCCGAGAGGAAATAGAGAGAAGAAGAAAAAGAGAGAAAAGAAAAGAAGAGAAAAAGGAAAGATGGAAGAAAATAAATGAGGTCCAATCCTCACTACTGGGGTCCAAAAAATGATTCAACAAAAAAAATTTTAAAACAATAAACTAAATAAAATAATTCAAACGCAGTGAAAGACTTAATTAACACAATTATAATTTTAATACCCAAAAACAAACCAATTTAAATTAAAGATCACTTTAAATGCAAAACAATAAATAATAATAAGAAAGCACATTAAAAATAATTTTTACAACTTAAAATATTATAAAATAATATAATAAAACCCCAAAATTTTAAAACAAGAGAATCAATTTTCAAATTAATTAAAATAATCATTCAATAAAAATACACTAAAATACGGGATGTTACAATTTTCACGTGGTGGTGTGTGGTAACTATCGTAGGACAAACCATGTGTTAGGATCACCTGTCAAGATTTTTGCCACAATTCTGCTTTCTACCAGGAGATCAAAGGCTGGGGAGTTACGTGGTGATGCGCATGTAGACAATTGGTCGGCTGAGTGTGGTAGGTTGGGCCTAGACCATGTTGGTGTTAAGGAAAATTTAAAAGAACTAGAAGAAAAACCTAGAAACATATTGGTATTGGAAACGGATAGGAGAGGAGGATGGAAACCAAGGCTCCATTGTCCTCTCCGGTGGAACAACAATATGAAAATGAGGGACTTTTCTTTTCTTTCTAGAGAGAAGTAGGAGTTTCTTTCTAGAAAAGTGAAGCTAGGGAATTTTGAAAAATTCAAGATTTATATATATATTAGATTCTAAATGAAGCATGCATTAAATCCTAAATGGGGTGCAGGCTTAGATTTATTAATGTCACGCGTACTACTGATGTATTTTTTGGATTCAGGACTACATGTTTGCTATTTTGAACTGTCTGAATAGATAATATATGTCCCTATTTATAGGAGAATTAGACTAGAGAAATAATGAAAATACAATCAATCAATGATACTAATGGATATTTATTGATTTACACAATAAACAAGATTAGGTAGAGAATACTGAATAAGTCATATTATACTAGAATATTATGAATATTTCTAAATATGGTAATATTCTAACATTTCTTATAACTAAATCAGATTTTATTGATAAAATATAATAGAATAGTACTATTATATTATATATTACTATTTTATAATTATATATAATAGTACTATTAGTAGGTTATAGCCTAACGAGTGATGGTGGATACAGTCTTAGGTATGCAAGTCCTACGTAGTTCATTTTAAACAAAAAACTATGTGAGACTTGCACATCGTAATTAATACTGCACACACTACAAGAAAAAGTGGCATTTTCGACTATATTTATTTTCGGCGACATATATATTGCCACAAATAACCTGTTTTACTGTTACAGTAAATTCTTTGTGTCGATCAGTAAAATCGCCGGAATATATGGTTATTTTTAGCGATTTTATGTTGCCGCAAATGAGATTGCCGAGAATAACTTTAATAACGATTAATTTGTTGTCATTTATTATTTCCGGCGACATATATATTGCCGAAAATTACCTATTTACTCTTACGGTAAGTTGTTTCCGGCGATTTCATGTCGCCGCAAATGAGGTTACGAGAACGACTTTTATGACAATTCAACTGTTGTCATTTAAAAAAAATCGCTGCTACAAATTATTTTTTGCGGCGATATAATGTCGCCGCTAATAATATTGTCGCAAAATCATAAATGCCTATCTTATCTTGGTTATGTCTATGTTGCCGTAATAAGTTCTACACAGTAACAAAATCTTAAATTTACCCCCCGCACCTAATTTCCCTATTATTTCCCCCCCTCCCCGCGAGTTTTTGTCCCTCTCTCTCTCTCTCTGTGTCTGGCTCGAGGCTTCGCATGGTTGTTTCCGGTTACCGTCTGGCCGCCTCGCCGCCTTCTCGCCGCCTCCTCGCCACCTTCTCGCCGCCTTCTCGCCGCCTTCTCGGTCAGTATTTTAGGCTTCACTGATCTATCTCTCTCTCTGTCTAACTGCCACTCGGCTTCCTGGGTATAATATCGTTTTCATAGAACCGAATGACTGCATTTTATCTTGAAGTACTTAACCTTGAGTCCATAGAACCGAATGACTGCATTTCATATGGAGTCCATGCATGTATATGAGTTCTCATCTCTGTACTTGAGCCCAAAAAAACAGAACGAAAAGAAAAGTCATTAAAATCTCTATCATTCATGTGTGGCTTTTATTTTCAGCACATGAGCCTTTGTTTGACGTTGAAACTGCTGCGAAATTTGTCATCTGCATGCTCAACCACTACCAGACTTAGTTCAGAGAGTTCATCACAATTTCTCCAAAAATTCCAGGCGTTAATTTGGTGTTCACATTGACATAAGTTTACTGCACGTTTATTAATATTACAGTTGGAGATTATCTTCCACCTAACGTACGCTTTCTCAACCAAATTTCATTATTTCTGTGATGGTACTAGAAGTTGGCCCAAATTATCAAACACACCTTTGATCTATGTATCCAACCCATTTATATATATACATATATAAATATATATATAAGATGATCATGATCAGCCATTTTTAATGCAGTGCATGCATGCTTGTCCCCACCATGAAAATATCTTCTATATATTTACCTGGAAGGACTAGTACTCTAGCTATATATATATAAATGCAGGTGAGACACTATTCATATATATATATATATATATATACATTTTGGTTTTTGCTTAATTATATGGTGCATATAGATGTGTGCGCGTGTGTGTATGCTAAGTACATGGTTTGGCCGCATTGATCTTGATTAATTAAGTAGAAAGCAATTGTCTAGTGCCCAATTGGGGTAATTGATAGTTTTTGTATGGTGTGTATCAAATGTGTTTGTTGTTAGACAAAGACACTTAAAGTTAATTATTGGACCGACCAATAATCATATAATTAAGTGCTATGGATGTGGGGTCAAGTGGAGACCACAATGATTTCAGTACTATTACATTAATTTACACATTTGACATAAAGTTAGGTCAAATATATAATGAGCCTCATGACTCAAAGCAACCTTAGCACAATCCCATGAACTTAGACATCTCTTTTATGATAAATATTAATGTGTCGGTGGTACTCTATTTTTTTTGGGGGGGGGGGGGGGGGTCCTCTTCCTTTTTCATCTATTATTGTTCATGGACTTATAAGTTAAACCTAGCTTTCAAGGGCACACGTAGGAAGCATTCTTCTTCTTCTACTTTTTTTTACTGGTTTGTCTTTTATATATATATATATATATATATATATATATATCCTACTAATTAGCACGACTAAGGCTAGCTTGGAACTCAAAGTTCATGCCGTATCAATCCTCCATATATTTTACAAAAATGTTTTAGATGTAAAGCATGATTGTAGGAATATGATTATTTAACAAAAATGCCACTTATCATTTAAAAAGAGAGTACTTATAAAAAGATTGTGTCTATAGGGCCACTTCTCTCTAACTACTCTTTGCACAAAAGTAATGCTATAGCCTATAGGTTATAGACGTTCCCAAGGCGCATGGGCAGCATGTTCATATTAGAGACAAGAAAATGATGACTTGCATGCACTAATTAAAATATATATGCAGGTGAAAGGTGCATGCTTGCTAGCTAGTTAGCTGCATATATAATAACAGTAGATTATGCATGCATGCATGCATGAGACTCGTGGATAGGCACACCTTTCACATGAAACTACGTGGATATGCGCACATTTCACAAGCTACGTGCCTGTTGGCTGTTGACGATGCCCAAAATCTGTTTGATCATATTCCCTAGCTATAACTTCTAATTAATTCCATTAATTACTTCTTTTCTTGCCACTTCCTCCTTTAAATAATTCCATCATTTGAATTGAATTAAAAAGGTGGTTTTTTTTTTTTGCTTTTTAATTTCTATTTTTATAAAAAGCTGCCTTTTAGTGTTAAATACTTTAAGGGTATTTAGGGGCGACATCAGCCTTTTATTAATTTTTAATCAAAATCAAATTAGGAATTATTTGATTCAGAGAGTGATGAAAAAAAGACTGAATTTAGAAGGTGAGTTGCATTAATGAATTAAAGTTTGAGTAATGATATATCCTAAATTTTTTTTTATCTTCAGTCATATAAAGAGCTTGTAATGTGACATGTTTTTAAAAGATGTCATTTAAATGGTTGATTGAAAAGTTATTTGAAATGTGCCGAGTCAACAAGTGTGATTGAATAGAACTTGCTGTTTAAAATGAAAAATATTAACATTACTCTTAAAATTTATTGTTTGGAAGAGTTTGGAGCTTGGTGTACAAAAATCATCCAAAATGAATACTCGACACAGGCCTACTCGTGCTCTACGTTCTTCGTCCTTGGTAAGAATGGCGATGAGGATCTCCAGATCAAGGTGGTTCTCTTTCTTAAGAAGAGTATTAATCCACTACCACAATGGATCAAGATCTGACCTTGCCTCTAATCCTTTCAATTCAAACACCTAGATGCTGATGGAATTTCTAGTTTTGGTGGTTCAAATAAGTATCACAACATTTACGATAGCTATTTCCAAGGAGAAGCCTGTTTGGCCAATTCAAATATGGATTGTTGGTTATAATATTGGTTGTGTTCTTAGTCTGCTGCTACTCTACGGCCGCTACCAGCATCATCTCAATCATGGATATGGTTTAGGCCTTTCTGATGTGGAACAACAGAGGGGCAGCCAAGAATCCAGGTATGCTAGCTTTACATACAGTTCGCCCCTTCACCTTCTATGATTCATTTATATTTTTCTCTTAAACAAAATCATTAGTTAATTCCATGCGCTGTACTAATAGTGACAGGGCGTCTATTGGGATTATTACAAAGAGAGATATTAAATTTAGTGGTAGAAATATTTAAAGCTAGCACTTTCTAACTATCTTCAGGTCTTCATTATAAAATTTGCAATTTTTTATTTTATTTTTGTAAATGGGATGTGATAAGATAAAAATTAAAAGTTGAATAAAATATTATTAGAATATATATTTTTTTAATATTATTTTTACTTTAAAATTTCAAAAAGTTAAATTATTTACTTTATTTTGTGTAAAAATTTAAAATAATTATAATTATTAAATGAGATTAGTTGAAAAGAGTTATAAAAATAAATGTAGAGGCACATATACAAAACATTCAATCTTCAGCTAGCTAGAGCTTTTATTCTTTAAACAAACAAAAGTTAACCAATTGCTCATACTATTTTCTACTTCAGTAAGTACTTATGTGTGACAATTCCATTGGCCAAAATATTATTTAATATGTAAAGTTGGCCTCCAGCTTTTACTGTAAAGTAGTAATTATTCTATCAAACCCTAGAAAGAGTTAAAAGTTCATGTAAATAAAAACACCAAGTTGGTTAGCCTTTTAAATCCCTTGTCATTAAATAAAGATCATCAGATACTGAGGCAATTAATTTATATATGACTTGATTGATTTTTTTAAAAGTAGTGTCAAGTATCATCACGATGGAGGAGTTCAAGATGCACAAATGACTCATTTATATTTTTCTAACTAATTTTTTTCATACACAAACAAGTTTCCATAAATTTAGTGGAAGTGGTACAGAGAGTTTTTGACAACTCAAGAGCATTTGGAAGCCTTTTAATTGATTGCTGCAATGGATACAGGATCTCAGATCTAATGAACAAATGCCAAACTTCATGGGAATTGTTCTTTGCTATATGGTTTGTGATGGGTACTGTTTGGGTATTTGACTCTCGATTTGGGTCATTTCATCGAGCCCCAAAATTGCACGTGCTTTGCATCTCCTTGCTAGCTTGGAATGCAATCTGCTATTCATTTCCACTCCTACTATATTTGCTACTATGCTGTTGTGTGCCGTTGATTAGCAGTCTTGTCGGATACAATATGAACGCTGGGTCAATTGATAGAGGAGCATCTGATGATCAAATTTTGCAGCTTCCCAGTTGGTGTCATACTCATTGCAATCCCGACCTTGGAAATGAAGACCCAGTAAGTTTCATTTCAACTTACACTTACAGATAAGTTGATATCTTTCAGAGTATAGAACAAATTTAGTAGATTCTAAGTCAAAAGATATATTGACGTGTTCAAGGTTGAAGTGCTGATGAGATTGTTGTGTTTTCTTTGTGTTTGTGGTGGGAATGACAGGATTGTTGTATTTGCCTAGCCAAGTATGAGGACAATCAAGAATTGAGGCAGTTGCCATGTTCCCATGTGTTCCACCTCAATTGTGTAGATAAATGGCTCTAAATTAGATCTTTTTGTCCTCTTTGTAAACAAGAACTAGAGAGGTAGAAAGCAACATCATCACCTCAAGTGGCGTATTTTATGTCGAACTTCACTATATATATATAGTATTGGGAAACACATTTTTTGTGGGGTAGTACATATGTTTTGAAGAGTTTCCATTGATTTGGAGTTGCTCACAAGACGGCCTTCACTAGTTGCTTTCACTTTTGTCGTGTTAAGTTTATGTGGTGTCAAGGATTTTGATCTGGAAGGCCTTAACAAACACTTTCCATTGTGTTCCTTCTTCTACCTCAGGATGCTTGGTATGGTGTTAAGGTTAGAAAAATGCAATTAAGGGATTATATTTGTTTGCCATTTATGCTTTACAAAAGGATTGTATTAACATATAGATGATGTGGACAGATATTGCCCGGTGTTCCATGGTACAAAGAACGCCTCCTTCATCAGAAATCTCTTGGTTCCTTGATGGTCATTATTCTCATAAGGACTATGCAATATAATCTCTCTAAGCTGAGGGTAAACTTCACTAATCCATATTGCTAATTTTCTTATGTTCTATATTTGTGATGACTTTGATGCAATTGCTAGACATGAATTTCTTTACTTGCACCTAGAGGCTGAGATAGGATGTGTTACCCTTTCTTTTGGTGATTAGATGAGTTACCCAATTAACTGCATTAGAGGTGGGTATATTTAATTTGCTTAGGAATCATATATATTTAATGCAATCATATATTTAATGTTGTTTCACTTAATGTAATCAACTTGCTTGTACCTTTATTTAATGTGGCTATTATAACATTAATAAAGTGAATGTACATTGTGGAAATGATAAATGTATATGTTTGCAGCAGTTTTATCCTTTTGAAGCAGTCATCAAGTTCTCAGAAGAAGAGTTGAAGAAGACAGTTTTGAGATGAAAACAATTTTGAGATCATGAAGAAGGCCAGTAGCTTCCAAGGGATGATCAAGGCTTGTTTAGGAAACTTTAGTTACCCTATATTGAAGATGAGAGGACACCTGTAAAACAATATTGATATATTGTGGGGTGTTAAGTAGTACTTAGACTAAACTATCATCAATTACAACTTTCGACCAATTTTCATTAATGTATGATGTTGGGGATGTTTAAACCATATATATATATATATATTTTCTTTTTTTCAATGATGATCAATTCATGATATTGTATGCTTATTAGGAAATATAATTCATCAGATGGTTTAATGGATTAAACTGATGTTGAAAGCCAGTTGAATTGTACACTTGAAAAAATTTCAATTCATTCCGGTGAGTTAAAGCTAAAATATTTTAGTAGAAAACATTCATTCTCGACGATTATATCTCGCCAGAATTACCATTTATCGACAATAAGGTTTGATGGAAAATACCTTTTTTCAGTGACACTATCTCGCAGCAATAGCTCCAGTTTGGCCATTTTTTAAGGCGCCGCAAAAAGTTAAAGGTATAAAATTGCAATTTCGGGGACAAATAGCCGCCACAAATATGTTTTCCAATATGGAATATTGCTTTGGTATAACAGACATTTGTGGCATATTTCATTTATATTTGCGTCGCCGCAAAACAAGTATCCTCTCAATGCTTTGGTTTTGCAGAGCGAATTTCTTTTTCTCACTCAACAATTGCGACGCCGTTCTAGCGATCCTTAATGAGCCGAAAATATCTATTTGTGGTGATCTTCTTTAAAAATAGAAAAATATCTATTTTTCTACTTTAAACGGCGAGTTAAAGGAAGATCGCGATCTTCTTTTCGATATTGTCTTATAGCAAACAATGAAAATATATTAATTAGAGATTAGTAATTAAAAAGCCATAAATTACAAAAAATAGTGTGATCATTAAGCTCCTCTAACATACTATTTGTTCAAAGTCAGACTTTCGATAGGGATAACAATCCACCTCTCAATGATTCAAATGAAATGGACAATATCCATTTAAATTAAACATAAGATATATTTTTAATCATTTCATTTGCGATATAAAATTTAATTAAGTATAGTATAAATCAATCTACATCAATTAAAACATCTATCCATGATCACCCAAAGGCTTGCAAAGAAATTATATATATATAAGTGCCCATCAACTCCTTCCTTACAAAACAAGCTGTTCTATATATAGTCCCAATGAATCACGGTGCTCAAAACCCTGAGATTTAAGTTGTCTTGAACATTGGCTCGAGCGAGGTGTCGAGTGAGAGCCGAGCGCAGGTTAACTTTCATAAATTCGCTCGAGCTCTGAGTCAAGCGACCATCGAGCGGACCTCTCTGTCTGATTTTCCATGAGCTTTGAGTCGAGCAACCATCAAGCGGACCAATCTGTCTGAGTTCGCTCGAGTTCTTAGTCGAGCAACTATTGAGCGGGCCTCTCTGTCTGAATTCGCTCGAGCTCTGAGTCGAGCGACCATCGAGTGGACCTCTTTGGATGAGTCCGCTCGAGCGCCAGTTGTGTCTGCTCGAGCCGTGTTGAGCCCACTTCAATACATTCCATGTGACATGCTTCAACACTTGTTTACAACACCATTTTACATAGGTTTTCACAAGAATATGCCAACCAATTAATTTTTCCCTCAACAATCTCCCCCTTTGACATTTCTGTGACAAAACCTCTAACCTATACATAGGACCTAATCCTAGCACACCCCACGTAGAATTCCCAGATACAAGAACATTGAACACGTTGAAATATTTATTTTTGCATATACTTAACAAACGATTAAACGTGCCAACACAAATTTGCAAGAAATATATTCATAAGTATAATCAATGTCAGCTTACAAATCACAAATCACAAGTACAACCAATTTTTCATAAGAAAAATATTTCATTAAAGCAATTAGTCATACATTGAGTTAAATAAGGCAAATAATAGCAGCTCAAGCAGCATGATATAAAAACAAAAGCTGCTTCATGAATTACAAAACAAAGGTTGTTGCTCCACAAGAAATTGTGCTACCTTAAATCTCCCCCTAAATCTATACCACTCCCCCTGCATATATACCACTCCCCCTTTTTGTCACAAAGGGCCAAGGGTCTCAATCATTAGCATCACTCTGACTGTCATCCTCATCATCAAGACGCTCCTCAATATCATTGAAGCGTTGAGTCACAAACTGCTGCAGGCCATCAACCTTAGCTTCAAGTCGGGCAAGGTACTCAATAACCTGTTGAAGGCTAGGCTCGGTCGTCCCTGGTGCTGATGTAGACAGAACCAAAGTGGATGGATCCGAGCTAAGGGGCTGTGAGCTGGAAGGTCGAGAGCTCGAAGGCTGAAAGGAGGGTGCTCAACGAATAATGGGTGAGGTGTAATGTGAGCACGACTCAGCTGCATGGTCCTCCGACCAATAGGAGCCTTAAGTGGTATTCTAGGCTCACTGGGAGGTAATACAACTGACTGAGATAGGGCTAGCCGAGTGATAAGACAGGCAAATGGCAAACCAGTCCGTGTTTTGCAGGACTGAAAGACCTCAAGAATGACTCGGCATAGATGGCTCCCTAGATCAATGGTGACACCATTAATCAGTGCATACAAAAGAGTGGCGCGGTCAAGCCCTACATCATCGTTAGAAGTGGTGACTTACCTTCCCACTCACTGGTCTCACCATAGAGACATCTAGCAATGATAGACGGATTAGGAGGAGAAGTCCGTGAATAAGGATATTCTGGATTTGACACACGTGGGGCATTTAGCAAGCCCCGTTAGCATGCCCGGAGTCACCCGGAAGGAGATGTTCCGGAGACTAACCTCAAAAGAACCATCATTAGAGATGGAATGAATATTAGAATAGAACTCCCTAACCAACTCCACAGAAGGAGTGGGAAGACCAGTGAACAAAGCTTGCCACTAACGAGACTCAAATATACGAGGAATAATGGTCTCACTAGGCTCACCTAGGGAGACTTCTCACTCGACAATAAGATTGCGTTTAGAGAAGTTCTCAGTGTAAAGCTGTTGTGCCCGAGCATTATGAAAATGAGCTTGAGCGGGGGCAGGAGGATTTTGGCGTGGACGAACTCGTCGAGACATGACTAGGCTGTTAAAAGAATTAGAGACCGTTAGAAGGCTAAGGGTATTGTGAGAAACCGATGTAACATGCCTAAAATGCACATGCCTATGCATATGTGTAATATACATACCAATGTACATGCTCAAACTTGGGTTTTAGAAACCCATTTATGCAAGATGCCCAAATCCAATGTACATTTCAAGTTCAAATAAGTCAAAGTCGGATTTTAAACCAATGAAAGTCCCATGGCCCTCCATATACAAACCATCTTCATGCCACATAAAATTTATGCCAAACACTTTCCCAACACTAGTCTTAGACAAGAAATGAGCAAGAGAACAATGCTATGTCAATGCATGATGAAAAAGTAAAGCCAAAGACCATTGAGGCATTTTATCGAGCACTTGGAGAGCATCCAAGCAAAACCAAGTTCAACAAGTCCTTGGGAGTTCAAAGAACTTCCTAAATACAAGAGGGAGAGAGATTCAATCTCTATACCCAAAAATAAAGACAAAAAAACTCCATGCCAAACAATCACACAATGCCCTGATCTCGGTGGCCATTCTCCATTCAACCCAAAAGGAAAAACCCCAACACCGAAAACCCAATACTCATGGAGATGGGAAAAAAAAATTAAAGAGAAGGGAAAAGGAGAGACTTACCATGAGGATGAGAGCAAAAGGGAGAGAGATGCACACGGAGAGCAACTCGCACGGAGAGGGAAGGTGAAACGGCGCAGGAGAGAGAGAAACAAAATGAAACTATTCTGGGAAAGAAAAGAGAGCGCGGGGAGTTTTAAAATCTTATTCGCTCGAGCGGAATTAAGTTTCGCTCGAGCGGATACCACAGATTGGTCTGCTCAAGCTGTGAGTCGAGCAAACATCGAGCGGACCAATCTGTTTGAGGCCGCTCGAGTGCTTTTTCGAGCGAACATCGAGCGGACCTCTCTGGATGAGTCCGCTCGAGCTCTGTTTCGAGTGAAACTCGAGCGGACCTCTCTGGATGAGTCCGCTCGAGTGCTTACTCAAGCGAACATCGAGCGGACCTCTCTGGATGAGTCCGCTCGAGCTCTGGTTCGAGCGACACTCGAGCGGACCTCTCTAGATGAGTCCGCTCAAGCGCTTTTTCGAGCGACCATCGAGCGGACCTCTCTGGATGAGTCCGCTCGAGCGCTTGTTCGAGCGACCATCAGCGGACCTCTCTGGATGAGTCCGCTCGAGTGGCAGTTGTGTTTGCTCGAGCCATATTAAGTCCACTTCAATACACATTCCGTGTGACATGCTTCAATACACATTTTACCAAAAGCCCTTTATTTTTCCATCTCCTTCTCTTTCCCCCCAAAAGTGAAATTACTTTTACGTCTGTTTCTCCTCCCTCCCAAAATCTCATTTTAACAAAAACCCTTATTTTCCATCAGATACTTCTCCTTCCCCCCAAAATCCCATTTTACCAAAAGCCCTTATTTCCATCTCCTTCTCCTCTACACGCTGTCCAGCTCCTCTGCTACTCATGAATCCGGTAAGGCTTTAAATCCTTGTCTATCTGTCTCGATCTCTGTCTGTGTATTGGTTCCAACTCTCCCTCTCAATAACTATCTCTTCGTACTAAGCCAGTCACCGTGACTAGTGGAGGCCGCAGCCTATCCAGCCACATTGCCTTGCTCCGTCGAATCCTTGCTACAGCACCACCTCACCCACGAAAATCCAGCTGACTCCCACTCCTATTTGGGTAAGATACTCTCTTGCTTTACCCATGTAATCGTCCTCTATTTTCATCATTATTTTTTTGGAACCGGAGTTGTCTATGATTGTGTCTTTGTTTTGGAGTCGGTTGACTTGATGGCTTGGTTGAGGTATATGAAAATTAATTTTTGATTGATTATAATCTCATGGTCGGAAGAGGGAATGGGTGTAACCGGTGGGCTGGTGTTCCAAATATGGATTTGTGAGTTTGTTTATAATGCTGAAGTTGTAACTGAGTTAAGCAAACTTTAAATAGGTTAGGTTGAATATTGGGGTATATTTTGGGGCAGACTGTGCTATATAGCTAGTGCCTGATTGCCAAAAATTAGCCTTTTTATGGTAACTACATACTATATATATATATAGCTAGCTATATATATATTAGCCTTTTTATGGTATCTAGCTAGCTAGGTAGGTTTTAGTCCCTTAGTTTTAGCAATAATAACAAGAAAAAAGGATAATTGTTACGGGTCCAACTTATGATAAAGAAAAGGCACAATCCACACATGGCATATATAGATCAAGGCCCTAATGTCTGTCTTTAGGACAAGTGGGTACATTAAGAGATGCCCAACATAGGTTCTAGTCTCTCTAGTGTTGAGGCGCCTACAAGTACCTTAGCCATTGCCTATTATTCCTTATTAAACAACTTTCCCTCCTCTACTTGTTTTTAGATGGACAAGAGTTGGATGCAAATCACTGATAGATTTGGATCTAGGGAATGTGCTAAAGGAGTTAAGGAGTTCATTACCTTGGCTCGATCTCATGCTACCAGTGATGAAATTTGTTGCCCATGTGTCCGGTGTTCAAATAATTACTTCCTACCTATAAGCCAGGTAGAGAGACACATGTTCATTAAAGGTATTGAGAAGAATTACACGACGTGGATTTTCCATGGCGAGGAGGAAGATTTAATCATAAGTGATGATGATGATGATGATCTACATGATCCCCAAGAAGTGGATGATTACATCGATTGACATCGATGTTATGTTACGAGATTTTCGAGCTGGGACATTTCCTAATGTTCCCATAACTGAGTCATTCCATGCTGAGGGTCTGCCATCGGTCGATCCTGAATCATCACCAACTTTTGACCAGTTGTTGACTGATTCCCGACGTCCTCTTTATGAAGGTTGTACAAAGTATTCTAAACTATCATTCACCGTCAAGTTGTTGCATATCAAAACACTTGGTAGTTGGAGTGTAAAGTCTTTCGACATGCTTTGTCACTTGCTAAAGTCAGCTTTTCCCAATGCCCTTTTGCCAAACTCATATCAAGAGTCACGTAACTTGGAAAAAGGCTTGGGCTTTACTTACACCAAGATACATGCTTGTCCGAATGATTGCATACTTTATTGGAAGGAAAATGTAAATAAAGATGAGTGCCCAAAATGTAAACTCTCATGGTGGAAATTCAACGAAAGTAAGCAAAAAAGAATTCCTCAAAAGGTTTTACGACATTTCCCTTTAAAGCCAAGGTTGCAGAGATTGTTTATGTCACAGAAAACAGCAGCTGATATGCGATGGCACAAGGATCAGTGTGTCATTCATCAGGGTATTCTAAGTCATCCAGCTGACTCTGAGGTGTGGACAACATTTGATCAAGAGCATGTTTGGTTCACGGAAGACCCAAGAAATATCAGGCTTGGTTTAGCTAGCGACGGTTTCAACCCATTTAATAATTTGGCTAAGCCTTACAGCGTATGGCCAGTGATTCTTGTCCCTTACAACTTGCCTCCATGGTTATGCCTGAAAGATCTATTTTTTATCACTTCACTCTTGATTCCTAGACCAAGATCACCAGGAAATGAAATCGATGTTTATCTTCAGCCTCTGATAGATGAATTGATTGATCTATGGGATAATGGTGTTGATACATACGATGCAAAGGCCAAAGAGACTTTCCGATTGCATGCAGCATTACTGTGGACAATCAATGACTTTCTTGCTTATGGAAACCTCTCTGGGTGGAGCACTAAGGGGAAGATGGCATGTCCATCGTGCGAGGAAGAAACAGAGTCTATGTGGTTGACATATAGTCGAAAGCATTGTTATATAGGTCATCGTCGATTCTTGTCACCGGGTCACATTTGGAGAAAGAAAAAAACTATTTTTAATGCCTATGCAGAGCATCGCGACCCACCTACAGTGTATTATGGAGAAGATATACTGATTCAACTTCAAGATATTCCGGATGCAAAATTTGGCAAAGGCATAAAGAAAAGAAAGCGTACCATAGACGAGTTTAATTGGACCAAAAAAAGTATCTTCTTTCAATTGCCGTATTGGTCGACTATAAAGATTAGACATAATCTAGATGTAATGCACATTGAGAAGAATATTTGTGACAACATCTTAGGAACTTTGATGAATATCTCCGGAAAAACTAAAGATCATCCTAATGCACGTCGTGATCTTTCCAATCTCAATATAAGGAAGGAGTTGCACCTTATTCAGGATGGTACACACATTAGTATGCCACATGCATGTTATACGTTGTATGGAGCTGAGCGTACTGGTTTTTGTAATTGGTTGCGCAGTGTGAAATTCCCAGATGGATTTGCTTCAAACATTGCTAGATGTGTTAGTGTACCTGATTGTAAAATCTCGGAGATGAAAAGTCATGATTGCCATATTTTCATACAAAGGTTACTTCCTGCTGCAATTTCTGGATACTTACGTCAAGATGTTCGATTGGCACTAACTGAGTTAAGCACTTTTTTCAAAGAATTGTGTGCTAGAACATGTAAGGTTGATGTCTTAGAGCGGCTTCAAGTTGATATTGTCGTCATTCTCTGCAAGTTTGAGATGATTTTTCCGCCTACCTTCTTTGATGTAATGGTGCATTTAGCCTATCATTTGCCACATGAGACTCTGCTTGCAAGGCCAGTTCAATATAGGTGGATGTATCCTTTTGAGAGATATCTTGGAAAATTCAAGAGATATGTTAAAAATAAGGCCTGCCCGGAAGGTTCAATAGCCGAGGCCTATATCCATGTAGAATGTTTGAATTTTTGTTCTATGTACCTCCATGATGTTGAGACTAGATTCAATCCCCCTGAACGTAACGTTGATGAAGGAGATGGGGGTGTACGAGAGGGACTACGTGTTTTTTCACAGAAGGTGCGCCCCATGGGTTATGCTTCATGTCACCGATTAGATGATAACATCTTCATAAAAGCCAGATGGTATGTTCTTAATAATTGCACAGAGATTGATCTATACCTTAAGTAAGTAACCAAACTATTCACTAAGTTAGTAATTTTCAGTTCTAAAGATACTGATTTGCATTGCATCTCCTACACATACTTATTAATCACTCGAGTTCTTTTGTCTAGTGAGCACTACATGCTGGTCAGTGAAGAGTATCCTGATGATGTCAATAGTATGCATGCTGCAAAATTCCCAGAATGGTTCAAGTCACACGTAGGGAAATTTATTTGGAAGTTCACCCCTATATGAGTTTTGAATATGTTTGGCTTTACTTTATGCGGTTCCTTGTTTCAACTTGTGATAGATTCAAAGTCTGCGTGCTGATAATCCTGGAGAAGTTTCAGAGGATCTATATGCCCTAGCATGTGGTCCTGATCCTTGGGGTGCATGGAAGAAATTAGAGACTGCATGCATGCTACTTGAATTGTGGATCCAGGTCATAAAGAAAACTTGAAAAATAAGTGTTTTTCCGCTCTACGGAGGTTATAACTAGTATTAATGTAAGCAAGGCAAATTTTTTAAGAGGATAAGCAGTACTAGTACTAGTTGTACTGACGTGAGTACTTATAATATGAATTGATGATCAATTAATGTGGGCTTCTGTTTCTTTCTAATTGATCTAGGATATCTTCGTCTACGTGTATGTTCTAGCACTCTATAATGTATATGGTCTTTGCAAGCTAGCATTATTAGTCTAATTATGCAAGTTAGCATTAGTCTAGACTTTTTTAATTGGGAGCCGTAGTTATAATATAAGATATATTTTGTTTAATTAATGCTTGTAATATTATAGAGTACTTATATATCAGGCTTTGATCAGTAGGTTTCATTTCTATCCATGAAGACCAAGAAGAATGTGAACATAATTAATGTGCAATGAAGTGAGAAAATACATGAATGCACACTAGGATCGATTTGATCATGAAGCTAGGTGATCAGTCTCTCATGATGATAATACTGTCTTATTCTGTATAGTATAGATCTGCATTTTATGTACATTTTGAACACTATGGAAGGAAAAATAATGCAAGAGTTTTGAGCCCGATGTTTTTATATAGCTGATTATGAATTGAATGTCTTGTAACTTTGGTCTTGAATATTATGTTTTTGCATAAATATATTGCATTTCTTTACAGTTCTTGTGTTGAAGCACTTGAAGAAAAATCGGTGAACCAAATTCAGACGTTCTTCCCATACTCGTTGGAATATGGTGGTTAGAAAGAAAAGCACTTGTAATGAAGAAGTTGGTGCATTTATGAAGACAACTTGTTGTTAGTCATTTATAGTTTGAACAAAACACTTGTAAATTTATATTCCATTGTGATATGTTGGATGGTATTGCGTAAAACTTAGTCTTAAATCTTGGTGAATTTCAAATATATATGTCGAGGTTATTTGAATGATGTTGACATATAATTTATATGTGCAATCAACTGGAATTTATCCAAATATAGTGTTTTTAATTTATTAGCAAAAAATTAACTGTTATGAAAGAAACAAATATCAGGGAAAATAATGCCATGACAAAATACAACAAAACTGAACAGGTTATGATAGAAACAAATATATATATATATATATATATATATATATTTTCGATGAAAATAACTCGCCGGAAATAAATCTAAGAGAGCTAAGTCGCTGAATAAGACATTATTTGCGGCGACTATATACTCGCCGCAAATAATGACTTAGAATTTCCGGCGAAATTAAACTATCGACACTAATGTGTGTTTAGTTTATTTCCGGCGAATTTAGGTCGCCGAAAAAAATATACTTTTAGCCATTGAAGGTCTATTTGAATAATCTTTTACTGGCGACTATATAATCGCCGCAAATAATGACTGAGTATTTCCGGCGAAATTCAACTATCGACACTAATGTATATTTAGTTTATTTCCGGCGAATTTAGGTCGCCGGAAATATACTTTAAGCCACTATTCTATAAGCTTTTACTGACGATATGTGTCATATTTGCGGCGGAATTATATCGCCGGAAAAGGTGTTATTTCTGTCCGTTTCTGAAAATCGGCACAAATTGGTTAACTTGGCTCTATAGATGCGGCGAAATTTGGGCAAAGATATTTAGCCGGAAATAAGTAATTCCGGCGAAATTTGGTAGTATTTGTGGCAATTGGAGTCGCCGGAAATGAATGAATTTCTTGTAGTGACAAATCATTTTTCATAATCCAAGTATATACAATGTGCACAAAAGAAAACACCAATTCAAAAACTAAGAACATGGACAAAACTTAATCCATTAAAACTACTAGTACTTATAAACAAAAAAAAAGAAAAAATTATAACCACTGTCCAATGGGATAAAGTAGTGACAAAGCATGGGATTATTACATCATTTTTGTAATTTTAATAAGAGTGTTGCTACTCAACCCCATGATTTTGTCCCCACAAATTTATCACTAGTGCAATTGCATTGTTTTTTCCATTTTTCTTTCAAAGAGATTTTAAATATCTTTAAACATTTTTTTAAATACTCAAATTCATTAGTGGTGACTTCCGTAACCATTAAAAAAATTAAGAAAATAGAATAAAATACACAAGCAGTCAAAATGAGAGAGCAAAATCATGGGGCCAAATAGTATTATTATTCTTTTAATAATAATGTTTCTCTCTAATTTTGGATAGGATTAAAAGATTTTTCTAATTTTGGATAGAAAAGAGATAACCACAATATAATTTAATCTCACTACATTAATATTTAATGTTGACCAATAGCTGATCTCTATGCAATACATGCCCCACATATAAATTTAGTAGTACTCATGTATCTATTTCTTTCCCAATCCAATCATCCAATTTTGGAATTTACTATTTATGACCTATTACAGTTTTTCAACGGCGTGCATGGCTTACCATGAGGCCATGGGCTACGAGTTGCTCTCGGGATGTCGATCCTATATATGAAGGTGTTCGATCCAATATGTAATATATAGATATATATATATATATATATATTACAATTAGCAGCAAATTGAGAAGAAAACAAGCACACAAAAGCGAATAGACAGATACAAAAATGGGAAAATCAAACCCATTCCTGTATCTGCCAACGCCAAGAATGTTTCCTTTAATCTGCTTTTTTCTGCTTTTTCAAGTCTCTGCCTCATGGGCAGCTTCCGATTCTGCCCATAACGCCTTTGTCCAGTGCTTGTCATCTCAAACAAAGCAACCAGAACAAATCTCCAAACTAGTTTATGCTCAAAACAACCCTTCCTACTCATCCGTTCTCCGTGCCTACATCCGCAATGCACGCTTCAACACCACATTGACGCCAAAACCTGTCATCATCGTGACCCCGACAGAGGAATCCCATGTCCAAGCCGCTGTGATTTGCGCCAAGAAGAATGGCATCCATATAAGAATCCGCAGCGGCGGCCATGACTACGAGGGCGTCTCGTATGTATCTCAAGACCCATTTGTCGTCCTTGATATGTTTAATCTTCGTTCAGTTGTGGTCGATGCCAAGGACGAAACTGCATGGGTGCAAGTCGGCGCGACGCTCGGAGAAGTTTATTATAATATATGGCAGAAGAGCAAGCTGCATGGCTTCCCGGCAGGGGTTTGTTCGACCGTCGGCGTTGGTGGGCACTTAAGTGGCGCTGGATATGGTTTCATGGTTCGGAAATATGGACTTACCACAGATAATGTCCTTGATGCGAAGATCGTGGACGTTAATGGCAGAATCCTTGATAAGATTTCAATGGGAGAAGATCTTTTTTGGGCCATTAGAGGAGGAGGAGGCGCAAGTTTTGGAGTAATACTCGCATTCAAAATAAAGTTGGTTCCTGTTCCGGAAAATGTTACAGTTTTTAGCGCTGAAAGGAGCTTGGAAGAGAACGCGACCGATATTGTCTATCGGTGGCAGCAAGTCGCTCCGACCACGGATGAAAACCTGTTCATGAGGATGTTGATACAGCCCGTGACATCCAAGGTGAAGAAGGGGGAGACGACAATCCAAGCAACGATCGTCGCATTGTTCCTCGGCAAAGCAGAAGACCTGATCACGTTATTAAGCAAGGAGTTTCCTGAACTAGGTTTGAAGAAGGAAGATGTGATGGAAATGAGTTGGATTGATTCTGTTGTGTGGGCTGGTGCTGGCAATGGCAATGTCACGTCCCCGACAGTCCTCCTCGACCGACACCCTGACACGGCAATCTTCGGGAAGAGGAAATCGGATTACGTGCAGAAACCGATTTCGAAAGCTGGGTTGGAATATATATGGAAGAAAATGATTGAGCTCGGAAAAGTTGGACTGGTTTTCAATCCTTATGGTGGGAAAATGAACCAAGTACAAGCTTCTGCACTTCCTTTCCCACATCGTGCAGGGAATTTGTTCAAAATCCAGTACTCAATAAGCTGGCAAGATGCAGGAATTGAGGCAGAAAAGAACTTCATAACTCAATCAAGGAGCCTTTACAGTTACATGACTCCTTTCGTGTCCAAGAACCCTAGAAGTGCATATTTGAACTATAGGGATCTTGACATTGGGATCAATCACCATGGTAAGAACAGCTATGCAGAAGGGAAGGTTTATGGAGCCATGTATTTTCATGAAAACTTTGATAGGTTAGTGAAGATCAAGACTGTAGTTGATCCAGACAATTTCTTCAGGAATGAGCAAAGTATCCCTCTGGCCTCTTCCTCATAATTAAGGTTTAGGAAATTTTACTCCGACACATTAATCAATAATGTTGTGATGGTCAGTCTCGACGATCGATCGAGATGGATGATGATTATAAATATGTAAGTTTTTTTCTATCTCTTGGCAGCTCTTCGCTAGCTTTTTGCCAAAAATATCTCTTAATTTGTAATGATATTTATTAATCTTTGTTTCCCAATTATATCCCTATGAAAAAAAATTAATTAATAGGAATGAAAAATGAAAAATCCCCTCCCCCCCGAAACCTTAAAATTAAGGCATCAATTTTGAGTTGTCCTAAAATTATTAAGTAACTTTGGAAAGAAATTTCTCAATGAATCCAATCAAACATGTTCAAATGATGTCGGGTTATTTGGAACCAAACAATTTGCTCTCTCTCTCTCTCTCTATATATATATATTTATACATAAAAGTCCTTTTTCTAGTGTTTTAAGATTCAAATATAACATTTGAACGACAATAACATTTAAATGACTAATCGAACAATCCTAAAACATTGTCCATTTTTCCTCTCTGGCTTTGGCCTGAGTAAAGGTATTCTCACTGCCTTCTGCAATATTGAGTTTCTTTTTTTAGAATGTAAGGTGTTTATATAGCTAGGGAGTAAAGAATTAAACGCAGTGAAGAAGAAGAGAAGAACTAGAGCACATAACATGCTTGAAGAAAAGCCACAGAGAAAATGAAGTTTTTCATTCGTATATTTTCATTCTTTTGTGTCCCAAAATACATTTAACCAATAACTGTCTATATATGTACAGATTTCTCAAGGTAGGATAGAAGAATGAAATCTTGATCCAACAGTGTATGATAATACAGTTTGTTATGGAGGAATATTTTGGAAAAGAGACACATGTTGCTCAACCATTTGTTGTGGTGCTCTGCCATCTGTTGCAGAAATATTTTGCTGTTGAAAACAATTGTTGGGTAGTGCGGCTGTGTTTTGCTCTTGCAGGCATGAGGACGTTATTGCTGTGGCTACTGCTGTGTGCTTGTTTTGTGAATGTCCTGAATGACTTGTTGTGGCCTGGCATGATGGACTTTCTGTCTTAATATGCCCCCGCGAATCAAGCGGCACCGGATAGATGGTGAGGCTTGATCGAAGGAAATTAAACCGAGCCATTGAAAGGGGCTTGGTAAAGATGTCAGCAAGCTGATCTTTACTTGAGACAAAAGAAACTTTAAGTGCCTTGGCAGCGACATGCTCTCGCACAAAGTGGTAATCAAGATCAACATGTTTAGTACGCGAATGTAGCACAGGATTTACAGATAAATATGTTGCACCCAGATTATCACACCACAGTGCAGGTGGTTTAGACAAAAAAATACCAAGTTCACTAAGTAAAGATTGAAGCCACAACAACTCACAAATAATATTAGCAACAGTTTTGTATTCAACCTCAGTAGAGGATCTAGCGATGGTAGGCTTCTTCTTCGATCCCCAAGATACTAGGTGCAAACCAAAATACACACAAAAATTACCAGTGGACTTGCGGTCATCAGGGCATCCAGCCTAGTCAGCATCAGAGAAGGCAGATAAAGTAAAGGAGGATTTACTAGACAAGTGCAAACCGTAATGAGAAGTGATATGCAAGTACCTAAGGATGCGTTTTACAGCTTGCCAGTGAGGGACTCTAGGGCTGTGCATGAATTGGCAAACTTTATTTACAGCAAATGAGATGTCGGGTCTAGTAAAAGAGAGATATTGAAGACTCCCGACAATGCTATGATAGAGTTGAGGGTCCTCAAAGGATGAGCCCTCCAAGGCTGTGAGTTTAGTGGACGTGGACATGGGAGTCGACACAGGTTTTGAGTTTTGCATGTTCATATGTGTAAGCAAATCAGTGACATATTTAGCTTGTGACAGAAATAAACCCTGTGAGTTTCGGTGAACCTCAATGCCTAAAAAATAGTGTAATTTGCCTAGGTCTTTGACAAGAAATGATGCAGTTAAGGCAGTGAGGAAATGAGATATAAGTGTTGAACTCGATCTAGTAACAATAATGTTATCAACGTATATTAATACATAAACCGAATCAGAGGCACTGCAGAAAATAAATAATGAAGAATCTAATTTTGAGGCATGAAAACCAATGCTAAATAATTTATTGCTTAATTTCGAAAACCAGGCTCTAGGGGTTTGTTTGAGACCATTGAGAGACTTACGTAATTTGCAAATGTGAGTTCGATGATCGGGATTTGCAAAACCCGACGGTTGAAGCATGTAAACGTCTTCTTCCAAGTCGCCGTGTAGGAAGGCGTTGTGAATATCCAGTTGATGTAATGGCTAGCCAGATGAAACTGCAGTTGAAAGCAGTAAGCGAACGGTGATAGGTTTGATGATCGGACTATATGTCTCGTTGAAATCAACCCCGGCTCGCTGATGAAACCCTTTTGCAACTAGTCGAGCCTTTCATCGCTCAAGGGTTCCATCAGCACGTTGTTTGGATTTAAGAACCCACTTGCAACCGAGTATGTTAAGGGAGGAAGAGTAGGGAATTAAATCCCAGGTTTTGTTTAGTAAGAGAGCATCAAAATCAGAGGCCATTGCTTGTCTCCATTCGAAGCCTCTGTGAAAGAGGTGGGCTCTTCAGGAACATGATTAGAGGAGGATGCAGTGAGGTGTAGAGTGGGTTTTGGGTTTGGCCAAGGAACGGTGCCGTCGGAGCGATGAAGGGGACAACATATATTGTTGAGGGAACGTGTGACCATAGGGTGATTTGAAGTGGGTTGAAGATTCGGTAGAGAGGGACATAAAGGGGAGGATGATGGCACTGGAAAAAATTGTGAAGCCGAAAGAGATGAACTAAGTGAGGGAAAGGAGTTGTCGGGCTGAAAGGATAGAGGTGTTTGAGTGGAGGTGGGTTGCAGCGTGTAAGGTGGATGTGTATGGGCTACAGTTTGTGGGTTAAGTCCATTGACAGGCCCAGTAAGAGATGTGGTGGAAAGGAGGGGAGGATTGGGAGATAAAACAACGGGTTGGGGTATTGTGTAAGAAGTGAGGACTGGCCTATGAGAGTCTGAACCTGAGTGTGATTGTGAATGTAATCCAGAAAGTGAGTTAAACGTGGATGCATATGGGAAAATGTTTTCATAAAATTTGACATCTCGTGAGACATAGGTTCGACCTGTAAGGATATGTAGACAACAATATCCTTTGTGATCGAGACTATGTCCCATGAAGACACATGGTTAAGAGCGAAAATCTAATTTGTGACGATTGAGGACATAAATGGGGCCAACATTGACAACCAAAGGTGCGTAAAAATTTATAGTCCAGGTTTTGATTAAAGAGAACTTGGAAAGGAGATTTGTGATTTAAAATTGGAGTGGGCATTCGATTTATAAAAAAAAACCACCATTGAGAAAGCTTCAGCCCAAAATTTTTTAGGAACAGAGGCATAGGCTAAGAGTGAAAGTCCAGTTTCCACAATGTGACGATGTCTATGTTCAACAGTGCCATTTTGAGCTGTGAGTAGGGACACGTGATTAATGCCAGTGTTTTGAAAAATTTTGTATAGTGGGCGAAATTCTCCACCCCCATCCATTTGAACAAAAATGATTTTTGAAGAGAAAAAATTATTAACATGATTAAGAAAGGCTAAAAAAATAGTAGAGACATCAGACTTAGATTGGAGTGGAAAAAGCCAAATATATTTAGAAAAGTCATCTACTACAAATAAATAAAAACGACAACCATTGGTGGATGGCACAGGCGCGGGTCCCCAAACATCAAGAAATAAAAGACTAAAGGGTTGGTGTGATCTAGATGTGGTGGGTGGGTGTGGTAGAGTGTGTGACTTAGCTTGTGGGCAAGCTGAATAGTGAGGTAGTCGAGTGGAGCTAGTAACAGGTAGTTGAAATTTGTTGATGGTAAACTGAGTAGTACGGGAGCTTGGGTGTCCAAGTCTTGAATGCCAAGTATGGGATGATGCACGTTCACTGAGCAGTGCTTTAGGCTGAAGAAGAGCAGTTCCTGGTTATGTCGAAACATAAGCTGGTAATTCATATAGACCGTTTCTGACGTGGCCTTGAAGAAGCATTTCTCGGGTGTGCAAATCCTTCACAAAAAAATAGTTGGAATGAAACTCAGAAAAGACAGAGTTATCTAAACAAAATTGACGGACTGAAAGTAAGTTGCGAGTAATGGAGGTTACATGAAGAAGCTTATGGAGTAAGAATATTCCAGAAGGGGAATATAGTGAGCTAAACCAATGTGAATGTCCTGAATGACTTGTTGTGGCCTGACATGATGGACTTTCTGTCTTAATAGGGAGGTAGATGTTCTGGAAGATGGATGACAAACTACATGAATTATACAGGAAGCTATCTCTAATTGAGCAGGAGAATGATGAAGTGGTCGTGGAATCTAGACAGTTAGAAGATGCAGTGTTGTGCAGTGGAAAATGCTTGATTATGAAGCTTTTCATAAAGAAACATTTCAATCGTGAAGTCTTAAAGAAGACAATGACAAAGGCTTGGAAACCTGTCAAGGGTGTCCGATTCAGGGATCTCAATTCATCCTTAATACTTATTGAGTTTGAGGATATGTGTGACAAGGCAAAAGTTATTCGAGAGGGACCTTGGTCATTCGACAAACACCTGGTACTAACTCAGGAAGTTGATGGATGGAAGCAAGTCAACCAAATAACATTCTCAGAAGCTCTGTTCTGGGTACGTATCCATGACCTTCCTCTACGTGCTCGTAATTACTCTGTCAAGAAATTGATAGGGAATAAAATTGGATGGGTTGAAGAGATTGATATGGAGAAGGGAGAAATGGCCTGGGGGGAGTACATGCATGTTCGAGTTGCTATCGATATTATGAAGCCGTCGCTTCGAGGTACAAAACTTTCAATGGGGGAGGGAGATTCCATTCGGGTTCGGTTCTCGTATGAGAGGTTACCTAATTGTTGCTACTAGTATGGCCTAGTTGGGACATGATGACAAGGAATGCATCCGGAAACAAAAAGAAAGATCAGCTGAGGAAGCAGAGGACCCCCCATATGGCGCGTGGTTGAGAGCAACCGGCTATGGAGACAGGGGTAAAGAGGGACGTCCATGGGTTCGAAGGGATCAAAAAACAGAAGGACAACCTTCATAGGTGGAGATACCAGTCACGACAACGATGGTGGGGGAAATCGTGAGTGCAGGAGGCGAGCCGGTGATTACTGAAGTTGACCCTCCAAAAGTAATAGAAATGAAATTTTTGAAAGAAAGAGAGGAGGTGAATGAGGATATAAGGTAGGCAAGGACCATAGCTGGTGGCGAGTTTTCAGGAACTGGGACCGAAGACTTGCAAAAGAGGTGGGAAGAAGATGGCATGGTTTTTCAAGAAGAAACAGGAACGATGCCGTTTCAAGAAGTAGTAGATTTTCGGCTGGAAAAGGCAAGTGGGCCATGCTTAAATAAAGGGGCCTATAAGACAGACCAAGCATTGAACGCACACCCTGATGGCTTCACTAGTAGACGATGGAAATGAATATCTCATCTAGAAACAAAGGCAGACTCGGGGAGGCTATTAACAGCCAAAAAATAAAAATGAAAGGGGGGCAAACAGAGAAGAGGTAGATAATGGTAGACGCACTAAGAGGGGAGCCTCAGAGAAGGTGCATGAGTTTTCAGAAGACTCGAGTAACCATGATATATCGGCAGTGGTTGTTGTTCAGCCTCGCCGGGGATCATGAAAATTATCAGTTAGAATCCCTGTGAGCTTGGGAACCCACGGAGCATTAGAACCCTTTACAACTTGGTGAAGAGGGAAGCGCCTAACATTTTGTTCTTGCAGGAGACTTGTCTTCATGTCGTGAATTTGAAATCTGTAAGTTCAAAATGGGTGATTTTAATGAAGTACTACATCCTCATGAAAAATGGGGAGGCAAAATGAGGCCGGAGAGAGATTACTGAGTTTAGAGACGTTGTGGATGAATGTGCATTGAGGGATTTGGGATTTAGAGGCCAAAAATTCACATGGAGTAATAGGAGGGAAGGGCTCATTGTGTTAGTGAAAGACTGGATAGATTTTTGGTTAACTCTTAGTGGGGGAGTCGATTTCCCAATGCTAGTGTGACCCATGGTTTGACCGCATATTCTGACCATGTACCCATTTGGGCTAACACTGAAGGAGAAGAGGGCTATCATAGGGAAAAAAAATAACTGAACATAAAAACAACTGTTCATATTAAGAAAAACGCTTCGACATAATATAATTGAATATCTTCATCTTATCATATCATATCGTATTGTATCATATTGTATGATATGCCATGTTTAACCCTCATGGTAGGGTTGTGCTATCCTTAGTGGCCAAACTAGATAATATCATATTATGAAACTTTTCCTTATTCATTCTCGGAGCCCCGAGTGTGCACATAGAAAAGAACACTTTGTTTTCAAAGTGGGTGCACTCATATCATATCATATCGTGTTGGTACCAACGATATCACGTGAATCAGCATCATCATATTAGAACCATATTCAGAATCAGAATCAAAATAGATAAGTATGCCAAAAGTTTTTCATATCCATATCATATCAAACGACGTGCTGAACACATTCATATCATTTTCAAATGATAAATAACAGGTCAAAAATATTTCATATCACATGTATAAAAATCTCAATTTTCATATTCGCTCTTTTGCACATTTCAGAAACATGCAAAATATTGCTTATGTCTACACTTTTCATGTCAAAAAGCATTTTCCTCTTTCACATAGATTTCATGAGTGGATGCAAAACACATAACTAAGGTTTTTTCTTATTTTATTTTAAAAACATAACATGCACATTTTACAAACCAACCTAAGTTCATTTTTCATTTTTTTGCAAATCTAGCATAGGAACCCCACTTACCTGACAATTGCAGTGTATTCTCTAAGTTCTGGAACGATAAACTATCTGTGTACAAAAGTAGATGACATGCACATTATCAAAAGTTTAATAGTGCAACAGAGGTGTGTCAAAACCCATTCCAAAACATGCCACCAAACGAATGAGATAAACTTTGTGATATGTTTGAAGATCCAGCATATGTGGCAATTTGTCTACTATCTTTTTTTTTTTATTCTATATGTTAGATTCCTTAAACATATATAGCAATAATGTTGTTTCTTTTCTTGTAGCAACAAAGTACTTTCAACAAAGCAAATAGAGCAAATTTAACGATTGATATGCCATTGTCCAGGTTCTAGATCTTTTCATCGACTATAAAACAAATTGGTAACATTATACTACTCATCGTTAACTAATAACATATCAACATTGATTAAGTTATAATATAAGGTTGCTTTCGCATAAACAAGGTAGTCTTATTGTGTATATAATCTGACCCAATTATAATATGCCATCCACTGTCTGATCTGACCAATAGTCTTCTTGTACATCTTTCTCCACACAAGATCCTTAACTTCTTCTAGCTTCATCCCTTCATTTTCTAAGGGGTCAGCCAGATCTTTACAGTTCAAGAGATCTTTTATCCGATGTCTCGAAAGATTGTAGTTTGAGGAAGTCAACTTTATCATGGCTCCTAATGCTGAATCCTCCATGGACTTAGACTGATTCTAAGTTCAAAATGAAGTACAATATCTTTGAGGTGGAATCTCGCAAAACGGACAGCACCGTTGTGTCCAGAATGCCTAATTTTGTTGGAAATGGTTCTTGTTTCGTCAAAATCAGCCTTAGATAGCACAAGAAATGAGCAAAAGAACAAAATAGAAAATTTATAGCGCGTGTAGCACGTGGCGAGAGTGGGCTTCACTCTCCAATCTTTCGGAGGTGCGTGGGGGCACGTCCAGGGTCTGTTTGAACTCTAGTTTTAACCAATTTTCTTGTCTCGATGAGACGAACACAGTGGTATGCTCAAATTTGCAAAATGAGCAACACACTAGAAGTGAGTTTTTATGCAAAAAAGACTTCTCCCAACAAAGCTGTGATACCACTTGTTGGGAAAAATAAATATAGCGGAATAAATAAAAGTGGAAATAAAATAGCAACCCACTCACACAATGACACCAAGAATTTAACGTGGTTCGGCAACTGCCTATATCCAAAGAAAAGAGCTTCACTAATAATAGTGGAACACAGAAAAATATTACAGAAGATGAGGATCACACTCCACTCAACTCAATTGTCTTATTTTTCTCTTAGAGTTCTACTGACTCTCTTCTTATTTTGTCTCCCACTTGTCAACTTGTCCACTTGCCCACATGGGTAGCCACAAAGAATTGGTAGGCAGCCACAAAGCATTGCGGCTACAAATCTCATGTGTTCACACAGGCTCATTGCCTGTGTGATCAGCCTATAAATTGAGACTCCCAGCGAGAGCCTCAATACATACTAGTTGAGCATCAACGAAGAGAAAGAAAATAGAGAGAGTCAGTAGAATTCTAAGAGAAAAATATTATAGAGGAGGAGAATCACACTCTACTCAACTCAACTGTCTTATTTTTCTCTCAGAGTTCTACTGACACCCTATTTTCTTTCTCTTCATTGATGCTCAACTGATGTGTATTGAGGCTCTCACTGGGAGCGTCAATTTATAGGCTGATCACACATGCAATGTATTGATGGAAAATGAAATAATTAAATGAAAGCATCATAGTTAAGCCTTTTATTATATATATTCTAAAAATATTTTCAATTAATGAATACTAAATTTGCAATCATAATTTCAGAGGGCAAACGTTGTGGATTCTAATATGTGCCTTATAATTACCTACTTACATAACATGACCAATAAAACTTAATTTGCAAGTTCCTCTTTCTCTCTCATGATCTCTTCTGTGCCCTAACCTTCTCCATTTCTAGAAAATCCATGCCCAGACCCGAAAGCTTGAGTCACCATTCCACTGCCACCTTCTCACACCAACCATCCCTTTTCTCCACACTTTCTCTTTGTCTGAAACCTTGATCTCCCCCAACTCTCGGCCACCCCGGCACCGAAAACCACCTATATGCTTAGGCATGGGTGAGGGATTTTGGCATAAAGGGTGAGTGAGAAATGACATCTAGAATGGGTGAGAGGTGGTTTTCAATGCAATATCATTTAGAACTAACAACGAAAGGAAAGGAAAGTTATAAGGATGTCGATCGTAGGTTATCAGTTTCTTTGGTTGCTAATGAAGTGGGTACTCTTTGATCCTTTCGTCATTACAACATAAATGAGTTTTTGTGACGGTTTGGCAATTGTGACAGTCTCCAAACCATCACTAAAAAGTATTTCTTGTGACGGTTTGTGGAAATCGTCACTAAAGACAGCCGAGAAATTGCATTACATTCGAACGTATTCATATTCACATTCGAACGAACCCTGGACATTCGAACGTTGAGGCTACTTACGTACAAATGTGTAAATCTTTGGCACCAATGTTCAAATGTTAATTGATTTAATATTAAAGTTGGATATTTCAAATTAAAAAAGATTGAAAATTGAAGTGTAGTGATTTAATATTAAAGTTGGTAATTACATATTGAAGTGCATGACTATGTATTGTATGCACGAGGAGTTAGAGCCTTTATTTATTTTGCTTAGGCCTCTCCTGATAGTCGTGGTTACATTAAGTGTTTATGTCGAGGGTGCAAAACTATGTGCAATATAGGATTGGATGAAGTAGAAAGTTATATATTTGTGAATGGTATGGATTTGGGTAAACCCAATGGTTATTCTACGGTGAGCCATATACACAATCAATCGAGGTTAAGTTCGGTCATGGTATTGATATGCAGCACATGGATTAAGATATTAAGTGGGATGAACGTATTGAGCTGGATGAGATGGATGAGATGTTGGGTGACATTGAAGCTGAGATATTTATGGATGAAATAGACGAGGACACCTCAAGTGGCTGAGAGACTGAATCGGAGAATTTCTCTACAATGTGAAAAGGTACAAAAGTGTGAATTTTATCCTGGATGTACAAAACACAACAAAATGTTGTTTATTGTGTGACTGCTTCACATTTAAGTCGCTATGTGAGATGTCAACAAAAGCAATCAACATGATCTTAGACTTATTTAAGGACGTGTTTCCTAAAGGTTCTGCATTATTGAAGAAGTTTTATGAAGCGAAATAGTTGAGAAAGATGTTAGGGTTTGAGTACAAGTCCATACATGCATGCAAGAATGATTGTGTTTTGTTTTGGAATGAAAATGAGGAAAAAAGGCTTGTCCTATATGCGGAGAGTCGAGGTTGAAGGGTAAGAAAAATATTTAGGTAAAGATTTTGCGTTATTTCCCGCTGAAACCAAGATTGCAAAGGTTATATATGTGTAAAAAAATAGCTCAAGATATGAGGTGGCATGAGGAGAAAAGAGTTAAGGATGACGAATATATGAGACACCCAGCTGGCTCACTTGCATGGCAATCCTTTGATGATCAATGCCCAAATTTTGGCAACGAAGCTCATAATGTGCGTCTAGGACTAACAATGGATGGATTCAATCCCTTTGGCAATATGAGTACAAGTTACAATACCTGGCCCATAGTATTGATTCTATATAATCTTCCATCATGGAAGTGTATAAAGGTGCTAAACTTTCTGTTAACTTTACTTATCTTTGGCCTAAGATCACCTGGGACTGATATTTATGAATTCATGCAGCCGTTAATTGAAGAGTTGAAAGATCTATGGAAAACAGGAGTCAGAACTTTTGATGCATATATGTGGACATTTTTTCAGATGCATACTGCAGTAATGTGAACGATAAATGATTTTCCTGCATATGAAAATATTTTTAGTTGGAGTACTAAAGGAAAGTTAGCATGTCTTAGATGTAATAAAGAAACTGCAAATGAGTGGCTAAAATATTCGCAAAAGATGTTTTATGGACCATCGACTGTATCTGTCAGCAAATCATGCATGGTGAAGGGAAGACACTAAATTTGATATAAGATTTGAGGACAGAATTGCATCGAATGAGTTATCTGGGGACGAGATAGTGGAACAATTACTGGAAGTTAGACCGAAAAATTTTGGCAAAGGTCAAGAGAAAACGAGGCACAACAGAATTGAATTGAACAAAGCATAGTATTTTTTTTGACTTGTCATATTGGCCATCATGCATGTTGCGACATAGTTTGGATATAATGCACATAGAGAAAAATATTTTTGATAATATTCTAGAAAAATTGTTGAGCATTAGCAAAAAGATGAAGGACACGATTAAGATGAAGAAAGATCTTGAGAAAATAAGAATTAAACATAATCGGCATTTGCGGGTGGAAGGCAACAGGGTGGTTATGCCGTATGCATGTTTTACAATGACGAGGGATGAGAGGATGGATTTTTACAAATGATTGCAAGGTGTGAAGTTGCAGATGGTGATGCCTCCAATCTAGGTAGATGCGTGAGCCTTGATGACTGGAAAATAAGTGGATTGAAAAGTCATGATTATCACGCATTTTTGTAGAAATTCTTACCGGTGGAAATTCATGAGAAACTGACTTCTAATGTACGTGTCGCCATAATTGAATTTTGCATGTTTTTCAAGGATTTGTACTCTCGAGTAGTAAATCAAGATATGTTACAAAAGATGGAAAAAGACATTGCTACTATACTGTGTAAATTTGAGCAAATCTTTCCACTATCATTTTTTGATGTAATAGTCCATTTAGCAATACATTTACCTCAAGAGGGATGGTTAGGTTGCCCGGTGTAGTTATGTTGGATGTATCCAATTGAAAGATATTTGTATAGATTGAAGTGCACTGTTGGGAATAAAGCCCGAGCTAAGGGTTCAATAGTAAAGGCTTATATACACGATGAACGGTTGACATTTTACTCTCTATATCTTCATGGCGTTGAGACATGATTTAATCATGAAGAGCGGAATGTTGATCTTGTTGCTCCTCCCCCTCGTGAGTTATTAGTGTTTTTCCAGAATGTACTATCGTTGGGTGCACAAATGGGATATGACTTAATTGCTGGAAAGTTAGGAAAAGCTCAGTAGTACGCATTGAATAATTGTCAGGAGATTGATGACTATCTTAGATATGTCGCTGCACACTTAGAATAATTCTAATTAAAAAAAAATAACTATAACGATTGTGTTCAAATATTCTATTCTGTTGTACTTTTATACAGTGAGCATATGGACAAACTTAGGACAGAAGGCGTTGAGAATATAGAGGCGAGACACTAAGAAGAATTTCCCAGATAGTTTGAACAACGCGTATGCATTCAAATGTCCCATGACTTAAAATCATTTTGAACCATTTTAATTCTTGTTAACTTTTAATAATTTTGATACTATTTCAATTGTTAGATTTTGGAACAACATGCTTATGATCCCACGTTAGTTTCTTCTGAATTGCATACATTGGCCCGTGGTTCCACACACAGAGCACTTCGATACACTGCATGCACAATTCGAGGTTATAGATTCGATACTATGGACTGTGAATGTAATCGAAAGACACAAAACTGTAGTGTGTTGGTCGAGGTAAGTCATGGAACATATGATATTGACAACTATGGTGTCAGACGTGACATTATCAGATTAAAATTTCTGGATGGGAATGTGACATATGTTTTTAAATTTATTGGTGGGATATAGGCCGTGGTCGGGTTTTGATACATAGGAATAGTCACTTTACGAGTGTCAATAGTGTATGTAAACTTGCATGAAGATGATTCATTCGTATTGGTTTGTCAAACTACCCAAGTCTATTACTTGCTTGTACCTATGAAAGGGGCGATGAAGATAGTGGAGAGATAACTTGGCGAGTAGTACAAAAATTTGTTCCTCGGAATATCTATGATGCAGCAATGGCAGCAAATCACGAACATAATGAAGATGAAGACAACACTCTGATTATAGAGGCCTACCAGGAAGATGGAGAGGGTATTAATTTATTTGTAGACCTCGGTGCATTTGAACTAATCCCTTTATGTAGAGATGATAGTACAATACACTTTTTTTTTTATAAATTATTCTATACTAATTTTTTAAAAATATTAATCCTTTTCAAGGATCCCACCAAAATGACAACGAAGAAATGTGCCTCCTCCCTAAGTCCCAAACCCGTTTACGACTCCCCAACTGAGGACTCCACTCTTGAACAAGTTGATACATAGGAGACAAACAGCCAATCGAAACCAACCAGTAAGGAAATTTTGTTGAAAATTAATTATATTCCAATACTTTGGGACTGTATTAAATAATTTTAAAAATATTAGCTGATGCCTTGTCACTTCGAGGACGAGGCTTAACACGTGGCCTTGCTCTGGAAAAAAATAGAAGGCACAAAAAAATCAAGGTTAACATTCTTGATAACTTCATTGGGGGAGTGAATGATAGTGTAGCATCGCTTTCCTCCTATGTCGGCACACTAGTTTGAGCTTATGCCATATTTTATGTACGATCATGGAGAGATGTTCTGAATGAGGTTAAGGATCATATTCGGAGTCATGTACTGGTAAGTTCATATATGAATGCAAATCTTTTTAGAGATGTTTTGATTTCATATTTTTTACACAATCCACTTCTTAGGACAAATTCAACCTCAATTTTGGCCATAGCGAGGATGTACAAACTGTGAATGAGTTGATTGCTAAATTATTTCGGCGTCATAAAGGATGATTTCATGACCACATCAAGAAATTTGAGACGTTGGAAGAGGTTGTTCAATTCCCTTTTTAGAAAATGAAGCTAGAAGATTGAAGTGTGGTGATCTTTTCGCAAGTTCAAATTATTAGATATTCTAAATTTATCCCATATAACTTATTTACATCTATATTGGTTTCATATATTATATTTCTCCTGCAGCTCTTAAGTTCTATCAATGTACCAAATAGAACAGCTTTGACAATTCACCATCACACTGGTTCAAGGTCATTCCAACATCTTGCCAATAAAATGGTAAATAATAACTTATTAAAATTTATTCATTTTTATCATATTCTGTTATTTAAGTACTAACATTATTTTTTAAAATTATTAATGTGGCTTTGCTAGAAATATGATGATCTTGAAAATTTCTCCCTTATTCATGTATATGCTGCTACTCACACTGATTAGTACAATAGTGGATTGATCCTGTCGCTAAAGATAATTATGTAAGTGAGGTTATTTTTTGTGAATAAATTATGCAACATGTGAATAGATATTATGTTTGATTCCTCATTTCTTTTAATATGTTACTTAATGTGTGTTTTCATTGTAATTGTAGGAAAAAATAATTGAGATCCAATTAGCCTCTAAGGCATCCTCTCCTAGTGAGATGGACATAGTCATGCAAGTGCTCGAGAGCAAGTCTGGTTTGGTAAGAGGTTTGAGACGTACTTTCAAGCGTGTCGGTTCATCCTCCACGACCTTGACTTCGGAAGTTAATAATCTTACCAACGATTTAGATGCAGCAAGCTGAGAAATTCAGCAGATGAAGTCAAGATAGTAAGAGTTGGAGTCTCTCTTACCACAACAATTTGATTTAGAGACGTGTTTGCAGGAGCGACAAAGAGACCACGAGGAGAGAATATGCAGTGAAGTTCAAGTGCAAGTAAAGAGAGAGATGCTGGTCCAAATTGAATGTGTTATGTCACTTTAACAAGATCGCAGTGGGCGAGGAAAGAAGATGAAATGAATATATGGTGTTATTTGAAACTTTTATTGTCTAATTTTGTAACTCTATAATAGTTGTTATATTTATGGTATAATATGATACAATTTACATGCTTTTTAATTTTATGAAATTCGTATTTCTAATTAGTACGTTCGAATGTAAAAAATAAACGTTCGAACCAACGTTCAAACATAATACCACCGAATTCTGACAAAACGTTCAAATATAAGTCACTCCATTTGAACGTTTCCACACAAAACGATTTAAACGTTCGAATGATTAGAATAGATAAGTTCAAACGACAACCCAACATCCGAATAATGTTAAAAATATACATTCAAACGCTTCTCCATTATCATTCGAATGCTACATTCAAATTTCTTTGAGCAAACATTTGAACATTGTTACATTCGAACATAAATACTAACGGTGCGAAGCAAAAACAACGAATGTCTAAATTTTTACATTCGAATGTTAATTGGTCGGGTTAACGTTCGTACATCGGTTTTTACGTGCAAATGCTACATTTTATGACAGATTCTAACTATCACAAAAGAACATCACGTTCGAATGTTAGATCTCACAGAAGACTTCAAACCATTATAAAAAAGCTTATCGTTACAAAAAACTTTTTGTGAAGCCTTTTAAGTGATGGTCGTGGTGATGGTCTCAAACCGTCACAAAAAAGTATTTGTGAAGGTTTGCATATTTTTTAAAACGGTTTCGTCTGTCACAAAAGTTACAATTTGTTATAGTGATATATGAAAATACGAATTAAGTATATATTTCAAGTTGCCCAATTGATTTACACCAACAACTGGAAAATGTAAGAACCATTATATTCAGGACTGTTCATCCGGGTTGAGTTTTTTCCTGGCCAGATCCAGAACCTGGATAATCGGGTTCTGGTTACTGTTTTCGGCCCAGATTTGATTTGGGCCAAAACCTGCATTATAAATTTTGGATATATCCAGTCTGGACCCGGGTATGAAACCCGAGTTCAGTATTCATAACTCGGTATAACTAAATTTGTATAAAAGGCAAAAAAAAAAAAATCATTCCTTCCTTCGGCCCATGACCTTGGACTCCCCCCCCTTTCTCTCTCTCTCAACACTTGCTAAGAAACCCTAGCCACCGTCGTGACGATCTCGATGGTTACTTGATAGAGAGGAGTAGCAGATTCGAGTACACTCTCTCACCGATGGCATGCAAAAGCTCAACTTTAAGAATCATCTCTTCCTCGGCCAAACTAGCCAACCCAAGATCACAGTACACCTCTACACCCACCAACACACTCATACCCCTCAAGTTCTCAAACCCATCTCTCACCGACATCCATCTGAGCCTTCTAGACGCAGTAATTAGTTCTCACTTGCCTGGAAATTTTTGTGCTACAAAATCAGAGTTTTTGGTTGGATTCTATCTGATCCTTTTGGGTTTCTGTCTCTCTTTTGCAGCCAAAGTCCAGGAACTTCATATGTACGAGTTCAACGAGCGTGATTGTGGAAGCCCTGCCTACCTATGATTAAGCCAGAAGTCGGTCAATGCCCTCAGGGTGATCAAACAACTTTGGGTGCTTTCCAGTGAGGTTCCTAACAGTCTGGGTATGTTTTCTGAAACCCTAGCCTCCTCTGTTTTCTGCATAAAGGGTCTAGTTCATCTGAATTAACCATATTTTTAAGGGTTATATCTGTTTAATATTTTTATGTTTTGAAATGGTTGTTAGATCTGTTCTGTTTGTTTTTAAACTTGGGTTTTTTTTTTTTTTTTTTTTTGTGTTGCCTACTGATTTTGGTTAGACATTTTATTTACAATACTTATCATGTGTAGATTCAAGGGTTCAACGATTTTTGTCCAAGAACTCTGTTTTTTTCTTCTTTTTTTTTTTATCTTTATCATTTATGTTTTGGTTATGTTTACTTTTTGTACTTTTCTGTATGCTGCTGATTCGAGTCCATGCCTGCATTTTCTCAAAAAAATCATTTTTACTGTGAAACTCTCCTTTTTGTTTTGTTCCCAGTGCATTTACCCTGCTACTTTTGCCTTCTACTTTTTCAAACCTGTTCTAGCTTTTTCATCAATTTCAAGACCATTTTGAGGTGCTGCAATCTTTATACATAAAACCATCAATTTTTATTCTCATTTTCTATACTCTCTTTTAATATTCTATTTGAATATAATATACAAAACTAGTTAATGAGCTTTTTGATTTCTTGGCTGCAAGAATCGACAATGGACTATCATTTGGTGTGAGATTAAATCATTGACAGAAGACCATTCTGCTGATTTTGTAACTCATTTCTTGTAATTTTGTGTTTGGTAATGTAATTTATAAATACTAATAGTGTAATATAGGTAGTGGATTGCATTGTGATGCATGCATAGATGAATATTAGATTTTTTTTTACATGCATTTAGTATTTTTAGAACACAAATATTATGCGTTTCATGAACTTGACTTCTCAGAAATAATAATAATAATAATAATAAAATAAAGGCTTTTACTAAAAAAGAAAAAAAAAATCTAGATACAACCCAGAATCTGAATTTTTGGGTTTTAAAAATTCGGATACACCCGGGTTTCGGCTCGGAATCCGGATGAACAGTCTTAATTATATTTACTAAAAATTAATCATAATTAATTAACAAATTAAAGTGCTTTGATCATATGGGTTTCAAAAGTACTCCTCCTGGTTTCCTGGTTTCAATGTGATGTAGGCCGAGTGCTACTTGCATCCAGGTATAAAATTTCAAAGCGGCCAAGTACTTTGCACACTTAAGTTGTCAACTTACACTACAACATTTAGTGTCTTTTGCGGCGATGGATAATCGCCGCAAATATGATAAAAACTGTGGCTATAACTCAGAAGCCATGGTTAATGACTCGCAGATCAAACGCCAGAAGTTCGGCGTGACACTTGCTCCATTTTTCGCCGCAAGCGTCGCTGCCGAAGGAATGGCGGTATTATGGCAGATCTACACGCCGGTTTTGGAGCTAGAGGTACTGCCGCATCTGGCCCCCAACCAATTGAGAATAATCGCCGCAGAATCATCTTCAACCTATCCGCAAGGAAATGTTCTTCGCAAAGCGTCTAACCCATCTTCGGCGATTTGTTCGTTGCAATGTCGTGGATCCATCTCGACGAGTTGGATTCGCCGAGATGTTGAACCTGTTGCTACAGTTTTCCAGCCGCCAAGAAACTCGGTGTCTCCACGAGTTTGATTCGCCAAGATGCATCTTCTCTTGCTGCAATTTTGCAGTTGCCGAGAAAACCCGAATGTCTCGGCGAGTTGATCTCGCCAAGATGAATCTACTATTGAGGCAACTTTTCCAGCCGCCGGGAAAGCTCTTGGTACGTCAGTCAATTACCCATTTCTACATTTTCTGTAATCGTAGGGTATCTCTGTTTGGTTAATTTTATTTGTGCATTTAGACCCAATAGGGATGAATTTAGCCAAGATTTGGGCCGCATCACTCCAATTATCTACTAGGGAAATTTGTTTTTCAGATTGGTATCAGGACTATTGATACCTCATTGAGCAAATTGAATTTACTCTCAAATGTCCATATAATTCCCTTTATCTTTGTTTTCAATTTACCTCATTTGAATTTACTCTCAAATGTCAACTGAAAGCAGTATGCCAAAGGGTGATAGAAATTAATCCCTCAAATATATATATGAGTTTATAAGTTGGTTTAGTAGTCCCACATTTAATCAGTACTTGGAATTTCAGCATGCCCACAATCCTACTATCTAATCTACATGTACATGTACATACTCGTATAGAGAAAATCTTTGTTGAATGGGAGTTGTTTGGGGTCTTTGCTAGTACAAAGAAATCTGCACTGCCCTTAACCTGTTACAAAACACATCAATGCCATGGAATCAGACCATATCCTGCATGCATCCAATTCCATATAACCACCAACCTAGAATAAGCTATGGTCACCCCTATACCATGCATCATGAAGTACTTGCAATGGCCAAACATAAAAAAATGTAATTTATATTCCTTCAGCCCAACACAGTCTAAACAAAATTCCCTTCATTGAATAGATGAAATTGGTCAATATTTTCCTCCATTTGAAGCTGGGATTTATTTGTGGTTCAGTTATGTTGAGTATAAGCAAATGAAGGGGCTACATGTCATTTATATAGGAATGCAAAATTAATGGCCTTTTCCTAATCCATATTATGATGATGATATAATTTGAACGTCATGAGTTTATATTTACCTGGTGTTGACAGGGTCATGACCAACCTCTTGTGTACCACCTTGACTGTAATTCCAACTGTCTCCAAGCCTTGCCTAAACAAGAACCCTGTGTATAATAACAGTAATTTCAATAAAAGTGTGGTTTAATTTACACAATTCGCTAGTCAATATATCAAACTATTTTCCTACAGCACACACAAAAGTGTTGATCTAATTACACTTGTCTAGACAATATTGCATTAAAGCAGACCTGCAAATGAAAGCATTAAATACTTAACAGTTTTGTATCTGCATGCAATAGGGTATAAATTCAAAGCTAGCCAATTTACCTACCTACTAGTGTAACTTAATAGCATGCAGTCAATATTAGGGGCTACTTCTCTAATCCAGTTAGATTATACAGCATATTATCCTCACAATGCTTATTCTATGAAACTATTGGAAACTTAAAACAGCAAATATGCTCACTTTGATTATATTGAAATATATATCATCACTGAATGAGGTATACATGAGCTGTCAAATCTGGATAAAATAGTAGTATCCCTATTCTTACTATTCCTACTTCATTCATCAATGAAATACCATTGTTTCCCTCTCTTTTACTAACTACACTTAAAATACGTCCTGCTTTTGGGATGAACTACTTACAAAACCAAGTAACCAACTAAATTGAGTTTTCAAACGAGCAATGCAATCGTTTTTGGTCATACGTTTTGTTAATAACTAAATGAATAAAACTATTTAAAATATAACAAATTAAGTAGTACCATTGCTTGTTTTATTCACCTATGCAAGAGGAGTAGAGGGATGCAAAAATGATGGATGTAACTCATCTGGGGTTTGAGTGGAAACATCAGAGTCCAGATCAGCTTCGTCTCTCAAAGTCCAACTTGCTTGTTCTGGATGTGGGTTTCGTCCAATGGACTGCAACACTCTCCCTGTTCCTGCAGCTCCCTGGCCTCTCCCTCGTAGTATTTGACTCATTGCTACTGGACTATGGTACGCATGAAACCAACAAAAGAGAAGCAAGTAAATACATAAATAGTAAACTCTATACTCCAGCTAACAGTTTTGTACTTGCCAGTAAAAAGACCCAAAGGACTGAAGCAAATGAAGCAAGACAATGCACAACTCCATTGAGTTCAACTACATGCCGATAAAGCGTGAAGCAACTGAAATGCACAACTCCTACGATGGACAGCAAGAGTTTTTGGATACCAAGTTGGGAGGCTGGACAGAATGGTGATGTACCTCCTCAGATATGCAAGTAGAATTAATGAAGGGTACTAGTGCAGATTTTTTTCGCAAGTTTATGCTCCACCCAGCAGAAATGGAGGAAATTTACCCACTGGTCTGGTTTGATAGCTAGACAGATTGGCCTTGGTAATCAAAATCAAAAAAAGCATTCCTGCTTAAAGTTTTAGTCATCTCCCGCGCCTTGATCTGGCTCTAGTTAGTAGCTTGTGTACTAGTAGTAGGTGACTTAAGAAGGACAGCCATAGCAGCAGTTAGCCATGATTTGTGTCTATATATTACTTTTTTATTATACACTAGCTACCAGCAGCTTGTATTATGCAATTGCGTGAATTTCGTGTATTGACTTTATTTTTTTTCATTTTTATTTTAAGGTAAAAATAGTTCTTGCTTATAAATGTTAGAAAATAAATGTGTAAATATTTATTATAATTCCTTTGGTCTAAATATATATTATTCTAACTTTTGTGGGGAAGACACGTCACTTTGATAACATGCATAGATCAGCTTTGCTTCAAATATCTCAGATAGTTTGTTTTTTAAATGAAGTTTCGGCATGTGTATTGTACTATTGGTGCCAATTCGTGTATCACACGTGTAAAAAAAAAGTTTATATACATCATGTACTATTTTTATATGGAGATAATATCTTGGATAATCCATTTCATCACATGACTTCCATATCCACATTTTAATGATATATAGAAAAATTTATTTTTAATTAACATATATTCTTTCTAGTAGTATCGTCCCAGCTGCCAATTGCAAGTTTTTAACAACAGAACAAATGTTGTTAGTCCTGATCAAATTAGGATGATAATCATTAGTATTATATAATTCCTTTGGTCTAAATATATATTATTCTATCTAGTAGCAGCGAATAAAAGTTTCTCCAATTGAGTTCAAATCATGCATAGCAGATCACTAACTAGTATCGTCAGATGATCACCAGAATCATCTTTCCAGAAATCATTAACTTTTGTGGATCTGTATTGTGAAAGATTGCATGCATTTATCATGGCCCTTGCATAGTCAAAATTTCCGACTAGGATAAGAGTTATCGGGCTAATTCGTTCCACCATCTCACCTAAAAAAAAGAAAAGAACATGACTTCCATATCCACATTAAAATGAGATAAATCCTCCAAATAATACATCCTTGCATAATCCATATTTGCAATTCATGAACCATATTCACGTTCAAGATCTTGGGGAGTTAAGAATCACTATACATCATAATCAACATATTTACATATGAAACATCACACAAACACAAATGCCCTTTTCTCAGCATTATTTCATCTTACAAGCAGTTTACAACACAATCTATACAATAAAGCAACAGTACTAAAATAATTCCGTGAGCTCTCACGCCATTACTGTGAACATCTTCATCTCAAGCTTCAAACCACAACAAGTGATGCGGAGGCAATACTAGCGTCAAACCACTTCACAAGTGAAGCCAACTACTACAAATTTGTGGTGGACCTTGCTTTTTGCTTGTTTCGGCAAACCAACATATCTAACACTTAAGCCACAAGACTGATTTCACCTGTAAAAACAGCATGATGGTAACCACTCAATATGGCTATCAAATCATGAACACGCAAGGGCATTGATGTAAAATGAGGCAAATCCATGTTAAATAAGTTAAATAGCATATCTTTACACTTGCTTTCATACAGTAAAAAGAATCAGCACAATATGAATCATCTACTAGCTAGAGTCTAAAAACTAGTATCAGTAAAACTAGCACATCTAAAAGCAAGTACTCAACCCCCTAGTATCCTTCAAAGAAGCAACACCCCCCGCCCATAAGTCAGCATGTAATTTGTTAGTTTATAACAAATTGATCTCGTCATTTCCTTGAGCAAACATAGAATTACTACACTGCCAACACTTGGATGTATACAATAATCACCGAAAATCTCTACTAACTCATAGCAACTTAAAAAGAAAAGAAAATACAACAAGTAAATAATTTCAAATGGGGGTTTGAAAATTGATCAATTTTCAATCACAAAGTCAGTTTAATTAATTTGTAGTTTGTGAACAAAAAGGTATGGGTTGCTATGGGGACACGGTGGGGATGCCGAATCTCGGTGGGGTAGCCTAGGGAGAGAATGGATCGGACGAGTCATAGATAGAGAGAGAGAGAGAGAGAGAGAGAGAGAGAGGGAGGGAACCCATAAAAATACCAGACTCGACGAGGAGAGTAATTAACGTTGGAGTATTGGTTTGCCGGCGAGGAGACGACGGCGTAGCAGAGGCTCACTTGGCCAGGAGTGGTGGCGCAGCAACTCGTCGAGAGAGATTCGTCAGCGCAGCAGGGGAAAAATTGGGGGAAAATTTGCTGCGATGAAAGTCTCCACCAGTTCTGTCGAGTTCGCAACGTGTGTAGGAATACTCTATATCGGCACATGGGTTTTCGCCACTAAGAAACCGAATCCAACAATCGCCACAGCAAGATATAGCTTTAGTTGTTATTGCAGTGATCATTTATATCGCCGTAATAACTCCATTTCGCCGCAGAAGATCCATCTTGTTGCGTCGGTTTTGTTGGCCGTAAGGAAAATCATAGCTATTGTATTTTAACGACGAAAATATAGTCGCCGCAATATCTGTTTGACGAATGTCCATTGTTGGACTTATTGCCGACGACACAGTACCGCAGCAAATAATATAAAGATGCGACGGTCTGGAAAACCGCAGCATAAACTCATCTCATTTGCGGCGAGTACATTAGCTGCGCCCATCTTTCGCCGCAAATAAATTAAATTTGCAGCAGACTCCTTAAGCGACGGAATAGCATTCGATGTTCATGAGTTGGTGCTAATTTGCGACCAAATCCAGTCGCGGGAATAGAAAATCGCAGCAAAAGCCAGCTTATGTTGTAGTGTTAACTATATACAACACTATTTTATTTGGATCAACTTAAAAATATGTACTTCACGGCCTATACCATGACCAACTTTCGATTGCGGCACGAGGTTTGCTATACAATCTCTTATTATTCATCTATACTCTACACTCTATATTTTTTTAATATTTTTTTGAGTTTATTTTTTTTAAACTATTTCAAATTTTTTATTTACTATTCATATAAAAAATATTTGATAAAAGAAAAAAATTAAAAAAATATGAAATATGAAGTGTGGGTGAATATATAGTAAGAGATTCTGAACATTTTTTTGATAAAATAATACCACAAATGAAACATGACGCGCGTACAATAACGTACAACTGCCACAAAAAGTCGTCCCTGTAAAATCAGATGCTCTGAAATAGAAATCACGACAAAGCAAATAGTACTATTTTTGGTTCATTTTCAATATTAATAAATTACGTACAAAGTATTGAGCTGATCACTAGTGAAATGCTATTTTTCATGGCAAGCAAAATTTAATAAGGAGATTTTTTTTGTTCATAGGCCCTATTTGGATAGTAAGTAGTATGAGATCTTGTCAATTTTAAATGAAAATTGAAACTTGAATAAAATATTATTATTATTTTAGAATTTGAAAAAATTGAATTATTTATTATATTTTATGTAGGAATTTGAAAAAATTATAATGATGAGATGAAATAAAACACTTTCACTATCCAAACGAGGTTTTAAATAGACCCTTAAGGCATGGTGGAGGTAAAAGAAATAAAAGATTTCTTAAAGAACAAATAGACCAAATATTAATCTGATAGCGGTTCTCTTTAGCTGAAAATATTTCATAGTGAAATTATTGCTTAAATATTTCATAGTGAAATTATTGCCTAAATCCCCAGTCTACATGATTCATGGCCTTCATGCAATTTAAAACATGTATCAGATCAACATGAATCACTTTCTCTATGCATGAAAAGCATCAAGTCATCCGACAGAAACTTAAATTAAATAGTCATATCACTTCAGAAGGGCAGTAATTACCCGCTCCTCCTTCAACTGCTCTGCAGTACCACCTTGAGTCTGGTTTGAATGGAATATGTATGAATAACCTCACCATTCTCCGTTGAAACATTTGAATCTTGAGCTACAATTTTATGTTCCCTGAACGCTTTGTTGACACCAGAAACCGGATGAGCATCCAGTGGGCAGCCTATCCTCACATGAACTGAATCCTCTGGTCTTTGTCTATGTTTCCGAGAAAAAGGATATTGGCTTCGTCTCTGTTTCAGGAATTTTAGTATTAGATAATTTTCCCAATTCAATGTCTTGGAGAACATTCCCCAATTCAATGCTTCATGCCGTAAGAGAAACTTCATATTAGATATACTTTTGGAAGTCTTTTTCAAAGTATTTTATGTCGTGTAAAAGGATTATCCCACAAACTAAGGCCATATAGACATTAGACACATTCAAGAATTCAAGATATCTATCTAAGTAAGCGTGTTTCCACGTACCAAAACAAAATGCGCGTGCTTCCACCATGTTATGTCCGTTCAAAGTACCTCAAAGTCAAGACAATGGCGTACGAGGAATGTCCGCTGCATGCCATGGTCTAGCTGGGGCCTCCAGTCAATATCAGCAAGGGTTGGTCCACATTCTTTTCTTGAGCTACCTTTTGAACCATTTTGATCTTCTCTCTGATCAGTTTTCTTTTCCATTCAAAATATATGCCCGAAGAGAAAGCAAAGTTTCACGAGTTGAAAGTCCTAGCTTCCTCCCGGGGAAAGATACAGACCTAGCTAATTGCTGGGAATTATCCAGGAGATTCCTAGCTAAATGATGGACGTTGAACCAAAGAATCAGGTTCTTTGGTAGGGCTTATAGCCTTATAGGCAACATATCTTTCAAAAGTTTAGCTTCCTCCCTGGGAAAGATACAGACCTAGCTAATTGCTGGGAATTATCCAGGAGATTCCTAGGTAAATGATGGTTGAACCAAAGAATCAAGTTCTTTGGTAGGGCTTATAGCCTTATAGATCACAACATATCTTTCAAAAGTTTAGGACTCTAATCAAGTACCCTGCCTGATCTTTATCAATTTTGCATTTGAGTACTTAAGCTAAATCTAAATGCATGCATTAACTAGAAGTTGGCCTGGGGATTTCAATACAAATGCTAATGATCAGTTTATTGGACTTAACAAATTAACCCATGTAAGGTTTATATATATGAAATACAAGGGAACTAATTAACATATATATGAAAACAATTCAAAACTTGAATAATATATCTGATCCTAGGATCGAAGCCCCTAAAATTAATATATCGTTAAGGCGCCTTAACGATACCCTAAAATTAAGGTTCCCTTGACGACCGAAGCCCCCTCGTTAATCTACATACAAATTCTTTTTGTAGCTTTACACAAATTAGGGGTCCTACTAAATAAATGTTTTGAAATTTGCAAAACTGTACTACTGTTGCCTCATCGAGATTGACACTATTGGCCCGTCGAAAATGCATTGCTTTCTTCACAAAACTGTTCATTGAATGACTTCTTTCGTGCACATGAAAAACAGACTACATTAGGATTTAAATCAAACCCCGCCCGTTTTGTCATTTAAGACGCATTCAACATTTTAATCTCTTACCATTAATAGTCAAGAGTAAAACGATTCCAACATACTAAACGTTGAAAAATTCAAGTCATATATATAAGTTGGTGGATACACATTATATATATATGTATATATATACCTCCATATCCTTCACATATACTTGCATCAAGTCGGTTATATCCATACATTTTGGCTTATAGAACAAGTGAGGGTTTTAAAAATGCTTCTTGTAGTCACAACAATGATTTTTCTAATGAGCATGAATGCAAATCAAGCTTGCCGAATCTTGCATGGAGAGGAAAAAAAAATATTGATCAACAAAAACTATTTGTTAGGGTCGCTGCATAAAGCTCCAATCCCTCCATCTTCATTTAATTCAGGCACCGGCATCCCACTACTAGCTTCAACAATTAGCCAAAAGGCCTTTATGAATCATTCCATGGCTCATTTGTTGTTGGAGTCACTACAGAAAGGCGCTCCAATTAGTCCATCTACGCCCAATCCGGCAATTCTACCTAGCCTTTCAACAATCAATCAGTGGGAATTTGCAAGTCACCCAAGGGCTCATTTGCTAGGGACAGTACTACAAAAGGGTCATATTCCTCCAATTGCACCCAATCCGCCAATTCCAACTCGCCTTTCAACAATTAGTCAGAGGGCATTCGCAAGTCACCCAAGGGCTCATTTGCTAGGGACAGTGCTACAAAAGGGTTTTATTCCTCCATCTGCACCCAATCCGCCAATTCCAACTCGCCTTTCAACAATCAGTCAGAGGGCATTTGCAAGTCACCCAAGGGCTCATTTACTAGGGACAGTATTACAAAAGGGTCATATTCCTCCATCTACACCCAATCCGCCAAATCCAACTCGCCTTTCAACAATCAGTCAGAGGGCATTCGCAAGTCACCCAAGGGCTCATTTGCTAGGGACAGTACTACAAAAGGGTCATATTCCTCCATCTGCACCCAATCCGCCAATTCCAACTCGCCTTTCAACAATCAATCAGAGGGCATTCGTAAGTCACCCAAGGGCTAATTTGTTAGAGACAGTACTACAAAAGGGTCATATTCCTTCATCTTCATCCAATCCGACAATTCCACCTCGCCTTTCAACAATCAATCAGAGAGCATTCGCAAGTCATCCAAGGGCTCATTTGCTAGGGATAGTGCTACAAAAGGGTTTTATTCCTCCATCTGCACCCAATCCGCCAATTCCAACTCGCCTTTCAACAATCAGTCAGAGGGCATTCGCAAGTCACCCAAGGGCTCATTTGCTAGGGATAGTACTACAAAAAGGTCATATTCCTCCATCTGCACCCAATCCGCCAATTCCAACTCGCCTTTCAACAATTAGTCAGAGGGCATTCACAAGTCACCCAAGGGCTTATTTGCTAGGGACAGTACTACAAAAGGGTTTTATTCCTCCATCTGCACCGAATCCGCCAATTCCAACTTGCCTTTCAACAATCAGTCAGAGGGCATTCGCAAGTCACCAAAGGGCTCATTTGCTAGGGACAGTACTACAAAAGGGTCATATTCCTCCATCTGCACCCAATCCGCCAATTCCAACTCGCCTTTCAACAATCAGTCAGAGGGCATTCGCAAGTCACCCAAGTGCTCATTTGCTAGGAACAGTACTACAAAAGGGTCATATTCCTCCATCTGCACCCAATCCTCCAATTCCAACTCACCTTTCAACAATCAATCAAAGGGCATTCGCAAGTCACCCAAGGGCTCATTTGTTAGGGGCAGTACTACAAAAGGGTCATATTCCTTCATCTGCATCCAATCCGATAATTCCACCTCGCCTTGCAACAATCAATCAGAGAGCATTCGCAAGTCATCCAAGGGCTAATTTGTTAGGAACAGTACTACAAAAGGGTCATATTCCTCCATCTGCACCCAATCCGCCAATTCCAACTCGCCTTTCAACAATCAATCAGAGGGCATTCGTAAGTCACCCAAGGGCTAATTTGTTAGAGACAGTACTACAAAAGGGTCATATTCCTTCATCTTCATCCAATCCGACAATTCCACCTCGCCTTTCAACAATCAATCAGAGAGCATTCGCAAGTCATCCAAGGGCTCATTTGCTAGGGATAGTGCTACAAAAGGGTTTTATTCCTCCATCTGCACCCAATCCGCCAATTCCAACTCGCCTTTCAACAATCAGTCAGAGGGCATTCGCAAGTCACCCAAGGGCTCATTTGCTAGGGATAGTACTACAAAAGGGTCATATTCCTCCATCTGCACCCAATCCGCCAATTCCAACTCGCCTTTCAACAATTAGTCAGAGGGCATTCACAAGTCACCCAATGGCTTATTTGCTAGGGACAGTACTACAAAAGGGTTTTATTCCTCCATCTGCACCCAATCCGTCAATTCCAACTCGCCTTTCAACAATCAGTCAGAGGGCATTCGCAAGTCACCAAAGGGCTCGTTTGCTAGGGACAGTACTACAAAAGGGTCATATTCCTCCATCTACACTGAATCCGCCAATTCCAACTCGCCTTTCAACAATCAGTCAGAGGGCATTCGCAAGTCACCCAAGTGCTCATTTGCTAGGAACAGTACTACAAAAGGGTCATATTCCTCCATCTGCACCCAATCCTCCAATTCCAACTCGCATTTCAACAATCAATCAGAGGGCATTCGCAAGTCACCCAAGGGCTCATTTGTTAGGGGCAGTACTACAAAAGGGCCATATTCCTCCATCTGCGTCCAATCCGACAATTCCACATCACATTTGAACATTAATTAGGCAAAACAACAACTAGAATTAAATAACTAGAATGAAAATATAAAAATAAAATAAATAAATAAAAAGAAGGAGAATAACAATGACGTATTAATCCAAAACGTTATGGTACATTTAATAATTCAGTATTGTACTTATTGTGAGAATAATGACAACAACAACAGTATGCAAGCTTTTCTTTCTGGTTCATCTTTGTATTTTTGTTTGTTTAATTGTATAATTACTCATGCATGCTGATTAATTATTACACACTGTGTACACATATCCAAAAGAATAAATGAAGTTGACGAGAATCTTTACTAGTTAGCTTCTCGATCCTTTCTTTTCTTTTTGCGGTATCCATGTGTCACTTTTGTCTTTTGAAGTGTAAATAATCTAATTAGTAAATTTATGTTATCCCCCCTAAGCATTTAGGAATTCAGCTACTGCTTGCTCGTGCTTTAATTAAATCTAGCAAACTCTATCATACAATTATAAACTGCTAGATATAACAATCAATCATGCACGTACATCTGGTTCAAAATTATAAGCCAAGCAGCTAGTGCGCAGTAAGTTTATGCAAATTTTTAGTACGTTTTGCAATGGTTTATATATTATATATATTGCTATATATATACCACAATGGATCGAGTCTCCTAAAGAAACACATGATGGCCCATATATAGGTCTAGCCAGCAATTGCAATTAGGAGATGATCATTTCAGGTCATATATATTATTGATGGTAGTTTGGGTTATATATAATTAGAGTACTTATAAGTGAGTACCACTCAGTACTTAGACTAATGAGAATTCCCAAAGCAAAGACACTATGCATGCTTACTCGGGCTTAAAATTAAAGAGCCATTTGCAACTTAGTATTTCATTTTATTAAATGTACATATTAAATACCATGAACAATGACATCGTCCATTTCGGAAAAAATCATATAATTAACCAATTGGCTGTAAATAAAGTGAATGCACAAAATAATTCATTTTATTAAATATATTAATATAAACACATTCTTATATATAATCACTTGCTTGTCTAGAACTTGGATTTGATATCATCGACAAGCGTAGGCAGCTTCGCCGCCGCACACCCTCACCAGCTCGGTAGCCGCGCCACCACGGTCCCTCTAGCTAGCCCCGTCGCGCCTTACCCCTCCACGCGTACCTCGGTTTCCCTTGGGTAAGCCCCTGCCGCCACATGCTTGGTTTCATTTCATGTGTTGGTTCCTCTGGTTTTATTCTTATAAGTTATATATATATGTAACTATGTTAACCTAATAGAAGGAAGTGCTATTAATTTCTTACCCCTTATGAATGCCTCCAGGTTTATTGTTTAGGGTGTTTAGTTTAATGGGTTTATATTATGTACTTTGGGTTTGAAATCATGAGTATATTACGTGGGTTGTAGAGTATGTTTTTATTTGGACGTGGATGTGTGGATTTATATGGTTGAGTTGGTATTTGTAAGAGACTGATATTTTAATGGAATATTTATTAAGTAAATACTGATAAATTTTTGGAATGATCAGTAAGTGCAAAATCTAATTTTTGAATCCTTTTAAAAGATATTTTTTTTATTTAAACAAAAGTATGATTTTCTACTTATAATGATATCGATATAGTTATGTTATTTAGTTTTATAAATCACAATAAGATCCCAATAGTAAATAAGTTAGATTTTTAATGTTTTAGTCAAAGTTATTAAATGGACATTGATGATTTTAGAAAAGGATGATATATTTTGAGGTTATGAGAATTTTAGGTTTTGAAGAATTAATTTAAATAGGTTATTTTGGAAGCTTAGGCTTAAATATCGAATACGTGATTAATTGAAAATTTACGAGAATTAGGTGATTATCTTATAGGTGACGATTGATAATTGTTCGACATTATTGAGAAAATTTTCGAAAAGTTAAGAAATCCAGATAAGCGGGGTTCTTATGTTAGATTTGCATAAAAAGAAATGAATTGAGGTTGGTTTGAAAAAATGTGTATTTTGTTTTAAAAAGAAAAGGTGAAAAACAATCTCAGTATATGTTTTGCATTCATTCATGAGATATGTATGAAAGAGAAAAGAAATATTTTTGACATGAATAGTGTAGATATGAGCAATATTTGACATATTTTTGAAATATGTAAAAGAGCGAATATGATATCATTGAGATTTTTATACATGTGATATGAAATGATTTGGATCTGTTTTTAATCAAATGGATATTATATAAATATATTTAGCACGTGTTTTGATATGATATGGATATGAAAAACCTTTGGCATACTTATCTATTTTGATTCTGATTCTGAATATAGTTCTGATATGATGAATACTGGTTCACGTGATATGGTTGGTACCAACATAATATGATATCAGTGCACCCACTTTGGAAACAAAGTGGTCTTTTATGTGTTCTTTCTTATGTGCACACTCGGAGTTTCAAAATTGAAAAAGTGAAAGTTTCACAATATGATACTGTCTGATTTGGCCACCGGGGATAGCATAACCCTATCACAGGGGTTAAACATGGTATATGATATGACATGATATGATATGATATGATAAGATGAAGATGTTCAATTATGTTATGCCAAAGCGTTTTCGGAATATGAAAGTGTTTTTGAATATGAAAATGGCTTATGAATATGGAAAGTCGCTCTGATTTTTTTGATAATACATTTTGAGATGTGTATATGAAAATGAAATATTTTGTTTTTGCATACTGGACTTTCTGAAAAGACTCATGTTTACATATTAGTATATGTTTCCTGCTTACTGAGTTGTTGATAACTCACCCCTTACCTTCATAATATTTTTCAGGTGATATTGATGACCCAGCTGGGGGTTAGGAATAGAAATTTGAGCCAAATTAGATATGGATAGAAGGTTGAGTACCTAAGGGTATCATTGTCAGTACAAGGGCTTAATTTGAGTATTTGAAGTTCTTTATAAATTGGATCTATTGAGACTTAAAGATGTTTCAGTTTATTATGTTGAGATTATCAGGAGATTGTGGACCCCCATGGTTTATGTTATTTTGTAATGATGATGTATGGAGTTTATAATATGTTTATTTGGAAAATTGAGATTGTGTACTATTTTTTGAAATCATTGGAATTTTTAGATGGTTTGGGAGACATGGTTGTAAGTGACAGGTAGTAATTCTTCGACCCATCCGGGTACGGGGCATTACATGAACTGTCTTTCTTATATATAAGAGAATAAATGAAGTTTTAATTGTATTTTCAACTGTTTAAAATTTTAGTTTAAGTAGTTTGAATGAAATTTTGACAACCAATATTTTTTAAATGTATTTTTCAAAAAGATTAAGTGGTCATCGATGAGTATGGAGATTAATGTTTTAAGACACTGGGTTATGGGAATTTTAAAGTTTTGGGAAAGATAGGTTATTTTAGTATTCTAGACTTAAATATCGACATAAATGGTTAATTGAAAATTTACGGGAATTACGTGATTATTTTATTAGTGATGAGTAATAGTTGTCCGGCATTTTTTAGGAAAATTTCGAAAAGCTAAAAAGTCCAGGCAAGCGAGGTTCCTATACTAGACTTTGCATAAAATAAAAATGAACTGAGATTGATTTATGAAAATGTGCATTATATGTTTTGAAAAGAAATGTGGAAATAACCTCAGTTATTTGTTCTTCATTACTCATTGAACTCTAATGAAAGATAAAGCATTTTTGTCATGACTGGTGTAGACATGAGTTTATTTTTGACGTTCTATTTTTTACCTATGCAAAAAGAGCGAATATAAAAATTTGTGCATGATTATATAAATATGCTTTGGATATGCTTGATTATGAAGACGATATGATTTTGTTCAGTACTCTGTTTGGATAAGATGTGATTTCTGAAAATCTTTGGCATAACTCTCTGATTTTGAATTTGATTCTGTTTCCGCTGTATTCAGTTACAGCCCTGCCACGGGTGATAATAGTGGCATACGGCCCAACCACGGGTGATAATAGTGGATACGGCTCAACCACGGGTTATAATAGTGGATACGGCCCAACCATGAGTTATAATAATAGATACAGCCCAACCATGAGTTATAATAGTGGATACAACCCTACCACGAGTTATAGTAGTGGTCTCTGTTTTGAGTGCACACCTTGGTGACAGAGTGATTTATGTTCTGCTTGGCTATCCACAAATGCACAACCCTACCACTTGGGTTATACATGGCCTCTGTTCTGATATGATGTTCTGATGATGATGATAATCATTTATGCTATGCCAAAAAGGATATTTTTTAATTAAATTATTTTTGAATCTTCATTCTGATATTTTATAACATATTCTGTTTCCACACTCTGAAAATGGAAATGTTTTGTTCTGCATTTTGATCCCTATAAATGCTTATGTTTACGCACTAGTATATGTTTTTTGTTTTCTGAGTTGTTGATAACTCACCCCTTATCTCCAAATATTTTTCAGATTATTTTGAATAGTTCAGCTAAGGATTTGGATTATGGAGCATGGGTGAGATAATTATTTAAGCATAGTAGATTACTCATAGAAGATTTCTGAGAATTAATAGTGGATTTTATTAAGAGATTTTGTAGTATTCTGATGATTTTATATTTTGGAGTCTGTATATATATTGATGAAATGTGAATTTTAAATTACAGGGAGTAACTCTCCGACCCCTACGGGATCGGGGCGTTACAAGCACCACCTAGGTAGATCATATCACTGTGACATCATCCATGTCTGAAATTTAAAATACCCATTTTCTTACAAATAAAATAATGCACAAATATTAAAAGAAAACAGAAAACTGGCCTCAAATTAACGGCTGTGGGAAACACACAAAACACATGCACATGCAAACTACATTAATAGCGAGTACCGGATGGAAGAGCTGTTCTTTCATGTTCTAGTAATCGTATTTTTCTCTCGCTTGTCTAGAACTTGGATTTGATGTAATCAACAACATTCTTATCAACTTGGAAAGCCTTTGTAAGAATGTCACTTGTGATTTCTGGTGTAGACCCAAACACCGCATTCCCAATTGTGATGACTCCAGGGCTTTGACTGCTCAGAGCAGCAATGGCAACAACATTAGTAGAACCTACATTTCTTTGATAGTGGATGAGACCAATGGGGAAGACAAAGGCATCACCCTTTTATAGCACCTTTGTGATGAGACGATTTTCGGGGTTGGATGTGACAAAACCAACTTCGAGGTCACCGTCCAAGACGACTAGAATTTCGGAGGCCCGAGGGTGCTTGTGAGGAGGATTGATTCCCCATGGTTGGTAATCAATGCGGGCAATGGAGATGCCTAGTGTGTTCAGCCCTGCTAGTTGTGCCATAGTAACCGGTGTCACCTTTGACCCAAAGGGATTTGATGTGTTGCCTGCTATGTGAAGTCCACTGAAGATGAAGTCATTGGCTTGAACTAGCTTGGGATCCTTTCAGGCTAAACCATTCACCAGAACTGCCATTCATAACATGCATGGAATTACGTAGCTAGGTAAATTACGAACGAAGAAGATCATTAGCGCAAATATGTGATTTTTCGCCATCGAGAACCAAAATAAACTTATGATCATCATGGATATACGCGAAGTGACTCGTGAGGTTGGAAGCATGAACTGCTGTTTGCCACTTAAAATGCATTACATGCATACAACTTATTGGCCTATTTTAAAGTGCAATCTTTAGAGCCACGCTTTAGTGTTGGATATGCATGAGAGGCAGAAAAGAAATCAAGATCATGACAAAAATGGAAACGTGTATGATGATTATGGTTAAATTTGTTGGTACGTATGTACCTTTTATCTGCAACGCAGAAATCTTAAAGAGCGCTCGGGTCAAATGCCAAGCCGACAGTAAAAGACACTGCTAGCAGTCCTAGCAAGATCAGAATGCGAGCAGCCATTTCAGTGTGAATTTGTCAAGTCTTGAGTTGATAGGAGGAGAAGAAAGTTTCAAAAACTAGTTTTGATTCCTTGCACTGTAATGGCGTGGGAGAAATATAGATGGAACATACCTATATATAGGGAGAGGTTGAGGTATATATAGCAAGGTCGTGCCTCAAAGAAGATTTCCATCATGCATCTGTAGATGAAATGTGTATTATTGCGCAAGATCAAGTCATTCAAACTTGTTGTCCAAGTCCCAATCAAAAAGCGCGATTTGAGGCGGCAAAGTGCTTATGCAATCAAATTGATCTACTGCCGGCAAAGGCCAGAATCAAGTCATATATAGGACTATTCATCTGGGTCGGATTTTTTTCTAGCCCGGTCTGGAACTCGGATAACCGGATTCCGGTTACGGGTTCCAGCCCGGATTTAATCCGGCCCGGTACCCAGATGATTAAAACCGGATATAGCCGGGCCGGGTACCGGATTTAAAACCCGAAACCCGGATTTTAAATCCGGTACCTGGGTTTCTTTTTTACTCTATGAATTTACGGTTTCTAAGCTTCACTTCTGAAATCCGGATTATGTCTCGTACACCCTCTCTCTCTCTCTCTCAACCCGAAGAAACCCTAGCCTCCCTCCCTCATTGCCGACGAAGAAACGCTAGCCTCCCTCCCTCAGTCTCGACGAAGAAACCCCGTCATCCTCGTGATCCCATCATCTTCATTGCCGACTCGCCTCATCCTCGTGACCCAAGGTTTGTTCTCTGCGATTTGGGTCCGTTTTATTGGTCTGTTTTGTTACGAGAAGACAATGCTATTTGCTGATGTTTCTTCTCACCCTCTCTATCTCGTGTCGTCAGAGACCTTGGAATGACGATAATGAAATGCTACGGCTTGTGTAGCTTTTGTTCAGGTAAGATCTGGGTTTTTTTTTGTTATTTTGTTAAAGATGGGTATAAAGTATATGCTGTTAGTTTGATAGATCTGGGTTTTTTTTTGTTATTTAGCTAGTAAAATGGCCACTGCTAAGAGAGTTAACAAGTAGTTGTTTATAGCCTTCACTATTCTTAACATAAATCTAGTTTTTCATTTTGATATTTTGCTAGAACTGCTATTTTTTCTGGTCCTTTCTGCGACTGAATTTTTGTTCTCTCTGATGATTTTGGGTTTATTTTGACGTAAATGTTTGAATGGAGTAATCTTTGTGTAGTGTTTTTATGGGTTAGATCTGGATTTGTGAGATCTATTTGTGATTACCCAATACAACAATATTACATTAGACTGCTTGGTGGATCATGTAAGGTTTGGATAATTGCCATTATACGACTCGTGTATCCCTTCCCTTGATAGAAAACATGTTAGTTTCAGCAATATATGTAAAATTAGCATGTCCTCGTCAATGTATTAGGACTAGTTAGTGATTCTCTAATGCATATATGTTTATAGCTTGTGACATTCAGCTTTTGCATCCCTACTCTGTTTTTCTAGTTGCTTGTCTTGTGTTGGGTTTTGTTGGTAATGAATAAGGAGGAGGAAAAGAATAATAAGAGTGTAAATTTTTTGTGATTCACTCATCTTAAGTTCTCGTATGATGCTTGGTAAAGCCTAATCTGTTGGTGCTTCTTCTAGCTTTCGAAGTGGATATGTGCTTGTGTTTAAGCAATATTTGGAAGCTGAGTAAAAAGGGCACCCAGCTTGTGGTCTATGCGAACTTTTGTGTATTCCACCAAGTCACTAATTCCATTGGAGTTGTACATCCTTTCAGATTTACCCATGTACTTGATTTTTATCATTTAGTACTATATTGTTTGGCTTGATAAAAGAACCTGTACAACCTATTAGTCAAAGGGTGGGTTTCCGCTCATTTTTGTGGAAAATGTTCTTTGAGAAGCATGATGACTACAATGTAGATGTAATTAAATATTTCTTTCATTCTTGAACACTTTTTGACTTGAAACTTTTTTTTTTGTTTTTGTTTTTGCAGGATCTCTTTCAGTCCAATCACTTAAAGTTGCTATTTGGTGTGAGATTAAATCATTAATGGACATGCCACTGATTTTGTAATTCATATATTGTAATTTTGTATTTTGTAATGTAATGTAATGTATAAATAACAAATAATGTAATATGTAGTGGATTGCATTGTGATGCATGCATAGATAAATATTGAAATTTTTTTTTGTTTTACATGCATTTAGTATTTTTGGAATACAAATATTATGTCTTTCATGAACTTGACGTTTTAGAAAAAACAAAATAGTAAAATAAATGCTTTAACATAAAAAAAAAAAAAAAATCCAGGTACAATCCGGAATCCGGATTTCAAAAACCGGATCCATCCGGATTCCGGACCAAGTCTGACCCAGACCAACCCGGTCCGGGTTTCGGCCCAGATTTGAAACTTGGGTTCCGGTCCGGGTACACCCGGGTTCCCGGGTTGGAACCCGGATGAACACCCGTAGTCATATATATTAAGTGGAAGGACGGACATACGGCTAATTACTTTTATAGGCCGTCTCGAATTATCTTATCCTAGATCTAATTCATAGTGCAGTACTCTGTTATTAAATAAGAGGATTAAGGCCAGGGCTAAATTCTCCTAACTAAAAAATAAACTTCTTGGTCGTGTACGTACGTAGGAACACAACTCATGCTCTCAGGTATTTTCGTATGTTCTCAATTATTTCATTATTAAATATCACTCAAATAAAAAATACTTTTCAATTTTAAATTTTAAATTTTTTCATCTAATTATTACCTAGCTAGTCATTACATGAACTTTATCAAGTTTTTAACAAAAAATACCAAAATAACACAATTTTTTCAAATTTCAAAATCAAAATTATATCAAACATTTTTTTAACTTAATAATATTTTTATTCAATTTTTCTCTCATTTTCTAAAACTCAATAAAACATCTTAACTCAAACCATTTCTAAAACATCTCATCATCTCATCCCATTACTATGACGTCTTGACTCCCACGAATAGAAACGCGAGAATCGTGATGTCGGGATGATGACAATACGGATCACGCATCCTAACGATAAGTGCTCAAGTGTGTGCAACAAATATGCAGCGGATAATATAAATGAGCCAACTAGGTACCAGAATTTGTTTAATACAATTATCCAAAAAACCAAAGCGTTTAAAAACAATATCAATATTCCAAAAACAGTACAAGAGCTGAAAATAAAAATACAAGTGATCCCAGATCACTCCTCCGGTGGAGCCAAATCCTCAAGCTCAGCATCTGTATCATCAACATCAAAATCTGCAATAAATGGTACCACAAGTAAGTTATAATCCAAACAATCTCGACATAAAAACACATTAATGCTACCAACCAATATGCATGCATATGATGAAATATGCATTAAATCCCAAATATCATTTTTCCCGAAAATGAATATTTTCCTATACATGCAAAAATCTCATTTTGGCCCAAAACATTTTCATCAAAATATTTTCCTTCATTTTCCCTTAAAATGGCCCAAAACAATAATCCATTATTTTTCCAAAAAATGACACAAAATCATTTATCCAACACACGCCATTTTCCCATAAAATAGCCATTATCCAATTTTATCCATAGGAGCCATGATCTCCCATAGGGACCATCCGCACACCCTGGCTTCATAATGAGCGATGCCCAGTTCCGCACCCAATGCGTTCGTAGCCAAGTATTCTCTAGCCCCCATCTGGAGAGGGGCCACAGAGTCGGCACGAAAGCTTTACCATCCCGTCCAATCCCATGTTGCCCGGTGACAACCCAGAGGATGTCACTCAGTATATTCCGCTCCCAAGTGATCAGATGAGCTCCACCGAGATAATGCCTCATCTCGGCTTGGGGTCGTGATACACATGCACCCAAAAATCCATTCCATACATGAAAACTCAATTTTCAAATATACACATGAACATGAATGCAATTACACGAAAATCCAGTTTTCATTTTACAAACATAAACATGCGTGCAAATATGCAATATACAAGACACGGCATCAATATCCAACAAACAACAAATCCCAACATAAACCAATCACACAAACAACTCTATCCTCCAATCCATCCAACCCCCTTACTCCTCGGATTTAGTCTGGCACAACCAACCAATTTACAGTAAATGAGTGTTAGTGCAAAAATATATTTAAATCTCAAAAGTTATTTAGGAAAATACTTACAGCGCTATATTATAATTTTCAAAGGATCACGGATGAGCTAGAAGCGGCAAAATAGCAACTGAATAATGCAAAATGTATTATGTCTGTGGGTCAAAAATAGTGAATTTTGAACGGGGTCAAACCAAAACTTAAGATTGTTAGGGTAGGGCTTAGAAATGTCAGAGAAGCTAATGGTAGTGGTCGTTGGCCGTGGGTAGGGGCGAGGGAGGTGTTTGGAGGCCCAAAAACTTAAATCGGAGATTAAGCTAGAAAGGCTTCACCGGTGGCAGATCGAGGCTAGGAATGGGTGCATTAGGTTGCTAAAAGGTCGAGGATGATATGGTGAAGAAATGGTGGCCGGTAGTAGCGCGACGGCGGCACAGGTACGCAAGGAACACTACGGCTTCAAGTCATGTGTGCGGGTCAACGGCGGCAGGATAGGAGCTGAAATTGGTCATGGGAGATCCCCGGCCGGAAGGGAAGAGGCTAGGGTGGGCGGTGACGACCACGGACGGCACGTGGTGGTGCAGCTAGGAGGAGGAGAAATTGGCCGAAGGAGAGAAAGAGAGAGGGGCTCACACGGGAGGAGGAGAAAATAAGGAGAAAAGAAAGAAAAGAAGAAAAAAAAAGGAAGGAAAAAGGAAAAAGGGGAAAAAAAAAAGGAATGGAAAGAAATGAGATCCAATCCTCACAACTTGAGTCACAAAAATTATTCAACGAAAAATATTTTGAAACAGTAAGTTAAATAAAATAACTCAAACGTAGTGAAAAACTTAAATAAAACAATAAATAATTTTCACCACTTAAAAATATTTTAAAATAATATATCAAAACTCTCATAATTTTAAAATAAGAGAACCAATATTTAAATTAATTAAAATAATCCATTAATTAAAATACACTAAAATACGGGGTGTTACAATTACCCCCAACATGCTCTAAGTAATTGCTTTTTATCTTGCAATTAAAGTGCAAGAGTAAAAGCATCAAATGGTGAAAGGCATGCTGAATTCATGGAGAAGAAAATATACTTTTCCTTTTTATAATGAAAGTGATAAGTTGAACAGCTCAATCCGTGGTGAAATAATAAGATGATCTTCTAGCAAATGTTACAACTCGATCTACTGACAGATCATAGCAAACTAGATAGCTCTTAACACTGCCAACAACTTGATAATCTACAAAGCATACAATTAGAAAACATATAAAGATTCATTCATCCCCAAGCACCAAACACCCAATTATAAACCACTCAATCTTTTAAAATATATCCAAGAACCTTGCATTTCGTTTGGCCCGGCCTAGCCTGATCTCTATCATCTGGTGTTCTTTTCCTTCTGCTGGCTCCTTAATTAACAACCGTGAGCTCAATAAAAGGCGAATATTGAACGACAAAAAGCTAGTGAAATGGAAACAAGTTTCAATATTTCAAAGCCAACGTAATTGATCCTTTTTGAAGGAAAAAAATAGAGAACTTTCAAGACCACTAATCATTTTCACAAATATTAATCCCCATTGATATAGTAGTACTATTTTATCATATTTTTTTTTGGCTCTGGAAGAGGGATCGCCTAATTTTCATGTAAAAAAATAGTAGCAATACATGCAAGAACATCAATAAACTCTTTCTTAGTATTGTAATTTTGTAAGCTGTCAGCTTCTAGAATGCCAAGGAAAAAAATGGCATCGCAAATTAGAAGGTACAAGCTATATATACACTACTCCAGACCCACGCATTTATGGAACAATCCGATCTTAAAATTAGGCCATCGAAAAAATTTGATTTTTTTTATATTATTATAAAAATTCTATTATTTTTAATTTATTCTATTAACACTTTATCAAATTTTATGTCATTAAGAAGTTGTTAACTGTTAATTCAGATTATTATTATTAATAATTTTAATTGTTAATAGGATGAGTGCAGTGGATTACTTTAGGCTTCCACGTTCTCCCTCTCTTATTGCACGTTATCATGAATTATTTTATGTTGCACTTGCTTGTCACATGTCTATATTAGTTTATTTGTACATACTATAAATACTATACTTCACTTCATTTTTGTATAATATATATACACATAATTGATCCTTCAATAAACTGAGATTTTATTCCAAAAGGTTTCAGACCCTTTGACTGCTTCTCTCTACTAGGGTTTCATCCCTTTTCTCTACTAGGATTTGAACTTTACATGGTATCAGACGATTTTTCCTTCCATGATGTCGTCTCACAAATATATTTAAGAGGATGCTACCTCTCCCTTCTTTCTTCACCCTAGTGATAGTCCTGTTGTCCTTTTGGTCACTCAGCCTCTCATCGGTGATACTATCATGCCTGGTCTCGTTCGATGGCGATGGCTCTTTCGATGAAGAATAAACTCAGTTTTTTCGATGGATCTATCTCTATGCCTTCGGATTCAACAGATCCTCTTCTTTCTCCATGGCTCCGATGCAATAATATGGTGATATCTTGGATCTTAAACTCTCTTTCTCCTGAAATTTCTTCTAGTATTTTGTACATTACTACTGCTCATGAGATCTAGTCAGATCTCGTTTTTCTTAGAAAAATGGTCCTCGCATTTTTCAGTGCCAGAAATCGATTTCTGCTCTTTCTCAAGGACAACTTTCTGTAAGTAATTATTTTACTCGCCTTAAGGGCCTTTGGGATGAACTAACTAATTACAAGCTTGTTCCTGCTTGTTCTTGTGGAGTCGTACATACGTCGAACTCTTATATTCAACAAGAGCGTGTTTTACAGTTTTTGATGGGTTTGAATAAGTCTTTTGCACTTGCTCATGCACATATCTTGCTTATGGAGCATTTGCCTCCTCTTAATAAAGTTTTTTTCTCTTGTTTTACAAGAGGAACATCAAAGAGAAATTTCATATGTTTCTCTTCCTTCTATTGATTTGCATGTATTCATTTCTCAAACTAATGGAACCAGATCTGTTAAATCCTTTTCTAAGAAGGATAGACCAGTGTGTAAACATTGTGGAATCACTAGTCACATGATTGAAAAATGTTACAAATTGCATGGTTTTCCCCCAGGCTACAAACCTAAGCAGAAGCAACAGTCCGTGGGCAATCATGTTGTCCTTAATGATAGCAATTCCTCGGTTGCTTCTCCTTTCTCTTTAACTGAAGCTCAATATCAATAGCTTTTGTCCATGCTTCATCCTCCAAAAAATGTGGATGAGGCTTCTCCTGCTGAAAATGCAATTGTTTCAAATTCCTCCTTTTTTGGTATTATTTTTCCTCACAATAATACTCACTCTAATTTTTTTTGCTATTCAGTCTACTGCTTTTGATTCAAATATTTGAATTTAGATACAAGGGTGACTGATAATATGGTTCCTTTTATTGATTACTTTTCTTCCATTACCAGTTCTGTTAATGCTTCTATTAAGCTTCCTAATGGTCAATATGTGACTATTACACATATGGGCTCTATCCACATTTATGAACACCTTTCTTTACATGATGTTGTATGTGTTCCTTCTTTCCAGTTCAAATTCATTTCAATCAGCAAGTTAACTCATTCACTAACTTGTTACTTCTTGTTTTCTTCCAACTTTTGTTTAATTCAGACCTGATTTGTTGGAGGCTGATTGGAGTGGGTAGACAGCAGGGAGGTCTTTATATATTGCAAAATCAAGGTTTTCTATTTCTAAACCTAATCTTTTTTCCATTACATACACTACTTGCTTACCTGATAATTTGACTTTACATACTTGTCTAGTTTCATCCAAATGCTCTAAATATGAGCTTTGGCATAATAGACTTAGTCATCCTTCTAATTCTAGGCTGACATTTGTGAATGAATTTGTTCCACAATTAACTGTTCAATCCTTGCAATCCATGTATGGTTTGTCCATTAGTTAAGCAAAGAAAATTACCTTTTCCTAATAATGTTCATCTATCTGCTGCTACTTTTGATCTTGTACATTGTGATGTTTGGGGCCCATATTCTATTCCCACTTTTGAAGGTTACAAATATTTTTTAACTATTTTTGATGATCCAACTCATGCAACATGACTTTATCTTCTCAAGCATAAATCTGAGGTTTCTCATATATTTTTTATTTTTTATAAGATGATTAAAACACAATTTCATCTTAAAATCAAAAGACTTCGCACTAATCATGGTACATAATTTGTTTTGCTCATTTTCTTCATTCTAAATGTATCATACAACAACATAGTTGTGTTGAGACTCCACAACATAATTCTGTTCTGGAGAGAAACCATTAGCACATACTTAATATAGCCAGAGCAATGATGATTCAGTCTCATTTACCTATGAATTTTTGGGGTGATGTTGTTCTAACAGCTACCTATCTTATTAATAGGTTGCCTACTCCTATTTTATATAAAAACTTCTCCTTCTTATGATCATTTAAGGAGTTTTGGTTGCCAAGAAGTAGAAACAAACAGATCAGAACTCAATTAATTTTGTTCCTCTCTAGGTATTCCTATGTAGAGGTTTTCTAATGCTGGCTATGCAGTTGTCTTCCTTGCATAGATTTGGTCTCTTCCGATCAAGATCTATGGAGGAAAACCTGGTGGATTTGTATACACGACTTTCGTTGACAGAGTGGGAGACAAACGAGGTTGTGGTGGAGCTGAAAAATTTAGAAGATACTGTCATTAGTGCGGGCAAGTGTTTGATACAAAAGGTGTTAACAAATAAGTATTATAGCAAGGAAGTCTTCAAATCCACGATGAGGAAAGTTTGGAGGCCTGAAAAATGAGTCAGGTTTCAAGATTTGAGTTATTCTTTGTTTCTTGTTGATTTTGATGATCGCATAGACAAAGAACGGGTGGTTAGAGAGGGACCCTGGTTGTTTGACAAGCAAATCTTATTGGTGAAGGAGGTAGACGGTTGTTAATAGGTACAACATATTCAAATAAGAGAGGCTTTGTTTTGGATTCGACTTTATAATCTCCCTCTTATGGCTAGGAATGAATATGTGGGGCGTTTGGTAGGGAATAAAATAGGTAAAGTAGATGAGGTAGATCTGGAAGAGGGTGAAATGGCATAGGGGGAGTACATGCACATTCGAGTTACTGTTAATGTTCTAGAGCCTCTGTTAAGAGGTACAAAAATCTCCATTGGTGCAGGCAAGTCTTGTTGGGTCTGATTTTCCTATGAAAAACAGATTGTCTCTTGTGGAAGGAAAGGGGGTCTTGTAATGCTATGGGAAAATAGATTTATCTATTACTAATTTTTCTAATTCACATATTGATGCTGTCGTAAAATGCAATATTATAAGAAACAGGTTCCGGTTTTTAACTGGCATATATGGAAATCCAGACTCAAACCTTAGACACAAATCGTGGGATTTGATTAGGTCATTATGTAGAAACAATGGGGATCCTTGGTTGATTCTAGGAGATTTTAACGAGGTCTTACATCATCATGAGAAGAGGGGTGGGAGGCTAAGACCTGAGAGGCAAATTGCATCTTTTAGGGAGGTGGTGGAGGAGTGCGGTTTGAGAGATTTGGGTTTTAAAGGGTACCTTTTTACATGGTATAATCATAGAGAACGGGCTCAGTGTATCAGTGAGAGGCTAGATAGGGGTTTTTCCAACTCTAAATGGTGGCACATGTTTCCTAATGCTAGTGTTACTCATGGATTGATGGCATATTCAGATCATGTCCCTGTATGGGTGGACTTGGAGGGGGAAATGAAGTTTTCAAAAAAAAAGGAAAATGTTTAAGTTTAAGGCTATGTGGGTGGGTGAGCCAGCGTGTGAGAATATTATCAAAAATTTATGGGGTAGATGTGATACTCAGACGAAAATGATTGAGGTAATCTGGCTAATAAAGTATTGTGGTAATCAGTTGGCTGTATGGAATAGACATTATTTTGGTCATGTGCAAAAAAAGCACATGTTAATGCTACATGAAAAGGTTCATTTGGGTGCTAATAGAGAGGAAGTTGATTTGGCATGGGACGAGGTGCAGAAATGGCTTGAAAGGGATGAGGTTATGTGGAAACAAAGATCAAAGGCCTTGTGGCTCAAAGAAGGTGACCAAAACTCAAAGTACTTTCACATGAAGGCTTCTCAGAGGGGAAGAAAGAATAAGATAGAGAAGTTTCAAGATGATAATGGGGTGAGGCAGGAGTCAGAAGGCAAGGAGAGGCTCATCATGGATTATTTTAGAAATTTATTCACAACTTCTAGTCTGAGTGGTTCATTGAACTTTTTGGAGCCTCTTGCTAGTAGGGTGAGTAATAGTATGAATGACGAGTTGTGCAAGGAATATTCTACAGAAGAGGTAAAAGCAGCTCTGCAGCAAATGAATCCCACAAAAGCCCTTGGCCCAGATGGCATGTCTCCAGTTTTTTTCCAGAAATACTGGAATGTGGTGCGTGAGTCAGTGATTTTAGCCGTCTTGGATGCATTAAATATAGGTTCTTTTCCTATCTCTTTAAATCATACACACATTATTCTTGTCCTAAAAAAGAAGTCTTATTTAAAAGTTTGTGACTATAGGCCTATTAGTCTTTGTAATGTGGCTTATAAATTGATTGCAAATGTGTTGTCCAATAGATTAAAATCTATTTTGTCCTGTTTTATTGGGGAGAGTCAAAGTGCGTTTGTTCCTGGTTGATTAATTATGGATAATATTCTAATTGCCTATGAGTTAGTTCATTATCTAAAACACAAAAAGAGAGGGAAAAAGGGTTTTGTCTTTAAAACTTGATATGAGCAAGGCATATGATAGAGTGGAATGGAGTTTTATGAAATCAGTGATGGAGGTTATGGGGTTTAATCAGAATTTTATTCATATGATCATGTACTGCTTCAGCTCAATATCTTTCTTTGTGTTGATAAATGGTGACTCAAAAGGGCTAATTGTTCCAAGTAGAGGATTGAGACAAGTGGACCCTTTGTCCCCTTATCTCTTTCTTATCTGTACTGAAGGCTTGACTATTCTTTTAAAAGAAGCTGGAATGAGAGGGGGGGATCTCGGGACTGAAGATTTGTAGGGGTGCTCCAATTATAAATCATCTGCTATTTACAAATGACAATGTTATTTTCTGCAAAGCTAAGGTATGGGAGAACAGAAAAGTGCAGGCTGTTTTAGAGAAATATGAAGCTGTGTTTGGTCAGAAAATTAATAAGGAAAAAACTGCCATGGTGTTTAGTGGAAATGTTAGTAAGGAGGTGAGAGAAGAGATAAGGCTACGGTGGGGAAATAGTGAAATCCAACAATATGAAAGGTATTTAGGCCTTCCACCAATTGTGGGTAGGTCAAGACACCGAACCTTTCAATCCATAAAATAAAGAGTTTGGCAAAAGTTTCAATGTTGGAAAGAAAAATTACTATCACAAGGGGGAAAGGAAGTGCTTTTAAAGGTAGTGGCTCTATTTATCCCTACTTACTCTATGAGTCATTTTTTGCTACCCTCAAGTCTGTGTTCTAAGTTAAAGGGTCTCATGTCTAAATCTTGGTGGGGTCAGAAGGGAGAAAAAAGAAAAAATTCATTGGTTCAGTTGGTCCAAAATGTGTGAGATGAAATCATGTGGAAGGATGGGTTTTAAAGATCTTAGGGTCTTTAATCTGTAATCTGGTTCTTTTGGCAAAACAAGGATGGAGGTTGATGAAGGATGATAAATATCTGATTTTCAGATTGTTAAAAGCTAGATATTTTCCAAATTCTAGTTTTCAGCAAGCTAGTTTGGGAAATAATCCATCTTATACTTGGAGGGGCATATGTGAAGCAAAGAAATAGATGTTTCGTTATAGATGGAGATTAAAGAACTGTAAGAGTTTGGAGCGATCAGTGGATACCAGGGCATGCTGAGCTAGTTTCAGAAGGGGTATTTAGACCAAATGATACGCAAGACGACTTGGTGGCAACACTTATTGATATTGATACAAGATTGTGGAATGTAAATAAGCTTAGAACTCTCTTCAATCCAAGTGTGGTGGCTGATATTCTTAAAGTAGTGAATTGTCCAAGAGATTCAATGGATAGCAGAATTTGGGCTCATGAAAGGAGTGACTCATTTAGTGTGAGAAGTTGTTATAGATTTATCAAGGTAAGACTGGGCTCAAATAGTGTTGAATCCTCAACATCTGGTACTTATAAGGGCTTAGGGAAACATTTATGGAAGATGAAGGTGCCAAGTAAGATAAAATGTTTGCTTGGTGTGCTTGTAAAGATGGGCACCCTACAAAAGAGAATTTATTAAGAAGACATGTATTAACTGAAGGGCAGTGCTGTTTCTGTGGGGGCCGAAGGTGAGGATCTACGTCATGCTTTGGTCAGTTGTGGTAGTCTTCAGAATGTATGGAAAGAACTATTGCTAGACATTTTTATTGATCCTAGAATGAAATTTTATGAGGTTGCATTGAAGTTCTGTGAGGGTGAATCAAAGGAGAAGCTGCCAATTTTCTTTTGTTTGGCATGGCGTTTTTGGTAATGAAGAAACAAGATGGTGCATGACCAGGTGCTGTTGAATCCAAAGAAAGCTGTTGAGAATGCTATTGTGTTGGTCAGAAGCTTTAAGGAGGTCAAACTCAGATCAAGTACCCAGCTGAAGGATCACTTTGATGGAAGTCACCTTCAATAGGTGTGCTGAAACTCAATGTTGATGGTGCTATTTTTGAAGATCAAAATAAATCTAGTTCTGGGCAATTTTGAGAGATGACCAAGGTACTGTGTTGATGGTAGCCAGTATGGTTGAGAATGAGGTTGACAAAGCTGAAGCTATCGAATTAATTACAATACTTAAAGGGCTTCACTAGTGTGTTAGCATGGGAATCTCAAAGCTTATGGTAGAATTGGACTGCTTGTTGGTAGTGGAGGCCTTAAAGCAAAACAACATGGGGGGATCACTGTTAGGCTTATTATACAGAGAGATAAAGTCTCTTTCTTCCTATTTTTTTGAATGTGATTTTGTGTATGTTCATAGGGAAGATAATATGGTTGCTCATAGGCTAGCTAGAAATGCAAAAAATGTGGAAAACATTGCTATGTGGTGGGGTAGTATCCAGACTTTCTTTCACAAGCCCTATGGTTTGAAAAGTGTCTATAATCTTCTTTTAATGAAATTTCTTTTCTTATAAAAAAAAATGGACTTTTGGTTGTGTAACGCCCGTCCTTGTGGTGGGTATTTTTTTACAAAATATTTTAGGAAATACGACAGGAATTACCGTCCGATTTAAAATATCTTTTACAGTCCTTCCCAGGGTGCAAGACTCTACTTTATAAAATAAAAAGTGCTTCTATAATAAAAGAGTTTTGGAGTGGGAAATAAAATCTTTAAAATAAAAAGGCCTTTCTTACATTTAAAACCATCATGCCTAGACTTCCGTGCCCTTCTCCTTTTGACTGTGTCCCTCCTGAGCGTACTGCTCATTCAGTTCCTGTGGGGGGAGGGGCACACATAAAAACTAAAATGAGTCGAATACTCAGTAAGCGTTACTTCATACCGTTAAAATATAAAAACATAGGTTTTCAATCATGCATTCATCATTCCATACATACTATACGTACATGCATACATGCTTTCGTAAAAACTGGTTTTCTTTTCTTAAAATATCTGTGCCTCCATTTCTTAAAGAATGTCGTGCATTCTTACATTACTTTTTCTTTCCGTAAACGTCAGTAAACGGGGGTTTTCATATTTAAAACGTGTTTTTCTTTTGGTAAAACTTTCCCTCGTTACTGCCTTCATTTCTTGAAGAGTGCCATGCATGCATACATTCTTTTCTTATCGCTTTCATAGGTCAGTGCACACTGTTACGCCCCGTGTGCTGGGGTTAGCGGCCTTTTGGGCCGATGGATTCGCCCGTGGCCATGGGTTGGAATCTCTTTCCGTCAGGGATGCAGCACTGGGTGCACTACCAGATACTACCGCCCGGCATTGCAATCTGCCCATTCATTCATTTGGGTACCCCGTTCATTCATTTCATGTGGCCGTTACGTATTTTCATACATTTATGCGTGCTCATGCCTTTCTTTCATTCTTTCTTACGTTCATTCATTCATGGCGGCTCTAGAGATGCCGCAGCTTTCATTCATTTCATGTGCATGAGCATGCCTTTCCTTTCTTTTCATTTCGTTCGTGCTTTCATGGAAAAACATCTTTTTGTGGAAAACGTCTTTTCGTGAGAAAATATTCTTTTATTGAGAAAACGTTCTTTTGGGGCGAGAGCCTGAAAATATCTTTTCGTTCATCGTCTTTTATTTGAAAATACATACAATAGATACTATGTATAGTCATCCATTCACATGCATACACTTAATACTTTTGGGTGCGTGAAAAGGGGCTGCCAAAGGGGGCCGTACATACTTATACTTTAAAAGCGTTACTTTTCATTCTTCTTTTTGTAAAACGTCTGCCCTTGAAAAGGGAGACCAGTTCTTTTCTTCGTTTTCGTAAGGAAAAACATTTCTTTTTCTTTTTTATATCTTTAGAAAACTCTAGAAGAGTATGAACGTAACACTTACCTGGACTCCATGCTACTTTCATACCATACAGTCCGTTCATACCGTACAGTCCATTCATGCGTGTTAGATGGCAACCTACATGCATACATAACCTTAACGTTATTCTCTATCTAGTGCATAAGCAACTAACTAGAAATAGAGCTATGCTTTACTTAGAGAACACTCTCCTTCTATACCGTGCTCTTTCACATTTCTTACTATGATAAAAACCCTTAGAGACCCATTACGGTCTCTACTTCCTTCAACCTTGACGTTCTACTTCGAGTGCTTACTCACTAGGATGAACTCATGTTCATCTTATAATTAAGACACTAGGACCTTTGTCCTGTTCTTCTTGTTAACCACATTCCGACGCATGACTTAGACTCACTAAGCCATGCATCACATTCTTAGACAGTACCTTCATCATTACCCTCATGTATCTTAGCTCACTCTACTTCTCATGACCATCCGTACACATCACACGGCTCTAAGCTACTCCGAGGCTTAATTACCGTGTCATCATACATAGGATAGATTACCCATTATATACGATAAATCCGTCCGGCACATGTGTCTAACCAGACAAAACACGTACTTTACCCTTTTATTATCTAAGACCCACATACCTTTCATTGGCCATCGGGTCGTATGGACAAGCGCCATACTCCGATACCATCCTTCTCTTACCTAGCTAGCACGACTCTCCATGCTACCTGAACCTCATGACAGTTCATCCCAACTGTTGACACGATGAGACTCTGTTCATAATTACACTTTACGTCACACGATATAGCTCGAGACGGTTCCCAAGCTACACCGTGACCTTGTCACATCACCTCACATACGTTTTAGGTCATCACAGCGCAACTCCATGATGGACCACGTCCTTCATGACGTTGTCCAATCATGCTTCCGCTGCACTGCTCTAATACTTCTTAGCCACTTCGCACTTATTCCCGACCATAAGCCAATCACATGGCGACACCCGTCGCCTTGGGCTACAGCCATACTTCGCAGCCATTTCGGGACACTGTTCCATAGTTTCCGACATCATACACCAAGTTCTTTCCCTAACAATTACGCGATCATCCTTATCCTGGCGACACGCCATATGGTGTATCGCTGCATCTCAGGAGTACACTCTATATATCTCCCTTCACAACACTACGCCACATCACCGCTATGGCCTACACGCCATACGGTGCATCATCTCACAAATGGAATACACTTCTCGTGTACTCCATTCACAGAACTACACCACGTCACCGTTATGGCATACACGCCATACGGTGCAGCACTTACCACATAGAGTATACTCCGCGTATATTCTACTCACAGAACCATGCCACGTCACCGCTATGGTACATACGCCATATGGTGTAACGTCTCACCACATGCAGTATACTCCACGTATACTCCATTTACCAAACTACGCCACATCACCATTATGGCACACACGCCATATGGTGCATCGTCTCACAACATGGAGTACACGCCTCGTGTACTCGATTCACAACACTACGCCACGTCACCAATACATCACATATGCCGTACGGTGCATCGTCACACCACATGGAGTATACCCGCGTATACTCCATTCACAGAACTACGCCATATCACCATTATGGCACACACGCCACATGATGCAGCACTTACCATATAGAGTATACTCCGCGTATACTCTACTCATAGAACCATGCCACATCACCACTATGGCACATACGCCATATGGTACAACGTCTCACCACATGGAGTATACCTCGCGTATACTCCATTAATAGAACTACGCCACATCACCATTATGGCATACACGCCATACGGTGTATCATCTCACAACATGGAGTACACTCCTCGTGTACTCCATTCACAACACTACGTCACATCACCATTATGGCACACACGCCACATGGTGCAGCACTTACCACATAGAGTATACTTCGCGTATACTCTATTCACAGAACCATGCCACATCACCACTACGGCACATACGCTATATGGTGCAACGTCTCACCACATGGAGTATACTTCGCATATACTCCATTAACAGAACTACGCCACATCACCATTAGGGCATACACGTCATACAGTGTATTGTCTCACAACATGGAGTACACTCCTCGTGTACTCCATTCACAACACTACATCACATCACCATTATGGCACACGCGTCATATGGTGTATCGTCTCACCACATGGAGTACACCCCACGTGTACTCCATTCACAACACGCTGCTACATCACCAATACGGCACACAGGCCATACGGTGCGTCGCTCCACCACATGGAGTACATCCCACATGTACTCCATTCACGACACCCCACTACATCACCAATACGGCACACACGTCATACGGTGTGTCGCCTCACAACATGGAGTACACTCTTTGTGTACTCTACTCACAGCACTACACCATGTCACTACTACCGCACGTGCATTACAACCACATTACACAGTACAATCCACAATAGTATACAACACACTTCCCAATACGCCCAACACTTCATGCCACAGTCCATCACACCACCATCATACTACACAGCCATCCTATAATACTAGCAGCACAGTCCACAACCTAGTCAACTAGCAAACATCTAGCATAAATAGCGAGAGATAGAGAATTATACCATCGATGAGATAACCCGTGCGTCGCTCGTTGACCGTCATAGCGAACACGCCGGAGGAACGTACGGGGTGGCTACACCGCGTACAGTGACTGTTTAAGTGTTTGGATAGTTAGGTGTGGTCTTGGAAGGGTCTACGGTGACCTTGATGATGATGGCAATGAGTGTATCATGGCGAATCTTGTCGTGTACAGTGGCAGTCAGTCACACGCAGTGACTGTCCATCACGTGCAGTGATTACCCACCACATAAAGTGGTGGTTTAGGCTTGGGCTAGGCTAAGGGAGGTTGCTAGTGGAGCCATGGAGACTCGGTGGTGGTTGGCACGGTGTTCTATAGTGGCTGGCCGTGCACTGTGAGGGAAGAGAAGCCGTGGGAGAGTGCGAGAGAGTGTGGGGCCGTGGGTGGTAGATCGGGGTCGTGGGTGGTACCATTGGGTTCGTGGTGGCCTAAGGATGCCGACTAGGGTGGTCGTTCACCGTGGGTGACGGCGGACCGGGCTAAACCCGTGCGTCACCACGGGAGACACCGAGAGGTGGAGGAAAGGCTTATTGGCTGTGGGTTTACTGGAGGAGGAAGGGGGAGACCTCAGGAGTCTTGTGGTGGTGGCCGGTGGTTGAGGTAGCTGTGCACGGCAGCGCTAGGAGGCCGCACAGTGAACCCGTGCGTGATGCACTTGTGCTCGGGCATAGGAGGCTACCCGGTGGGGAGAGGGAGGCCGAGATCACTAGAGGAGGCCGGTCGGTGGCTGGGGAAGCTACCCTAGAGGTGGTGGCCCTGGAGGACGGCGCACGGCGGCGCTGTGGCTCCTAAGCCCATTCGAGCTTGCATCGCCGAGGGAGGAGGAGGAGAGAGCGTGAGGGAGCAGGGCCGGTGCTGGGAGACTCGCCGGAGGGAGGCAGTGCCAGTGGTGGTGGTCGTGTGGCACGGCGACGCATGGCGGCGCCGGGCTGGGGGCTGAGGCGTTCGAGCGTGAGAGGGAGTGTTGGGATCCCATCAAAAACCGCCCTCGGACAAGGTCATAGACAAGCTCCTAGCCATGCATGGACAACAAAGATCGGACCACTTCCATGATCAAGGCTAGCCAAGGCCAACCAAGGGCCAAGACATATCACGGGCCACATTGGCCATGCAAGACCATATCATTTATTTATCTTTATTTATTTTATTTTATTATATTTCAAGGGACCTATTGGGGGTTTCCACTTTGTAATCTCTATAACTAGGACCCTTAGGCATTTCATTTTACATCTTTTGACAATTTGGTAAATCCCTAAGTGGGTGGATTATTGTTCTTGAGATCACCTTTCAGTGCTTAGCACTTGGGCTACTTGGGTGAAATTCGTGAATCCCTAGTAGAGGATCATCACCTTGAAATTCGTGAATAGGTGTGATTCAATCTATCTTATTTCATCATCGTGAAATTCGTGAATCGATGGTGAATTATCTATCAATCTTATGAGTATTACTTTTGTTTCATTCAATTTGTCAATCTCTTGTCTATGTTTTCCATTCTATATTCAAAATCCCAAAAATACATTGTTCTTATCTTTTCTAGTTGTTCTTATATTTTTCATTTTGTTCATCTTTACTTTGTTGCAAATCAAAGATATCCTAAGCCTCAATTTTAGTATTCTTTGGTTTCACAAAATATCCATAAAAACCATAAAGAGAGTCTTCATATTCTTTTGTCGAGTCTACTCATCTTTTGTTCATAACTTTTCCATTGTCCATACATTGTCTTGCATCCTTCCATATCACAAACACAATCCACTCACTCATTTAATCTTTCCCACTCACATATCGCGACCAACATATTGTTTGCCCTATTTTCCATACACATCATTACCATAAGACCTAGCCTCCATCATATCCATTAACCTTAGCCGAATCCACTAAGCCTCCATCTTGCCATACACAAATTTTGCCTCATTTGGAAACCCTAGCCTAACCTTCCATAAGGATCCCCTAAACTTTAGGAATCCTAACCCTAGCCACCCTTTATCCAACTTAACCCTAGACTCCCACAAGGTAATTCCTACTACTTAGGAATCCTTATCCCATCTTCCAATTAATCCAAATTCGAAATCCATCCATTGCCTTAGAGAAACACCAACTTCCCAACAACTCTCATACCTCTTATCATTTAGAATCAACCCTAGCCACCTTACCCATCATCCCAAACCTATCTTCCAAATCCATATCCCTTGATTTAAGGAATTGCCAACCCATTGTCAATCCCTTAAACCTCTCCATCCCTAGAATATCTCTATCCAACCAAGACTTACCTTAATAGCCAAAACCGAATCTCAATCCCTCCAATCACTCAACTTCCCTAGAATTTCTCAAGTCAACCAAAGACTTTCCACCTCTTGCCATATTCAAATCATACCTCCCTTATCTTATCATAACCAAATCTCATCTTCCATATCCAATCCCTCAAACCACTCATTCCCTAGAATCACTCAAATCAATCAAAGACTATCATCCTATCTTGCCATATTCAAATCCCATCTTCCATCTCCAAATCCCTAAACTCAAGGAACAACCCTAGACCCATTCAAACACAACTCATCTTCATCCTTAATCTAATTCCCATCTTTCCCAAAGTGACTCATCAATCAAGGAGTCCTAGCCTCATCCAACCACATCATTCCCAAACCCTAGCAACTCATCTTAGAAACCAACCCTAAGCCAACTCTTCTAATCTCGAAATCCTCCTTAGCCACCACACAAAACCCTAGCTACACTTCATCAAACCAACCCTAATCATCATCCAATTGGCCCCAACATCGAGGGCAACCTTCCATCCATTCCACATTGCATCAAACACTCATATTCATCCATTAGATCACTCGAACTCATCATCGTCATCATTCCATCACTTCAACAATAAACCTTCATCAACCTAGGAACCCATCATTCCCACCATACACGGCCATTATTATCTAAAGACCAAGCAAGTTGGCAAGGTCACTCGGTCCCATCATCACCCAAGGCAAACTCGTGGACTTAATGTTTAGGGACAAGACCGGGGTCCCTAACATTAATTGGTGCTTTCATTGAGAGGTTTCGTAAGGAGCTATCTTGCTTGGTGCTCTTGAGAAGCCCTAACATTATTTGGTGCTTTTGTCAAGAGATTTCATTGAAGAGGAGTCTTGCTTGATGTTCTTGAGAAGTTCTCACTTCTTCCCTAGGTAAACAACGCGATTACTCAACTTATGATTGAATTGGGGAATCCCTCTTGGATTCCAAATTATTTTTGTTATTGTGTTGAGAATTTGAAATTTGGGGGTTGAGGTAGAGGACGGAGCAATGAGACTCGTCGGGATCGACTGCCCTAAAAAGTGGGAGATCCAAGGTTGGACATTCTTGTTGCATGAGGGGTCGATCACCCTAAAAAGCGGGAGACCCAAGGTTGGACTATTGAAGCTTGATCCATTGTCCAAGAACTCAAAAGTTGCTGTCCAAAATTGTTTTTCCTTGGAAGAGGCAAGTAAAGACTATGCGGCCTTGAGTTTGTCAAATATGATCCTTGAAGGCAAGGATATACTTAAAGGAAGGGGGATTGTTTGGATCCCATCAAAAACCGCCCTACGACAAGGTCCTAGACAAGGTCCTAGCCATGCATGGACAACAAAGATCGGACCACTTCCATGATCAAGGCTAGCCAAGGCCAACCAAGGGCCAAGACATATCATGGGCCACATTGGCCATGCAAGACCATATCATTTATTTATCTTTATTTATTTTATTTTATTATATTTCAAGGGACCTATTGGGGGTTTCCATTTTGTAATCTCTATAAATAGAACCCTTAGGCATTTCATTTTACATCTTTTGACAATTTGGTAAATCCCTAAGTGGGTGGATTATTGTTCTTGAGATCACCTTTCGGTGCTTAGCACTTGGGCTACTTGGGTGAAATTCGTGAATCCCTAGTAGAGGATCATCACCTTGAAATTCGTGAATAGGTGTGATTCAATCTATCTTATTTCATCATCGTGAAATTCGTGAATCGATGGTGAATTATCTATCAATCTTATGAGTATTACTTTTGTTTCATTCAATTTGTCAATCTCTTGTCTATGTTTTCCATTCTATATTCAAAATCCCAAAAATACATTGTTCTTATCTTTTCTAGTTGTTCTACTATTTTTCATTTTGTTCATCTTTACTTTGTTGCAAATCAAAGATATCCTAAGCCTCAATTTTAGTATTCTTTGGTTTCACAAAATATCCATAAAAACCATAAAGAGAGTCTTCATATTCTTTTGTCGAGTCTACTCATCTTTTGTTCATAACTTTTCCATTGTCCATACATTGTCTTGCATCCTTCCATATCACAAACACAATCCACTCAGCCATTTAATCTTTCACACTCACATGTCGCGACCAACATATTGTTTGCCCTACTTTCCATACACATCATTACCATAAGACCTAGCCTCCATCATATCCATTAACCCTAGCCGAATCCACTAAGCCTCCATCTTGCCATACACAAATTTTGCCTCATTTGGAAACCCTAGCCTAACCTTCCATAAGGATCCCCTAAACTTTAGGAATCCTAACCCTAGCCACCCTTTATCCAACTTAACCCTAGACTCCCACAAGGTAATTCCTACTACTTAGGAATCCTTATCCCATCTTCTAATTAATCCAAATTCGAAATCCATCCATTGCCTTAGAGAAACACCAACTTCCCAACAACTCCCATACCTCTTATCATTTAGAATCAACCCTAGCCACCTTACCCATCATCCCAAACCTATCTTCCAAATCCATATCCCTTGATTTAAGGAATTGCCAACCCATTGTCAATCCCTTAAACCTCTCCATCCCTACAATATCTCTATCCAACCAAGACTTACCTTAATAGCCAAAACCGAATCCCAATCCCTCAAATCACTCAACTTCCCTAGAATCACTCCATTCCTAGAATTTCTCAAGTCAACCAAAGACTTTCCACCTTTTGCCATATTCAAATCATACCTCCCTTATCTTACCATAACCAAATCTCATCTTCCATATCCAATCCCTCAAACCACTCATTCCCTAGAATCACTCAAATCAATCAAAGACTATCATCCTATCTTGCCATATTCAAATCCCATCTTCCATCTCCAAATCCCTAAACTCAAGGAACAACCCTAGACCCATTCAAACACAACTCATCTTCATCCTTAACCTAATTCCCATCTTTCCCAAAGTGACTCATCAATCAAGGAGTCCTAGCCTCATCCAACCACATCATTCCCAAACCCTAGCAACTCATCTTAGAAACCAACCCTAAGCCAACTCTTCTAATCTCAAAATCCTCCTTAGCCACCACACAAAACCCTAGCTACACTTCATCAAACCAACCCTAATCATCATCCAATTGGCCCCAACATCGAGGGCAACCTTCCATCCATTCCACATTGCATCAAACACTCATATTTATCCATTAGATCACTCGAACTCATCATCGTCATCATTCCATCACTTCAACAATAAACCTTCATCAACTTAGGAACCCATCATTCCCACCATACACAGCCATTATTATCTAAAGACCAAGCAAGTTGGCAAGGTCAGTCGGTCCCATCATCACCCAAGGCAAGCTCGTGGACTTAATGTTTAGGGACAAGACCAGGGTCCCTAATAGGGAGGCTGCGTACGTCGCAATCCGAGAGGGAGAGAGGAGAGAGAGAGGACTGGGGGAAAAGTGAGGGAGAAAGAGAGAGGGGCTGGGGTTTTATCCTAAAACCCGACATTTGGGGGTTTATAAAATGGTCCACGATGACCCTTAAATACTGATTTGAAAATGCGTAAAAGCTAACTTATTTAAAAGCACTGAGAGGAATTAAGATAGAATATTATTTAAATTAATATTCTTTCATCCTTTATAAAAATGATGAAATCTTACTTAAAATATTTAAAAGAGTAAACTATTAAATGAATAGAGATTCCATCATTATTTAAATCACCTAATATTTTAAATAACTGGAATCATTTATATAAAATGATTCCCTACAATTATAATATTTTTGGAGCTCTTCAAAGATATTATAATTGAGTTATTTAAAATATTTTCTATTTAAATAGTAATAGGAATCTTTTCATGTAAAATACACATTACTTTAAAACACAAAACTAGTTTTATAAATTACGTAGTATCTTTTAAAAACACGCCATCGGGGTCTGGCACTCGTAACGGGACTCTTAGACACTAGAGAGGGGAGTGGGCAGGCTGACGCATCTGACGTAATTGCTTACTTCAGAAGAAAGGAAGGAGCAGGGTGTTACAGGTTGCCTCTGTTTTGCATCAACTTTGCAAAAATCTCGCACCAAATTTGATCCTAAGGCTTGTACTTGTATTTTTCTTGGATATTCTTTTGGCATAAAAGGATACAAACTTCTTGATATTAAAACCAATCAATGTTTTATATCCAGAAATGTTATTTTTCATGAACATATTTTTCCTTTTAATTCTAAAACTTTTCATGTTTCTTCTTCAATTCCCTTTATTGTTTTTCCTTGTGAATTTTCAACTTTAGATTCATTCACTATACCTTCAACAACATCCTCAAATTATTCTCCTACTACTTCTTCCTCTTCCATTTCCCTTGTTTAGTCACATTCATCTCCAATTCAATCTGCTCCTTCACCAATACCTTATGAACTTCCTAGCAAATCTACTAGAATTAGAAGAGTCCTTGGTTATTTGCAAAATTTTCACTGTAATTCTTAGTATTTAAATACTTAAAGATATTGGCATTCATTGATTTTCGTATTAAACAAAATATTTATTTGATTATTTTTTACAGTATGAATTTAAGTAAGTGGGATATTAGGACATGTTTTTCTAGAGAGATTTAGTGACGTTTAATACTTTATATAGGTGACGAGTTACGAAGTGAGATTCAGAGAGCAGCGTAGTGAGATAAGTAGCTTGATCATAAATTAGGAGTATCACATTAGTTAGTCGAATAGATTATTATTAAAGCCAGTTCTTGAAAACTAGAGTTTATGTATCGCCCATGTTATGATTTATACAAGCATGTCATATATCATAGCACACAATCACGTTAATTTTTCACATCATGTTCAAATTTAGCATCTTACAGTTAATTATATTAGTATGTATGTCATGCATCTCACATCGCATAAGATATGTAAACTTTCTTAAGTTCAAGTGCAAGATAAGATTAGATCTGTAAGGCCCCGTACCCAGATGGGTCGGAAAATTACTACCTGTCACTTATAAACTTGTCTCCCAACACATCTAAATTCTCCAAAGATTTCTAAAACATTATACAAACTCATATTTTCCAATTAAACATATAATAATCTCCATAAAGTAATCACTTCAATAACAACATGAACCATGGGGTCTACAATCTCCCAATAGTCCCAACAAAATAAACTGATAAATCATTAAGTTCTACTAAACCAAATACATAAACATATCAATAAACATCATAAATCCTTTCGTTAACAATAGTATCCTAAGGTACTCGACACCCTATCCTCAGCTTAGCCTTGCTCACATTTTCTTTTCTTCATCCTCAGCTGAACCCTCCACTTTATCAGAATAATATTTTGAAGATAAGAGGGGTGAGTTATCAACAACTTAGTAAGCAAAGCACATATACTAGTGTGTACAACATGAGCCTTTTCAAAGAGTTCAAAATGCAGACACAAAAATATTTCATTTTCATATGTAGATCTTGAAACATATAAACAACATATCAAAGCGACATTTCAATCTTTTTCATATTTCAAAAGTAAAAACAACTGTTCATATTAAGAAAAACGCTTTGCCATAACATAACTGAACATCTTCATCTTATCATATCGTATTATACACCATGTTTAACCCCATGGTAGGGTAGTGCTATCCCTGATGGTCAAACCAGGCAGTATCATGTTCTGAAACTTTCCCTTATTCATTCTTGGAACCCAGAGTGTGCACACAGGAAAGAACACATAAAAAACCACTTTGTTTCCATAGTGGGTGCACTCATATCATATCATATCATGTTGGTACCAATCATATCACGTAAACCAGTATCATCATATTATAACCATATTCAGAATCAGAATCAAAACAAATAAGTATACCAAAGATTTTTCATATCCATATCATATCAAACCACGTGCCGAACACATTCATAACATTTTCAGATGATAAATAACAGATCCAAAACATTTTATATCACATGTATAAAAAACTCAATTTTCATGTTCACTCTTTTATACATTTCAGAAACATGTCAAATATTGCTCATGTCTACACTTTTCATGTCAAAAAGCATTGTCCTCTTTCACACGGATTTCATAAGTGGACGCAGAACACATAATTAAAGTTGTTTTTCACATTTTCTTTTAAAAACATAACATGCACATTTTACAAACCAAGCTCAGTTTATTTTTCATTTTTATGCAAATCTAGCATAGGAATCCTGCTTACCTGACTCTTGCAGTGTATTCTCTAATTTTTAGAGTAGTACTCTATCCGTGTCACGATAACCTATATCATAATATTTGTGCACACGTTAATAAATACTCACACTCGTACTTAGTTTAACAAACAAAAATTTCCACCTTCATAAGAGTAGAACAGAACAAGCTCTTATCTAGTCAAGAACCTACATTAACCCACATCAACCATCCCAACTGTTACTCTATCGAATTAAGTTCAAACCCAACAATGACCAAATAAAAATAAATCCAAACAGTCCCAAACAGTTCAAACAAGTCATACCCATCAATCCAAACTGCCACCTATCATCCACAATCTAACATCTCAACCAACCAGTCACTAACTAACTCAAACAACTAGCAATTTCACCGGCCAACAGCATACAAGAATACAACACCATTCATAAATCCTACCATCCAAACATAACCCAATAAAAATTCCAACAACTTCCAACCATTTTATTAAACGTATAACAATGCCAAAATGGGTCTAATTTTCAACAAGGACTTTACCTTGTGACACTTAGAACCGAGATCACGCTATACCACCCACGACTACAAATCTGAATTTTGGAACCAAATGCTGGAATTTCAAAACAAATTTCAAAACTTAAAAATAAAAACAGATCTATACTTAAAACTCTAGGGAGGAAAAACATGAGCCCAAAGAGGGAAAAAGAGAGGAAAAAATCTGAAATTTCGTGGGTGAGCTAGGGCAATGTGTAGAATTAGAGGGTTAAAGTGCACATGGGTTACCTACATGGAGGGAAAAATCAGCAACGGCTTCCACAGAGATGGGGTTGCACGATGTGGAGCCAAGTTGAGAAAGAAAAAACTTGCAACTTAGCATATTCGTGAGAAATACGGACTTCAGAGAGAGGGAGAGAGATGATGATGATGATTACCAGCGTGAGCAGCCTTGGTGATTCAATCTAGAAATTCACGCAAAATCGCAGCACTGAAAACACCCTAAAATTGTAGGTGAGTGAGAGAGAAAACGTGAGGGGAAAGTCGGTTGTTGAGTGAAAAATGAATGTGAGAAAAATGAAAAATAAAAACTGTGAAATGGTGGGAAGGTGAAATATGGGCATGAGAGAACTTTGGAACGTGAGAGCAAAAAGGTCGGGGGGTGGGTGGGTAAAAACATAGGGGAAGAAGAACAAAAGGAAAAAATGAAGCAAAAAGGAAAAAAAAATGAAAAAACAACCTTACCTAACTAACGTTGCATCCTCTTGAGGGCTGAGGTCCACTTGTATGGGCCACGGGCTGGGCTTTACAAGATCAGTTTAATCTGATGACTATTCAAATGCATGGTTCCAATATAGATTCAGGGTGGATGTGCAAGCTACGAACTCAAACGTGGTCTGTTGTAGTATGTCATAATACTACTTAGCGGCTGCCCTTGCGGTTGCGAGATGTGGGGCCAGTGTGCAACGGTTATGTGTGTTGGCTAGCCAGATAAATCAGATCAGTTAGCTAATTCAGATAAATCAATACATGTCATGCATAAAATGAGCATTAATATGATCAGTCATGATTTTAAACTCTCGGCATGAAAACTTTTATTAAAACCTTATATTTATTATGTTTACATTGTGATAGATTTTTTACTGAGTTTTCGACTCAGTTTAATTTTATTTCATGTTTTTAACCACCATGTGAGGATGATGATCAGTATGAGTAGGCCAGTCAGACTTAGATGGAGTAGTTGGATTTATTTCCAAGTTTTAACTATTTATTTGGATTGATTTAATAAATTGTGAAATCTCTTGCCTGGCAATTTTCATGAAAGTACGTGACATTCTTAACTTACAGGAAGGGAGTGTTACAATTTAGCTGCAAATTATATATACAACATATTCAGAATTTTAGAAGAGAAATGCTAGGAAAATCATGAGCTGGCAAAAGCTCAGTTCTCTGGCTTGATACAAGATCATCTTCATTCTTTATGTAGATTGAGACACGAAGAGCCTCTGACTACATTAAACTGAAAGATGACATTCTCTTGGGATTACAATCTAAGGCCTGGTTTGGATAGTAAGAGTCTCTCATCTCATCTTATTTCATTCGATCCTATCTCAATATCTAAATACCACAATCACAAATATTTTTCAATTTCAAATATTCAAAGGCCTGGTTTGCATGCATGCAGAAGACGATCGAGGATTCGAAGGTGCATGCTGAAAATTAAAATTGCTGAATTTCAAGAAAATGAAATGAAAAATAATATAAGAGTAAAATTAATTAAGTGAATGCTGAGGTGACTTAATAGAATATAATGAGGATGCTTAAAAAACAATATAGATATAATTAATAGATTCTATCACTCCAAAAAAAATACTAAGAAATACTTTTAGCCACAAACAGATTATATAAAAATAAACTCACAAAGTGATATAATTTGATGTAGTATGTTAGATTGAAAAGTTATTTTTATCGTAAAATAAATTTAACAGATCAAATGAAGTCACGTCATTTTGTAGGTTTACTTTTGCATGTGTACTCACTTTGTTTATTGGGTTTTGTATAATTAGATAAAGAAATTTGAATAATTTTCTTTTATGAAATATATGTTTTATTGAGATTTATTAGAGTGGATATATAAATAAAGCTGAAATATTGTTTAGATATAATTTTTAAAGATAATATTTGTTGTAGTTTCTGTGTTAACCTTCTCGCGTGCAATAGAGATAAGAGCAATTGGCCGGCCGCTTTGATCAAAGCATGCACGGGAAGATATTCTATAATTGGTAGCTAATTAAGTGGATGCGACATTCTTTTTAGAGAGGCAAGCTCTCTTTTTTCTCAAAACAAGTACTTGGCATAGCATGCATACCCCTTTCAACTTAATTTCAGCCCCTCCCTCCTTGCCTTCCCGGCCCTCTTCATATCTATATAATTCCCTCCCCCGCTCACAATGTACGCCTTTAGCGTGCTTAAGAGGCAATATTTAATGGTTTTTAACACGGAAATGGATAGGATTACTACTCTTTTTATATTTGATTTTTTTTTAATTTTTAATTTTACTTAATATTTAAGGAAGTGACTATTAACAAAATTATATATATTTTTAATTTTTTTTAATGATTAAGAATGTTAAAAAAATACTTAAAAAATGATAAAAAAATAAAAAAATTTCAAATATAGTATAAATAGTACTAGTAAAGTAGTAGTGAACCGATTTGCAAGGGTATCATTACCCTTTTAACACACCTAGCTAGCTACAGTCACTTGGGCACGATAGTCACTATATACAGACGAGCAAAGCAATAAATCTGCAAATGTTTGCATGCAACAGGCCGACTGATCTTTAAATACACCCGAAATAATAGACAACGTCGTTTAAAGTCATGACTGGAAAATTCTATATTTTCAACTACCACCATATGCCAGAAATAATCATAAAATAATAGTATTTCGATCGGATAAAAATTTGAGTATTTGTTGCCAGTTATGTATGAGGAGTCAATTACGAGTTGAATGGCGGGAAAAATTCATTTCAAAGACTTTTTTGTTGTAGTGTAAAGATAACAGCAATCGTGAGAATATTTTAGATTCTCGATAACCTCTACAAATTGACAACGAGAATTGGGAGAAGTTGGTGGGATATAACCTGACATCGGGCCCTAAAATGATTAAAGAAAACATGAGAAAGAGAAAAAGAGAAGGGATCGTGCATGGACACGTGACACAATGCTTATTCTTTTTTGGATCCCTTTGCCTTGTATAGGAGGGTGAGATTGGGCTGAGAGTTTGTATAAACGTCCCATAAGAGTGGAATTTATCCCCTACGCCCAGTCACCGCGCCAAACCGTGTAAAATATTTGTGTCTCCACTCCACAATTTCAAAGAAATGGTATTTATAATTTTTAAAAAAATTAAATAAATTTGAGACCTACGTAAAAATTTTATTTTTAATGGTAGATTATATTCTTTTTTAATTAATGAACTACGTAAAGATTATAAGATTGTATTGAATTCAGGTGGCAGATGATGTAATGTGAATCTTATCAAATCATGGCCTTTGAGACCTCCATATATATATATATATATATATATATATATATATATAACTATCAACTTAATAATGTTTTATTTTAGGGGTTTCCTTTTTGTGAGAGTTTTTCCCCTTTTCAGTCAAAAACCAAATCTCATTTAGGAAGGAACTCATGACAAGCTCAACTGATATATACCACATGAAAACACGATTAGCTAGCAATAGAGTCGACACCTGTACTAATATTAATCAACCATATATGGTCTCTAATTTCCCTTTATGGAACCCAAGCAATTTACAGATCACGTTAATCCAGATGGCATGCATGATTTACATTAATTAGGGAAACCTTTAAATCCCAGCCCCATCTTGGAGACCATTTCTCTCCTTCGTATAATTGGCTGACATGATCCAAATTTATTATTAGAATTAGAGGGCCTATATTGATAACAAGACCCTCTTGGATAAAATAGCCCAAAGATGAAGGGAGTTTAATATAAAAAGGCTCTTTATATAACAAAAGAAGATAGAAGGTCCATGGCCCAATAGAGCCGTGTGTCCGCCAAACGCCTCTTATATAGAGTTAGGGATCCCATAAAGATACGTGATCGATTCAGTTATAAGACGTGCCAAAAAGCTTGGCGTCATGTACCAAAAAACTCTACGCCAGATAAACATCACGTTAGAGCTTATATATACACTAGGTAACCCTTAATAACAGGATATCTTCTTTTCTTAAAGTTTTCAGTTTTCCAAATTCTCTCGAGTTCCTTACTGACTTAAATATCGGAGTTTCTCTTGGCGAAACAGGCCGATGATATTTCGATTCTAGTGCAGGTTGACGGTTGCAGTGAAGAAGTGGGACACACCCTTTACAAGAATAATGCTCAATTTATGTGTAGTTTCCATAGGCCATGCTTAATATTGAGGCTGAAGATCATCACGACCTGTATTCAATCTAAAATTTGTTTTTATATTTGTTTTTATTGAATACACTATATATATATACTAGGTCAAAGCAACGTATAAAGCACGTTTGTCTAGTTAGATCAAACAGTTGTTTTACAAAAATAATGTTTTTTTAAAAAACATTTGTAAAAATAGTTGATGGCATATATAACTTAGAAGACATTGCTTCAACTTTTATACAAGTAATATAATTAATAGAATATTACAAAGGAATTTTAACAAACAAATTAACTATTACGATCAGTACTTTATCAAGATGATTGAGTTTGCATCATCAAGATGATGGTACTTAATAGCGTGTTTTAAGCCAAATGAGATTTACTTCCCCTTTTTCCTATATATTTTGGCTTTGTATTATATTTTGCTAGATATCTATATAACCTCGTTGAGGATATTTCACTATTGTGGTTCTGTTTATAAAATTCTAGTACTTATGATTACTAAGTTGTGAAATTTATTTTCTTATTTTAATATACTTTTCTTTTATTGGACCCTTCTTTTTCGGACTGGGCTTGTTTTAGTGTGTTTTATTCTCTTTTAGGCACAGCCCATTTAGATTTGAAGCCTGCAGCCCAGTCCTCCCTTTCCGACAGTGTTTTATTTCTTACCTTCTTCTTCTTCTTCTTCTTCTTCTTCTTCTTCGGTTTCACATAGCTATGCCTATCTATTCTGGCTTTCGTTGACTAAAATGTAAAAGCTGAAAAGTCTTTATTTCTTGGTGCTTTCCTTTATATCAGTTTGGGATCGACATCGTCTTTTATTTTCTTTCTCGGGGCTTGGCCGTTCAGTTCCTTCCATCCAAATAGCAAATAGGCCGCTAGAAGACCTCAGGCTCAGGAAAGTCAGATATTCCCAAACCCCGGCCATTTCCAGTGGACTTCGATCCTTATTATGGTATGGCTTGACTTCCCTACCGATTACTTTTGATTCCCTTTACTTTCTCTTCTCATTTCCATTTATCTTTACTTTTGCTGGCCTTTCTCCGCATGCTGAAAAGCAAGTGTGCAAGTGAACTGCTGCGTTGGGATAGAAATTAACGGGAAAAATAGGACTTAAATAATTGGCATTAACTTTAACGAAAAAAAAAAAAAAGTTCGAAAAACAATTTCCATCTCATACACACTATATATATATATATAAAGATATTTATATATATCTATATATGACATCAATGTCAGAAAATATATAAAAATATAAGCATTTGCTTAAAGATAAAGTAATGCACAGAAGAATAGAGGAAGTCAGAAAGCCTCAAACTTTTGTGATTGGCATACAAAATACCAAAGTGCTAGAGATCACTAGTCGGAACTTGGAAGCTAGAGCAGTTAATCTTTCATGTTGATGTAGTAATCATATTCTGCTATCTCTTGTCTAGAACTTGGATTTGATACCATCGACAACGTTCCTATCAACTTGGAAGGCCCTTGCAAGAATGTCACTTCCCATTTTTGGTGTAGACCCAAACAACACATTCGGAATTGAGACAATACCAGGGTTTTGACTGTTCAGAGCAACAATGACAGCGGCATTCGTAGAGCCTACATTTACTTGGTAGTGGACGAGACCGATGGGGAAGACAAAGACATCGCCCTTTCCTAGCACCTTTCTCATCAGACGGTTGTCCGGGAAGGATGTGACAAAACCAACTTCGACGTTTCCTTCCAAGACTGTTATAATTTCGGTGGCTCGAGGGTGGGTGTGAGGTGGGTTGAAACCCCCGGGTGCGTAATCAACGCGGGAAATGGAGATGCCAAGCGTGTTTAGCCCTCCTACTTGGGCTACAGTCACCGGTGTCATCCTTGCCCCGAATGGGACGTTTGTTGTGTTGGCTGCTATGTGTAGTCCACTGAAGAAGAAGTCATCGGCTTGAACCAGCTTGGGATCCTTGCAGGCCAAACCATTCACTAGAACTGCCATTTAAGAAAAGAATCATGTAAATTATGAATTAAAAAGACTCGCACATATATAAATACAGCATGGCCTAATTAATTTCAAGTACAGTTAATTTTAGAGCCGCGCTTTAGAAATGGATATGCAGAAGCAAAACTTGCGATCATGACAAAGGTAGAAACATATTTGATGCTAATTATGTTTCGTTTTGTACGTACCTGAACGTGTGTTATATGCAACGCAGAAATCTTGAACAGGACTTGGGTCAGATGCCAAGGTACTGACGGTAAAAGACACAGCGAGGAGTCCTAGAAAGAAGATGCGAGAAGCCATTTCAATAATGTAGATCGATCGGGTGTGAGCTTGCGAAGTTTCAAGATTTGGGGGTAGGAAAAGAGCTTCAAAAACAAGTATTTTGGGAGAAAGATTTATGGAACATGCCTATATAAAGGGAAAGGGTTGAGATATATATAGCATGAAGTTTGTTGTGTGCCCCCAAAGAAGAGTTCCATCTGTATACGTGTAGTGAAACAGAAAGAACGTTAGAGTCAAAAGTCTAAAAAAGAATGCATTCATTAATGATAGGAAAATACTTTGACCACAAAGGGATTATATAAAAGTAAATTTATAAACTGATGTGACTTGATATAGTACGTTTGATTGTAAAGTTATTTTTGTTATAAAGTAGATTTAACGGATTCTATGAAACTACATCAATTTGTGGGTTTATCTTGTATAATCTCTTTATGTCGGTAACAGTTCTCTTACTTTTTTACTATTATTTGCAAAAAAAAAAAAGTTTCATTTTTTTTTTAAAAGTTTGTTTGTATCGATCTAAATCCACATTCATTCGATGGGCAACTGTCATTAGATAGAATGCAGGACAATTGAAGGAATTCAAAGTGTAAGGGTTTTCCCCCTTTCTAGTGGGCTTGTGAGGAGCAACTAAGAAAATAAGAAAAGAAGGCCCAGCCCAATACAAATAGGCCCCTCGGCCAGGCCCGCAGGTAGGCTTGCCTGGATGCTACCCCTTTATGATAGCAGACTACAGGGGAGATGGGACTCGCCATCCTGGAAATCTCTCGCACAACATCCAGCCCTTGAGTACCTACCCACATGAACGAGCGGGAAATGAGAGGAACCCTCGATCCTCTAACAAGGTGACATCGACGGACCACTAAAGACACCAAACAGAGTAAAGCAAATCGGAGAACTACGCTGTGGCGCCCCCAACTTCCGCTGCACGGACATACACGGAAATCGAGACACCAGGGATGATGACAACACGGTTACGCACCCCAACGACACGTGCCGAGTGTGTGGAATGCAACACGTGTACAAAAATAATACGCAGCGGAATGGTTAAGTTAGATAACTAAGTACCAGAATTTAATACAATACAAAAATAGTACTGAAATTCACAAGTCAACACAATACAATTTTGTTGTTCATAAAACGACATCAAATAAAATACAAATACCAAATAAAATATAACCAAATGTCCCTACTCCTCAGGAGGAGCCGCATCCTCGGGCTCAACCTCCTCAAAACCTGCATCAAAATCTGCAGTACCAATAAATGGTACCACAGGTAAGTAAAACCCAAAAATACTCCAAGATAACAAATATATAAATACAACAGCTACTATGCATACACATGATGACCAAAACACCAAACTTGAGAAAAACACAATTTTTAAAAAATCACAATTTTCGACGCACGCCAAAAATCACCATTTGGCACAAATTAATAAAATCCAGGAATAATTACTTTAATTCCAATTTTATCCCGTATGCACCATGGCCTCCCCTAGGGACCATCCACATACCCTGGCTCCCTTCGTCACCCCACAAGTAGCGACCATGCGAGTGATACAACACAAGTGATGCCCAGTTCCGCGCCCACCGCGTACATAGCTAAGCACCCTCTGATCTCCGCCAGCCCGAGAGATCACGGAGTCGGATCGAGAGCGCTACCATCTCGTCCAAGTCCCGAGCAACAGCTCCAGGGGACGACACTCAGTATATTCCGCTCCCGAGTGCCCAGAGGAGTTCCACCGAGATAATAACCCATCTCGGCTTGGGGGTGATACGCACACACCCGAAAAACCTTTTCAAATTACACACCCACGCATGCGTGCGCAATGCCATGAAATAGACCAAATACCAATAACCAACAGTTACCAATAATTTCCAATACCCAACATAGTATATCCAGATAACCAAAATACAGTTTATAAAACAGGTTATTGCAAAAATATATTTAAATCTTAAAAGTCTTTTGGAGAAATACTTACAGCGCTTTAAAATAATTTATGGAGGATCACGGAGGAACTGGAAGCACCAAAACAGCAACTGATACAGTGTAAAAACACTATGGCCGAAACACAGTGAAACTCAAATTTCACCCAAGGTCAAACGAAGACTTGGGAACGGTAGGGTAGGGCCTATAGGAGGTGGTGAAGCTAATGAAAGTGGTGGTTGGCCGTGGGTGGCGGCCGAAACGGCGGTTTTAAGGCCGAGAATGCCGAATCGGAGAGGGTGTTCAATGGGGCGGCTCCGGCGACGGATCGGAGTCGGGAATGGATCGGTTAGGTCGGCAAGAGGCCGGTGGTTAAGTGGCTAGGAGCTGGTGGCCGGAAGTGGCCGGACGGCGGCGCAGCAAGGAGAAAACCGCCGTGGGTTCGAGCGCACCGTGGAGGCAAACGGCAGCGAGGCTCGGCCGGAAATTGGTGGGGCAAGGTCGCCGGCTCACGGGGAAGTCGTGGTACCGGCGGTGTCGACCACCGCCGGCTGGCAGCGGCTCAGGGAGGAAGAAACCCGAACGGCATGAGAGAGAGGAGAGAGAGAGAAGGGTCGGGTCGCGCGCGGGGAGAGAGAAAAACCGGAAGAAGAAAGAAGAAAAAGAGAAAAAGAAAAAGAAGAAGAAGAAAAAGGAGATCCAGTCTTTTTCAACTTGGGTTACGAAAGTGATCCAACGAAAAAGATTTTAAAACTGGAAGCTAAATAAAATAATCCAAATGCAGAGAAATATTTAAATAAAATAATAACTATTTTTAAAACAGTTAAAATAACTAAATCAATTTAACTCAAAATTAGCTAAAGTAAAATATTAAACTCTGACAAAAACATCATTTAAAATAAAAATGAATTAAATTGCAGAACATTAATTAAAATTAATCAAATGCAGTGAAATGCTTTAATAAAACGATAATAATTTTAAAAACCATAAACAACCCAATTTAAATTAAAAATCAATTTAAATCCATAACAATAATTAAAAATAAGAAAGCACAATAAAATAATTTTCACAACTTAAAATATTCTAAAATAATATTCTAAAATAATATTCTAAAACTTCCAAAATTCTAAAACAAGGGAATCAATCTTTAAATCAATTAAAATAATCATTCATTAAAATACACTAAAATGCGGGGTGTTACAATCTCTCCCCCTTAAAATAAATTTCGTCCTCGAAATTGTAAGGTCAAACATCAATGCTAAAGACAGGCATGAGATGCGACTAAAGGTAGGTTTAAGAGACATACCGCCGATCAATCAAACGAATACAGATATTGTTCCATCATGTCTGCTTCTCTTTTCCAAGAGAAATCTTAAGCCAGTAGATCATCCCCAGCTACCTTCTCTAGAGGTATCGACTTAGATCTTAACTTTTGCTCCTTCCAATCTACAATCTGCATTGGGGCAACCTCCTAAGTAAGGTCAGGCTGAAATTCGATGCGTCTTGGGTTGACAAAACGCGGCTCTTGCTGACCAAAACTTTTCTTCAACGAGTACACATGGAACACCTCGTGAACTTCTCCAAAATACTCTGGCAAAGCAATCCTGTAAGCAACAGCCCCATTCATCTCCAAAATCTGAAAAGGTTCTATAAATATTGGGCTAAGTTTTCCTCTCTTACCAAAACGCTTAACGCCTTTCATAGGAGAGACCTTGAGATAGGCCCAAACACCTTCCTCAACAAACAAATCTCTTTTTCCTTGAATCTGAATAACTTTTCTGACAATTTTGCGCTTCCGCCATATTATCTCTTATCACCCGAACTTGATCTAACATCTCTTTTAATAACTTGGCCCAATTAATTTACTCTCACCAACTTCATCCCAACACAAAGGCGATCTGCACATTCTCCCATACAACGCTTCACAAGGAGCCATCTGAATGGAGGCATGGAAACTATTATTATAAGCAAGCTCCATAAGCGGCAGATAATTTTTCCAACTTTTCTAAAATTCCATGAAACCAATCTGCAACAACCTCAAGAGTCTGAATGGTACGCTCGGATTGACCATCAGTTTGAAGTTGATATGCAGTACTAAACTTTAACTTAGTGCCTAAAACTGCCTGCAAATTCTTCCAAAAATGGGACGTGAACCGCGAGTCCCTATCCGACACAAAACTCTTGGGTACTCCGCGCAAACGCATTATCTCCTTAACATACCACCGAGTCAGCTTTCCCAAAGAGTCAGTATTATTGATAGGCAAGAAATGAGCACTCTTGGTCAACTGATCAGCAATCCCCCAAACAGAGTTCTTTCCACTCGGAGTCCTTGGAGAAAATCTATAGAAATGTCATCCCACTTCCACTCAGGAATAGGGGGAGGTTGAGGCTTACCAACGAGTCTTTGATGCACCGCCTTAACTTGCTGGTACGTGACACATTTCTCAAAAAAACATGTCAATATCCAACCTACTCGCACTAGTCTCCCAAAGGCACATCATGATTATTACTCCTAGAGCGGCCATGTAATCCAAGATCTCTATATCCACAAAACCTTAATACAACACCCAAGGAATCCCAATGATTACTAGCTCCATTTGATATTCTGAACAAACCTCCATTAACTCCTACGGTAAAACTTCCAAACCTTCGTTGTATACTACACTTTGGCAACCTAGTGGTCACTTCCAAAGTTAACCATAAAAAACGAAATTGCATACACAATAATTAATCTCCAATTACAGGTATTCCTCAAAATTTCAAGTCACCACTAATTCCTCAAAATCAACACAAAATTTTAAACTCCTAATTACAACCCAAGTACCATTAATCACTACATACCGAAAATTCATGTCCTCATAAAATAACACCATTAAGTACAAGGTAGCTCCATACTTACTAACCAAGAAACTCTTACCACAATTGGTGAAAATACCCTCTTCCAAAATCATGAATTATCACACATATTCCAAATTTAATTCTCGCTGCCTTAAACAAAATCAATATCCACAATCATAGACAGAAAACCAATATTAATCAACTTCAGCATCGCAATTGAAAACAAGTAACATTACCACAAGATACACTCGTCTCAACTAAGATAAGGAACATACTCTAAAAGTCTCGAATCCAACCCGATCAACTAATAAGAACGCCTATCAACTTCTACCCGACAACCTAAACCCGAAAGCTTAATATCTAAATTCTGAATATCATCTAATCTAGCGGTGACTAAACTCACTACAAACTACCATTGAGTTTACCAAAACCTTATCAAAACTTTCTTGGTAACTCGCCCACCTATTTCTACTCCTATAAGCTAGTATTTGCATGACTAGATCCTTTAATAGCACATCACTATTAAACCTCAAGGCACGCCATACTGCTTAAATCTTCACTCCACCAAAACTATTGCACAACACCCATAGATCTTAATATTTTAATATCTCACATACTTGATTATGCTATTCATCGTTGATGCATAAGCTTCAACTTCCAAAGTTTATTGCACACCATACATGACCCATCAATCTTTCTTTAAATCGAATAACCATGTCCTTAATTCTCTCAACTGGACACTTAATTCCAAAGGAAAGTATAGCCTCAAAAATTTAAATTCCTATGTGACCTCAAGTCACAATTAATTCCTTTAGGTAATCAAAACAATTATTACCAATCATCATTCCATCGAGTAACCTGCTTCGACTGTACACTTCGATCAACTCACCAAAACTCTTGAACTTAATACTGTCGTAACGATTCCTTTACAACACCTACCAAAATCACTTCTTCCAAGCCAGAAAATGAGACTAGAACCTGTACTCTCCTGAAGAAATATTTCCATAACAATAACTCAACTTTGATCAATCTCATTTTAATGGTCACCGACTAATCAATCTCCAAAATAAATCAAGCTAGCACACCAAGCTCGAGGAATTAAAAACTTAAATCTTATTACAAATCAATCCTTCAAATCTTGTAATTCTAAAACCTTAAACCAGATAAGAATCCTCAATATCGATGACCTTAAATCTAAAACACTCACCTTACAAAGCTTGCAAAATTCTAAAACCCCAAATGATACCAAAGTGCTTAACTGAGTCGACAAAATCTAAAATTTCTAATTTAATTAGTCCCTCAAGTGCTTGTTGAACCTACCACTTTAGATCCCATAAACTTATTTCCTAAAAACTATAGGGCCTCAAACCTTAGATAACTTCTCATAAATCTATCCTCGAAGTTCGTTGAACTTATGACCTCTTATTCCCTAGACTCAACAATTAATCCTATGGAACTTAAGACCTCAAGTATCCTAGGCGAACTAAAGCTATTTCCACCTTAGCTGCAACTTGAGTTCCTACTCCATAGAGTTCACTTAGACCATGTCATTCCCTTCGAGTCTCGATATTAAAACATACCAATTGCTAATAGTTCAGGCCTACTACACTAAAAGTTCAAACCTAACAATAACATTCACAGTCGTACCATCTTCCTGTCATAGCGTAGTCTTTAACCCACGTTTCAACTCAAACAGATTAAAATATAATTATGGAAAAATAAATTAAAACACAACAAAATGCCATTAAATAAAATACAATATCAACCAACCAAGTATAACAATATACAATAAATTAAAACAATTAAAGTAACATACCTCAAACAACATAAAATCAAAACAAAACAAAATCTCACAAAAAAAATAAAATAAAATTCCATAATTAAAATGACATGCGATAAATGAATAAAACAATGAAGAAGTACACAATCAATAATTAAAACAAATAAAATAACCGACCACAGAATAAAGCAATTAAAATAAAAGAACATTCAACAAAATAGATGAAACCAATAAAAATAACAACAAATAATAAATTAAAACCATTAAAAAATAATATACTTCAAACCAAATAATTTTCAATCACAACTTTTAAAATTTCTGGTATTTCACCTAAGGGAAATGTGGCTTTACCCAGAGCCAAACCGCTCTGATACCACCTGTGGTGCCCCCAACTTCCGCTGCACGGACATACACAGAAATCGAGACACCCGGGATGATGACAACACGGTCACGCACCCCAACGACACGTACCAAGTGTGTGAAATGAAACACGTGTACAAAAATAATACGCAGCGGAATGGTTAAGTCAGATAACTAAGTACCAGAATTTAATACAATACAAAAATAGTACTGAAATCCACAAGTCAACATAATACAATTTTTTTGTTCATAAAATGACATCAAATAAAATACAAATACCAAATAAAACAAAACCAAATGTCCCTACTCCTCAAGCGGAGCCGCATCCTCGGGCTCAACCTCCTCAAAACCTGCATCAAAATCTGCAGTACCAATAAATGGTACCACAGGTAAGTAAAACTCAAAAATACTCCAAGATAACTAATATATAAATACAACAGCCACTATGCATGCACATGATGACCAAAACACCAAACTCGAGAAAAACACAATTTCTCGAAAATCACAATTTTCGACGCACGCCAAAAATCACCATTTGGCACAAATTAATAAAATCGAAGAATAATTACTTTAATTCCAATTTTATCCCGTATGCACCATGGCCTCCCCTAGGGACCATCCACATACCCTGGCTCCCTTCGTCACCCCACAGGTAGCGACCATGCGAGTGATACAACACGAGTGATGCCCAGTTCCGCGCTCACCGCGTACATAGCCAAGCATCCTCTGATCTCCGCTAGCCCGAGAGATCAAGGAGTCGGATCGAGAGCGCTATCATCTCGTTCAAGTCCCGAGCAACAGCTCCAGGGGACGACACTCAGTATATTCCGCTCCCGAGTGCCCAGAGGAGCTGCACCGAGATAATAATTCATCTCGGCTTGGGGGTGATATGCACACACCCGAAAAACCTTTTCAAATTACACACCCACGTATGCGTGCATAATGCCATGAAATAGACCAAATACCAATAACCAACAGTTACCAATAATTTCCAATACCCAACACAGTATATCCAGATAACCAAAACACAGTTTATAAAACAGGTTATTGTAAAAATATATTTAAATCTTAAAAGTCTTTTGGAGAAATACTTACAGTGCTTTAAAATAATTTATGGAGGATAACGGAGGAACTGGCCAGAAGTACCAAAACAGCAACTGTCATAGCGTAAAAACACTGTGGCCGAAACACAGTGAAACTCAAATTTCACCTGGGGTCAAACGAAGACTTGGGAACGGTAGGGTAGGGCCTATAGGAGGTGGTGAACCTAATGGAAGTGGTGGTTGACCGTGGGTGGTGGCTGAAACGGCAGTTTTAAGGCCGAGAATGCCGAATCGGAGAGGGTGTTCGATGGGGCGGCTCCGGCGACGGATCGGAGTCGGGAATGGGTCGGTTAGGTCGGCAAGAGGCCGGTGGTCAAGTGGCTAGGAGCTGGTGGCCGGACGGCGGCGCAGCAAGGAGGAAACCGCAGCGGGTTCGAGCGCACCGTGGAGGCAAACGGCGGCGAGGCTCGGCCGGAAATTGATGGGGCAAGGTCGCCGGCTCACGGGGAAGTCGATGGTACCGGCAGTGTCGACCACCGCCGGCCAGCAGCGGTTCAGGGAGGAAGAAACCCGAACGGCATGAGAGAGAGGAGAGAGAGAGAAAGGTCGGGTCCCGCGCGGGGAGAGAGAAAAACCGGAAGAAGAAAGAAGAAAAAGAGAAAAAGAAAAAGAGGAAGAAGAAAAAAGAGATCCAGTCTTTTTCAACTTGGGTTACGAAAGTGATCCAACGAAAAAGTTTTTAAAACTGGAAGCTAAATAAAATAATCCAAACGCAGAGAAATATTTAAATAAAACAATGACTATTTTTAAAACAGTTAAAATAACTAAATCAATTTAACTCAAAATTAGCTAAAGTAAAATATTAAACTCTGACAAAAATATCATTTAAAATAAAAATGAATTAAATTGCAGAACACTAATTAAAATTAATCAAATGCAGTGAAATACTTTAATAAAACGATAATAATTTTAAAACCCATAAACAACCCAATTTAAATTAAAAATCAATTTAAATCCATAACAATAATTAAAAATAAGAAAGCCCAATAAAATAATTTTCACAACTTAAAATATTATAAAATAATATTCTAAAACTCCCAAAATTCTAAAACAAGGGAATTAATCTTTAAATCAATTAAAATAATCATTCATTAAAATACACTAAAATGTGGGGTGTTACATACGCTACGTTAATAGCACCATTAATCGGAGAACCACATTAATGACATTGTCATAGAGGTACACTGCATTAAAGGACCCTCACAAAAGGAACAGTACAAAAGGTATGGGCTCCACGGGGTAGGCAATTTTTCAGGTACGAAAAAAGCTGTCTGGCATCTAGACTCTCAATATTTACAAACTCCCAAAATATTCTACTGACTTTGGCATCAGAGACTCCCCATCCCTAAGGCTGCCCATTCCTAGCAACTTTCTTGTTCTTTTTTGCAGGCCCAGCTTTGAAGACAAGAGTTACTGGAACTTGGCCTAAAGGCGTACAAACTCCCGCATGTTGACACTTACGAGGAACATAATTCTTTGTTTTCGGGTAGCTAAGGCCTGACCCAAACTGCCTGAAAACTTACCCCCTCATGGGATAGGAAGGGGTGAGTCACACCAGAGGCTGCTCTACCCCTCTCGCAGAGCACTGCTGGTCTAGCCCCCTGTGGCCCGAACACTTACCCCGACGTCTGCTGCTAACGAAAAGTGGGTTTAGTGCTAGCCTGACCCAAATCTTATCTTCCCCTATGATGCCAATGAGCGGGGTAGCAGGGGCGAGTTGTGCTAGAGGCCGCTTAGACCCTCCTGCGAAGGAGAGTGGGTCCAACCTTTTGGCTACCTAAATATTTACCCCGACTCCCATCACAGCGTAAGAGCGGACCGGCCCCACGACCGTCCGAAGAAATTACCTCCTCAAAGAATCAAAGGGACGGGTTTGACTTGAGGTATCCCGACCTCTCTCCTATGGAGTGTGGGCCTAGTCTTCCAACTATCCAACGTTAACGGAGTCTCCAATGATGAAATGTAGAAGCAATAGGTCCACCAGCACCCGAAAGGTCATTGGCCTAGCTAAATGAGAAACTACGCGATGTCAATGAGCAGGATCAAATTTAGTCCCAGACTGCCCGAACAAATTACCTCCTTGCATGGTAGCAGGGGCGAGTTATGCCAGAGGTTGCTCAAACCCTCCCGTGGAGGAAAGCGGGCCCAGCCTTTTGGCCCACCAACTACTTACCCTCACTCCCATCGCAATAAAGAATGAACTAGCCCCATGGCTGCTCAAAAAAATTACCACCTCTAGGGTTAGAGGGCAAGTTGGCCTGAGGTATCCTTACCCCTCTTCGATGGACTGCAGGTCAGGTCCTTCAATTGCCCGAATACTACACCAAGGAACACAAACATCAACAACTTGGTAAAAAGTGGAAAGCAAATCGCATCATAAGCCAGGAGGCCCAGGTTTGCAAAGTGTAACTCCTATTAAGCTAAGTATAAAGTTATGATAGCCTGCTTATTTTTCAGCCAAGAATTATATATGCAATGTCTATGCGTGGGAGTGGGTCCAGTCGCAAACTACTCGAACAACCTACCTCTTGCATGGATAGAAGGGACAGGTTGAGCTAGAGGTTGTCTTGTCCCTCTTGCAACGAAAAGTGGACCCGGCCTCCCAGTCACCTGAATACTTACCCCAGCCCCTATTATAGCAAAGAGAAGCCCATATTATGTATATTTGACTCCACGGCCACAGTACTACTCGGAAGGGCATAAAGGCGGGTTAGTAAATTGCTTCCCATCCTTTCTCCTCGAGGAGGCAACCAGAGTCTCCCTGACATGGCTTAACTCTTAGTGGGGATTTCCATCCCCTCCAAGCCAACGTTAGTGGACGGGGACCAACATATGCTGATGACACTTTTTTTTTTCAGTTGCACATAAAAATAAAGCACGGCAATGCAAAATAGAAAAACCAAAGGAATAGGCGGCATAAAGCACATCCAAGAGACATACGAAAAAAAGGAGAAAATTGGATTAAAGAAAAAGTAGAGAGACATCAGCCTCGTCAAACAATATCGCTAAAGGCACCAAGAGGACAACTATCTAACGAAGGCGAACGAGGACACTATAAGCAGAGAGTCGTTGGCCAATGGGGTCATTGGGAATAGGTTAGGCACTAGCAGGGTGGACTGTAAAGCTCTTGATGACGGCAATCCCCTTTCCCGTAAAGCCCATAATTCCCTACGTCAAAATCCCCAGGCCGGCTGTAATAAAAAAATGGGGGGGGGGGGGGGAGGAAGAAGAAGAAGGAAACATCGGAAAAGAATACATAAAAACAAGCAACCTGCCACAACAAAGTATAAGGCAGTTTCATTAATGATAAGAGTTACACACAAGTCGCATGGCGACAGCGCATAGGTATATACATTTACAAAAAGAAAGAGAAAGAATAGCGAAGTGAAACAAGGACAACAACACAAAGGAGCCAAGGCGTAAGAGTATCGGCACCATGCTCAGAGACCTCGACATTAGGAGCATTGATCTTAGGGACATCAAGCTCGGGGTCGCCATGTTCGGGAGTCGCAGGCTCAGACATGGCCATCCCTAGCTTGCAACCAAACTTGAAGGCTTCACTGTCAACGGCAACCTTGGAAATGTCAAAGTCCTGCAAATACTTCTCAAAGACCCACGAAAACTGTTGCGAACTCTGTAGAATATGGTCCCGCAACTACCTAAGGCCCTTAGCACACGCATGCACCCACGTAGTATTATGACCACCCACAACAAACTTCAGCTGGCTACCCAGGCAGGAGGCAACGTCTTGTACTTGGGACAAGTCGCTCCGAAGATCTGCGACAAGTCGCTCCAAACCCCCCATCTGCTTAGCATCTTTCTTCGCCTTCTCCTTCAGCTCCTTCTGATGGCAACTAAGCTTATCAGTTTTCTTGCTACCCTCCTCTAGGGCAAGCTAGACCTTCCTCAACTCTTGCTCTAGTTACTCTCTCTCACCCCTCTCACCATCAGTATACTGTAGAGTAGTTCGGGTCATCACGCAAAGGGCCTGATTTTCTTGCTCAATGACCTCTTAGTCGTCCACGATAAAGGCTACCAGATGAGAAGAACTTCGACAACAAGAGAAGCCAACATGGAACGATCAATAAAAGAATCTAGAAAACAACAAAACTAGGAAGAAGACAGGAAAAGAAGTTGCAAGGCAACAAAAATCTCGTGGAAAAAGCCAGATAAGCACTTGACGACTTGGCTAATGGCTTTCGCGTGACAACCCCATGTTTCCAGCAGGGCCAGAGGGGGGATGACCTCCACTAAACTCTCCTTCGCAGGTGCTTGTGCGGTCTCCTCAATTCGACAGGCTTCGTCAGCTACCTCCATGGTCAAAAGGATCGGAGGCTGACCCTCGACGCCTTCTACGTTTGTTGCGACCACCTTTTCAGCAATCGTGCCCACCTGGACGTGCAGATCTTCGTACAGACCCGTCGAACACTCGCTAACTACAACATCCAGAAGAAGCTTACCTTCCACTTGGTGCTCCATCTCTGCGGCTTGGACTCTTAATGACGAGGTCCAAGCCTCCAATCGGCTTGGGCTCCTTTCCACCTGCCACAAAAGCTAGATAGTCCTGTCCCACAACTACGGGCGAAGATGCTGCAGAAGGTGTTGTCGCAACCTCAATGCTGCAGCCCCTTGAATGAACCTCAACCTCGTCCTCGAAAGAGCGGCTACTGACAGTAGAATGAGCAAAAGAAGTGAAGGAGATTATTGTATCTACGCTTGGGGGCGCTGCCCCCACGTTAGTCTGCCGAGGAACCTTGATTACAAAAGCTTCTCGAAGTATGGCAGCAAGGGCACCAGCTTTCATGGGCATGCCACAGGTACCAAGTGGTGTGGGCGGCACAACATGGTTGAGCAAGAGTCACTTGATCATCAAGAAGAACATGGCCGAGGGTAGACAGAGAGACCCCTATGTTATCCTTTGAAAGAAGGGCTTCCAAGAAGGCGCTGTCGAATTTTTTCTTCACCCACTCCGTTACTATGGCGATACGCCTCAACTCAGCAGGGGTAGCCATTGGACTCACCACTTTATTCTTAGGAACCCTCCCCCAATCAGTTCTAATTGGGAACTCGTGGAGATTCACCTAACCAATCGAGAATACCCATCTGCGGTCTGACACAAAAAAGAACATGGGAGACCATTCCTTCACCTTGTGGTATCACGCTTCCAAGGTTGCATGGGCATGCGTTGCCCTATAACTACAAATGTTCGCCTTAAGCAGTAAAACATTGTGGGTAAGGAGGAACTCGTGGTTGGTGAGGTCAGCCTGTTTCGGGTCTGACTCCATCAAAGTTCACTGCTAGTTGATGCTACAGCAAATCAAAAGCCTCCAAGCATTCGGGTGCTGGGATGAAGCTAGATTGAGAAGATCCAGCAAATCATGAACGAGGCGAGGGAAAGACAGCCTCAAGCCATATGTAAACATGGTAGGAAAAAGAGAAACTTTGGAAGAGTGACCCTCTGCATTGATAACACCCTCGTGTGGGCCACGGACCTTGAAGACCATTGTTTCAGGGACTTGGTAGGTTAAGGCCAGAGATGCCAGCGTCGCAGTTTGGACGCTTGAACGCCAAGTGCTACTCGAGAAGGACGGACCAACATCGCTAACTTCAGGTGTGTCTACCCCAACAAGAACTGTGGGTTGTGCGATCTGGTTGTATGGTCTTCTCATGAGCCATTGATGAAAAGAAACAAAGAAGTCCAAGGGAGAAGGATGGGGAGTTAGAAGAAAAGAAAGCCATGAAGATTATAGTACAGAGAAAGAAGACAAGCCGATGGCCCAATAATGCTTATAAAGGAGGGAGGCAACGATTAATATCCCACGCCCCATGGAAGAAGAAAAGGGTATGAGACTCTTCGAATCTCGGGAAATATGCACCACGAAGCAATGTAAAGATAGGCAAGTTATCAAAAGACCAACAAAGGAGGAAAGGGAAACGTTGCTAGGGTTGCCCAGTGACAAGGAACCACCTCAAACTTCCTATGACACCCTGACTCCCACGTACAAAAAGCGTTAGGAATCATGATGTTAGGATGATGACAACACAGTCACACATCCCAATGACAAGTGCCAAGTGTGTGCAACAAATAAACAGTGCACAATAAAATATGCAGCGGATAATAAATAAGTCAACTAGTACCAGAATTTTAGTTTAATACAAATATCCAAATACAAAGCGTTTAAAAACAAAACTAAATGTCCCACAAATACAAAGCTCAAATAGAACATAACCCGAGTGATCCCAGATCACTCCTTCGGCGGAGCCATATCCTCAGGCTCGGCATTTGCATCATCACCAACAAAATCTGCAGTACCATTAAATCGTACCACATGTAAGTTATAACCCAACCAATACTGAGATAAAAGCACATTAAAGCAACTAACCATGCATGCATATGATACAATATGCATGAAATCCAACACACGCCAAAATCCCATTTGGCCCAAAATATTTTCATCAAAACATTTCCACCATTTTCCCAGAAAATGGCCCAAAGCAAATATCCATCATTTTTTCAGAAAATGACTCACACAAAATCCATAACCAAAACACGTTATTTTTCCAGAAAATAGTCATTTTCCATTTATCCATTAATCTATATGCACCATGGTCTCCCCTAAGGATCATCCGCACGTCCTGGCTACATAACGAGCGATACTCAGTTCCGCACCTAGTGCGTTCATGGCCAAACATCCTCTGACCCCTGCTAGCAGAAGGGCCATGGAATCAGCATGTAACTCGTCCGATCCCGTTGTAGCCCAGCGACAACCCAGGGGACATCACTCAGTATATTCTGCTCCCGAGTGACCAGAGGAGTTCCACTAAGATAATGCCCTATCTCGACTTGGGGTTGTGATACACACGCACTCAAAATCCATTCCACACATGAAAACCCAGTTTCAAATATCCACATGAACATGAATGCAATTACACGAAAACTCAGTTTTCAATTTACAAACATGATCATGCGTGTAATATGCAATGAACCAGACAACCTCAATATCCAACAGCCAATCAAATAACAACAACAATTTCCAACAAACAACCCAATCACAATATAACCAACACAACAAATACTCCGTCCTCAATCCATCCACCCCCATACTCCTCGGACTTAATCCGGAATAACCAACAAGAACACAGTGAAAATGACTTAGTGTAAAAATATATTTAAATCTCAAAATTTGTTTGGAGAAATACTTACAGCGCTATAATATAATTTTTGGAGGATCACAGAAGCACTAGAAGCCACAAAACAACAACCAAACAGTGTAAAAATACACTGGCCGTGGGTCTCAAAAACTCACTTTTGAATGAAGTCAAACCAAGACTTGAAATTGATAGGGTAGGGCCTAGGGAGGTCGATGAAGCTAATGGTGGTGGCCTTTGACTGTGGGTGGCGGCGGAAAGGGGCGGTTTAAGGCCAAAAAGCTCGAATCGGAGTTGTGATTAATGCGGCTTCACTGGTGACGGATCGAGGCCGGGGTTGGGTCCATTAGGTTGCTAGGAGGTAGAGGAAGAAGTGGTGAAGAAATGGTAGCCGGAGGTGGCCGGACGGCGGCGAAATGACAAAGAGAAGGCCGCGGCTTCGAACGGGGCGTGCGGCCAAATGACGGCATTAGCCGGCCTGAGATTTGAGGGGTTGGGTCGCCAGTCGGTAGGGAAGCTTTTGGGCTAGGCAGTGAGGCACATGGTGGCAAGTGGCGGTTGTTGGGAAGAAGAAATCGAAGCACGGGGAGAGAGAAAGAGAAATGGGAGAGAGAGAGGCCGAGTGGAAAATAGCCGAAGGAAAAAGAAGAAAAGAAGAAAAAGAAAAGAGGAAAAGAAAAATGGAGGGAAAAGAAATGAGGTCCAACCCTCACATCTTGGGTCACAAAAGTGATCCAACAAAAATGATTTTAAAAATAATAAACTAAATAAAATAATTCAAACGCAGTGAAATGCTTAATTAAAATAATAATAATTTTAAAATCCAAAAACAAACCAATTTAAATTAAAGATCACTTTAAATCCAAAACAGTAAATAATATTAAGAAAGTACATAAAAATAATTTTCACAACTTAAAATATTATAAAATAATATTTCAAAACTCCCTTAAAAATAAAACAAGAGAACCAATTTTTAAATTAATTAAAATGATCATTCAATAAAAGTACACTAAAATACGGGGTGTTACACTTCAGAGCCAAACATGCGTCATCATGACGACCCCGGCCTCAACATTAAGATGAGTTTTAAGATTCAAGAGAATTCCCCCCGCAGAAGTTCAATGAGAATTAGTGGGGTAAGTGTAAGAGGTTTTTACCCTTTCTAGTGGGCCTGTGAGGAGCAACAAAGAGATTAAGAAAAGAAAGCCCAACCCAGTACAAATAGGCCCACAGGTAGGCTCCCCTGGACACTACCCCCTTATGGGAGCAGATTGCAGGGGGATGAGACTCGCCGTCTTAGAGATCCCTCGAACAACATCCAACCCCTGAGTACCTGCCCACATGAAAGAGTGGGAAACAAGGGGGACCCTTGATCCTTTGATAAGGTGAAATCGATGGATCGCCAAAGATACCAATCAGAGTAAAGCAAATAAGAGAATCAAGCCGCATTAATAGCACCACTACCCGAGCGACATGCCACATTAATGACGTCGTCGCAGAGGCACGCCATATTAAAGGACCCATACAAAATGAACAGTATAAAAGGCATAGAAAACTCTCATTATTTACAAGCTTCCAAAATACTTTGCTAAATTTGGCATCGAAGACTCCCTAGCCCCAAGGGCGCCCTCTTCTTTGTTTTCGCAGGCCTAGTTTTGAAGACCTGAGTTGCTAAAACCTGACCCAAATGAATAAGAAACACGACATTAACACAAAGAGTATACGTTACGTACGAATATATATATCCCATGGAAAAAGTATATCTTGCATGTCCAACAACTGATCACTATTCCAAAGTTGCCAACCAGCTTGCATTGTATATATAATTAATGTCAATTAATTGACATCAACCCCTTTTGATGGAATTATATAACTTTTTTGTTACAATTCTCAACGTTTTTCTAGAAGAAAATTCAGTTAGATTAGTCATTTTTATTTAAGAAAAACAAAGGAATTAAAAAAAATGATAAAAATAATACAATTTCGTCAAAATGGATCTAATATTAAGGTTACGGGAAATTTAAATATATAATTAAGCTGGTTCAGTACTATAGGTTTAAAATTTTTAATATATGTATATATATAGGATTCATATGGCAAGCAAGTTAGGTAACCAATGTCGAGCTATCACCTTATTAATTTTCAAGAACATATATCTTGAATATTTATTCTCCAACCTAACACGATTGATACAATTCGGAATAAACGTACGCGTGTTTGAAAGAATAACCGATGCATGTATTAATTAAGTGCTAGTAAAATTACGATGAGGCTTGGCCTCTGTTATATACATATAAATTCTGACAAAGGGAATATTCCAAATAACCGAATACTATAGCTAGCAAAATTGTACAGATAGGCATGCACTGTACGTGCTACAAGGGATAATTTGTTAGGTAGCTTGGTGGGTGCAAATATTCTAGAGTCTCCTTTTGAGTGCAAGTTAGTGGAATCTGCTGTAATGCACATTGTGTGCGGGAGCTTTATCACCGTGAGTTGCAGACGTTGCATGTAATGCATATGTATGCATTGCTCTAGCTCATGAAGCCCAGTCACCGCGCCAAACGTGTTGAATATTTGTGTCTCCACTCCACAATTTCAAAGAAATGATATTTATAGTTTGGGGCCAGGTAGGTAATTAAGTTTAGTACATTTTTTTAAAATAAACAGATAAATCTGAGATTCACATAAAAAATTTATTTTTAATAGTGAATTCTATTTTTTTTTTAAATAGAGTATCAAAACAAAGATTCCACACTTCAAGATTGTATCTGACATTATCCTTTTCTTTTTGTTGAATTCAGGTGGCAGTACTTGTAATATTGTGAATCTTCTCAAATGATGGCCTTTGAGCCCACCATATACATATATATATATATATATATATATAGCTATCAACTTAATAATGTTTTATTTTAGGGGTTTCCTTTTTGTGAGAGTTTTTCCCCTTTTCAATCAAAAACCAAATCTCATGTAGGAAGGAACTCATGACAAGCTCAACTGATACCACATGAAAACACGATTAGCTAGCTTAATTTCCTAGCTAGCTAGCGATCGATAAAGTCGACACCTGTATTAGTATTTATCAACCATGGTTACTAATTTCCCTCTATGGAAACCAAGCAATTTGCGGACGTTAACCCAGATGGCATGATTTACAATTAAGGAAACCTCTAAATTCCAGCTACCGCCCCATCTTGGAGACCATTTCTGTCCATCGTATTGGCTGATACGATCCAAATTTATTATTAATATAATGCTCAATTTATGTGTAGTTTCCATAGGAAAGACGTGTACGTACCATGCTTAATTAATATTGAGGATGAAGATCATCACGGCCTGTATTCAATCTAGAATTTGTTTTTATTGAATACACTATATATATATGACATCCATGTCTGAAAATATGTAAAAAAAATAACCATTTGCTTAAAGATAAAGTAATGCACAGAAGAATAGAGAGAGTCAGAAAGCCTCAAACTTCTGTGACAGGCATACAAAGTACCAAACTGCTAGAGATCACTAGTCGGAACTTGGAAGCTAGATGAGTTGTTCTTTCATGTTTATCTAGTAATCATATTCTGCTCTCTCTTGTCTAGAACTTGGATTTGATATCATCGACAACGTTCTTATCAACTTGGAAGGCCCTTGCAAGAATGTCACTTGCGATTTCTGGCGTAGACCCAAACAACACATTCGGAATTGAGACAATACCAGGGTTTTGACTGTTCAGAGCAACAATGACAACGGCATTCGTAGAACCTACATTTACTTGGTAGTGGACGAGACCGATGGGGAAGACAAAGACATCGCCCTTTCCTAGCACCTTTGTGATGAGACGGTTGACCGGGTTGGATGTGACAAAACCAACTTCGACGTTTCCTTCCAAGACTGTTATAATTTCGGTGGCTCGAGGGTGGGTGTGAGGTGGGTTGAAACCCCCGGGTGCGTAATCAACGCGGGAAATGGAGATGCCAAGCGTGTTTAGCCCTGCTACTTGGGCTACAGTCACCGGTGTCAGCCTTGCCCCGAATGGGGCGTTTGTTGTGTTGCCTGCTATGTGTAGTCCACTGAAGAAGAAGTCATCAGCTTGAACCAGCTTGGGATCCTTGCAGGCCAAACCATTCACTAGAACTGCCATTTATAGAAAAGAATCATGTAAATTATGAATTAAAAAGACTCGCACATATATAAATACAGCATGGCCTAATTAATTTCAAGTACAGTTTTTAGAGCCGCGCTTTAGAAATGGATATGCAGAAGCAAAACTTGCGATCATGACAAAGGTAGAAACATATTTGATGCTAATTATGTTTCGTTTTGTACGTACCTGAACTTGTTTTATCTGCAACGCAGAAATCTTGAAGTGGGCTTGGGTCAGATGCCAAGGTACTGACGGTAAAAGAAACAGCGAGGAGTCCTAGCAAGAAGCTGATGCGAGAAGCCATTTCAGAAATGTAGTTCGATCGGGTGTGAGCTTGGGAAGTTTCAAGTTTTGGGGGAAGGAAAAGAGCTTCAAAAACAAGTATTTTGGGTGAAAGATTTATGGAACATGCCTATATAAAGGGAAAGGGTTGAGATATATATAGCATCAAGTTTGTTCATGTGTGCCCCCAAAGAAGAGTTCCATCTGTATACGTGTAGTGAAACAGAAAGAACGTTCAGAGTCAAAGTCTCAAAAAGACTGCATTAATTAATGATATTATCTAGTCCCAACTTATGGAAGATAAGATTCGGGAGTTGACTTTTCTATCCGGGTCTGCCTTCATGCTTGTTCTTTGAACTTGTCGGGTTCTGAAAATTTTAAATCCTGGCCGTTCTGGAATATGCCACCTTGCATGAATTTTAAGCGCCAGCTTCTTTCCTTGACCTCCTCTCTTCTTCCGAAAAACTATAGTCTAAAGCACACAGTTTTTCATCCAAAATCCGAAAAGTCGGACCCATTTAGTTGTTATAAATTAGAAGACAATCATTTGAGAAAGCTGCCGACGTGATTTTTTATTTTATTTTATTTTTCTATACAAAATTCACCAGTTTTTTTAGTAGCATCTTCCAGGCCGTCGGATCATGCAATGAGAGGCCTCGATGTTCCAAGTTTCAAATTTGAAAAAAAAAAAGTTTGTCTGGATCGATCTAAATCCACATTTATTGGACAATTAAAGGAATTCAAAGAGTATACATTACGTACGTACGTGCGTACGTAATAATTCAATCATGACCAAAAATACAACGCAGTACGTCCAAGTAGTCCAAGAAAGCAATGAAACTTTAATACGTAACGTATAATGTACGTACTATATAGAAATGTGCATTATCTTGCCGGTAGTGATCTGACTATTCCAACGCAGTACAGGTTTGAAATTTTTAATAATATATGTACGTAGCATTCATATGGCAAGCAGGTTAGGCACGTAAACAATGTCGAGCTATCAGCTTATTCATTTTCAAGAACATATATCTTGAAAATATATATTCTCCAACCTAACAAGATTGATACAATTAGCAATTACCGTACGCGCGTTTGAAAGATCGAATAACCGATTCATGTATTAATTAAGTGCTAGTAATTTCACAAATTATCGTGAAGAGAATGTTTGCATTCTTGTATGGTGAGAAAGGATTTAATTTCATGAACATGCAGGTGGTAAGCAACACCTGCCCTAGATAGTGAACATACAATGAAATATTTGAGTAGCCTTGGTTTAATGTATTAATTAAAAGTACTGTTTTTTGAAGGAAATTGCTAGATTTCATTTCTACTCATAAATCTTTTTTGGGTATATATAATATATATATATATATACATACAAAGAGAGAGAGAGATAGTGAATGTCGAAAGGTTTTTTTTTTTTTTTTTTTATCATTATATATATATGGAGGAATGCTATGCATCAATCACCATTTAATTCATAACTCATGCTTATAACTTTTTTATAGGGTGTTGAGATATTTTTTATAGGATGTGGGTTGTAAAATAATGAATATTGACTGAAGAGAAGAACTTTATATATATATATAAAATATATCTCAAGTTCTAGAAAAGGATCGAGTCATTAATTTATGCTGTTGCTGGGTTTTGTAGAAGCCAGTTTTCCTATGGTCTATTTTACTGCACCTTAATTAGCATTATAAGAAGATTATTACTTCAATAAATGCTTGAACCTATCTTATAAAAAAAATATAAGAGAAAAATGACAGATTTGGAAAGGTAATCTATTATGTATTATAAAGTATGTGCTAGCATGTATCCCTATACACTTGCTGTACGTCTAGTATTCATTTTTCTCAAACTTCTCTTAAAATGTTGTATCGTTTGTTTACTAACTTCTGTTGGGGAGAATTTATTGGTAAACAAAAAAAAAAAGGTGGATTTCTTGGATGATGCTTTGCAGATTAGCAATGGATCCACTACAAGAAAAACAGGCTTTTACGACCAATTTATTACAACCAACAGACTGAATTAGTTGCAAATAGTCTGTATTTGCAACTAATTCAGTCTGTTGGTTGCAATAAATTAATCACAAAAGTCCATTTTTCTTGTAGCGGAGAATGTGGATCGGGGCTTCCAAGCTTACATGCATGATGTAAACTAGCCTTAGTTGGCTGGCTCTATCTTCTTCCTCCCTATTTTCTAGTTTCGTGAGGGAAGAGTACAGTAATGTTGAATTTGCCTAGCCAAATGGCCTGAGAAACATATAAAAGAATATTATCCCACCATATGACAATATTATCAACATTCCAAACATATCGAGCAAGTTAATGTACTGCCTCATCCCTAATCTATTAACATGTTGAACCTTGCATATTCTGAACAGTTGCATAAGTCTCTTTGTTTCTTATGTTCCTTGAATGGCTAGAATGGATCTTTAATATGCACCATTGATCTATATTGAAAGGCTTGATTTGGTACACTCTTGAAGTTTCTAAATCTTGAAATATTATTATCTTTTCTAGTTAAGATGACACAAGAGTGTTTGAGGATTAGCACAATGAATCTAAGGAAGCTATTAAGTCCAATGACTCCAATGACCAACTCATTACCTAGCCTATTGTCTAGCACATTTTTTGAAATGTCATTCTAGATGACTTAGCCAACAAGCTATATCTCATTGGAAAGCCTCATGTCTCTAGTTTCCAACACATCAACGGTGTGCAATTTGAAGTTTTCTAGAGGAATTAGTTATAAGGATTTTAGTAAAGGGTGTGCAAGGATGGTAGGATGTTGCGAATTTTTAGATTTTTTCTTGTCTTTTGAAATTCTCTAAGCAATAGTCTTTTGAAATTTTCATATCTTTTGGAATTACCTATACTTGGAGGGTTCCAAGTTTTCCTATATAGACCCCTTTATGCTAATGAAAAATACAGACTTGAGTTGATTACAAAATTAAGCTTTTAGCTTATGCATAATAGCTTTTTCTTATATATAACTCTTATCCTTCGGTGGATTCCGATAGGTGGTGAGTTCTTGCTCTGTATCCCTTGTGAGTTTCCTTTAGGTGTTGATTGCTGTATTCCTTTGGTGTTCTTGTTCGGGTGGTGAGCTTATCTTCTTTTGGGTGGTGATATTTGTATCCCATCGGATCCCCTTATCTTTTATCTTTTATTTCCTATCATAAGCCTGGTATCAGTTGCTATTAGAGCTTTTAGTTATCATGGCGGGTCGTTGTCGTAGACCAAATGTTGAATCACCTCCTCGTCATGAAAGAAATCTACGTGATGTTGAAAAGGATGAGTTGAGGAGACAAGTTCAGCAATTGTAGCAACATCTTGAGTAATATGAGCCATTTGATCATAATGGTTCTCATCATAATTCTGATGTTCACTCTTCTAGAGGAGATAATGAAGAAGGAAATCCTTTTGGAAATCCACCCTACCATTCTTGAAGTGAACCATCTTCTAATGAGTCTCTTCCTTGTCAACGTCCTCCACTGAATCATGGTTTTCAACGAAATCAACTAGATGTGAAAGTTGATATTCCAGAGTTTGAAGGAAGAATGCAACCGGAGGAGTTCATCGATTGGCTATATTTAGTTGATTGTCCACCCTTTCCAAGTGTGATTTCTATGTTATGTATGGCCGTGCCTAAGGGCATATCGGTTGAAGTAGATTCTTCTTTTTGATTAATCAAAATATGAAATCCAATCTTGGAAATACAACATCCCACTTTTCTTTACTACGCAGGGCTTCGATACATTTCTACCGGAGCGGGTGCTATCTGAGAACAATTTAAATATGACCAAATCCACCCAACCCAATCCCAATATGTATAATGAAATCAAATTGATTTCAACTTCAAGCATCAGATCTCCTGTCTTAGTTAAGAGGAGTCATGGAAAGAACAGGTTCAAAATCACAATTAATTCCGTTTTTGATTATAAAGATGTTCCAGATCATCGTAAGGTGAAGCTTGGTGCCGTTAAATTAAAAAAGTACTCTTCTTTATGGTGGGAGAATTTGAAGAAGCAGCGAGCTCATGATGGTATAAGTCGTATTGTTATTTGGGGAAAAATGAGAAAAGAGCTTAAGAGAAAATTTTTGTCAAAAAACTACCGACAAGATATTTTCCTTAAGTTCCATAATCTTAGGTAAATGGAGAGTACTGTGGAGGTGTATACTATAGAATTTGATCATCTGTATATGAAATGTGATATTACCAAACCAGAGGAGTAGACTATTGCTCGCTATCTTTGTGGGTTTCGGATGGAAATTGGGAATGTTGTCCAATTACAGCCATGTTGGACTTATGTTGATGTTGTCAAGCTGGCATTAAAGGTGGAAAAGCAACTTAAGGAGGCTCATGGAAGTAGCCATCGGTTTGTAACAAAAGATGGGCATTCCAATTGGGGGAGTGCTTCAACTGCCAAACAAATTTCAGGAGGTAAGCTACGAATTCTAAATTCTCAAAGAAGGAAGTGGGAGCTGGTTCAAGTCATCCAATTGCTGATTCTCACAAATGTTTCAAGTGCCAAGGAATTGGTCATATTGCTTCGGATTGTCCAAATCGCCAAATTGTGACTTTTATTGAAGAAGAAGATGGCGAGGAAATTGAGGAGGATTTAAAAGGTAAAGAGGAAGAAGAAGTCGTCACCTATGTTGATAATGGAGAATCTCTTGTTGTTTAGCGAAGTTTAAGTGTGGATTGTAGAGCTGAAGATGAGTGGCTTCGAACCAACATCGATGTACTTCCCATGGTAAAGTCTGTGATGTTATCATTGATGGAGGAAGTTGTGAAAATGTTGTGGCAGAAAATATCGTGGGCAAATTGAAATTGAAGATGGAGCTACATCCTCAACCTTACAAGCTTACTTGGTTTCGCAAGGGGCATGAGGTAAAAGTTAATAAGCGATGTCTTGTTCAATTTTCTATTGGAAAGAATTATCAAGATAAAGTACTATGTGATGTTGTGCCTATGGATGGATGTCATCTACTACTTGGTAGACCTTGGCAGTATGATAGAAGAGCTATCCATGATGGTTTTAAAAACACCTATGTTTTTGTAAAAAATGGAGTGAAGGTTGTCTTAGGTCCTTGTCGATTAGAGAAGACTCCCAAACCTTATAAAGGAGAGGGAATTAATTTACTCACGAAATTTGAGCTTAAGAAAGATTTAGAGTGTGCTATTGAAGCTTGTGCTCTTGTGGTGTTAGAAGAAAATGAAGAAAAGAATGAGCCAACTCCAATTTTACAACCACTTTTTGCTAATTTCTCGATGTTATTCCTGAAGAAATTCCACATGGTCTCCCTCCAATGAGAGATATTTAGAATTGCATTGACCTTGTACCTAGTTCTATCATTCCTAATAAGGCAGCTTACAAGATGAGTCCTAAGGAGAATGGAGAGTTGCAGTGGCAAGTGGAAGAGCTTTTGGCTAAAGACTTGGTGAAAGAGAGTATGAGTCCTTGTGCTATCCCAGCACTCCTTGTTCCTAAGAAAGATGGAACTTGGCATATGTGTGTTAATAATAGAGCGGTAAACAAGATTACTATTAAATACCACTTTCCAATTCCTCAACTAGATGATCTTCTTGATCAACTTCATGGTGCTACTATCTTTCCGAAGATAGATTTGTGAAGTGGTGATAGTGGTTATCACCAAATACGTATGAGGCCCAAAGATGATTCGAAAACGGCCCTTAAGACAAAGGATGGCATATATGAATGGATGATTATGCCTTTTGGTCTTTCTAATGCTCCTAGCACTTTTATGCGACTTATGAATCATGTTTTTAGACCATTTATTGGGCATTTTATTGTTGTTTATTTTGACGATATTTTGGTGTACAGTAAGGATAAGAAACAACACTTGAAGCATCTTTGACAAGTGGTCAATACTCTAAGGGAGCAAAAGTTGGTTGCCAACTTGAAGAGGTGTCACTTCCTTATTGAAAGTCTTGTCTTTTTGGGATATGTTGTTTCCAGGTGGGGCATAAAGATGGATCCTAGCAAGATCGAAGCAATTACAAGCTGGCCTACACCGAGGTCACTCCATGATATTCGAAGTTTTCATGATCTTACATCCTTCTATCGATGGTTCATCAAAGGATTCAACACTATCATTGCTCCTATCACCGAATGTTTGGAGGGTGGTAATTTCAAGTGGACAAGTGAAGCTGAGAAGAGTTTTGAAGTCCTAAAAAGGATGGTGACTGAAGCTCCGATTCTCTCTTTACCCAATTTTGATAAAATGTTTGAGGTTGATTGTGATGCTTCAAATGTGGGTATTGGTGTTGTTCTTGGCCAAGAAGGTAAGCCTATAGCCTTCTTTAGTGAAAAGTTGAGTGATTTGCGAAAGAAATATTCGACTAATGACAGAGTTCTGTGCCATTGTTCTTTCCATACACCATTGGAGTCATTATCTTCTTCCTAAGGAATTTATTCTCTTCTCTGATCATGAAACTTTGAAGTACCTAAATAGCCAACAGAAGCTCAATAGCTGACATGCCAAATGGAGTGAGTTTTTGCAATCATTTTCATTTCTTCTCACGCATAAGGCTGGTGTTCAAAACCAAGTGGCTTATGCTTTAAGTCATCAACATTACTTGCTTTCCACTATGAGAGTAAATGTTATAGGCTTAGAAATAATGAAAGGGCTATACCAGGAAGATCCTTTCTTTGCAGAGGTATGGGAAGAGTGTTCAAAGGGTCCTCATCATCCCTTTTTCTTACAAAATGGCTATCTATTCAAGGGCAACTATTTATGTATTCCACACTGTTCTTTATGGAATTTGATTATTATTGAAGCTCATGGTAGTGGACTTGCTGGACACTTTGGAAAAGAGACAAGACACTTGCTTTTCTCAAGGAAAATACGAGGTTGTACACTCCACTTCCAGTTCCTAAGTCTCTATGGGAAGACATAAGAATGGATTTTGTTGTGGGTTTACCAAAGACTCAAAAGAACAATGTAACGCCCGCCCTTGTGGTGAGACTTTTTATAAAATGATTTTAGAAAGGACGACAGGAATTATCATTCGTTTTAAAGCTTTTTATTTCCATACCCATGGTGCAAGACTCTACGTTATAAAATAAAATGTGCTTCAAGAATAAAAGAGATTTATAGTGGAAAACATTAATCTTAAAATAAAAAGGCATCTCATACATTTAAAACTCTCATACCTAGACTTCTGTGCCCTTCCCCTTAGGCCTTGTTCATCCTGACGCGTTCTGCTCAATTAGTTCCTGTGGGGGAGGGGTACACATAAAAAGTAAAATGAGTTGAATACTCAGTAAGCATTACTTCATACAGTTAAAATATTCTAACATAGGTTTTCATTCATACATTCATCACTCCATACATACTATACGTACATGAGACATGCATCCATTTGAAAACATCACTAGGCAGGGTTTCTCTTTAAAAATAGTTTTCTTTTCATAAAACATCTCCCGTTAGTGTCTTCATTTCTTAAAGAGTTCAAGGATTCTTACATTCTTTCTTATCACTTTCCTTTAGTCCGTACACACTGTTACGCCCCGTGTGTTGGGGTTAGCGGTCTTCCTTTGGACCTGGATTCTGCCTTGGCCACTGGTTGGGAATCCCTTTCAGTTAGGAGGTAGCACAGGGTGCACTACCAGTAGTACTTACCCGACATTGCAATCTACCCAATCCAGTCCTTTGGTACCCTTTCATTCAGTCATGGCCGTTACATATTTTCATACATTAAAACGTTCGGTCCTTTCTTTCAGTTCAGTCTTTTTCTTCTCAATCCTTTTCATTTAATAGTTCATTCATGAAAAAACTTCATTGAAAAGCATGAGCTTAAACATCATCTCTCTAGGCATCCATAAATCATTAGTTCATAGGGGCATTTTAACATCAGTTCATGTGGACGTGTAAAACACTTTATTCGCGTCATTTAAAGCGTCACTTATAGTACAAGACATAAGCCTCACATCTCATTTCATGAAAATACATACAATACATACTACGTATAGTCATCCATTCACATGCATACAATTAATACTTTGGTTGCATAAAAAGGGACTGCCAAGAAGGGCCATTACATACATATATCTTCAAACACTTAGCATGTTTTCCAATGAAATATCATTTCATTTCATTTCGTAAAGCATTGTAAGGAGAAGCATTTTATTTTCTTCATTTTCATATCTTTTAGAAAACTCTAGAAGAGTATGAACGTAATACTTACCTGGACTTCATTCTATACTCATTCCATGCAGTCCATTCATGTGCGTGTCAGGCGGCAACCTACATGCTTACACATAACGTTAGGGTTATTCTCTATCTAGTGCATAAGCAATTAAACTAGAAGTAGAACTACACTTCACTTGAAACACTCTCCCTCTATCTCGTGCTCTTACGTGTCTCGTACTACGCTAAAACCTTCAGGATCTACTTATGGTCACTACCTCTTCCAAATTCAAGGTCTTATCTCGAGTACTCATCTATAAAGTGAACCCATAATTCACCTTAGGGTTAAGACACTAAGACCTTCATCTTACTCTTCTTACTAACCTCATCCCAATGTATGATCCTGATCGATAAAATCCCACATCCCAATCCTAGACAATACGCCCGTCACTACCTACATGCATCTTAGCTCACACTAAATTCTCATTCCCATCATTACATGTCACACGGCTCTAAGCCAGCTCTGAGGCTTAAGTACCGTGTAACCGTGCTTAAGATAGATTACCCATTACATATGGTGAATCCATCTGACACATGTGTCTAACCAGATTATACACGTACCTTACCCCTTTTATCACCTAAGACGAACATATAATCCATTGATCACTTGCTTGTATGGACAAGCGCCATACTTTGATATCAACGTTCTCTAAACCCGACTAGCATGATTCTTCATACTACCATTCCCTCTAGACAGTTCATCCCAACACTTGACATGACATGATACTATTCATAACTACACCTTAGTCACATCATATAGCTCAAGACTACTCCCAAGCTACACCGTGACCTTGTCACCTCACCTGACATCTTGCTATGTTATTCTTATACTAACTCCTCACCCATCACAAGCACGACTTCTCATTTAACCATATCACTTTGTGACATTCCCCCGTCATGCTTCCGTTGCGCTACTCTTACACTATTCTGCCATTTCACACATACTCCTAACCAGAAGTCAATTACACGGTGACACTTGTCACCTCAGACTACAGACCACATCATAGCTACTTCAGGACACTGTTCCACAGTTTTCGACACTACTCATCACAGTCTATACTCATCAACTACCCAAATATCCTTATCTTCGTGACATGCCACACGGTGTATCACCTCACCTCATGGAGTACACTCCACGTGTAATCTCTTCATACACGCTACACCACATCACCACTACGGCATACAAGTCATATTGTGCATCACTCCATCACATGGAGTACACTCCACGTGTACTCCCTTCACGCACTACGCATCACCACTACGGCATACACGCCATATGGTGCATCACTCCATCACATGGAGTACACTCCATGTGTGCTCCTTTCACACACTACGTCACATCACTACTACAACACACACTTCACTACACAGCGAACTCCACAATCGACTAACTAACATCTAACATAAATAATGAGGGATAGAGGGTTATACCATCGTTGGGATTGACTTGTGCATTGTTCACTGACCGTCACAGTCGATGACGTATGAAGGGTCGCACGTGGCGGCTAACCCATGTACGGTGGCTATTCACCTTACATGGTGGCTATTTGGGCATTTGGATAGCTAGGTGTGGTCTTGGAAGGGCACATGGTGGCCTCGTGGTAGCGGCAACGGGAGGAACACAATGGATCTAGCTGTGTACAATGGTGGTTAGCCACGTATAGTGGCTGTCCACAATGTATGGTGGTTGTCCACCATATAAAGTGGTGATTTGGGCTTAGGGCTACGCTATGGAAGGTCAAGGGAGGCTGAGGGTGGTCTCAGGGTGGCTGGAGTGGTAGAGTACGGCGGAGCCGTGGGTTTGCAAGGGGGATCCATGTGTCTCAAATAGGGGAAATGGAGGGGGAGCTCATCTGGTCGTTGGCTGGCCATAGAGGGCTTAGGGGGTCACTGGTGGAGTTGTGGTGGCTAGGTGGAGGCGACACAGCAGCCTACGGTGGCGGATTTAAGCCAAAGGGTGGAGGAACACCCGTGAGAGAGTGAGAGGGCATGTGGGAGGAGGGAGGCTCGACTGGACATAGGGATGGCTAGGGGAGGTCGTCGGTGGGAGGAGGAGCCTCTGGTGGTGGTGCGGTGGCCTTGGGAGGTGGAGCTCAGTTGTGGGTATGGTGAACTGTTGCGTTGGAGGAGCTGCATACGTGTGAGGGAGGGGCTACTGGCTTTGGGTCAAGGGAAGGAGGAAAGGGGAGGTCAGGGAGTGCTCGTGGTGGTGCTCAGTGGCCTGGGTGGCCGTGTACGGCGGCGCAAGTAGCTGCGCATGGGAGAGGGTGGCTGCGAGATGGAAGTTGGGTTCAATGGTGGGAGCTCGCCGGCGTGAGAGGAGTCACCGGTGGTGGCAGTGAGGCTGGGTGGCGCACTGCATCGCTGGGCTGGGCTGAAGGAATGGATCGGGTGAGAGGGAGGAGGAAACCTCGTGGGAGAGGGAGGAGAGAGAGGGAAAGGGAAAAGTGAGGGAGAAAGAGAGGAGTTAGGGTTTTAATCCAAACCCTTCATCTTGGGGTCTTCAAAACAATCTAACGGTGGGTTTTAAATACTGATTTGAAAATGCGTAAACATTAATTTAACTAAAAGTACTAAGAGGAATTAAGACAAAATATTATTTAAACTAAACTTTAGTTTATAAAATAATATTCTTTCATCATTAATTAAATGATGAAATTTTGCTAATTACTTTTTAAGAGAATAAAACCATTTAATTAATTAGAGTTTTCAACATAATTTAAATCGCATAATATTTTAAATAACTGAAATCATTATAATAAAAATAATTTTCTACAATTACAATATTTTTGGAGCTCTTCAAAAATATTATAATTGTCTTATTTAATATGAGGCTTGGTTCAATAACACTGGAAATACCCTATATAAATATTTTTAAGACATTTAAAATATTTGAGGGCCTTGAAACATTGGGCTTACTTTAAAAATCACTTTGTATCTTTAAAAACACACCATCAAGATTTGGCACGCATAATGAGGCTCACAGTCGCTAGAAATAAGGGGTGAACTGTTACATCCTCTCCTCCTTGTAATAAATTTCGTCCTCGAAATTTGCTTACGTCAGAAAGAATGAGTGGGGTGTTACAAACAAAGATTCTGTTATGATGGTTGTTGATTGCTACTCTAAAATGGCACATTTTGTTCCCTGTAATAAGACACTTGATGCTTTTCATGTGGCTGATCTTTACTTTCAAGAGATTGCCAAACTTCATGGTATTCCTAAGACAACCACTTCAGATCAAGACACCAAGTTCATGAGTCATTTTTGGTATACTCTTGTTTAAACTTGGAACTAATCTTCAATTTAGTTCTACTTACCATCCCCAAATAGATGATCAAACATAAGTTTTCAATCAAAACTTGGGCAATTTGTTGAGAAGTTTTGTGGGAAAAAATATTAGACAATGGGATCTCTTGTTAAAACAAGCCAAGTTTGCTTACAATTGATCTAGAAGTCAAACTACTGGTCATAGTCCATTTGAGGTTGTCTAAGGACAAAATCCCATTAGTCCTGGCACCACTCCCTAATACCCAGCAGTTTAGTGGAGATGCAGAAGAGAGGGTGAAGTTCATTAAGAAGCTACACGAACAGGTTCGAGATCGCATTCTCAAGCAAACTGAGAAGTACAAGAAGCAAGCCAACAAGTATTGAAAAATAACAGCTTTTAAAAAAGGAGATTTGGTGTGGATTCATCTTGGGAATGAATGTTTTCCAAGTGGATGTCATGCTTAGCTTAGGTCTAGAGCTGATAGGCTTTTCAAGGTGCTTCAAAGCATTGGAGATAATGCGTACAAGATTGAGCTCCGAGGTAATTATGGTGTTTTAGCAACTTTCAAGGTTTCTAATCTTTTGCCCTATTATGATGAAGAAAGAGAGCAAGACTTGAGGGCAAGTCTCTTTCAACCAAGGGAGCATGACACGAGTGTTTGAGGATCAGCCCAATGAAGCCACTAAGCCCAATGACTCCAAAGACCAACTCATTATCTAGCCCATTGTCCAACACGTTTTTTGAAACTTCATTATGAGAAGATTCTAGATGAATTACATAGTAAGCTATATCTTATTGGAAAACCTCATGTCCCTAGTTTCCAACACATCAAACGGTGTGCAATTTGAAGTTTTCTAGAGGAAGTTATAAAGGTTTTACAAAAGAGTGTGCAAGGCTTATTCAGGAGAATCTAAGTCGGATGATGCTGAGTTGTTAGAATATACGTTGACCGTGCTGAAATCTCTTGAGATCGTAGATTAGTGCAAAGAGGGCAGGAAATCGTGACATTTTCTTGATTGAGATAGTTTTGGGCACGTTTCGGTATTTTTGCCATAATTTTGGCTACGGGTATCATAATTGCGCATATGACCCCAATTCAGAAAGCTCTTTTTGGCACACACGTCGTGGGTATCGAGTTATGCTTGGTGTGCATCATTTTTTAGGCCAAATTCTACTGTTTTCCCTCTAATTTCCTATTTTTAGTTATTTTTTACCTTTTATGGTAATATTTCATTTACTGTTTTTAAAGTGATTTTGAACTCGATTTGGACCAGATTTTTACAGATTACTTCTTTAATTTTGGCAAGATTGTTGGGATTTTGCTATTTTTGGTAAAATCTCCATACAATCGATTTTAAGCTATTACAACCCTGCTTGTGGGTTGATTTTGATTATTATTGATAATTTAAATTGACATCAGAGATGTTTTCTCTATATTTTTGGGTGATTGTCTTGTTTTCTTTTCTGTGAATCAATTGTTGAAACTAGCCTGCAGAATAATCATTATTCTGTCCAGCGTCAAAGGCTAAAGGGATGTTATGAGTTTTCAGATTTTTTCTTGTCTTTTAGAATTGTCTAGGTAATAGTCTTTTGAAATTCTCATGTCTTTTGGAATTACCCATGCTTGGAGAGTTGTTCCAAGTTTTTATATATAAACCCCTTTATGCTAATGAAAAATAAAGACTTGAGTTGATTACAAAATTGAGCTTTTAGCTTATAAAGAAGAGCTTCTTCTTATAACTCTTATCCTTAAATGGATTTCGATAGGTGGTGAGTTCTTGCTTTGTATCCCTTGTGAGTTTCCTTTGGGTGGTGATTTCTGTATCCCTTTGGTGTTCTTGTTCGGGTGGTGAGCTTATCTTCCTTTGGGTGGTAATATATGTATCCCATTAGATTCCCTTATGTTTTATCTTTTATTTATTATCATAAGCCTGATATCATAAGTTATCTAAAGATGGATATATTCTAATTTCTTGTTTGAAGTCTGCCTCAAACTTCTCTTGATGACCATATTTCCCCATTTTCAAGTTTCACTCAGTATGTATGGAGTAATTTTGACATTCTCCCAAAATATATGTTTTTGGTTGGAAGGACTTAAATTGATGAGATTTTAGTTGGTGTAGCTAACCAAAGATGTGGTGTTACATATTTTGGTATCAAAAGGGCCATTTAAAGCCTCTAGTATGACTTGTGAAATTTTATAAACTTTATATGTTGAAGACATGTTTCACCAGCAATTGATCTCAATTAAGGACCCACAACAAGGAAGGAAAGGGGCCCCGATGTGCCAGGTGCACTTCTGATACCTAAGTTAGGAATATGGACATGTTGCTTTGTAAAAAAGCGGTCTGAAGATCGTACCTGGGTTTATTAGTGTATATAGAGGTGAACAATTGCTAATAAGGACAATATATTTTTCCCAAATCTTAGGGTTCTAATTGCCATAGTTTCGCGAATATGATCCTAAAAGGAACGGCTTGACATCCTGGAGAATAATACCCTGAGTATCTCACTGTTTCCTTAGTGGTAGATATCAGCTATTAAGGTTGGTTACCATAGTAATCGTATCGGGGAAGATATGTTCCTGTGAGACTGAGTGTACAGTGTTCCTATAGGTTTCTTAACCTGTTGGGCCCATTACATGGACCTTTTATTTCGTATCCTTGGGCTCCTCTATTAGAGATTTAAATGACTCTAGTTACCCCGCAAATTCCTACCATGTAGCGTGGCAGGAATTTAAAAATTATGAAGCATTTGTGATTATCGCATCATTCTCTACGATTGGCCATTTGTACTTGCATGTCAGAGGGGCTTGCAACGGCTTCACGTTTGTCCTTTGTCACATGACCAGATCGTGGGTCATGCCTGTGGTGATCTTGTTGTTAGGTTGTCCATATTATTCCTAGGGCATTTCAATTGCCGAGTACCTAGTTACCAGTAACTTCCTCCTTTTCACGGTCACCTCTTTCACCCTGTGCCCCCGTCGATACCCATTTCCTTTCTTCTTCTTTTTTTCAAATCTCTTGTCTCTCCCCAGGGTTCATCCAAGTACTTCTCGTTCTTTTCCTCTTGCATGTATTTCCTCCTCCAAAGTCCTCTTCCACTTTTAAAGTTCCTTATTTGGAGGGCTACGACTAGTTGTCCAGCCTGACCAAGGCTGACCTTTGAAAGTTGAGGGATTCGTATGGAATCCCAAATTCTGTGGTTCTCGAGATCCCCCTTCAAAGGGCCATCGATGAAGAGGGCTTTGTTGAGAAGGTGGCCCTTACGATTTGCTCCATTTCTCATGAGTTGTGACTTCCTTTCTATCACCTAATCCTTGACTATTTGAAGCTATCATCGCTCACCTCCACTCTAATGCTTGGAGAATCTCATGTGCTGCTATGTCGCATGGAGGATGGTTTTGGAACCTATCAAGGAAAGGTACCTTGATTTGATGGCCCGTGAGTTTCTAGCTACCCATGCGTTCAAGGAACTAGAGGGTAACATTTGTTCCTTTCATTCTTGCCCTCGCAATCACCTTGCTCGCTTTAAGGGTCGCCACTCAAATGCCAAGGATGGGCAAGGATGGGAATTTCCTAGTAAAGAGACCAACAAGGCTAAATTCCCACTCCGCGCCATTGGGGGAAAGGTCCATGATGACAAAGCCTTGACTGTTACCCAATCCTGGGTGGAGTACAAGCAGGAGTGGATTTGGACAGAGGCCAATAAGGCTCGGTTGCTGCCTGCCGATGAGCCTGACACCTCCTAGGCTAAGAAAAGCTTGCCGCTACCTCGCTAGAGAAAGCAATGAAGCAATCCCACAGTGAGGCCAAGGGGACGGAAGAGCCTCAGCCTCATGAGTCTCCTATTCAAGAGGGCTCCCTTGAATCTAACGGTCTAGGCAATTTGATAGGGCAGGCCCTCTCGGACCTTGCTACTGCCCTTGATTTTGAGTTCCCTTCTCGAGGAATCGACTCCATTCATTCGTCGGACTTTTTTTCGCGTTTGACCCTGCCATTTGCCTTGGAGTTGGTCAATCAAGATGATGTAGACATCGACTTCTCTTTTGCTTATGGCATTACGGACTCTACTACTAGCACCCGTGACACTATCTCGACTAGAGCAGTTGAGATCAGAGTCCGACTGAAGAGGCTCAAGTTGAGATTGGCTCTCAAATTGAGTAGTTTGTCAAACTGAGTCCTCATTTCTTTTTGAGCTCATATCCTTATTTATATATGGTTTTGGTAGGGCGTGGACCAACTAGTAGCCTGGATCATCGATGAATGGTCCGACTTGGAAGATGAAGTATGGTCCAGGCATATGTTCACCTTCTTAGCACGAAAGAAAATCGCATGCCTAGAGATCGAGAAGATCGAGCCTGAGGTGGTCATCGACCAACATGATGAGTATATCCAGTCGTTGGAGGTTGACTTGGCTGGCCTGCAAGAAGATGTTGTTGTTTTCTGCAAAGAGCTCGACCAGGCAAGGAGGGAGGCTGCTTGCAACCACTTCGAGTTGAGGGTGCTTTAGAAAGAGCGTACTTCCAAGCAACAAAAATTGTCCTACCTTCAAGTAGAGTTACAAAGGGTAAGGAAGCACTTTAGAGAGTTAGGTTTTACTCTTTCTTCACATTAAGAGGGGATGGCTTTCTATAACTCAAGAGAAAGCTTTGAGGAGTGGTGTGAGGAAGTGAGGAGGTGAATAAAGTATTTATAGGGCTTCATGGAGGGTGAGGGGCGTGGGTTTGGATGAAGAAAAGGCTTAGGATTGGTGGAAGTGGGCGGTGGAGAGTGGAGGTGCAAAAATTAAGTTTGTGGCATCTTAATGCAGGTGAATAGTGTTCAAACTCCCATCATTTCTACATTTTCAGTTGCTGCATTGTGTGTAAGGGTGCAGGTGCTACCATGGTTCAGAAAATCAAAACAAAATGAAATGGATGGCAAGTGAAGTCATGCCAAACGCCATTGAGTAGGGGTCTTCAAAGGATGGCTAGATTTCATCGCCTCTTTGTCCTACCTTCATTGCTTTGCTTTGCAGGTGGTGGAAGGTGGAAGGATGGGCTACCAAGTGATCATTTAGAAGTAGGTTATGGAAGGGGGTGAAATAGGTGTGGTTGCTGAGTGACCTCTTGTGTTAATGCCAATCGGTTTTGGCATTTCTTTGGGAAAAGATTAGTCAATAATCTCATGAGTACTTGTGGTACTTGAGGGACCTCTTAGGGACTGGAGGGAAGGGGTGATGGCTTGTGGAGGTGGCTCAACAAGAGCAGAAAATTCTTGAATGGTTGAAGGTCCTCAGTTTGGTTCCAACTAAACTTTCTAAGGACATGGTTGGGTTTTTAGCTAGATTTCTTGGAGCCATTACATCCATTGCTAAGTCTGAACCTTGAGTGATGTAGTGAAGTATGAATAGTGAAATTGCCCATGCAAATTCGGTGGAAATGGCATGGGCTAGTGACTAGTTGGATGTAGTGCACATGGTGGTGCACCTAGGTGTCGATTGGTGGTTATTTGGGCATTGACATGGCTTGGTTCCAATTGACATGTGTTGGGTCAATCCTAACCTTCTAGGTTAGTCTAAGAACAATGCAAATTAATAATAAAAGCCAAAAATTTCAGATCATAAATGTGAAGAAAATATTTTAAAGAAAAACATGCAAAAATGAAGATTTGAGGTTACTAATCATGGGTGAGATGAATAGTACTTCTTAACTCAAGTTAGAAGCTTAACCATGGTTAGGGGGGAACCCTAGGGGCGTGTGGTTTGTCTTAGGCTTGAGGGAACCCAATGGTATGGTGTATGTTGGTCTCATTTGAAAGGCTAAAATGAAAGATAATGCTTTTGGGCTTTATGGGTTGGGCTTGTTTGGCCATTTGTATAGGTCTTGGATGTGGGCTTTGGTGTGGGTTCTTATATGGACCTTATGTCCAAATTTGTGGGGCTTACCTATGGACTCGAAGGTCTACTAAGTTGGGTCACAATCTTAGGTCTTTCATAGGTTGGGGCAATGGCCTTTACTCTTATTAAGTTAGGTCCAATGGTTTTATATTAGCACATATTGGGCCTAATTCCCGTTCTTCCTTATAGGAGTCCCCATGAGCGGGGTGTGGCAGAGCGGTGTTAGGCCTGTCCATCCCATCAGCTATCATTATTTCCTTTTTCTTGTAGGCGAATTGCTTTGGGGGCAAGTTTGGTCCCTAGAGTCGGGTATCGGGACGAAACCCATTACTCTCGGCCGAATGTCTAGTGGGCTTATGAGTGAAGTGGAAATTGCCTTACTCTAGGTCGAGCACCCAGTGGGCTTATGAGGAAGGTATGTCTTTCCCTTTAGGTAGCTGAGGACTGAACCGCACTTTGCCGCTAGAGGGATAAAGCAGCCTTAGGCATTACACTCATCCATTTTCCACCCTGTGAGGAGGTAATTCGGATAGTGATATGGCTAGTCTGCTCCTTTACCGCAATGGGTGTCGGGATAAGTTTTACAGGCCGCCGAGGAGTTGGTCCTACTCTCCCAGACAAGGAGGTTGAGCCTCCTACTCACATATCATCCTTCATGGGGAGGTAGGCTGTTCGGGTAGTTTGGGACCAAATCTGCTACCACTCGTTGACATCGTAGGAAAGGTTAAGTTTGGGTCAGGGTAGTACTGATCCCACACTTCATCGTGGCAGAGGTCGGGGTAAGTTTTCCAAGTAGCCTTGGGGCTGGACAAGGTGGCCTTTAGTTCTACCTACCCCTTTGGCCCCACGAGAGATACGTTGTTTAGGCAGTCTATAACTAGACTTGATCCTGCCTGTTGGCGCTCACGTGGAATGTAAGCCTTTATCGTCGGACAGCCGAGGGTCAACCCACACTTCTCTGCAAGAGGGACAGAATAGCCCCTGGCTTGACTCGTCCTTGTGGTGTCCCGCGATGAGGTAAACAGTCGATGAAGACTTTATTGATGGAGATTCTATTAATGGAGATTTTGTTGATGGAGATTACATTAATGGAGATTTTGTTACATTCCTGAAACTCAATATTGAAACATAACACCTATTCCATTACGATTTGTAGTGCCTGAATGAAAATATAAATTTGCAATAATTAAGCTAGCTTTAGCAATAAAATTTTTGTAGGTGGTCAGCATTCCTAAGGTGTAGTAGCTCATTTCCTTAGGAATCTCGGAGTCTATAAGAGCTCGGATGATTGTTAGCGCTGACCACATAAGGACCTTCTAATCGGGGCACAGCTTTCTCTCGTCTCGCATTGTTGTTTCTATTTCTTTAAGTATGAGGTTTTTGACTTGAACCCTCTCAGAGACACTCGTTTGTTGAAACATCACTCTGCTCTCCTTTTGTTGGCGTTGGTTGTTACCTCTGTCGCCAGTTTTTCTTCTTCCAGCAAATCAAGCTATTTTTCTAGCTGCCTATCATTGGAGCCTTGCTCAAAGTGCTGAACTCTATAGGTGGGGATCTCGATTTCCACTGGCGACATCGCCCCGTGGCCATAAGTGAGGGTGAAAGGAGTTTTCCCTATCAGTGTCTTGTCGAAGATGCTACAATTCGAAGTAGGTGTGATGCACTATCCTGAAAAATCATGTCTTTCATTAAACAACAAGAATTTTCAGTATTCAAGTAGCTAATTACAAAATAAGGGGAGATAGAGCCTTCAGCTAGGGAGCTTTCGCTTGCTCTACCCTTGTCTCTAGAACCATGCATCCTATCGCCCCCCCCCCCCAGGCTTGGTAGGGTGGATCATAGACTAAGGCCTACCAGGGCTCCTTAAGTGGTGCATGCCCTACTCTCTCCTCGAGGTGCTGTTCAAGGTGACCCCACCATCTTTCTGCTTCAGTTATTGGACCTAGCATTCCTTCACCAAGACCTGTTCACCTCGGATTTCTCCCACTCCATGAAGGGGATCTTGAACTTCGGTGGCAAGGGCATAGCCATCACTTCTTTCGTGTAGGGTAGACTAGTACTTGTGAGCAGTTGGTCCACCGATGATGATGTGCTTACTTTCTTTCCAATCTCTTTGTATTGTCCTTTGAGATTGCGAAGCTCATCTTGCATGTTCTTCCTCCCCTCCTCCAGTTCCCACGTTTCGGGACTCCACGTTTTGTTCTTGTTAAGGTTTAGTGAGCTCCTCATTCTGCTTGCGAAGTTTTTTTTTTTTTTTTTTTTTTTTGCGCTTTTTCGGTCAACTTTATTACCCAGCCCTCCATAACTATTAGTCTCACCTCCAAGGCAACTTTCTCTGTGTCCCTCCAAAGCTTTTCGAAATGGGTTGTCGCAGGTATACAATGTACACGCAAAATCTACAAGGATTCCACAAACAGCAAAATAAGATCTACAACTTACTTTTCCTTACAGGCGAGTTGCTTTGGGGGCAAGTTTGGAGCCTGAAGCCAGGTATTAGGGCGAAACCTATTACTCTCAATCAAGTGCCCAGTGGGCTTATGAGTGAGGGGAAATCCCCTTACACATAGTGAGGCAGCTAATTAGGTAGTATGGTGACAGCAACCACCAAGACGCCGCTAAGAGTCACCCAGCTGCTATGAAGAGGTATGAGAAACTATTGGAGGAAGTGAAGACAGGAGGCCGAGATGACGATAAGATGGTAATTTTGGAGCTTAAGAATAACTATTGTGTGCTAGAGTGTGCGAAGATGACGGCTGAAGGCGAGGGTGAGCTTTGGAAGAGGAGGAACTCACGTGCCGTAAGGTCTAGGTAGTTAGCCCTGGCCTCCTCTAATGCTCAAAGCCAAATGAAGCAGCACGATACAAGGATCCTCCACGCGCTAAGAGGGAGTTGAGCAAGCATCAACAGGAGATGATCCAACACTTCTCACATTGGACAACAGAAAGGCGATCTGAGGTCGCTAAAGAACATGGTGGGGTACACTGCCACTCTGGAGGCAAGACCCTGGAATCTACCACCCCTTCGATAGAGGGAGGCACTGCCAATTCCACGGTTCGAAAAATCCTGTAGGTCTCCTTCAACGACTCCAACTCAAAGAGAGTCACCTCTGAACGCCATGAGAAGCCCGTGAACTCCTCTAGAACGATGTCGCCTTGCCCGTCAGCAGCACGGACAAAGTTAGGAGATCTAGCCAGCTCATATGGGCATAAGGATTTATTGGGGAATGATTACGCCCAAAGAATAACGCTGTAGTTGTAGCATACCTTTGAGGTGTCGATTCCTCAGGGAGACAGATTAAAGAAAACACAACAAAAACTAAAAAGAACTAAAGTAAAATATTTAATGATCAATAAGAAAGAATTGATTTTAATGCAATTTAGCAAATAAAATTACAGGGATAAAAATAAGGATCACTCAAATTACAAATAGCAAAGCATCAGGAATTCCTTATACAAATCAGGTATTTCTGTCTATTCTTGATTTAGTGAATTTACACAATTGGGGATTCATCTCCAAAGTCCCTAATTGGAAGATATAGAACTATAAACCACATTAATCGAAAGATAACTCTTTGATAAATCATTCACTTCTTTTGAAATTCTGTAAATTATCATCTTGATTGACAAAACCCAGCGACGACAATATACCCAGTGGGCAATACTGCATCAAATAATTAAATCAATAAAGACAATGAATTAATCCAAACATAATCAAGGATCTTAACCATTCTATAGAAAAAGCATCACTGAATCTATGAAAGGGATCAATTCCAAAATTATTTGGAGATAAGAAAATACTATTGATAATTAGAAAATAATAAATAAGAGTTTGCATTAATAAAGAAGAATCGCATGAATCAAAAATAAACTAAAAACACTCTCAATTGTACAAGTTCATCCCTAACTTTACTTAAGGACTTAGCTGTCCATTTGAACAATAATAGAAAAAAACTCTCTCAAAAAAATCAAACTTTGAGTCTCACAAATTCTCTTCCCCTTAATCTGTCGAATTCCCCTCCTTTATATAAAATCGAAAAGGATGAAGTTGCTCAATTCCCTTCTACTTTTTTTTTTTTATTTCTTCCCTTGGAAAACCCGTGTGAGTGCTCCTTTGAATTATTTTTTTTCAGACTGAATGAAGTGCAAGGAATGTCCAAATGTTTTCATCCACCACCGAAAGGCTAATAATATTTTGTGTGCATGTGTTTCCTTGTCTCTTGCTGAGTTTTTTATTTCTCCATGTCTCTTGTGCACCTAGCCAAAAGTGCCAATATTCATATTTAATTTCTTCATCTTTTGGTATCCATGTGCATGAGTTTTTCTCCCTATTCATGCGGCGTGCACTTATTCTTCTACCAAGCCGTGTCTTCTACTAGCTCTTCGTTGCTATCCAGTATGAGTGCATCCCAGCATGCATTTTATTTTATTTTTTTCTTTGGTTGACCACCAGCTTTTGTCACCTACAATATTTGTTTCTTTTATGTCGGTGAGTGCGTGCCCAGCAATAGTTTTATTTCTTTGTGAGTTGGCCACCGCGTGAATGCATAGCTCACGGTTGTGGAGAAGCTAAGTTGCAGTGCATGGTTTCAGCGTGTTGCCGTACAGCGTGGAGGAAGGGGAATGGTGCTCTGCTTCGAGGAGTTAAAACAGAGGCTTGTCAGTAATGGGCAGCAGAAGTTCATGTGGTTGAGCAGCTGACCTACGGAGGTTGTGCGACCATGGCTGCGTTGCTCTTCTCGTGGTTCATCCAGGTGCAGCAACGGGTGAAGGTGATGGCATTGCCATGGAGGCTTCAATCGTGGGCGCTGGGCTTCACTGGGCGATGGAGACTTGATCTTCGACGTCTTCTATTGCTGTTGGCGGCCAGTGGAGGTGCATCGGGTTTGCATGTGAGCTGCAGCAAGTGAAGGAGATGTTGTGAAGGAGACTGGAAACTGAGTACTGTGTGCGGAGGAGGAAGAGGAGTGCAGCAGTTGGGATCACGGCAGCGTTGTGGAAGGTTGCTGCTGGTCTGAGTTGTGGTGGTTGTGACTCAATGACTGGGCAGAGGTGCAGCATGCTTGATGATGATGGTGGACGTGGAGTCGTCTGAACGCATGCATGGAGTCTGCGTGAGGTTGAAGATGACGAAAACTGGACAAAACGGCAAGTTGTTTAGTAGAAGGCAGTTTTAATTCGATAGACAAACAACAAGTCGTTTAGCAGATAGCAGAATTCATTCCCAGTAGAAACAACATGTCGTGTAGCCGGTGTTGAAAGACAAAAATAAAAATAAAATAAAATAAAATAAAATAAAAAGTTAAATAAAATAAGACAAGCAGAATAAATAATAATAATTAAAGAAACAAAAATAAAATTAGAAAAAGAAAATAAATAAATAAATAATTAAAGACAAAATAAAACTAGACTAAAATATTAAAAATGTGTTGTGCATGTGAAGAAAAAATATCAAATTAAATCACAAGTATTAAAATCAAGCATAAATTATGCAATTAACCAATTTAAATTACAACTTGGATTTATGCCTCTTAATTATTTTTTCATCTAAAATCAATAATAAAATAGTAAAACAATTAAAAATATATAGATTTTAACTCTATAAAATATGTAATAATGCAGCTCAATCAGGGAACATTGGCAATAGGGAAGAAAGAAAGAGGAATCAGAAAGAACAATGCAAGGAGAAGTGCTTGAAAGAGAAACGAGAACACAAGATGGTTTACATCCCGAGGCAATGGGAACCCATGTGCCCCATGGAGTACTAGAATCCTACAATCGTTGAAATTCTAGCGGAGCGTATCCAAGGATGGAAAATGGGAAAGAAGTAACCACCTGATGCGAAGATTGATGAAAGTACTGAAGAAACGCCATTTAATGCGGATTCGAACCGTCTAAATACAACCATAAAAGCTAAAGGTGAACCGTTGCTAGATATTGTGTAAATACGAAAAGGCCACTCAGATATGGTTGGAAAGCAGAAGTGCGACACATGTACACCGATAAACCCATAACTCCCTAGCCCCAAGGTAGCATAGCCGCATTTACAATAGTTGATTAATCAAGAAAGGAAAGGAAGAATTCCTATTGGACCTGTCCGATAGGAAGTGATGGGGTAACTGTAAGGGGAATTCCCCCACACTTATAAGCCCACTCGACACTTGGCTAAGAGTATTGGGTTTCACCCCAATACCCAGCCCCAGGGCCCAAACTTGCCCCTGAAGCAACTCGGCTACAAGCAAAAGTAAACAAGGATGCTTGATGGGACAAATAGGCCGATTGTCGCTCGGCCACACCCCGCTCATGGGGACTCGTACAGGGAAAAATGGAAAATATGGAGAACCTCTTATCTTCTAACAAGGGAATATCGACGGACAACTGAAAACTCTAGCAGAGTAAAGCAAATCGTGAAATCACGTCACATTAATGGCACCACTATCTAAGCAGCATGCCACATTAATGGCAACGTCACAGAGGCACTCTGCATTTAAATAAGCCTAAAAAAAGGAACAGTAAAAAGGATATGGGTTCTATAGGGGTAGGCACAATCTGGCCCCCCCCAGGCTCCCAGTATAAATAGAAATTTTTGTGTGTAAAAAAACCCTAGCTCTCTGATCTCTAGACTCTTTGATTATTTAAAAACTTCCAAACTACTCTACTAACTTTGGCATTGGAGACACCTCGGCCACCCTCTCCCAACTGGTTTTACTTTGTTTTAACAGGGTCAGTTCTGAAGACCTAAGTTGCTGAACCTGGCTCAAAGGTGACGAAACACAACGTTAACACACATATATATATATATATAAATATATGTCCAATATATATTTATGACCAATTAGCTTCATATCTAAATGGGTTTTCTCTCTTGCTAAGATTCAGCATCCTAGAATCCATTGTGATAACAATGGGCCTATGATTTGAACTTTGAGCTACCACTGGTCTTACTGTAATATATACAAACACTTCATGCCAAACTGAATTGCCAAAGGCTTTATCTAGCCATTCTTTAGTAAATTGTTTTCCTTCCCTACTATTACTCCATGTGTACATGTCTCCAAGAAACCCCAAGTCACTCAATCCACATTCCTCTATAGCTAGCCAAAATTCTTTCATTTGACTGTAAGGTCTCATAGCTACCCCCACACTTCTCATTCTGATGTAAAATCTCCCACGCAAAGGCATGCCACACCATTTGGAGGTTTTAGAGCTCTAAGAAGCATCCAGCTATCATTTCTTCTAGAAGTCATTGGGTTCTCAGAGAATCCTGTTAAAATCCAGTCCTTCCCAAAACTAGGATGAGTAACTATTAAAGAAACATGGCATTTGGTGTAGGATTCAAGACTAACATAGCTATTATCCTTCCACAAAAAGGCAATTCCACCACTGAGACCTTTGCTATCAACCACAAAACTATGTCCAAAGCCTAATACTGTTCACACTTTCTCATGTTTAATTCTACTGCACTTAGTTTCAATAAGAAAAATGAAACTTGGGCTCTTATTTTTCACCATATGATGAAGATCTTGAACTGTTTAAGTGTTCCCAAGCCATTGACAATTCCAAGTGATGCAACTCAAGGCTGTTGGTGAGGCTGCATTGAAGCCTCCACCAATCCTTCCTAGTCTCTCCAGGTAAGAGCATAGTTTTTTATTTTTTAACTGACACACCATCTTCCTCTCCCTCTTCTTAGAACCAGTATAACCAATATTCTCATTAAAACCATTAGAAGAAGCCCAATTATGAAAGCACTTGTTATGAGCTCTTCTCTTCTAGCTAGCTTGTTTTTTGGACTTAGCTAGTACATGGATATGATGATCAAGGAATTTATCCAGAGAACTTACTTGAGCCTCAATAGATAGGTCATGTTTATTGTTAACGATTGTGTTGATTGCTTCCTTCTGGCCCTAATCTTCCCAATCTTCCATTAATTTCTCCTTCAGAGAGTTATCTCTACCCACTATGGATTGTCTTCCCTTATCTGTTTCAATTCCATATATGGAAAGATCTACAGTATCTGGCAACGAAACTGCCACCTCACACTACAACACAATTGCTTTTTAGTGACGATTGAGAAATTGTGACAGTCCCCAAACTATCACTAAAAAGCATTTTCTGTGACAGTTTTTGGAAACCGTACTAAAGATATATGAGATTCTTTTTTACGTTCGAATGTCACATATATGTTCAGACATTGTGGCTACTGACGTTTGAACGTGAAATGTTTTGGCGCCAACATTCGAACGTATAATATTAACATTCGAACGTTAATTATAAATTTAAATTAAATATGACTCTAATTTAAAAATTGTGTGATTTTTATAGTGCATAATTTGTGAACAAGTCTAAAAAATTGACTTGTATATATTTATATATACACAATTTGTAAAATATAATTATATATTTATATATATAAATAGATATCTATGTATACATATATAAATATATATATATTTATGTTTATATATATTTGAAGTGCAGTGATTTAGTATTAAAGTTGGAAAATCTAACATTAAAGAAGATTGAGAATTCAAATTAAAAAACGATAAATATATTAAATAATATTGTTCCTTACATATATTAAAAGTAAAATATAAAATATAATAGAATTTTGTAAACAACACTCAGATGAACGCGTTGCTCTCAAAATTCATACTCCGTATCTCCTCAGTCAAGCTATCAACCTTGTCGTTAAGGATACCTACACGATGGGTTATCTCGACAACAGACGCCTATACAACCACGATCTGTCGATTGATATGCGTAGTCAACTGTGAGATCACCGCATCAACCCAAGTAGGCCGTGCATCTCCTGTAGATGTACTCGTCGACTACTGACTACTACTGCCCACACCGAATGCGGGCTATGTCAGAGGAACTAGATCCTTTACAGGGGTGGTTGACGTCGTCTCGCCTGTCCAATGCTATGTCAATGCGTGATCATGTCGAGGGGGCTCCTTTGATCTTTGCACCACTCCTCTGGCTTGGTCGGCACTCCCCAAGCAAGTAATAGCCGGCTGATCAGGACACCGTATGGGAGGTTGTCCATAAAGACGATGCTTGCCTCGTAACGGATCCTCTCAAAGATATGCAGTGGCAAATCTATGGGATCTCTACGTGCCACTCGTACCAAAACCTGTGCCCAAATCCAACTAAATGTAGTCTTATGTGCCACAGGATCCACGTTTGTTGTAACAATAAGCTGCAACATGCGAAAGTGGCAAATCTATGGCTGATGTGGTCTTATGTACAGTGGCAAATTTATGGGATCTCCACACCTTCCACATTTGGTGGAAGGCGTTCTTCCCCCTGATCTGCCTGCAGTCTCTCCCGGTGAGGATGTAGAAATCTCCGTCTCAGTCATCATCTCGAGCCTCAGGGCGAGCACCCTCAGCCTCTGACCGGTCTGCATCTCTAGCTGATGATGGATCAAATGGGCCAGCAGATAATGCAGAAGTGCCTACATCTGTATCGAGTCTTCCGTGAGCAAATGTAGATGTGCGAACCAAGGCTAGAGAGTCAATCGTAGTCAATGTCTCAACTTCTCGACGAATCTCAAGGTGCTCAGCGATGACATCGAGTGAAATCTCAAATGTCACACCGCGTACAATCACGTGTGAGAGGATGCGTCCTAAGGCATGTCACGCATTCTAGAACTCTTGAACCATTAAGGGGTATACCTTACCCTTCAATGTGCAGATATTTTCCCAGCCTCTACTGAGCAAGACATCTCTCAGGTTCGTTTGCTCCCATTTGAGCTCATCGAACTCATTGATCATGACCTCTCACTCTACCATAACAGTACGAGCCCCGATACGAGCAGTGTCCTAAGTGGCTCCTTCCCTCCCTCATTTCCTGGTATGCAAAAGATGAGCCATATCCTGGAAATAGAAAAGGAAAAAAAATTATAAGTACTATTGATGCATTTTTCATGTTAATTTTAAATTGCTCTATATTGACGTTCGAACATAGTAAAAGATATGTTCAAACGTTAATGCAGATAAAACATTTAGACGTGTATCTTTTACGTTCGCACATAAAACACATACATTCGAACATATACCATAAACATTCAAACATAATACAAAAACATTAGGATGTAGGTATTTACATGCCGAAAGTAAAAGATAAACGTCTGAATGTTGGAGAAATAAATAAATTACAAAGTATTACATTCGAACGTTAAAATTAAACGTTCGGACATAAATTATACAAAAAGTAATGTCCGAATGTAGAAAATATATGTTTGAACGGGGAAGACCAATGGTTATGAAATTTAAACGTCTTACATTCAAACGTTACGACACAAAATGGCTGAGTCAACTCAGCCATTCGAGAAATGTTGAAAATCATCATACATACCAACTAAATGTCGAAATGCCACCATAGAAATGAAATATACACTTTAAGAAACTTCTTTATGGTGACTATTTGGCCAATGGCAACCCGTGGTGACCGAAAAATGGAGTTAAAAATCTAGCTACCATGGGTTTTCAGTTTTAAACAAAACTAGCGCTAAATCTCAAATAAAATACATCTAATGCTTCAAAATGGGATGCCTACCTTTTAGTGACCATTGTGGCAGGGTTTGAAGGCGACGGCGACGGAAAAGTGGCAGTGTGTAAATAGGATTACAAGAAAACGTTAAAAATGACGTTTCTTCGTTCGGTTTTGGGCTTATATACACGAAACGTTCAACATTTTAAGTATTACGTTCGAACGTCCTCCCTAGTAACGTTCCAACTTGGAATGAAATGTTGGAATGTGAGAAAGAAAACGTTGGAATGTAAGAAATAGTAAGTTCGAACGTTTCTCGATTGATTTTCTAAAATATATTAATCATATATTATATGATTAATATATGTTATATATTATAACGTACACTATAGCATATAGCATAATATATCAAATATTATATTATAATATATATAGTATATTATAGTATATATATAATATACTATATAGTGCATCTATGGTGTATTATATATATATACTATACTATATATAATATAGTATTATATATACACTATATAATGCTATATACTATATATATTATATTATTTTTGTTAGTTTTATTAATTATAGACAAATGTCTATCACTAGATTATTATATTTTCATTTAAAGTTGAGCAGTGCTACTTTATCGCTTGAGTAGCACCGATCAAACGTACCGCTAGTTGCTTTTGCAATTTTTTTTTTATTTTTCTATTCTCATTTTTTTAATATATTTAAATATTTAAAAAAAAACAAATACACCAATACACTTAAAATCACTTCCTTAATTATCAAGTAAAAAAAAAAATATTTCCTGAGCGATCAAGTAGAGCAAAAAGAATTGGTGGGCATAGTAGTGTTTTCCATATATATTATACTAAATTATAGCATTATAAATTTCATTTATAACATATACTAATTATAATACACTATAATATAAAATGTTGTTGATAGTAGTATATATATAACATGAGTATGTAAGTATAAGTATATATAAGTATATTATATGATATATTTTCTTATATGATATATCTTCTTTTTTTAAGTGTATGTATTGATTTGATATTTATAAGTATGTATTAAACATAAGTATATTATATGATAGTTATAAATTTATAAGTATACAGCATTTTATAGTTGTATATTTCACTAGAATATAACTATATAAGTATATTATATATATAGTAGTATATAATATATAGCAGTATATTATATATATACTAGTATATATATAATATACTAGTACATACACTTATAATATGCTGTGGTACTTATGCACATATAAGTAGTAGTATAAATATTAGTATATAATAATTAAGCAGTTCGTATTAATTTCACACCAAATGTTCCGTTCGAATGCATAAATGTTGTATTCGAGTACGAGCTCGCAACATTTCTACCAAGGTTTACCACCAAATATTTACCGTTCGAACGTATATATTTGAGAGGATTCGATCAGAGGCTTGGTATATTACGTCTGATATTTTGTCATTTAGGATCCTGATCACTCGATTCTTGCTACATTCCGGGGTCGCAAAAGAAGTTGCCAAGATTGAACGGCAACTGATGGGTGGGAAATTTCATAAATACATTTTTTATATTTTGAGGTACGTATAGATCGAGGAAATTGAATAAGTAATCAGAAAAATAAATTGAGAAAATCAATCACTATTAAAAAAAGATGTTTAATAGTTATAATATCAGTTATAACATATTATATTAATATGTTATATATTAGTTATAATATAGTGTATATAATATATTATATAATATAATATAGTATAGTAATTTTGAATATGTTATATAATATATATACTATAGTATATATATAACTAGATTATTAATAAATACCAACTATTAACAATGTACTCTTTTCATGTTTGAACAAGCACTATTTACATTCGAACGTGCAAAAATTTGGGCGGGAATTTTCCCGCTTGGTTTAAAACCATTCGAATGTTAAATCCTATACATTCGGACGTGAATGAAATTTTTGTGGGAAATTTTCCGCTCGATTTTCTTGTTCTGTGATGAGCATTCATGTCCGAACGTTACTATTAAACGTTCGAACATTAATGGATGAAAATTTGATAGGTAATTTGTAACATTAGAACGTTAAATTATATACGCTCGGACGTCAAAAAATTTGGGCGGGAATTTTTTCGCTCGAATTCGATATATGTCATGAGAAGTAACGTTCGAATGGTATTTTTTAACATTCGAACATTTCAGCTGAAAATTTCTTCGAGTGAAAGGAACGTCCGAATGTACAACTTAGACGTTCGAACGTATTATTGCATGAAATGTTTTTTGCATGAAAACACGCACGGGAGAAGTAGTAGATCAGTCATTTCTGCTTCCCAGTGTGCGAAATAGAGAGATAGGGTGAGAAAGGGTCGTGGGCTAGAGAGAGAGAGAGTTAGTGTGAGAGACAGTAGCGTGAGAGAGAGCTAGGATTTTGGAACTATTTTGGTAAGGAAAAACCATTTTTTTTTGGCAATTTTATGATATTTCTCGTGTTTTTATATATATATGTCTCTAATAAGCTAATGTTGATTTTTTTTTTTTTTTGAAAGATTGGTTGTTTTGGCAAGTTGAAAGCTTTTGATTTGTAAGAGGATATTGTGAGTATTAGGTATATTTCTAAACTTTAGTAATATGTTTATACATTTTGTTGTGAGTTTAATGTGGATAATGATGAATATGGGATGTGTATAATGTGAGTAGATTGTGGGTTTTGATGAATTTTGATATGGGTAGAATATTGTGATAATTTTGTAGTGAATTTCGATTGTATATATATATATATATATATACACATATATAGTGAATATGTATAAATTGGGTATTGATGAATTTGAAGGAATTAAATTGTTTACATTGTGTTGTGTTTATACTTACTCTTGAAATATTGTGTTATTGTTTGTAAATTTTGTGAATATGTTATGAGTTTATGGTGTTTATTGATAAATTAATATATTAAGAAATATTGTTGTGGAAATATTATGAATATGTTTTGAAATATTGTTGTGAAAATATCGTGAATATGTTGTGATATGGATTTGAAATATTGTTATTATTGTTTATGAATTTTGTGCATATTTTGTGTGTTTGTGGTGTTTATTGATGAATTAATATGTTTCGAAATATTGTTCTGGAAATATTGTGAATATGTTATGATATGGATTTCAAATATTGTGATTATTGTTTAGGGATTTTGTGAATGAGTTTATATGGTTAGAAATATATTGTGCTTAGTTTGTGGATTTATGTGATTTTTTTTATATATATTTATTGATTTTTTTTTGAATTTGTTCTTTTTTAAGAAAATTATAAGTTTAGGAACGTAATTTAAGTTAAATTTTAAAAAATTTAATATACATTTAAATATCGAAATAAAATTTAATATTTAATAAGTATATATAATATATTCATACTAGTTTAATTAGAATATGATTATTATGCAACTATATAGTGTAAATAACTTAACTATATATAAAGAATAATAGACATATAATAACTATAATATATAATAAATTATTAAATATTTCTACCGAGGTTCCAAATCATTATATTATTAAATATATATAAATAAATAAAGTAAAATACTCTTCAAGAAAGAAGTCTTGAACCCACCAAATAAATAGAGAGTCCCAATAAATAGATATACTTATTTAAAGTAAAATAGAGAGTAAATAAATAAGGATTAAATAAATGCTTAATTAGAAATTTTATGATTATTGTCTATATAAATAAATAACTCACTCAATTAAGTATATAAATATTAGTAAACATTTTAGACATAATAACTAATTATAACTAATACGTGCTTATTCTTGTAAGTAATTAAAATAAATCAACTTATACTAAGTAATAATATAAATATTAAGAAATAAATAAGAATCAATTAGATATGCTTATATAATAATGATTAAAATTAATATTAGTTAATAATAGTAATAATTAACTCTTATTATTAATTTGCCTATTAGTTAATAGTAATAGTTAGCAATGGGATTAATGTAGATCGAATGAAAGAAATTAAAACAAAAAGAAAGTCCATAGGAGCATTCTCAACCGAATAGGCAAATACAAATAAATTGACACAAATGGCTAATAAAAAATAAAAACATACCACATTTGATTAGGCAAGCTACTCGAATAAGAACTTTGAGCTACAGTAAAACTAAGCCTTCAATCATATTTGGCTAAGAACTATAGCTCGACAAAAGCCTTTCTTTAATATTTTCTTCCTCCAGAACATGACCTCTCTCTCTTCAATCCTTTTCTCTCGGTTTCTTGTTTTTCCCTCGATTTCTTGCTGGTTGTCCTCTTACTTTCGATCCCCACAACGTTTCTCTCAATTTAATCAAATATTTGTTGTTATTACTATTAATAAATGATAATTAAAAATATGATTTTTTAAATAATAATTAAGTTAGAATATGATTATTAACATATAATAGGTAGAATATTTTAATAATATATTTAGAGTAATATAGTAATAAAATAATAATTAAATTAAAATATTAAATTAATAATATTTTATTATTATATTTAGAGTAAATAGATAATCTAACGTGAAAATTTGATTTAAATGGAATAGCCAAAGAAAAACTCATGTGATATTAGCCAAAATATGAGTTTGCCTTTGACTATTCAAATGAGAGTGCTCTAATAACCATATTTAATGTGAGAGAAATTAAAAATAAAAAAAACACAAAAGAGTCATGATATAAAAATTATAAATACAACAAATACAACACTCTTAAACATTATTAACAAACACAAAAAATCAATACAAAATCATAATTGAATGAAAAAATAATATTGCACATGTACGTACAAGAATTAACACGTACACAAATCATGAACACACGAATACAACCATCAAATACGCCAATCTTTAACGTCTTGTCTAGAACTTGGACTGGATATGGGTGACGACAATCTTATCCACCTGGAATGCCTTCACTAGAATGTCGCTCGCAATATCTGGATTCGACCCAAACACAGCATTTGCTATGGTGATAACACCAGGGTTTTGACTGCTAAGAGCGGCAATGGCGATGGCATTTCCATTGCCAACATTTCTTTGGTAATGGATGAGGCCAACTGGGAATACAAACACATCAACCTTCTGTATCACTTCTGTGCAATATGGCGGTTTTCGGGATTAGAGGTGACGAAGCCAACTTCAAGACTACCTTCCAAGACTGTCAAGATCTCGGAGGCACGAGGATGGGTGTGGGGAGGGTTGATGGCCCATGGTGCATAGTCAATACGGGCAAGTGAAATGCCAAGAGTGTTAAGTCCTGGTATTTGGGCGGCTGTCACAGGGGTCACCTTTGAACCAACTAGATTCGATGTGTTGCCTGCCATATGTAGTCCACTGGAGGAAAAATCGTTGGCTTGAACTGTCTTAGGATCTTTGCATGCCAAACCATTGACGACCACTGCATGCAATGAAGCATAATATCGGTGAGAAACAAGCAAGATGATTAATGAATTAATGTTTTTACTTTCCAAAATAAAAAGTGACATGCAATATGCCTAGTGCATGCATCATGTAAAACCTCTAGTTATAGCTGATCTAAAGCTATATATGGATTGAAACAGCTTGCAAATTGGAATAAAAGAAAGCATGCATGATGTACTTTTAATTAAGGTCCTGCATGTTGTACCTTGACTGTTGGTATCTGCAACACAGAAATCTTGGAGAGGAGTATTATCCGATGCCAATGCGGCAGTGAAAGCCAAAGCTAGAAGTCCTAACAGGAGATAGCGAGATGCCGCCATTGTCAAAGTGTAAGAGCAGGCCTGAAGCAAATATATATGGAAGATAAGTTGTACAGAGAGAGAGGAGATCAGAAGAGGATCTGAGTTGTGAAAAGACTCGTTTACAGGCTTCCTATATATAGGAGTTAGAGGCTGAGAGAGAATAATAATGCAAATTATTAATTAGACACCATGCATTAATAATAATTAGAAGTAGAGAAAGATCAGCCTCCAATCAGGTGGTCTCCTGGCCTTAAATTAAGATGCAGGCTTTCTAACGTTTTAGATATTATTTTTGGGGCCGGCTAATCTGCTATTATTAACTCATGCGGTTGGAATTGATCAAAGAGTTATACCTTTACTTCTACATAATATTTGACCAAATACAACGCCAAATCCAAGTGGAAGGACGGTATTTTTATGTTGTGGTTCATTTAAAAGCCATTTCCTTTTTCCTAGAATTTAATTAGAGAAAAAAAACGATAGCAGAACATTAATTCAAATGAATTATTATTTTATAACGAATTCGATATGTTAAATCTGCTAGATGATGATGACCTATTAATTGATATTCCTACATGCATGATTCTCATCATGAGAATGAGAAATTCCCGATGGAGTAAATAGGAGGTTCAAATCCCTTTAGCAATTGCTTGCGCAAGAATATTTGAATATAACAAATTGGTTTGGATACACAAAATTAAATTATCTCATCTCATCTAATATAATCATTACAACTTTTTTAAACCTTTACATAACATATAATAAACAATTCAATTTTTCAAATCCTAAAATAAAAATAATATTATAACAATATTTTATTTAACTTTCAATAAAACATATTATCTTATCTTATCTGAACTGCGTAACTAAATGAGAAGTAGCATAGCTCATTCCAGCCTCGCTCTACGAAGGATCGGTTGATGGTTGTTTTTCGGTAGTGATTGAAATGTAAAACTAGTACTCTATATATATATATATATTCTTTTTCGAGATTAATATATATCCAATATATATTTTTTATAATACTAGATACAGTTATAAATCATGCAAATTTCACTCATTCTTTTTAAAAATTTAAAAAAGAGTGGGTTCAATAATTAAAAAATTAATTTTTTCATGTGTCACAATTTACTAACTTTTTGAAATAAATGTGCGACGTTTGCACATTTAATGACCGCAAATATCATTTTTAATAAAAAAAAATGCATGTAATATTAATTATGGATTGTGGCTTTGAACATCTATTGTACGTTTTTTTTATTTTTTATAATACATTGTGGAGGGTGGTTGAATCCATGATCTTTATATATTTTGGAGATGTGGGCCATTGGCAAAATCTATTGTGCGTTCGGTTGGTATTTTTGACCAGTATTAATCTTCCATAAGCTAATTCTATAATATATATATATATATATATATAGGTGGTTCTGTTAATTTCTATTTATGAAATGCTAGTGCATGTACATATTTTTTCGTTTTTGGTTTAGAAATATCAATTGGTCTGTACGTAACCAGCTCATAGATATATGCTGATCAAAACATTGCGACGATGACAAATGTCCAGCTCCTATTACGTAGACTTATGAACTAAATGATCACGTGTCACGATGCTAGCTACTAATTAATTACGTATATCTCTCTCTCTCCATATATATAAATATATATACACAAAGTTATTTTTTTATTTTTATCTTCTTTTATTTTTTTTATTTTTTTAATATATTTAAATATTTTTAAAAAATATATCAATACATTAAAAATCAATTTCTTAATCAAAATGAGAGGACAAACTTAGGCGGCATACTTACATTTTCCTATATATATATATATATGTAATACCTTCCATATGTACATAGTACACTGTCCTGTTTTATTTATAGAAAAATACTAGTATAACTTCTAAATGTATCCAGTCATATATTTTTTTATTTTTTTACTTTTTTAATAGTTAAGAAAATTATTATTAGTGAATTTTTTTATTTTTTTATTTTTTCTTAATTAAAAAAAAAAAGGAAAAAAGTATTTGCATGTGCATATTTGGGAGAATAGATATCTCTTTTATTATATATAAAAATGTCTATAATAACGTTTTGTATTTGATGGGCAAGATTATCTGTCAGCTTTAAGGTTCTAAAATATTTTTTGTTTGATGGACAAAATTAACAGTCGTTTAAGGTTTATATTTGGATGATCGATAACTCTTGTTTTGTTTTTCGTCTTTTTCTTGATCTCTATTTTGCCTTAATTATATTTTAATATCTCTTAAATAAAATTACAGTTTTGCCCCTGTATTTTCTTTTTGAGCAAATTTTATTATATTTGTTTATCCCCTTATGTACATGTTATGACCCGCTTATGATTATGTTCCCGTGCGATTTTTTTTAAGAATTAATAACACCATATGGTATGAGTTATTTAAAAGATAAGACAATCCAATAATACAAAAAAATCCAACTCCTTAAAACAAGTTAACTAACTCTCTTCTTGATAGCATGATCGATGTGAAACAAATATATACCTTTTGGCTTTACATATATATGCCTCTTGGTTTGAAAAAATTTATAAACCTATCTCATTTCATAAAATCGATCGATTCTAAAATAGAGGATTATTATTTCTTATGAACATGTCCAAGACCTTACCCACAGATAATGTAAAATTATTCCTCAACATAGCTTGACTCATATTGCAGAAAGCATGTTTTGATTTACCTATCTATCCTTGGTTTGCTATTTTACTACTGTCGGATTAACAATTGTTTTTAATCAACTAAATTAAATATTTCACATTGTTTAGTTCATTATTATCATGTTAACAATGATCACTTCTCCTAATTGATGATTCTTAGTCTTAATAATAATTTGTACTAAATAAGATGCATTTTGAAGGTTATATTTTGTCATATAAATTAAAAAAGAAACAACACTTTCACTTAGGCAGGCTAACTCTGTGTGCGCGCGCGTGTATATAATATAGTACATGTAGGGTGTGAAATTATCATGCCATGTTGCCTGGAAAATGTAATCAACCCATTTTGTAACACTCCGTATTTTAGTGTATTTTTAATGAAAGATTATTTTAATTAATTTAAATATTAGTTCTCTTGTTTTAAATTATGAGGGTTTTATTATATTATTTTATAATATTTTAAGTTGTGAAAATTATTTATTTTATGTGTTTTCTTGATATTAATTATTGTTTTGCATTTAAATTGATCTTTAATTTAAATTAGTTGGTTTATGGGTTTTAAAATTATTATTGTTTTAATTAAATCTTTCACTGCGTTTGAATTATTTTATTTTGTTTATCGTTTTAAAATTTTTTTTGTTGGATCATTTTTGTGACTCAAGATGTGAGGATTGGATCTTATTTCTTTCCCTCTATTTTTTCTCTTCCTCTTTTTCTTTTCTTACTTTTTCTTCTCTTATTTCCTCTCGGTCTCTCTCTCCTCCCACGCAACAGCCCCTCTCTCGTTTCTCTCTCTCTCCTCGTGCGTTTCGGCCTCTCCACCCCAACCACCACCGCGCGCCGCCGTGGTCGTCACCGTCCTGCCCAAAAGCTTCCCCAGCCGCCGGCAACCATACCCCTCCAACCTCAGCCTCCATCGCGCCACCGTCGGCCCACAAGCAACCCCTAAAGCCACGGCGTTCCTTGCGTCGTTGCACCGTCGTTCGGCCACCATCTCTTCACCACTTCTTCCTCTACCTCCTAGCAACCCATTAGACCCAACCCCAGCTCCGATTTCACACTTTTTGGCCTTAAACGGCCCCTTTCGCCGCCACCCACGACCAAACGCCACCACCATTAGTTTCACCGACCTCCTTAGACCCTACCCTATCAATCTCGAGTTTTGGTTTGACCCCGTTCAAAAGTGAGTTTTTGAGACCCACGGCCAGTGTATTTTTACACTATGGAGTTGCTGTTTTGGAGCTTCTAGTTCATCATTGATCCTTTGAAAATTATTATATAGCGCTGTAAGTATTTTTTCAAACATTTTTTGAGATTTAAATATATTTTTTGCACTAACTCATTTCACTATGTTCTGGTTGGTTATTCCGAACTGAGTCCGAGAAGTACGGGGGTCGGATGGATTGAGGACGGAGTTATTTATGTGATTGGTTATATTGTGATTTGGTTGGTTGTTGGATATTGAGGTTGTGTATGGTACATTTCATGTGCACGCATGATCATGTTTGTAAATGAAAACTGGGTTTTCGGGTAATTGCATTCATGTTCATATGGATATTTGAAAACTGAGTTTTCATATGTAGAATGGATTTTTGGGTGCGTGTGTATCACGACCCCAAGCTGAGATGGGGTATTATCTCGATGGAGCTCCTCTGGTCACTCGGGAGCGGAATATACTGAGTGACGTCTCATTGGTTGTCGCCGGGCTACAACGGGATCAGACGAGTTACGTGCCGACTCCGTGGCCCTTCTACTGGCGGGGGCTAGAGAATGCCTAGCCACAAACGCACTAGGTGCGGGACTGGACATCGCTCGTTATGAAGCCAGGGTGTGCGAATAGTCCCTAGGGGAGATCATAGTGCATACGGATACAGATAAATTGATTATTGGATAAATGACTATTTTCTGGAAAAATGGCGTGTGTGGATAAAGGATTTTGTGTGAGCCATTTTCTGGGAAAATGATGGTTAATGTTTTGGGTCATTTTCATCAAAAATGGTGGAAATATTTTAATGGAAATATATTTGGGCCAAAATGAAATTTTGGAGTGTGTTGGAAAAATATTCATTTTCGAGAAAAATGATATATTTTTGGATTTCATGCATATTGCATCATATGCATGCATGGTTGGTTGCATTAAATGTATTTTTAATCTCAGGATTGGTTGGATTATAACTTACATGCGGTACCATTTAATGGTATCGCAGATTTTGATGTTGATGATACAGATGCCGAGTTTGAGGATTTGGCTCCGCCGGAGGAGTGATCTGGGATCACTCGTGTTTTGGTTTTTCAGCTCTTATATTATTTTGGGACATTAGTTTTGTTTTAAGACGTTTTGTATTTGGTTATGTATTAAACAAAATTCTGCTCTTAGTGACTTATTTATTATTATCCGCTGCGTATTTATGGTGAATTGTTTGTTTGTTGCATAAATTTGACACTTGTCGTTGGGATGCGTGACCCGTGTTGTCATCATCCTGACGTCACGATTTTCAAGATTTTTCGTACGTGAGAGTCGGGGCGTCACACATTCTATAAAAGGAAAGATGAGATTACTAGATGGAAAGAAAGAGATCAACAAATGGAACCATGTCCACTATAACCATATTTTATGAGACAAAATTCAAAAGAAACAACACTACCATAAGAAATCTATGAATCCAACAAATACACTATTCCTTCAAAGAATTATATATTGTTGACTCGACATGAAGAAACGACTTAATAGAAAAATAAGTTTGCACATAAACTATCCCGAGACCATTGTCAAACACAAATGCAGACATTAATTAAACGATCAACGTTAAATATTACAACAATCTTGGCGGCCTGTCTAGAACTTGGATTGGATATTGGTGACGACATTCTTATCCAGCTGGAAAGCCTTAACTAGAATGTCACTTGGAATATCCGGTTTCGACCCAAACACAGCATTCGCAATTGTGATAACACCAGGGTTTTGACTGCTTAGAGCGGCAATGGTGATGGCATTTCCATTGCCAACATTTCTTTGGTAATGGATGAGGCCAATTGGGAATACAAACACATCACCCTTTTGTAGCACTTTTGTGATCTGGTGGTTTTCTGGATTAGAGGTGACGAACCCAACTTCCAGACTACCTTCCAAGACCAACAAGATCTCAGACGCACGAGGATGAGTGTGTGGAGGGTTGATGCCCCATGGTGCATAGTCAATACGAGCAAGTGAAATGCCAAGAGTGTTGAGTCCGGGTATTTGAGCAGCTGTCAATGGGGTAACCTTTGAACCGACTGGATTTGATGTATTGCCAGCCATATGAAGTCCACTGGCGGAAAAGTCATTGGCTTGAACCTTCTTAGGATCCTTACATGCCAAACCATTGACGACCACTGCATGCAATGAAGCATAAAATAAATAATAAAGTACTGAACAAATTGAAAGTGAGTAAGATATAAACTTTGTAGTGTGGACAAAAAAAGGAAAAGAATAAAAGCTTATTCAAGAAGCTTCTAAGTCCCCAAATCAAAACAGACATGCCTAGCTAGTTGAAATTTGCAAAGTATTACAACAAAACCAGACATGATATATGTTAGGTTCATTTTGTACCTTTACTGTTTGTATCCGAGACACAGAAGTCTTGGAGAGGACTATGATCCGAGGCCAATGTGGCAGTGAAAGACAAAGCCAGAAGTCCTAGCAGGAGAAAGCAAGACGCCATTGCCAAAGTACTGTATAAGTACTAAGAAGTTGCTATATATATATGGAAGAGGATGTTGTATAGAGAGAGAAGAGAGTAACTGAGATTTGAGCTGTGAAATATTTGTGTACACAGCTTCCTATATATAGGAAGAGAATGAGAGAATAATGCGAAGATGTCATTAAGAAACAGAGAATGAGTCTCTGCAAGACCGGCGCTGCATGCTGCATACGAGTGAGAACAAGCAATTTCCAGGAAATGTTCTTTACGACAAATGGAGGCTAGCTAAGGTTTCACGAGCTATGATTTTGTGGCCGGCTAAGAAATATGCTGGACAGGGAAAGAATTATATCTTATCGACGTACGCGTTTAATCTGTGACCAAATACATCCATGCAAGTCCGATCGAGTACAGGAAGGAATATGGTAGATTCTGCTTAGATTAAAGCCATTATTTATAACATCAATTAATCTATGATCTGTTAAAGACGATGACCTTTTCATTGATCGGCCTAGCTATATACTTTCTAGCTGGACTAAAAGAAAAAAGCTGAAAAAAGGATGCTCTAGAACGTCGATGGACTAAATAAATAGTTCAAATTCAGCTTTTGCATGCAATAGCTAGCAAGAATTTGTTTTTATCCTGCTGGTGATATATGTTGCATGATTGACCCCAGGGAATTAATTTGCATTGTTTTTCGGTTCTTAGGGATCTCTTGAATAACTGCGCCATATGATACAATTATAAAAATAAAATAAGAAAGTATTATAATTTATAACTTTATCGAAGGCTCTGATGATAAGTACAGGTTTAAATTATTTAATTAAGAATTGATAACTGAACTATCTTGAACTATTATCGCGTTCCCTTTTAAAGATATCTTGTATATCCAACAATATCCTAACAAGACAAAGTATTGATAAACAATTTACCTTCCGAAATAATTAGGATGGATATATCTATATATCTATATATATTTATATATATATGGAAAATGCTAGTTTGGCCCATAGGTTTATTCCCTAGATTTGATCGCTATTGCATTTTATTTTTTTTAAATGTTTAAAAAATTTACTACTAATGAATTTATATATTTTTTTAAATGTTTAAAAAGTGTTTAAAAATATTTTTTTAAAAAGATAAAATAGAATGAACTACCGGTCATGCCTAGAGGTAAAAGCTGGGTGGCCAACTAGTAGGACCCTATATATATGTGTGTAAAGATTCTATGTGCAAAGCACATATTTCTGGTTGAAGATCTAGAGTAACCAAGTAGTATGTCTGTCAGACTAATCTTGCTTGGCAATCCCAATCAAGGATTATTTTCTTGTAATGGTCTGAGTTTTCAAGTAGTGTGTCTATTGGACTGGATTTGCTTAGTGATTTCAAGCAAAGGTTATTTTCTTGCCATTAAATGCGATAACACCCCTCCTTGGGGCTAGGTAGGGAGGGTTACCACATTAAATGCAGTGAGGCGCTCCCTCAAGGAGCCTGCTTGTGCCAGGCCTCAAATATCGGGAGATGTTAGAAGGGACATTGCAGTAAGCATGATAAGGTCCCTGTCAGAACATGGGCAAACATCATATTGCCCAAGAAAGGGAAGGCAGTTGCTACACTCTTGTACTATATAGCGAGTAGAAGGGAAGCCAACAAGGTAAGAACATCTACCTAACTATCTTTTTGTATATCCTTGCTTGGGAGGAAAAAAGACTAAGTTAAGTATCGGAAGCTCCCCCTGAGTGATCAAGGACTAGTCTGTGTGTAGGTACCAAGTAGGGTAGTAAGCATGTTGAAATTGATGGCAACAATTGGTGGCGTCTGTGAGATCTTCGAAATAGTGTGACGCACTATGCCTAATACCACGCGCTCCCAGGTGGTCCTCAATCGAGGACCCATGGTAGAGGAGGAGTCACCCAGCAACGAGGTGTAGAGAAGGCTCAAGGAAATGGAGGATTTAAAAAAGGAGAACAAAGACAAAGAAGCAAAAAACCCGGAAGAGAAATGGACTAAGACTAGCTAAGGCACACTGACGAGGAGTCACAATGGGAGGTTGAGGCTTCTCCAAAATGCGAGGAAGAGAGGAAACGAATGAATAAAGGTTTGCGCAACCTCATGGACAAATATGAGGAGATGGCAAAATGCATAGGGATATCGTCATCCATAGACATTCTACTCAAAAGCACTAACCACCCATATAGTGCAAAAGTCATGGCAGTTCCGCTCCCTCCCAAGTTCAAGGTGCCGCACACCAAGCCATACAACTTGTCAAAAGACCCCGTAGAGCACCTGGAAACCTTTAAAGCCCATTACCAGCTTCGAGGAGCTAGGTAGGCATACACTAACCCAATTCATGGCTAGCCAGTGACAGAGGTAGCGTGTAGTATTCCTGCTCACGTTAAAGCAATGAGGAGATCAAAGCCTAAAGGCGTACCTAGCACGCTTCAACAGGGAATGCCTAACGGCAAACGATGAAGACAAGAAGATAATGTTGGCAACACTCTTAGGACTAGTATGGCCTAGGAGCCCATTCATGGTCGAGCTGGCCAGAAAGATACCGGTGACGTTGAGAATTCGTGGACAAGGCAGTCAACTTCATCAATGTGGAGGACATGCTGAAGGTCAGAGGACCGAAGTGCTTACCTGGGATGCACCTATCACAGCGAAGCAGGGGGTTCAATTGGGTTTGGCCACTGCTACCAATGCCACATTGAGCCATCAATTCGGAACTGGAGGAGGGAACACACAACTCATAAGATTAACCCCAAATATGGCAGTAGACCAATGGGCTTGCTCAAAAGGCGACCAAGCTATGCCTGGCCCCATCACCGCTCAAGAGATTTTTGAGAGAACTGGTGTAGCCAGGGGGGACCATCACTCTACCAGTCACTGTGAGCTCAACTTCTTACATGGTAACTATCATGACAGATTTGTACGTGGTTAAGGCCCACACCTCTTACAATGCCATCTTAGGCCAGCCAATGCTGAACAAGATGAGGGCGGTCACCTCTACATAGCACTTGAAAATGAAATTTCCCACACATTATAGAGTGGAGGAATTGTGATGAGAATAGACCCTAACACGAGAGTGCTACGTGCAAGAACTCAAGAATGAAGCCCTGGATGTCCATGCAATAGGGGAGGTAGAGCAAGGATTGTCAAGCCACTCAGCGAAAGTACGAGGTACGGATAGCCAGCGACATCATGCAAGTGAAGCCTTTCCCTTACTCCCTAAGCCTTGAGCCTCGATAAACAGAGCCGATCGAGCCCCTCAAGCTAGTAGCGATCTATCTAGATAAACCCTACACAATGGTTATAATTCGTACTGGGCTGTTGGGGAACAGCTAATGTCACTTCTAGTCGAACTTAGGGTCGTACTAGCATGAAGCCACAAGGATATGCCAGGTATCAATCTGGATATTGTGGAGCATCGCCTTAACGTGGACCTAAAGGCCAAAAAGATAAGGTAGAAGTGCAGGGGCTTCAGGATGGATTACTAGCCACTGCATGCTCAGCTTCATGGACACCTACTTAGGATACAATCAGATTTGGATGAGACCAGAGGATCAGGAAAATACTTCCTAGATAACTAATTGAGGCCTATATTTTTATTGAGTGATGTCATTCGGGCTAAAGAACGTAGGAGCAACACACCAAAGGCTAGTGAACCGGATGTTTAAGGAGCAAATTGAACAAAACGAAAGGTTTATATGGATGACCTCTTGGTTAAAAGCATGGAGCCTTGTAACCACATAGTGGACCTAAGGGAGGCCTTTGAAGTGTTGTGCCAACATAAGATGAAGTTTAACCCAGCCAAGTGTGTCTTTGACTTCACTTCCAAAAAGTTCCTCATTTTCATGGTTTCAAATGAGGGATTGAGGGTAAACTAGAGAAGATTAGGGCTATTATGGAAATGAAACTCCTAGAGACCCTAAATGAGGTCCTAAAATTAACCGAGAGAGTAGCGGTGCTAAACTAATTCGTGTCACAGTCAACGAACAAGTGTCTATCTTTCTTCAAAGTACTACAAAAGGTACACGACTGGAATAGTGAGTCCGACAAAGCATTAGAGTAGCTAAAAGAATACCTGACCAACCCCCCTCCTAAGCCAAACTAAACCAGGGGAGACCTTGTATCTATACCTTTTGGTCACATCGAACGCTACCTCCACAACCCTTCCCTAGGAAGAAGGTGGCAAACAAAAGCCGATTTATTACACAAACCATGCTTGAGGGGGACAAAGACACCCTACCTGCTTATCAAACTACTTGGGGTGGCAGCTCGGCTACCAAGACCCTACTTCCAATCTCACTCGATAAAAATCCTGACCAAGGCTCCCCTAAGGAAGGTCCTGTACATGCCCACACTTACGGTCCCCTAATCAACTGGTCGATGAAACTCACCAAGTTCAACATTGACTAAGTCCCCAAAAGCATGACAAAGGATCAAGTCATGGCAGACTTTATTGCAGAATTCATCAACTTTCTTGAAAAGTCACAAGAGACCCCAAGGGGCCCACTTTGGCAGGTGCACGTAGATGGCTCTGCTTGCCACAATGGTAGGGTGGTAGGCATCTACATGTCATTTGAAAGAAAGAAGAGATCTAATCCATGGTGAAGCTGATGTTTAAGTTCACCAACAATGAATTTGAGTACAAAGCGCTGCTAACTAGGCTAGCTATGGTAGAACAAATGGGGTAAAATAGGTAGAGGTGTGCTTAGACTCCCAAGTAGTAATGAACGAGGTGGCCAGGCTGTACCAAGTAAAAGCTGAAAAGCTGAAGGAGTACTTGTGAAGAGCATGGGAATGGCTTGATCAGTTCCAATACTTTAATATCCAACATATTTCCTGAGATAGAAATTGGTGGGCAGACAAGCTGGCATGGATCACCTCAGGGGTGGATAGCTCACCCTCACCTTGGAAAATTATGATCCAAACAAGGGAGACCCCTTTGATAGAGGAAAAAGCAATGATGGTGGTTGCTGTCGAGTCTGAGATCTCAGAATGGGCCCACAACGTAACGAGGTACTTAGACACGAGAATTGCCAGACGAGAAGGCCAAGGCTAGGGATGTGAATAAAAAGGCATCTAGGTTCACATTGGTCGAAAGAGTATGGTACAGGAGGGGCTTTTTTGCTCCCCTCCTAGGGTGTGTTTCCTCAAAGGAAGCTCAATACATCATGAGAGAGATACATGAAGGGATATGTAAGAGCCATACAGGCTATAGAGCATTGGCACATAAGGTCTGAGGGCGGGGTACCATTCACCATAGGCATTAAAAGACACCAACAAGTTCATTTGGAGGTGCAAGCAATGTTAGCAATAGGGCAACATACCTCTCTACTCACCCAAGGAGCTGACAGTAGTAACAACACCATGGCCCTTTTCTCTATGGGGGGCCGATATAGTAGGCTTGCTATCATTGGTCAAGGGGGGAGTCAAGTTCGTGATAGTCACCATCCATTATTTCACAAAGTTAGTGGAAGCCGAAACCTTGGCGACAATCAGGCCAAGAATACAACTAGGTTCCTATGGAAATCAAATCGTATGTTGTTTTAGCATACCTCGGGCCATAACCTCTGATAATGACTGACAATTCAACTGCAATCATTACAAGGATTGGTGCGTTGAGCTCAGCATCTAAGTAAGATACCCTTTGCCTAGCTAATTGGGAGGTAGAGGCTGCTAATAAGACAATATTTCGCATAGTGAAAAAGAGGTTGGCCAACTAGAAATGAGCATGGCCAGAGGAATTACCTGGGGCTCTATGTGCATATAGGACCACAGAACGGGCCCCAACCAGAGGTTGCGAGGTTTTCATACCAGTGGAAGTCAGCATACCTAGCTATTGTGCACAACACTATGACTAAGGCAATAACAGTAAAAGCTTGGAAGGAAGCCTCGACCTAATTGAGGGAAAGAGGGAGGAAACGAACATGAGAGTGGTGGCTTACAAGCATAGAAAAAAGCAGTTTTTCAACAATAAGGTTTGGCACATGTCGTTCAAAATAAGCGAGCTTGTGATGAGGGAGGCAGGGATGACGTCCAAGCAGCAGGAGCGGAACAAGCTCGGTCCAAACTGGGAATGATCATACTAAGTGGTCACTTGTGAAAGAGTAGGCTTTTATCATCTAGAAGACATGTTCAAAAAGAAACTCCCCAAACCATTGAACATCGAGCATCTGAAAAAGTACTTCATGTAAAAGTTTTAGAAGGCAAGTAATGAGAAATATGTCTTTTGCCATGAAACTCACAAACTCTACTTATAACTTTCAGCATAGCTAACCCATGCCCCTAGTGGCAGAATGCTTCTAGGGAAGCTGGCCAAGTGCTCGTTGCTGACACTAGCCCTTTGCGGTCTTCTAGGCCATGGCATCAGTGGGAGAAATATTTTGAAGAAGTGGGCCGAGTGCATGTTGCTGGCACTCACCATTATGGTCTTCTAAGCCATGCCCCTAGTGGAAGAAAGCTCCCGAAGGAAGCTGGCCGAGTGCTCATTGCTGACACTCACCTGTTGTGATCTTTCTGAGCTACGCCCCCAATCAAGAACACACAAAGGTAAGAAAGTGCATCTGATTCATTAAACATTGTATACTATTTACAAAGAAAAAAAAGACACAGAAAAGCAACAATAGAAAAACAAGGGAACAGAATAGGCCATCAAAGAGGTCAGAGTGTCGGGAAGGGGTCAAGGCGGCTAGTTTAGAAAAAGCATTTGAGATAGGGTCTGCCTTAAGAGATTCAACATAGGTAACTATTAAGCCATCAGGGCGAAGAGACTCTCGATCTAGGGTCCTCATATCAGTTTGGGGCCTAGACCATAAAAACCTCCTCAGCGTGTGTAACCCTAATTAGAATCCAGACCCAAATGCCTTACCCTGCACCACCAGCGCAATGACGATTTGAGGACAAAGCCTGACAACCTTTTCTCTAACGGAATCAAGTTTGACTAGCAACATGGCGGCCTGCTCTTGGGACTCAACCAGGAGTTCGTTAACCTTGTCGGTCACTTGGTTGGGCAGGACAAACTTCCTGTCATGCTCCCCTCGCAAGGTGTTGAGGTCACATAGGAGACGAGACCAAGTCTGCTCGGACTCGACAAGAGGCCTAGCTTACTCAAGACACTTGCCCCTCTCCTCTACCAGCTCACTCTCTAGTCAATCGGCGCGGTCTTGTTCTAAGTCGTCGACTTCCTTTGACAGCGCCAAGGAGATCGTTGTACCTTCATCGCGCTGTTGGGATACAGTCAGGTCCTCTAAAACCTCTATGAGGGATGCTCTAGCAAGGGCCAAACCACAGCGAAGGGCATATACTTCCTCCTTCAGAGCTTCAACATTGTCTTGCATAGCCTGGCAGCAAGTACTTAGCCGGTAGTGATCGGCTTCCCATTTCCACCTCCCCTTGAGGACGGCTCAGTGAATCTCTGAATAGTTTGTCTATTCCATGAAAAGATAGTGGTGGTATCCAATCCTGCCTACCAAAGAACGAAGCCCCTGTAAAAAGGCACAATCAATCAACAGCAGGAAGAAGACAAGGTTGAGCGGGAAGTTAAAAGGTTACATAATGGGGCCAAGAAGTCCTTAAGGTCCTGCGCCAACGACTCCAGGGAGGATTCTTGGAATCTTGTTGGCTATTGAGTGGGGAACTAGACCGGCGCGGCAACAAGCAGCTTGAAACCTAGAGAGTGGCATCCTATAATGCTAGTGGTGGGGTCTCCAAAAGAATCGAGGAGGCCTAACCGCACATCAAAGGCACTAAAGAAACCACCTTCACAACCGCCACCACTTGTTTGGCCCCTTCCCGATGACGTATCCTGAGCCGGTGCCCCCTCGGGGGACCCAATCGACTGTTCTCCAACAAGAAAGAACTTGAGACCCTGATTGAGAGAACCCTTGTGTATGTATGTCCCTAGATAGAGCAAGCAGCAGATCCCTACTCGAGGTGAAAGGCACAGTAGCCCCTAAAGGAGCGCCAATTGTAGCCAGGGAATCAATGGTCCTAGAAAAAGGAACCTCCAATGAAGGAAAGGTGAGGACTGGGGTGCTATCAAAGAGGGCAATATCAAGAACCAGGTCCATCTCCTCCCCACCTAGTTAAAGATATCGGCCAGGTGCCCCAGATACACATAAGAAGGAGTCGTCTGAGTCTGGTGCAGAGAGTTAGAACCTGACGGGTCACATGTAGAACCCCCTCAAGTCGGAGAGACCGTCGTCATCCCGTCCACTCTCCCAAGCCATTTGGAAACCCTGAATATCAGTATTCTCCACTAGCAGTTTCTTCCCGTACAATTGTTTAAGAATAACACCATATGGTATGAGTTATTTAAAAAATAAGACAATTCAATATTTAAAAAATAAGACAATCCAATAATAGAAAAAAAAAATCCAACTCCTTAAAACAAGTTAATTAACTATCTTCTTGATAGCATGATCGGATGTGAAACAAATATATATACCTTTTGGCTTTACATATGCCTCTTGGTTTGAATAAATTCATGGACTTAACTCATCTTATAAAATCGGTTCTACAAGAGATACTTGTTCATTTCTTATAGACATACCCAAGACCTTATCCACAAACAATGTGAGATTATTTCTCAACATGGCTTAACACATATTTCAGAAAGCATGTTTAATTTATATTTACTTATCTATCATTGGTTTGTTATTTTGCTACTGTTGGATTAACAATTGTTTTTTATAACTAATAAAACTCTAAATTAACTGTTGTTTAAGGTTTATATTTAGATGATGGATGAGTCTTGTTTTGTTTTTCATCTTTTTCTTGATGTCTATTTTGCCTTAATTATATTTTAATATCTCTTAAAGAAAATTACATTTTTGCCCCTATATTTTCTTTTGAGCAAATTTTATTATATTTGGTTATCCCCTTATGTTATGACCCGCTTATGATTATGTTCCCGTGCTATTTTTTAATAATAACACCATATGGTATGAGTTATTTAAAAAATAAGACAATTGAATATTTAAAGAATAAGACAATCCAATAATACAAAAAAATCTCACTCCTTAAACCAAGTTAATTCACTATCTTCTTGATAGCATGATCGATGTGAAACAAATATATACCTTTTGGCTTTACATATGCCTCTTGCCTCAAAGAAATTCATAAACTTCACTCATCTCATAAAATCGATTCTATAAGAGATGATTATTATTCCTTATAAACATGCTCAATACCTTACCCACAGACAATGTGGGATTATTCCTCAACATGACTTAACTCATATTTCAGAAAGCATGTTTTGATTTACCTATCTATCCTTGGTTTGCTATTTTCCTACTGTCGGATTAAACATTTCACATTGTTTAGTTCGTTTTCATGTTAACAATTATTACTTCTCCTAATTGATGATTCTTAGTCTTAATAATAATTTGTACTAAATGATATGCATTTTGAAGGTTATATTTTGTCATATAAATTAAAAAAGAAACAGCACTCTCTCACTTAGGCAGGCTAGCTCTGTGTGTGCGCGCGTGTATATCATATAGTGCATGTAGGGTGTGAAATTATCATGCCATGTTGTCTGGAAAATGTAATCGACCCATTCTATAAAAAGAAAGAGGAGATTAATAGATGGAAAGAAAGAGATCAACAAATGGAACCATGTCCACAATAACCATATTTTATGAGTGAAAAATCAAAAGAAACAACACTACCATAAGAAATCTATGAATCCAACAAATACACTATTCCTTCAAAGAATTATTGTTGACTCGACATGAAGAAACGACTTAATAGAAAAACTAATTTGCACACAAACTGTCCCGAGACCATTGTCAAACACAAATGCAGACATAAATTATACAATCAACGTTAAATATTGCAACACGGCCTATCTAGAACTTGGATTGGATATTGGTGACGACATTCTTATCCAGCTGGAAAGCCTTAACTAGAATGTCACTTGGAATATCCGGTTTTGACCCAAACACAGCATTCGCAATTGTGATAACACCAGGGTTTTGACTGCTTAGAGCGGCAATGGCGATGGCATTTCCATTGCCAACATTTCTTTGGTAATGGATGAGGCCAATTGGGAATACAAACACATCACCCTTTTGTAGCACTTTTGTGATCTGGTGGTTTTCTGGATTAGAGGTAACGAACCCAACTTCCAGACTACCTTCCAAGACCAACAAGATCTCAGACGCACGAGGATGAGTGTGAGGAGGGTTGATGCCCCAGGGTGCATAGTCAATACGAGCAAGTGAAATGCCAAGAGTGTTGAGTCCGGGTATTTGAGCAGCTGTCAATGGAGTAACCTTTGAACCGACTGGATTTGATGTGTTGCCAGCCATGTGAAGTCCACTGGCGGAAAAGTCATTGGCTTGAACCGTTTTAGGATCCTTACATGCCAAACCATTGACGATCACTGCATGCAATGATCGAAGCATAGAATAAATAATAAAGAAAAAGCTTATTCAAGAAGCTTCTACCTCCCCAAATCAAAACTGACATCCATAGCTAGTTGAAATTCACAAATTACAACAAAACCAGACATGATATATGTTAGGTTCATTTTGTACCTTTACTGTTTGTATCGGAGACACAGAAGTCTTGGAGAGGGCTAAGATCCGAGGCCAATGAGGCAGTGAAAGCCAAAGCAAGAAGTCCTAGCAGGAGAAAGCGTGACGCCATTGCCAAAGTATTGTATGATAAGAAGTTGCTTTATATATATATATATATATATATATATCGAAGAGAATATTGTTGTTTAGAGAGAGAAGAGTAACTGAGATTTGAGCTGTGAAAGAATTGTGTACGCAGCTTCCTATATATAGGAAGAGAATGAGAGAATAATGCGAAGATGTCATTAAGAAGCAGAGACACAGTCTCCTGCAAGACCGGCGCTGCATGCATGCAAGTGAGTGAGAAAACAGGCAATTTCCAGGAAATCTCCTTTACGATAAATGGAGGCTAGCTAAGGTTTCACTAGCTATGATTTTGTGGCCGGCTAAGAAATACTGGACAGGGAAAGAATTATATCTTATCGACGTACGCGTTTAATCTTTGACCAAATACATTCATGCAAGCTAGTCCGATCGAGTACTGGAAGGACGGTAGATTCTGCTTAGATTAAAGCCATTATTTATAGCATTAATTAATCTATGATCTGTTAAAGACGATGACCTTTCCATTGATCGGCCTAGCTATATACTTTCTAGCAGAAAAAAGGATGATCTAGAACGTCGATGGACTAAATAAATAGTTCAAATTCCGCTTTTGCATGCATGCAATAGCTAGCAAGAATTTGTTTTTATCTTTCTGGTGATATATGTTGCATGATTTACCCAAGGGAATTAATTTGCATTGTTTTTCGGTTCTTAGGGATCTCTTGAATGACAGCGCCATATGATACGTATAATAATTATAAAAATAAAGAGAACCGCTTCACAACGGTCGGGCTGCAAATTTCACAAAAATAGCCCTCCATTCATCTCAAGCCACGTAAGAAAAAATACTCTAAGAGAAATACACTCCATCACAGAATATCAATTCGTATCATGTGCTAGCCCTTTGCCCTTCTCTTCGTCGTTGCTTTCTGTGCACTACCTCAATCCAAAGCCAACGCAAGCATATCAGTCCGACGCATCTCTATCGCCGATCTCCCCCATCTCCATCAATCATCTCCGTCTCCTCTCCATCAAAACCCATCAAACCAAAATCAACCCACAATCAACCCACAATCAAACCATAATCCATTCAAAATCATAGTAAAAACCATCTCAAACCCCCAATCTCAGATCATCAAGTATAGAGAATAAGCTCAAAATCACAGCGAAACCATCGCAAGCCTTCAATCTCGGGTTGAGCTTCGAGGAAGGGGGTACGATTGATTTCCTTCGGGTTGAGCTTCAACCTGTGCAAGGGATGAGGGCATGTGTGAGGGACGAGGGACAAAGGCCTATGCGATTTTGTTTGAAATCAATTTTCTGATGTTTACTGGTTTAGGATAGATATGGTGGAAGGTATACCTGTAACTGTATAAGTGGTAGGCTGTTTTTGTGTGAAAACCAGCCAGACCAGCCCTAAGGATTTCTCAAAAATAAAAGAAGTATTATAACTTTATCGAAGGCTCTGATCATTGGTTTAAATTATTTAATTAAGAATTGATAACTGAACTATCTTGAACTATTATCGCGTTCTCTCTTAAAGATATCTTGTATATCCAACATCCTAACAAGACAAAGTATTGATAAACAATTTACCGTCCAAAGTAATAAGATGGATATATCTATCTATCTATTTATATATATGGAAAATGCTAGTTTGGCCCCTAGGTTTGTTCCCTAGATTTTATCGCTATTGCATTTTGTGTATTACTAAGATTTGATCACTAAATGTTTAAAAAATTTACTACTAGCTATTGAATTTGTGTATTTTTTTTAAAATGTTTAAAAAGTGTTTAAAAAATATTTTTTCAGAAAAAGAAAAAGAGAATGAACTAGTGATTACACCCAGCAGTAAGAGCTAGGTGGCCAACTAGTAGGACCCTTTATATGTGTGTGTGTGTGTAAAGATTCTACGTGCAAAGCACATATTTCTGGTTGAAGATCTAGCGTAACCAAGCAGTATGTCGATCAGACTAACCTTGCTTGGCAATCCTGATCAAGGGTTATTTTCTTGTAATTGTCAGAGTTTTCAAGCAGTGTGTCCATTGGACTAGATTTTCTTAGTGATTCCAAGTAAATGTTATTTTCTTGCCATTAAATGCGGTAACACCCCTCCCTAGCGCTGGGTAGGGAGGTTTACCGCATTAAATGCAGTGAGGCACCCCCTTAAGGGGCCTACTTGTGCTAGGCCTCGAACATCAGGAGATGTCAAAAAGGACATGGCAGTAAACATGATGAGGTCCTCGTCAGAACATGGGCAAACATCATATTGCCTAAGAAAGGGAAGGCAGTCGCTACACTCTAGTACTATATAGCAAGCGGAAGGGAAGCCAACAGGGAAGCCGATCACCAGCTTCGAGGAGCTAGCCAGTGACGGAGGTAGCACACAGTATTCCTCCTCATGTTAAAGCAGTGAGGAGAGGAAAACCTAAAGGCGTACCTAGCATGCTTCAACAGGGAATGCCTGATGGCAACCGATTAAGACAAGAAGATAATGTTGGCAACACTCTTAGGACGAGTATGGCCTAGGAGCCCGTTCATGGCCTAGTTTCCCAGAAAGACACTAGCGACTCTGAGAATTCATTGACAAGGCAGTCGATTTCATCCATGTTGAGGACATGTTGAAGGTCAGAGGGCCGAAGTGCTGACCTGCAATGCACCTATCGCGGCGAAGCAAGGGGTTCAATTGATTTGGGCCACTGCTTCCAATGCCACATTGAGCCACCGTGGTGGAATGAGAGGACGGAACACATGGCGCATGAGGTTGACCCCAAATCTAGCAGCAAACCAAAGGGCCTGCTCATAGGCGACCAAGGAGTTGCGGGAGCAAAAGCCCAACCGGGAGGAAACCACGGATCAAGTCTCCCTTCCCTCAAGGAAACCCTCTCGAGTCAAGTCTCCACTTGGGGGTCACTAGAGGAGAAGTGACGGAGTTTGCCAAAAAGCCCATACTTGGAGGGCGCGATATAAAGAGGTGTCCATGGTCAATCGGCCAATGAAGCGACCAAAGACCAAGGGGGAATCCCCCGTATCCTTCACTAAGGAGGACCACGTGGGGTGTCCTACCCCCACAACGATGCTTTAGTGGTCTCCCTACTAATCGCAAACTTCATTACCTGCTGAATCTTGGTAGATAATGGAAGCCTGGCAAACATACTATTTTGTGATGCCTTCAAGCTATGCCTGCCCCATCACCGCTCAAAGGACTCTTGAGAGAACTAGTGCAACCAAAGGGGACCATCACGCTACCGGTCACTGCAAACTCAACTCCTTACATGGTAACTATCATGATGGATTTCTTGGTGGTTAAGGCCCACACCTCCTACAATGCCATCTTAGGTCAACAAGCGCTGAACAAGATGAGGACGGTCACCTCCACATAGCACTTGAAAATGAAATTCCCCGCACACGATGGAGTGGACAAATTGTGATGAGAATAAACCGTAACAAGATAGTGCTATGGGCAAGAACTCAAGAATGAAGGCCTGGATGTTTGTGCAATAGAAGAAGCAAAGCAAGGGGAGTCAAGCCACTCAGGGAAAGTATGAGGTAGTGAAAGCCACGATGTCACGTCGGCAAAGCCTTTCCCCTACCCCCGAAGCTCACTCAGTAAGATTTTGAAATGCGAACAAATGCAGCCTACAACAAACGGAGCCCACTGAGCCCCTCAAGCTAATAGTGATCTACCTAGATAAACCTTATGCAAAGGTTAGAATTCGTATCGAGCTGGTGGGGAATAGCTAACGTCACTTCTAGTCGAACATAGGGGTGTACAAGCATGGAGCCACGTGGACATGCCAAGTATCAATCTAGAGATTGTGGAGCATCGCCTTAACGTGGACCCAAAGGCTAAGAAGATAAGGTAGAAGTGTTGGGGCTTCAATATGGATTGCCGACCATTGCATGCTCAGCTTCATGGACGCCTACTCAGGGTACAATTGGTTTTGACTCAGACCAAAGGATGAGGAGAATACTTCCTAAATAACTTATCAAGGCCTGTATTGTTATCGAGTGATGTCATTCAGGCTAAAGAATGCAAGAGCAACATACCAAAGGCTAGTGAACCAGATGTTCAAGGAGCAAATCGAATGAAACAAAAGGTTTATGTGGATGTCCTCTTGGTTAAAAGCACGGAGCCTCGCAACCACATAGTGGACCTAAGGGAGGCCTTTGAAGTATTGTGCCAACATAAGATAAATTTTAACCCGGCCAAGTGTGTCTTTGACGTCGTGTCCAAAAAGTTCCTCATTTTCATGGTTTCAAATGAGGGATTGAGGCTAACCCAAATAAAATTAGGGCTATCATGGAAATGAAACCCCTAGAGACCCTAAATGTGGTCTAGAAATTAACTAAGAGAGTAACGGTGCTAAACTAATTCGTGTCACAGTCAACGAACAAGTGTCTATTGTTCTTCAAAGTACTACGAAAGGCGCATGACTGGAATAACAAGTCAGAAAGAGCATTTGAAGCAACTAAAAGCATACCTGACCATCCCCCTTCCTAAGCCAAGTTAAACCAAGGGAGACCTTGAATCTATACCTTTTGGTCCCACCGAACAGTACTTCCACAGCCCTTGTCTAGGAAGAAAGTGGCAAACAGAAGCCGGTGTATTACACAAACCATGCCTAAGGGGCCAAAGACACACTACCCGTGTATCAAACTATTTGTGGTGGCAGCTCGCCGACCGAGACCCTGCTTCCAATCTCACTCGATAAAAATCCTAACTGAGGCTCCCCTAAGGAAGGTCCTACACATGCCCACACTTACAGTTGCCTAATCAACTGGTCGATCAAATTCACCAAGTTAGACATTGACTACGTCCCTAAAAGCATGACAAAGGATCAAGTCAAGGCAAACTTCATTGCAGAACTCATCAACTTTCTTGAAAAGTAGCAAGAGACCCCAAGGGGCTCACCTTGGCAGGTGCATGTAAATTGGTCTACTTACCACAACAGCAAGATGGTAGGCATCTACATGTCACTTGTAAGAAAGAATAGATCTAATCTATAGTGAAGCTGATGTTTAATGTGACGCCCCGACTCCCACATATAAAACAATACAGGAATCGTGATGTCAGGATGATGACAACATGGGTCACGCATCCCAACGACAAGTGCCAAGTGTGTGCAACAAACAAACAGTGCACAATAAAAATGCAGCGGTTAAAATAAATCAATCTATTAAGTACCAATATTTTGTTTAATACAAAATTACCAAAATAAATATCTGAAAATACAGCAAAAGCCAAAAATATACATGAGCGAGAACTAAATTCCATAATCCAAATTAACAATAACCACATGTCACCTCCTCCAGGGAGCCGATCCCACAAGCTCCACAACCTTACCTGCACCAAAATCTACGGTACCATAACATGGTACCGTAGGTAAGCAATAACCCAAATAATCCCCAAGATCAAAATACATCAATGCTACCAACCATGCATGCATATGATGAAATATGCACCAAATCCAAGAATATCATTTTCCCCGAAAATAGATATTTTTCCAACACACGCCAAAATCTCATTTTTGGCTCAAAAACATAATCCGTCATTTTCCCAGAAAATGATTTACACAAAAACATTTATCAGACACTGTAGGCGGGAATCATCACAGGAGGGACTCTACCACCATCCCTGCTTACCACCATCCCTACCGCGTGCACCGTAGGCGGGTATCACAGACGAGACAACACCACCATCACCTGCTTACCATCATCCTTACGCATACACCATAGGCGGGACTATACCACCATCCCTACAGTTCCTTTACACACAACACAAAAACTCAATGGAGCACCGTAGGCGAAAATCATAGGCGGGACTCTACCACCATCCCTACCGCGTGTACCGTAAGCGGGAATCATAGGCAGGACAACACCACCATCACTGCTTACCACCATCCCTACACGTAAACCGTAGGCGGGAATCACAGGGGGGAATCGCAGGCGGGACTGTACTACCATCCCTACAGTCTCTTTCCCTTTTCTCACAAAAATCCAGTTTTCCAATGAACACATGAACATAAATGCAATCACACGAAAATCCAGTTTTCAATTTACAAACATGAACATGCGTGCAATATGCAATGTACCAGACTAACAACAATATCCAATAACCAACCCATTCCAATAACCAAACACAGAAATAACTCCATCCTCAATCCATCCGACCCCCATAACTCCTCGGATTCAGTACGGTACAACCAACCAATCACAGTAATAATAAATGAGTTAGCGTAAAAATATATTAAAATCTCAAAAGATGTTTGGAAAAATACTTACAGCGCTATAAAATAATTTTCGGAGGATCACGGATGAGCCAGAAGCACCAAAACAGCAACTCCACAATGTAAAATACACAGTGGCCGTGGGTCTCAAAAACTCACTTTTGAACGGGGTCAAACCAAGACCTGAGGTTGATAGGGTAGGGCCTAGAGAGGTCGGTGAAGCCAATGGCGATGGCCTTTGGCCGTGGGTGGCAGCGAAAGGGGCGGTTTAAGGCCAAAAAGGGGCAAATCGGAGATGAGTTTGGTTGGGCTTCACCAGTGACGGATCGGGGTCAGGGTTGGGTGCTTTGGGTTGTTATGAGGCCGAGGAAGAAGTGGTGAAGAGGTGGTGGCCGGTGGTGGTGCGATGGCGGCGCTGTAACAAAGAGAAGGCCGCTGCATAGAGTGGCGCGTGGGGACAAATGCCGGCGAGGGAGGAGATGAAATTAGAGTGGGGTGGTCGCCGGCCGGAGGGGAAGAGGTTGGGGTGGGTTGTGTCGGCCACGAGCGGCACAAGGGGCGGACGAAATTTTGGACTATGAAGATAGGAGGGATGTCACGCAGGAGAGAGAGAACCGGGGAAGAAAGAAAAAAATGAAGTTGAAAAAGAGAAGAAAAGAAAATGAAAGGAAAAGAAAAATGACGGAAAAGAAATGAGATTCAATCCTCACATCTTGGAGTCTCAAAAATGATCAAACGAAAATGATTTTAAAACTGTAAACTAAATAAAATAATTCAAACGTAGTAAAATGCTTAATTAAAATAATAAAAATTTTAAAATCCATAAACCAACTAATTTAAATTAAAGATCAATTTAAACCCAAAACAATAAATAATAATAAGAAAGCACATTAAAAATAATTTTTCACAACTTAAAATATTATAAAATAATATAATAAAACCTCCAAAATTTTAAAACAAGAGAATCAATATTTAAATTAATAAAAATAATCTTTCAAAAAAAATACACTAAAATACGGGGTGTTACATTCTCCCCTCCTTAAATAAAATTTCGTCCTCAAAATTTGCAGGGTCAAACATCAACGCTGAAACAGTTACCAGATACAACACCGAACACACTTGAGAAGACCATACCATCAACAACTCCCAACAAGCATGAGTAAAACTCTCCCAAGTTCACTCATATAGGCGATTCCATAATACTCGCATTAGTCTCCCAGTACTCCTAGGGTGGCTATGAAATCTGAAACCTACATTCCACAAGAACCTTAATAAAACATGTAGTAAATTCCAATGATTATCTTCACACAATAAACTGCTAACCTCCAAACAACTCTTATCTATAACTTCCAAACCTTCCTTGTATTCTATACCTTTGGTAACCTAATGACCATTCCTAAAGTCAACCATCAATAAGCATAATTTGCACAACCAAAAGATTAATCTCTACTTACAAGTATCATCTCAAATTTTCAAATCCCCAATAGTTCCTTAAAAATCAACACAAGATTTGAATCCTTAATCATATCACAACACAACATCATTGAGTACAAGGTAGCTCAACACTTAATAGCCAAAAAACCCTCACCACAATTGGTCGAAAATTCTTAATCTCCCAAAACCATAAATTAATGCACTTTCCTCAAACTCATTCAGAATTCCTTCTTGAATCTGCACTATCTATTATCCTTAAATACACAAACTAAATCAATACCTTCAATCCCTAAAGAAATATTCTCCTTGAAAATTCTTATATCAGTACTCAACTCTGATCAAACCTATTTTAATGGTTATAGCCTAATTAGTCTCCAAAATAAATCAAGTTAGCACACCAAGCCTGCAGAATTAAAACTTAAATCTTATTACCAATCAGTCCTCAAATCTGTAAAATCGATGAACCTATATCCAGTAATAAATCAATCGACTCCCAAAGCTTTTCAAATCTAAGATATTAAATAATAACCAATCATTTCCTAGAGTCTGCAGATCCTTAAACCTTTGGTGAAATTCTTATGAATCCATCCTTAAAGTTTGTTGAACTTACAACCTCCCATTCTAAAGCCTCAGGTCATATCTCCACAAAATCTAAAACCTCAATTATCCTACTCTCCAAAGAGATCACTCAGACCATAACGCTCCTTACAAGCCTCGATATTACCCAAGCAAACCCGATTAATAAAAATTCAAGCCTACCACATTAAATATTAATACCTAACAATGGCATTCTCGATCGAACCATCTTCCTGCCATAGCGTAATCCTTAACCCCACTTAAGTCTCCAGATAAAAATTTCAAATAAGAGCAAAAGCAACACCCAAATAAAATAGAATAAAATAAAATAATACAACATAAAAATTAAAGTAGAATAAAACCAACAAAATATAATAACATATAATAAATTAAAACCATTTAAAATAACATACTTCAAATCAAATAATTTCAAATCACAATTTTAAAATTTTCTGGTACTCCACCTACGGGACATGTGGTTTTACCCAGAGCCGAACTGCTCTGATACCACCTGTGACACCCTAACTCCCACGTATAAAACAACACAAGAATCGTGACATCAAAATAATGACAACACAGGTCACGCATCCCAACGACAAGTACCAAGTGTGTGCAACAAACAAACAGTGCACAATAAAAACGCAGCGGTTAAAATAAATCAATCTACTAAGTACCAGAATTTTGTTTAATACAAAATTACCAAAATAAATATCTAAAAATACAGCAAAAGCCAAAAACATACACGAGCGGAAAATAAATTCCATAATTCAAATTGACAATAACCACATGTCACCTCCTCCAGGGAGCCGATCCCACAAGCTCCATAACCTCACCTGCACCAAAATCTACTGTACCATAACATGGTATCGCAGGTAAGTAATAATCCAAACAATCCCCAAGATCAAAATATATTAATGCTACCAACCATGCATGCATATGATGAAATATGCACCAAATCCAAAAATATCATTTTCCTCGAAAATGGATATTTTTTCAACACACGCTAAAATTTTATTTTTGGCCCAAAAACATAATCTGTCATTTTCCCAGAAAATGATTTACACAAAAACATTTATCGGACACTGTAGGCGGGAATCACAAGCGGGACTCAACCACCATCCCTACCCCGTGCATCGTAGGCGGAAATCACAGGCGAGACAACACCACCATCCCTGTTTACCACCCTCCCTACGCATACACCGTAGGCGGGACTATACCACCATCCCTGCTTACCACCATCCCTACAGTTCCTTTCCACACAACACAAAAACCTAATGGAGCACTGTAGGCGGGAATCACAGGTGGGACTCTACCACCATCCCTACTGTGTGTAGCGTAGACAAGAATCACAGGCGGGACAATACCACTATCATTGCTTACAACCATCCCTACGCATACACCGTAGGCGGGAATCACAGGCGGGACTATACTATCATCCCTACAGTCTCTTTCCCTTTTCTCACAAAAATCCAGTTTTTCAATGAACACATGAATATGAATGCAATTACGCAAAAATCCAGTTTTCAATTTACAAACATGAACATGCGTGCAATATGCAATGTACCAGACCAACAACAATATCCAATAACAATATCCAATAACCAACCCATTCCAATAACCAAACATAGAAATAACTCCATCCTCAATCCATCCGACCTCCATAACTCCTCGAACTCAGTCTGGCACAACCAACAAATCACAATAATAATAAATGAGTTAGCACAAAAATATATTAAAATCTCAAAAAATGTTTGGGAAAATACTTACAGCACTATAAAATAATTTTTGGATGATCACAGATGAGCTAGAAGCGCCAAAATAGCAACTCCACAGTGTAAAATATATTGTGGCCATGGGTCTCAAAAACCCACTTTTGAACAGGATCAAACCAAGACTTGAGATTGATAGGGTAGGGCCTAGAAAGGTCGGTGAAGCCAATGATGGTGACCTTTGGCCGTGGGTGGCGGCGAAAGGGGCGGTTTAAGGCCAAAAAGGGGCAAATCGGAGATGAGTTTGGTTGGGCTTCACCGGTGACGGATCGGGGCCAGGGTTGGGTGCTTTGAGTTGCTATGAGGCCGAGGAAGAAGTGATGAAAAGGTGGTGGCCGGTGGTGGTGCGATGGCGGCGCTGGAACAAAGAGAAGGTCACGGCATAGAGTGGCGCGTGGGGACAAATGCCGGCGAGGGAGGAGATGAAATTAGAGTGGAGTGGTCACCAGCAGTAGGGGAAGAGGCTGGGGTGGGCGGTGTCGGCCATGAGTGGCGCACGGCAATGCAAGGGGCGGATGAAATTTTAGACGGTGAAGAGAGGAGGGATGTCGCGCGGGAGAGAAAGAGAACCGGGGAAGAAAGAAGGAAAGGAAGAAGAAAAAGAGAAGAAAAGAAAAGAAAAGAAAAAGAAAAAGGAAGGAAAAGAAATGAGGTCTAATCCTCACATCTTGGGATCCCAAAAATAATCCAACGAAAATGATTTTAAAACTGTAAATTAAATAAAATAATTCAAACGCAGTGAAAGGCTTAATTAAAAAAATAAAAATTTTAAAACCCATAAACCAACTAATTTAAATTAAAGATCAATTTAAACCCTAAATAATAAATAATAATAAGAAAGCACATTAAAAATAATTTTTCACAACTTAAAATATTATAAAATAATTTAATAAAACGCCCAAAATTTTAAAACAAGAAAATCAATATTTAAATTAATAAAAATAATCATTCAATAAAAATACACTAAAATACGAGGTGTTATATTTAAGGTCACCAACAATGAAGCTAAGTATGACGCACTGCTAACTGGGCTAGCTGTGGTAGAATGAATGGCGCAAAACAGGTAGACATGCGCTTAGACTCCCAAGTAGTAGTGAACGAGGTGGTCAGGTTGTACCAAGTAAAAAGGGAAAAGCTGAAGGCGTACTTGTGACGACCATGGGAATGGCTTGTTCAGTTCCAATACTTTAATATCCAACAGATTTCTTAAGATAGAAATTGGTGGTTGGACAAGCTAGCATGAACCACCTCGGCGGTATATAGCTCATCCTCACCTTGGAAAATTATGAACCAAACAAGGGAGACCCCCTTGATTGAGGAAAGAGCAATGATGGTGGTCACCGTCAAGTTTTAGATCCCTGAATGGGCCCACAACATAACAAGGTACTTAGACACGAGAACTACTAGACGAGAAGGTCGAGGCCAGGGAGGTGAACAAGAAAGCATTTAGGTTCAAATTGGTTGAAAGAGTATGGTACAGGAGGCGCTTTTCTGCGACCCTCCTAGGGTGCGTTTCCTTGTAGGAAGCTCAATACGTCATGATAGAGATACATGAAGGGATATGTGAGAGCCATAAGAGCTACAGAGCATTGGCGCATAAGGCCCTGAGGGTGGGGTCCCATTTGCCACAGGCACTAAAAGACACCAACAAGTTCATCCAGAGGTGCAAACAATACTAGCAATATGGCAACATACCTCACTACCCACCCGAGGAGCTGACAGTAGTAACAACACCGTCGCCTTTTTCTCTGTGGGGGGTCAATATAGTAGCCTTGTTGTCGATGTTCAGAGGTGGAGTCAAGTTCGTGATAGTCACCATTGATTATTTCACAAAGTTGGTGGATGCCAAAGCCTTGGCGACAATCATAGTCGAGAATACAATTAGGTTCCTATGGAAATTAATCATATGTTGTTTCAGCATACCTCAGGCCACAATCTCTGATAATGGCCGACAATTCAATTGCAATCGTTACAGGGATCACTGTGCTGAACTCAACATCTAAGTAAGATACCCTTCGCCTGGGCACCCCCAAGCCAGTGGGGAGGTAAGGGTTGCTAGTAAGACAGTATTTTGCATGGTGAAAAAGAGGTTGGCTAGCCAGAAAGGATCATGGCCAAAAGAATTACCTAGGGCTCTATGGGCATATAGAACCACCTCATGGGCCCTAACTAGAGGTTGCGAGGTTGTGATAGAAGTGGAAGTTAGCATACCTAGCTATTGTGCACAACACTACGAATAGGGCACTAACAGTAAAAGCCTGGAAGGAATCCTCGACCTAATAGAGGGAAGGAGAGAGGAAGCAAATGCGAGAATGGCAGCTTACAAGGATAGGAAGAAGCGGTTTTTCAACAGTAAGGTTTGGCACATGTTGTTCAAAATAGGCGAGCTTGTGATAAGGGAGGCGAGGACGATGTCCAAGCAGTAGGAGCTGAACAAGCTCGGTCCAAACTGGGAAGGACCATACTGGGTGGTCACTTGTGAAAGAGTAGTCACTTATCATCTAGAAGACATGTTCAAAAAGAAACTCCCCAGACCGTTGAACGTTAAGCATCTAAAAAGGTACTTCATGTAAAAGTTTCACAAGACAAGTAATGAGAAATATGTATTTTGCCATGAAAATCACAAACTCTACTTATAGCTTTCAACACAGCTAACCCATGCCCCCAATGGGAGAATGCTCACAGGGAAGCTAGCCGAGTGCTCGTTTCTAACACTAGCCCGTTGGAGTCTTCTAGGCCATGGCACCGGTGGGAGAAATCTTCAGAAGAAGTGGGCCGAGTGCTCGTTGTTGGCACTCACCATTATGGTCTTATGAGCCATGCCCCTGGTGGAAGAAAGCTCCCGAGGGAAGCCGGCCGAGTGTTCATTGCTAACACTCGCCTATCGCAGTCTTCTCACATCCCCGGTCAAGAAGTGCAGCTAATTCATTAAACATTGTATACTTTTTACAAGAGAAAAAAGAAAAGACACAAAAAGCAACAATAGAAAGACCAAGGAACAAAACAGGCCATCAAAGAGGGCAAAGCATCGAGAGGGGGTCAAGGTGGCTAGATTAGAAAAAGCATTCAGGATTGGGTCTGCCTTAAGGGATTCAACATAGGTAACTGCTGACCCATCAAGATGGAAAGGCGCTCGATCTAGGGTCCTCAAATCAATTAGGGCCTAGACTATAGAAGCCTCCACAGCATGCGAAACCCTAATTGGAATCTGGACCCAAAAGCCTTGTCCTACACCATTAGCACGACGATGATTTGAGGAGAAAGCCTGACAATTTTTTCTCTAGAGGAATCAAGTTCAACTTACAGCATGGCGGCCCGCCCTTGGGACTCAACCAAGAGTCTGTTAGCCCTGTTGATCACTTGGTTGAGGAGGAAAAACTTCCTATCATGCTCCCCTAGCATGGTGTCAAGGTCACACTAGAGATGAGACCAGGTCTGCTCGGACTCGACAAGCCACCTAGCTTACTCGAGACACTTTCCCCTCTCCTTTGCCAACACACTCTCAAGTCGATCGGCACGGTCTCATTCGAAGTCGTCAACTTCCTCTAACAACGCCAAGGAGATCGTTGTGCCTTTATCACGCTGTTGGGATACGGCCAGTTCCTCTGAAACCGTTGTAAGGGAAGCTCTAGCAAGGGCCAAACCACGGTGAAGGGCATAGACATTTGCCTTTAGAGCCTCAGCCTCGTCTTCCACAACCTAGTAGCGATTACTCAGTTGGTAGTGATTGGATTCCCATTTCCTCCTCTCCTCAAGGATGACTTGGTGAATTTTCGACTAGCTCGTATGTTCCAAGAAAAGAGAATGGAAGTATGCAATCCTACCTACCAAAGAACAAAGCCCATGTAACGAGGCACAGTCAAATCAACAGTAGGAAGAAGACATGGTCGAGAGGGAAGTTAAAAGGTTACATATGGGGACCAAGAAGTCCTTAAGGTCTTGCGCCAACAACTTCAAGAAGGATTCCAGGAATCTTGTTGGCTGCTGAGTGGGGAACCAAGCAGACGCGGCAAGAAGCTGCTTGAAACCCAAAGAGAGGCATCCTATAATGCTAGTGGTGGGGTCTCCAAAAGAAATAGGAAGGCCCAACTACCCATCAAAGGCACCAAACAAATCGCCTTCATGGCCGCCACCACTTGTTTAGCCCCCTCTTGATTACATATACGGAGTCAGTGCCTCTTCAGGGGACCCAATCGACTGTTCCCCAACAAGAAAGGACTTGGGACCCTGATCGAGTGAACCCCCTGTGTAAGTATGTCCCCAGATAAAGCAAGTGGCGGATCCCCACTCGAGGTGAAAGGCACAGTAACCCCCAAAAGAGGGTTGGTCGTAGCCAGGGAATCAATGGTCCCAGAAAAAGGAACCTCGAATGAAAGAAAGGCGAGGACTGGTGCACTATCAAAGAGGGTGGTATCAAGAACCAGGTCCATCTCCCCCCCACCTAGTCAAAGATATCGGTCAGGTGCCCCAGATAAGCATAGGAAGGAGACGTCTAAGTCAGGTGTGGAGAGTTGGAACCTAATGGGTCACATGCAGAACCTCCTCAAGCCAAGCCATTTGGAAACCCTGAAGATCAGTATTCTCCACTAGTAGTTTTTTCCTTTTAGGCCCCAACGTAGTGAACGCTGACCTCTTCCATCCATGTACAATTCAAACTCGCCAGGCTGCGGGTCGCCCCACCTATCGTGCTCGAGCGACTTTGCGACACCAAGAACCAATCAATGTTCTCCTTGGTGACGATCTACTTGGACTCCAACACCTCATGTTTCTCCCTAACTCACACATAGATAGCGTCGACGCGAGCTTACTCCCTTGGGGTAGCAGTTACTAAGAAGACACAACCATTGGGAACGTCCATCCACGAAGCCCTCATTGGAAACTCTCCACCACTAACCTCTCCATCGGGAAACTCCCAGCCAATTTCGAAGACGAAGAAAAACTTTTGGTCCCAGTCCTTCACATGAGAGAAACACGATTCCAGTCGTGTGACTATGAAACTCTGTTGGGAGTGAAATCTATATTGCTTTCTTCCATGATATCTGACAACATAAATATAGAGAAATTCTTGAGGGGTGAGGTCTAGATCCTCCTCTCCTGTGGTCTCTAGGACTTGCCGCCAAACAACACAACAGGACAATGATCCTCCAAGTGTTAGGGAGAACCTAGGCCAAAACCACCCCAAGGAAGTCTAAGATGGCACAAACCGATCGGGGAAATGGGAGACGGAGCCTGATAAGGAACATACCTAGGTGCAACCTAACTCATTCAGCGACCTTTGCTGGTTCGTAATCCAATCAGAGGGCCCAGGTAGGATTAGCTCCACAGAATCTAGGATCCCAAAGTAGTCCCTAGCAACCCTAGCGAAGTCAAGATCAGCCTAAGTGGTGGAGCCTGGGCATCTATTGCCCTTGAAAATCTTTAGTAATGAAGAGCCCTCATTGTAGGCTTCAGGAAGGGAACCACTCACCTAAAGGGGTTTGGTTGATCGCTTAGGAGCCATAGGATCGGGAATGCAAGAGAAAGTACACACTAGAAGCGAAAGCAAAAAGCCAGCAAAGGAAGGAACTAGAAAGATTAAGGCAGAAGGAGGTATAAGGAATAGGGAAATAACATTGTTATCAAAAAATGGGACAATGAACTACAATCAGCGTAGGGAAAAGGTAGAGGCGCCATGTGCCACCAGCATAAGATATACTGGAGTTATCATTGACATGAAACGACGTGATAGAGGATTAAGGTGCAATGGTCGTGCTAGATAGAGCAAGCGTGCCACTTGCTGACAACACGAAAGGAGCACGATGAGTCACCAAGGCATCAAAATTTGAACGATTTAAATTCATTCCAACACATGTGCAGCAGGATTTTGTGGGGTAATTGATATGGGAAAAGTGGGCAATACCATGTAGACCAAGTACCCATGGGCCCAATCATAGGCCCCATGGCGACTTGGCAAGGATGAGCCGATAGAAACAACTACGGGTCTACAAGCACTAGGCAAATCGAGATCACGCGCCCCTCACTAGCATGGTGCATTATAGGGTTTATCACATTAAATGTGGTAACACCCATCCCTGGCGCTGGCTAGGGAGGGTTAACGCATTAAATGCAATGATGTGGCCCCTTAAGGGCCTGCTTGTGCTGGGCCTCAAAAGAGAAGTCAGAAGGGACATCATAGTAAGTGTGATAAGGTCCTCACAGCATGGGCAAATGTAAGATCACCTAGGAAACGAAAGGCAGTCACTACACTTTGGGTACAATATAGCGAGCAGAAGGGAAGCCAAAAGGGTAAGAACATCTACCTATCTCTTTGTATATCCTTAGTATCGGAAGCAAGAGAGACTAACTTAATTATCAGAGGCTCCTCTAAGTGATTAGGGATCAATGTATGTGCAGGTACCGAGCAGGGCAGTAGGCGTGACAAAATTGACGTCAACAAGTATATTCTTACTTATTAGTTTGATTTCTCTCCATTTCATGTCTGATGCATGATTCTACTATATTTGTGGGAGCTTAATTCAAGATGATCATTTTATGTACTTTATTCGTGTCTTCGTTGTTTGAGTACTTTGCTACAGTGGAAGGTTAAGGAGTGTTGGGTGGAGGATGTATGGGATATGAGGATGTTGGAGGAGCATGTGGGTTCCAACCAAGCGACGAAAATTATATCTGAGGTACATGGTGGCTGAGAAGGGAGGGACTTGGTGTTCTGGCATCCTAACCGTGATGGACGTTTCTCTACGACGAGTGCTTGGGAGGTGATACAAGCTAAGGGTCCTTAGCTAGAAGGGATGGAGTGGATATGGAATTGTTTGTTGCCAAAAAAAATTTCAATGTGTATATGAAAGGCAAGGTTCAACTGTCTTCCAGTGGATGCAAGAGTGCAGTCCGTAGGCATCCTTTTGGCCTCGCTCTATGACTGCTGCTTCTTGGGTAATGTTGAGGATAGAGAACATGTGCTATGTTCGGGTAAGGTGGCTCAGACAGTATGGAAAAGGGCAGCGCAAGTTTTAGGGGTGAGTTGCATGCACATTGAAAGCTAGTGGGCGAGAGTTTGTTGTTTGTTCCGCTATGCAAAGAGGGATGCTAATTGGTTTAATGCTCAGTTTGATCTCTTGGAGGTTGTGGCAGAGACGCTACTATGCTAAAATGGAAGGAGAATTTGATTTCATTGATGTTGTTTGGATGTCGGTAAAGTGTTGGTTGCGACAATTTTCTGAATCAATGTCGAAGATGGGTGTAATTTCTAGTGTAGACCATATGATCCTTTCATAACTGGTCAGACATATGCGTGAAGCCGTGGTTCAAACACCTTAGATTATTTCATGGAAAAGGCCAATGAATGGATGGGCTAAGCTGAATGTGGATTGTTCATGTAGAGGTAATCCAGGAAGTTGTGGTGGGGGAGATGTTTTGAGAAACAATAGAGGGAAATTGTTGGCAGCTTTCTCTACAAAGTTTGGCTTTGGTACTAATAATGAAGCTGAACTTATGGCACTATAACACTCGGGCCCAGCCAAGCCCACTTAAAAAAAAAATTCTTGGGTTTATAGTCATGAAAAGCCCATTTGGGATTGCGAGTAAATTGTTTTGGATGGGAGTTGGGCCTAAGATATTTTTGGCGGAATATAATTTTTCAATAGGTTTGATAATTAGGTTTAAAATCTTTTAATAGACCAAGTGGATCTTCACTCAGAAAATTTATGGGACAAGTGTATTTTTTTTTAGGTTGAGTTAAGGTCCAAAACTTAGGGAAAAAGCCCATGGGACAAATATATTTTTTTAGGCTAAAGAGCCCAGGCCCCTAGAAACAATTCTAGACTCCGTCATGCTTGGTTTCACGTCCACTTTCCATTTTCATGCATGCCCCTTCATCCTCTTTCTCTGAGTTTTTATCTATTTACTATATATATCTTATACATATGTTAAGCATCATCAACCCTAGAATAAGTGCTACTGCCCTCTTTTCACGCCCCTAGCCATCCAAACTCCTCTGAACATCCACCCTCCATTGTGAACCATAGCTACCACCTTAACTGTGAGACAAACAACCGAAAACCACCCTGTTCTTGCAACTCAAATCAAAGCACCTGCTTCCTCCACATTGAACCACAACCTAGCCACCCACGGAGCTAGCTCTCTTTGTGTCTTCATTACCAACCCAGCACACACGAAACTATTGCCACCCTGCACCAAGCACAATTGACGCCCAGCTATTGAAAACCACCAACGGAAACACTTTGTTCCACTTCTCCCAAAACAAAGAAATCCCACAACTACCTGCCACCTCCACACCTCGGGAGAGCCACCCACACGTACAGAAACACCACCCATGAACTCCTCTGTTTTTAGCCAGTCGAAACAGAGCCACACGTGTAACCACCCCAACTCCTTGGTGCCACCAGCCATGGCAAGTTTACACAGAAAACCACCAATGAAAAATTCTATCACCCCCAGTCCGCCGCACGTTGCGTTGTTCCCCACGGTGAGCTACCTCTCCCTACCTCATGCCGAACTCCCTTCCTCCCGCTCATTTCTCTCTCTCGCGCATCTCTCACTCTCCGTCGAGATAGCCATCGTCCACCGCATCTACCCAGCTCGCCGCCATCGTACCTCCATCTCTCTGGAAGTACTGTTGTCGCCGCTCACGCTTTGGCCTCTGTCTTTATTTTGTTGTTGATTAGTTACTTAAAAAGTAAACTGTTTTGTGTCTTGAGTAATCTGGTAGAGGAAGGATGTTATTACCCTTTTGCCCCCTTTTTTTTAAAACATCATTGATTATGTATTATTTTGCGTTTGAAACGTGGGCTGCATGTGATTTTTATTTATTTGGACTTAGGCGCATGTGGATTTATTTTGTTAAGCTGGTATTTTTAAGAGACTGATATTTTTATTGGAATATTTATTAAGTAAATACTGCTAAATTTTTGGAATGATTAGTAAGTGTAAAATCTTATTTTGAATCCTTTTAAAAGAATATTTTTTATTTAAACAAAAGTATGATTTTCTACTTATAATGATTTCGATATAGTTATGTTATTTAGTTTTATAAATTATAGTAAGATCCCAATAGTGAATAAGTTAGATTTTTAATCTTTTAGACGAAGTTATTAAATGGACATTGATTTTAGAAAGGGATGATATATTTTGAGGTTATGAGAATTTTAGGTTTTGAGGAATTAAAATAGGTTATTTTAGAAGTTTAGGCTTAAATATCAAAATACGTGATTGATTAGAAATTTATGAGAATTACGTAATTATCTTATAGGTGACGACTAATATTTGTTTGTCATTGTTGAGGAAACTTTCGGAAAACTAAGAAATCTAAGTAAGTAGGGTGGTTCCTATACTAGATTTGCATTAAAAAAAATGAACTGATGTTGGTTTGTAAAAATGTGCATTTTGTTTTAAAAAGAAAAGTTGAAAAAAACCTCAGTATATGTTTTGCATTCATTCATGAGATATGTATGAAAGAGAAAAGAAATGCTTTTGACATGAATAGTGTAGACATGAGCAATATTTGACATGTTTCTGAAATATGCGAAAGAGCAAATATGATATCATTGAGATTTTTATATATGTGATATGAAATGCTTTGGATCTATTTTTTATCAAATGGAAATGATATGAATATGTTTAGCATGTGTTTTGATATGATATGGATATAAAAAACCTTTGGCATACTTATCTGTTTTGATTCTGATTCTGAATATGGTTCTGATATGATGATATTGGTTCACGTGATATGGTTGGTACCAATATGATATGATATGATATTAGTGCACCTGCTTTGGATACAAAGTGATTTTTTATGTGTTCTTTCCTGTGTGCACACTCGGGGCTCTGAGATTGAAAAATGAAAAGTTTCACAATATGATACTACCTGGTTTGGCCACCGGGGATAGCACAACTCTACCACTAGGGTTAAACATGGTATATGATATTATATGATACGATATGATATGATATGATAAGATAAAGAAATTCAATTATGTTATGCAAAACGCTTTTTAATATGAAAAATGTTCTTTGAATATGAAATGGATCTTTGAATATGAACAGTTGGTTTTTAAATATGAAAATGGTTCTTTGAATATGAAACAGATCTTTGAATATGAACAGTTGGTTTTTTAATATAAAAATAGTCTTTGAATATGAAAGGTATCTTTAAAAAAATGAACAGCTGGTCTTTGGGTATTAAAGATTGAAAAGTCACTCTGATTTTCTAATAACACCTTTTTTGAGATCTGCATATGAAAATGAAAGATTTTGTTTCTGCACACCAAACTTTATGAAAAGCTCATGTTTACATACTAGTATATGTTCTCTGCTTACTGAGTTGTTGATAACTCACCCCTTATCTCCATAACATTTTTTAAATGATTTTGATGGTATTGCTAGGGATCAAGACTAGAAATCATGTTTAAGGCTACTTGAGCATAGTAGATCAAGTACAAAGATGGTATTTTGGTTATTGGAGATTTTATTCGATAGTTCTGTTTTGCTCTGCTGACTTGGTATCTTGGAAGGTTGATAGGTTTATTTTGAGATTTTTGTGGCATTTAAATTAATCTTATTGAATTAATTGATCTGAAACAGTGAGTTGTATGTGTTATTGAAAACATTGGAGTCTATAACTATATGATTGAAAAATGATTTTTGAGTAACAATAAGTAATTCTCTGACCCCTCCGAGACTGAGGCGTTACAGGCACTCATTTGTGGTTTGTTACTTTGTAGGGAGTTGGGTTTTTGGAAAGTTGAAATTGAATGTGGTTTGACTTTGGTGGTGCAGTGGCTAAGAAATAAGTCGTGCATGGTTTGGTATTTGTGGGATTTTTAGGAAGAGCTTCTTAAGGCTCTTCATGGTTTTGATTACATGATCTCTCATTAGTTTAGGAAAGGCAATAAAGTGTCAGATTTCCTGGCAAGGCAAAGGGAGGAGAGGATGAATTGTACATATGTGGGTTCAGATGATTTACCCCACCACACGTGTTCGAGGTTTCCTTAGGTTGGATTATCTTGGTTTGCCTAGTATTAGGTCTTAATTTGTTTGCTTGGCGGGTTTTGGTTTTGTATTTGTCTTAGTCCTAATTGTTTAAGGTTTTCCTCTACAAAAAATGAGGGTTTGTTTTAATAAAGTTTGGAAGTGTTGTCCTCCTTGTTTTTATTTTTTTTTTAAAAAAGTACTAGTGATTATCTATATTGAAACTAATGAAAGTCATCAAAATTTCTCAAACAATCAAGAACATTATAAATATGATTAGATAATGATTAGATGAAAATTTTGAATATTTAAAATTGAAAAGTATTTGTATTTGTAGTATTTAGATATTAAGATAAAATTGGATGAGATGAAATTAGAGGCTTTCAACATCCAAACCAGGCCTAAATGCCATTCTTATTAATACAAAGAGCTTGTTCTCTTTTTTCGCTTTTTTTATTTATTTATTTTACCGTCTTAATTGGTTTTAGTATTTTTGCAATATTCAGATCACTTTATTTTTTGTGATTTGTTATTCTTTAATTGAAAGTAAGGGTTTCAATAAAATTTATCACACCATGCAATATCATTGTTTTTGGAAAAAAATATAATACCTTCCATACATACTCACAATATCGTGTTGTATCCCTAGCACCTCGAAAATGAAAAAGAAAATATTTATAGAGACAAACAATCATATGACTAGGGATACAACGAAAATAACGTCATTGCTCCACCACTAGACAAAGTTTATGATGCATACGTACGGACATATCATGTTGTTTATAAATTGTAATTAAATTCTGAAAAAGAAATGATATTATAAATGGAAATTAAAGAAAAATAACAAAAACCAAAAGAGACAAAAGAATCACAATATAATTATAAATGCAACAAATACGTACACCACCCCCTTAAAGAATTATTGTTGATTTAACGAGAAACGTACAATTAATTGAATTGCAAACTAATATTTCACACAAACTGCATATGACGCCATGAAACACACAAATATATGCACACATGCACTAACTAATACAATCAGCTAATGCAGCAATAATCGAGCACGGCTTGTCTAGAACTTGGACTGGACATTGGTGATGACATTCTTATGCACCTGGAAAGCCTTCACTAAAATGTCGCTTGCAATATCCGGTTTCGACCCAAACACAGCATTAGCAATAGTGATAACACCAGGGTTTTGACTGCTGAGAGCGGCAATGGCGATGGCATTTCCATTGCCAACATTTCTTTGGTAATGGATGAGGCCAATTGGGAATACAAACACATCACCCTTGTGTAGGACTTTTGTGATCTGGCGGTTTTCTGGATTAGAGGTGACGAACCCAACTTCCAGACTACCTTCCAAGACCAACAAGATCTCAGAGGCGCGAGGATGGGTGTGAGGAGGGTTTATGCCCCATGGTGCATAGTCAACACGCGCAAGTGAAATGCCAAGAGTGTTGAGTCCTGGTATTTGAGCAGCTGTCAATGGGGTAACCTTTGAACCGACTGGATTTGATGTATTGCCAGCCATATGAAGTCCACTGGCGGAAAAGTCATTGGCTTGAACCGTCTTAGGATCCTTACATGCCAAACCATTGACGACCACTGCATGAAATGATGCAAAAATATAGATAATCAGGAAATTAGATTGAAAATGAGTAATCTATAAGAACTTCGTGGTAGAGAGACAAAGATTCATGAAACTTCAACTTCTCGAGATCAAATGTGAAATGCCTAGCTAGTTGAAATTTGCAAATTAATTACAATAAAAGCAGACATATTTTTAGTTTCATTTAATACCTTGACTGCTTGCATCTGCGACACAGAAATCTTGGAGAGGACTACTATCAGATGCCAATGCAGCAGTGAAAGCCAAAGCGAGAAGTCCAGCAGACAGGAGAGTAAAGCGGGAGGCCATTGGAAAATTGTATGAGCAAGAAGCTATGGAAGATGGGCTCTAGAAAGAGATGAAAGTGCTTGAGTTTTAGCTGTGGAAAGCTTGTGTTAGCAGCTTCTATATATAGGAAGAGGGTGAGAGGCAATAATATTAAAAATGGTATTAATTAAAAGAAGCATATTGAGAATGAGTCAAGCAGAGAGGCCAGCTCCCTGGGAAAAATGGTCGTATTAAATGCAGAGTGATTGAAAACAGGGAGCTAGCTAGCAGATACGCGTAGTGTCTGATCTTGGGTTGCAGGCTAGTGTTCAAAATATTAGGCCGGCCGTGTGTCAGATAGACATGCCGGACAAGGAAAGAGTTATCCACGTTATCTACGTATGTAATCCTTGACCAAATTCAACCAAGTCCAAGCGGAAGGGCGGTCGAAAAATAAAAATCAAAACAGTGGAAACTGGAAAAACTGTGGATAATAATTTTTATAAATCTTTTGGGTAAAAATAATTTGGATAAGAAAATGAATTATTTGAATTTACGAAAAAGGACAATGTTAGGATAACTCTGTACAAATGAGTTTTTTTTTCTTTTATTTTTTTAATCATTTTTTAAACATCTTTAAGTATTAAAAAAAATATATAAATTTATTAATAGTCACTTTTTTAATTATTAAAAAATTAAAAATATATAAATAGACATATAATTTAATAGACATATTTGATAATCAAAATATCATTTTCATCTGAAAAAGGACATCAATAGGATTAAATAAATGAAAATACAAACATAAATTCCCTCGTTACCATGTAGCTTCCCTTTGTTTACTATAACAGAGCTCCTCATCAATCACCTTGAAATGCAGCTTCGTATACAAACAATTTATTATCGTTGAACAAGATTCTAAGTTGATTATTCAACGCAACGCGTCTCATACCCTGCTTGAATGGGTGCTAAATCCCCATTACCCCCACATGACACTTAAATATAAGAAAATATTTAGACATAAATAAATTATATAAAAATAAATTTATAAACTGATGTGATTTGATGTGGTACGTCAAATTTTAAAGTTACTTTTATTGTAAAGTATGTTGATGCCTAAAAAATCACATAACAAACTGGAATGAAAGAAAGAGTTATTTCTGACTTGCTATATGATTCGGGCCTCGATCGATGTGGTTTGGTGCCCCTGACAGTGGTCCAATACGACCGTATAGTGCTAGTGCGTACATTCATGGCGGTGAATAGAAATCAAATGTGGAGAAAGTAAAGAGATTGAGACATAGATATTTACGTGATTCAACATAATGCCTACGTCTACGGGCGTTTAGAGAGGAGAAATTCACTATAATATACTTTGTTTATAGTCTCTCATAGTCTCTCATTTCTCACTGTATAATGGAGATCTTGAATATATTTGTTGAAGAAGATCCCCTTGCTGGAACTCCCCTTCGAGAGGTTAAAGAAGTAGAAGAAAAAGTCAAAGTTGAACCCTCCTCCAGTTGTTTGGCCCTCCCCCTTTATTTCATACCTCTTTCTACGTGCCCCTTGTAGTGTTGAGGCATTCTCTGTGTTGCATGTCAGACCCCCTTTCTATTTCCCACTTTCTCCTGACACTGCTCCCTTACCTCCTGATACTATCCCCCTTGCCTCCTGACACACTCTTCTCCCTTATCTTCCTACTTTTTCTCATGTCTCCTAGTGGTGGCCTGATAGACTGGGCCTGGTCTTGGGCTGGATATTTTATCCTCTTTAGTTGCCAAGGATTCTTAAGGGCAATTTGTCCCAACAAAGACCTTGAGAATCTTTAAGATAAAATATGCAACCGAGGTTGTCTGTAGAAATCTGTGAGAAAATAAATTTCGGGAGTTGGTCCCTAGCTGCCTACTTCACTTGCGTTAAGCTACAAAGACTTTAAGCCATGGAGTTAGGTAGAAGGTGTACTGGACCATGTAAAATGCAAGCATGGATCTCGGATGTGACAGGAGGTGTATTTGACCGCGTATGATGTGAGCGCAGTGCTTGGATGTGGTGGGTAGTGTACTCAACCACGTATGATGCAAGCACAGAGCTCAGATGTGGCGAGAGGTGTACTAGACCGCGTATGATACAAGCAAGGATCTCAGATGCGGCGAGAGGTGTACTCGACCACATACGATGCGTAGTCTGGCAGTGCGACTGCATGTATGTCTGTTGTTATTGAAAAGTGTATGTTCGACCGAAGTTCTTGTTTTCAATTTACTATTAGTGTTGGAGTTTGTGTGAAATAATCCACAAAAAGTGATCAGAGAGCCCGTCGACCCCCTGGGTCCACCTTAGGCAATTGTGGAGCTTGGCGGCACATTAACTTCGAAGGCTCGTTCCTAAAGATAACCCGTGCAATGTGGTTGTAGAGCTCGGAGGCCCATTAACTCTAAAGGCTCATTCTCAGAGGTAACCTGCTGGTAGCAGTTATCATTTGAGTGTGACACTCAGTGTGAATCTAGGGACTCGTATCAATGAGAAGGTTGAGAAGTCAAGACTTGTGTCTGAATGGCCGTTGGGGAAAGTTCTAGGACTAGTGATGGCCTAAACTTCACGGTGAATCAAGGGACTCAACTTATAGCACGAAGGTCGGCAAGTCAAAAGACTTGTGTCCGAGGGGCCGTCTGGCAAGTCTTGGGACAGGTGCCCAGCCTAACTTCATGGCAAATCAAGGGACTCTACTTGTAGCACAAAAGTTGGCAAGTCAATGGACTTGTGTTTGAGTGGTTTGTCTAGGCAAGTCCTGGGACTAGTGCCCAGCCTAAACTTCGCAGTGGGTCTAGGGACTCGACTTGGCGGCACAAATGTTAGCAAGTCAAGAGACTTGTGTCTGAAGGGCCGTCTGGACAAGTCCTGGGACTAGTGCCCTACCTAACATCGTGGTGAATCAAGGGACTCAACTTGTAACGTGAGGGTCAAGAGACTTGTGTCTTAGTGGCTATTTGGGCAGGTCTTGGGACTAGTGTCGACCTAAACTTTGCGGTGAGTCTAAGACTCAGCTTGGAGCACGAAGGTCGGCAAGTTAAAAAACTTGTGTCTGAGGGGCCGTCTGGGCAAGTCTTGGGACTGGTGCCCGGCCCAACTTCATGGCGAATTAAAGGACTCAACTTGTAGTATGAAGATCAGCAAGTCAAAGGACTTGTGTCTGAATAGCCATCTGGGCAAGTCCTAAGACTAGTGCACGGCTTAAACTTCACGGTGAATCAAGGGACTCAGCTTATAGCACGAAGGTCGGCAAGTCAAGGGACTTGTGTCCTAGGGGCCGTCTAGGCATGTCTTGAGGCTAATGTCCAGCCTGACTTCATGGTGAATCAAGGGACTCTGCTTGTAGCGCGAAAGTTGGCAAGTCATGGGACTTGTGTCCAGGTGGCCGTCTGGGCAAGTCATGGGAATAGTGCCTGGTCTAAATTTTGTGGCAAGTCTAGGGGCTCGGTGTGGTGGCACGAGGGTTGGCAAGTCAAGGGACTTGTGTCCGACTAGTCGTGTGGGCCAGCCCTAGGGCTCTAGCCTGACCAATGCATCGAGGCGAGGTGGCATGAGGGTTGGAAAGTCAAGGGATTTATGTCCGACTGGTCGTGTGGGTGAGCCTTGGGGCTTTAGTCCAACCAACATATTGTGGCGAGTCAAGAGACCCAACTAGGCTGGCCCGAGGGTCAACGTGTTAAGGGACTTGTGTCCGACCTTTGTGTCGCTGCGAGTCAAGGGACTCAACTTTGCTGGCTTGGGGATCGACAAGTCGAGGGACTTATCTCAGACCGTTGTGTTGCGGCGAGTCAAAGGACTCGGCTTTGCTAGCACAGGGGTCGACAAGTCGAGGGAATTGTGTCCGACTATTGTGTCATGGCAAGTCAAGGGACTCGGCTTAGTTGATGGAGATGCTTGTCCGTGCTTAATTGCTTTGCTGGAGCACAACAAAAGTTGGAGATGTTCCGGTGAGGCCTGTGGGTTGTCATGTTTCAACAATGAAGAAGATTCGGGTGCTTGTGATGCCAAGCAATTTATTTAGAAAGTTTTGGTTGTGGTAGTTGATTATTGCTTGACTAAAATTGGCCTAGCAAAGTTGGGCGAGCAAGTTGGTTGAGCACGTTGCATGGGTCATGCAACTTGCGCTAGAGGCAGGGTTGTTCCTTGTTTTCCATTACGTGTACAGTGCATGGCTCCTGCATGGTCATGTTCCACATGCGTAACACACGCTTAAACATTGGTTATTAGTTGTGATAGCCCATATGATAAGGATAAGTGTAGGTGATGCAAGAGATCCCACATTGCTTGGGAATGAGAAGTTCTTGCATTTTATAAGGTTTCAATGAGGCTCCAATTGTATCATTGACTAGTCCTTTTGGACTATAAGCCATGTGGTTTGCGCTCTCCATTGAGGCATTACATTAGCTATTGGGAAGTTGCCCGCCAAGTGAGGTGACTGTGCCTACATGCACGTTAATAGTGCCAAACAATTTGTCCCAACGGAATTATATGGGATGTCTGGGTCGTGCTTAAGTGGGACTACATGGCCAGTGTTCCACACCACAGGAAGCAATTTTGTCAATAGAAATAAATTCACACATTTTGAGAGAGACAAACCAGGGAGTTTTAGTCTCTGTAGTCAATTCTTGCTTGACTGAAAATTGCTCGCAACTGGCTGCAATTCTTTGCCTTCCCCTCTCTCTTCTTCTTCTTTTTTTATTACTGCAAAGTGAATTTCACTGTGCTGAAAGCGGCTGACTAGCTTCATTTTTTGGGCAAGGGCTTTGTGGCTTGTGGTCTGTTGCTTGAGCAGTTGGGGCAAGGGGCTTCATGCCCAAGCAAACTTTGGCAAGCACACTTGGGCAAGCTTGTTGCGCAAGTATGTTGGGTGAGTAGACGTTGGACGAGCAGCCAGGTGAGCAGCTTTTGTCTGAGGGGGGCTAGTGAAGCACATGGCATGGGCCATGCAATGTGCTGAGCCAAGTGGAGGTTGGGATTTTCTTGTCTATCCATGAGGCTTGTGGCCAAGGTGTTTCCAGGTGACTTCAGCTATGCTAGGCCATGCATTTGCCCAGCTCGAGCGTTTGCATAGGCCATGCACTTGCCCAGGCCGAGCGTTTGCTTAGGCCAAGTACTTTCTCAAGTTAAGCAATGGCCCGCATGCCTTTGTATGTGGCCGAGATGCACGCCAATGGGTGGCCGAGCAAAGGGGTGCTCTGGATGGTCAAGCAACATGTCATAGGACATGGCGAGCAGCTGACGGAGGCTGAGTGACTGAGGAGGGTGATCTCGAGCAAGGTTGGCGAGGAAGTGACGCCGAGCAACTTGCCTGAGATGTATGTGGTGGCCCAGGTAGGTCCTTGGCCGAGGAGTCCTGCCCATGGTTGGTGTGGCCGACAAGTTCGTGGTTGTGGAGGTGCTGGCTGATGAGTCCATGCCCTTGGATGGTGTGGTCAACGAGTTCGTGGTCGTGGAGTGTACTGGCCAACAATTTCCTTGGCAATGAGTGTGCTGGCCGAGGAGTGATGGGCCATGGTGCATGGCCATGGGCGAAGGGTCCCATGGTTGTTGAGTCACATGTTCGTGGGTGAGGAGAGACCTCTGGCCGAGATGCATGGCTGTAGGCAAGGAGACCACTAGCCTTGGTGCATGGTCGTGGGCGAGGAGACCACTAGCCGCGGGGCATGGCCGAGGAGTGACGGTCCTCAAGTGGGCGAGGAGACCTCAGCTGTGAGCTAGTTAAGGAGTTGAGTGCATGTTTTATGCACTGGGTGTATGGCTTCAAGCCATCATTGCCCACCATGTGTTGGGACACAACGGTGGTGTTTAGGCGGAGACAAAAAATGCCAGCGGTCCACATGGTAGCTGTCGTCACCCTTTAGTGTCACGACACGACTGGGCCGAGGAGATATCGGCCACATGCGTTCTCATGTGTGTGGCTGTGCTGTGAGGTCCCCACCTTGGCTAGATGGTCGTGGCCCATATCCGAGGAGACAAATGGTGTTGGTGGTTCATATGGTGACCGCCGCCGCAACCCCCTGTCTATGCCACGGTGGTGGTGTGGCTCATCTAGGCACAAATTGCCGTACACCGTTGTACACAACCCAAATGTTGGGTACAACCTTGTGGTTCGAGGCCACCATGCATCAGACGAAAACTGCTAGAAGTCCATGTGGTGGCCACTGGCGGGTCGCTAAACCTCACGGTGAGTTGCCACAAAGCTCTCGGGTGCACGGCGACGTGCACTCTTTGTGCACTGTGCATGGCATTATGTGTGACATGCACAGTTCTAACGTGCATGGGCAGTGTGTCAAGGATTAAGGCACTATATATTTAAGTGTACAATATTTATCCGCCAATACATATGCTACGTGCATGTGTCTTGTGCATAAACTACACCTACTGGGTTGAGAAGATGAGGAGCCCGGTCACTTGAGTTGCAAGTGCCACGTGCAGGCACTTAAGTGTACAATATTGTCAACTACATGGGCGAGAAAGAGTTTACTCACCTAATTTTTGTGATGGCATTGTCGATAACATTAAAAGCAGGAAAGCTAGGAGTACTTATCTAGAGGAAGCTTCTTTTGTTCATTCGAAGATTATTCAGCGCACCAGAAAATCGTCCTTCTCCCATCTCTGGCTTAAAAATTTAATTAGATCCCACAGACAGCGCCACTGTTGATACCTAAAAAGTTGTACAACAGGCTAAAAGGGGAGAAAGAGTCATTCCCGGCCCGCTATGATAATTCGAGCCTTAATCGATGTTGTTTGGTGTCCCCGACAGTGTTCGGGTGTGGTCATATGGTCTCGGTGCGTATATCCATGAAGGTGTATAGAAATCAAATGCAGGGAAAGTAAAGAGAGTGAGATATAGAGATTTACGTGTTCGGCATAATACCTAGGTCCACTGGTGTTTGGGGAGGAGAATTCCACTATAATATGCTCTATTTGCAGCCTCTCATAGCCTCTCATTTCTTATTGTACAATAGAGATCTTGAATATATTTGCTAGAGAAGACCCCCTCACTGGAACTCCCTTTCGAGAGTTTGAAGAAGCTGAAGAATAAGTCGAAGTTGAACCTCTTCCATTCGTTTGGCCATCCCTTATATTTGATACATCTTTTTCTGTGCCCCTACAGTGGTGAGGCATGCTCCACTTTGCGTGTCTGACCACCTCTTCCTTTCTCACTTTCTCCTAACATTGCCCCCTTATCTCCTGACACTGTCCCCCTCGCCTCTTGAGAGCATTCACATTCGGTGCCCTAAATGTCATTTTCCCTTATAATTTGGGGGAAAGTTTAGGGTTTTCACCCCAAACTCTCCTTGACCTGAATCCCTAAAATTGGGTGGTAGAATTCGGATGCTACAATGGATCCATTGTACATCCCAAATGTTCTTTTCGTTGGCTGCTGCTCATTGTTCCCCTGTCTCCCTCCCTTCAACCATTGGGTGCCTTCATCGTTTTCACCCTCCCTTGCACCGAAGCCAACATTGATGGCAACCTCTCCATCCATTCATCACTGTAAGTATTCCTATCCCCTTTCAGTTTCCTCCATTGATGGGTTCCCTCATTCTCATTTGCACACACTGATGATTCGGCTTCCTCCATGGATGGAATTTCATCCATTCAGGATCCTCCATGGCCGTTTGCATCGAGCTCTTCTATCCCATTTCACTGAGAATAAGGTTCCTCCATGGCTAGATTTTCATATATAACAGTTTGACAAAAAAAATCCTAAATTTCCTTCGGGTTTTCAGATTTCCTTTGAATAAAGGCTTTTCTCAAATTTTTGTTGCAATGTATTTCCTCCCTTGTTGTGATAATCATTTTCTATACTTAGATTTAGGGCTATTTCCATTGATTTGTGAATTGAAATTTAGGAAAAAAAACCCTAGATTTTTTTGGGCAATTTATTCCTCCATGTGCTGAGATTGTCATTTTCTGTGCTGAGATTTGGGGCTATTTTTCACTGATCTACATATTGCAAATTATGGAAAAAAAAAAACCTAAATTTTTTCGTCTGCTGATCTATGCTGTTTCATTGCTCTATGATGTTGGATTGGTTTGTGCTAATTCATTACTCTGTGCTATTTTATTGCTTTGTCTTGTTGGATTGCGACCATGCTGTTTCATTGCTCTGTATTGTTTCATTACTTTGTGTAGTTTCATTGCTTTGTGTTATTTCATTGCTCTGTGTTATTCCATTGCTCAGTGTTGTTTCATTACTTTGTGCTATTTCACTGCTCTGTGCTGTTTAATTGCTCTATGCAGTTTCATTACTCTGTGCAATTTCATTGCTTTGTACATACCTTAATTGCTATGCGCTATTTCATTACTCTGTGATGTTGAATTGCAATTATTTGTAGATAAACACACTCCAATGCAGTTTGTTTTTTATAAGTAAGCATAATATGAGCAAGATACACGTTACAATCACATTAACATTAGTACTTCTATGTACATTAATGTCTTAGCTTCTATCTTCATTTCCTTTAACTTTGTACATGAATATTGAATTTTTTTTAATTATGTCTTACTTAGTTGTACTCTTCTATTTGTGTGCCTCAATTTTTTTTTCCATCTATTGTTACTCATAATATGTTATGCTGCTTGAGTTGTTCATATTTTGTTCACGTCTTGTTATTCTGTTATGTTATTGCCAAAAACTATTTTTGCATGTGTAGTGCTATTGTCAAAACTATTTTGATATGCATTTGCATACTTTATGCTAATTTCCATGTTCTTTATCACTTTTATATCTTTCTTTACATTCTGAATTTATCTGTGTTGTTGGGTCATTTGCAATGTTTGGTACTAATAAATAATTATTTCTCGTAGGGGGGAGTTGCATGTTTACTGTTAGGCTGTGATGATGGTGTTAGTAGGGGTTAATCCACAAGTGTTAGTGGGGCCCCATCGATATGACGGGGTAATTCTCACCCAGATGGTCATATTACAATTCGTGATAGTTTTCACAAAAGCCAACTGGGGTTTGGGTAAGGTTTTGCAGCCATTTAATGTTTGGCTCCTAGCTTACGCATACTGTAAATAGACAAACCATTCCGATCCCCATTTATTTATACATTCGATATGCAGCACCAGATGCAAATGCTCTTATTTAGCATGATTTTTTTTTTTTTGATTTTGCATGCCGTTTGAATTTGCTTTGATATTTTGTTGGATTTTGTAAATTAAATTTATTTGTATTATGTTGTGATAGAGAAGTAATGTGGCTCAGTTCTCTTTGTTGGATTAAACCCCTCGGTTGTGATGATGACAAAGCCTTGTGGGGACACACGAAATTTAGTTCATACCTCAATGGCTAGGTAATCTAGATGACCAACAAGTAGTGGCAACCGGTTGTTGCAACCATTCGTGGGTACCAAATTCCCTAGATGTTACCCTTCGGTTCATGAGTCAGCTAGCAAAATCACTTTCTCCTTTTATTTTGTTTGGTATGATATTGGTTGTGTATCCCTTAGCTGTGATGATCACACAATTCAGCTAATGGTTTGGATATGTTTGGGGGTCTCAGAAGAGAAAATTGAATGTCGGGAATGGAAATGCTCACTTTTTGTCTCCAAACTTGAAGCAAAACAAAAGATAATACTATCCATTTCCTGGGTCAAGTAGTAGCACTAGCAATATCTGACGCTTAATAAACTATCGTCAGTATGAATACCCAGTATGTTATTGTGGTATCAAAGCATCTCGACCAACTGCTCATATTGAGGATAATGAAGCCGATTTTTCGATTGCGTAAACTATGAGGTAATTCTACAAATTATTGATGGTATTTTTTTTATACCATTATTGTCATACCTAGGACTTCATTTACAAATTTTAATACTTGTCAACTGTGCATGCTGGGCAGTCTTGTAGGTTTTTCTGTTGGTATGATCCTGAAATACCAGCATATGGCCAAAAGACAAGTCATCGATTAAAAACCGACCTTCATAAGATACAAGCCTCAATGGAAATCCAAATTGTTAGACATCAAATAGAAATTGATTTAGTGAGGCATAAGAGAAAACTGGAGAAAACGAGTTTGATTATTGTGATTTCGTTGTCGTGGCTATTTATTTTGGCAATTTATTTTGAAAATTCTGAGTAATCTTATGTTGACATAAAATAAACTTTTGGGTTTGGTGTATGACCATTTTCAGAGATTGTAATTATAACATTATTTCATTCACGGCAAATGCAATTTATGTTTTGGGATTAGTGTGAATGGACAATAGTAGTACATTATATAATGGTAATAATTTTTGTTTCAAATACAATATCGTTATTAATATTTATACCATTGCAACTCTTGTCATTTAATTATTGGTTATAAATAAAATATCCTTTGAAATGGAAAATATTAATTATTATTAAAATTGTAATAAATTTGTCACTATTCTTGTATCGAGATAAAAAATCAACTTCGTGTTTAATAATCAAATTTATGTAGAAGTTGATATTGTTTAATTTAGGAAAAAGACAAAAGAGATACTAGTTAAGATTGTAAATAGAAGTGAGAGAACAAAAATAATAAAAAAAGAATAGAGAAATAGTATTTTAAAGAATGAAGAATTTATAGAGAACGAGATGTATGAAGTTTTTGAGAGATTAGTAAAATTTAAGATATAATTTATGGAATGGTGTATTTGAGTTAAAATTTAAGAAATTTTATAGGGATTGGGATGAAAATGCTCTAACACACTCTTCTCCTTTACCTTCTTGCTTCTTTTTTTTATCTTCTAATGGTAGCCTGAGCCTGAATATTTTATCTTCTTTAAAATAAATCTAACAGATGTTATGAAATCACATCAATTTATAAATTTATTTTTATATTTATATATATATATATATATATTGCAGTAGTTCTCTTAAATATAACATAAAAATACTGGAGAAGTTAAAAAAACAAAAATGAGATTCAATAAATTAATTAGAGAGAGAGAGAGAAACCCCTCACCAGTACGTGCTGTGAAGCGCAGGTGGGAGAGGGTCTATTTCTTGTAATGATAACAAAGGTTATAATTCTTGTAATTAATTAACCTTCTACTGGTCCCATGTGGTGGACCAGGCCGTGCAGGACGATAGGATTCGAGGAGTGTTCGCCTATACTCGCTTGGTTTAATTTAAATTAAACTCAATTTGTTAAAAAAAAAAATTTGATCGTGAAAGTAATAGTATGGTTGATTAGTAGATGATACATATTCGATTAACTTTAATTAGACTCGATCAAGACTCGTTAAGACCCGCTTGTTTAAGTCTGAACCGACTCGTTATCTTATTTGATTAAAGGTTGTTTATAAACATATAAATATATATATATATATATATATATATATATTGCTAATAAGTAACTTAAGTAGACATATCACACATGGTTTATTAAGAATAAAATATCGACTCAGATTGGTATATAAAATGTCTATAACTAATCTATATGTAGTGATCTGATTGTTTTATCTGTAAACTTTATTACTTTTGTCTCATTTGAAACTATTTAGGCTGGAATTTAGAAATTTACAAGGCAATTTATTTCTAAGTTTTTATTCATTCATAAAGTTTTTATAATATTATAATTCAATTATAGGGTCTATATATTAGGCCTCGTTTGTTTTCGGAGTTGAGATGAGATGAGATGGAATGAATTGTTTATTTTATTTTATATTGAAATTTGAAAAAATTGTAATGATTAGGTGAGAGAATATGAGATGAATTTGAAAAACTTGAATTGTTTATTTTATTTTGTATTGGAATTGAGAAAAGTATAATGATGAAATTGAGATGAGATGAGATGAGATGAGAGTTTTCTGAAAACAAACCAGGCCTTAGTTATAAGAATTTCATTAAATCTAATAATTTATTTGTAATTTTTATTTTAAATTATTCAATTTTATTATAATTTAAATCAGAAGTATTTTAAAAGAATGCAAACAAAACTTGATAAATAAGTCAACTCGATTGGCCCTACTCAGGAAAAAAAACACGTACAAAAGCTTAAAAAATAACTAAACTCTGCTTAAACTAGTGTTTTCACCAGCTGGAGTTTCCAACTTCAATTATTTGGGTCAAGCTCAACTCGACAATCCAAATAAATGGTCGATTTGGCTCGGCTTGATTATACCCCTAAGTATAGTGGCCGTGATGGTGTTGAGTGTTTTTTAAGTTCCCGCTTTTTTATGATTACCACAAGGCACGCGTGGGGGCTATTCTCAATAATGAATAACTTGGAAACAATTATTAGATACTTGCGGAATAAGAATAAAATATATAAAGATATATTCAAGTGTCAAAGGTATCTTTTTATGTAATAATTTTCCCTCCGTAACAGATATTTATTTCGTTTTTATGTCAAACACGCACACACGTCTGCCACACAACACTTCCTAACATAGTATAGGGTATAGGGAATTTACTGCTGCTTTTATAGATATTTCAAATAGTATTAATTAGGTTAGGTTTGACAATTAAGTTTAAATATAAAATTTTTATCTCATCTCATTATTATAATTTTTTAAAATTTTTATATAAAATATAATAAATAATTTAATTTTTTTAAATTTTAATTTTAATTTTTTAAAATTTTAAAACAATAATAATATTAAAATATAATATTTTAAACTTTTATCTAAAATTAAAAATTATCATCTCACTCCCCAAACCTAATCTAAATGTTGTTTAATAAATTTGAAGTTAATGGACTCAATTTAGTTGGATTCCAAGTTTTAGGTTGCGTTTAGATGTTGAATTAAATTCAGTTAGATTGAGTTTTTTATGAATAATAGTGAGTTGAGTAGTAGAGGAAGTTATGTAGAATCTATCTAAACTAAGTTTAAAATATGTTTGGATGTTAAGCTGAGTTTAATTATTTTTATGGAAAATTAAAAAATATTATGGGTTCCACGTATAAATATATTTTAAATTGAAAAAAGTTGTGGATCCCACGTGTAAGAAGGTTTTGAGTTAGAATGAGTTTAGTAATTTAAAAATTAGGTATTTAGATATTAGACTCAATTTAAAATTAAACTGAACTGAACTGAACTCAATTGAGTTTGAAAATTAAATGCAACCTTAAACTCACAAGGAGATCTCGATCCCTCTTGGTGTCAAAAACTAGCAACAAATGTTATACTCTTTTCCTTTCTCTATTATACTGTTCTTTAAATGTTTATAAAAGCTTTATGGAAATTGAAGATTCCATAAAGCTTTTATATATTGTACTATTAAACTGTTTGCTAAATTAGAGGTATTGAGGTACGTACAATAAACTGCCAAATTTTCTTCCCGGCCTATCGAGAAAAAAGCAACGTAATTCCAGACATGAGTAAAGGTCCCTGCATGATTAACCTCTTGATCTCCTGCATGTCCTGATCTCATACTGTCCGGCCGAACATCAACGAATCATATTGAAAGGCTACGAACTACGTACTTGGGATATATACATATAAATATATTTATATATATATATATATTTATATATATAATGCTTTCTACAAGTCTCAAGTAGACAAGCCTCATATAAACTTTTATAAAAAAATAGACTAAATAATAAAAAATAATTTTTTTTATACTTTTTTTTAGATGAGATCTATTTTTTTATAAATACTTGTATATGAGTTTTCTCTTTAGAACTTATACAAATCATTTATATATATATATATATATATATATATATATATATATATATATTATATAGACACGCAAAATATAAATTTTTACTGTTACAACTTTTAAATAATGATCACCTATAAAACACTAATTTTTTTTTTTTGGAAAAAAATACTTTATCTTTTGCGTTTGAGTTGTTTGAATTGTTTGAGACGCGTTTCATCTCCAACCGATCTTAACCACTATAATATGTGACAAGAAAAGATGGTGGCTCAATGTCCTGGTACACCTCCAATACATAAGTTAGAAATATATATGTATTTCTAATGTTGGCCCTCTATATAGAAGTGGATTATTGTTGATAAGGATAGATAAATCATTTCCCTAAATCTCAGGGACTCGATTATCAAATTCTCAAAAAATTCTTTAAAAATGAAATGATTAACATATCAGGTCAGATATCACTAATATCTTGTTGTTTCCTTAGGAGTAGTTATCTTAGGCTAGCTACGATTATCATATTAATCCCATTAGGTGGCGTGATCCCATGGTGGCGAGCATATGGTAAGCCTGTGCCCATTTAACTTGTTGGGCCTCCCGTATGGACCTTACTTAGTAGAGCTAGGCCCGTTTGGTGAAGATAAAGGAACCTCTCAAGTTATCCTGCAAATTCATGCCACGCTAGCATGGCGGTAATTTAAATATTATGAATGATTTTTGCCTGTCGTATCATTGGTTTTGATTGGTTGTTCGTGCTCTTATGCCCAGGGAGGTTGTAACGCTCTGCATCTGCTCCTAATCACGTCACCAGATCGTGGGATTTGGTCATAGCGATTGTGCTGTCAGACCACTGGCATTCCTCCTAAGGCATTTCAACTTTTGCGCCTTTTTTTTTTTTTTTATATAAATAGACTTCTCCCTCCTCCTATTGCCTCTTTCACTTTTGCTTACTCATCTTCTTCATTATTTGTGCTCTCTATCAAAACCCCAGCTTCTTCTCCTTAGAATCTCTTGTTTGCACCAATGGCTCTCCAAAACACTTCTCGACTTTCTTCTCATGGGTCTCTTCCTCCCCCTCCGATGGGGTCCTTGTCGGCATCAGAGTCTTCCTTTGCCCACAACGTGCCCTATTACGAAGGTTATGATTGGTCGTCTATTCTCACCACAGCCAACCTCAGGAAGTTAATTGATTAGTATGGAATCCTTGATTTGGTGATTCTTAAGGTTCCTCCCCACGGGGCATCAAGGTCAAGGGATTCACTGAGAAGGTGGTTTCTCATGGGATGGCTCCCTTTCTGTTAGCCAGTGCTTGGCATTCTTGACTACTTGAAGTTGGCACCGGCTTAACTTCACTATAATGCCTGGAGAATTCTCATGTGTTGATGTGTCACCTGGAGAATGGTTTTGGAACCCGCTGGAGAGGGGTATCTCGACTTGACTGCCCACAAGTTCCTTGCTATCCACGCAGTCAAGGTGTTGGAAGGAAATATTTGTAGCTTTCATTCTCGCCCCCGATATCGTCTTGCTCAATTCAATGGCCATCATTCAAATGCCAAACAGTGGCAGAAAAAAAAATACTTTCTTGTTTTCGGGTAGGGATGGGAGCTCCCCTACAAGGAAGCCAAGAAGGCTGAGTTCCCATGTCGTGCCATTTGGGGGAAAGTCCACGATGATAAAGCAAAGCCGTTACTCTTTCCCAACGAGAGCAAGCCTGCGTTGAGAGGGTTTACTCTTGGGTTAAGCACGAATGGTCGTTGCCTGCTGAAGGAGCTAGAGATTTCTCATGACAAGAAAAAGCTTGTCACGACCTCGCTAGAGAAGGAGGAAAACGGCCTCACCGTGAAGATGAAGAGGTGCATGAGCCTCGCAAGGCCCCGATGCCTTCAAGACCAGATTTGGAGCCTCCTCGCTCACTAGGCGATCGCACTTGATCGGCTCAAGCTCATGTACTGGGGCAATCTCCCATCTCAGAAGGTTCTCTTAACTCAGATGGTCTAGGTGATTTGATGGGGCAAGTCCTTATGGATTTGGCCACTGCCCTTGACTTCGAGTTCCCTTCCCGGGAACTCAAAGTTGCCTAATCGTCCAACTTTGTTCTTCCGTCAACCTCGCCAGTTGACCTGGACCAGGTCGACAAGGAGGAGCATGTGGACATCGACGTAGGTTTCTCTAGCTGTCTTTTGGACTCTATCAACATTCCTCGCGATTCGGCTCTAATGGGAGAAGTCGAGATCTGGGTCTGAACCGATGAATTGTGGGCCGAGCTTGACTCTAAGGGTGAGGCAGGAGAAAGAGAGCCTACCCCGGGCTCCCTTCCCTCGAATGTCTCTGGCGGTGAAACCCTTGTACTCCCCAACAACCTGGAGTCGAGTGGGGGTAGGGTTCAATTCCATCTTCGCCTTTCAGTGCCTCTCTTGGGGGCTATGAGGGACCTTCCTCACCCCTCATCATCAAGGAAGGGCCTAATCATTCCCCGTCTCCATTCATGCCAAGGGGCAAGGCAACTAGTAGTTGCCAATAGTCGACCCTGGGACAGTAGGTTCATCTCTACATACGGCTAAGGTAAGGGCAAGCACCCTTGAGGGTGCATCCAACCCTTGTCTCATAGGATCCTTTCATAGCCCGTCGTACCTTCCTTAAGGCAAGAAGCATATTGCCCATCTGGGCCTTCAAATGTGGTTGGGTCGTAGGCAAGCGAAGATTCTGTTCTTGCTATGGTGGACCAGTTAAGAGATTTCTCCTCCTTAGTAGGTTGTTTGTTTGTTTGACATCTACTTTTCTCTCTTTTGGAATTGGATCCTTATGTGTGAACTGGCTGCCTAGATCATTGACAAATGGGCTGACTTGAAGGATGAAGTCAAGACCAGGCATATGTTTGCCTTGTGGGCACGAAAGGAGGTCGTACGGCTACATACCAAGAAGGCTAAACTAGAGGTGATCTTTGACCAAGTCAATGGCTACATACGGTACTTGGAGGTTTACGTGACCAGTCTAAGCCAAAATGTAATCGACCATAGGGGCAGCTCGACTGGGCGTGGGGAGAAGCCACTTGCACCCACTTTGAGTTACGGGTGCTTTAGGAAGAAAAAATTTCAAGACAAGGACAATTGTCTTGTCTTGAGGAGGAGTTGGAAGATGCTAGGAGACATTGCTGTGAGCTATCTAAGGTCTTGGTGAAGAGCAAGGAAGCTCGTCGTCACCTGGGACTTGACCTGGATGAAGCAAAGAGGGCATTGGAGGAGCTATTCAGTAGACATTTGGCGATGAAAAAGGATTGCGAGGGGATGAACAAGAGATAGAGCAAATTAACGGATTCCATGTTGCATCTCGACTAGAGGGTCAAAACTTGTGATAAGAATATCAAGGAATTGGAGTCTGATCTGGTTGCTTCAGGCGAGGAAGTTGTTCACCTTTCCCCTCAACAATTGGTGGCCAAGTCTATTCGCAACAGGACTTTTGGCTATGTCTATGAGGCTGGCTTGGAAAGGTTGAGGACCTTCTTGTTGGCGAATCCTCAGACCGACTTGAGGACCTAAGAACTTGAGCCCTTTAAAAGCCTGATCGCGCTTCCTACCAGTATGTTGATTCTCTAGGAAGGGATATCATGCTAGAAGCGTTCTTGGCTCTGATTCCTCCAGCTCCCTCGACTCCTCCAGCTCCTTCCACTTGAGCAAGGCTTCTTTCTTTCTTGGCTGCAATAATCATTCATTTTTTTTAGACTTGTATTTTGTGTAGGTGGACGTTTTCTCCTATGTAAATTAATTGTAATAATTATCTCTTCTTCTATGCAAATTGATGTTTTACTTTATTGCAAGCGTTTGACTCTCTTAGTACTTTTGTGAGTTCCTCTAAGACTTGTGTTTTGGGCGTCGTGATTGCATGGCGGCCCGTTTCATAAACGCTAGTCTAAGGACTCGACCTTGGTGGGTGAAGGTCGCGCAGTCTGAGGACTTGTGCACCCATTTCATCAATGCGAGTCCAAGGACTCGACCTTGGTGGGCAAGGTCGTGTAGTCTTAGGACTTGCGCGCCCATTTCATCACTGTAAGTATAAGGACTCGACTTCAATGGGCGAGAGCCACACAATCTGAGGACTTGAGTGCCCATTTTGTAACCATGAGTCTAAGGACTTGACCTTAGTGAGTGAGGGTCACGCATTTTGAGGACTTGCATGCTTGTATCATCACCGCGAGTGTAAGGACTCAAGCTCAGTGGGCGAGGGTCTCATAGTCTGAGGACTTGGTTGCCCGTTTCATCACTGCAAGTCTAAGGACATGACCTTAATGGGCAAGGGTTGTGCAGTCTGAGGACTTATGCGCCTGTTTCATCACTAAGTGTCTAAGGACTCGACCTTGGTGGGTGTTGCGATTCAGATTGGGAGATGCGTGAGAGGGAAACAATCGCATTGCTTATTGATACAAAGTCAAGGGTATAAAATCAAGGATAGTATCTCTTTAGAAACTCAGCTTTCCATGGATGTGGTAGTTCCTTTCCCTAGGCGTCTCTTAAGAGGTATGAGCATGGCCGATTGTTGGCAATCACAACATACGGTCCTTCCCAATGGGGGCCAAGCTTTCCTTCTTCTTATATGGTTAATCCGATTTCTCTTAAGACCAGGTTGCCTATCTTGAAGGTTCTGGGCTTGACTCTTTGGTTGAAGTAGCACTCAGTTCTTCTTTTGTTGAGGGTTGCCAAGGCCTTGACTTTTTCTTGTTGTTCATCCAGCAAGTCGAGGTACTCTTCCAATGCTCGGTCATTCTTCCTTTGATAAAAGTGTTGCATACTGTAGCTCGGCAACCCAATCTCTACGAGGGCCACAACCTATTTTCTGTATGTCAGGGCAAACGGGATTTCCCTTGTCGAACTTTTGATTGTGGTTCTGTATGCCCATAAGAAGCCTGGGAGCTCCTCCACCCACGCTCATTTTTTTGTCTGTAATTTTCTTCTTTAGGATTCTGAGCAAGGATTTGTTGATCGCTTCCACTTGTTCGTTGGCCTAGGGGTGTCCTGTGGAGAGTACTTGAACTGAATTCCTAGCTCTATACACCATTCCCGATAATGTTTTGAGTCGAATTGCCTTCCATTGTAGGAGATGATGCTCTGGGGAATCCTGAACCTGCATATAGTAGTCTTCCATAGGAACTTGGTGATGCTTATCGGCATGATGGTTGCCAAGGGTTCTACTTCTGCCCACTTGGTGAAGTAGTCTACAATGACGACCACAAGTCTTACTCTTTTCCCTAGTGGGTGGGGCCTACTAGGTCAACTCTCCATTACGTAAATGGCCAATGGGACATTGTGGAGATCAACTCCTCTGGCGGTCAGTGCAATATTGGAGTGAATACTTGGCACTTCACGCACTTCTTGAAAAATTCCTTCATGTTCTTGAGGGCATGAGGCCAATAGTAACCTCCCCTCACGACCTTTCTTGCCAAAGCTTTCCCTCTAGAGTGATTCCCGCACACTCCTCATGTACCTCTGCTAGGATGTATTGGGCTTTCTGTGAGGAGACACACTTCAATAAGGGAGTCAAGAAACCCCGCTTATAGAGAATTCCGTCAATTCGGGTGAACGTGCAACCCTTCTTTTGATCTTCCTCGCCTTTTCCTTTTTTACTGGAACCTCTCCTGTATCTAGGTATTTCACCACCTCTCGGACCCATTCTGGTTCTCCTGGTCCCATTTCGACGATCTTGGTCTTAACAAACAAGACCTCCATCATTCTGCTTTCCAATTCCCATGGTAAAGCGAATTCCTCCATTCCTAAAGTTGTTCATGCTAGTTTGTCTGCTACATTAACAATCATCTCTCAATATTCTTTTGATGCTGAAGTAATAAAATTGATTAGGCTTCTCCCATATTAGTTGTAAGTACTTTTTTTATTAATCTCCTCTTGCAGTGTATACTCCTAGAACTTGATTAACGACTACTTGAGAGTCCACTTTTACCTTGACCTCAGTATCTCTTAGTGCCTCTGCTATCGAGAGCCCTACCACTAGTGCTCATACTCGGTTTCATTGTTGGTGGTTCTGAAAGTAAGTTTCGCCATGTAATGGTGTTCATGCCCAGAGTTGCTTATTATGTGGATCCCTACTCCCTCGCCAGTGCGGTAGGATGAGATGTCGATGAAGACCTATCAGGGTTTACCAACTAGTGCGGTCACTACTTCTTCAAGAAAGTCAGTAAATTCAGAGATAAAGTCTGTTAGTGCCTACCCTTTAATTGCGTGTCTTAGGAGGTAATCAAACTCACTCAAGTCAATTGAATAGCCTACTAGGCATCCAAAGTCATCTGGTTTCTACAGCATCTTCATTAAAGGAGCTTTTGTCAGGACCTTGATGGGGTAAGCTTGGAAATATGGTCGCAACCACCTAGTGGTTGTTACCAACACAATGGCTAGCATCTCCATTCGAGGGTATCTCGACTCTATGCCCCATAGGGGATGGCTTGTGTAGTACACTGGCTTTTGAACCACCCCCTCTTCTTTGACTAGAATTGTCGACAAAGCATGGGGTGAGACAACCAAATATACGTAGAGTGTGTCCCCTTACTTAGGTTGGCTTAGCAGTGGCGGACTGGATAGGAACTACTTCAGTGCTTGAAACACCCGATCCCAGTCGTCGATCTAATGGTGTACTTTGCGCAACGCCCTAAAAAATGGTAGGCATTTATCTGTGGATCTGGACACAAATCTATTCAATGTCGCTACCCTGCTAGTTTGTCTCTCAGTTTCATCAATGTTCTGAGGGGGCTTATATCCATGATTGCCTTGATTTTCTCCATGTTCCTTCTATTCCTCTCTCAGACATTATAAAGCTCAGAAAATTTTCCAAGTCGACACCAAAGGCACACTTGGCTGGGTTGAGCTTCATTTTGTATTGGCGTAACACAGTGAAGGCTTCCCTTAAATCCTCCCGATGCGGGGATGGTTCTTTACTTTTAACTAGTAGGTCGTTGATGTAAACCTCCATACTTCACCCAATCTATTTCTTAAGCATTTGATTCACGAGTCTTTGATACGTTGTCCCAGCATTCTTCAAACCAAAGGGCATGACTTGATAGCAGTATAATCCTTGGCTTACTATGAACAAGGTCTTCTCCTCGTTTGTCGAGTTCATCCAAATTTGATTGTACCCTAAGTAGGCATAATTGAAGCTTAGCATCTAATGTCTTGTCATAGAGTCAACAATTAAGCCAATTTGCAGTAGTGGGAAACTCTTCTTTGAGGATGCCTTGTTGAGGTCGATGAAGTCTACACACTTCCTCCATTTTTCGTTGGACATTTTCACCAGTACAACATTGGACAACCACTCGGGGATAGTGAGTTTCTCTGATGAATCCTGCAGTGAGTAATCAATCGACTTCTTCTACTATGGCCTTGTACTTCTCCGTGCAGAATGATCTCTTCTCTTGGTGGACCTTCTTACTGGCTCAATGATTGTATTGTCTATCCCGGACATGTCTTCATGGCTCCATGCAAACACATCTCTATGTTCGACCAGGAGCTGCTTCAATGCCTCTTGGGTCTCAGGTTGGAGCTCAGTCTCGATCCATGTTGTAGTCTCTGGCCATTATGGGTGCCGCGTCATTAGCTCTAGTGGCTCATTTCCTCCAGTTGAGAAGGACCAGTGGCCGAGGTGGGACTTCGCCCCAACTCTAGTTTTCAATGGTACAGACATCTACTCCCCCCACCCTTAACTTGTGCTCTTGCACATAACACTTCTGAGCTAGGTAGAGGTGACTACTCTGAGGTTGTTCAAGAACGGACGCCCTAATATAGCATTGTAGGATGAGGGAGCCTTGACTATTAGGAAGTTGGTCATCGTGGTGGCTAAGTGCAACCCTTTCTCAACTATGACCGATAGGGTTATCACACCCGAGGGTGATACTGCATCTCTGGAGGATACCTTCAATGGTGTGGGCGACGGTCGAAATCTGCTAGGATCAATGCCAATCGTGGTGAAGGCATCCTAAAAGAGGATATCTGCTGAACTCCCATTGTCAATAAAAATCCTTCTGGTGGTGTTTTTGGCGACTAACAACATTACCACCAATGCATTATCATGCAAATACAGGACGCCTTCCCAATCTTCTTCCCCAAATGAGATGCTCGCCGGACTCTTTCTCCTTCGTTGCTTGGGTGGTTTATATGTTGTATATACTTCCTCGTATCTTGCCCTACGACCATGCACTTTTCTGCTGGATGCAGAGGTCCCTCCTCGGCAAACCCTCCTACTATTTTCTAGATTTTGCCTAGGGGTGCCTCACTGTGGTTTGGGTTCTGGCGAGGAGCATCTTGATTCTCTTCCCGTGTTGGTCATTGCCTTTTTGGGCTCCTGCTTCATCGGGCATTTTGACCTCTCTCTATTCTCCGCCTAGGCGCTTGTTCCATGGGCTTTGAATGTTATGCAAGCCTTTCCAGCTCGCCACTTCCCTGCAACTCTTCGACTCTTATTTTCATTGTGTAGCGGTCCTCCGTCCAGTTACTATCCAACTGATGGTAGGTGCAAAAGCATTTCCCTTTCCTCACCTGGTCGCCCTTTGGTCCGATAATCTTTATTCCAACTGCACATTTAGACTGTTGTGGATGAATCTTGGGCATAGTCGCGAGGGGGTGCTCGCCTTTCTCACCTTTTGTCATGCTGGCTTTGCCTAGTTTTCTCCAAGGTTCTTCATTCACTCGACCTTTAAGAGTCGTTACCTTCTTCCTTCATCTCTGATTTCCATTGTGCAATTAAGGCTTGCAGTGTGTCTTCAACATTGACAAAGTTGTCAGTCCTATCCATGAACTCTCTCAATGTTGACAGAGTTCTTCATGCTAACTCCTCCATGAATGGGCTTCAAAGCCATACACCTCCCAAAAGGGCTGCCAGAGTAATTCTCTCATCTTGATCATCGATGGTTAATCGCTCCTTATTAAAACTAATGAGGTATGGCTTCAGGCTCTCTTCTTCTTTCTACTTGGTGGTCAAAAGGTATGTTGATGGTCGTCTTCGCCTCCTGCTAGCCATGTATTACGTCAAGAATTGCTTGGCCAATTCTTCGAAGCTATCTATCAATCCTGGTCATAATGCCACAAACCAGCCTCTCCCTACACCCTTCAACTTCAATAGGAAGGCTCGACATGCTAACTCTCCAGGGATTCCATGGAGGGTCATGTGTGCTTTAAAATTCTCTAAATGGTCTACTAGATCTCACGACCCTTTCGTACAGCTCCATTTGCGAAACCTTCAACTTTGGTGGGAGCGGCACGACCATCACCTTTATGCTATAGGATAAATTTGTGCGGCTAAGTAGCTGGTCGACTGAGGATGACCCCCCATCTTCCTAGCCATCTCCCCATATTTATCAACAAGACTGCACAATTCATCGTGCAGTTTTTTCTTTTCTGCCTCCTCAGTATTCAATCCACTTGCACTGTGTGGCTCTCCTTCTGGATGTTTGTTGTGGTTTGGCGCAGCACCCTCATTGTAGTCTTGGTATTTTCATCTTAGGCTCTCATTTTCTTGCTGGACAGCTTCCATCGATACACTCATCTTCCTTAATTTTTCGTCCATCTCTAATAGTCATGCTTCCATATTCATGGAAGTGGTTCCCTGGTCACGGGTTGTGTGGGAGTGTGTCATAGCAGGCATGTGAAAATCACGTTAAAATGTCTTTAGGAATTCTATTACGATCCCAAAGATGGTATCACTATTTCATACATGTTTCACCTCCAATCGATCTTGGCCACTAACCTGTGACAAAAAAAGATGGCGGCTTAGTGTGCCTAGTGCACTTCAGATGCCTAAGTTAGTAATTAAATATAATTAATATATTGGAGGTAATTACTAATCACACATTGCATATATATATAGATACACACAAAAGATAAACTTTTGACTGTTACAACTTTTAAATAATGATAACCTATAAAACACTAATTTAAAAAAAAAAATACTTTATCTTTTGCATTTGAGTTCTTTAAATTGTTTTAAATGTGTTTCACCTCCAACCAATCTTGATTATTAATCTCTGACAAGAAAAGATTGTGGCCTGGTGTGCCTAGTACACATTCGATACTTAAGTTAGAAATATATATAGATGTATTAGATAAATAGGAAATTATGTTGCTTTAGATACCATTAATTTACTTGGTTGAACAAGTTTTACTTGTTAAACACAGTATTAAACAAATAGTGTATAATAGCTATGCTAGTGGCTTGTAAAAAGACATTCTACGCATTAAAGGGATAAAATTAGGCCTTGCTTTGTGGGCTTGAACAAGTCTGGAATTCATGATCTAACTTTTGGGCATTGTAGGACGTGGCCCACATTGGCTGATCCAAAAGGGAAGGGAAGAAGCTTCTAGACAAAGCACATGAAAAAATGGAAAAGGAAAGAGAAGAAGGAGAGGCAATCGGTTACGAGAGCAAGAGCGTGGAGGAAGGGCAATCAGTAGTAAGGAGAGAGAAACAGGGCATGTAAATGAATATAAAAGCAGAAGGAGAGCTTGAGAGAGGGGGATTTGGTTGTTGGCAAATATATGCACAATCTGTCTTCACATTCCTGGGGGAAGTATCGAAAGTTTTTAGGGTTTCTCTTTTGCCAATTTTTCATATTCTAAATGAATATGTTAAGCTAATTCTGAAACTTGAGTTGCGGTAAAAGCTTCTATTTGTTTTCAATGTTTGCTTGATTTTTGTGATTCTTAAGTCTCTTCTTCACTTTGTCAAAAATCAGATTATGAAATTGGGAAGTTAAAAGGCTTGCTCTTGTTCTGTTGTAGACAAAAGGCACATCAGAACCTTGAATTAATCAATGTTTCTTTCATTCGAATGCTAATACAATGTTGGTTGGTGATATAGTGAGGAATTTTCAAAGTAGTGGTGCAAAAATCTGAAGTGTAAAATCTTTATTTTCATATTATTGATGCCTTGATTGGATTGGTAATAGAGGAATAGCACCCAAAAATCCTAGTGTAGTGTTGAATCAGAAGAAGCCCTAACCCATAACCCATGGGTTTGATAAATTGTCCTTTATATTTTCTTTTACTTTCAAAACCTAAATGTTTTTCTGATTTTAGCTTGGTGAACTCGAAATTATAATTTGTTTTATCTTGATTTCTTTATCTTCTTGAGTTTTAATTCTTATAGTTAAAGTCGAAACTCCAACAGTTTTAATCTAAGATCATCCATGTATAACCATACATTTCACTGGTTGTAGATAGATCATCGTGTATAATATTCCCTTGATCTGATATCCATTTACATACAAATAAAAATTCTTCATCTAACTGTATAGATAATCTCTTTTTGAGTCTCTATTTCTATATTCTTGAGGCATTGAATTGTTTGATACACTTTAGTCCCTGAGGAATTGACCTTGGGTTCACCTTTATTACAATTGATCCACTTCTACACTTGGGAGTAACAATTTGGAGAGCATCAAGGTTTTGGCACCATTACCAGGTACAACTAGTGAATATTCTTTGTCAAATAGAAATTTCTGATGCTGTGAACCTCTTCATAGTTTGGGTGACATTTTTTCCTATTACATTTTACTTATCTATTATTCTCTATATAAATCTTTTTCATTTGTTGTCTTTTCGGGTGTATGTCTATTTGGACTAGAGATCACACATCTCAATTGGTTAGGGCAGAGTCACTCTCATCCACTGAATTTGCATCTATTTCTTTTGAATCTTCGACTGAAAATAATAGCAATATGAAGGATAATGATCATCATGATAAGGAGGTAATAAATCAAAACATTACACTTAGAGAGTATTTGCAACCTATTAGGACCAGCCCACCATCTTGCATCATTCAACCCTTGAATGTAAATAAGTTTAATTTTAAACCTGGAATGATTCCATTGATGCCACATTTTCATGGCATGGAATCTGAAAATCCCTATTTGCATATCAAAGAGTTTGAATAAGTGTGTTCTACCTTCATGGCTTGAACATGCACTCAAGAAGTCATTAGGTTAAAACTATTTTCATTTTCCTTAAAGATAAGGCTTGGTTGAACTCATTAAGGCCTAGGTCTATTGAGACTTGATAGGAAATGCAAACCGAATTTCTAGAAAAACTTTTTCCAATGTACATGACCAATGTCTTAAAAAGACAAATGATGAATTTTGGTCAGAAGGATGTGGAAATATTTTACCATCGTTGGAAACGATGTAAAGACTTATTGAATGCTTGTCCTCATCATGGATATGAGAATTGGAGGGTCATTACTTTTTTGTATGAGGGGTTACAACAAAAAATAAGACAATTTGTTGAAACAATGTGCAATGGTGAATTTTTTAACATAGAACCCGAGGAAGCTTTTGAATATTTTGACTACTTGGCTAAGAATGCTCAATCTTGGGACGTTTTTTATTTATAGGATAGAACTAAAAATAAAAAATCTATTAATGGGGGTGGAAAATATCATTTGAAAGAAGCTGATAATTTACATGCTAGACTAGCATTAATTTCTAAGAAGTTGGAGTCTATCAAGCTTAAGAAAGCCAATGAGATGCATGTCATAGATGCATGTTATACCAACAACTCCTGAAAAATATAACATGTGTGAGGATCTAGGGCATGCTAATAGTACATGCTAGCATGCCCGACAATCCTTGCTTTTAAGGAAGTTTTGCTAGATCAATCCAATGTTGTGAATATGATTTCTAAAAAATTTTCTGGACCTTATTCTAATACATACAATGCAGGTTGGAGAAATCATCCAAATTTCAGCTGGAGAAATGAACAACCAGCACCATCAGTTCCAAGACCAACTTAATACGTTCCTTAGTCAGCATCAATGCAAGGAGCCCCCCCCCCCCCCAAAAAAAAAAAACAAAATGTAGAAGAAGAACATGGAGGACACCATACAACAACTAACTATTAGCCTCCAACAGTTCATGCAAAGTCAAACCACCATAAATAATGAAAATTCACAAGCCATCACTGACATCATAGGAACACTTACAAGAGTGATTATCCGAGTGCTCAAGAGAAAGGGAAGTTCCCAGCTCAACCACAATCCAATCCACAATGACAAATTCCACAAACTCAGAGTAATGCTAAAGGAGTTAATGTGAAGTCAGTAAAAGCCATCACAACTTTGAGAAGTTGTAAAGTTGTGGACATCCTTGTGCATAGTGCAAGAAAATCAAGTAAAAATGCTAGCCCTTAGTAAGATAAAGGTGAGCCAAACACATTAGAGTCTGAAATAAATGCTTGCCCCATACCTACCCCATTCCCTCATTGATTGCTCTCTCTGCATAAAGAAAAACAACATTCTAAAATCCTAGAAACTTTTAAGCAAGTCAAGATAAATATTCCTCTTCTAAATGCTATTAAACAAATCCTTGCCTATGCTAAGTTTTTAAAGGATTTATGCACTATGAAATGCAAGTTAAATGTGCAGAAAAAGGCTTTCCTTACTGAGCAAGTTAGTGCAATCATTCAAAATCACACACCACAGTACAAGGATCCTGAGTCACCCACTATCTCTTATGTCATTGGAAATTCAAAAATTGGCCAGGTTTTGCTAGACTTAGGGTTAGGGGAGTTAAAACCCACCTCCATAATTTTGCAGCTAGCTGACAGATCCATCAAAATACCAAAGGGCATTGTTGAAGATGTTTTGGTCCAAGTGGATAAATTCTATTACCCAATAGACTTTGTAGTATTGGATATGAAACTAACAGCCCACTCAAACTCGTGAACTCCTGTGATTTTAGGAAGACCATTCCTTGCACCCAGAAATTCAAGTGTAGTGTTGAATCAGAAGAAGCCCTAACCTGCAGCCCAAGTGTTTGATAAATTGTCCTTTAGATTTTCTTTTACTTTCAAAACCTAAACGTTTTTCTGATTTTAGTTTAGTGAACTAGAAATTATAATTTGTTTTATCTTGTTGAGTTTTAATTCTTACAGTTAAATCAAAATCTGAGATCAATATCCATGTATAACCATACATTTTACTAGCTGTAGATAGATCATCATGTATAATATTCCCTTTATCAAATATCCATTTACATACAAATAAAAATTCTTCATCTGATTGTATAGATAATCTCTTTTTGAGTCTCTATTTTTATATTCTTGAGGCATTGAATTGTTTGATATACTTTTGTCCCAGAGGAAATGACCTTGGGTTCACCTTCATTACAACTAATCCACTTCTTGCTTTGTAATGAGGGATCAGAAAGTTACCTTGGACTGTTAACGTTGGCCCTTTATACAGATGTTGATTATTCCTTAGAAGTATAGTTCAATCATTTCCCCAAATCTCGGGGACTCGATTATCAAATTCCCAGGATATACTTTAAGAAGGAAATGATTAACATGATATTGAGGGCAGATATCGCTAATATCTCATTGTTTCCTTGGGAGTAAATATCTTAGATGGGCTACAGTTATCATATTAATCCCATTATGTGGTGCGATGATCTCATTGTGGCGAGCGTATAGTACGCCCACTCGTTGGGCTTTGCTCGGTAGAGCTAGGCCCATTTGGTGAAAGATAAAAGAACCTTTTTGTAACGCCGCGTTCTTGAGGGGTCCAGAGAGTTAACTCATGTCACTTAAAAGTCATTTTCCAACCACAAAGTACATACTCCCATTTTTCTCTATTACACAAAATATTCACACATCAATTACTCTGGTATAATTAAACTAAGACAACACAAGGTCTTAATATAAACATTAACCTCCCAACATATCACATCATCAAATCACAACAAACTTACTGAATAAGAATCCTCAATACTCATATAAACCTTCTATACTTAATCCATTATTCTTAACTCATCTCACCCATGCTTCATATTCTCGATCCTCAGCTGAAATATTCAAATCATCTGAAAAATATTATGGAGATATGGGTGAGTTATCAATAACTCAGTAAGCAGAGGATATATACTAGTATGCAAACATGAGCATTTACCGAGTTCAAAATGCAGAATAAAATATTCTTATTTTCAGAATGCAAAATCAGAACATGTTATCAAAAATATCAGAGCGAAAGTTCAAAAATATCCATAATCAAAATCCCTTTGGCACAACATAACTGAATCATCATATCAGAACAGAATTCCATGTTTAACCCCCGTGGTAGGATTGTGCAAACCCCGGTGGCCAACTGAGCAGAAACAGAATGTGAATCTTCCCCTTATCATTCTCGAAGCCCCGAGTGTGCATACAGGAAAGACCACGCAGAAAACCACTTTGTTTCCAAAGTGGGTGCACCAGAAACAGAAAAGTTGGTACCAACCCAAACAGAGGCCACAGTTTTACACCCGTGGTAAGGTCAGAACAGAACAGAATAGAATGTCATGCCAGAGGTTTCAGAAATCACATCATATCATATCAGAGCACAGAACATTTTCAGAACAGAACAGAACAGATCACAAAAATATATTTTATGAACAGAACATATCACAAAAATATATTTTATGCACAAAATTTCATATTCGCTCTCTTTTTCACAGTTCAGAGACAGAATGTCAAAATAAGCTTATGTCTACACCAGTCATGACAGAAAATACTTTCTTCTTATGCAGAGTTTCATGAGTAATACAGAACAAATAACTGAGGTCATTTCCAAAATTCATTTTCATAACAAAACATAGATATTTTCCATTTTTGACCTCAGATCATTTTATTTTATGCAAAATCTAGTATAGGAACCCCGCTTACCTAAATTTCTTAGTTTTTCCATAATTCTCCTAAAAAATGCCAAACAATTATTACTCATCACCTATAAAATAATTACATAATTCATGTAAATTTCTAATCAATCACGTATTTCGATATATAAGCCTAAGCTTCTAAAATAGGCTATTTTTAATTCCTTAAAACCTAAATTTCTCAAAATTCCTAAAATACCATCATTTTCCAAAACCATTTATATTCACTTAATCCAATTCGTATAGAACAAGAATTTAATTGAACAAGTATTATGATAATTACGGAACTCAATAAATATGAATATATAAAATACCAACAGCGTATTATAAATTAATAGAATACTTCAACTACTTTAAAAACCTTATAAAATACGTCATGAAAAACTCCTCTTTTAAAAATAGGTTTACTTCCTTTATTTAAAAATATTATTAAAAATATTATCTACACAAATATAATATTATATGAGACTTAAAACAAAACCCATTTAAACATAAACCCAAATAAACCTCTCATTCAAAAATATAAATATGGAATATACACTAAGGGTAGACTGGTAATAGCACTCAACTATTAGGTTAAAGATTTACATATATATATATATATATATACACACACACACACACACCTTATCAGGAAAAGTAACAGTGAACAACAGAAACCAAAAACACCGAAATAATAGAAGTGCAGCGGCGGCAGGGGCTTACACCTGGAAAAGTTAGGGGCCGCGTGCGACGGTTGGCTGGGATACCGTGGTGACGCGACAGTCGAGCTGGTGAGGGTGTAACATCCTGTATTTCAGTGTATTTTTAATGAAAGATTTATTTAATTTATTTAAAAATTGATTATCTTGTTTTAAAATTATGGGAGTTTTTAAATATTATTTTATAATATTTTAAGTTGTGAAAATTAATTTTTAGGGTGTTTTCTTAATATTATTTATTGAGTTGCATTTAAAGTGATATTTAATTTAAATTGGTTTATTTATGGGTTTTAAAATAATTATTGTTTTATTTAAATCTTTCACTGCGTTTGATTTAAATTATTTGGCTGTCAGTTTTAAAATCCTTTTTGTTGGATCATTTCGAGACCCCAAGATGAAAAGACTAGATCTCTCTTTTTTCCTTCTCTTTTTCTTTTCTCTTTCCTTTTTCTTTCCTTTTTCTCCTCTCTCCCCAGCCCGATACCCTCTCTCTCTCTCCTCTCCCACGCCGTTCAGCCCTTTGGCATCCAGTACCACTGTCGGCCATCCGTGGCCTTCACCGCCGGCACCACCAGATTCCCCAGCCACCGGCGACCCAGCCCACCAAATCTCAGGCCGGCTAACGCCGCCGTGAGCCGTGTGAAGCCGCGAGCTTCATTTCGTCCCACCGCCGCCATCTGGCCACCATTGAACACTATTTCTTCACCACCTCATCACCGGCCCTCCAGCAATCCTTTGGACCCAATCCCAGCCCCGATCCGTCGCCGGAGCCGCCTCCACAAACTCAAAATCCTATTTAAGCTTTTCGGCCTTAAACCGCCGTTTCGGCCGCCACCCATGGCCAAAGGCCACCACCACTACCTTCACCACCTCCCATAGGCCCTACCCTACCGTTCCTAAATCTTCATTTGACCCCGTGTAAATTTGGGTTTTCACTGTGTTTCGGCCATAGTGTTTTTACACTATGGAGTTGCTATTTTGGCACTTCTAGCTCCTCCGTGATCCTCCTAAAAATATTTTATAGCTCTGTTAGTATTTCCTAAACAATCTTTTGAGATTTAAATATATTTTTGCACTAATTGATTTTACTGTATTCTGGTTGATTCCGGACTAAGTCCAAGGAGTTCGGGGGTGGATGGATTGAGGACGGAGTATTGGTTATTGTGATTGGGTTGTTGTTGGATATTGGTTATATTGTGAATTGGATTTAGTTATTGGGCATTGTTGTTGTGGTTTTGTACATTGCATATTCCACGCATGTTCATGTTTGTAAATTGAAAATTGAGTTTTCATGTAATTGCATTCATGATCACGTGGTTATTTTGAAAACTGAATTTTCATGTGGAATGGATTTGTGGGTGCGTGTGTATCATGACCCCAAGCCGAGATGGGGTATTATCTCGGTGGAGCTCCTTTGGTCACTCGGGAGCGGAATATACTGAGTGACATCCCCTGGATTGTCGCCGGGCGACAACGGGATCGGACGTGTTACGTGCCGACTCCGTGGTCCTTCTGCTGGTAGAGGCTAGAGGATGACTTGGCCATGAACGCACTGGGTGTGAAACTGGGCATCGCTCGTTATGCAGCCAGGACGTGCGGATGGTCCATAGGGGAGACCATGGTGCATATAGATTAATGGATAATAGAAAATGGCTTTTTTCTGGGAAAATAGCGTGAGTTGGATTTTGTGCATAATTTTTTGGGAAAATGATGGTTAATGTTTTGGGCCATTTTCTGGAAAAATGGTGGAAATGATTTATTGAAAATATTTTTGGGCCAAATGAGATTTTTGGCGTGTGTTGCATTTATTGCATATCGCATCATATGCATGCATGGTTAGATGCTTTAATGTGTTTTTATCTCAGGATTTGGTTAGGTTATAACTTACCTGTGGTACCACTTAATGGTACTGCAGTTATGTTGATGATGATGCAAATGCCGAGCCTAAGGATTTGGCTCCGCCGAATGAGTGATCTGGGATCACTCATGCTATGCCTTTATTTTTCAGACTTGTATTATTATTTTATGGGACTTTGGCTTTGTTTTAAAGAGGTTTGTATTTTGGATATTTGTATTAAACTAAAATTCTGGTACTAGTTGACTTATTTATTATCCGCTGTGTATTTTTTTGTGTACTGTTTATTTGTTGCACACACTTGACACTTGTCGTTGGGATGCGTGACTGTGTTGTCATCATCCTGACATCATGATTCCCGAGGTTTTTTGTACGAGGGAGTCGGGGTGTCACAGAGGGAGTGCAGCGGCGAAGCTGCTTGCTGGCTGACGAGAGCAAGAGAGGCAGAGAGAGATTAACGGAGGGAAGGCGAGAGAGGCAGAGCGAGAGATGGCATGCGTGTAACCTGGCTTAAAACCGAGGGGCATGGGGAGAGTAAGAGGCCGGCGGAGGGGAGCTCAGTGGAGGACTTGAGCAAGAACCTGCTCTATTTTTGGATGGATAAAACAGAGTATGTGGCTTGTGAGGTTGGCTGGATGGTGGCGTACGGTGGGGCTTGGGCTACATGGCTTTTCCACAGTGGTCCCGTGGCTGACACAAGGATGGGGGGAAACAAAGCACACGATGCTCGAGAGGTGGTGGCCGGTGTCTGTGAAATGCTGCTAGTCAAGGTTGTCCACAGAGTAGCGGCATGGAAAAGGAGGCTTGATTGGACGTTGGTTTGTGCGGTAGCTGGATGAGCTGCGACTGGGTGGGTCGAGACTGAGCTAGAGGGTGGTGCGCTAGGTCACAGAAGCATATTCACACCATTTTTTGTGAAAGAAAACGGAGGGTGATGGAGGCTGTGGTTGACGGCAAGGTTCCTCGCTAGCGGCAGCAGAGTGGAGACCTCGGTTGAGCATCTATGAAGAGGAGGACGAGTGGCACTAGATCTAAGGTTGAGAATGCTTAACATATATATAAGATATATTTAGTAAACAGACAAAACCTAGAGAAAAAGGATGAAGGGGCATGCATGAAAATGGAAAGATGGACCTCGGCGCAAGAGAAGAAGAAGGAAAGAAAAGAAAAGAAAAAGAGAAGAGGAAGAAGCCCTACGGCTGGGAGTGAAACGGCACCGTGTGGGAAAAGAAAAAATAATGGTCTGGGTTGGGCTCAAAGCTTGGGCTGGAATCTGAATGGGCTAAGCCCAAAAAAAAAGACTGACCCAAAACAGCCCAGTCCGAAAAATGGTAAGCCCAATAAAAGAGAAAGGCACAATAAAAATAAATAAAAGTCAAATAAAAACACTACAACTCAATATTAATAAAAAAAAATAATTAAAGTCCAACAATAAAATAAAATAAAACAAAGAGCAAATTTAAATGTAACTAATAATTAATATCAAGTAAGCACATTAAAATAAATTTCACAACTTAAAATCGTAAAAATAAACCAATGAGAAATTCGATAAATTTAAAATAAAATAAATAATATTTAAATTAATTAAAAATATTTCTTTAATTAAAATACATTAAAATACCAGGTGTCACACTTTCCATAAATTAAAGAGAAAAATAGACCGGGATGAAGGTAACCGATCACATATTACATATACATACAAAAGATAAAGTTATTACTGTTACATAACTTTTATTAAATTACCTATAAAATATTAATTTTCAAAAAAATTACATTTATTTTGCCTCTAATGTGTTTGAATAATAAAAAAAAGGACCGGAAATCTGAAGATCAATACATAAAGTTGCGTAAACCCCGCTTCTCACTCTTTTTAATGTCGGATAAAGTGTATGCCCTCTCATACCTCTCTACTCCAAGTGTTCTAGCGCAAGAAAGTAGTACGTACTAATGATAAAAGAGAAATAAAAAAATAATAACAACGAAAAGGAAATGGAAAACCTCTAATATATCATCTTGTATTACACCCACAAGCTTGAAAGAATCACTAATTAATGACCCAACAGAAATAACAAATATCCCCAAATTTTTGGATAAGCTCAAATTTTCCATAATCAAAGATCACATAAACAAAAGTGCACATTAATTAATTACTACAAAAAATACATTGAGTTTTAGAATTTGGACTGCAGGTAAGTGATAACACTGTTGTCCACTTGGAAAGCCTTGACAAGAATGTCGCCAGCAATATCCGGCACAGACCCGAACACAGCATTTGCAACTGTGACAACTCCTGGATTTTGGCTGCTAAGAGCTGCAATGGCAACTGCATTTGCAGAACCTGCATTTCTCTGGTAGTGAACGAGACCGATGGGGAAGACAAAGACATCGCCCTTGTGCAGCACCTTGGTGATGTGATGGTTGTCAGGGTTGGACGTGACAAACCCAACTTCGAGGCTGCCTTCCAAGACCGTTAAGATTTCGGAGGCGCGAGGGTGCGTGTGGGGTGGATTGATGCCCCACGGTGCGTAGTCTATGCGTATCATTGAGATGCCAAGAGTGTTGAGCCCCGGCATCTGCGATACGGTAACTGGGGTCACCACAGACCCCACTGTATTCGATGTGTTTCCCGCTAAGTGAAGCCCTGTGAAGAAGAAATCATTCGCTGCAGCCAGCTTGGGGTCCTTGCAGGCCAGACCATTCACCAACACTGCCATGAAATGCAATCATAAAATGATAAGAAGAAAGATGTTAATAAAGATTAGTATCCTGGAAAACATAAAACCAAGTTTCTTGGTAATTAAACTGCGTGCATGGCTAAAAGAAACAGAAAAGAAACTGGATTATCTTCATATATTTATGTACGTATATATGTGTAGATACCTTGGCTTTGTGGGTCTGCAACACAGAAATCCTGAAGGGGACTGAGATCAGCTGCAAAGGAGAGGGACAAAGATAATGCTAGAAGCCCATATAGGATTATTTGTGGAGACATTTTCTAACTAGCTACAAAGATTTACAGATCAGGAAGAACAAGAGACAGAACTAAATAATTATCCGGCTTTGTGTTTGGAAGTTGAGAGCGCAGAAATCTTTCTTTATATATACATAGGAAGAGAATGGGAATGTGGGGTACTAAGAAACCTAGATATCAAGTGTGCAGATAAGAGATTGAGAATGTGGGGTGCTACAAACCTCAAGTGTGCATGCGGTCCAAAGCAATGAAATTACCATCTTTTTATCGTGATGTTGTTGTTTCAACACCGCGTGAGGATACAGGTAGTAATGGAGGTCGATCACGCAAACTGAAACAGTGCTACTCGATTCTATATTTTGGGAGTTAAATAATATTTGTGCTGCCCCCATTTAGGGTTACGTACCGACGACCAAGGAGCATTAATGAGAGGAACATAGTTATAATGCTATGCCATGCGCACTCTGGCTGCCATTATTGTTGGTGGAAATTGGGTTCCATGCATGAACCAGATAACGTGGCATGCACCTGCACTTTGTAAGCTTTCATGATCCTTCTCGTTTTTTAATTGTATTGATGAGTTTTCTAGCACTAGCTAAGGGAATATGTCAAGGGATAGCTTGGCAAAAACCGAACCCCACAAAAATGAATCAAAAAGTAAATAAGTTCAGTAAAAAAAAAAAATGTGTGCATGATAGGGGCCAAGTAAGTTTGTTGTGGATTGAATTAGTTTTTTTGGCCATTACAACAAATGTGATCTTAACAACGATACTAACATTAAGGCTATGTTTGGTTAGTGAGGTGATGTATCATCTTACACTATCTCACTACTATTTATTATTATTCATAAACTATTCAATACTTTTTTTACTATTATTCATTATTTTTTTTATTATTATTCACATATCATCTCAATGTACATCTAAACGTAACCTAAACTAATTGGTCTTAAGATTTACACCATTATCTTCGTATTCGGATTTTCAAAGTGAAATCATCACTTGTTACAAAATTTTAAATTAATAAAAAATGTTGAATTTATATATAAATTATATTTTTAATACTATCCAACACGCGGTGTAGGTCATACTCCCCTTTAATAAGAAGGCCTAACACATAAAATATTTTTATCAATAGAGTGAATTAAGTGTAGAGCGAGAACTCAAACTTTGAATCTCTACTTCCATACCATGTGCAAAACCTAAATCTCACTTGGATTCTACAACATAGGAGGGGCCTAGCTAGGGTAGAGCCCATATGCACCACCTGGATTCTTTCACGCAAGCGGTCTTGCGGTGCACAACCCCAACACACGCTAGCTTGAGAATTGCATGAATATTGAGTGCTAACAACATTCCCGATTCATTCTAACAAATCCATTATTGTTGGGCCCGTGTGTCCACAATACCACTCTCTATTACTGCTCTAAAAATAAGCCTGCGGGGTATGATGTTGAGTCCTAACACCAGTTGGTTTTAGGTGGATTGGCAGCACAACAATCAAGTCATGGCCAAGTGAGTCATCACATGGGAGGGGTACTTGTTAGGGCTTGCGTACAATACCAATGACTAGCTAGCCAAATATGTTACTTTGCTCCAACAATAATCATCTAACATGCTTGAACAAATAATGGTTTCACCTTGGCTTAAATCTTCATATATATAAATATATATATATATATATATATATATATATATATAAATATATTAACTATTTAAATGAGCTTTAATTGGTAGCTAGCACAAATGCCTACTGCAAAAGTACTTCTTGTACATTAAGATAATTGTTCAAACTGCTGTGAATGGTTTCAAGTTATTAAATCGTTCAAAATTTCTTTTGAATGTAATTATATTTAAATATTTCAAATAATTTACAAATAAAATACCTAGTCAAAATTAGAGGATTTATATATATATATATATATGAGTAGTGCTAGATACAGTCCTAAATGTATCCCCTTTAAAAAAAAAGTGGAGTCTACTATTAAAAAAATAATTTTTCATATGGATCACAGATATGACCACCTTTTTCAAATAGAATATGCATGATCTGCACATTCTAAGATTGTAAACGTCATTCCTCTATATATAATAACTATCAAATTGATGCATTCATAAAGTAGCATATAAATGTGATAGTTGTAAAAAGAAATTGCTCAAATGTAGTCAAGATCACGTACACAACATAAATGTGATTAACAAAAATAGTAATCACGTTTTTTCTAAATTATAACTATTCGATGGTGGTCCATTCTACATTCTACTTCCTAGTAGAGTCAAAATGCTCCACTAAACGAGCAAGCTAATCCTGTACTTCTTCTTGCAAGTCTTTCTGCATCTCCTAAATACTACAAGAAATTAGATTTTTTTAGCGCTCAAAATCGTCGCAAATACCCTTAATAATCGCTGCAATTGATCATTTTCGGCGATTTCTAATTCGCTGCATGTTCGACGAAATTAAAGTGATATTTTTTATCAATTTCAGCAATAGCCAAAAAGCGTCGCAAAAAAGTAATATTTTCGGCGATTTTTGGCCATCGCAACTGTCCAAAAAATCGACGAAAATAGCCTTTTTACTCCTAAATTGTTGTAAAACCCAATTGCAGCGATTTATATTGCTGCAAAAGATTAGAAAATCGCTGCAAATAGGTTGACATTTTCCTAGCGAATTTCAATTATCGTCGCCACTATATATTTCCAGCAGGTAATTTTCGCCGGTAAAACTTATTTGCGGCGAATTTTACTCGCCGCAAAAGAGTTTGCCAGAAAATTAAAAAAAAAATGCACAAAAACAAAGATGAATTATACCCAAGCTATACTTCATACTATAGACCCTTATATATAATATATATATATATAACTGGAAGCTATAATTAATTCACCTAAATAGGGCAGCAAATAGAAAAACTATATTCATGCATGCATGATACATTTGTAGAGAAATGAATTAATTAATTCATCCAATACATTTGCACTCCTCATAGAGTCAAATAACAATACCATAGACAGATGCTAGGCAGGTATGATTCGAACACAAGCAGAAAAGACCTACTTGGAGATTCATGTCATCAACTAGCCATATATATTTTCAGATATACTATATATCATTCTAGAAGTATCTAGATGTGGTGAAGCTATGCATTATTTTTGGCAATGAGAGTGTGCTTGCAATCATAATGACAGTAAGGCTATATTACTATGAAATGGTTGTTTTCCCCTTTTGTTGGTTCAATAAGAATTATTTTTCTTGACAAGATTTTATTCTATTATTACATAATCAAACCAAAGCATATGGGATAATTTCAATTTGGTTTTGTGCATGCTCAGACAGTCATCTTGTTGAAAATATCTGACTAATGAGAAAATCGTTGCCCATTATCCCCAATGTCTTTCATAAAATTAATTTGTTCTAGCATCCTAAACTAACATATGATCTTTCCATACATGACAGAATCCAATGGAGCATAATTGCTTTTCCAATTGCTCTATCCTTACCAGTGTATCCCTTTTACACTATGACATACATGGAGAGAATTTTGCAATACAATTTAAAATGAAAATACATAAAAAAAAAATGAACTGGTTCACATGCATAGAATATGCATTCTTTATATATATAATCTTTGCATCGACAATCATGGACCAAGACTTCATTAGTACTAATCACATAATACTATTATAAGGTATGTCTCTAACTACTTATCTATTGTTGTTAGAAATATTGATTCCTTTAGGACTTCTAATATTCTAATATATTTCTTAGTTAGATATCATGCTGGTTTAACTCTTGATAACTTTAATCAAGCTCTTTTTTTTTTTTATAAGTAGCTTTAATCAAACTCATTACATAGTAGTAAATCAAACTCATCACAGAATCTGAAACAACAAACAAAAAGTTCATACGCTTTTAAGTATATTTGAGCTGAACAGAGGAAGATAAAAAAATCAATTGCTACTTGTCCTTACCAAATTCATCCTGCAACTTTCTTTTATGATGCTCATTCAGGAACAATATTTCATCATAAAGAAGCCTTTCACCTGAGATTTAAAAAGTTTGATAAAAAACATATAACAAAACAAGCCAAATACAATCAAATATGTTCATTCAATCCAAATAAAGGAGAAATTTCTTTACGAGATTGTGAGTGTTGGGATCTAACCCTTGGGCAATGAGCTTCTTCTTAACACAAGATGACCCTCTCCTCTTGTGCAGAAAATGAACCCCTTTTCAGATCTGGTCTCAGATAGTTTATACATCTTAACTTGCAACTCTTTCCACAATGTTCCAAGCCTGAAGTTCAAGACATCAGGAAGAAGCAAACCCATTTGAAAAGGATTCATAAAAAAAGAATTATGATCTTCAAATTAGAAAATAAGTTGGAAGGAACGATGCATATATACCAGCAAGCTTTGGAACTGAACTCCATGAACCATGGCCAAAGGTGGTTATGTGTTTGATGAGCTTCTCATCTTCTTCAGGAGACCATAACCCTCTCTTGACTTTCTGTTTGCTGCAGCAGTGATGGCCCATCTTGTACGGATCCTCATCCCCCTCAAATGCGGACCTCACCATTGAGTTTGAGTGCTAGCTTCCTTATATTGCTTCTCCATTTAGAAAAGTAAACCTATTTCGCTCTCCATTTGGCTAAAATACGTGTATGATCGATGCAGCTATGTAGAGAGAGAGAGAGAGAGAGAGATTTCTTTTAAGGGCCGGGTACATGTGCTAGAAATATAACATGGGGTTTACTTATAATAAGAGGACCACTGATCTCATGAGTATGCTTTGGTAGCTTCCAAAAACTTTATTAAACCACTACTCTCAGCTAAATCTCTTTTCTTTAGATTATAATAAAATCTTACAGATTAAGTCCCTTATAAGTATTCAGATACAGTGACACCTGAAGAAAGCAACATAGATAACCATTAAGCATATATATAATTATATATAATACTCTTTAGTACGTATAAGCAATTTTTCTCTTCATTGGGTGTGCATGCATGCATGCTTTGGACTATCCCATGCATTAATTGTATGGTATTCATAATACACCCAGTCGACTAGTTCATGATATAAATAGATCATTTGGGTTAAGAAAAATGTGCAAGTAAAGCAATTTGCACATAGATCAGTACTACGTACTTGATGTCTGCATATTAATTCTGGCAAAGATATGAATTAATTAACAATGAAACCATAGCAAGAAAAGAGAGATGATTAGGGGTAGAGGGTTAATGATAATATGGCCAGTTAAGGCAAGACCTAATGATGCAAAGAAAACACACATCATTTCTTCCGTCCAAATTTAATATGTAAACACCCTTCACCAAATAGCCCTAATCTGATCTCTCTCTCTCTCTCTAAAACAAACATCTGTGCAAATCTATGGACATTTCTAGTAGAGAAAGAATATGCTTATCATGATATATTGAAACCAAATCTGTGAACCTTTCTAAATTTGTACCTGCGCTACTGTTATTTATTTAAGAGACATGCAAATCTTAGCTCATATATATCACACACCAGCCTAAACATGCTTATGATCAAGCATTATTGGTGATTTTTTTTATAAACATTATTGGAGACAAACTTAAACATTATATATAACTCAACATACCTAAGTAGTGTGCAGACAAACTTAAACATTTCAAACTAAAAATTGGAAATAAGCATGATTTATGGGTAGACATAGCATAAAAACAGCAAGCAAAACAAATAACAAAAAGAATTATAAGTGGGTGGAGCATAGAACAGTATAAGTGCAAAGGATATTTTGGAATGTGTTGTCGAGCATTGTTACACATCATATATATATTTATATATATAATGTCATCATGGGGTTCCATTGAAACACACTCACAATTAAGGCTATACACATCACAGAGACCCACTTCCTTTTCTCTCAGAGATCAGGGCATTGAGAGAGAAGATGGTGAAGTTCTCTAAGCAGTTTGAAGCTCAGCTTGTTCATGAATGGAAAGAATCCATCTTCTTAACAATGACAACATACCCAACAAGCAACAAAGTAACTCTTTACCCAACAAACTCTTGTCCTCTCTTAGGACCTTCTCTTTATTTGGCCACCGACATAGAAACCATGAGGCAATTCAAGTATTATTTCTCTCTTATCTCTTCTTACTCTACTTAGCAAACAAACATATTATATATATATATATATATTCCACAATAGTGTATGCTCAATTTGATTGATATGTATGGACTAATGTGATCTACCATCAGGTTCATAAGAAACTCTCTTCATCAGCAAGCAAGGGGGATATGTATGAGACTAAACACCTTGACCAGTTTGCAGATACTGATGCTACCAAAAAATTTTTTGCATGCTTGGACTTCCAACTTAACAAAGTGAATCAGTTCTAAAAAACTAAGGAAAAAGAGTTCATGGATAGAGCGGAGTCCTTGAAGAAACAATTGGGGATCCTAATTGAGCTCAAAACAGCATTGCAACAAAGAGGCAAAGGAGCTACTTCCCAGGAATCCTCCGAGGATGCCTCTGTTTCATACACAATATCATGTGGTACATAATCAACTCTTTTTCAGCTGCCATCAAAATTATTTTTAAAGTGTTTCAACTTTGACCTTTGGTAATCATTTCAAAGGGATTTTCAGATAATCCATTCCTGTCGTTTACTTGTCATGCATGAAAACGCACTCCATTTGCAAATAAACATACACACATACAAGGAATTTTTAATTTTTACTAATTTTTAGAAAACATTAAGCATTGTTCAACAAGAGGAGAAAGATTAATGGTTCACCTGCACAAAGTCAATGTTCAAACTCTACAAAATGAAGAATCTGAAACCAAAATGAATTGGAAACAAATACCATGATCACTTATTTGATTTCTTCACCTACTGATCGAGAACCATTAGGTAATGAAAAAGAATCTCACCAAACAAGAAGCAGGTAAAGTCTATCAATGCATAGATGTATAAAAAAAAACTGTTATTACATATAGATTCATAAAACAAGAGCAACCATGTGAAGAAAATATGCTTATTTATGAGAAGCACAATATAAAACTCAACATACCTAAGTAGTGTGCAGAAAAACTTAAACATTTTCAAACTAAAAATTGGAAATAAGCATGATTTATGGGTAAACATAGCATAAAAACAACAAGCAAAAAGAATTATAAAGTTCAAGTCAATTTTAACCAAAAGTTCTCAAAACCCAAATTCTCAGGTCAAACACCTTGTATATACTGACAATATTCATTTTAAGGGCTTGTTAGCATCTACAAAATAATTGTACATTTGGCACCATAAATAAACTGTATAAACACCGACAAAGTACCTGTCTTGTGCAGAGTAGGTTAGAACCTTTCCATTAACGTCATCAAACTCTACAAACGTGGGCCATTTTAGAGACTCGGACTCAAACAGAGCAAAACCAAATTCTGGTTTTCCCCTCCATATGTACCTAGCCATTTAACATGGGAAATATCAAGATAACGGATAAACAAAAGATAAAGTTAATGGAGTGTTGCGTGAGCAAAGGAGAAACAAAGTGGGAGCTAACCGCACAAAACGTAGGAAAAATCCCCAAAACCCACAGACTGCACAAATAAAATTCATTTCACAGGAATTTCATGGGAGTGGAAATTAACTTGAAGTGAATGTGGGTGTGTTCGTGAGAAGCAGAGAAGGAGAAGGGCCTTACCACCGATCGGCAACTCAGAACTCCAACAACGAACACAAACGTGCAGCAGCAAACCCACAAGAAATCTGCAGTGGAGAGAGAGAGAGAGGGTCTACTATGAAGAGAAAGAGAGAGAGAGATGGAGAGAAATACCTGTGGGTTTTTTGTGCACCGTGCGAGAGATGAAGACGGACAGAGGAGAGAAAGGGGAGCGACTAGAGTGAAATGTAAAAGGGCAAAACCCAGGCGATTTAAATTTTTTCATTTTTTGCGGCGACTTATTATCGCCGTAAATTCTCACCCTTTCGCCACAAAATATGAAAAACTCATGCGACGATTAAAACAATTTTCCTCATCTCATTTGCAGCGACTAAACTTCGCCATAAATAGTCTCAGAATTATGGTAAAAGGCTTATGAAATTTTGCGGCGACTATTTTCGCTGCAAAAAGGAATATTTCAGCGATTTTGAATTTTAACGGAAACTAAATTTCCACTACAGTACCAATAGGTTTTTTGCGGCGAAAAAGTCACCGCAAAAGGTGAAAAATTGCCGCAAATAAACAAACAGTAAATTCGCTTCCAGAATGGCTATTAATTGTGTTAAAATACCACGGCGAATTAAAAATCACCGTAAATACTGATTATTTCCATCGATTTTTTTTGTGACGATCTAAAAATCGCTGGGAAAGGCCTAATTTCTTGTAGTGAAAGTACTATTGTAGTCTTGCCTCAACTTTCCGTCCTAGCATATTTTTACTACAATTTTTCTACGGACAGGAAACTTTGCGTAGGGATTGCACATGAAAGAGTTTTTTTATTCAACTTCAACTATAATTAAAGAAATAAAAAAAAAAATAGGAGATGACCAATTGCCCAATACGAACGGAAGTGGGAAGGAAAGCTGAAACGCACAAAACACGAACGGAAGAGGCGTTTGTCGTTCCCTACCCGTAGAAGAACTGCAACCCATTTCCTTAACTATAAATCATACCGGAATGGGCTTTGATTCTTCAAAGAGACTTTTCCTCCTTCTGATAGAAAATTTTGTAGTGAGTTCAAGTTTTCATCTTTATTGTTGAACTTGTGCATTACCTTCAACCTACTTCAGTGTGTGTGTACACACACATATACACACGTATAGATCAGAAAGGAGATGAAATGATAAATTCATACTAGGTAAAAACTAAAAAGCCTAGACGTTTGTGCTAAGTTAAATCAGATAATGTTCAGAGATTTCCAAATCTTTTGGTCCTTCTATAAAATCCAGGCTGAAAGGTCGATGATGAATCTTATATATATATATATAGGTGAAGAGTACTGCTCACTTGATCCAGAGCCACATATTTTACATATTGTTCCAGTCATTTTCTAAAAGATGGATCCAGACCCTTGAATGTTCCATTTTGCAGAAATTTGCATTTTCATGGGTTGAGCTTTGTGGTTATGATCAATGATTCCAACACACAAACTATCTTAAACTTTCCATGGAAATGAAAATCATAGAGAATGATAGTTAAGCTAAGGGTTCATATATTGTATGTACAAGACAAAAGGCATAATGATTTCTATGCAGAAGAGAGTAATGAATAAAGGTTTAACTAATCGAGGATGACTAATCGACTTGGGGAAGTTTCAGAGAGGAGGAGAGTGAGATGGAGGAGAATGGAGGAGAATGGAGGGGGGAGGTGGATGTAACACCCCGTATTTTAGTGTATTTTAATGAAGGATTATTTTAATTAATTTAAAAATTGATTCTCTTGTTTTAGAATTTTGAAAATTTTAGAATATTATTTTATAATATTTTAAGTTGTGAAAATTATGTTATTTGGGCTTTTTTATTGTTAATTATTGTTTTGGATTTAAATTGATCTTTAATTTAAATTGGTTTGTTTATGGGTTTTAAAATTATTATTGTTTTATTAAAACATTTCACTGCGTTTGATTAATTTTAATTAGTGTTCTGCAATTTAATTTCTTTTTATTTTAAATGATGTTATTGTTGGAGTTTAATATTTTACTTTAACTAGTTCTGAGTTTAAATTAATTTAATTATTTTACTGTTTTAAAAATAGTTATTTGATGATCAGTTGTGACCCAAAAGTTGTGAGGATTGGAACTCATTTCTTTTCCTCATCTTTTCTTTTTCTCTTCTTTTTCTTTTTCTTTTTTCTTTCTTTTTCTTCTTTCTTCCTCCCTCTCCCGCGTAGCCCCTCTCTCTCCTCGCCCGATTCTCTCTCTCTCTCCTCTCCACCGTGTTTCGGCCTTCTCCTCCCCGTCGCCATTGCCGGCTGCCGTGGTCAACACCGCCGGTGCCACCAAACTCCCCACCGACCGGCGATCCTACCGCTCCATTTTCAGGCCGGTTAACGCCGCCGTTAACTGCCGGGAGTCGTACGAAGCCGCTGGCTTCCCTTCGCCGTTCCGCCGCCGTCCGGCCACCATTGGCCACCATTTCTTCACCACTTCATCACTGGCCTCTTGCCGTCCTAATCCACCCACTTTCGGCCTCGATCCGTTGCCAGAGCCGCCCCCACGAACACCAACTCCGTTTTGCACTTTGCAGCCTTCTACCGCACATTCGGCCGCCACCCACGGCCAACCTTCGATACCATTAGCTTCACCACCCTTCATAGGCCCTATCCTCCTTAAATTATTATGAAGTGCTGTAAGTATTTCTCCAAAATATTTTTAAGATTTAAATATATTTTTGTAATAACCTGTTTTATAAACTGTGATTTGGTTATCTGGTTAGACTGTATTGGTTATTGAGAAATTACTGATAACTGTTGGTTGTTGGTAATTGGTCAATTTCATAGCATTGTGCACGCATGCGTGGGTGTGTATTTCTAAAACTATGTTTGATGGAAAAAGGCTTTTCGGGTGCGTGTGTATCACCCCCAAGCCGAGATGGGTTATTATCTCGGTAAAGCTCCTCTGGGCACTCGGAAGCAGAATATACTGAGTGTCATTCCCTGGGACTGTTGCCCGGGATTTGGATGAGATTGTAGCACTCTCGATCCGACTCTGTGATCTCTCGGGCTAGCGGGGATCGGAGGATGCTTGGATATGTACGCGGTGGGTGCGAAACTGGGCATCACTCATGTTGTATCACTCGCACGGTCGCTACCTGTGGTGTGACGAAGGGAACCAGAGTATGTGGATGGTCCCTAGGGGAGGCCATGGTGCATACGGATAAATTGGAATTAATGAAACTATTCCTGGATTTTATTTATGTGTCAAATGGTGATTTTTGACGTGCGTAGAAAATTGTGATTTTCAAGAAATGGTATTTTTCTCGAATTTTGTGTTTTGATCATCATGTGCATGCATAGTGACTGTTGTATTAATATATTTATGTCTTGGAGTATTTTTAGATTTTACTTACCTGCGGTACCATTTTCTAGTACCGTAGATTTTGATGTTGTTGGTGCAGGTTTTGAGGAGGCTGAGCCTGAGGAGTTGGCTCTGCCGGAGGAGTGATCTGGGATCACTCGGGTTTATGTATTTTCAACTCTTGTATTATTTTTGGGACATTGGTATTGTTTTTAAACGCTTTTGTTTTTGGATATTTGTATTAAACTAAAATTCTGGTACTAGTGACTTATTTATATTATCCGCTGCATATTTATTTGTGCACTGTTTGCTTGTAGTACACACTTGGCACTTGTCGTTGGGATGCGTGACCCATGTTGTCATCATCCTGACGTCACGATTCCCGTGTTTTTTTGTACGTGGGAGTCGGGGCGTCACAATGGAACTGGGAGATGGAACTGCTATCCGATCAACCTGGGGAAGCTTCAGAGAGGAGGATAATGAGATGGAGGAGAAAGGAGGGGGGAGAATGAACTACAATCGAATGCGTACGATTTGTGTGAAACGCACAGTCTCATTTTTCATCGTTCGTACGCAATCCCTACCCCAAGTCTCCTGCATGTCTCATTTTCCTTTTTACTAGCTTGTCATCTCCTCACACTACAACAAATAGTGGTTTTTGGGACAAAAAATTTTCTCGAAAATAATCTTTTGTAGCAAATAATTACTATTTCGCGAATAACTGAGGCATACGTGTAGGTGACCATCTGACAAGTGTGAATACTAATAGAACATGTGGTAGTGTGGCAGGAAATTGGTAGGAACATCTGCCAATCAATGCTCACAAGTGTTTTACGTAAAAGATCCGAGTGTGGCAGGAAATTGGCAAGTGGTACAAAAGATAACAAATAGGAATGTATACGATATTCCACCGATGCCAATAGTTGGGGATGATGATGAGGACTCCTCTGACGGTGATGCATATTAAGATAAGGATGATGTCAACCATTTTAGTCAAGTGAATCAAAATGATAGTGGCTTGGTAAATCAATTGCATAGAGAGGATGAAGAGCCATAAGCAGTTAATGAGTTGCCTATACCACATCGTGCATGTTCTGGTGATGCCAAACATACTTTTATTGACGATGATGGCAATAATGATGAAGCTGATGATGATTCCATTAACGACAACTTGTTTGGAAATGAGGAAGACATAGAATCAAATTTAGGAACAGACTCATCTTACTAGTGTATGTTTCTATGATTACTCAGTCAACTTGAACCATGTTTATTTAATTATGAACCATGATATATTTTTTACTGTTGTTGAGATATTTTTTGTATTCTTATCACAGAGTGGAGGGATTAACTTTGTGCTTAGAACTTGGTCTGCATATTAAGGGAAGAAAAGAGTTGGAGAGGGCTAAAGGTAATGTCCAAAGTCTATAGCTTTGTACTTACCTTGTGATTATTCTATTAAAGTTAAATTTGAGTATTAGTGATTGTTTATAGCATGAGAGTAGACAGTGTTTGGAAAATAATTGAATAACTCTGCAAATCCCATTTGAAGGGCTATATGGTACATAGGTCCCTAAACTCAGGCCAACTATACATGGGCATTAATTACATTGGCATTCCAACATTGACCAAGTATAATATAGACGGGCAGACTTTGACTTATTCTAACCTTGTAGGCCTACCAGATTAGAACCTAATATAGTTTGTTGTCTATGAGATCTACTAGATTAGGCATAATCTCCCAGATCTCCTAGGGGATCTACAAATGTAGGATAAATATTGCATGCTTTCTACCATGAACTAGAGATCTGGGAAAAAATTGAGCTTGCTTATATAACCATCGATGAGATAGAAGACAAATTATATTTTGTAGGCCATGTTGTGGTTCCTCATTGAAAAAATGAAGTTGGATATGGACATTTAAGTGTTGTTGAGACCATACCATATTATCTAATGTTAAGAGCAGAATTTAAAGACTTTTTGTTACTAAACACTACTGTTGTTCCAGGATGTATTAATGCAACAGCTTGCCAGAAGTTGCCATATCTCAAAAGGGTTGTTGTTTGGTAGAGAGCAAGTACACCAAGCAAATTTTTCATGGCTGATTAGGCAACGACAAGGCAGCATTTTCAATATTAATCACAATTTGGTTTCAGTATTGTAATGTAATGCTAAATAACCACTTGTGGTGTAGATTTGATTTTCCATATTGTAACAAGTATTTAAGTATATGAATGCTATTGGGAAAACGTAATGACGGTTTAGAAGAAGTTTGTAAGGATAAGGACATTGATAGGTTGATTATTTAATGACAAGATAGATTGTCTAATGGCAAGATAGACACTTGTATGAAAGTTGGATAATTTCTCAAGTTGAGAACTTGTGCACACTAATTGTAGGATGAAGGGGGCACTTAAAAAATTATGCTTGCAGATGAGTATAGTAGATAATTTACATGGTTCCAACATGGTGTTCATAGATGGCAATATCCAATGCTTGTGAGGCAGTTATGATGTTACCATTAAAGCTAATCAATCACTATTATCCAATGAAGCAATATCTCTCAATTGACAAAATACAAGGGAATGGCCAATTAACAAAATTAAATGAATAATATGAGCATATATGCTTCTTACTATACTATACGATATCTATAGAAATATATTTTCAATCCAACCCGAATTTCCAATGGGAATTTTTTTAATATTGTAATCCTTCCATGGGTTGGTATAATTAATTGAATATTTTTAAATTAATTATTGTAAAAATGATGAATATAAATAAATAAAAAATCAATGCACAACAATTTAATTTACTACTTTAGTTTTAGCCGAAATTGAAGTTTATATATTTGATAGTCATTTTAGTTCAGTGCATTGAGTTGGGACTAATAATGTGACCTAAATTATTAGTGCCGCTATTTGTTTGCTAGCTAACGGTAAAATGAGGGGAGAAAATGTGGGAAACTCAAAAAGTGGCTCTGAACTCTAAACCTAATGCCACATCTTGTCAAAGTCTACCACAATTTGGACCATGGTTAGTGAGGCTAGTGAGGTTCATGTAATACTATGTATTTTAGTGTATTTTAATTAAAGGATTATTTTAATTAATTTAAAAATTAGTTCTCTCATTTTAAAATTATAGGAGTTTTGATATATTATTTTATGATATTTTTTAAGTTGTGAAAATTTATTTTTTAAAATATTTTCTTGTTATTAAATTGATCTTTAATTTAAATTAGTTTGTTTATGAGTTTTAAAATTATTATTGTTGATGGATTTTATGATTGTGTTATTTAAGATTTTCACTGCATTTAAAGTATTTTATTAAACTTATTGTTTTGAAATCATTTTCGTTGGATCATTTTCGTGACTCAAGTTATGAGGATTGGACCTCATTTCTTTCCCTTCAATTTTCTTTCTCCTCTTTTCTTTTTCTTATTTCTTTTTCTTTTCCTTCTCTTTCTTTTTCTCCTTATTTCTTCTCGGTTTCTCTTTCTCCTACGCGGCCAGCCCTCCCTCTCCCCGTCGTTTCTTTCATCCCTTCTAGCCCACCGCCGTGGTTGACACCGCCCCTCGCAATCTCCTCCCCACCGGCCGGCGACACTTCCCTTAAATTTCCAGCCCCTCTCATGCCGTCGTGAGCCTCCACGCACCACCAGCCGCACGACCTTTTGAGCTCTAGCGTTGCCATCGCACCACCACCGGCCACCACCTCTTTACCACATCTTCATCAACCTCCCAGCTACCTAATGGACCCAACCCCAGCTCCGATATGTCACCGGTGAAGCCCCATTATCTACATCTCTAATTTGACCCTTTTGGCCTTAAACTGCCTATTTCGCCGCCACCCACGGCCAAAAGCCACCACCACTAGTTTCATCGACCTCTCTAGGCCCTACCCTAGCAATCTCAAGTTTTCGTTTAACTCTGCTCAAAATTCACTATATTTGACCCACGGCCACAATGCATTTTGCACTACTCAGTTGCTATTTTGTCGCTTCTAGCTCATCCGTGATCCTTTGAAAATTACTATATAGCACTATAAGTATTTTTTCAAATAATTTTTTAGATTTAAATGTATTTTTACACTAACACTTATTTATTGTGTTTTGGTTGGTTATTCCGGACTGAGTCCGAGGAGTAAGGGGTCGGATGGATTGGTGAATGGAGTTATTGGTGTGACTTGGTTTATTTTTGGATTTATTGGTTGTTGGATATTGATGTCTAGTCTTGTTCATTGCATGTGCACGCATGTTCATGTTTGTAAATGAAAAAAGAGTTTTCGTCTAATTGCATTCATGTTCATATGTTTATTAGAAAACTGGATTTTTTTTAGAGAAAGGAAAGAGACTATAGGGATGGAGGTATAGTCCCACCTATGGTGCACACGATAGGGATGGTGGTGTTGTCCCACCTGTGATTCCCGCCTACAGTGCACGCGGTAGGGATGGTGGTAGAGTCCCGTTTATGATTTTTGCCTATAGTGCTCTGATGGGTATCTATTGTGTGGAAAGGAACTGTAGGGATAGTGGTATAGTCCCACCTGTGATTCCCACCTACGGTGCACGCCGTAGGGATGGTAATAGAGTCCCGCCTGTGATTCCCGCCTACAGTGTCCGATAAATATTTTTTGTGTAAATCATTTTTTGAAAAAATGACGGATTATATTTTTGGGGCCAAAATGGGATTTTGGCGTGTGTTGAAAAATATTCTTGTTCGAGAAAAATGATGTTTTGAAGCTATGGCATATTTCATCATATACATGCATGTTGGTTGCGTTAATGCACTTTTATCTTGGAGTTGTTTGGATTATTACTTACCTGCGGTACCGTTGTATGGTACCGTAGATTTTGGTGCAAATGAGAATGTGGAGCTTGAAGGATCGGCTCTCTAGAGGAGGTGACATGTGGTTATTTTTTATTTGGATTATGGGAATTGTTTTCCACTCGTGTATTGATTTGGTTTTTTATTGTATTTTTAGATAACTCTATAACTTTTTAATGGATATTTATTTTGGATATTTGTATAAAAATTCTGGTACTTAGTTGACTTATTTAATTAACCGCTGCGACTTTTTGGTACTCTTGTTACACATTGTACACACTTGAGCACTTATCGTTGGGATGTGTGACCCGTGTTGTCTTCATCCCGACGTCACGATTCTCTCGTTGCCGTACGTGGGAGTTGGGGTGTCACAGTTAACATTGGGCTTTTTCCTGCTTTGCAGAGGCTTGGACGTACACAACCAGATCTGGAGGCTAAAAACTCCTCTAACTTGAGAGGAACTAGAGGCTTGGTGAAAAACCTGAAGTTCAAGCTGCTACCTAGTTTTCTAAAACTCTTTTACACAAAGTTTCATAATCTATTGTGAGTAATCCATAACCTTTAAGTTTCTTCATTTTGTAAATGTTAAGTTGTACATAAAACCAAAGTTGCATTTGATGAGAATTTCTTAGATCAAAGCCATTTTTTTGGCGAGGAGGATTTTTTTTACACTACTGCCAAATTTAGAAAATCCCACCTATCAATGGGTGCTACAAAGGTGAAAAAACATTACATGTCAAAGATTAACTTTGTATCACCATGTAGCATATTTGCCTTAGTTAGTTGGGTTGAAATAGTTAGATGAAAAACCATTTTTGGGAAGATATTAGACTTATTATTTACATGACTGGCTATTTTAAACTATCCCAACAAGTTAATAACTCCGTCTCTCTATATATAATAGTCTCCTTGACAGATTCATTTCTCCCAAATATCTCTTTCCATCACTATATAACTTAAGTCTGTAAAGGTGACATGCAGATAGCTTTCAAAGATTAATTTTTTATGGATGATACTATAGGGTGCAAAGTCACTGATTGCTTTGTTTCTTGAACAATCAATGACTTTAGTGCCACTGATTGTGTGTGTCACTATACATTTTTTATATGTAATCCCTTATATATAAGAGGTCGGCTACACTTCCAGTAAAGCTGTATTCAATGACTTAGTTCACTTACTTACAAATAGTATCACTTGATTACGCTAAGTTAGAGCTCACTTATATCTTTGGCCCTTGTCTAGTTATTATTAATGTCTTTGTTTGACATATGTTACATAATCTTATACCCTTTTTGTCTGAAGAGAGAAATTAGACCCCTGATATTAAGAAATGGTTCATGGAATGAGAGGAAGAAAGAAAGTTTGTGGTGGGCATGCTAGCCATGTAGCATCAAGTTCTGGTAGAGGCCAATTAGAAAAACAGCCTCAAGTAGGAACACCCAGGGATGAGATTTCATCATTTTCAAATGAGGAAACACATGCACCGAGTGTTGAACTAGAGGAGTCGTCAATTCCCGTCAATGAGGCCGGTATGAATATGGATGTTGCAAGTAACATATCTTTACTAGAGGTTTAAAGTTTCTGCAGCCAGTATTTTTGTATAATAATGACAAATGTAACACTCATTAAAGACTTTATGTACTGCTTTTATAAATTTTGGCCTTGTTCTATAGCTCCCGTTACAAAGAAACTTGGTTGGGGACCAGCAAGGTGCACATAATTTCACAAAATTCATAAATATGAAAAAATATATTTGGATCGGGCCAATGAGGAGTATCCTGTGAACATGTGGCACTCTTCACAGCATGAGTGACACATATTGTCGGACTATTTGCAAATATGACACATACAAGCTAGACTCGTGTGGATAAGAAAGAGAATGATGAGCTAATAGATCGTGTCCGGGGTAAATTTTAAGTTGTAGTATTCTTTTTTTAGTTAAGTGCACATTCATTTGCATACTAAAAAGTTGTATAAACTCTTGTGATTAAGCTGATTTTGAATTGGATTGGACTAAAAGAAACTATCAGGAGAAGATGACAATGGCACTTGCTCAAAAGTATAATGATTTCCACTACCTACTACACCGCATGTACAAAAAGTATGCAACACATGAGGAGGCTATTTCTTGTGGGATAACTATGGTAGAGAAAAGCGTATGGGAATGTTTATGTGAGAGATGGGCGAGTGAGGAACTCAAGGTAGCAAATAAGATAAATTATTTTCAGGAGTTCATTTCCAGATTTAATTAGATTGAAATTTGATGAGTTGCAGCTTTTGTTATATGTTCTTTTATTAGTAAATTGGTTAATCAACCACTTTTTGTATGAATTGTAGAATCTGTCAAAGAAGAACACAAATAATAGGAGACTCAACGGATGACTCACACAGGTGGCAAAAAGTCTTAATTTGTTAGGGTCATTGAGGAAAGGATAATAATTTATTTTAATAGTAGATTATTAAAACTCAAGTTTAATAGTTAATTGGTAAGTTGTTTTTTTAATTACTATGGAAAGTACTGAACTAAGAAATCTGCTTTATTAACACTCAAAGCGAAAGACAACTCCGTACTTGGTTGCTTTTTATAAAGATGTGCATTGGTCTACAAAAAAAAATAGATTCATTACTGAAATTGCTGAGCATAACTATGTGAATAAATAGTTGTTTAATTCTCTACATTCTAACATTATTTATAACAGATTTGTGACTGGTTGATACTAAAATAATTGAGTTAGTGTAGAATATGATGGTCAAAAGATTGAATGAGATGAAACCAGATGAAAATATGGATGATGCAGCGAATGCCGTGTTCAAGGATGTATCAGGACATCAATCTGGATATGCGAGAGATTTAGGCCACTTGGTAATACTAGACCCATCTCCATCATTGTTGAAGAATAGGGAGTCTCAATGTATTAATGAGGAGAATGAGAAGAACAAGGCTAAGGCGCAAGGCTTAAAGACTGAATTTGATGCTTTCAAGAGAGATGTGGATGCCATAAGGGCCCACTTTTTAGATGTTGAGAAGCAACTATTTTCTCGTATGACAAAATTGGAGTCCCAGAGTCAGTCTTGTAGTGAGACTAAGCTGGGAGATGCATAGGCATCTTAAAAAATATGGGGTTACCAGTTTTTTGAAATTTTGAGACAACTGTTTGAAAAGTTCAAGTAAAATCCTTCCTTTAAGTGGCTGTATATATCCTTTTGTTGAGCAAATTGGTTAATCATGATGATGTGGGGACTTGGATTGTTTTGGAAAATAACCAATATAGTTTGAGACTAGTTAAGGCTATCATGGTGTCTATAGTACAATTGTAAAGGTTGAGGCTAAACTTTTGATAACTTAAGATGCAAGTGGGAGGAAGACAAGCTAAACCTTCTATACAGGTATTGTGACGCCCCGACTCCCACGTATAAAATTTCGGGAATCGTGACGTCGGGATGATGACAACACAGGTCACGCATCTCAACCATAAGTGCTCAAGTGTGTGCAACATGCAAACAGTGCACAATAAATACGCAACGGATAATTAAATAAGTAAACTAAGTACCAGAATTTTTATATACAAAATTTACCAAAATACAAGTATACTGAAAGTTAAACAGTTATCCAAGAAATACAGTAAAAGCCAAATACAAATACGAGTGGGAAACAATTCCCATAATCCAAATCAACAGCAGCAACCACATGCCACTTCTCCACGGAACCGATCCCTAAGGCTCGTCATCCTCATCTGCATCAAAATCTACGGTACCAAAAATGGTACCGCAGATAAGTAATAATCCAAATAATTCTCAAGATAAAAATGCATTTAATGCAACCAACCATGCATGCATATGATGTATTATGCACCAGATCCAAAAATATCATTTTTTTCGAAAATGGATATTTTTCCAACACGCGCCAAAATTCCATTTTTGGCCCAAAAATAAAAGTCCGTTATTTTTCAGAAAATTATTTATACAAAAATATTTATTGGACACTGTAGGCGGGAATAACAGGTGTGACTCTACCACCATCCTTGCTTACCATCATCCTTACCGCGTGCACCGTATACGGGAATCACAGGCGGGATAACACCACCATTCCTGTTTACCACCATCTCTACGCGTACACCGTAGGCAGGAATCGTAGGCGGGACTATACCACCATCCCTGCGTACCACTATTCCTACAGTTCCTTTCCACACAACACCAAAAACCCAATGGAGCACTATAGGTGGGAATCATAGGCGGGACTTTACCACCATCCCTGCTTACCACCATCCCACCTCGTGTACCGTAGGCGAGAATTACAGGCGGGACAACACCACCATCTCTACGCGTACACCGTAGGCGGGAATCACAGGCAAGACTATACCACCATCCCTGCTTACCACCATCCCTACAATCTCTTTTCCTTTTTCTCAAATGAAAACCCAATTTTCAATAAACACATGAACATGAATGCAATTACCCGAAAATCCAGTTTTCATTTACAAACATGAACATGCGTGCAATATGCAATGTACCAGACCAACATCAGTAACCAACAACTAACAAATCCCAATAAAGACCAAACACACAATAACTCCAACCTCCAATCCATCCAACCCCCATAACTCCTCAGACTCAGTTCGGCACAACCAACCAATCACAGTAATAATAAATGAGTTAGCGCAAAAATATATTAAAATCTCAAAAGATGTTTGAGAAAATACTTATAGCGCTAAATAGTAATTTTTGGAGGATCATGGATGAGCTGGAAACGCCAAAACAGCAACTCTACATTGTAAAATACACAGTGGCCGTGGGTCTCAAAAACCCACTTTTGAGCGGGATCAAACCAAGATTTGAAATTGATAGGGTATGGCCGTGAGGGAGGGATATTTCCGGTGAAGGAGGGGCTGAGATTACGGGGGTGGGGTCGCGGCGGCTGGGGAAGGCAATGGGCTGGGCGGTGTCGGAAAGGGGCGGCGCACGGCAGTGGGCTAGAAGCAAGGACCGAACGACAGGGAGAGAGAGAGAGAGAGAACGGGATGCGCACGGGAGAAGCAGGGGAGGGAAAGAAAAAGAAGAGAAAGAAAAAGAAGAAAAAGAAAAAGGGAAAAGAAAAGTGGAGAAGAAATGAGGTCCAATCTTCATATTTTGGGTCACAAAAATGATCCAACGAAAATGATTTTAAAACGATAAACTAAATAAAATAATTTAAACGTAGTGAAAAGCTTAAATAAACCAACAATAATTTTAAAACTCATAAACAACTAATTTAAATTAAAGATCAATTTAAATGCAAAACAATAAATAATATTACGAAAGCACATTAAAAAAAAAAAATTCACAACTTAAAATATTATAAAATAATACTCTAGAACTCCCATAATTTTAAAATAAGAGAACCAATTTTTAAATTAATTAAAATACACTAAAATACGGGGTGTTACAGGTATTCCATATTTTTTTTCCTAACTCTCAACTTATTGTATATTTCCAATGTGTGACTTGACTATATTAGCAAATTGGGACAGGAAAGCATAGAGTTACAAAGCTTAGATATATATATATATATGTGTGTGTGTGTGTGTGTGTGTGTGTGTGTGTGTGTGTGTGTGTGTGTGTGTGTGTGTGTTTGTGTGTGTGTGTTTGTTATCAAGAATATTGTAATATGTGGTTACTATTAAGAAACACCTTGTGTTCCCAAATTACTATATGTTTGAGAGCACATTCATTTAAGTCCCATTCATGGGATATTTATTACTTTGTTTGTAGTCAATGCAAGTTATGGGTGGATTTTGACTAACATAAGCGTAGCAATATTTATATTCAAGGGGCAGTTTTGTTAAATGCAAGGGTTAGGTTTATAAAGGTGTTTTTGTAATTGATACACTGTTTTTTCTATTCTTGAAGATAATAGAACTGCATGGGGCCAATCTAACGGATTGCAATATGCTCTCAAGGAAAACTTAGCCAAATCTACAGGTATTATCCTATGTAAGTGTAACAGACATAGGCATAAAAGCAGAAGTGTATGGATTATTTTAGACATGAAACACGTCCTATTTTACCTTTGTAGTTAAATACAAGGTGTGTTACAGTAGATGATTATTTTCAAGTTTGGGATTTCCTGGTATAGGTTGATAGCCTTAACTAGTAGATGATTATAGTTTGGTATAAGTTGCAGTAGATGAACATACACTAATCTTTGCCATTTTTGTTTCCAATTTTGCAGCTTAGTTATTTTATAATAGTGATCATCAGCCCAGTTACAATTCATGAATCAAGAGTTCTCTAACTACACATAGTTAGTAATGGACAAAGTCTCAATGCAAAAGTTTGCTTTTATAATAAGATTGTTCTATCCAGGAAGGTGTTTCAAATTTGACTAAATTATATGTATTTGGTTACTCTTGATGTATTGTGACGCCTCGACTCTACGTACGGAAGCAGATGATGTATAAGGCCTCATTGTCCTGGACCATTGATTGTGCAAGGTCTCAGAGGGAGTCAAACTATATGCGTATTGTACATGCACTTTTATATGGGGTAACCAAGCATGTCGGACTCTCAGTAGTAATAGGAGAAACAAGCATGAAGATTAGAAGGAAATTTCTGGTGAAGAAACTATGGGGTAACTAAGGAGTACGAGAAATCGCTTGGGAGACAATATGAAGGAATGCTACCTTTACCTCTTGGATATCATCGTTTAGTAACAGTGTGTGCAATGAACTGAATTTAGGATATTACTTTTAAGTGATTGATCTAGTTGGATGAATGATGCCAAATTGATTAGGGGAGTTTACATAACCACGCTTCTTATTGCGTAGCATAGGTTTTGTTGTTAGCAAATTTCGAGGATGAAATTTCTCTTTTAAGGGGGGACGATGTGAGATCCATGGCAGAAGCCCTTGGTGAACCCCGTTCAAACATTAGTATGAACCTCATGGAATAGTGGCTCAATTGTTGGTTTTAAAACTCACTACAAGAAATTTAATTTTTAGGGACGAAATTAGTTAGGGACGAACTAAATTTCATCTCTAAAAGTCATTTTTGGAGACGAATTTTTCATTTCGTCTCCAAAACTGCCTAAGATACAAATTTCGTTCGAACGGAAAAATATCCATTCGAACGGAATATTTTGTGACGAAAAAAATCGTCTCAAAAAGAAAAACCGTTCGAACAGGGGATAAAGTGTTCGAACAACCAATTAATTTTGTTTGAACAGTATAAGATCTGTTCAAACAGTAATAATATTGGTGGGAAATTAAATTTTTTTTCCTGGGAAAAGTTAATAACCGTATGAACTTAAATTTATTACTTCGAAAGGAAATTTTTTTCATTAATTTGTTTATCATTATTAATTTGTACATATATTTTTTAATTTTGTTTTTCCTATAAAAATGATTTATTTTCTGTTAAATTATATAAATATAACTTTAAAGATAATATTATTTTTTATATTATCATGAACGACAAGTAAAAGGATTGCAAATAAATAAATTAGCAAACACGAGAAATAAAAACTATACATTAATTACATATCAACTATATAATGTTCAATACAATATAAAAAAGTAAAATAATAACTAAAAAGACTATAATTTGGTGTTGAGCAGATCAACATCCTCTTGTAACATTTTCACGCGCCCATCCAGATCTCTAAGTTTCTCCATGATGGGCTCAACGAACTCAACAAATAGAGCTCGTACCTGATCCAAAGTAGCCCCAAGAGGCTGTCTCTCAACAGCGGCAGTAGTACTAGTAGAAGCTGGATCAGTGGGCGGGGCACTAGGCTGTCCTGGTGCAGCCTTCCGCAAGTGCCCCTCACTCTTGCTCAATGTGATCTTGTTGAGGGGCCCCATCTGTGGCGACCTCCGCTCAGTCGCTAAAACTGTAACCCCTGATTGAAGTAGGAAGTTAGATATCAGTAGTGCAAATGGTAGACTACTTCCACTAACATAGCGTGACTTCGATCGGATGCGGTAAAAGAAATATAAGGCTAGATTAATGGGGTCCCCCCGCCCTATCCTCAACAAAAATCTGGCTCGATCGATCCCGAAATCAATCTTGTGTTTTTTCGGGTCGATGTTATAGCCGACAATCAAGTTAAGCATTCTAAAAAATGCTATACACTCAGCCTGTCGGATCACCTTGCTCCCATCATATGGAGGAGCTGAAGGGTCTCGCACTAGATGATGCACCTGATCATCTGTGAAACCATCATCAGGTAGATCTACATCCTCACTACCATCCTCACTATCATCCGGCTCTACATTCGGGGCCGGTGTGGAGGATGCGGCATGTGTGTCAGAATCAGATGGTGCAGCCACTGGTCCCGAAGTAGCCGGTCCAGGATATGCCTCGACCTCGCGCCGAATGTCGAGGAACTCAACAATAATACGGGGAGAGAAATTAATAGTAACTCCCCAGACTGATAGAGTGTAGAAAAGATATTATCACCATTAGAGTTATCTGGACATGATATTATCGTGCAATTGGAGGATGTTTTAGAAAATAGATTTGGGAAACATACCGGGGTTCGAAAGAGAAAACGACAAGCAGTAGAGTTGAATTGGACAAAAAAAAATATTTTTTTTGAGTTACCATATTTTTCTACATTGACACTGCGCCACAATCTAGATGTTATGCACATTGAAAAGAATATATGTGAGAATATATTGGGTACTCTGATGTTAATAGAAGGGAAGACAAAAGATACAGCTAATTCTCGTAAAGACTTGAAAGAGTTGGGAATAAGACCGGAGTTACATTTGCAAGATAATGGGTCGTCAGCATATATGCCTATTGGAATGTATATACTCTCAAATGATGAGAGAAAGCAATTTTGTGATTGGTTCTTGACAATCAAATTACCCGATGGCTATGCTTCAAACATGTCAAGATGTGTTCGAACACATGATTGGAAGATAACTGGTCTTAAAAGTCATGATTGTCATGTATTTCTGCAACGTTTGTTGCCGGTTGGTGTGTGTGGAAAGCTTACTCGAGATGTTCGTATAGCTCTCACAGAATTAGGAGGATTTTTCAGAGACATTTGTAGGAGAACGTTGAAAGTTGATGCATTGTTAAAAATGGAAGCTGATATTGCAGTAATATTGTGCAAGTTGGAGAGTTTGTACCCGCCTTCATTCTTTGATGTAATGGTTCATTTGGCTGTGCACCTACCTCGTGAGGCTTTAGTCGCTGGTCCGGTTCAGTATAGATGGATGTATCCAATTGAACGATTTTTAGGAAAATTGAAGCGATCTGTGGGGAATAAAGCTCGTCCAGAAGGTTCGATTGCTGAGTCATATATTGATAATGAGTGGCATACCTTTTATTCAATGTATTTTCATGGGGTTGATACTAGATTTACAAGACTAGACCGAAATTATAAGGGTGGAAGAGAGATGGGAATCTTCTCGACATTTACCGTGTTTTCCCAGATAGTACGTCCCATAGGTGCACAAAGGGGCTACGACCTATGTGGGCGAGAGTTTGAAAGAGCTCGATGGTATGTCTTGAATAACTGTGCAGAGATTGACCACTATTTGAGGTTAGTGATGATCCTCTAAATTAATTATATATAATAATATAACATTTTTCGTTGCTACAAATTAATCATTCACACGAACCTGCGCAGTGAACATATACAACTACTTCGCACGAATGGTGTAACTGATGTAGAAAGAACGCATGAAAAGGAATTTGCTTCATGGTTTGAACATACGGTATTACTATAAAGTTTTATTTTATAATATGAATTTTATACCACTAAAATCTATCCTTTTTTTATATAATAATATTTATTGATGTAGGTTGTATCAAAATATGGTGAAATTTTGGAAGAAATTTCACCAGAACTGTATGCTCTGGCATGTGGTCCGTCTAGGTGGGCCATCCAGTACTCAAGATGTTTGGTGCGTGGATATAGATTTCACACAGTTGACAGAGAAAGATATAGGAAAACTCAAAATTGTGGGGTTGTAGTCGAAGGAAGTCATGGGGATGATAACATTGACTTCTATGGAATTGTGAAAGATATTATAGTGTTGAAATACGTGGGAGGATATATGGTCTGGTTGTTTAAATGTAATTGGTGGGATGTCTCAAATCCTAGGTTGGGAGTGCGTAACGATAATTATTTTGTGAGTGTCAATACATCTCGCACATGGTATGAGGACGATCCTTTCGTTCTTGCTTGCCAAGCGGATCAAGTATTTTATTTAGATAATCCGAAATACGGAAACCCATGGCGGGTAGTGGAGAAGTTTGCACCAAGAAATGTATATGATACTATTCCAGAGACAGAAGAACCTTCAGAAGAAGTTGATACTCTAGCAAATGAAGAAGCATATCAAGAAAACGAAGTAGGCATCAATCTATTTGTTGATCTCAGCCAATATGATATGGTCCCATTGCATAGAGAAGATGTTCAACCCGAAGTAATTGAGGGTGAAATATCAGAAGACGATGAATCAACTGAAGTGTCTAGTGAGGATGAGGGTGATTGGTCTAGCAAAACAGATAGTGAATGAATTTCAAATATCAATTTTTGTAAGTATTATTTGTATAAATATATCCATAATGTTTGTTTGAATAATAATTTGTTACAATTTCAAATAGATATGCCTCCTAAACGTAAAGCAACACGTGTGCCATCCCCATCCATTACTGATTCCCCCGTGTGATTCACCTGTCATGAATAGTGAGCCAACACTATCAGACTCAGAACAAGGTATTTTATCAAATTAAATACTACAGTTTATGCTCAATTTAGGTAATATATCTATAAAATAAAAGTATTTAATTCAAATACTTGCTTTAATTACTGTATATAGCTATTGTAAGCCAGCGCCGAGGTAGAGGCACTACGAGGGGTGTCTGCATAGAAAAAGTAAGGAAAGTTGGTAAAATTAAAGTTGATATTCCTGATTATCACACCGGTGGCTCTGGAGATTCAACAGCATGACTTGCTTCTTTTGTTGGTACGCTTACTCGCACGTATGCACCTATTGCTACATCATCTTGGTCTAAAGTTCCCCAAGAAATGAAAGATCATATCAAAAATTGTTGTTTGGTAATAACCTACATCTCAAGTAACTAAGTATTATTCATGTTACTTTTTGAATATTTCATATTTATACTAATTGTTTATAATTATTGGAATGATGAGTTTGAGCTTGATTTTGGCCGACGAGAGGATCGATTAACGGTTGAGGAGTTGATGTCGAATGCATTTCGGAGGTACAAAAGTCGATGTCATGCACATTATAAGAAGTTCAGTACTACAATAGAGGCGCGCCAAAATCCATTCCAAGCAATGCCACCAAATGAATGGGAGAAGGTTTGTGATATGTTTGAAGATCCTGCTTATCAGGTAATTTCACTGCTCTATTTTTTTAATAGTATATTATGATAGATGTATTAAACATATAGATATATATTTTTTTATTTTTTTAGCAACGGAGTACTGTGAACAAAGCAAATAGATCAAACTTGAAGATACACCATCATGCGGGTTCTCGATCTTTTCATCGTTTGTCTAACAAAATGGTAAGTTATTCTACTCCCTATTAAATATTAACATATAATACACTTTTCTGATTTAAGTTCTAATATATATATTTTTTTTGCAGAAAGAAGAAAGTCCTGCTGACTATGATCTGACCCAATTGTATGCAAAATCACATAAAAATCGTGATGGTGTTTGGACCAGTCCCGAAGCAGAGGCAAATTATGTAAGTTTAAGTTTCTTTAATTCCATTGTGACTATAGTTTTGTTACTTATACTAACTAATATGTTTTTATTTTTGTAGGACAAGATGATATCTCTCAAGGAGGTTAATGCGGATCCATCTGATGCATCATCTGTCAACGATGTTCAGATCCTTTCTCAAGTTCTTGGATCACGTTCTAGATATTTGAGGGGCTTAGGACATTGCGTTAAACCATCTTCAACATCATCATCCTCTTCTCAAGCTAGATCGAATGACGACAAAACTAAAAAATTGAAGGAAGCAGCACTTGAAATAGAGCGATTGAGGTCTAAGGAAAAAGAATTGCTGACCAGATTAGATCAAGCAGTAGATCTTGAGACAAGATTAGAAGAGAACATGCAGAAGAGATTGGAGATAGAGGTACAAAAAGCTATGCTTCAGTTGCAGTCAGTTATGTCACAAAACTCTACACCACCACCATAATTGTAAAAGTTTTTTTTTCTTTAGGGTTAATAAATTATAAAGTTTCAAAACATTTGAACAATTGACATTTGAATTATATTTTGTGTAATACTAATATGGTATTTTTAATTAATTTGGTTTTGTTCTGTATGTTTCATACCGTTCGAACGGTAAAGTACCATTTCTAAATCCATTCGAATAAACAAATAACCTTTCGAACAAAAATAACCCATTCGAACGAATAACACGGAATACATTTCGAACGGACGTAATTTGCATTCGAACAAAATTTATTGGTTCGAACAGTATCAAATATTGTTATTTGTTCGATTCAAAATTTTATTTCGTTCGAATGGACGGGTAGGTTTGAACGGAAAATATTCCATTCGAACACTCATTTCATTCGAACAATATCAAATATGGTCATTTGTTCGATTCAAAATTTTATTCCGTTCGAATGAATGTCTCGGTTCGAACAGAAAAATATTCCATTCGAACAAGATAATTTCGTCTAAAAAAAAATTATCCGTTCGAATGGTTTCGACTGGTTCTACAAAATTTCGTCCCTAAAAGTGATTTTTGGGGATGAAATTCAAATTTCATCTCCAAAAACATTTTGAGACTGCCTTTTAGAGATAAATTATAAATGAAATTTTTTCATCTCCAATTCTTTTTTAGGACGAAATTATGATTTTTTGAGACAAAATGTTTTGTCTCAAAAAACTATTTCTCTTGTAGTGACTTGTAGTCTTAGGCGTAAGAGAAAAGTCTTCTAGGCGAGCAAACAAACTAAGTGAAGTGCAAGCAATGACTTAGGCGCAGCACGACACAAGGCGAGCAAAGCATTTGGGTGAACAAAGTATTATAGTGAGCAAAGCATTTGGGCAGGCAACAGCTTAGCGAGCACATGACTAAGAGAGGAATACGTGAGCAACAAAGGTTGACAATTAAGGTGGAAGACCAACCTGACAATAAACGAACGATGTATAAGCCCAAGCTTGTGCTTGGAAACTGTTTTCAAACTTTGTTCAAAGACGTAACATGTATTCTAAAGGCGCTTCCGTCCTACCTTTAAATTTAAGCAAGTGCTCTATTTCCGTCATTTCCCGTTTCCCGATCCAAGCTCAAGCAAACACGTTGAATCTCATCTTCCGATTTGTAACATAAGTCAGATCCCCACATGCAGAAGACGCGTTCTCCATGCCATGATGTAGATCCGAGCCAGCGATCAGAAATTCGACCGAGTGCCCAAATGCACTAGCAGCATTCACTTGGAATCCACCTTGCATTAGCGTGGTGTCGTATTGTGAACACTACGTGTAATCAAAAGAGTCATAAACTTTACCCTTACCCCCATGACAGACCATGCACAGAGACTTCACTACACATGGACGACATTCATGGGAGGTAAGAACTGGACGACACCCCCTTGGTCAAGCTCCATGGCATTGCAGAGCCACTACAACAAATTGAAATTTTTGCCATGAAGGAAAGTGGTCGGAACAAGGTTGATGTAGTGAGAAAAAAATGTTTTCCACTAATTATTTTGGTGGCTCGTTCGTGGCATATAACTCGTGGCGAATAATATATTACTCAGGAAATTTTTGTTTCATGGCAAAAGCTACCTTTTCGCCACGACAACAATTTGCGGGAATACATGTTTTTTTCGTGGGAAATTATGTTGCCACCCAGTCAATTGCGGTGGGAAATAGCCCATTTACCTACGGAATCGATGCTGGAAAAAATCTTTTATCCATGAAGCATTTGGTCAAAACTTTAGTGGCATAAGATTTTTCCCCATTCACTGATTCGTCACTAGAGTTGTTTTGGGACAACAATTTTGGGTGACAATTATACAATACTAACCCATACATTTGTTGCCGTCAGTTACTACCCACCATGACATACGTTGGGAAATACGTATTCCCCATAGAACAAGCTCATAGCAAAATTTTGTTATCCATGTCTTTCGGTCGTGACAAATGCTATTGCCTAATTAATGCTATTATGACAATACCCTTTATGCTGATGACATTAGCGGTGGGAATTAGTCATGGACCTTAAACTGCATTGGTGGAAAACTAGTATTTCTCATGAATTTTTGTGATTGCAATCAATTCATTTAACATAATGTGTGTTTGTGGGGAAAAAAATTGCCCACCAGGAAGTTGTTTATGTCCACGACAACGAGGTTGTGGGAAGACAGCTTTTCCCATTACACATTCCCGTCATCTATAGTTGTTTATGATCATAGCCTCTAATTTTTTTGCCACTTTTGGATTAAGTGGGTAGTTGGTGGTTTCCCACGAAACCACCGAACAATAAATTCTAAATATGTGCCAAAAGAGCTAAGTCAACCATTTGGACACTTTATAAAAGTTTCTTATCACCAATGACACCATTTTACAAATTAAACCTTTTAAACTCCAAGTATTGCCACCAAACAATTAATCCAGAAACTTTATAGTAGATTGAGGAAGAGACCACATCAAACTAAAATATACGGAAAAAGCAATGGTAATAATAACGTATCAAGCTACATATATAATCACCATCATTGATATATATACAAACCTGCCAACATATTAGTTACACCATCATGATCAGACAAATTGGGGCAATATTCATTGAAACCAAACCATTCAAGGCCATTTACAAACATAAGAGTTGCAACTGTGTAAAGCAGTACATGAGGGAATTATAAATTCTCTTCTCCAACAGCATCCATGACTAGTGCTTCTGATATATAGACAGATTCAGGGCAATTGATGTTGCCCCTTCTTGTGACCAACACACATTTCAGCATGGTAAAATCTTGCTCCACAGAAGTATGGGGCTAACATGTTTCCTGAAATTGTCAACAAGCCCTGTGTCAAACTAAGATACTTAAACTAAAATGAACATAACCAACCAGACAATAAAGGATATGCATCTTTAATTTGGTGCATCCATACCATCATATAAATTTTAATGTACATTAAAATTAATGTACAATTTTATTAACTCTTGCCCATACACATATTATGATTTTTAGAGTAAAAATCCTAACTCTAGAGCATGAATTTCTGAAATGATATTATATCAATGGGAGTGATATAATCATTAAATATCATGTACAATACCTACTACTATTAATTTTATGCTATTCCAAGTACAACAAATATGCAACTGCTCTAGCCTCATCCAACCTATTGCAGAATATCAGTTCTATATATCCCACCAATCTTTGACTTGAGCAATCTGAATTCATGAAACTAGGAGAGGAAAATCAATTGTTTATACTCTACTTGTGACTCCCCATCTACCATAGCAATGGATCCATGTTGTGAGAGAATAAACTGTGTTCATTATTTGCAACCAAGTCTAAGTTTATTCAACTAGGTATTAAGTTTATCACAATTGGTACTGGCCAGACACCATGAGGATTTTTCTGATTTGCATATATCCTAACTATTTCACCTCGGTTTAAGCAACTTGTGCTATTTAAAAAGGAGGTTATCTTACCATATAAACTAAACAATACGCTATTGTATATTAGATCCTGAAGCTTATGTCCTTCCAATTGATAAATGTGTGTGATATTAACAGCAGAACCAGAATTGTGCATACATGACTTGAAAAAAAAAAAACAGCTGCCATGTACTAATTCTTACATGATTGAAGAATTAGGCAGCCCCCTCTAATATAAGAGTTTATCTGAAACTCCTCTTCATGAACACCATTCTCCTACTCTGAATTCAATGATCCCAAAAGAGACATCAAAAGACTTGCTCCAACCTGTAAGAGGAGAATACTGGTGAAATGGAATTACTTGTTCAGTTTTTAAACTTATGTAAATCTCAACTTCCATGCATTAAACCATCATGATGTAACTGTAAGAGAACTTACCCTTTCTTGCGAACCTAATTTGTCCCTCTCAAGCTACGAAACAAAAAGCTATAGCTTTTCCACCAACAATTCAACCCAAACTACCAACAACTCAAAAGTATACCCTGCATGTGAAGTTTCCACTAATGGTTTATAGTTATCCACCCTAACTATAAATTGCAACTACCAAAATTAGTATCGATTATCCTAAACAGCTGGCCATTGGATTGTTACATATCCAATCCACCAAAAAAAAACCCCACAAAAAAACCCTTCACAAAATATGTTAGAAAGTGAGATGCCTAAGCATCTTGATGAGTCTCTCTATGAGACTCAGTACCTCCCTCAATCCCAGTCATTCGATAGTTCATTAAGACTTTCTCGTGCTCAGAAAAATTCTTCCTCAACGCTTCAATGTCACCCATCATCTGATCTAGCTTGCTTTTGTACATTTTCGCATCACTCTTGTTCCTCAAATTCTCCTCCGATAAACGAATAAATGCTTTACTCTTCTTCATCGAAGGAGAGGGGTCCGGAATGACCATGTGCCCCATTCCTACTACATACCCAGTTTTTTGTCCTAACACTTCTTTGAAGATAGTGTCAGCCACTTCTTCAACATCCTCTTCAGACTCCTTTTCACCTAACCTTTCCACCATTAGATTCTGAAAAATAGACCATGAAAGGTAAATCAGCAGAAAGTTAAACACGCATCATACCTATAGTCTAACTTAAATTAAATTAAACAGTCTTACATATTTGTGTTCAGTGGCCGCATTGATGAATTTACCCTTTCTTTTAGACCAATGTGTTTTCTTATAAAATGCAACCATGTTTGGCATCGTCTCCCTCAAAAACACACAAGTAACAGTAAATACACTTTCAGAAAAATACAACAGATTGGTCAGGATTTATATATACCCATTAAAATCACAAACATTCTCCTCTAATATCCATATAAAGGATTTCCGTCCACCGGTATGTTTGTCTTTCAATTTTTGTCTATTTGAACTGTTTTTTCTAGACTTCTCCTGCATTTGTTTCAAAAAAATTAGGTCCATATACAATTAGTGTGTTTCTTGAGTTTAACATAATTGTCAAAAACCCATACTGCATCATATAGTACTATTTTAACGAAGTAAAAAAAAGAAAACCTGGTCCATTTTGTTCACTGAATACTAATCTAAAAGTTAATTACAATATACTTTAAATGTCGAACTTGCCCACCGTTCACATAGCTTTTCCCATACAGGTTTCTCCACCATGTCCGTCCCACCACGTAGGGCCTCTTCATGTGATGCATATTGTTTATACACTTTGTGTAGTGTATAATGGTATGCATTATACTTATCACCCAAATGTCTTTCAACCATCTCACGATGGTTGTCCCTTGTCCAATCCAGAACAAAATCTGCCTGCAAAGTAAAAAATAAATTTACATTACAAGGTAAGTCATCAAACATCCCTAATCAGGCCACATGAGTAAGCCACCAACCACCTCACTTTGTTGGTACAAAGTAATGTCCTACCCGCACACGGTCAACGAGCTCTTGCTTTTCCTCTTTGGGTACATAACTCCAACTGGCATGCATCATGTCGGCATGTACTTTAATAATTCTCGTCAACCGACCAGTGAATATGGAGGCATTCTCGCACGAAGGCCCTCGATGACCATCTTGTATAACTAGAGGGATCTTACCCACCTTCCTAAGTCGTTCAAATAGCGTGCCCTTCGCTGGCCCTCGACCCACTTTCTTAGTAGGTGGATCTACATTAAGACATCAAAAGAATATAGTAACCCAGTCACCCTATGTACTACCTTCCATGAACCAGGAAATCTTATATACCATTAAAGATTGATAATGTTAATTGACCACACCACATAGTATAATTTGAGTCCTCAGAACTAGTTGGATGCCATACCTGTATTAGTCTGATTCTCTCCAACATGTGCACCACCCATTGCCTCTTGTGGCCCCACACCTCCTACATCCTGCGTCGATTCGTTGGATTCTAGCTCATCCCGCAATGTGGTTCTTGGTGGGAACGCATCTTCTTCTGGGCTGCTACCAATTAGAGCTCTACCATGTCGGACTCGCCCCCCCCCCCCCCGGAAACTTTATAGTCTTCACCATCCTTGTCTTTGCTGGAATTTTAAACACAACTCAGTTGTAACATTTTGTCAATTTGTGAGAGAATATATTAGATGCTATTTGACATATTGTATATCATGTAAACTCATATTCCAGCCCCTAACTATTCTGTTGGCACATCTGGAAAGTGACTCCCCAATATACTGGAACAAGTAAGCATACTAAAGCCACATCTGGAAAGTGACTCCCCAATATTAAAAGTGGAAAGCTCCTGCTATTAAGCACATGTACCACCTTGCTTCCTTTGTTTACAAATGAAATTTTTTTTACTAAAGTAAAATACCCAATCTGTGAAATGCAATGGGGTAGTTGATGCTCTGAAATTACACTGATTAAGTGATATTCAAAGTCAGATATCACTTAATCAAAAAGTTTTCAACCTGGACAGCTCCTGCTACTGTTAAATACACTTGTATGAGTGTACTAAAATCCTTAATAACTCTTCATAACATCTACCCTCATGACATCCAATACCTTTTTTTATCTTTAATAGTATATATTTGCACCTACTGGCCTGTTTTCTAGCATGCATTGACATGCCTTCTAAACATAATATTCAAGTGGTAGATAACAAAAATTGTGGCCGACCTTCTAAAGAGATAAACAACTTGTTCTAACTAAAAACAAAAATCAATAACTTTTTGATTATCTGAAATGGTTGTAGGTGGCCTGTGTAAACCTAATCTAACATCTCAGTACAAAACAGGCAGTCACAGAATATTAAAAACCAAGAGAGACAAAAGGCTTGTTATTACCTGCTTGTAATGCCTGGCTTTCGTGGCAGTGGGTGAATGAGAGGAGCTATTATGTGTAGTTTATGTTATAGGTTTTGCTTCTTTTAAAAATTCTTAAGTGGAAGAAAAGAAGCAACTCCATGCATAGGAAGACAGTTGTAAATGAGAGATTATTGAAGTGCAGCTTATGTGAAGAATATAGTTTTAAAGATCTGTGTAAGTAAAGAAGAGAAGCAGGTGCATGCAAAAAAAAAAAGAAACCAAACCTGATGCCATTTGTGGAACCACAATACAGATGCTGGAACTCTCTTGCACGAGCTTAACCCCTTGGATATTTCTGGACTCTACTTGTTCCCAGTGCTGAACTGAACCAGCTGTGGAGATTTTCAAAACAAAGCAGTGTGTAGTAGTGGTAGATAACATGATTGAGGGACACCTGTCCATGGGAAATACCAACCAGCCACTACGATTTGACCCATGGCGCCATTTCACATCTCAAAAAATTTACCATCCCGCCCTTTACCATTTCCCCCGCCCCTTACATAGGCCATTCTTGTAGACTTGTTGTATATTATCATCACATAAATTACCAAATCATACTTCAACAATATTTCAGCAATTTGGAATTCCTTTTTTTTGAATAATACGGTCCAAAATAAAACAACACACTTAGGCTGGTGTATTGAGAATACCATCAATTATAAACATGGTTAGTTGAATGCATACTCAATTTAATCCATTTTAAATAAGCTTAACAGTATCTACTTTGCAGACGCCTTTTTCTGAATCCCATAATAAAAAATTATGGAAACACACCTAAACATTGTTAGTTGAATGCATACTCAATTTAATCCATTTTAAATAACTCAACAGTATCTACTTTGCAAATGTCTTTTTCTAAATCCCATTATTAGAATACGCTGCAAATTATGGCAACACACCTAAACATGGTTAGATGAATATATACTCAATTTAATCCATTTTAAATAACTCAATATTGTCTACTTTGCAGACGTCTTTTTCTGAATCCCATTTTCATAAATTATGGCAACACACCTAAACATGGTTAGTTGAATATATACTCAATTTAATCCATTTTAAATAACTCAATAGTGTCTACTTTGCAGACGTCTTTTCTGAATCCCATGATCAGAAATTATGGCAACACACCTGGGAAGGACTTGGAGCATATCAACAATATCAAATATGTTTCGTTGGCAGGGCTAACATGCTTTTTACTCCATTTTAAAATCCTCAACATATTTCATTGCTCACGCTTTGTAATTAAAATATAGGTTTCCAGCAACACCTAATGCTCTATCTTTTTACCATGTATAACCTTAAGTTCAAATTTTGAGGATTTTAAATGCATAATTGCTTATAGGTTGTAATTTTAGATATGGATTTGTTTGTATTTCCTGATTTGCCTTATATAGTGTTGTATATATATTATTTAGTTTATTGCATGAACTGGCCAATACTTCCACATGGGTATTGTGCCACCACCCCCATTCTCCATCTGGTTTGCAATCCGAGAGAGTTAAGCCCAGTTTTGAAATAAGTTTCCAGCCCCTCTAAGAGTTTGTGATCTTCCCCATGCATATACCTCCATTTGTGGTCGAATAGTTTTGTATTCAGCTGGTTATCTAGACACCTAATGCTCTAGCAACTCAATACACATTGGCACCATCCCTCTGCTCCTTTGAGCCACTTGACTGCATAGGTGGACAGTTTATATGGGTTTGCCAAACGTTGCCTTTAAAGACCAGCCTAAAATCTGCAAGCAACGAAAAACCACCAATGAGTAACCTTTTCCAGTAATTTTATTAGCTATCAATAGCTTGTTAAGTTTTCCTTATTACAACAAATTATCCAACTAAGCAATTCTAGACCTTAAATGTAAAACATTGGCTTTTGTACATGGTTGGTAAGCAATTTAAAACTATGTATCCCAAATATGCATCCTTGTACATGATAACCAACCAATACCCTTATATAGTTAATCACATATAAGGGTTAGTTACTTGCATGAAGACACTTTATGACTCAATACAATATAACTACTAACTAGATGCAACCAAATCTGAAATACATCGAGCATGTATTTATTAACATTTATGGCACCTACGAGTAACCCATGTTAGTATGAATTACAAGATCGAATTTGTGTTTATCCTGGACCTTGGCATGTAGTCCCTTTTTGAAACATAAGAATTCATGACACCACAAATGGGTGCGAGGGCTTTTGTTTGTGTTATAATTTATTTGCACAGAATGGAAAATCCAACCCAACTCCACATCTAAAATATTATGGCATCAAGGATGTGAATTCAATTAAGGTACGTACACCCACGTGAATTCAATTACCACACCGACCATTATATCATTGTCAACCAAGTCCCAAATACAAAGCTTAACAATTAAAAATCATCATCAGTTTCATGACTTTGCTGATTCTCGGCCTCGCTACCAGGGTTATCATCGTCACATACATCCTCCAGGCTCAAGTCATCGTCAGGTAGTTCATCATCAATATCGAACTCATCATCAACCGTTTGTCTCGGGTATTGACCCGATATGGAAGCTGGATCAACAAGCAAATGATCTGAATCATCACGATTCAATGGCTCGGGCATGGCTTGTCCACTCTCGAGAATAGGGGGATAATTGTTAGTGTTATTGTCACCCGCATTGTCTGAGTCACCATCTGATGTTTCGACATCGTCCATCCCATACTCAACAGTATTATTTGCATGAATGTTGTAAACATTCCTACTTGTAATTTTTTGGACGACCTGCCAACTTCCCCCCAATATCGAAACATCGAGATAAAAGACTTGACTTGCTTGGGAGGCAAGGACGAAAGACTCATCTTTATACCATTGCCTAGCAGTATTGACAACCGTCAATTTGTCCCTGACACGTATCCCCCTTCTTGGGTCGCCAATGTCATACCAAGTGCATTGAAAGAGATATACCTTACGCCAACCCATGTAGCGTAACTCTATAATATTATACAACACACCGTAGAAGTCAACATGGGAACCCTGATGCTCACCATGCACAACCACCCCGCTGTTTTGACCACGGCGATGCCTTTCACGCGCTTTCGTATGAAAGCGAATACCATTCATTATGCATCCGGTATAGGAGGCGACCCACGGATCTGGACCACATGCTAAGGCATATATCTCATCGGTTACCACGGTGGGCCTAACTGAACGCACCTCTCGAATCTACCATATAGAGAAGATTTAAGATTAATTAGTTATACATGTAATTTGAGAAGAATGTAGTTATAATGACAGATAGTTTTTGTATCTTATGCATGACCTGAACCACGATGGGAATTGACTCTGGTGCCTACGGTCAATGTTCTGAGGGTCCTCTTCTTTGATCTTGTTATAGTGCTCCCTGTCAATAAATGTGAGCCGATCAATTACCATTAGGGTAAAAAGTTTTTTACAGGACAATTCATAAAGTGAATTCAACTCAGGTTTTTGGTCTACTTACTCAATGTATTGCTCAATCTCTATGCAATTATTAAGTATATACCATCGAGCCTTGGCCAATAGTGTGTCGGCTAATTTGTGGGAATTTGCTGTTCCCAACGGTCTGACCTTTTGTGAGAAAACAGATAAACTTGGCTCAGTAACCGACTCTGTTGTCCCAATACGAACATCATTGTTGCATTCCTCACGATTATATCTAGTTTCAATATCATGGAGGTACATAGAGCAAAATGTCAGACACTCGAGATGCACATATGCCTCAGCAATTGAGCCCTCTGGACGCGCTCTGTTGCGGACATACCGCTTGAACTTCCCTAAATACCTTTCGAAAGGGTACATCCATCTGTATTGCACGGGTCCTCCCAGGAATGCCTCCTCTGGCAAGTGAATGGCAAGGTGCACCATGATATCAAAAAAAGCTGGAGGGAATATCATCTCTAGTTTGCAGAGAATAATGGGAATATTAGCTTGAAGACATGTTAACACAGATAAGTTCAAAGTTCGGGAACATAATTCTTTGAAGAACGAGCTTAGATCTATTAAGGCTTGACGCACATCAGACCGTAAGAACCCACCAATCACAACCGGCAACAATGCTTGCAAGAAGACATGACAGTCATGGCTTTTCATTCCACTGATCTTTCCGTCACTAGCATTCACACAACGGGCAATGTTCGATGCAAAACCATCAGGAAATTTCACTTTTGACAACCAGTCACAAAAAATCCTTCGCTCATTTAAGTTTAACATGTAACAACCAAGACTCATAGTAGTACGGTCCCCATCATGTTGTAAATGCAATTCTTTCCTTATTCCAAGGTTTGCTAAATCACGACGGGCATTGGCGGAGTCCTTAGTTTTTCCTTCAATATTCAACAATGTTCCCAACACGCTATCGCATATGTTTTTCTCAATATGCATGACATCAAGGTTATGTCTCAACCCCAAGTCTAACCAATATGGAAGCTCAAAGAAGATGGATTTTTTGGTCCAATTTAGTTGAGTGGGCGTTCGTTTCCTTTTTGAAGCCGATTTGCCAAACTGGAAATGTGCAACTCCCTCTAATTGTTCTAGCAAGTCCTCTCCCTTGACACTTGATGGTTGGAGTCCATACTCTTCACACCCATTAAAAGAGTTCTTTTTCTGTCTCCAACTGTGATCTAGTGGCAACCACAGTCGATGACCCATATAGCAATGCTTTCGCCCATATACCAACCACTGTGAATTTGTGTCAGATCTACAAGAAGGACATGCCATCTTGCCCTTCGTGCTCCACCCAGAAAGATTGGCATATGCGGGGAAGTCATTGATAGTCCAAAGTAGTGCAGCATGCAATCTAAACATTTGTCCACTGTACGCATCAAATGTCCGAATACCCTCCTCCCATAATTCCTTCAACTCATCGACAAGAGGACGCAAGAACACATCAATATCATTTCCTGGTGACTTAGGGCCAGGGATTAGCAATGACAACATGGTGTATGGATCTTTCATGCATAACCAAGGGGGCAAGTTGTAGGGCACAAGTAGTACCGGCCAAATACTATATGGCCTACTCATGTTATTGAATGGGTTAAACCCATCACTCGCCAACCCAAGTCTAACATTGCGAGGATCATGGGAAAAGGCAACATGTTTGTTATCGAAGTCTTTCCATACCCTTGAATCTGCAGGATGTCGCATGCATGTTGGATCGTCAACACGTGCATCTTTATGCCATCTCATGGCTTGGGCTGTTTTTGTTGACATAAATAGCCTCTGCAAGCGCGGCTTCAGGGGGAAGTAGCGAAGAGTCTTTTGCGGTATCATCCGATGCTCACTTGTGCTAACAATCCACCTAGATGCATTACATTTAGGGCATTCATTATATGATGCATTCTCCTTCCAAAACAACGCACAGTCATTTGGGCACACATGGATCTTTTCATAACTAAAGCCCAAGCCACGCTCTAAGCGACGAGCATCATTATGTGAATCAGGGAATAGAGCGTCGGGAAATGCATCATGCAAAAGCTTGATCACCATGTCAAAGGACTTCACTGTCCAACCACCTATGCTCTTGATGTGAAGCAGCTTGACGATGAAGGATAGCTTCGAGAACTTAGTGCATCCAGGATAAAGTGGTCGTCGTGCGTCGGCAACCAACTCGTCGAAATTATAGTTGGTTGGAGCATTAGAGGTGGAGGGGGGATAATTATCAGTAGCATTTCCTTCATTGCTACCTGAATTATCCATAAACGACCCATGACGAATGTCTTCTAACATCTCGTCAACATCATCGATGTACTGGTTGTAAGAAGATGCATCATCATCCTCTTCATCAGAGAAAGTAGAGTTTAGGATTGGATCTTCTTCTCCATGGAAAATCCATTTTGTATAGGTTGGATCAATCCCTCTTAAAAACAAATGATCTTCAACGATACGAAGAGAGTGGAAAGCTCTATTCCGGCATCTCCTACATGGACACCTAATCTGATCAGAAGTCGATGCATGAGCTTGCGACATGGCTAAGAATTGTCTAACACCTTCATCATACTCAGTGGAATGCAATCTGTCTTCAATAAGCATCCAAGACTTATCCATCTTATGCAACTGACCAGCTAGTGTTCAGTGCTTATTAGGATAGGTTTGGCACACTGTGCAATGACCTTCGAAGAGAAGAATAACTCCATGTTAGTATTTACATACCCCAGAGGCCAGTTTTGTAATTCAATAAGTCGAGAGGAAATAAGAAGTTCATGGACATAGTTACGATAGAATTGGTGGCACCTATCCAAATTAATAGCTGGTCTCCTAAGTATCTAATTTGACCACTAATCGAATAGACACGTCCATGTAAATCCAACTTCCATTTTGAATGGAAGTATTTGATATGTAATTCCATGCCACAAAAGTAGTGTTATTAGTACTTCCAATCAACCATGTTACACGGTCACTCATACCCCAACCTATGTACATAAATATATTTATGTACATAGGTTGGGGGTTTGTGCTTTGGTATATACCAAAGCACATGTTCCCTTATTATGTAAGAGAACTATAAAGCACACTTTGTGACAGACAGTTTAATGGAATATGGCACTCACAATATTCATTACTATCAACCACTTTGTGATAGACGATTAGTATTTACGTTAGAAGACAATTTCTGAAATAAGTTGGATTAATATACAAAGCAGGTACTAATCTAGAATTTGCATATAAAAACAAACAAGTTGAAAAACAAGAAACAATATTCCAAACACAGAAAAAGCAGAGAAGATCCAAATAACGCATACCTTGCAATACCTATAGGCTCTACCTCTATCTATGCTGGAAAAATGGTACGGGAGGCAAACAAGAAAAGTGTTCAGCAATTTTAACGAAGCAGCAAATCCTAATGCTTCAGCTTCATAAGTGTTCAGGAAGATTATCTACTTAACTATTTGCAAGAACCAAGAAAAGTGTACCCTAACAATAAGGAACAGAATCTACTTCCTCTACCCTCAAGATTATCTATTCTTGCAAACAACACCATTAACTAAATGATTGTTCTTTAAACAAGCCATAAAGGAGCTGGTTTCATTTAAGTATGATTTACTAATTGAAGGTGTATGGATTCTAACCAAAAGAGGCAGAGAGAAGGGAAAAAATAAGTTATAATAGAGGATAATGTGAGTGAAACACATTTACGATGCATCCATATTCCACATGTGGAATATTAAACTACCTAAAAGGTAAGCTAATCACCTTAAATTCCTCACAACAGAAGGTGGGGAACTAGAACATAATTCTTTATATTCCGTAGTTTAATTCATTGTTCAACTAAATAACCAATAAGATTTGGATCTTTATAGCAGAGGACTGGTGCATAAAGTTTCAGTTTTTGTTGTTGAGATGGTGAATTTAGCTTATTGATGAACACCATTTTGTCAAGTTGCAACATACAGTTTTGTCCTATAAAATTACCATAAATCCCTTAATTCCAAACTACTTATAACCAACCAATTACATTACAAAACTTTTTCCATTTTTCGAATTATATATAACTCTTCATATATTACTTAGTACTACTTTATATTTGAATATGATATATAAAACAGCAATCTCTCTCTCTCTCTCTCTCTCAATCTCTGGTTTGTTCTACCCAAAAAAAGACAATCTGGCTATACTCTACTGAAAATCATCCACACGCATGGATTAATAGTTATTTGAAAAGATAAGAAGATTAGGAAAACCGTATTGTAAAAGAGGTAGAAAGAAAAATAAAGAATATAAAAGGATTTATATTCCAAGTAACTCCAACCAAGATTCAGTGCACTAGCAAAAACCAGGCTAACCAAATCTACAAAATACGATTCTGAGGAAGTGGACATTGAACAAGCAGCAGATGTTGGGCATGTAGCTGAAAATAGAGAGATTTTAATTTTGGAAAGATGATTGATTTCAACCCCAAGATAAAAATGGATTGTGAAATCTATTAAGATTTTCGTGGATACATACATATGATGAGTACGGCAGCTGACATTCTATGTCTATTTTAGTGGATACATACCGTTAAAAAATGAATAGATAAGATACAAAATTGATAATCTAAAAAAATAGTGTACATTACAGTAAAAAAGAAAAACAAAAAACAAAAAAGGAAAGAGTTAGTAATTGCAGATATATTAGTTCTTTCATGTAAATAAACAGATTCAGTACATGTATTAACAGCTTCGTGGCTGCTAAACTATTGGTGGAAAATCTAGTCTACCTTGCTATTGACAAAAATTTCATATTTGAATAAATGCAAATTAGGAAGGATCATAAGGCCTATCATACTTAATTTTGTATAACATGATACATTAAAATTTTTTTCCTATATAAAAATCACATGATATATTAGAAATCAGGGGGATATTATGATCAATTGTCTCTTGATCAGCCTTTGACCATTGATTAGGAAGCTTTTCCCAACCTTGATCCTCTTCTTACTTATGTATCTAATGGAAAAAACCATTATGATGAGCATTAGGAATAAACACAAAGAAGAGTTAACTAGCATAGAAGAAAGACTTATATGATCTATAGAGAACAGAACATGCATGAATCATATGGCACTTAGGGAATTGGCTAGGCTGTCAACTTGCCTTATGTCCCATGGCATAATTGGCTAGGCTGTCAACTAACGCATTACATTCGCTGTAAACATTTGGCGACAGAGTACTATGTACGAAGATAAGAACTTGGGGTTACAACCAAGTCCTAAAACAAATGGAAAAAAAAATGACATTACCAGATAACTACCTAAACAACACTAAAAAGTAAACTATATTAATAAAACTTTACAATGTAAAACATGATTAAAAACTACAAATCAATACAACTTTGGCAATCCATGTTAAATGATCTAATTTGAATTATGTCCATGCTAATCTAGACAAGAGAGAGGTAGCTTGAAAGAAAGCTATGGAACAAGTTTAGTGGTCATTTGGCTAGTGGTAAAGATAAGGGGTCTGGAAAAGACTATGGGATTAATTTTTTTTTTAAAAAAAGCTAAAGATCTACCATTTTGGAATATTTTCCAGCTAGAAATAGAGGGAGGCCTAGCTAGGCTTAAATGACCTACCAACTTCTAGTTATCAACAACCCACACCTAGAAACACACAATAGGTGGCCATAATAACTGGCTCGTCCTGCATCCTTCAAGTTGGGGAAGCCAACTATGCATGAGTGAGCGCAATGGTAATATATGTATTTGCCAACAAATAAATAGCCTCTAATGGACTATTGTTAAAAACATGACCAGAACTTGCATGGACTGTATTATTCCTTTAAAAAGCATTGGCGGATTCGTACATTAATTATGCAGCATGGTAATAGTCTTTGAAAAGCTGAATCTGTTGGAACTTATAATGACAAGACATATGTGATAACCAAAGCTGGTGCTGACATTCTTGTTACAAGTAAGAGCTAAGTCTAGTTGTGGTAGAAGTATATGCAACTAGATCCAAGCTCGTCATGACAAATGCTAATTAATCCCATAGTCTAGCAGGAGAATGGAATGTTCAGTGGCTATTCTACCCTATGACACTATTAAAAGGGGATAACGTAACGTATATTCAAGTAAAGCATTGCAGTAAGAAATGCCTTTTATCCCTGAAGCAAATTCAAAGGATAGTGTCATGTCATGGGGTGCCACCATTGTGGATAGTTTGAGAATGACCAACAGTTCGCAGACTCTACTTGCCATGTAGGTAATATTTTAAACCCCTTGTGTAATTAATTTAATGTATAACCATATCCATTTCAGCACCATAGCCTACTTTGTCCATGGTAGAGCTCCCTGTCAATACTGTCCCCTTGGTCTTCAAGTATTAATGACTTATCTAAACGATTTTTAATAGATTAAAAAACATTGTGAAATTATTTCAGATATGACTACAATAGATGTTTACCAATTTCAGAATGGTAATAACCAATTGATTGACGATCCATATTTTTCTTCGAAACCAGGTTCTTCAAGTCAGTAAGTCAGTCATTATATAAACCCCAAAAGAGATAAGTTCAACACCAAAGGGCACCATCTCAACCCGAAGAAACCAAACAGCATGACTGTTTTAAAGTTGTATCACCTAGATCTCTTTAACCCAAATGCAAGGTGCCAAATAGACCATGAAAAAATGCAACGAAAATCTTTGAAGAGCATGTTTGACTTGAGCATCTATATAATAAACAAACCAGTTCAATAAAACTATACACAATGACTTGTTTCAAAAGAGTAAGCTTTGAAATATCAGTGGGATAATAATAGCAGTGGGCTAACATGATATATGACTCCATGCGAATTGCAATGTAATAATCTTATAGTTATATGGGATAGAGACTGGCACCCAGAATATGAGCAAAGCTTACTTGAGTAATAATAATATTAAAGCCAGTTTGAGAAAACTATACATTCCATCTTGTTTCAAAAGAGTTTAAATTGGTCAGATTTTGGAAAAATCTTTAAATCCATAGAACTGTGAGAGAATGTGATATGTTCTGGAATCATATATGAAAATATCCAACTGCTATTATTATTAAATGCCAACTACTGTTATTCAACCACATTATCCATTCATTTCGTTTATCATGAAATAAAAATTAAATAATATCTCATTAAGTTAAAATAGTAAATTACATATTAATATATCCCATAAAAATGCCTAATAAAATCCATCTGTATTAAACAAAAGTTACCACACTTAACTGGATTACGTATTATTATTCAAATTTAGTATTCCATAGAGCAATAAGGATAGTAAGTGATAGAAGAATAACTTGTTCGGGTCAATTTAGTTTTTGGACACATCTTTTTTCGGTGTATGGGACGTGAACACTTTGTAATGACCTATATTGACCATGCCAAGTGAAAGACATATAAGGCAAATTAGTCAACTAGTGGATTACTGAAGCAATCTAATTCCAGGTTTGTGAAATGAGATTCATCCTTGCACAGAGTAAGATGCAGTAAATTTTCCATAAATATAGCCAAACCAATTAAGTATTCCCATTATTTAAGATATGGAAAACTTTTTTGCTTGTTTGAGTTTTATTTTAGGGGGTTGGGTACTATCAAAAATATATATTTTGAAGGTATGGAAACCTTTCTTCCTCTACTATTTTTTTGTGGGGAGGGGGGCGTTTACCATTAGACATTTTGCTTTTCTATGCCCTTGCATGCAAAAAGCATCTACCTAACCACCAACCAAGAGCAGTAAGATAATTCCTCTCTCCTTTTAATTTCCATTCCCTTCACTTGACAAGTTGGAAGGATAGATGATAAATGTAAACACCATATTGATCCAGCCCCCTCAGAACATGCACCTGAATTCAGATACTATCCCCAATTTCTTTCACAAAAAACTTCTTTGTAGCATCCTAAACTAAAATAATGGCAAGGTCCAAACTTGACTAAATCCAATTACACCAGAATTGCTTTTCCAGCCTTTCTAGGCTTGCCAAATTGATTGATCCGGTCCTCTTCACAAAAAACACAAAACTATTAACATAATAATGACCATTTACATAGCTTGAGCCAAATGATGACAATTTGATTGTCATCCGTTACAGTTATTGTGCTTACTAAAGTATCCCTTTTACTCTATAATTATTGGAGATCATTGATCCTAGCTAGCCATTGTTTTCTGCCACACTTTTGTTATCTAATTTACTTCTTATATCTACCAGTACTACTCTTAGACTTGCAAGTTGGAAGCAAATCGGCATGTATGATTATCCATATACATATATAAATGATATTATATGCATGGGTGTATTAAATATTGAAGCTTAAATATTGAGAGATGATCTCTTCGATCTGTACATGCATTGTTAAGTAGTACTTAAATCTTTCGTATATATGCTTTACTTAGTTGCTAGCTCATGTTTTTGCTTGATGAGGTTCTTAGTGATCATATAATATAGTAAATACATGATTGGGAAGCTTAGGATCAAATCCATTGTGCGTGTGGGAGAGCATGATAAAACGTACGTATCAGCTGGTATTAATGCATGCTCCATAAACATGAAAATTACCTAGCTGACCAAAAGGTACGTTAAAAATTCAGACCTAATAACTTGGAAAATGATCTTTGTTAGGTTAATACTTTTTTAAACAATCCAAATCCTTAGTAGGTGAATTTTCAAGACCCATATCTTAATCCCCCACCCAAATCCATGATCTATCCAAACGAAGATAAGAATTTATCGGCATGTTCGATAATGGGCAATCGAAGCAATTTCGTCATAGCACGCATATTCTTGGATTGAACATGACGACTTACAAGGCGCATGCAGCTAGCCAATGGTGCATCATGTTCATGAACATATATGAAGATATACAAGGCTGAACCACACGAATACATGAAACACCCAACATGAAGCAAAATATACACTTTGGTTATCATTGAATAATAGATTTATAATCTAATTGTGAGCAGAATATATATATGTGTATATATATTTATAAATATAAGATTAGATTAGTTGAGTACTGGTGCAATGAGTTAAGGAACAAGCTGAAAGCATATTAATGTCTTATAGACGAAAAGAAACCCTATGGGAAGAAAATGAGTGAAGTTAAAAAAGAGTCAATTGACATATTGATAACTTGACAATTAGTGGTTATGATCAAGCTTGTTCAGCTGTTGCACATAGAAAAACTTAAAAAGATCATCATGGACTTGTCGATATGAGTACTATATTTCAAATATATATATATATATATATATATCATTTATAATGGAAATGTGGTCCATATATATAATAATAAAATAAGAGTAGATAGACTTTACCCCATCTAACACTCGCAAGGCCCACCCCTAAAACATGGGGAAAAAAGCCTAATTTTGCTAAGCCCCAACCAAAAAAATACCAATTTCTGTCAACTCTTGAACATCATTCAGCCCCAAGATCAGTTAGACAGGATAGAGCACTTGGCTCCCAATAATACAGTGTTGCTTCCATTAATGTTCATTTATCATGTAAAACCAATTTAAACAGAAAAAGGAATATAGATTGAATTGATATTTTACGGCCTGGACCCTCTGATGATCAACTAATTATCTAGCCATTCAGCTATCTAGCTGCTAGCTAGACAAGCTGGTAGTAATATTGATCTCCAATATTCATTATGGACAAAAAAAAATAAAAAACTCACGAATAATGCTTGATCATAAGCATGGTTAGGCTGGTGTGTGATATATATGAGCTAAGATTTGCATGTCTCTTAAATTTAATAACAGTAGCTAGCTAGGTACAAATTTAGAAACGTCCACAGATTTGGTTTCAATAGTTGAATGATAATTATGTATTCATTCTCTACTAGATGTGACAGGTCGCAATCATGTTCATCATGGAAAAGGAATAAAATACAACAAAGAGAATTTCACCTGTTCTGGTAATTAATGATGTGAGCTAGAGGGGAAGACGAATTTGATATAATTTGTAGAAGCTGGTTGAAGGATGAGTTTGTAATTCAACTCTGTGCTTTTCCACCCTTTTTCTTGCTTTGCTTTTCCACGCGATTTTCTCCTATACCCACCAAAACAAAGAAAAAAACCTATGAAAAGTATGCAATAGGAAATTGAAGGTCGAAAATCATGAAAGCAGACATCCAATCATCATGATCATCTTCGTTGACACCAAGGAATTTGAGGACCTTAAGCAACGGTTGAGTGGAGGGAATTAGCTAGGATAGGCCGCCTATATATTCTCAACTCAGATACAAATGTTTAATTATAATAAGATATATTAATTTTGCCCACATGTTTGTTAGAGAGAGAGAGAGAGAGAGATCAGATCAAATCAGGGCTATGTGGTGAAGGTTGTTTACAGTTAAAATTTGGATGGAAGAAATGATGTGGGTTTTCTTTGCATCATTAGATCTTGCCTTAACTGGCCATATTATCATTAACCCTCTACCCCTAATCATCTCTCTTTTCTTGCTATGGTTTCATTAATGTTAATTAAGTTATATCTTTGCCAGAATTATGCCAACATCAAGACTACATACTGATCTATGTGCAAATTGCTTTATTTGGACATTTTTCTTAACCCGATTGATCATCAATCTATTTATGTTAGACATTGATATTAGGGCGTATGATCCTTCATGGTGTTTATATCAACTAGTCGACTGGGTTATAATGAATACCATACAATTAATATTGCATGGGACAGTCCAAAGCATGCATGCACCCAATGAAGAGAAAAAGTGTTGTTGTGATTGCTTATACGTACTAAAGAGTATAATAATTATATTAGTTGAATGGTTATCCATGTTGCTTAATTTATTCAGGGATCACTTTATCTAAATACTTATAATCAGTAAGATTTGATTATAATCTAAAGGAAAGTGATTGAGCTGAGATTAGTGGTTTAATGAAGGTTTTGGAAGCTACCAAAGCATACTCATGAGATAAGTGGTCCTCTTTATATAAGTAAACCCCACGTTATATTTCTAGCACATGAGAATTTTGCAGTACAATTTCCATTGAATAAATGCAATGGTTCGCATGCATAGAATTATTATATATATCATGCACCCGACAAGTCATGTTGACTTCCTTACTTCAATCCACAGATTTAACATGACTAATAACAATGTTTTTCTACTTTAATCTCAATTAAATACAGCTAGTTCCGCCTTTTATCAAGACCTAACCACCAATATTTAGTAGTATTTAACAAATTTAAGGGGCATGGATGTCTCTATTTAGTAAATCCATGGAATGATCTACAAAGTACCATGCATGCACCTAATTTGATTCTACAAAGTGCCATGCATGCATGCATGCACCTAATTTGACAAGATTAATGTGTACTTGCCAAAATTCTACAAGAATATGTGGTCAATTTTACATTTCTAAACAATCATTCATGCACTAAGGACAATGTGAAAAATATGCAGTGATCCGGACTAAGCATTTAACAAATGCCATCTGGAACAGCCTAATAATTGAAATTAGATTGATGTGCAATACACATGAGATAAACCTGTCATTGTTTTATTCAGATTTCTCTGACTTTCACATGAAAAGTGGCTTAATTTGGAAGGATATTGTATATATCCATCTCATTCAAGGGATTCTTGTAAATGGGATTAGCATAATTCATTGATTTTCTTTCTTTTCTAGGCAACATTTTACAATAAAATCCATAGACCCATAAAGATTTTTACAATACAGTAAAAGCTCAAAGTTTGATTCTACAACTAAGTACCTTTGAATTACTATATTAAGTTATCTATGACTAAAGTTTGGAGAATTTTGGAATAAAACAACTTCCAAGTCCATATAATGCATTTTTTTAATTATATTTGTAAGTCCTGAAAAAAAAATCCCACGTGTGAATTCTAAAATCAACATGATTATCTCTCTCTCTCTCCAAAAAAAAAAAAAGCCCACCCAGACTAAAAATAGTGAAATTCAGTCCATATATGAGTTTTTCCTAACAAAATTGGTGTGCTGTTACTGTGATATTATACAAATTGTAATGAAATTCAAACCCACTAGTTTATATATAATTGTTTCTTCATGATCATTGTCAAGCCTCTCTGTATTCCAACAAGAAGTAGATAATTCTCTGGGTTAGAAGAAAACAGATTCTTCCAGACAATCATTTATGAAAATAATTAAGAACTTCACAATTACAGATTGGGTGTCACCAAACAATACTCCAACACCCCATTCTGTCAATGTTAGTTAACCTACTAAATTCTACAATTATTGAGCATGTCATGAAGATAAGCTAGAAAACAGTAACAATTGCATGACTCCTCCACCTCCATTGCCTAATTTTGTCAGTTTATCTACTGAGATTAGGCTCAATGTTCAACAATTTGCAAGGCTTTGACAGCATACAACATAGAGAAATATATATGCTTAAAAGATAATTTATAAAAATGATTAAGATCTACTCTCCTTTTTGTCTATTTAGAATTTCAGGATCATCGATAATTTATTTGGGTATCAAGTTTTGAATGGAACTACTTAAACTTCTAGTATCATAAGTTTATATTATAGAAATATCAACTAGTTAACCATTCCTTACATCCATGTCACCTCTAATCAATTTACTGCTATTAGTCTTAGTGGGGTCTTTCCATAAGAAGTCTAAGATGCATTTATTACATTAATTTAGAAGATCTTGTTTCCTAGACTTGGCTCATTTGGTTGGTTGGAGTCCGGTGGATTTGGAAGTAAAGTAAATTCCAAGTGCTTCAATGGGAATGATCAAGCTACTTTAACAAAAGAACAATTGGAAAAATCACAGCTTTCAAGTAGCTAGAGCACCCCCTTTTTTTTTCTCTCTTTTTGTCCATTTATGATGCCTTCAGTCGGATCGATTAAAGCAAATGAGAAAATGATTAAAATCTATATAAATAATTCTCCACCATCCCACAACTTCCACAAAATATAGAAACATTGGAAAGATAGAACACGGCAAGAAATCACCGAAAGAAATCCATGCAGCAGAATAACTGAAAGAGATTACCACTAGGAACTTGGTGTAAATCGAACATATCCATTCGGGTGAAATGCAACAAGGAATATGGGAACACAAAGCCTAGAATCCAACAGAACATGACGGCAAACTAAGGGTGCGTTTGGTTTTCAAGTCAAACTCATCTCATCTCACTCATCATTACAACTTTTTCAAATTTCAATACAAAATATAATAAACAATTCAACTTTTTCAAATTCTAAAACAATAATAATATTAAAAAATAATATTCTAACAATATTTTATCATCTAAACTCAACTCAACTCAACTTACTTCAATATCCAAACGCACCCTAAGCCTAAATTCCAACAAAACATGACATGGGTTAGAGCATAAATTGAAAACTTACAAACGATGAGTGTCGGGGTCCGCACGAGGAAGACCAAATCCAGGTGTTTATTGCAATTCCTTGGTGGAAGTGGGGCTGCGCGAAAGGGAGGTGTTGGATAAATCGGCGCTGCGCGGGAGGGAGGGGGAGATGGACTGGGTATGCGAGGGATGGGGATCAGCGGCTGCGGGAGAGGGAGTGGGATGGGGATATTGGCTGCGGGAGGGGGAGAGGGAAGAGCAACTGGGAGGGGGAAGACAGAGGGCAGGGTTTGGACTTTGATGGAGGAGGGGAAATTCTGTAGTTAATTCGGGAGAAGGGATTATCGGGGGGGTGGGGGACGCATGCGCGGTAAGTACTATATAGTCTACTTTTTGCAACGATAACAAGTTGCCGAGATCTAGGTAATATTTCGTCGTAACAAGTTTTTTTCGAGAACCAACAAATACTCGTACATTTTTCTTCATTCCATCATATAAACACGACAATAAAAATAAGTTCTCGTGACAAAAGCTTTATTGTCATCAATAATTTTCCACCACTTCCATCTCATGGGAAAAAGTTCAGTTTTACTCCCACCAGCACTTTCCGTCTAAAAAGCCTACTTTTTCTCACTAGTGTTTACCGTGTAAAAAGAACCCGTGGCAAAAGAGGCTACTTGTTGTAGTGAGCATGCTACTGCCCCTACCTCACCTCTAGACTGATGTACCCATGGATCATGCTGATCGACCACCACCCACTTGTGTCGAGCATTGTTCACATCGTGAGACCACTTTCCACCCTGTAAATAGGAGTAACCACCTCTGATTTTCTTTTGGAGTACTTGTTCTCTAGATGTGGTCTAGGCCTCAGGATAGAACTCTGGATGTGTGGATTTTGGGTTTTGTTGTAGATTGGAACTGCAAATTTATAAATAGTGTTTGGATGTGAATTTGTGGAAAAAAAGCTTACTGATCTTTATTACTCTCTATTTTGGGCTAAGAAGAAAAACTCATGTCATGTAAAGGCCTCAGTGGGTATAATTTGTTCCCAAGTCATGTATTAAACCCTTCCACAATAGTTGTCTCTTTATTCACATACTTTATAGTTTTTTTTTTTTTTTGAAGTAAAACCATCTATTCAGCTCAAAGCAGAGTTTGAATACAAACAGGTATAGCATCAACAGACCTGATGCTATCCACAATAGTAAGTGCATCACGACTCAAAACATGAGCTATAGTGTTACAAGCTCTACAAGTGTGTCTTACAGACCAAGAAGTGAAGGAATTCAGAACATTTTTTGTGTCACTGATCATTGTTCCTACATAGGAGTCAGTGGCTTCCTCTGCCTTAAGGTAGTTAACAACTTGTAAGGAGTCTCCTTCCACGATAAGATCCATCCAGCCTAAACTCTTGCAAAATATAGCTGCTTGCAGTAGTGCAAAAGCTTCTGCCAGCAAAGGATCGGGAAATAGATTTTGGTTCATTCTCATGGTGGCCTTGACTTTCCCTTCCCAGTCTCGGATAACGGCTCCAACTCCCACCTTGCAATTAATCTTATCAAGGGCAGCATCCCAGTTAAGCTTCAGCATCCCATGGGGAGGGGGAGTCCATTGAGACGACATACTTATAGCAGCAGTAGGTGTCTTAGATTCATTCTGGACTTGCCTGAGTTCTTCTATGAAGTCTTTTGTTTGGTGGATAAGAGTATTGGGGTGCAGAAAGATACTGTTAAAAACTAGATCATTCCTCCTCTTCCATATCTTCCAGGCTGTGATGGCAAACTCAGTCACCTCTTCATCTTCTAGGCTTTCAAAGAAATATTCTACCAAATGTTTGAAAGACTGATATTGTACACATACTTTATAGTTTACCCTATCTTTTAAATTTAACCATTGACATTATGTCATGACATTTATTTGTCATCCAACTTAATGTTCAAGTCACGATAAATTATAGCATATGCTTTAATTCGTAGGGGTTTGACACTAATTTGATGGTCCTATTGAAATAGGGAATATAATGTGATTCTCCCAAGAAATTAAAAAAAAGGTTATGGAATAATAATAATATTAATAAGAATCATAACAAATTTGAATGCTTGATAATGATTTTTCAAATCAAAGCCAACTTCCAAATAGAAAAAAATATTTTATATTGAAACATAGTAAAGTACATAAAACTTAGCACCATTGATATAAAATGGTTTTATCTCATTTTGTTTTATTATTATAAATTTTTTAAATTTTTATATAAAACTTAATAAATGGTTTAATTTTTTTAAAATTTTAAATAATAATAATATTAAAAAAATAATATTTTAATAATATTTTATTTAACTTTTAATTTTTATCTAAAATTATGTTATCTCATTTCATCACAGTCCAAACGAAACTATTGTAATTTATTAGATATGTAGTTTCATAATAATTACCGAAGAGCTTCTCTGATTTAAGGGGTTATAATTTTTAATATTATATGCGTATAATGATAATAATCGCTTTGAAGGACGTACCGAGTGTGCGTTTGGTTCCATTCCATATTCCGCTTCTTCTTGTTGTTTCTCTGTTGCTCTCTGTAACGCGCACACTCGGAAATCCTCTCTCTCTCTCTCTCTCCTCGCAATTGTAGAAGGAGAAGAAGAATAAGAAGAAGATGTTGAGGTTCTTAAAGGGAGTAGTGGGTGGATCTGGCACGGGAATCAAAGATCTACCTTACAACATTGCCGACCCTTTTCCCTCTGCTTGGGGCTCCTGGACCCACTTCCGTGGCACTTCCAAGGTTCCACACCTTAACTCTCTCTCTCTCTCTCTCTCTCTCTCATATGAGTACATATGAAATATGGATGCCTGTGTGAATTTGTTTAATCCTTATGTGTTTAGGCGTTGATCAGGGCCATTCCGTGGCTCGGGTCAGGATTTGTTGATTTGCCTCCCTGAAATGTAGTTTCGGTTATGGAGTCTAGAACTGGATTCAGCCCTCTGGTTTGGTTTCAGAGAGTTGATTTTATAATTTAGTAGGAGTTAGAGTTCAAGATTGGTTAGTGGATCTTATACTTGCAATGCTTGAAAAAACTACTTTTTCTGGTGGTACTGCTTGCTAGCTTAGATGCTGATGTCTTATAGTCTTCGTGCTAATGCCGCGGGTTTCAAACCGACGTTATGCATATAATCATGGTTAGACGACGGTGAATTGATTGCGTATGGTTTTACCCGGGAAGCTAAAAACGTTTTTGACTCGGTGAATCTTAAATAGACTTCCACCTATAAGGTTGATGCAAATAAGAATTTATTGCTTTTCTAGTTAGATTAGTATTTCCTAGTTCTATTCTATCTACAATTGTTATTTCCTAATTAGATTGGTATTTGCTAGTTTTATTCTATCGAGATTACTATTTCCTAGTTAGAGTAGTATTCTATTTTGTTGGCTATTTAAGGATCAAAGGATGTACAATTAAAGACACTTTGGAATGATTAATGAAATTGCATGTTTGATCCTAAGATAGGACTAGTCTGGTGAGATGCCAAGAACTTTTTTGGAGAGATTCCATTCTTTATAGAGAGAGATTCTGTGCTTGTATTCTTTTTTTCCACTTCTTGGCATTGACGTGAGGTTGGACAAGGAAGTTGGCATCAATTTTGGCATCAGACCAAGGTTTCTTCCTTAAGGAGCTTAGCACCTCCATGCCTGTAACCCGTCGTGGTACTTCGTACACCATGGCAAACAACCAAAACCCAAACACCAACCTATCTCAATTGCAAGACCAGATCACTTAGCTCACGAATGTTTTGGAGCAAATTACCCAGAGATTGGACTTGATGGAGGAACGTCGAGATCAAGAGGAATTTGGTCCTTACCATAGAAGATGGCGTAGACAATATCAGGAGGACGCGCTAGAAGACAGAGAGAGTGAAGAAGAGGTGGGTAATACAGAAGCTGAGATCGAGGAAGAGCATTAGGGTGCCATTGATTTACCCAGTTGTGTAATCCATCGAGTGCTAACCGGCACCAAAAAGGAGATTCAAGCTATATTGATGATTGGCGTCGCAAGAATATATTTCATACACGTAGGGAGCATGGTAGCTGTGCTCTAAATGTCATCATCGACAACGGAAGCGGTATGAATGTAATTTTCAAAGACGCAGTGGAGCGCTTAAGCTTGAAAGTTGAGAAGCATCCCACTCCTTATCGGGTCAGTTGGGTCAATGAAGACAATCTGATTTTAGTGAAGCATCGGTGCCTAGTGAAATTCTCATTGGGAAAAAAGTATGCAGATGAAGCCTGGTGTGATGTGATTCCCATGACCGTTTGTCACATGTTGTTGGGGCGACCCTGGCTTTACGACAGGAGGGTGTCTTATGACGGGTACACTAATTCTTATTCCTTTAAATTTAAAGGTAAGAAATTTGTTTTAGACCCTTTGCAGATTTCGGAGTTTGAAGCTCAACCAAAAAAAGAAGTAGCCCCAGTGTTGACTATTCGGTAGCTTACACGGGTTCTAAAGGATGAGCAAATGGTACTGCTAGTGGTAAATCGGGAAGCAAAAAAAGAAGATGGTTTTATTCCTATGGAGATTGTCGACTTGCTGGAAAAATTCCAAGATATTATGCCCTACGAAATTCCAAAACAACTACCACCAATGAGGGACATGCAGCATACCTTGATTTAATCCCTGGTTCATCTTTGCCCAATTTGCCACACTACCATATGAGCCTAATGGAAAATGAAAAACTTAAGCGACAAATCCAACAATTGTTAGACAATGGATTTATCTGAGAGAGCCTGAGTCCTTGTGTCGTTCCAGTTTTACTTACACCCAAGAAAGATGGTAGTTGGAGGATGTGTGTAGACAATCGAGCCCTTAACAAAATAACGGTGAAGTAGAGATTTCCCATTCCGCGACTCGATGATATGTTGGATTTATTAAATGGTGCATCTATTTTTACAAAGATTGATCTTCGAAGCGGGTATCACCAAATTCGAATCCATCTCGGGGATGAATGGAAGACGGCATTCAAAACAAAAGATGGCTTGTATGAGTGGTTGGTTATGTCCTTCGGATTAACCAACGCGCCGAGCACCTTTATGCGAGTCATGACCCAAGTACTCAAACCATTCTTGGGCAAATTTGTAGTTGTTTATTTTGATGATATCTTTATTTTTAGCCGTTGTGTACAAGACCACTTAGACCATGTACAACAAATTCTGGAGACTTTGAAGAATGAAAGGTTATTTATCAATTGGAACAAATGCTCTTTTATGAAGCAACATGTGACTTTTCTGGGGTTCATAATTTCGGACCAAGGTGTAGGCGCCGATCCTTCCAAAATCCAAGCAATTCAAAATTGGCCAGTACCACGAAGCTTTTCGGAAGTATGAAGTTTCCATGGCCTCGCCACATTTTATCAACGTTTGATCCGAAATTTCAGCACCATAATGGCACCTATTACCGAGTACCTAAAGTCCAAAAACTTCAGTTGGATTGCAACTGCTGGTAAGGCATTCGACGAAGTCAAGACTAAGATGGGAGAGGCACTAGTTTTGAAGTTGCCGGACTTTTCAAAATTATATGAGGTTGCTTGTGATGCCTCACATGTAGGTGTGGGAGGAGTATTGAGTCAGGAGGGACATTCTATCGCTTTTTTCAGCGAGAAACTCAATGAGGCCCGTTGGAGATATTTGGCATACGACATGGAATTTTATGCTTTGATTCAAACTCTCAAACATTGGCGTCCTTATTTAATTCACAGAGAGTTTGTACTTTATACTGATCATGATTCTTTGAAGCATCTAAATTCCCAACGCAAATTAAATGCCAGTCATGCTCGGTGGATGGATTACTTGCAGCAGTTCGAGTTTATTATCAAGCATAAATCGGGGGCTGAAAATAAAGTGGCCGACGCCTTAAGCAGGCGACCGCACTTGCTGTTTGTATCTTCAGTCAACTCCATGGAATTTGATAATCTTAAACACCAGTGTGCAGTGGATGAAGACTTTGGCATTACTTGGAACAATTTAATGGATGGAGGAAGTGCACTTCTCGGCAATTATTCATTAAATGATGGGTTTTTTTTTTTTTGGAACCTGTTTGTGTATTCCTCGAGGATCCTTCAGAGAATTTATTGTTTCGGAACTTCATGGAGGTGGATTAGCAAGGCATTTTGGTTATGACAAGACCTTTGCTATTGTTGTCGATCGATTTTTTTGGCCACGATTATGTCGGGATGTGCACAGGGTGGTGGCTCGTTGCCGGGTATGTTAGATTAACAAGGGTACTAAGCAGAAGGCTAGACTCTACACTCCAATTCCAATTCCAGATAAGCCTTAGCAACATCTTAGTATGGATTTTGTTCTTGGATTATCCAAGACTCTACGGTAACATGATTCCATTATGATAGTGGTGGATTGTTTCTAAAAAATGACCCATTTTATTCCTTACCATAGGACTTTTGATGCTTCCAAAACTGCAGCTCTATTTTTGCAGGAGGTAATTTGGCTACATGGTGTGCCAACCACCATTGTGTCCGACCGAGATGTCAAATTTATGAGCTATTTCTGAAAGACACTATGGGCAAAAATGGGGACAAAGTTGCTATTTTCCAGTGCTTTCCATTTCCAAACCGATGACCAAATTGATGTGACCAACCGAAGTTTGGGAAATCTATTGCGTTGTCTCATAGCAGATCATGAAACAAGCTGGGACCTGATATTACCTCAGGTGGAATTTGCTTTAACAATTTCCTGAATCGTTCCACAGGGTGCACACCATTTGAAGTGGTCTATGGTTTTCGACCCCAAACACTTTGGACCTCCATCCTTTACCTTTGCCTTCTAGATCAAGTGAAGCCGCACTGGACTTCTTTGGTTATATGGGGGACATCCATGAAGAGGTGAAGCGACAATTTTCTCTCGGCACTGAAGCATATGCAGCCTCTACCAATGTCAAACGCAAGGATAGGCAATTTGACGTCGGTGATAGGGTTCTTATTCGCCTAAGATCAGAACGTTTCCCGCCAGGTAGCTTCACCAAGCTACATGCACTGCACGCGGGCTCTTTCAAAGTTGTTAAGAAGTTGGGTTCAAATGCCTATGTAGTAGAGCTACCCCCTGATTTTGGCATCAATCTTGTTTTTAACATTGAAGATCTTACTGAATTCCATGGCCCCGAAGATCAATTACCAGAAACTCCAACTACACCAACTATGCAAGAGACAGTTATTCGGGTCCCCAAGAATATAGGCCCTAAAGATGAAATTGCTTCTATATTGGATCACCAATTCGTTACTACACGATGTGGAGGTTATTACAAGTTTTTAGTGCAGTGGAAAAATTGTCCAAATTCGGAATCAGTTTGGTTGCAAGCATCGGAAGTCCAACGTTTACATCCACATCTATTTGCTGTTTACACACGTCAAAACTTGCTAGAGTCAAGTTCTTCAGGGGAGCTGGTAATTGATGCAAATAAGAATTTATTACTTTCCTAGTTAGATTAGTATTTCCTAGTTCTATTCTATCTACAATTGTTATTTCCTAATTAGATTAGTATTTGCTAGTTTTATTCTATCTAGATTAGTATTTCGTAGTTTTATTCTATCTAGATTAGTATTTCCTAGTTAGAGTAGTATTCTATTTTGTTGGCTATTTAAGGATCAAAGGATGTACAATTAAAGACACTTTGGAATGATTAATGAAATTGCATGTTTGATCCTGAGATGGGACTAGTTTGGTGAGACGCTAGGAACTTAATTTATTTTCTTGGAGAGATTCCATCCTTTATAGAGAAGGATTCTGTGCTTGTATTCTTTTTTTCCTCTTCTTGGCATCGACGTGAGGTTGAACCAAGAAGTTGGCATCAAAGGTTTTCTCCCAGACATAAGGGCTGGAATGGTGGCTTAGCTTGTCGTTATTTCTGTGTCTCGAAATGTTCTTTTGCTTCCTTTCGAGCTTATAAGCTAGCTAGTGAGTGCAGCTTCTAGTATGAGAGGGCAGTAGTATGTGGGATGTTTAAGCAGAGATTTGAAGCATTGTACTTATTCTAGGATTTAACTAAACCAGACAGAGAGGGTTCTGGACATTGTATAGCTTATTGGTCTTCGGTTTGTTTTTATGCGAACACCTTTTCTAAGATGGAAGATGGTAACTTCATAATTATGCATATATTTTGTATATTTTGACTGTTTCTTCCACTGTTTGAAGGCAACATGGCTGAAGCCTAAATTGCTTTGGAGCATGCTATGTAATATTATTAAGCTAAAGTAGTTTAAGAACAAACTTAGGATCTGAATTCGAGAATTTGATTTCAATTATTATGGTACCAGTAGGCCTGTAAAAGATTCAGAATATTCATGTAAGCACGTAATTCGCTCGATATGATTACAATCATTGTATATCTACAGTATTTACAGGATTATTTATTGTTAAATACTAGGAAGTAAAATTTCTCTTTTGGCCTTTTTTTCATTGTTTTCATCATTGAAGTTAATGATGGCTTATTTTTCAGGATGATGGGTCTCCAGTATCAATATTTTCTCTTTCTGGAAGTAATGCCCAAGATGGACATTTAGCTGCTGGTCGTAATGGTGTAAAGCGTCTCCGCACTGTAAGCTTTTACTAGCTATAGTGTTAGATTTAAGTGGATGCTTATAATTATTATCCCTTTTCTTTGTGCACTCTTTGCTGTTTTGGTTTTCTGCTTTAGTGACTAACAGATCTTCTGTTCATGATTTTCTGATGTTGCTTTCTCCTAGAATGTAAAACTTCTTCTTACTTATATAAAAAAATTATTATCGCTTTGATTGATATTTTCCTTACTTTGCTTTTTTTTGATAGGGCATACTTTGCTTTTCAATCTGAGTTGAGTTATGTTCGCTTTCAATTGGTTTTCATTGGTCTTCAGGCAATTAACCTGCCATATATACTAAGATTTTGTTTTCATCGAATAAGTTCAGCTAGAGATTGTATGTGATATTCAATTGCATGCTTGTGTCTCAGATCTTCGTTGAAACAATCACAGATATGTTAGCTTTCAATTGCTCTTGATTCCGCATCTTCAAGCTTATAAATCTACTTTTGCTCTTGTCCAGGTCAGACACCCCAATATTTTATCATTTCTTCACAGTACTGAGGCTGAAACATTTGATGGTTCAAGTACAAAGGTTACTATTTATATTGTCACGGAGCCTGTTATGCCACTGTCTGAAAAGATCAAGGAACTAGGTTTAGAAGGTACAAAAAGGTACATACTATCTCTCAGATGGATTTATTAGTTATTGTCATGCCTATCCCTCCTAACACAATCATTAGTGTTATTTCTTCCATGCATACTGTAAGGCTTGAGTCACTTGCTTTATATGATTGCATATGGATAGTTTCAGGAATTTCCAAAAATTCTTTGACTAGCTACATTTGTTCTATATTTTTCCACTCACATACACATACTTTTGCTTAATGGTTTTCTTTAAATCCATACTGATGGCTTATTTATATTGTTGTTTTCCATAGATTCTCCATTTATTTTCTCATGTAAATGTAATTAGTCTGTATGTGTCATCTGTCTTTTATTTATAGCTCAGCAGTAGATGCTCAATATCTTGTGGCCTCTATAAGTCATGTCAAATGCAAAAGCAAAATAATATAACTAGGACAGCTGGTTGAAGCATCAATTATTAACAGGTTTGTGGATTTCATTTATCTTGACTTGGTATAATTTGAGTTGGTTATAGGGATGAGTATTATGCATGGGGCCTGCACCGGATAGCCAAAGCTGTGAGCTTCTTAAATAATGATTGTAAACTTGTAAGAATCCTTGGATTTGTTTTAATTATTTCGTATATTCATAGACTTGTTTTTGTTTTAGAAAATTATACTTTATCACTCAAATTATTTCTCCTTTTACGATATAGTCACTAAAATGTCAAAGTCATCACTTTACCCTCCAAACTTGCACCCAATTTTCAATTTGCTCTCTCCTTCATGATCTAGCCATTGTAAACATGATGTCATTTATTTTTCGTTCATCTTAATGGCTCTCTTAATGAAGGGATGAATTTACTTATAAAAAAAAGGTTTGGGTAAGTTGCAACTTATGTTTCAAATTAGGGGAGTCTAGGTGACCGCCTTAATCTTTTTTTACTCTTAAGTTCTTCTTCTCCTCTCTCCCTCTCTCCCCCATTTACACCCCCTCACTGTAAACTTCAATTCTACTTTTTAACTTACTTTTACTACAGGTTCATGGTAATGTTTGTTTGGCAAGTGTTGTTGTCACACAAACTTTGGATTGGAAATTGCATGCCTTTGATGTTCTATCTGAGTTTGATATGAATAATGAAGCTTCAGCTGGACCAATGCTGGTAATCTTTTTGTTTGAATGAGATCTATTTTTTTTTTTATTCTTAGTGTTTGGATGAGAGATCTATTAGTTGCAATTTCTTCTTGACTTAAGTGATATATATCATATTATTTATGTGTACTCAAAATTGAGGCAAGATTTATAAGTAAGACTAAATATAAGGTCTGTTATACCCCTAATTTTAGCATGCATGACCAACCACTATCACTTTTCTAAGCTTACTCAGCTTATTAAGTCAGTTTGGCTTGCCAAATATCATCAACCAAGTGAAGAAAGCCACTTTTGGTGAAAATATAGGAAATATAGACTGCAAAATAATTTTTCAAGGAAATATTTAGCGCATTCCCTATTATAGATTTGATAATTGGTTTTAACCTTGAAATCTGCGTTTCTAGATAATTTACATCAATTAGTTAAACTCAGCCTAACCAACCATAATGAACTTCTCTTAAGCCACCTTATTTGACCCCCTTACTTTAGCATAGCATCACCAATCCCACCAACCCACAATTATGAAAGTATGATTCCTACGCCTATCTTTGTCTATGAACATCTCTTTCCTCAGATAAAATGTTACTCAGTTCCCTAGTGAGAGGTCGGGTACAACATGTTATTGATTTGCTTCAGGGGGCTTCTTCGACTTCATCCTTGAGCAAAATCTTATTTATCTCCCTATGGAAGGGGAATTTCACAGGGCCTAATAATTGGGATAAACCCATTTGGTTATGGATAGATAGATTTCCGGGGGGGGGGGGGGGGTATGTTATTTCCTGAAGTCTTTGAAAGAAGACTCCATTGACATTGACCATTTCTACATTTTTCTAGAGTGTGACTATGTTCAGGTGTAAATTATAGTTTAAGTTTGAGTGTCCCCAAGCTATGATTTGAAGTGTAAGCGAAAGGCTCGAAAAACTAACTCTAAAAGCTGACTTAAAGATCTAGAACAATGAAGTGTTTGGCGATGCAAGAGAGAAGAAATGGTGTTGTTGAATGAGTTGAGTGCCTTGGGTGCCACTGAAAAAGAATCTTCGTTCTTCAAAGAGGGTAGAACTATTAGAAAGTTGGAAAAATTATACTCTTAAAGGAGGTTAGCTGGAGACAAAAATCATGGGCTTTGTGGTTGAGGGAAGGTGACAAGTGCACGAGATCATTCTATTAGGTGACTAGCACAGAAGGAACAACTCTATTACATCCTTAATAGTTTATTTTTCAATATCCACTAACGCTCTATTTTTAGTGATTATATTATACAATAAGTGGTTATATTATACGATTCAATAAGAGGCTATACACAAAAAAATCCCAATGGAGACCCAAGTTGAAAATATTGCCTAGAAAGACTACTCGAGGAGAATGAGGTGCATGAGGTAGTGAAGACATTGAATTCAGATTAGGTCCCAGGTTCGGATGGTTATACAATGTCATTTTTCCTAACATGCTAGGATGTGATAAAAGATGATCCGATGAGGGTTTTTCATGACTTACGTGATAAAGGCCAATTTTTAGTCTTAGGGTAATTTATTTATCTTGAAGAAAGTAGGAGCAATTGATATAAAATATTTTCATCCCATTAGCCTTCTTTTTCTGATAAGTAATAATCATTTCACTAAGTCATATTTAAATTGCTAAAATGCACATTCCACGCACAATGATTGTGTGCAAGAAACTCATCTAGCTAGATAGAAAGAGATACAAGAAAGTCTTACTTGATCCTCAAACTTTTGGTAATTCCTTTCCTCCAGATACACCATATGAGGCATGTAAGAACCATTTCCCACACTATTGAGATTTGTGAACTACTTCCATGAGTTTAAAAGGTCCACCATGGTTATGGGCATAACTCAAGCCAAACCAACTTGGCTGAAAAAATCATTCCATAGAGCACTAGCCACCGGACAATGTAGTTATAGATGGTCCATAGACTCCCCATTCCTTTGGCACATATGGCACCCCTCAATCACACTAGTGTCTTTTCCTCAGATTGTCCATGGTAAGAATGTTCCCAAAAGATGTTCGGTAAGATTTTTACCATGGACAACCTTAGGCCCTGTTTGTTTTCACAACTCTTCTCAACTCATTTCATTTCATCTTATCTAATTATTACAACTTTTTCGAATCCTCGCAATAAAATAAACAATTCAACTTTTGCAAATCTCAAAATAAAAATAATATTAAAAAAATATATTCTAATAATATTTTATTCAATTTTTAACTTTTATTTCAACTTATTTCATCTTATCTCATCTCATCTGCAAAAACAAACGAGGTCTTAGTCTCCCATATTCTCTTCCAAGGAAAGGGGTTAGTATTATAAGGAATGAGGACATTGTAGAAAGAATGGACATTAAACTTTCTTGAATGGAGCCCAAAGTGGGTTATTTTCACCTTTTGTTCTCAAACCGGTGGAGTACAATAGACTAGAAATGTAGTGAAGGCCTAGAGCTCCCATTCATGAGTCATTCTGATGAAACAAACATTTCACCGAGGGGGTTCACTAGTTGACTCTAGAAGATCTGTAACCAAAGTATCCTTTGCTCGAGCCACGCTATATATCTCCATGCAAGCTTCTTGGGGAGCCCAACTACCACACCATTGATCAGGCTAGGATTGATCCTATTACCATCTACCACTTAACTAGTATGCTTAGTAAACTTCCCGCACCATTTTATTATATTCTTCCATAATCCCACACCATATGTTCTAAGATCTCATTGGAACAACCACCTGTGAAGTTCGTACTTAACATCTACAACAATTCTCCATAGGGTCTCTCTCTCTCTCTCTCATTTTCGTAGCGCTAAAGCCACTTCTCCAAGAGTGCATGATTAATGCAAATCAAGTTCCAAACTCCTAACTCACCCCTGGGGATTGAAGAACATACTTTAGCCCAGCTTATCAATTGAAATTTGAACTTTCTCCTAACCAACACCGAAGGAATCCTTTGCAGCTTTTCTAGGTGGTTAGGTACACTAGCTAGATGCTGAAATAAAAACATCAACTATGTAGGCAGGTTGGAGAGAGTACACATGATCAAAGTAATCCTACTACCTTTTGATCGACAAATTCTCTACCAATTAACCATTCTTCGTTTGGTCGTCTCATTAATCCCATCCCAAATTGCCTTAGTCTTGAGAGTAGCCCCCAAAGGAAGACCTAGATATTTCAAAAGGAAAGACAACTCTTTACACCCAAAATGCCTGCCAAACTATCCTTATTGCTGACTTGACCCTCTGCAACAAGCTCAAATTTATTCAAATGAACCTTTAACCTTGAGAATGCCAAGTATTAAAGTAGAGTACGCACACAACAAAGGTGGTAGTCATCATAAAAAGATGTGAGGTTAATGCTACTAGGATTCCTATCTTCCTTAGAAAACGCTGAGAGAAGCCCTCCACATTCTTTTTATTTTTTTGATTGGCACCAGGTGACCACGAATAATGTCCTGACGAATCCCAGGGATGCACAGGCCCTCAGCAAGGAGTTTCCCGCAAGTGCACCTCGGGTAATTCAAGGGAAAAATCCCTCAGTCTAATGGTCTCTAGAGATTGCTTGCACCCAAGAGGATTTGAACCTTAGACCTAGGGGGAGCATACTTCCAAGCCTAAGGCCTTTACCACTTGAGCCAACCCCTAGAATATTCTACTAAGCCCTTCCATGACTATGAAAAAAAGCAAGAGAGATAGTGGTCCCTTGCTTTTAGCTTTGTAGGGAGTTTACAAAGTGCATGTTTAGGATCATAATGAGAAATATAGCATATAACTTTAGTGCTTATAACTTATAGCTTAAATAATAAGTTCTACTATTAAAAAGTTATTTATTGTTTGGTAACCATATGTTTAAAACACTTTAAAAAATGTTACATTACTTATACCTATTTATAAGTAAAAATATCATATATATTAACAATAATAGGAGTAACCAAGTACACTGGATGTATACTAGAAAACAGCTAGCCTATACTAGAGAGCCCCTAATAACCAATAAGCCCCTGAAAATTAGAAATCTATCCAAAATACACCAAGCCCGAATGGGAATAGAACACACCTCCCCAACCCCAACCCCTTGTTTCTCGAAAGACTAATACTCCACCAGAAACTCCCTTTAGACTAATGCCTTCCCTTAAGTCTTCTCTCTACTTGAACTACCTCCCTTAGTGTCGTAGTTGATTGCCCACGCAAGATGCTTTAACTCCCTGCTTTTCTTAAATCTTGATATGGTTTCAAGTGAGTGGCCCGCCTCAATCATAGTGAGTAGTGCTTTAAATTGGTCTTCACATCCTTCATATGAAATCCCCACACAATGCTGAATCTCGTTAACCTTATGTAGGACTCAATCTGATGGTGAACCAGCTATATTGTTTATCAAAGAAAGAGAAACCAGGGGAACAACATTATCCTCAGATATAGTTCCCAACTACACTCCTGGCCCAAAACATTCCTCCTCACAATGCACCAACGACAAACCCACTGCATAACTCATTAAACTTGTATCTTTCTTTGTTTAATGGCCAGCACACCTTAGCTCTTGTGTGCAGGTTTGTGCACCAGATCCACTGCCTGCGGCTATAAAGCGAATTGCTTAACTTATCATAACATACTATGGTCAACCACGCTTAGGTCGGTGGCATGCACATCCACCCATAATTGCATTGGTGCCATGCATATCTTATGGCCATTTTTAAAGCTTCTTTCATAACTTGTCCTATATCTTTCTTATCATGATGTATATAGACCACATAATGACATAGCTCATCATAATTATAATTGAAAACACATCATGATACATGTAAAACACATAATAATGTAACATTCAAAAATCACTTCCATCATAACATGATAAGTCGATGCCAGGAGGAAACTGTAGGGTTTTGAGGAGACCTCCCACCAATGCTGATGGGCTCTGGCCACAACTCTGAGGGCACTCTAGCATTGGTCCTCCCATTGGCGACCGAGATTCTCTTAGGAAACCTTCTTTCATCGGCGCAGATTTGGTACTTTACTTACACTGGGACCCCTGCCACCGCCACTGACATGACCGACAGGTTCCAGTGACTCCTCTGAGGACACTTCGGTGTCAGTCCTCCATCTGGCGATCGGGATTTTCTCAGGAAACCTTCGTTTGGTTTCATCGGCGCAAATTTGGTATCTTTCTTACATTGGGACCCCTGCCACCACCACAGACAAGACCGACGCTCTCCGGTGACTCCTCTGAGGGCACTCTGGCGTAGGTCCTCCCTCTGGCGACAGGGATTTTCTTAGGAAACCTTTCTTTTGGTTTGTCGATGTAGATCTAGTGTAAGCCTAAAAAAAGCAGCTCTACAATTTATTCTCGTATAATGACGCGAGATGATCCTGAAAGATGATCTTGTGATTTGGGTTCAGAGGATGACGACACAAGATGCGGAATCATCTCAAATGGAAGGTTAAAGGTGGTTGAAGGTGGAATAACAAACTTTAATTTTAACGAAAGAGGGGGGAAATAACTTTTGCATCTCTGAACGTAGCAAAATGATGGCTAAGTTCATATATCTATGTGGGTCGTCGGCTTCATGGGTTGCTAAAGGGATAGAGGATTGCTTAGAACTCCTCTGTCATGATGGATTCTTTAGGGAGCTAAGGAAGGGCAATGGAGTTCTCATTATTCAACACCATATTAATGCAAGGGGCAGGTTTTTGCAACTCTCAAAATTCCGGAATGGAAGGAGAAAAGGTTTGTTGGTGATCCTTGAAGGCACAACAAATGGCATCTAATGGAAAGATTTTGCGCATTCCATTCGGAGCATCACAGGGTCCAAAATCCCTGATGCAAATAGAGAGGTGTTTGTTGATGGAAAGATAGTGGGAAGGCCTTTCTCGGTCAAAGGTGTCTCACACAACTCGGTGTTGAGGTCACTGGCGTGTATTCCGGCTGAGAGTTGACCTGTGGCAGAAGGAAATGGTAAGGCACTTGTAGGAGACAAAGGCTGTCATGTGACATTGGGAGAAGTGGAGGGTAAGCACGCTCATGTGTTGCATGGTGAAATGGATGCCTCTATTGGATGTGTGAGGATGGGAGAAGTGGAGGGAGTCTTGTGGGCTGCCAAATCTCAATTGAGGGGAGTTATGGAGTATGTGAGAGATCTGATGATTAAAGTGGATAAGGGGCTAGAGTTGGTCATTGGTTTGGGTGGTGGGCTGAAAATGGACGAGGGGCGTTTGAAGGCAAGGCCTTAAGTCCATTGGCACATGGCACCTCAACATCGTCACTAATAGGGTTGTTGAACGCCGGCATCACTGTTTATGTCGATGTCACTTAGGTTATCGACATGTTGCCATTTGATTTCCCTCGGACACCAGATACAAATGGGGTTGATACTTTTTTCTAGGGTTCACTTTCAGTTGAAGATGTGGGGGGGGGTCCTTCCAGGATTTTGAGTACTTTGGAAGAAGTGGACGAGTCTCTCTCAGAAGATGAAAAGGGTGTAATAGAAGGTAGTACTTCACCACTTGTTTCGTTAGGCGGGGATGAGCCTAGCCCTATCTATTCTATGCCTCTTGAGGGAGCCAGTAGGGTTTAACGAAGTGGAAAAAATAGGGTCGTTGTGGGGTGGCGCACCTACAAGCAATGTTCTCGTCAATGGAACAACGGCACCTACGCCGGAGGTGAATGAACCTTCAATGGTGACAACAACAATGGACATCAACAATATAGTTGCTAAGGAGATTTAGGATTTGAATGTAGGAGATGGTGGGGAAGAAATTATGGGTTTGTCGTTGGTGCCTTGTAAGGAGGAATGTTTAGGGTTGGGAGTGCAGTTGAGAGCTGTGTCTAGGGAAAATATTGTTCCCCTGGTATCTCTTCCTCCAATAAACAATATAGTGGGTTCATCATTAGATTAGGTTCTGCATAAGGTTACTGAGATTCAGCAGTGTGTGGGGCTTTCATATGAGGGATGTGACAACCAATTTGCAGCACTACTCATTGAGATTGTGGAGGGTCACTCACTTGAAACCAAATCAAGATTTAAGAAAAGTAAGGAGTTAAAGTGTCTTTCTTAGGCAATCAATTACGACACTAAGGGAGGTAGTTCGAGTCGAGGGAAGACTAAAGGAAGGGTATTATGAAGCCGTCCTCATAGAGGGAGTTTCGGGTTGGGGTTAGGGTTCGGGAGGTGTTTTTTGTTCCCATTTGGGCTTGGTGTATTTTAGATATATTTCTAATTTTCACAGGCTTATTGTTCATTAGGGGCTCTCTAGCATGGGCTAGGTGTTTCTTATACGCCCAGTATACTTGTTTACTCCTATTGATATTAATATATTTATATATATATATATATAAGATTATTACTTATAAAAAAAAGAAGAAGAAGCTTGATACGTAAAAAAAGGCCTTCCAATGAAGGGCATATATACATACCTCGTAGTGCTAATCAAATATTTCTGTCGCGTGATCGATCACCTATAAAATAGGCATGTAACGTTCGTAAACTTATAATTAAACACGTACTTTGTACTTAAAACTTGAAATACTTAGAAAACCTATATTTCCTAACCCTAAAATATTGTCGCTCCCCAAAATGCCTTGATTTTCACATAATTTCTCCAAATAATCAAGTGATTATACTCCCAAAAATATTACCAAGCCCAAACATTTGATTTCTCTCGATATTCATCACATTCATGTCACCCTAAAATAATAAATCCTAAACATAATATCTTGGCATCCAAATGTCTATTTCTCTTGATCTTATTGTAGGAAATCATCATAAATAATAAATCCTATGGTCAACACTAACTGGGCAGGGGCATTTACGTAACTTGATTCCTAGAGGTTAAGGTCTTGTTTGGTTACACAGATGAGATGAGATGAAATGAGATAAAAATTAAAAGTTGAATAAAATATTATTAAAACATAATTTTTTAATATAATTTTTGTAAGGAAATACTAGTCCTCCTGCTGGGTTTTTTACTTAATGATTAATGATGTGCTTTTTAATAATGTTGTGATTTTTTTCAAATATTTAAAAGTGTTAAAAAAATGCATGTGAAAAAAAAGCTAAAAAAAATATAGTTGAAATGGACTAATGGGAGCTCCTAGCGTTGTTTTGGGATTTGAAAAAATTGAATTGTATATTATATTTTGTGTGAAAGTTTAAGAAAATTGTAATGATTATATGAGATGGTTTGGTTTGTGTAACCAAACTAGGCCCAAGTCTGATCATATAAGTTTTAACCGTTGGAGAGGAATAGATCAGAGGCCTTACAGGCAGAGAAGTCATGTGACGTGGGGTGTGGCTGTGTAACGGGTGAGGAGCGACGGTGGTTGTCTAGGGCGGTAGAAACACAAAAATGAGAGAGAGAGCTTACGTAGGAGGGGAGAGAGCTTCATGGTGCTATGGGCATTGATTGGCTTGGCATGGGGAGGGAGGTGACATGGAGGGGGCTGGCTACGTGTGGTGGTTTTTCGAGGTGCAATGGTGGTTGGTTTACATGGAGGGGATGCTTTATTTTTTTTGGGTGCAGAAATATAGGGAGTGCATTTAGTTTCGTGCAGTGGTAGCAACGATTGTTCACGGTGTGGCTTGGGAAAATAGCGGCTGTCGTGGGTGTTTGGCTAACGGATGATTTGCTTCTGTGGCTTGGTTGTGGCTCTTCGTGATTGTTGTGGTGTGGAGGTGCAACTTGTTTCTTGGTTTGGACTGGCTTGCTTGGGCAGCTAGAGTGGTTGCTTCCAGCAGTGGGTGGCTCGTGGTGGTCTGGGTGTGAGGGAGGTGCTGTCATGTGGTGGTTAACGGTTGGATCGACGTGAATACCGTGTGGTGCAAGGGCTGGCTGGCTATTGGTCTTCATGGTTGCTTTGCGGTGGAGGTTGCAATGTGCTATGGTGCTTGAGGGTGGAGGCGTGGAGGTGGTGCAGTGGGTGAATGGGGTTGCAGTATGGTTTGCTAGCTTGCCGATAGCTTCTAGTGGTGCGTTTGGGGCTGGGCTGCAGTGCTTGTGTGGCCTACGTGTTTCAAGGTTCGGGAGGGGGAAATTGTTGGGAGCTTGAGTGGAGGAAAGGGAGCTACGGCGAGAAGAGGCAAAAGGGGCATTGCTATGAAAATAAAAGCCCTAGATTTGTGATTGAGGAGGCGGAGCTGATGAGGACGTACGTGCATGGTTTTAATACATGGGTCTGGATGTTGAGTAAATGGGCATTGGGCCTTTTCATGGGTTTTGGGTCTTGGTTGTTCCATGGGTCACTAGGGTTTGTTCTAACAAATGGGTTGGGCCATTTTAAGGGTCCAACTAAATTCCAAGGCTTGCCTTGAATTTCATGGGCTAAGTCACTTAATAACCCTAAAGGGCTGATCTTAAATTTCAAAATGAGTCCAACTTGTCCAATAATACTTTTGGGCTTTTAAATAAATTTTTGGGCCGTTGCTTGGAGGATAAGGAACGCTCTCCGGACTGTTTTAGGGATTTCTTCTGTCATACTTTGTTGCTTTAGGCCTCTTCTATTGTATGGGATGGAATGAGTCTTAATGTTTTGCATGCTACTATCAGTAGCACGTAGTTTGTGATTAGGCTCTTTCTTGTATACTTCCTGTATACATGGGCTTTGCCTATTTATGTGGATCAATGAAACTTCTTTTTACCTATAAAAAAAAAAAAAAAAATTTTTGGGCCTAATACTAATTAAATATTGGCCCACTTGGTTGATAAATATTAAATGGGCTTTAACTCAATTATTGGTCCATAAAAGCCATTAATCGACCATAATAAATATTGGGTCCATGGCCTATTTCAACATAATCCAATAAACCTCAATAAACTTATAGCTCGTGGGCTATTCCAAAAGGATCCATTAGACATAATTAAGGCCAATCAAATTTCCTTATTAAATCCCTAATACTATTGGGTTGTTCCATGAAGTATTGGGCAATGCTGAAAACAGGGATGAAGAAGGTTATCTCTAATTCTCAAAATGCCTTTGTCAGTGATATGCACACGTTGGATTCTATCTTTATTACCAATGAAAGTCTCAATAATAGTATTAGAGCTGGAGAGTCGGGATTGTTATGCAAGTTGTATCTAGAAAATACATTTGAAATGATTTTGTGCTATGCATGTTGAGGAGTTGTGGCTTTGAGGAGAAGTGGGGTGGGTGTATAGCTTTTTGTATCCACGGTGCGTCTATTGGTCATGGTGAATTCAACTCCAATGAGTTTCTTTGATTGCTCCCGTGGTATAAGACAAGGTAACTCATTATCACCTTTTGTATTGTAATTGTTATGGAGGTACTTAGCAGGGTGATGTCACTATTAGTGAGAGGTCTTTAATCAAGCTTTTCGGTTGGATTGGGGCATGTAGATGGGCTTCTTGCCATACCTACACCTTCATATGTTACTGGGAGTAAATTTAGCCGAATTCATTTGGTGAAATTTCTGCTCCTTCCCCATGACCTCCCCTTGAAAAGTTTGTCTATAATCTTTTGATGCTGTTGACTATACCAGCTGGAAGGGATAACTGAGATATAAAGTGGGGGAATTTGATAAAGTGCTTTTTATCAAAGTGATTCTGTCCCCTTTAAGAGGTATAACCATTTCCACCGCACTGTTCTTTGTTCCATATTTTCAACAATACCTTTTCAAATGGACTTGACCTTAAAGTGAGCCTCCAATGGAAGGCCCATAAATGTGATAGGTAAGGAAGCCTTGTTACAGCCTATATGGCTAGGCTAGGCTATCCACATCAACCACATTGCCTATTGGAAGTATTTCAGACTATGCCAATGAGAGGGAAAGCTTTTGGAGGAAGGTGATAGCGATGAAATATGGTTGGTGGAATTTATTAGAGCATCACATGATTGGGAGATGGATAATTTATTTCAATTATGCCCAAGTGTTCTCATTTAGGTTAAGAATGGGAAGAGAAGACCGGTTGCATTGGATCCTTCCAAGAAAGGGGTATTTGAAATAAAATCTCTCCACCGAGTATGTTGTGTCCCCATGAAAGTACTAATTTGTCAGGGAAAAATATTTTGGATTAAATCTCCCTTGAAAGCACATCCTTCATTTGGGTGGCAGCACTAGAGAAATTCTTGCATTGGATAATCTAAGGAGCCACCATGTTATGGTGATAAATTGTGCTGTATATGCAATCATGCGTAAACAGTTCATTTATTTCTCCATTGTGATGCTGCTAGTGCTTTATGGCAAGCTGTCTTTAGCCTCTTTAGTTTGAACTTGGTAATACCACAATGGGTGCCGGACCTTTTCTTATGTTGGAAAGACCAATTTGATTGTCAGCAGTGGGATGACCGATTTTGGCTTGTCTTATAGGGTGCATATGGAGGGAAAGGAATGACTGAAGCTTCAAGGATTGTGAGAAGACTACGGAGGAGCTAAAGAATTGTTATTTTAGAACACTTTATCATTGGATGTCAGTACACATGTTCTTCCAGCTTCAGCTTTCAGGACTTCATTAATCTTTTTTTTCTCTCTAACTAGGTGTATCTATTGTATATGCCTTGTGTACTCGGAACTTGTTTTTTTATTTTTTCCATTCATAAATTACCTCCTTAAACAATATCTTTTTTGATTTACAGCTCAAATTTCTTAGTTCATTTTGGTATTACTGAATCATAAAATAGGGCATGTTGCTGGGGTTATTTTCCTTGTGCATTTCTTGCGAAACGTGGTTCAGTGATCATTGGATTTGAGATTTGTTTCTTGTTGTTTTATTATTTTCCTTTCAGCCATATGCATGGCTTGTTGGAGCACAATACAAACCAACGGAGTTGTTGAATTCCGACTGGGCTGCGATCAGAAAATCTCCATCATGGGCCATTGATTCTTGGGGCTTGGGTAAGCCGCTCATAGTTCTTTTTGCAGTATATAAATGTGATTTGTTTGGTATGAGGTGGATCATAATTCTCTTTTAATGATGCCGTGGCATGATTGCTGGTATGCATATCTTTCAATCCTTCTTGTTGTGACCCCTGATATTTATGGCTGATCTATATCAATGAGCCTTTAATTGGCTACATATTTTCTCGCATGATAGCCTTTATAGGATGCTGTTTCATTTGAAATAAAGCTGTTAGGGTGATTAATCTCTATCAGTTGTGCTGATAGCCTCCTAGGCTTGATTGCTCTGGGGTCTCTGTTTATATGCTTCTAGTTCTCTAATTTTGTATTATTTTATCATCTTCATAAATTAATCCTTTCGTTATCTCATAAAAAAAAATCATATTGTTTAGTTATTTTTATTAGGCCATCTCTCTTGCCTAATGGTTGCTAGGTGTATTCCGTGTACTTTCTGTGTACTGGGCTATGCCTACTGTTTTCTATTAATAAAATCTTATTCTTATAAAAAAAAAAACAAAAAAAGTTATTTTGATTAGTAAATCGCTTATTATAAAATGAGAGACATCCAAGTACATGGATCTGTAGATGAGAGTCCCTAAATAATTGCATCTGAAATCTAATCATTCAAAGAAGTTAGTAATAAATTATGAGATAATGCATAAAAAAATTATGAGAAGCTTTATGATTTCAAGGTCTCGTTTAAGTCCCTGTTATTCTTGTGGCACTCTAATTGCAGATGGTGAGTCATCATATGGAGAATAACCAATCTGGCTCTTAAATTATGCTAGGTCGAAAGATACATTAGCTTTTTTTGTAGCTTAATTGTCGTTCTTTCTTGATAGGCTTCTTTAAGCTATCTGAACTATTTATTCCTATTGATAGGCTGTCTTATATACGAACTTTTCTCTGGCATGAAGCTGGGCAGAACAGAAGAACTGAAAAACACTGCTTCGATTCCAAAGGTCAGTCTTGTATTATTTGGTACACGTCAGTGATTGCTTATTGTCTGCTTTTGTAGTTCAATATCGTACTTCTTCCCCACCCTCCCTCTACCCAACTTTTCCCTTCCCTACCTCACTTTTGGAGTAACATATTTAACAGTGTCTGCTCTAGTGTGCAAGCATTTGGTTGCTCTGATTCAATTTTCATTTCCATCTATCTATTTTCCCTCAGTCTCTGCTTCCAGATTACCAGCGGCTTTTGAGTGCCATGCCTTCTCGTAGGTTGAATACATCAAAGCTTATAGAAAATAGTGGTGAGTTCTTAAATTTAATTGTCTGTAATAGTGTAGCAGAAAATCTTGTCCTAGTAAATATGGTGTAGTTTGCCTCGTAAATGGAGCATTCTCTTTGTTTATTAATCTGTTATAACACTTTATCCTGAACTCTTTCCTTTTCTGGATCTTATTCTACATTATTCTGTATTTCTTTATATAAGAGTATAGAGTAGAACAGACTTCTGTATTTCTGGTGGTCACTTTTGGGTTCAAATTGTATGTTCACTTTATATAAGGGGTATTCAGTAGAATTGTATTGGCCTCTATTTTTATATACGACTATTTAGTTTCCAGGTTTGGGAGGTCTTGTAAAGCTCAGGTGGAGTTTATTTGAAAACATATGGATTGTTAATAAAAGCTGAAGTAATTTTCTAAAAGGTTTATTGACAATAAGCTGAAGTAATTGGCTGTTTTAGGTTTAGTGGCTAATGTTTAGGGTTCTGTTTTGTGGCGACCTCTTAGTTGTCCTCAGGAATGATATAAATGAGGAGCTTCTGCATCCAAAGATGGGGATCAAAGAGACTTTTCCCTGTGGGGAGACCTTAGTAGCTTCTTCATCCAAAAACATCATAACGGGCCTTTGTCCACTGATACTCGGTGTTGAGAACATAACACTTTATTAGTGAGAACTATATAATGATTTTTGGTAGGAGAGATAAATCAGTCTTCAAACTGAAGCCTCATATGGGCCTGTGCTATTCCACATGGGACCTATGCTTTACATGTTAGACTTTGTGATAGTCTCAGTTGTTTGAAGGATGTTTTGTTTGTACTGGTATATATAACAACGTACCTCTTTGTATGTTCAAGTATTTGTTTAGTCAAGCATTTGGGTATCATGTATATCTGCCTGATGAAATTTAGTCTATGAGTTCTAATGACATGTCTCCTTTTGTGTTTATTTCGTTTATCAGTTGCCATAGCATTTTTTTTCCTGCCATTTTTTTTCCTTTTAATGAGTTATTTTGAATCAATGGATCGACAGAATATTTCCAAAATAAACTGGTGGACACAATACATTTCATGGAAATTCTAAATTTAAAAGATAGTGTTGAAAAGGATACTTTCTTCCGTAAGCTTCCAAATTTAGCAGAGCAACTTCCTCGCCAAATTGTATTGAAGAAGGTGATTTGGAAATTCTAATGTATTGTGGCAACTTGAAACATGTGATCTTATGTTTTTAAGTTCCATTTATACTTGTTTTTTTTCTTGTTTCTGCAGTTGCTTCCTTTATTAGCTTCTGCCCTGGAATTTGGTTCGGCTGCTTCCCCCGCTTTAACTGCATTATTGAAAATGGGTTCCTGGCTTTCGACTGAGGAATTCAGTGAAAAGGTCATACTCTTCTTTACCTTTTCATTGTCCTTTATTTTCAGATGTTAGTTTTTGTCTTTAGTATTATTATTATTCTATTCTTTTATTGGACGTCAAATCTTTTTCTCATCTGACAAGTTAATTTATTGACTGTAGCTACTGCCAACAATAGTGAAACTCTTTGCCTCCAATGACCGAGCTATTCGAGTTGGTCTCCTGCAGCATGTCGATCAATATGGAGAATCATTATCAGCACAAATTGTTGATGAGCAAGTATGCAGTCAATGACAAATACTTTAGTATCATGCTAATTGTAGATACTTTTCTACTTATCAAAAAAAAAAAAAAATTGTAGTTACTTTTCTTTTGGATGCAAGTCCTAATTATGATACTTAACTGTCTCGTCAATATGGAAGTCTTAACATTTCATTTGGTATTTGCTACTAGGTTTACTCTCATGTTGCTACGGGGTTCTCTGACACATCTGCTTTCCTTCGGGAACTGACTCTTAAATCTATGCTTGTTCTAGCTCCAAAGGTATGCATATAGTATTTTTTTTTTTGGTTTTAAACTTCTATTTCCTCCTGTTTTCTGTGCAATAGATTTATCTATGAAATCTACTATTCATGCAATGGCAACCCTTTAATGTCTGAAGTTTATCATGACAGTAATGCTGATTGTGATAGTCTTTTATCGGTAGTAAACAATGCAAATACTGCATTGTTTAATTTTACCACTGTTGCTATTTGAAATCAGGCAACAGTAAGAATATTATTTGTTCTTCATGATTCACAATTGTGGGAGGAGCTTTCCGGATTACATAACTTGTTCGATGTTCCATGGTGTAGAGGTGGGGACTTTCATGTCGTAAGATTTCCAAGTGAAAGATTGGGTGAAAGCAGGTTCAGGCCAGCTATGTTGAGCTTCGCAGATTTTATCTCCGAATTGGGGTTGGTGGATCCTCCACTCATGGGTGGTGCATTCACTTGGTCCAATAACCAGTCATGGTCTAGATTGGATAGATTTTTAGTTTCCCCAGAGTGGGAATCTAGTTACTCGAAGTTATGCCAGAAAAGACTCCCACGCATTTGCTCAGATCACTTCCCCATATTGCTGGATTGTAGGGGTATTCAAGAAGGACGAAGGTATTTTAAGTTCGAGAACATGTGGTTAAAAACTGAAGGATTTCTGGAATGGGTTAGGCAATGGTGGTCCTCCTATCATTTCCAAGGCACACCTAGTTTCATTTTTTGCAGGCAAATTGAAAGCTTTAAAAAATGATTTAAAGCTTTGGAATGTGCAATCTTTTGGAAATATTGGCAAACGTAAGAAGTCACTTTTGGAGGAGCGTCATATGGTAGAAATGGCTCAAGAGGGACAGGTTCTCTCTTCGGAGTGGTGCAATCGGAAGAAAGAATTGCTTTCAGAAGTAGAGAGGGCTACTCTATTGGAGGAGATATTGTGGCGGCACAAATCTCAAGCTCTGTGGTTGAAAGAAGGTGACTGTAGCACGAAGTTCTTCCATAGAGTGGCAAATTCCCATAGGAAATCGAATGCCATTGAGATGATGTCTATTGATGGAGTTATTTGCATCGAGGTCCCTGTAATCCAAGAACATATTGCTGGTTATTTTGAGCAATTGTTTACTGAGTCTGCGGGGTGGAGACCGAAAATTGATGGGATAGTTTTTGAGTCCATATAGCAACAAGATGTTAATTGGCTGAAGAGGTCGTTTGAGGAGGTTGAGGTCCATGAAGTGGTGAGAAAGATGGTCAAAGACAAAGCTCCGGGACCAGATGGTTTTTCGATGGGTTTCTTCCAATTTTGCTGGAAAGTGGTGAAGGAGGTATTTCATGAATTTTTTTTTATGTGGGAAATTTGAGAAAAGCCTAAACACCACTTTTATTTCACTTATTCCCAAGAAGAATGGGGCTTTAGAGGTAAAGGATTACCGGCCTATTAGTCTTGTAAATGAGGTATATAAGATCATTTCCAAAGTACTTTCAAATCGCTTGGGAGGAGTTTTGGGGAGATTCATTACGAAACCTCAAAACACCTTTGTTAGGGGAAGACAGATATTGGACTAAGTTCTTATCGCCAATGAATGCCTTGATAGTAGGTTAAAATCAAGCAATCTGGGTCTTTTGTGTAAGTTGGATATGGAAGGCCTAGAACCATGTTAATTGGGAATTCTTGTTGTACTTGCTTGGGAGGTGTGGTTTTGGGGAGAGATGGTGCTCTTGGATTGGGTGGTGCATTTCGACAACGCGCTTCTCAATTTTGGTGAATGGGAGACCGGTTGGTTTTTTTAGCAATTCTCGTGGGCTTAGACAAAGAGCCTTTGTCCCCTCTCCTTTTTGTTATAGTCATGGAGGCATGCAGCAGAATGATTTCAATGATGGTCAACGGTGGGTTCTTGACTAGTTTTTCGGTTGGTGATAACCATGATAACACTTTAGTTTTTTGCAAGGCAGAACTTAACCAGATCCAGGTATTAAGGGCTTTTCTACTCTTTTTTGAGACTTTGTCCGGTTTGAAAGTGAATCTATCCAAGTCAGAACTGGTTCCAACTGGTAATGTTCTGAATATCCGTATGTTGGCTAACAGTCTTGGTTGTAAGGTGTCGTCCCTCCCTATGAATTATCTGGGTCTTCCTCTGGGGGTTGCCACTAGGGCGAAAACTATTTGGGATACAATTATTGAAAAGATTGAACGAAAATTGATAGGTTGGAAGAGATTGTATCTGTCGAAAGGGGGTAGGATTACTCTTATCAAAAGTACCCTTTCCAATCTACCTACTTATTTCTTATCTTTGTTTCCCATTCCAGCGAGTGTGGTAGCACACATCGAAAAATTGCATCGTGATTTTCTATGGAGGGGAATTGGGGAATTATTTAAATTTCACTTGGTCAAGTGGGACAAGATTTGTTCCCCAATCTCTTCTGGTGGTTTGAGAATTAGAAATTTGAGGTTGTTCAATCGGGCTTTACTTGGGAAATGGTTGTGGCGATACAATACGGAACATGAAGCGCTACGGAAGTCGGTGATTCATCACAAATATTGAGGCTTGCGGGGGGATGGTGTTCACAGGAGGTATGTAGGGTATATGGAGTGGGATTATGAAAGCACATTAGACGAGGGTGGGGAGTGTTTGCTCGTCATACTAAAATAGTGTTTGGAGATGGGTCTAGAACCCAATTTTGGTATGATATTTGGTGCGGAGATAGGGCTCTCAAAGACTCATTCCCCACATTGTTTTTACTTGCTTGTGAGAAGGAAGCATTATTGGCGGACATTATGGTGATAGATGGGGATTCAATCCAATGGCATGTAAACTTCACTAGGGCAGCCCAAGAATGGGAGATCAGTCCTTTTGTAGAGTTCTTCCAACTCTTATACTCCATGAGATCAAGTAACCAAGGAGCTGATTCCTTATGGTGGGCACCTATTAGAAAAAATATATTTTCTGTTCGTTCTTTCTATAAAGCCCTGACATTACCACAGAATATTCAATTTCCATGGAAAACAATATCGAGAAATAAGGCTCCTCCTCAGGCGGCATTTTTTGCATGGACTGCGTCTTTGGGGAAAGATTTTAACGATGGATAATCTATGGAAACAAGGGATGATAGTGGTGGAATGGTGTTATATGTGCAAACAAAGTAGTGAGACTGAGGACCATCTTCTACTACACTGCAAGATTGCTAGAGCGTTATGGGTAGGCATTTGCAGGCGGTTAGAGTTGGCATGGGTTATGCCGGCAACAGTAGTGGAACTTTTGGCATGCTGGTCGGAGCTTGGTGGTCTTCCACAAATCTCAGCCGTGTGGAAAATGATTCCTATATGTATTCTTTGGTGCATTTGGCAGAAACAAAATGACCGGATATTTGAAGATCGGGAACGCTCCTTGGAGGGGATTAGATTGCTTGTTGTTAGCACTTTGTTTTCTTGGGCCAGATTTGTAGACTTTAATGGCCTTGATTTTCATGACTTTCTCTTTTCTATTTCTACTGGCTAACTAGGTGTAATCTCTTGTATACTTCTAGTGTACCTGGGCTTTGCCTATTGTATTAATATGTTATAATCATTTACTTGTCAAAAAAAAAAAAATGATTCACAATTGTTGTTGTAAATTAATCATAATAACATGGAGTGGGCCAATCCTTGATGAAAATGTACGGGGATTAGAAATTCACTTGCACTTCATCACACCAAATGCTCAACTTTTGACCTGCAGACCTGCCAGACCAACCTAGTACTTTAGAGGCTTCCTGTTCAGTTTATCATTGAAGTAACTATAAGGGTTGGGTTTAGGTTGCCCTCGTACACGACTAATGACTCTACAATGTTCTTTGTTTATCATTGTTTGAGGGGATAATTGCATTAAGTATGCCTCATGAGGGTGTAACTGTTAGATCTAAATAAGCTTATTTATATATATATATTGCAATAATATGAGAGTGGTTAAGATTTTTATTTTACTAATCACGTCTGGTAGGGGCAGGTTGTGGTCGTTGACCCTTCTCTGGTGGCTGGTGGTGTGGTGACACTGCTGATGAGGGTGGAGCTTGTTTTCACAGTCTAATCGTTTGCTGAATGCATTTGTCAAACGTGTCTGTTGTCCTGACTAGAGGATGCCTTATTTGAGTTAATACATACAGGTCTTAGAGTCTATACTAACTGGTTCAGACACAATTTTTTCTGATATCATGTGATTCTGGCTGAAATTTCCCAATATGCAACCAATACAAGCTGATGAATACTGATTTTCATCCATTATAGCCGAAACTGGGTAATTCAGGGTTGTGTAATCTGTACATTGGCTTTTCTTCACCTGATTAAATTTGATTCTCTACTTTTCTGATGGGATTCAAGCTAATTTCTTCGCTGTTCATCCATATTGAATACCTGTGTTTTGGTTTTGGGCCAAATCTGTTGATGTGTTTCAAAGGGCAAGGGACTCCGCAGTCGTTTGAGTGATAAGATGCTCAGCTCAACTAGTCCTACTTATGCCTCATGGGAATAGGAAGATGCTTACATCTTGTCTCTTATGCTGTCTAGCATTGAGCCTAATATTAGTGAATGATTACTGAAAGTGCAGTTATCAGCAAAAGCCAAAAATGCAGAGGTTGAAGAGCTTTGCTTACCAAAGCTCCTTTTTGGTGCTTTTTGTGCGAGCTTAATGTGTAGGAAAGCACATTTTTATATTTTTGTTTTTGGAAAAAATATAAAATATCAGTCCAAGACCCAGAAAATGATGTCAACAAATATTCTTAAGCATTTGAGTTGATATCAAAGTTTGTTTTCATGCCAAGGCGCCACATATTATCATATGTGATGTATATGCTTTGGACCCGATATAATAGTCCAAGTTGGCTTTAGATGGATTGATATTTGATAGCTTATGTTAGCTAGCAGTCAATACCTAAAATTCGAACTATGAGTTATGTAAGGAGTTTTTTGGGCAAGAACAAGATACTTTGGCTCTTTAAGGAGTACCACTCTCAAGTGATGGGTATATGTGAAGAGCTAAATATGTATTGGCCTATTACTTCTGATGTTTCACATATGCAGCAACAACGTGAAGACCTTAGCGTTGTTCGCTTCCTAGTTGGTTTGAAGCCAAAATGAGTCTGTTTGCTCCAAACTTTTGGCTCCTTCTCTACTTCATCGTGCCACTTGTCTGGGAAATGACCTTAGTTGACGCCTGATTAGGGTGGCTGACTTGGTGGCAATAGGGAATTGGTGGAGATGGCTTAATGTAGATGACTAAAAATAGAAGACATTGAAAGTAGATAAATAACATAAAGATTTATGTGATTTGACACTAAGGCCTATGTCCAAAGGATTTTGAAGGAGTAGTCCACTAGAAATGAATTGGTGATAAAACTTTCAGCTGCTTTCTCTCTATTATAAGGTGGGAGTGGGTTGGCTCAAGTGTACTAGCGTTGGTTTTCGTGGTATTCTTCCTCCAGGTTTAAGGTTCAAACCTTAGGGTGCAAACAATTTCTAGGGGCCATTGGACTAGGGGAATTTCCGCTTGAATTACCCGAGGTGCACTTGTGGCAAACTCCTTGCTGCCCGTGCACTTTGGAGATTAGTCAAGACTTTGTTCCAGGACACCATGCCAATGGAAAAAAAGTTGGGGAGAAGAAGTTATGATGCGAGTGAAAAGGAGCAACCGTATAGAGAAGCTTCATCATGATTCTTATGAGGTGGGATGGACGACAAATTCAAAATTTACCTAGTGAATTGGGCTACGGTATGTACTCTAATCTTAGAAGGAGGGTTAGGAATCTGAAAATTGCTGGTTTTTAACTGAGCTTTATTGGGGAATTGGTTGTGGCAATACTAACAAGAAAGTGGGGCTTTGTGGAAGGCTGTAATTTGGCAGGGCTTGGGGCGGATGGTGTTTGAGTGAGGTGCATGGATTGCATGGGGTGGGGCTTTGGAGGCATATAGGAAGAGGTTGGGGGATTTTGTCTAAATTCATGTGCATTGAGGTGGGTGATGGGTCCAATATCAAATTCTGGCATGATTTATGGTGTGGTGATAGGGTCCTTAAGGAAGCTTATCCAAAAATGTATGGAATTGAGTGAGCACAAGAAGCTTCAATAGCATATCTCTACGAGTATTTGTAACTTTCTTGTATCAGCTGTTAATCATGCTTAGGTGTTTCCCTTGTATCCGACCCATATACATGGGCTATGCTTATTGCTATGAATAGAAGTTCATGCTTACCTATAAAAAAAAAATGAAAAATAAAAATAAAGCCACCTATTCCATAACCTACCCACACTATTCCTTCCTCACCAGCTGATGCTACTCCATCTTACTTTTCCCCAGCAACTTCCACAGTTCCCTTGGGAAGTTATGTGATGCTGTATTAGAGTTTGGTCTTAGATGTTAGACAGACCATTCACATTCTGTTGGTAGTATATGTAGATGACATTGTAATTAGAAGTTACTTGGTCAGGATTGGTAGGTTGAAACAGCTGTTGGAAAATTGGTTTCACGCTGAAGGTTTAGGCAAGCTCATACTACTTTCATGGGATAGAAAATTTGTTTTGCCAGAAGATATTTTATTGATCTAGAAATAGGCATAGCTCAAGTACATAGGAAGTAGACATGTGATTACACCTAGTTAGGAACTAGAAACGGTTACAAGGAAATCATGAAAGTTGAGTACATTAAATTCTTTAACAATGACCCACATAAATAGTCTTCTAGAAAAAATTCTTAAACTCTTCCAAGGAGCGCTCTTGATCCTCAAAATTTTGGTCATTTCTTTCACTCCAAATGCACCAAAGAAGAAAAATGGGAGCCATCTTCCACACATCTGCAATTTGTGGTATCCCCGTGATCCCTTTCCAACTAGCTAGTAGGTCAACCACCCCCCCCCCCCTTCCCCCCTCCCCGCACATGCTAATCCCAATTTGCTGCAAGAGTAATTCCATGAGGCCCTTGCAAACTCGCAATGTAGAAGTAAATGATCAACTGTTTCGCCGCTAATTCTGCACATACAGCACTAGTCAATGAGGATAAGCCCACATTTCCTTAGATTGTCAATGGTCAGAATTTTCCCTAAGGATGTTGTCCAAACAAAATAAGCAGCCTTAAGAGGCGCTTTACTCCGCCAAATGCTCTTTCAAGGAAAGTGATTACTAGCTTGAGTAGTGAGAAACCTCATACAAAGAGCGTACAGAAAATTTTCCATTATTGGAAGGCGACCAAACCAACTTATCCACCACTGTACCAACAGGTCCAATGGTGTATAACAAGTTAAAGAACTCAACAAGGACACCCACCTCCCAATCATGTGCCTCCCCAATGAAATTGACATTCCACTGTTGTGAGCCATTAGTAATTTCCCTCAAGTCAGCTACCAAAGCATCTTGTTCCCGTACAATTCTGAAAATAGAGGGATAAGCATCCTTAAGAGCCGTATCTCCAACCCAAACATCATGCCAAAAACTGATTCTATTATCATCCCCCATACACAGCCTAGTATGGCTAGATAAAGACCTCCAACCTTTCCGGATATGCTTCCATATATGCCCCCTTAACTTTGTTAGAGCACCAACCCCTCCTTATACTCCCGTACTTAGTATCAATCACCACCTTCCATAATGCTTCCCTATTATAATTATATCTCCACAGCCATTTCCCAAGAAGAACCTTGTTCAAATTACGAACCCCCATCCTGCCACCCCTCATTGGAGAGTACGGATTGGAGCTTCTCAATCCGTAAGGCAACACTAGCTAGGAGAGAAAATAATGATAAGAAATATGTGGGAAGGTTTGAGAGGGTACTCTTTATTAAGGTAACCTAACCCCCTTTAGACAAATACAATGTGTCAGAGAAAATATGTGCTAAGGTAATCCGACTCCCCTTTTGACAGGTCTAAAAAGGCTCTTAGCCTATCTCAGAGAAAATATGTACTTGACTTATTGAAAGTATCTGGTTTCTTGGATGCATGACCAATTGATACTCCTTTGGATCCAAATCGTAAACTCTTGAAAAATGAAAGAGAGTTATTTGAAGATCCAAGTAGGTATTGCCAATTTGTTGGAAAATTGAGTTATCTTTTTATCCCGAGACTTGGTCGGAAAATTCGGTTGCTCTTACGAGCTCTTGTCCATCATGGCATTACTTCTTGACAAGATGAGGGAATTTCCTTTAAGGTGGTGCTTGGTTCAGGAATAGATTACAGTGATTAGAATTAAGTTGAATGCACTTCAAGACATTGTGGAAAATAAAGCAAAAGCAAGGCCTCAAAACTAGAAAAACAAGCTGGCTTTTGCTTCCTAGGTATAAGCTAAAATGCTGGAGTAGGATGATTGTGTTGTTTTGAGATAACTTAATGGTATGGTTGACATTGCACTGTAATATTGACTAGCAAAAAATGTAACCTCCTTTTCTACCTTTTATTTTCATTCTCAGTCTACATTTAATGGAGTCATGATTATTTCGTGTATTAATGAAAATGCTAAATTTGCCTCTTTGCATCAATTTAAGCTTGTGAGACAATTGGTGATTTAACAAATTGGGTAGTGGATTGTTATTTGTGTTTTTTGACTTCATTCTAAATGTTGTTTCTATTTCACTCGGCATTGCAGCTTTCTCAACGTACAATTTCAGGGTCACTATTGAAGTATCTCTCAAAGTTACAGGTAATAACTTTAACTATTTGTGTAGAGAAGTGAATCCAATAAAGAGTAGGTTATTAGTTTATTGGTTACAAATGCCTATATAAAAAATATATATATATATATATATATATATATTGGTTACAAATGACTCGGTTGATGAAATTTAGGGCTCTTATTATTTTTCTGTTTATGTTCTATAGGTTCTCAGTTTTGTAAGTCTTGCAGGTGGATGAAGAGCCAGCAATCAGAACAAACACCACCATTTTGCTTGGAAATATTGCAAGCTACCTAAATGAAGGGGTTAGTATTTGCAATTTGTTGCTATAATTGATTCATTTATTTCCCGAATAACTGAAATTGTTGTTAGATATGCTCATTCTCGATGGGTTGTTTTCTTTTTCTAAGATGGTACTATTGGCCATTTTCTGATCATTCCTGAGAAGCTTCTGCTTAGATTTCCCCCTTGTGAGAGTCTCAACTGATGGATTCAGATCTACAATGCAGACAAGGAAAAGAGTTCTAATTAATGCATTTACTGTTCGTGCATTGCGTGATACTTTCTCGCCTGCCCGAGGAGCTGGTATATTAGAACTCTATATTATGTTCATCTCTTTTACCTAGTTTTTTCATAAAGTTCTTGGCCGAAAGAAAACAATTGTGTTTTAAATTCATCTTCCATACTTTTATATGTTGGATGTTCATTAAGTTCAATTCATCTTCCATACTTTTATATGTTAGATGTTCATTAAGTTCAAAATTATTTTACCATTTGTTTATTGACCAATAAAAAATTGTACTGTGCCAGGTATCATGGCTCTCTGTGCCACCAGTTCTTACTACGACATCAATGAGATTGCAACTCGGATTCTTCCAAGTGTTGTTGTACTTACAATTGATCCTGACAGGTTAATTATTGTGCAGATGATTTGTCTATTAGTCTATTAGTGTTGTAGTTTTTTTTCTCATTGTTGATGTATGAGTTGAGTTTTTATGTTCCACCCCCCCCCCAATCCTTTGTTGTAGAATCTTCCCTGTAGTTTCCTTCTTTTTATGTAATATAGAACTTCATTAATCAATGCAAAAGGCAGATTTAAGTATCTATGGTGTATACAAGAGAAGTCACCTATCTGGGAGCTTCTAGCTTTAGTTTCCAAGAATGTGTACTTTTCCTTATACCTTAAAGATCTTCATTATTTATGCTATTGTTGCCTTTTTCAATTATGAACAGTGATGTGCGATCCAAAGCATTTCAAGCAGTTGATCAGTTTTTGCAGATATTGAAGCAATACCAAGAGAAGGTTTGTAAATTTAAATCCTTCTTTCTTTTGATGTGAAGCGCATCTGCTGCTTCTATATCTGCATATAGATATATGATAAGAAAAGTATTGCTTGAGTTCATATGCATCTTGTAATGACCCAAGGAAGACTGAAACCACATTTAGGCTTATATTCCAAAATGACCAATCAATATTACAATTAGAGCTCACTTGTAATGATTATAATCTACAAGAACTTCTACTTACAAAAAATTATAAATTAAACCACAAGAATTTCTCCCTCCCAAGTAATGGGGGATCTCATTTAGTACCCTTTTGTACTAAATCCCGGTTGCAATCTCCTCTCATATAAAAAAATCCACCCTCCCCTAAATCCCTGTCATCATTATTAGGCCAATATGTTGTAGGTGGCATGGCTTAAATCCCACATTTCTGGGTGGGACCATTTGTAATGACCAAGAAAAGCCCAAGTCATAGATTGGGTTGTACTCTAAAAGGGCTGGTACAATTGGAGCCCCCTTGGAATCATAACAGATTGCAAAAACTTCGCTTTTCAAGCAATGTGCGATCTTATTCACCACTCTCTTGTACTAACTCCCGGGCATTACACAGCTTATGTTTCTTATTCTTAAGCAGAGATAGGTTTACTTCAATAAGCAAAGAACGTTTGACTGCATTGCTTGTGCACAAATACTCTGACTTAACAACATGGCAAAGCACAGACTGCGTATAATGCTTTAATGTGTGGACATCTATATTTTAAGAAAGGGTTTCCTGCCTTAACCATTTTGCTTTGTTTTGGGATGTTTTCAACAGTATGACCTTTTTTTTTTTCTTTTGCTTGATAGAAATTATGTTGGCAAATTATAGAAAGTTACACATTAGAGTTCAGACTCAGCAAATAGTTTATGACAGGCACATTTATAGTGGTGCTTTTGCTATTGCAAGAAAGTTTCTCTATTGTGTTCCTTCTCTCCATTCCTTTTTGTTTCTCTCCTCTCAATCTTCTTTCTGTGTTTTTATTAATCTTTATTTCTAATTTGATATGGTTGAATCTTCGGGGAAAGAAAATTCTGATAAATGTCAATGATACTCATATTTTGTTCTGCTCCATTCTTCCATAATGTTTAATGTTGATCTTTTACCCCATTGGTGCTTTCTAGGCAAATTCAGGAGATAACACTGGAGCTGCAGGCCTTGGGATGCCATCCCTTCCAGCAAATGCTAGTTTACTTGGGTGAGTTATTTGTACCTTCTAGTGTATTTATGGGGTATGGATGCATGTACGTGCGCATGCACATATGAATCTATGTATCATTGTCTGTACTTGTGTGTTCTTTACATTCAGAGGAATACCCAAGGTTAGGTTTATTTGAGGTGATTAGCTTAGTTGGAATGATTCTTAGCTGGTGCCATTTATTTTATTTGAGATTGGGAAGAAAGATCGCATGGGTGAAGCCATCTTCTGTAATTGGATTTTTTTTTTTTTTTTTCTCAAAGAGGCCATGGGACATCCAGATGTCAAAACATGCCCTTAATTTACTATTCTTCCCCTGTACCTGGTTGGACAGTTCTATTAATATCTTCGTACCCGACTCTATTCTTAATATTTGGTCCTCAACTATATTAGAAAATGCATATTTACCTTACTGTTGCCTTGGAACTTGTGTTTCCTATGCAGATGGGCCATGAGCTCCTTGACTCTCAAAGGCAAACCTTCTGAACAAGCTCCACTTGCTTCTGCAACTTCAAGTACACCTATAACTTCAACTTCTTCCAATGCCAGCTCTGGTAGGCATATTGATGACTCTTCAATTTTACTTCATCAGATTATTGTATATCTGGGCTTTGTGATCTCTCTTTTTAACTCAAGCACACCTCTGGCTTTTGAATATACTCACCTTTGAATGACTGGATCAATTTTGATAATTATTTAACATTTCATGGTAAAGATGCATATTGTAGATAATAAGGGATCCATAGAATTTGTTTTATCCAGCTTTGTTAATTGGGTAGCTGATATGTTCTCGGTCTCTTTCTTATTGTCAAATAATAAATATGTATCTATATTTACAAAATAAGGCCTAGTGTGCCCATTGTTTTCTTATTATTAAGTATGAAGTTGAAAGCGAAGTGTATTGATTAATCATTTTGGACATGCATATGTATAGAGACCCCTTTTTTTATAAGACAATTAATATCAAGCTTCTGTTGAGACTTGAAATTATCTGTTTTGTTAGAATACAATGAGGTGGGCATGTAAAGAAAGGCAGGTATGTTTGGATAGTGAGTTCAGTTGAGATGAGATGAGATGAAAGTTGAATAAAATATTGTTAGAATATAATTTTTTAATATAATTTTTGTTTGAAAGTTTGGAAAATTTATAATGATCAAATGAGATGAGATGAATTGAGAGTGTTTTTGAATCCAAACCATTTATGCGTATTATCTCTAAATTAGGAACATGGGAGAGCAAAATTTATTAATCATACTCAGTTTGTCTTATTTTGAAGTTATCTACGTGCATTCTACACTAATATTAGATGATGCAGTTCAATTTTTAGTACTTCCACTGGATATATATTTTGACCTTGATGCATTTATTCAACTAGTCAATCTCAAAATATGAATTTTCTGCCACAGTCCTTGTGATGGATCCTCCAAGTACAGAACCTGCTGTCCATGGGAATTCCACCTCTGATTTTGCTGATCAACCTGTACCTGCATCCCCTACATCAACAGATGGTTGGGGAGAACTTGAAAATGGAGTTCACGAAGAGCATGAAACTGACAAGGATGGGTGGGATGATCTGGAACCCCTTGAAGAGCCAAAGCCGTCTCCAGCTCTTGCAAACATTCAAGCAGCTCAAAAGCGACCAGTCTCACAACCTGCTTTGCGGCCAAAACAAGGTAAATTATCTATTCAACTTGTAGTTTTGGGCACAATTTACCATTTTGTGGAAGTGGATTTGACAATTGAGACATCAGCCCAAGTTTTGCCCAGCCAATTGTTCTGTGACCAGAAAATCTATGTATGGAAATATGATAAGCTTACTGGCCACGTGTGTTGCCAAAACATCTGCACAGCCTGATCAATTGATGACTTAGGTCTTGGGTTGTTTGTTGTAGCCTAGTCCACCTTTGAATACAAAGGTTAGTGGATGGGGAATCTGATGACTATTTGAATTACCCGTTATGAGAATTGTCCATTAAGCTCCTGTCATTTGGCATGTCTCATATGGACTAAAGCCAATTGAAATCTCAGGTAGATTGACATAACTTGGATGTTCTTTTAATTTCACAGGACCTTGTTTCTGAAACATGGCATTTGAAATGAATTGACCAAAATTTGCCATTAGGGTAATAAGTCTGTTGTTTAGTGGATTTTCCCAGTGGTGTCATAATATTGCACATTAACAACCATTGTGTCCTGTTGTAGGATCTTTATAGTTGCTGCTGTTGTTGTTATTATTTAAAAAAAAATTATTACTATTACTACTATTTTTTATTATAATTATTATTTATAGTTTCTTATATCTACTTGAAAACTCAGCTTATCACAAGTGTGCACATATTCAAGCATCAATCCGTCCTTGTATATGTCCTCATATATACAATTTTCTCTTTAGGATTAATTTTTTATTGGAATTTTCATTCAAGAAGGCTCTAAATGGATTTTTTTTTAGTTGCAAGTTCACGGATGAAAATTACAGCAAAGGTCACCAAACACGACGATGATGGTGATTTGTGGGATTCCATAGCTGCCCCTGCTCCAAAAACAGTATCAAAACCTTTGAATGTAAAGAGAGCTGGGACAGTAAATGATGATGACCTCTGGGATGCTATTGCTGCTCCTGCACCTGCTACCAGGGCCCAGCCGTTGGCTGCTGGCAGAGGCAGAGGAGCAAAGCCTGCTTCACAGAGTCTAGGTGCACAGAGAAAAAACCGGACATCCTAATCTTGCAGGGGAATTACATAGAGCCGAACACATGAACAAGTAAAAGATTTATGTTTGTACATTTTTTTTACTGTTTCGATGCCCCATTTTCGCATTAATGTAAAACGGATCCATGTCACTGAGTTACACAATAGGCTGATTATATGCATACTGCGAATATATTATTTGATTTGTAATATTATTCTTTTTATTATTTTGGTCAAATAGAGACCCATTAATCCGAGTTTCACAAGACTGAGGCAGGTTATAAGTATTTTTTCTTTGAAGAAAACTGTAGTGTTGTGTCTGAGGAGAATAATATTCTCCAACCAGCAATTCATTTATATACAATATGTGGAGTTTACGACATTTAATAATGTTACTCATATGATGCCTCAAATAGTGTGGACTTCACATGCATCCAATATGCTGTCTCTTCGAATTCGAACATCCAATTTGGGTGAGATTTGAAATTTATATTTGTCCTGCCTTGACCTCGCTGTTCTTTTTTCGAAAGAAGTTTTTGCCTTTGCGGGGTTTTTGGTTCTGGGTACTTCATCCAAGAGTTTTGTGAGAAAGCACTGGGGAATGAAGAATGCCATCAATTTATCAGCAAATGTGATTTGTATTCTTTGGGTTTCATTTTCATCTGAAAGCATAAGAATATTTGAATTTGTGATTACAAACTAGGAAGTTCCATATGTTACCTATTGAATGCTACTTTTTTTCTTGTTATACAACGGTTTGCAATTGTTGTGGTTACACAGGTTTCGATTATTTATTCCTTAAGGGAGAAATTTGTTGAAGTTATATGCAGAATCGATCTCATATTTTTGCTGAGTTGACTGCCGAAAAGAGCTGAGGTTTGAAGCTTTCATTTGTCAGAGAAACTTGAAATGAGGAAGGATCTGCAGAACAAGCAATGTGGCTTGGTATGGTAATCAATTTGTAAGGTCCCTGTGCCTGTGATCTTGAAGAAAATGGTATCCCATTTCATGCAGAAGGGAAATGCAAAGGATATGAATGCTATTTCTTTGACTGCTACTAGGTCGAACTGAAAGTGGGCTCTGCATGCTATTCTCTTGCTTGCACTGGTAAATCTGCAAAAGAAAAGGATAAACACACAATACTTTATACAACTATCTATATTGCTCATGAGCCCATATACATTGCTCATTTCACATTTAAAATTGAAGTTTCCATCATGTCGTGGATTTGCTGGTGAAGCCTTGCATTTTATTTTTAGGCAAAAAAAGAGGAGGTGAGAATTGGAGGTGGCCTTCCTACCTGGGGGTGACCATTGTGACATGGGAAGATGTAGATGCTCCCTTAAGTCGAATTTGAGTCATAACCTAAACTTTAGCTATTCAATAGAATTTTAGTCAACGAAACACAAATTTTTACTTCATTTCATCTCAGCCTAATTTGAGACAAAGGTTATATTCAGATTTGAACCTAGGATCTAGTATATAAATAAATTTAGAAAATAAAAACTTACTAATGTAGCTTAAGGACATTTGAGGTCGAGTTCTTGAAAAAGTTCTAAGCAAATCCAATACTTTTTCAATAAAAAGAAAATATGAATCTCATGAATAACTCAATTTCCCGAACTATCAATTTCGACAATTATCTCCAAACCTACCAAAATATTTAATTTGCCTCCCCTGAAAAAATTAACTTTAAGTATCATTCATTAAAAACAAATTCAATAACACGAAAAATAGAAAAAAGAGAAATCAAGGTGGCTACTGGACCACATTCCTATGGTAGTAATTGGCAACTACTCAAAGGTGTGGTCCACGACCGCGATCATTTTGGACAGCATACTTATAAGAGTAATGTTATATACAGTCGTGGAGTGTTCAAATGCCATGCAGTCATTTTGAAAAAGAGTGAGATTTACTATTAAAAAATTATTATTTTTTTATGTGGGTCTTGTATTTATTCACTTTTTTCAAAGTGATTGTGCAGCGCTTACACACTACACGACGCTTGCACACTCCATGACCGTATGTAGCATTACTCAATATGGAAAATGCTAGCCCCATCGCTTGAGCTTCCCGCTTGATATGGCATTTAGGTGGCTAACTTAATAGAATTAAAAATGACTGCATCTTCCTTCTTAACTTAAAGAAAAAAAAAATCCTCTTTCTCCCTCTCAATCATCGACTCTCTCTCTCTCTCTCTCCATTTTCTCGCTCCCTCTCTATTCCATTGAGACCCTTTCATCCTCTCTCTCTCTCTCTCTCTGATGATATTGGGTCTGTGGCGATGGAGGATAACTAAAGCTTTGCTGGAGCCTTGACACGATTTGTCATTGGAGGAGTGAGATCAGAGAATGAGAGAGATCGAGAGAAAGACTTACTAGTGTCGATGAAGGCCACTTGGGGTGATGGTATGCAACGTTGATGGATTCCGAGGCTCACAAAAATTGCAACAGTGACGAAGATGTAGCCGACTATGTTGTCCTGAACAGCGCCCCCCCCCCCCAAACCCAAAAAAAAAAAAAAACAAAATTTTTCAAGTTCATTCTTGCACCTTTATTTTCTGTTGTTATTCTGTGTTGCGTGTATGGTATATTGTTTGAAGTTTGTATCTAAAAATTTACCCAAGATCTACAAGGTTGAATCTTCTTCCTTTTCTCCTCTGTTATTTTTGGATTTTATATGGTCTGTTTGGATGTATAGAAAGTAGAGAAAATATGAATAATTGATAAAGCACTACATTACATGTGACAGCCAAGCACCTTCACAAATTGGGAGCTTTGCAAGGGGCAGGATCTATCGGGGAGGGGTTTGACCTTTTTTTTATAATGTATCTTCACACAATTCACGTGACAATTTGATTTTTAATATTCAAATTTTAAAATTTATCTTTCAAATTAAATTATATCACATGAATGGTGTGTAGTGTAAAAGGTTTTCAAATAAAATTATTCTTGCTAAAAACACATGGTCCAACTCCCAACAAATTTTTTTTATATAATATTATGTATGTGTGACGTGTGAATATCGCTAAAACTATATATTTATGTAACATGTATTCACTACTGTATTTAATATTTAATACGGATATTTATATAAGAGACAAAATTTCTATAGAAGTTAGATGTTCGTCACATAATATATATATATATATACAACATTTAATATTAAATGTAACATGTTATGCGTAGATTTGTATAACAAGTGTATAGTATAAGTTACGTATTATATGCATCCATACGTGTTGGGCAGGGGATAAAATGAGCGCAAGTGTAAAGTCCACCGAAAGTCTACGGAAGATGAAAGCCCAATATGATAGAAGGAAGGGAGAAAGAGAGGGTTTAACAATGACAATGCTTGATTGGACATAAAGAAAAGATAGGACATAAAATGGAAGGCAAGACATAAAGCAATGGGAAGAGACTTAAAGGGCGAAGGAGACAACAAAGAGGAGATTGGTTGATGTGTATGACCACTCGAGAGAATGGGAGAACCAGAGTTCCAAGTCCATTCTTCATAGAGAGAATTCCATAGGAGTAATTGTAGAGAGTTTAGTAGGGATGGAAACCTTATATCAAACTATAGTTATAGTAGATTTTACACCCGTGGACTTTTCCTTTGTATCGAACTATGTAAATATTGGTCTTCTTTTTTCTTTTTTTCTTTTATATTTCCTGCCATTTATTATTAATCAAAGCACACTGCCACCAAGAACCACATGCGAGAGAGATTGTTCGACTATAACGTTGATGCCAAAAAATACATCAGCAGTACTTGTGGCATTAATAAATCTAAGCCTGCACCCCCCATTTAGGATTTAATGCTTGACCTTCATTTAGAATCTAAAAGGTATATATAAATCTTGAATTTTTCAAAATTTCTTAGCTTCTCTTTTCTAGAAAGAGAAACTCCCACTTCTCTCTAGAAAGAAAAGTCCCTCATTTTCATATTGTTGTTCCACCGGAGAGGACAATGGAGCCTTGGTTCCCTTCCTCCTCTCCTTTCCATTTCATATACCAATATGTTTATAGGTTTTTCTTCTAGTCTTTTTAAAATTTCCTTTACACTAGTTTGGTCTAGGCCCGACCTACCACAGTCAAGCGACCGATTGACTACACACGCATCACCACGCAACTCCCTAGCCGCTGATCTACTAGTATGAAGTGGAACCGTGACAAAAATCTCAGTAGGTGATCCTCATGCGTGGTTTGCCCTGCGCATGGTTACCACACACCGCCGTGTGAAAATCATGCATCCAACGACTACACGCATTGTACCAGTAGTCTTGCTACCTCAAGATCTTTTAGATTTGACCCACCCCATCTCACTATCACTAGTGCATGGTCTCCACACGCAGTCACAGGCTAGTTGGACGTGAAGAAACTCAGCCAGTGGCAGCCCGGGCCAATCGATTGGCCCAAACTAAAGATCTTGAGGTAGGGGATGTTGATCTCTCCAGCAAAAATCTCAAGACAACAAACCACAGTGCACTGCTAAAATCCACCATCTCCAACGATGGCAACGCAATTCGCCCAGCTGTGCAAACTGTAAAAAGACCATCTTTGTTGTAATGGGGTGTTTGTTGGAGAATCCCTCCTTCCTCTTGTATCTCGATTTCCTTATGCTAACGAAATGTTTGTTTGATAGGGAAAAAAAAAAGACTCTTGAATTTGTTAGATGTTGACAATTTGATCAGATTTTCTTTAGGCATGCAGTTAATTGCGATCAATGTTGTATATTGCATGATATATACGAGCCTAGATTAATGTGCTTATTTTGAGAACTTAGGGGAATTGATGCTGCTGAAATCTCCTTTGATGTGAGAGGTTACACAAGTTTGGATCGATTAGAAAAACTGAAGAGTATTTGAATGTTTACATTCAATTCAAATGTTAAAATTTTTTAACAAACAATTGTATTTGTAATAACCAAAGCCCACCAAAAGCCCAGCCCAGCCCCTTTGTTTTTATTTTCTTCTCCCACCCCACCCCACCGTTCTCCTTCCTTCTCGTACATTCCACACCCCCCAATCTGATCCTACTCTCTCGTAAAACCTCCCTGCCTCGCTCACCTCGCCTCTCTCTCTCTCCCTCCCCCCACACCTCCGATGCACTCTCATACACACCACTCTCTCTCTCTTCAATTTTCTCACACACAACCCCCCATCTTGTCTCTCTCTCTCTCTCTCTCTCTCAATCCCCCACCCCCACCGTGTGTATATATATATAATTTCTCTCTCTCTCTCCCCTGTGTAACCTCCACCCACAACCACTACTCATTGGTGTTGTGAATTGTTGAGAATGTACGTAGGGGATTTTTGGAAATCATTCTCATCCAATCCCATCTCATCTTCTTCCCAAACATTACTAAAATACAAATACTTTCAAATTAATCATTACAACTTTTTAAAACTTTCAAACAAAAAATAAAAGACGATTCAACTTTTTCAAATCCCAAAATAAAAATAATATTAAAATATCATATTCCAACAATATTTTAAGTTTATAATATTTTTTATTCAACTTTTTCTCTCTTTTCCCAAAACCCAAAAAATAGTTAACTCAAATTATCTCACTACTATTCACAAATCATCTTACTACTATTCACTAAATTCTTATCTCATCTCATCTCATTCCCAAGCATTTCCTTAGTTGATTATGCTCTTAGGATGTGTTGAAGATGAATTTAATATTCAAGTGTTAGTAATGGGTATTAACTATAATTGATCCAGGTTTATGTCACTATTTTATGGTTGAGTGTAGAACTTATTTACCTTGAAATAACAAGGGAATAGAGGTCGGTGTACGTGCTGTCTGACAGCATATTTGCAACCTAGAAATTTGAACTTTATCAATTTTGGAGGATAATATTTTAAAACAAGTCTAAATTCATGTTATTAAAGATTGTGTAAAATTTTAGAGTTAAGTGAAATCATTTTTAGAGTAGAATTTAACATATTATAATGGCTTTGGAATAGGTTCCAAGTAACCGTTGACAAAAGAATATCAAGACTATTTTGACTAGAATCAAGGTAAGTGACTTTTTAATGAGATTTTAATAAAAGAACTGTTGGTTTTGTTTGGAATAGTGCACATTCTTATGCACATTATATTTCAAACTTGTGTAAACTTTGAATTTGTGCACATTCTTATGCTATTTTGGTTTTGCTTGTGATTTGTGCAAATTTTGTAATGGTTGGAATGTTTGAAAAATGGTATGTGGCTTATTAAATTTGAATAATAAATGTGAGCATGCTATTTATTCTTGAGCCCATGATGTGAATGTCTTTGTGACATCTTTGACATCCCTCGTGGCTTGACGTCTTCGTGGCATGATATCTTTGTAGTATATTGATGCCCTAGCAGAATGATGTCTCCGTGGCATGATATCTTTGTGGTATGTTGGTGATTTCCCAATTATCATGTCGCCTTGAATATGATATTTGGCCGAATATGTTAGTTGAGATAAAATTGTATTGCTCACATTATTTTATTGAGAATTTATTCTTTCTTATAGTCAAGAAAATTATCAACTCCCATACCCCTATTAAATTGCTACTTACTGAGCACGTGGCAGCTCACCACCTCATTTCACATATTTTTTAGAGTTGTAGAAAGTTTATTCTTTTGAAATGATAGCTTTTGAGCCAAAGATTCCAGAGTGGATTTGGTTTAGTCACTTGAGGTTGGAAGTTATGTGGCTTGATGGTTTTGCTACTTGAAGATGGTTTTGGTTGTACAGAGAGTTTTCTTATGGTTATATTTTAGTTATTTTACAGTTTTTGTTGGAGTATATATATTGTAATTATTTAGAATTTAATAGCTCTAACTGAACTTGTTTGAAATTATGAGGATCATTGTATTATAGTTGTGAATAGTTTGGAAGTTGTGTGTTTGATATATATATATATATATATATATATATATATATATTTGTAAACAAGAAAGTTCCATTGGTTTAAACAACAAATTGAAAAGTAGAAGAAATTAATTGTTCGATTAGTCTTTTTTTCTTTTTGATGGGAAACAACAATATCATTAATAATGAGGGTTACAGACATTTTTTAAGCCAAATGGCCGGAGAAAAAAAGTCTGGAATACGATCCCACCATATTTCAATATTTGCAACATTCTAGGTATAACAGGCTAAACAATGAGCCACCATATTACCTTCCCTATAGACATGAATAAAAGAGCAAGATCCAAAATAATTTGAGAGCTTTGTGAAATCTGCCATAGTGTTTTGCTATAGAGCTTCAACAATCCTCCAACAGTTACTTTCAACTATTAATTGTGAAATCCCTATGCTAATACATAATTGAAGACCTTAGAAAATGGCTAGTAGCTCAATAGCCTTGGGTTCCTCCACTGCCTGCTCCACCATGCTGGCTGCCATAATCACTTGGCCCTTAGCATCTCTTAGGATCACTCCTATACCCGCCCTTTGCAGTCCACCGAAGGTAGCCCCATCTACATTAAGTTTAAGAAATTCCATAGGAGGTGGTTTCCAATGTAAAAACTATTTAAGAGATGCTCTTGGAAGTGACTATACTTCCATATGTCTACTCATAAGTGCCAAAGCAGTCTCTGTTGCTTGTCAAGGACTCAACTGCAGCTTCTCAAACTCCATCTTATTTCTTCTATACCAGAATTCCCAAGCTAGAGAAAAGAAAAGTGCCAAGTCTTCCTTGTGCCTCCCCTCAACAATGTGTAATGCCACATCAACCAGAGAAGTCCTAGTTCTAACTAGAGAAGGAAAATATTATTGCCATACCTTTTCAAGATGTCGACAAGAATAAGGGCATGATTAAGATCCTTAACTGGATGGGAACAGAAACTGCACTTCCCTTATGAAATAACTTGCTTTTTCATCAGATTCTCTTTAGTAGGGAGACCTTCTTTACAAGCTCACCATGCAAAAACTTAACTTTATTAGGGACTTTTAATTTCCATAATAACTTCCACAAAGCTTGTTGTCTCTTAGCATTAGAGGATTCTACCATTGAGCTGGTCTTCTGATCTGATATGGATCTATAATAGCTCCTCACTGTAAATCTACCACATCTGTCATGCATCCAAATCCATTTATCTACACTGGCACCTGGGTGTATCACAACTTTCAAGATGTTTGCTACCACATTTGGAGTGAAAAGGGTTCTAATTTTATCAATGTTCCATCATTTTGTGTTTTCATCAATGATGGATGAGACTAAGAATTCTTGATTGCCCATTCTGACAGAAGCTCCCTCCTCCTCTAGAGGTTTGTGACTTGAGATCCACTTTCAGTCCATAAAAGAGCTAATTTCCCATCCCCAATCCACCATCTACATCCTTCTTTTAAACACTTTTTTACCTCCCAAATTCCCCTCCAAGTATATGAAGGATTATAACCCAAGCCAGCTTCAAAGAAAGAGGTATTTGAGAAGTATTTGCCTTGAAAAGCCTATGCAGTAGTGAGTTATCACTTTGCAAAAGTCTCCACCCTTGCTTTGCTAGAAGAGCAAGGTTGAAGTTCCTCAATTCTTTGAAGCCCATCATTCCTCTTGATTTCCTCTCACACATTCTGTTCCAGCTTATCTAGTGAATTCTTCTCTCATCCATTCTTTGGCCCCACAAATGATTTGACATCAAACCTTCTAGTTCAGTACAAAACCCTATAGGAAGGAGAAAGCATTGCATAGAGTATGTTGATATGGAAAGGGCAACAACTTTTAGTAAGATCTCCTTACCCTCTTGTGACAAAAGCTTACCTTTCCAGCATTGTAGTTTTTGCCACACTTTCTGTTTTATTGCTTGAAAAACTCTAGTCTTCAATCTGCCCACCACTGGAGGAAGTCCAAGGTATTACTCATATTGTTGGATTTCACTATTGCCCCACAACTAGATAATCTCTTCTTTGGTCTGCCTTTCCACATTACCACTGAAAACCGTAGTTTTTTTTTCTTTATTAATTTTCTGACCCAATACCCTTTCATACTTGTCCAACACAGCTTGCACTCGCCTGTTTTCCTCCACTTCTGCCTTACAAAAAATAACATTGTCATCTGCAAAAAGTCTATGATGTTTGGTGCACCCCTACATATTTGTACACCAAATATTTCCTTCCTCACCCTTGCTTCCTTCAGCAAAGCTATCAACCTTTATGTGCAAAATAGAAATAGATAAGGGGACAAAGGGTCCCCTTGTCTCAACCCCCTACTAGGTGTAATAGGCCCTTTTGGTTCCCCATTAATCAACACTGAGAATGAGACAATTTTAACACAATACATAATCAAGTCAATAAAGGCCTTTTGGAATCCCATCACTTTCATCACAGTTTGAAAAAAACCCCACTCAACCCTATTGTAAGTCTTGCTCATATCCAATTTCAAAGACATGTACCCCTTCTTCCCTATTCTCTTATGCTTTAAAAAATGTACTAATTTATAGGCAATTAGCACATTATCCATAATTAAACGACCTGACACAAAAGCACTTTGATTCTCCTCAATAATGCTAGGTAATACTGATTTCAATCTATTGGAAATGACCTTGGTAATTAACTTATAGATCACATTACACAAACTAATGAGCCTATAATCTGCCACAGTTTCAGGGGACTTCTTCTTGGGAATAAGAGTAATAAATGTGTGATTAAGAGGGGCTGGGAATTCACCTTTATTTAAGGCTTCAAGAACTGTTGAGCTGACTTGTTTGCTCACCACATGCCAATACTTTTGAAAGAAAATAGGGGACATCCCATCAGGACTAGGAGCTTTGATGGGTGCATTTGTTTCAAAGCTGCCATTACTTCATCTTCAGTGTATACTTTGCCGAGAGTCTCATTCATAGAGCTTGTCACCTTATTAGCTAAAGGCCCCAAAAACTCAGTAGAACCACTCGGGTTTGGACTCTCAAACAATTTGTCAAAATACCTGAGAATTACCCTGTCTCTTTGGTCTCCCCCCCGCCATAGTCCATTCTCATCCTTAATCTTCACCAATAGATTCTTCTTTCTTATCTAAGAAGCCTTCATGTGAAAGTATCTGGAATTCTCATCACCTTCCTTTAGCCACAGTGCTTTAGATCTCTACCTCCACATTACCTCATCCCTTTCCATCCATTTATAGACCTCTTCTCGAGCTAACTTATGTGCTTCAGTGTTAGCCCCCGCAGGATCCATCTCATGCAATGCCTCCATCTGTTGTCTGGCCAATGTTAACTATTTTTGCACATTACCAAAAAAATTATTATTCCACCTGGCCAATTGGTGCCCACAAGTCTTTATTAAACTCATCACTTGTCCCATACTACCGTGAACATCTCCCCTACTCCAAGTAGCCTTGATGATATCCTCACAATCCTTCTCCCTTACCCACATGGCTTTAAATTTAAACAATTTTTTTGCCCTATGATAGCCCTCTTCTCCTTCAGTGTTAGCCCAAATGGGCACATGGTCAGAATATGCAACCAAACCATGGGTCACACTAGCATTGGGAAATCGACTCCCCCATTGAGAGTTAACCAAAAATCTATCCAGTCTTTCACTGACACAATGAGCCCTTCCCTCCTATTACTCCATGTGAATTTTTGGCCTCTAAATCCCAAATCCCTCAATGCACATTCATCCACAACATCTCTAAACTCAGTAATCTGTCTCTTTGGCCTCATTTTGCCTCCCCGTTTTTCATGAGGATGTAGTACTTCATTAAAATCACCCATTTTGAACTTACAGATTTCAAATTCACCCCATTTAGACAAGTCTCCTGCAAGAACAAAATGTTAGGCGCTTCCCTCTTCACCAAGTTGCAGAGGGTTCGAATGCCCCGTGGGTTCCCAAGCCCACGGGCATTCTAACTGATAATTTTCATGATCCCTGGCGAGGCTGAACAACAACCACTGCCGATATATCATGGTTACTCGAGTCTTCTAAAAACTCATGCTCCTTCTTTGAGGCTCCCCTCTTAGTGTGTCTGCCACCCCCCTGGGCATATTTTGTTTTTGGCTATTAATAGTCTCCCCGAGTTTGCCTTTGTTTCTAGATGATATATTCATTTCCATCGTCTGCTAGTGAAGCCATCAAGCCGTGCGTTAATTGCTTGGTCCGTCTCATAGGCCCCTTTATTTAAGCATGGCCCACCTGCCTTTTCCAGCCCAAGATCTACTACTTCTTGAAACGACATTGTTCTTGTTTCTTCTTGAAAAACCATGTCATCTTCTTCCTGCCTCGTTTGCAAGACTTCAGTCCCAGTTCCTGAAAACTCGCCACCAACTACGGTCCTTGCCTCCCATATATCCGCATTCACCTCCTCTCTTTCTTTCCAAAATTCTGTTTCTATTACTTTTGGAGGGTCAACTTCATTAATCTTCGGCTCGCCTCCTGCACTCACGATTTCCCCCACCGTTGCTGCTGTGATTGGTATCTCCGCCTATGAAGGTTGTAATGTCCCGATCCCGAGGGTCTAGAGAGTTAACTCATATTTCTCAATAATCAACTCCAACACTATTAATATACTTCCAAAAGTTCCAAATCAAATGTAAACACTTCAAATTTAATTAACCACACAAATCCATATATCAAATCCTCGATACAGTAACCCAAAAAAAAAAATCAACTTCTCTGCATGACACTTAAACGCACATTTCAACAATATAATTATAAACTCCAAATTTTCAATATTATAAAGAAATTTTGATTCAAACTAATTCTCTCAATATGATCAATTCTTCAAAACACTAAGACATTAGAACACAATAAATTTCTTAACAAAAAAATCGCCAATACTCTTCGAAAGCTTTCTATTCTTAATCCACTACTCTTAAGTCATCTCATCCAGTGCTTCACAATCTTGGTCCTCAACTGAAATGTCCAAAATCATCTGAAAATATTGTAAAGATAAAGGAGTGAGTTATCAACAACTCAGTAAGCAGGAAACATATACTAGTTTGTAAATATGAATCTTTTCAGAAATTTCAGTATGCAGAAACAAAACATTTCATTTTCATATGTACATCTCAAAATGTATTATCAGAAAATCAGAGCGACTTTTCAATCTTTTCGTCTTCATAAACCATTTTCAAATTTAACAACACTTTCATATTAAAAAATGCTTTGGCATAACATAACTAAATATCTTCATCTTATCATATCATATCGTATCATGTCATATCATAAACCATGTTTAACCCCTGTAGTAGGGTTGTGCTATCCCCAGTGGCCAAATCAAGCAGTATCATATTGTGAAACTTCTCCTTTTTCAATCTCGGTGCCCCGAGTGTGCACACAAGAAAGAACACGTAAAAGACCAATTTGTTTCCAAAGTGGGTGCACTCATATCATATCATATCATATTGGTACCAACCATATCACGTGAAACAGTATCATTTTACTAGAACCATATTCAGAATCAGAATCAAACAGATAAGTATGCCAAAGGTTTTTCATATCCGTATCATATTAAAACATGTGATAAACATATTCATATCATTTCCATTTGACAAAAAATAGATCCAAATCATTTCATATCACATATATAAAAATCTCATTGATATCATATTCGCTCTTTTGTATATTTCATAAACATGTCAAATATTGCTCATGTCTACACTTTTCATGTCAAAAACATTTATTTTTTCTTTCATACATATCTCATGAATGAATGCAAAATATATACTGAGGTTGTTTTTCACATTTCCTTTTTAGAACAAAATGCACATTTTTACAAACCAACCTCAATTTATTTCTTTTTATGCAAATCTAGTATAGAAACCTCGCTTACCTGGACTTTTTAACTTTCCAAAAATTTTCTCAACAATGTCGAACAATTATCAATCATCACCTATAAGATAATCACGTAATTCTCGTAAATTTTCAATCAATTACGTATTCAATATTTAAGCCCAAGCTTCTAAAATAACCTATTTTAATTAATTCTTCACAACCTAAAATTCTCATAACGTCAAAATATATCATCCATTTCTAAAATCATCAATGTCCATTTAATAACTTCCACTAAAACATTAAAAATCTAACTTATTTACTATTGGGATCATACTGTGATTTATAAAACTAAATAACATAACTATATCGAAATCATTATAAGTAGACAATCATATTTTTGTTTAAATAAAAAAAAATATTCTTTTAAAAGGATTCAAAAATCAAATTTTGCACTTACAGATCATTCCAAAAATTTATTAGTATTTACTTAATAAATAATTCATTAAAATATCAATCTCTTACAAATACCAACTTAACAGTAAAATCACAAACGTCTTAGTCCAAAAATAAAAATAAAAATTGCAGCCCACAAAAAAAAAACCCCTCCAAAACAAAAAGTCGATTAAAGCTTTCATGATTACAGGGCATAACGGTAAAAAATCCTTCATCTACTAAACTAACGGATGCATATAAATATATATCTATATAAAAAAAAAACAGAGACAAGGTGGCGGCATCAACTTACCCCAGGAGAAACTAAGGGATAGCGGCACCGTGGGGAAGGAGGTCGCGGCCAAGCTGGATCATGGTGGATGGTGGCAGTTGCGATGGCGACGTGCTGAAAGAGAGTGATGAGCGAGAGAGACTAGCAAATGGGAGAGAGAGAGAGAGAGAGAGAGAGAGAGAGACCTCGGCGTCAGAGAGAACAAAGCTCACCGCGTGGAACAAAGCGGCGTGCGGCGGATAGAGGGTGACAAATTTTCACCGGTGGTTTTCTATGTAAGCTTGCCTTGGCTAGTGGCACTGAGGAGTTTGGGTGGCTGCAAGAGTGGCTCTGTTTCGGATGGCTAAAAGCAGAGGAGTTCGAGGGTGTTGTTTTACACGGAGAGGGTGGTGGCGAACGGCTGGAGTGGTGGACCTTGAGTGGCTGAGGTTCCGTGCGTGGGCTGAGTTCGGTGGGGTAGCGATGCGTTGGCTTGGCTGGATTGTGTTCTGATATGGAGGAAGTAGGTGCACTAGTTATAGCTGCAAGAACAGGGTGGTCACTCGGTTGGTGGTAGCCGTGGTTCATAATGGAGAATGGATGTTCAGAGAAGTTTGGATGGCTGAGGCGTGAAAAGAGGGCAGTGGTAATGACTTTAGGGTTGAGAAAAGCTTAACATATATATAGGCTATAAATAGAAAACAGAACAAACCTAAAACAAAGGGAAGGGGAACGTGCATGAAAAAGGAAAGAATAGCGTGAAACCACTCGACGTGGAGATTGGAATCGCTTCCACGGACTTGGGCTCCTCAGAAGGGAGTTGGGTCTGGGCCAGGCCGGTAGCGGGCTAGGTCCAAAAGAAAAAAACTCAAATAAGCCCAGTCCGAAAATAGGAGAGTCCAACAAAAGAAAAAATACATAATAAAAATAAACAAGAGCTAAATAAAATCACTACAACTCAATATAAATAAAATAAAATAATTAAAGTCCAACAATAAAATAATTTAAAACAATGAGTAATTTAAATGTAAACAATAATTAATATCAAGAAAGCATATCAGAATAAATTTTATAACTTAAAAATTGAAAATTAATCCAATGATAAACATGATAAATTAAAACAAAAGAACCAATACCAATACTTAAATTAAATAAATTAATCCTTAAAAAAATACACTAAAATATGAGATATCACAAAGGTAGTCCTTCTGTTTTTCTATCCCTTCGAACCCATGGACGTCCCTCTTTACCCGTCGTCTCCATAGCTGGTTGCTCTCAACCAAGCCCCATATGGGGGGTCCTCAGCTTCCTCAACTGATCTTTCTTTCTGTTTCCGGATGCATTCCTTGTCATCATGTCACAACTGGGCCATACTAGTAGCAAAAATTAGATAACCTCTCATACGAGAACCGAACCCAAATAGAATCTCCTTCCCCCATTGAAAGTTTTGTACCTCAAAGCGACGGCTTCATAATATCGATAGCAACTCGAACATGCATGTACTCCCCCCAGGCCATTTCTCCCTTCTCCAGATCAATCTCCTCAACCCGTCCAATTTTATTCCCTATCAATTTCTTGACAGAGTAATTACGGGCTCGTAGAGGAAGGTCATGGATACGTACCTAGAACAGAGCTTCTGAGAATGTTATTTGGTTGACTTGCTTCCATCCGTCAACGTCCTGAGTTAGTACCAGGTGTTTGTCGAATGACCAAGGTCCCTCTTGAATAACTTTTGCCTTGTCACGCATATCCTCAAACTCAATAAGTATTAAGGATGAATTGAGATCCCTGAATCGGACACCCTTGACAGGTCTCCAAGCCTTTGTCATTGTCTTCTTTAAGACTTCACGGTTGAGATGTTTCTTAGTGAAAAGCTTCATAATCAAGCATTTTCCACCGCACAACACTACATCTTCTAACTGTCCAGATTCCACGACCACTTCATCATTCTCCTGCTCAGTTAGAGATAGCTTCCGGTATAATTCATGTAGTTTGTCATCCATCTTCCAGAACATCTGCCTCCCTAGCTGTATAAACACCTTACATTCTAAAAAAAGAAACTCAATATTGCAGAAGGCAGTGAGAATACCTTTACTCAGGCCAAAGCCAGAGGGGAAAATGGACGATGTTTTAGGATTGTTCGATTAGTCATTTAAATGTTATTGTCGTTCAAATGTTATATTTGAATCTTAAAACACTAGAAAAAGGACTTATATATATATATATATATAGAGAGAGAGAGAGAGAGAGAGAGAGAGAGAGAGTGCAAATGGTTTGGTTCCAAATAACCCGACATCATTTGAACATGTTTGATTGGATTCATTGAGAAATTTCTTTCCAAAGTTACTTAATAATTTTAGGACAACTCAAAATTGATGCCTTTTAAGGTTTTGGGGGGGGGGGGGTGGGGGGTGGGGGGGGGTGATTTTTCATTTTTTATTCCTATTAATTAATTGTTTTTTGTCCTAGGGATAAAATTGGGAAACAAAGATTAATAAATATCATTACAAATTAAGAGATATTTTTGGCAAAAAGCTAGCGAAGACCTGCCAAGAGATAGAAAAAATCTTACATATTAATAATCATCATCCATCTCGATCGATCGACGAGACTGACCATCACAACATTATTAAATAATGTGTTGGAGTAAAATTTCCTAAACCAATTATGAGGAAGAGGCCGGAGGGATACTTTGCTCATTCCTGAAGAAATTGTCTGGATCAACTACTGTCTTGATCTTCACTAACCTATCAAAGTTTTCATGAAAATACATGGCTCCATAAACCTTCCCTTCTGCATAGCTGTTCTTACCATGGTGATTGATCCCAATGTCAAGATCCCTATAGTTCAAATATGCACTTCTAGGGTTCTTGGACACGAAAGGAGTCATGTAACTGTAAAGGCTCCTTGATTGAGTTATGAAGTTCTTTTCTGCCTCAATTCCTGCATCTTGCCAGCTTATTGAGTACTGGATTTTGAACAAATTCCCTGCACGATGTGGGAAAGGAAGTGAGAAGCTTGTACTTGGTTCATTTTCCCACCATAAGGATTGAAAACCAGTCCAACTTTTCCGAGCTCAATCATTTTCTTCCATATATATTCCAACCCAGCTTTCGAAATCGGTTTCTGCACGTAATCCGATTTCCTCTTCCCGAAGATTGCCGTGTCGGGGTGTCGGTCGAGGAGGATTGACGGGGACGTGACATTGCCATTGCCTGCGCCAGCCCACACAACAGAATCAATCCAACCCATTTCCATCACATCTTCCTTCTTCAAACCTAGTTCAGGAAACTCCTTGCTTAATAACGTGATCAGGTCTTCTGCTTTGCCGAGGAACAATGCGACGATTGTTGCTCGGATTGTATTCTCCCCCTTCTTCACCTTGGATGTCACGGGCTGTATCAGCATCCTCATGAACAGGCTTTCATCCGTGGTCGGAGCGACTTGCTGCCACCGATAGACAATATCGGTCGTGTTCTCTTCCAAGCTCCTTTCAGCCCTAAAAACTGTAACCTTTTCCAGAACAGGAACCAACTTTATTTTGAATGCGAGTATTACTCCAAAACTTGCGCCTCCTCCTCCTCTAATGGCCCAAAAAGGATCGTCTCCCATTGAAGTCTTATCAAGGATTCTGCCATTAACGTCCACGATCTTCGCATCAAGGACATTATCTGTGGTAAGTCCATATTTCCGAACCATGAAACCATATCCAGCGCCACTTAAGTGCCCACCAACGCCGATGGTCGAACAAACCCCCGCCGGGAAGCCATGCAGCTTGCTCTTCTGCCATATATTAAAATAAACTTCTCCAAGCGTCGCGCCGACTTGCACCCATCACTACAAGAAAAAAGACTTTTTGCGGCAATTTTATGACTGTTGGAAATAAATTCGCCGCAAAAAACCTTTAATTGCAGCGATTTTTAAATCCTCGCACGATTTTTACATAAAATTTTGAAATTACTCTTTTGCGGCGATTTTTTAATTTTTTGCGACAGTCAAAATCGCCGCAAATAATCATTTGATTTTTTGCAATGAATTTATGATTTTCGCAACGAAAAATTCGCCGAAACACTAAATTTTTTTTTGCAGTGATTTTAAAATCGTCGGAAAAAGATTTGCTGCAAATAGAGATTATTTGCGGTGAATTTTGAATTTCGCCGCTATTTCATCGAACGTTTGGAACTATCGATCGATTGAATCACATGTGCAGGCTTTCTCGGCGAGTTTTAGTTGCCGCAATTGCTTAGTATTTGGAGCGATATCAAATTCGCTGATAAAAAGTTAAGTATTTGCGGCAATATTAAGACGCCACAAATGCCTAAACCTAAAATTAAAATTCCCGCTCGGCTCCTTTCCCTCCAACCCTTCGCCCCCCCTGTTTCCCTCCATCGCGAAGTACTCTTCCTTCTCAAGCAGAACCCACGCTGGTAAGCAGTGGCCGTCACGATCGACCCCACCACGCCACCGCCATCTCACCTCGACGGTACCCCCTCGTTCTCCCCCAGCCCCTCGCGATTCGCAATGCTGCGATAAAACGACGGAGTGTCTCTGCAGCGCCTGCTTGCTGTGTGTTTGTTGTCCTCTGGCCGTGGTGTGGGGTTGCATCAAACTCCCCTGCAAGATAGGATGGCATGCTGCCAAACGTGCAAAGCACTGGGCTTATTGTGGGTCTGACACGAGGGATTTTGCGTCGTATTCTTCATTTTCTGATATCGATTCGGATGCTTTGCCAAGAGATACGCATGGAGGCTCAAAGACTTTGGCTGATCCGAAGAAGAGAACGACACAGACGGCTAATGGAATGGAGTTTTCCAGGACTACAGCTGGCCGGAATTCCAAGTAGAAATTCTGGGTGTGTTCTATATTCCTCCAAAGTCCCTCAGAAAAATCCGGCTACTTCGTTTATATCTTTCAATTCCCGATCTTGATGCCTGATTCGTCATTGGAGTATGAGTCCTTTATGTCTTATGTGGTGTATTTGGGTAAGGAGAAATAGTCGATCATTTGAAGATAAGAACGCTTGGTGGATGAACTTAGATGTTTTTCGTTAATACCTTATTTCTGTGGCCTTCGGCCATTGTCTTTTAATGGAACCAGTGTCCATGCTTTTCTTGTTTCTTTTTTTAATTCCTGATTTGTGACTAGGTTTCAGTATTTGTATACTTTCTATGCACTTGGGTTTTGCCTTGTTACCTGTCTTAATAAAATCTTCTTATTCATAGAAAAAAAAAATCAAATTGAACAGTAAATGGATCACATCATATTTTTTGTTCATGTAATTTCTTGTGAAAAAAAGGGAACTGATTGAAGGGACTTATACAAGAATAACAAATTTTTAGGGTTTATAAAAAAACAGATACCTTTCAACTTATAAAAGTTGAGGCTTTTGAGGTTACAAAAAAAATCAATACACTGCCAAATTTTAGTCTTTTTAAGTCCATATATATATGGTGATATATTTTTAGGTTTTGTTGGAAAGTTTTTTGGATTTTAAAAAATATAGGTACATAGAATTTCTCTTTTTATATATATATATATATATATATATATATATATATATATTTATATATAATATATATATATATATATATATTTATATGTGAAGACTAGAAGAGGATTTTTAGATTTTGGAACAAGATCAAAAGGCTTTCCTTTTTAAAATCTTTTGAAGAGGCTAAAGGGATTTTTTTTTTCTTTCTAATTCTTATTTGAATTAAAAGAGATTTTTAATATATTTTTAGGAGACTATCAATATACGTAAATCCAAGAATATAGTATACATTTTAGTACTATACATGGTGGCTTTGTGCCGGATGTCTGGAAGTTTCCACCCCATCCAAAGAGTCTGGTGGTTTGGTAGATTGGATGCATGAAGCTGTGCAGAGAGTATATTGCCTGTTCTTGTCTGGTATGATCATTTAAAGCTCCTATCCTTGATACATATTTAAGGCTTTGCTTTACAATTGGATAGTAAAATGCATACACAATTATTTGCTGTTTGCACTTACTAGTTTGATCACTCTTGATTAATGCAACTTGTTAACATTGATTTTTATTGTATAGAGTTCTGCCTCAGAGCTCATTGTTAGAACCTTATGATTCTTCCTTATTGAGTAAACTAAGTGTTTTATGCTTTATTCGCCCTTTGTATGCTCCAAATGAATGAAGGTCTATCAGATGGACAAGAATATAGTCTTGTGCTCTATATAGATGTTAAATACTTATCTTGTATTTCTTACCAATTGATGTTATTCTTTAGGAGTTTCTATCATTGAAAACGGAGAAGATGGTGTTACGAGATGGGAATCCAAACTAAGTATCTATTATCAAAACTAAATAATATTTTGAATGTTTGAATGTTTAAATATCACTCCTCCACAGCTAGTTCTAGCATCATTTCCTCTACAATTATGTATCATAGAGGTCCCATATTCGAAATAAGCTAAATACATTCTCACAGCTTACCAAGAGACAATTCAATGTATGATAAATATCCCATTTGATCACTCCTCCACAGTTTTTACTTGGAAGTATGAGACTATCAGTTTTTCATGTTATATCAACTTTTGCAAAGTAACAGTTAAGAACAAAAATAATAATAAATTCATCCCATTTCAAGTTTCTAGTATTAGTTTTGTCAATGGCATCATTCCAGAATTGGCCACATTCAAGACAAAACATAAACAGTTGACTATGATAATACCATGGGTCATTGAAGTAGGCCCTTAACAACTTGATCGATAAAATATTTGAAGGTACATAAATATCCTTTCTCAATGGTAAACTTGTGTGAGAGTGGGCTTTGAACCCTTATTGTGGTTCTTTGGAATCCCTGATACTAGACTAACCAAGCTTGCTTTTTTGGGTGTTACATGCTTTTTGCATTCAATTGGTCTCGTGCTAAAGCTAAAGTGCAAGTGTTCTAAAGTATATCTATGATGTATGTGAACTTCAGGTTTATGGTTATGCCCGAGTTTTTGCGAAAATTGGAGTTGCAAGAGCTCTAGTGGACTCACTACATGCAGGGCTTAGCCCACCATGTATGGACAGCAGTTTCCTACCAACTGAAAGATAGGCTTAAGTTTCCTACCAGTTTGTGTCTTCGATAGCATTTTTTCCGTGGAGCATCAAACCATTATATGGGTATGTATATTTATTTTACTCAGTATAGGCACTTGAAGTGGCATATATGCATGTGCACATACACCTATACATGCTCTGTCCAGCACATGACATTTTAGTGCAGTGGCAGCAGGAATCAAACTTCTGGATGTCAAAAAAAGAGTTATAAAGAAAGGGCATGATGGTGAAGAAGTGACTGACCATCCTCTAGCCTTCTTCCTCATGGTACCACTCCCTTCCCTTTTTCTTTATTTTTGTTACAAGGAATGGAATCTTGCACTTGTTGAATGTGAATGTATTGCACATGTTGGACAGATTGTGTTTAGTTTTATGGCTTATGGATTGAATGAATGGATTGGATGTTTAGTGATTAAAGTTAGTTTGAAGTTAATAAGTTATGTGTAGAGCCATGGATTGGATGTTTCCATGTTAATATATTACTTAGTATTTTTGGGCTTGAATGAATGGATGTTTTCATGTTAATATACTACTTTTAATATTGATGTTTCCATGTTAAAATACTACTTTTAATTTTTGGGCTTGAATGAATGGATGTTTCCATGTTAATATACTACTTAGTAAAATTTTCCTTGAATGAATGGATGTTTCCATGCTAACTTTAATGAATGGAGGAAGTACTTTTTAGATTGAATTTGAATAGGATATGTGTAGTATTCTGTTTTGTGCATTTTTTTTTTTAATTTTCTGAAACATCATTTCCGGCGAACTTATTTCGCCGGAAATAATGTTTTAACATACATGTTTATTAGCGGCGACACTAAATCGCCGCTAATACTTATTTGCAGCGAGTAATTGTCGCTGCAAAATATAAAAACGTTGCAATTATGTTATTTGCGGCGATTTTATGTCGCCGCAAATAATCTACTTCCCAGCGAAAAAAATATCGTTGCAAATATACAGAAGTTTACGGCAAAAACAATTCTATTAGCGGCGATATTTATTCGCCACAAATAGATTATACTGACGATTTTGGAAAATCGCTGAGAAAGAACTGACCTTTATCGACGATTTAGTGTGAATCCGGGACCCCTATTTTCGACGTTTTGTAAGCCTATTGCGGCGAGTAAAAATTGCCGGAAATTGTAATTTTCCCAACGAATTTTTGGTATCGCTGAAAATTCTCAGAATCGTCACTTTAAATTCGTCGAATGTTCGGCGATTTTAAAATCGCCAAGAAAGAGTAAAACCAGCGATTTTGAAGGGTATTTTCGACGATTTTACGCGCTGAAAAAGACCTGATTTCTTGTAGTTGCATGCAGTTTCTTCCTTGGCATCGACCACAACTGAACGAAGATTAAACATATCGAGGACGACAAATGGGTCTTGAGATACATACGAGATGCCCTCGTAGTCATGGCCGCCGCTGCGGATTCTTATATGGATGCCATTCTTCTTGGCGCAAATCACAGCGGCTTGGACTTGGGATTCCTCTATCGGGGTCACGATGATGACAGGTTTTGGTGTCAATGTGGTGTTGAAGCGTGCATTCCGGATGTAGGCACGGAGGACGGATGAGTAGGAAGGGTTGTTTTGAGCATAAACTATTTTGGAGATTTTTTCTGGTTGCTTGGTTTGAGATGATAAGCACTGGACAAAGGCGTTATGGGCAGAATCGGAAGCTGCCCATGAGGCAGAGAGTTGAAAAAGAAGAAAAAAGCAGATTAAAGGAAACATTCTTGGCGTTGGCAGATACAGGAATGGGTTTGATTTTCCCATTTTTGTATCTGTCTATTCGCTTTTGTGTATTTGTTTTCTTCTCATTTTGCTGCTAATTGTAATATATATATATATATATATATATATATATATATATATATATATTACATATTGGATCGAACACCTTCATATATAGGATCGACATCCCGAGAGCAACTCGTAGCCCATGGCCTCATGGAAAGCCATGCACGCCGTTGAAAAACTGTAATAGGTCATAAATAGTAAAGTCCAAAATTGGATGATTGGATTGGGAAAGAAATAGATACATGAGTACTACTAAATTTATATGTGGGGTTTGTATTGCATAGAGATCAGCTATTGGTTAACATTAAATATTAATGTAGTGAGATTAAATATTGTGGTTATCTCTTTTCTATCCAAAATTAGAAAAATCGTTTAATCCTATCCAAAATTAGAGAGAAACGTTATTATTAAAAGAATAATAATACGATTTGGCCCCATGATTTTGCTCTCCCATTTTGACAGCTTGTATATTTTATTTTATTTTATTTTCTTAATTTTTTTAATGGTTAAGGAAGTCACCACTAATGAATTTGAGTATTTATAAAAATGTTTAAAGATATTTAAAATCTCTTTGAAAGAAAAATGAAAAAAAAAATACAATTGCACTAGTGATAATTTTGAGGGCACAAAATCATGGGGTTGAGTAGCAACACTCTTATTAAAATTACAAAAATGATGTAATAATCCCATGCTTTGTCACTACTTTATCCCATTGGACAGTGGTTATAATTTTTTCTTTTTTTTGTTTATAAGTACTAGTAGTTTTAATGGAGTAAGTTTGGTCCATGTTCTTAGTTTTTGAATTGGTTTTCTTTTGTGCACATTGTATGTATTTGGATTATGAAAAATGATTTGTGCAGTATTAATTAAGATGTGCAAGTCTCACGTAGTTTTTTTTTTTAAATGAACTACGTAGGACTTGCATACCTAAGACTGTATCCAGCATCACTCGTTAGGCTATACCCTACTAATAGTACTAATATATATAATTATAAAATAGTAATATATAATATAATAGTACTATTCTCTTATATTTTATCAATAAAATCTGATTTAGTTATAAGAAATGTTAGAATATTGTGTTAGAATATTACCAGATTTAGAAGATATTCATAATATTCTAGTAAGTATGGTAATATAACTTATTCAATATTCTCTACCTAATCTAGTTTATTGTGTAAATCAATAAATATCAATTAGTATCATTGATTGATTGTATTTTCATTATTTCTCTAGTCTAATTCTCCTATAAATAGGGACATATATTATCTATTTAGATAGTTCAAAATAGCAAACATGTAGTCCTGAATCCAAAAAATACATCAGCGCGCAGTACACGTGACATTAATAAATCTAAGCCTGCACCCCATTTAGGAATTAATGCATGCTTCATTTATAATCTAATATATATATAAATCTTGAATTTTTCAAAATTCCCTAGCTTCACTTTTCTAGAAAGCAACTCCTACTTCTCTCTAGAAAGAAATTAAAGTCCCTCATTTTCATATTGTTTTTCCACCAAAGAGGACAATGGAGCCTTGGGTTCCATCCTCCTCTCCTTTTCGTTTCCAATACCAATATGTTATAGGTTTTTCTTCTAGTTCTTTTAAATTTTCCATAACACCAACATGAACGAGGCCCAACCTGCCACACTTAGGTGACCAATTGTCTACATGCGCATCACCACGTAACTCCCAAGCCATTGATCTACTGGTAGAAAGCGGAACCGTGACAAAAATCTCGACAAGTGATCCTAATGCACAGTTTATCCTGCGCATGGTTACCACACACCGCCGCATGAAAATCATGCATCCAACGACTACACATGTAGTACCAGCAGTCTTGCTACTTCAAGATCTTTTAGATTTGACCCACCCATCTCACTATCACAACCGCGTGGTCTCCACATGCTGTCACAGGCTAGCCGGATGTGAAGAAACTCAACCAGTGACAATCCAGGCCAATCGATGTTGGTCATCCTACTATGTTTCCTCTTTCCTAACCGAAGATCTTGAGGTAGGGGATGCCAATCTCTCTCTCTCTCTCTCTCGCCCACTCTCAAACGCACTCTCTCACACACACCGCTCTCTCTCTTCAATTTTCTCACACACAACCCCCCATCTTCTGTCTCGCTCTCAATTCCCCCCCACTGATCATATATATATATATATATATATATTTCTCTCTCTCTCTCTCCCCCTGTGTAACCTCACCCACAACCACAACTCCTTGTTGTTTCGTCACCACTAAAAACAATATTAGGTAAATTCTCATCCCTCGTAAATGGTATATTTAATGAATTTTGAATATGAAATTTGTTAAGACTTGGTGTTGTGAATTGTTGAGAATGTATGTAGGGAATGTTTGGAAATCATTCTCATGCCATCACATCTCATCTCATTCCCAAATATCACTAAAACACAAACACTTTCAAACTAATCATTACAACTTTTTCAAAATTTCAAACAAAAAGATAAAAAATGATTTAACTTTTTCAAATTTCAAAACAAATATAATATTAAAAATCATATTCTAACAATATTTTAACTTTATAATATTTTTTATTCAACTTTTTCTCTCCTTTTCCAAAACCCAAAAAATACTTAAGTCAAATTATTTCACTACTATTCACAAATTATTTTACTACTATTCACAAAATTTTCATCGCATCTCATTCTCCAAGCATCCCCTTAGTTGATTATGCTATTAGGATGTGTTGAAGATGAATTTAATATTCAAGTAATAGTGGTGGGTATTAACTAAAATTGATCTAGGTTTATGTCCCTATTTTATGGTCGAGTGTAGAGCTTATTTACCTTGAAATTATAAGGGAATAAAGGCTGGTGTATGTGCTGTCCGGTAGCATATTTGTAACCTAGAAATTTGAAGTTTATCAATTTTGGAGGGCAATCTTTTAGAAAAAGTCTATATCCACGTTATTAAGGATTATGTGAAATTTTAGAATTAAGTGGGATCATTTTTAGAGTAAAAGTTGACGAATTATAATGGCATTGAAATATGTTCTGAGTGACCATTGGCAAAGGAATATCTTGACTATTTTGACTAGAAATCAAGGCAAGTGGCTTTTTAATGAGATTTTAATTAAAAAAAAAAAAAAACTGTTGGTTTTGTTTGGAATGGTGCACTTAGACATTATATTTTAAACTTGTGTAAATTTCGGATTTATGCACATTCTTATGCTATTTTGGCTTTGCTTATGATTTGTGTAAATTTTGTAATGGTTGGAATGTTTGAAAAATGCTATGTGGCTTATTATATTTGAAAGTTAAATGTGAACATGCTATTTATTCTTGAGCCGATGATATGATTGTCTTTGTGACATGTTTGACATCCCTCGAGGCGCGATGTCTTCGTCACATGATATCTTTGTGGTATATTGATGCCTTCGCGGCATGATGTCTTTATGGCATGATGCCTTTGTGGTACATTGGTGATTTCTCTATTATCATGTGGCTTTGAATATGATATTTGGCTAAATATGTTAATTGAGATAAAATTGTATTGCTCATTATTTTATTGAGAATTTATTCTCTTATAGTCAAAAAAATTGCTAACTCCCACATCTTCATTAAATTGCTACTTATTGAACACGTGGCAGCTCACCACTTCATTTCACATATTTTTCAGAGTTGTAAAAAGTTTCTTCCTTTGAAGTGATAGCTTTTGAATAAAAAATTCCATAGTGGATTTAGTTTAGTCACTTGTGGTTAGAGGTTCTATGGCTTGATGGTTTGGTTGCTTGAAGATGGTTTTGGTTGTACAGAGAGTTTTCTTATGGGCATATTTTAGTTGTTTTCCAATTTTTGTTGGATTATCTGTATTGTAATTATTTAGAATTTAATAGCTCTAGCCGAACTTGTTTGAATTTCTGAGGATCATTGCATTATTGCATTATAGTTGTGAATAGTTTGGAAGTTGTGTATTTGATATATATTTGTAAACAAGGAGAAAGTTTTGAAAATATAGGTGGAACTCTATCGGTTTATGGTTTTGGGGTGTTACAGTTCTAATGTTTACATTTAGTTCAATTGGCTTAACAAAAAATTGAAAAGTAGAATAAATTAATGTTTACATTCAAATGTTGTAATGCCCCAGTCCCAAGGGGTCAAAGAATTACTTTCTTTCACTTAAAATCATATATCACAGTACATATATAGACTCCAAGTTCTCAATATCATATAAAAAAATATTGTTTCAAACCAACTACCTCAATATCATCAACCTCCCAAAATACCAAGTCATCTGAATACGACAAAATTACTTAATAAAATTCCTCAATTATCGTATAAACTTTTTATGCTTAATCCACTATACTTAAATCATTTCACTCATGCTTCATAATCTTGATCCTCAGCTGAAATATTCAAATCATCTAAAAATTATTGTGGATATGAGGGGTGAGTTATCAACAACTCAGTAAGAAGAGAACATATATTAGTATATAAACATGAGCCTTTTCACAGAGTTCAAAATGCAGAACCAAACATTTTAGTTTCAAAAATGCAAATCCAAAAACATATCATCAGAGCGATGCACTACAAGGAAAACCAATTTTTCCAACCCATTATTTCATTGCAATAGCTGCTTAAAATCACCGCTTATAGTCATTTCTGGTGATTTCTGTGGTGCTGCATGTCCTTTGTAATTGTCTGTTCACTTCTATTTTTTCTCAGTGAAATCCTAAAATCATCACAAATAATACATTTTCTTAACATTTTTATCGCGCCACAAATACCAACAAAAACGCTGCAAAAAGGCATTCGGTTTTATGATTAAATCAATGGGAAAACTTATTTCAGTGAATAGTAATTGCCGCAATTATTTAATAAATCGCTGCAAATAATTATTCCTTTTCTGTTGGCCAATTTTGATCATGGCAAAAGGATTTTCTTAGAAGCCCAAAATCCTTTCCCAACGACCTCGAATTCACTGCAAATACTCTTTCAATACATTTTTTTTTTCTCTTACCCAGTTAGCGTTGCTGGGCCTTGATTTTAATGGTCAATTCTCATGTGCTTATAATAAAGTCCTCCAGTGGCCATGTATTACGCAACCATTGGCTAATTAGTCATTAATTTAGTAAAATAACTAATTAGTCATGCATAATTTCCTGTTCTCCAAATTCACCTAAATAATGCACTATATATTATCTCATACTATTGGTATATAGATATAGTACTAACCCAACAGAATCTGCCTGGACATGATAAATCACTTACAAACAAGCAAACATCAAGGGAAGAAAACTAGGAAGTATCAATTATCAACTCTGATGTTTCAACTAAGTTCCCCATCAACAAATCTATTGGGCACCATTTGCATCTAATTCAACATCATTAAAGGCATCAATTCATCCAAACTCAGTTGGGAATACACATTAGAATTGGGATATATACATTGGGGTGGTGCATTATACTCATATCAAGGACAGATTTGAGAAGTCTACTATCACTCAAATAAACTAGCAAGCTTGTAATACTGGTGTTTTTAAGTATGATGCTACTCGGCTATAACAATATGCAACTGGGCAGGGGTGGGTGGAACCTCGTCATACAACACTGCAAGTTTGCAACCATGCCCTTATACATGTGGCAAACATCAATCTGGCATTTGGAGGTAAAATGCATTAGTCCACAACATGTAAAATCAATAATAGTTGTTGCATGCATTATCTGCGTTGAAAATTATCATAAAGGCATATACATCCTTGGAACAAACCTGTCAATGTTGGTATTTTCTGGAGGACTTCGGCATGCTGTTGCAAACCTGAATTCGACAGGAACTAGTCAATCAAAGCCATCAAAATGCCAGCTTTTCATCATGTTAATAATAAAATATTTGATTCACACATAGAGTATGAGTACATAAACTCTGAATGTGAGCAAAATCTGAACATGTGACACTTTATGGTGTTGTGTGGATGATGATGAATAGATTTTTTCTTTAATTTATAGGTTTTAGAGTCAACTCATTCTATCTAAAGAGATGTTTCCATATTTGTTAGGGACCCAAACTTTTAAAAGCGAAAGATAAAACAATCAATCAAATAACAAATTTGTGACATGCAGATTGGCAAGCCAGAAAGCTCTTAACACAGGTCCATATCTTGTGGGTTTCAGGAAATTCTATGAGCAAGATATATATATATATATATGCAAATAATCTTTCTTAGCAAATAATTTGAACGGCTGCCTCCCAATAACACATTCAACATCTGTTTGTGTGTGAGTATAAAATTGAGTGAACGATAGTGCAAAATTAAAATTACTTATCAACTTACACGTTCAACTCCATGTGGTGCTTTGGAACGTCTATTGAGGAACCTTGTATGAAACTGGGACAATTATGGTTTGCTGCATTACTATTGCATAAATCATGCAGAAAAACAACAACAAAGGCTGGGGGCATACCATGGAGCATCCAAGTATGTGATTCATTAATGTGTAGGGACAAACAAATGGGATAACTTAAGTGCAAGACAATAGTAATTCATATGCCACTTGTCAAAAAGGGGAGAAATTTTTTGAAATAAAACAGACACAAGAATACCACTGGCCCAGTTGTCTAGGAGTACAACAATTCCCCTCCTTGGTGATCACTGATCCATTTTACAGATATCTTTTACGTACTGTAAGGATCTGCACTTAAGGCAGTCATCAAATGGAAGTTTCATTCTATGGGTAGATTGTGTGTGGAAGCTTGAAGGACCATTGTATGATTGTATAGTGGCATGGACAGATTTTGCCGATGCATGAATGTATAATGTCTAAAAGCTGCGACAATTTGATTTTCGCTGCAAATAGTTACTTATTGTGGCGATTCTATTTGCAACAAAACAAAAATCGCCACAAAAGGTCATTTTTCTTGTAGTGTGAGGCCTTGGTGACATAAGCAAATGCAATAGGCCTCATTTAGTTACCAGTGACACTTAACTTAGCACATTATAAAGGTAAAAAACTAGAGCTGCAGATGTGTTTAAAGAAGACTATATCACCTAATTTCTACTCCATCGTGCAAAAAGAGGGTCTACAATGCCTTTAAAACTAACATTAGCACCTAATATCAACTCATAATGAAAGCAATTTACTACAGGGATTCTCAACTGTACCTGTTCAGCCAGCCCACGGAGAATCCTTGACCCAAGGTTGCTTTGCTCATACTTGGCAAAAGACTAGACCTGTTGCCCAACAATAGTCATGCAATCTAGATTTTTACAACTAAGTCGTAAGGCGACCAAGTCCCTTCATACCATTTGTTGATCCTGTATAACAAGTTGGTCAAGTTAGGGTGCATGCCAATACACCTTATAATAAGTGGAGAAAAGTGGTGGCTTAGATACTTACATGCTTCCTTTTTACCAGTACTACTTAATTCCGTCAAAACCATATTTGACCCCCATTTGTAGTAAAAGAGACATGTTTCTTTATAACCCAAAACAAGAACCTTAAAATCCCATATTTGTTCCCATTTAGGTTTGTTCCCATCTAGAGTTTGATGTTAAGAGAGTAAGTAATGAGGATCTTCCAGATTTGTAGTTGTCAATTCCAACTGTAGTATGTTGATATGATTCTTCATATTTGGAGTGTTTTGCTGAAATGTATCTGCTAGATATCTTGGGTCTTTTTGAACCTAAATATGGGGTCTCTATTCACCTATATGTCAATATATAGCCACTTTTAGGTGGTGTGTGTGTGTACATTTACTGTATAAATATATATATGTATGTATGTATGTATGTATGTATATACATATAAATAGCGCTTCTATCCAGCTGCCTACAACGCAAACCAAAATTGATTTTTAAGTTTTATTTTATTTTATTTATGATTAAACTAAATGAGTTCTTCTACTAATCATCCCTACACCACACACTTATATTTTAATAGAAAAAAATAAAAATAGATGTGTGGTGTAGGGATGATGAGTGAAATTTTTCATATATATATATATAACAGAATCACAAAGAGTTTTTTTCCCTCTTCCTGTTGTCAATGGTGTCTGTGTGCTGTTGACGGTGGATTAGTCTTTTAGCTTGGAGATGATTCCTACTAGTAGCTTAGTTATTGAGTCAAAGGTCTTTGAGGTGAGAAGAGATGGGGGTAAGGTGTGTATTACTGAGAAAGGATGGAAAGGTGTAAGCTGTTTATGGTTGGGTGTAGAGACTACTCGTTGGGTGGTTAACTCACTGGAGGCTTGTCTAAAATCTGGAAACAAAGGATTCTATTCTGCTCGAAGGGAAGGGGATAGAGGTCTCACAGCCCAACGATGTTCAAATTCACGTGGTTCATACATGGCTTTGGCAGTGTATGGTGGGGGAGGACGCAGAAGCTATATTCTCATACCCGAAGACAAGGATGGAATGGGGTGGAGGAAAATGGTGGAGGTGCTGAAAGGAATAACCAGAGTTGATTCACAGGGGAGGGGGAGTTCAGCAATGATGACATCTCTGTCGACGATGGTCAGAAACAGAGGTGGACAGGGAAGTACAGTAACTCTCCCGTTGGCTCGGTCGTACAAAGAGGTAGTGCAGACACCCCGTGTGATGAGACTCTCTGCCTCGGTAGACCTGCAAAGAGCAGGTGAAGTTTCTGATTCGGTAGGTGAGCAGAGACGTGAGGGTGATGGCAGAGGAGCGTCTGGGCAAAATGAAGTAAGAATTCTGAGGGATTTACGGGATATGTAGGCTGCGTTGGAGGAGATGGCTGTTAAAGTTAAAGGCCTAATACGCTGCGTTTTGGGTAAAGAAGCTACGGGGACGAGAGTGGGCCTGGGTAGTGGGCTGGAGCCCTCCATTCCAATGGCAGGAAAGCCCGTGAGGAAGGCCCAATTCCAACAACAAGCCATGCCCGCGTCTCAGAAGGGCTTCGCGTGGAGGAAGAAGCCCAGTGCCGGCCCAGCGGCTGGTGGGCCAGAGCCTCCATCACCGGCGAAGACCCAGACGGCGGCGTCGACTCAGATGGGGGAGTCGAAGGCCCTCGACACCTCGACAGAAGCAGTAGTAGGGTCAATGGAGCTTGGAGAGGTATTCTTGCGTGATTCTGCCGATAGATGTGCTGCCATTGACGAGGTTCCTTTACAGACTAGGACGACGGAGGTAGCAGTGATGAGTGAAGGGGAGCTTTCTGAGAGCAATGACAAATTCGACCCAGTTAGTGTAGAACGAGATGTTGCGGCTGAACCGATACTAGCACAGGGGTGCCCCCTCGGGGTACAGAAAGTGTCGATAGTCTCAAAGGAAGGTCTGGGTGGGTTAGAAATGGTTCCGATAGCCCCAGAGGAAGGTTCGGGTGAGTTAGCTTGGGAGATAGGGGAAATTATTGAGTCTGCCGAGGGACACAATGAGGCCTTGTCCTCTGGGGTCATGCATTTGCTGATGGTGGAAGAGGGTAATAGCCTTTTAAAGCACTTTTTGAATTTTAAGGGAAGTAGGCAGGCTGTAGAACTGCCAATTATGGAAGAACAAGATAGTCCTTTGGATTCACAGCTTGAAGTAGCTAGTTATGAGGAGGAGGAGGGGAGTTCATCACCATTACAGATGACTCCTCTTCAGATTGTGTCTAAGGATTCTCCAGATTGGGTCTTTAAAAAAGTGGAAGAGATTCAAAGTTGTGTGGGTCTCTTTTATGATGGTTATGAAGAGCAATTGATGGCACTTCTAATAGCTATTGAAGCTGGTCGATCCACGGCTGAGAAGTCAACTGCGCGAAAGGAGCGGGAGCTGAGACGTTTGCATTGTTCCATTAATTATGACAACAAGGAAGGTGTGTTAGGGAGGGACACATCTAAGGGGAGGGAAGCTAGTTCTGTTAATGAAGCCTAAAATCTTGTCTTGGAATGTAAGGGGGCTCAACAATGCCAATAAACGCCTCCGTATTAGATCAATGTTACATAGCTGGAAGATAGATGTCATATGCCTCCAAGAAACAAAGCTGGAAATTATTGGCAGGAGGATAATTAGGAGTTTGTGGAGAGGTTCATTTGTTGGCTGGTCTTATTTACCCTCATCAGGTGCCTCAGGTGGCGTACTAGTTATGTGGGATAATAGAGTAGTCGAAATGGTGGAAGAATGCATTGGGGACTACTTGGTGGCATGTGTATTAAGGAATATGGAAGATGGGTGGTCATGGGCATTAGCGAGTGTATATGGTCCTAATAGGGATCGGGATAGGAAACTACTATGGGATGAAGTTTCAGGGTTGCTGTCTTTGTGGGATTTACCTTGGTGTTTATGTGGGGATTTCAATATAGTTCGATTTCCTAGTGAGAGGGAGGGCCTATCTTCGACAACTACAGCTATGGAGGCTTTCTCACAGCTGAACTTTGATTTGGAATTGTTGGATCTACCGTTGGTGGGGGGTGAGTATACGTGGTCCAATTCTAGAGGTGGTTCAAGATTGGACAGATTTTTGGTATCATCGTCATGGGAAGCTCACTATCCGAAATTGTGTCAAAAATGATTCCCAAGGGTAGGATCGGATCACTTTCCTATCATTCTTGAGTGTGGGGGTATTCATGAGGGCAAACGATACTTTAAGTTTGAGAATATGTGGTTGGAAGTGGAGGGCTTTGTTGATAAGGTAAAAAATTGGTGGCTGTCCTACCAGTATGAGGGGACTCCTAGCTTTGTTTTGGCTAGTAAACTCAAAGCTCTAAAAACTGATCTGAAGATATGGAATAAGGAGGTGTATGGGTTGGTTGAGTAGCAGAAAAAAGGCCTTTGGGATGAGCTTCAATCCTTGGAAGCTGATGGGATTAACGAGGAGAATTTGTCTAGGAAGAATGAAGTAATAATTGAACTTGAGAGGGTTCTTTTGAGGGAGGAGATATCTTGGAGGCAAAAGTCGAGAGTTCTTTGGCTTAAAGAGGGAGATAAGTGCACTAGTTTCTTTCATAAAATGGCGAATTCTCATCGTCGTAATAATGCTATTGAGGTGTTAAGAACTGGAAATTCTCTGGTTTCCTCCCCTGCTGAGATCCAAGGACAAGCAGTACAGTTTTTCAGCTCTATTTTAAGTGAGGCGGAAGATTGGAGACCTAAGATTGATGGTTTGAATTTTGCAGCAGTGGATGAACATTCAGCAAGATGGCTTGAGAGGCCCTTCGAAGAGCTGGAGGTGCACCGGGTGGTTTGTGGAATGAGGAGAGACAAAGCTCCCGGACCGGATGGGTTTACTATGGCATTTTTCCAAGATTGCTGGGAGTTTGTGAGGGTAGATGTGATGAAGGTGTTCCACAAATTTTTTGAGTTTCAAAAGTTTGAAAAATCTTTGAATGCCACTTTTATTGCCTTGATCCCAAAGCGAGTGGGTGTGTCGGAGTTGAAGGATTTTCGCCCAATCAGTTTAGTGAGCAGCGTTTATAAGATCATTTCAAAAGTGTTAGCAAATAGAATGAGCATAGTGATGGAGAAGATCATTTCTAAATCTCAAAATGCCTTTGTTAGAGGACGACAAATCATAGACTCAGTGCTGGTCGCAAATGAATGTGTTGATAGTCGCATTCGGGATGGAGTACCAAGGGTTCTTTGTAAATTGGATATGGAAAAAGCTTACGATCATGTAAACTGGAATTTTCTATTGTATATGCTTAGAAGATGTGGTTTTGGGGACAAGTGGTGTGGCTGGATAAGCCATTGCATTTCAACTATTCGCTTTTCGGTGCTTGTTAATGGTCAGCCATGTGGATATTTTCAGAGTTCAAGAGGTTTGAGGCAGGGGGATCCCCTATCTCCCTTCCTATTCGATATTGTGATGGAGGCTTTGAGTCGTATGGTGGAGGCAGTGGTAGGAGTAGGTTTTATCTCGGGTTTCTCAGTGGGTTCTAGCTCTAATGGCTTTACCACAATATCCCATCTCCTATTTGCTGATGATACCCTTGTTTTTTGTGAAGCTGTGGGGGAACAAATTCAAGTTTTGAGAGCTGTCCTGCTGTGTTTCCAAGCTATTTCTGGATTAAAAGTGAACTTAAGTAAATCGGAGCTGGTACCGGTAGGAGATGTACGCAACATTCATCATTTGGCAGCACTTATGGGGTGTAAAGTAGCTCCTCTACCCATAAAATATTTGGGCCTACCTTTAGGGGCATCTTTTAAGGCCAAACACATTTGGGATGGGGTGGTAGAGAAGATAGAGAGGAAGTTGGCAGCATGGAAAAGGACTTATTTATCTAAAGGGGGTAAGATTACTCTTATAAAAAGTACCCTTTCTAATATCCCTACTTACTTCCTTTCCTTATTCCCTCTTCCGGTCGGTGTGGCCGACCATATTGAAAAATTGTATAGAAACTTTTTATGGGGAGGTATGGGAGAGGAGACTAAAACTCCCCTAGTGAGCTGGAAAAAAGTGTGCTGTCCGATGGCTGATGGAGGCTTGGGTATTCATAGCTTACGTAGTTTTAACAAGGCATTGTTGGGGAAGTGGTTATGGAGATATCATGGGGAAGAGGAAGCATTGTGGAGAGGGGTAATTGATCGTAAGTATGGTAGTGATTGGGGAGGCTGGTGCACTAAGGAGTGTAGGGGTTCGTATGGAGTGAGTCTATGGAAGTGTATTAGGAAAGGATGGGGCTGTTTCTTGAAACAAGTCAAATTTTCGGTTGGGGATGGTTCTAAAATCAGATTCTGGTCGGATATTTGGTGCGGGGATACTGAATTAGCTAGAGCCTATCCGGTTGCTTACAGATTGGCGTCTAACAAGTTAGCTTCAGTTTCAGAGTTGATGGGATCTTCCAATGGAGGGGTACTTTGGGATATTAGCTTTTCCAGATCTGCTCAAGACTGGGAAATAGAGGAGGTGACTGACTTTTTCAGATTGTTATATTCAGTGGAGATAAGAAGACAGGGCAGGGATCAACTATGCTGGAGACATACAGCCACTAATAAGTTTACAGCTCGGTCATATTATAAGGTGATTTTAAACCAGCCCCATATTGGCTTTCCTTGGAAGAGGATTTGGAAGGCTCATGTTCCGACTAGGGTGGCTTTTTTCGTATGGACTGCAGCATTAGGGAATATTCAGACTATAGACAATTTGAGGAAGCGTGGAATGATTGTCTTGGATTGGTGCTTTATGTGCAAGAAAGATGCAGAATCAGTGAACCATCTACTTCTTCATTGTAAAATGGCTAAAGTGCTGTGGGATGGAGTGTTTGGAAGGGTTGGGCTGAGCTGGGTTATGCCAAGAACAGTGGCTGAATTTTTAGCAAGCTGGTCCAACTTTCAAATGCATACTTGTCACCAAGTGGCAACCGTTTGGAAAATGCTGCCTTTGTGTATTATGTGGTGTATTTGGTTAGAGAGAAACGAGAGGTGTTTTAATGATAGAGAAAGCAATATAGATGAATTTTGGAAGTTTTTTACAAGCACTATGCTTAGCTGGTTTTCTGCTATTGTACTCAAGGGAGGGGCTGTAAACAACTTCATGTCTTCGCTTGTCTAACTATTAGAATGTAACTAGGTGTTTCTTTGTATACTTCCTGTGTACTTGGGCATCGCCTATTACATTGTGTTATAATAAAATTTTTAACTTATCAAAAAAAAAAAAAAAAACAGAATCACAAAGTGTCAAAATATAATACAAATGCCAATGAAGAGCAGACCCAAATAGAGCATACATGCAGTGACTGTGACAAGTTGAATCTCAAATCTCACCAAGAAAAGTAGGATGATTTCTTTAAGAAATTATCATTTGATAGAAAAAAACCCAATCCCCAATGGGGTTGGTGCAATATTAATCAAGGACTAATCTGTCCAGGTCTTCTACATTGGAGCTTAATACAAACTAACGCAGTATTGAGATAACAGATTCCAAGCACACATTTGTACCAAAAAGGAGGACATAACATTTAGGGGTGAGTAATTCCGACAAACATCCCATTACAACTAATATAACATAAAAACATAAAAAACAAAAATTGATCTAGAACCAAAGGACCACTCTCCACCATTCCCAGTTTTCTTAGCTAAGCCAAGATGGGTGCCTCCTACAACAGTTTTTTTGTTTATATAGTCCAAGTGGCATACCATAAATCCACAATTGTGAGCTTTGGCAAATTGGGCAATACTGCATTTTAGCTGTTTTGTATTGGTTGTTAAAAGAGATTCACTTCCCCAGCTTCCTCTTAAATTTCTTAATTCTTGGATTAAGGACGCCAACTCGTACAATGAGAGAAATAGTTGAAAGGCCAAGACTGATAGCGTGAGGCATTGTTGTGAAACATCCACTCTTCATTGAAAAGTTTCGAGTGGCTATTATGATTTCCATTTCAAACTGGATGGGAGGGGTATCAATTAACCCTAACCCAATGCAATTAAAGCCTTAGCCATTTTTTACTCTTATTCCATGATTCCCACCCTCTTCGTTAAAAGAGGCATGCATCTAGCTTGCGCTAAAGGCCTAGAATGAATTCCCAGCCTAAGGCTGATGTGTGGTGGACCAAAACCCAATGCTCATGAACCGAAACTCGGTTTAATATATAGCTTGGTCCTGCTAGTACTTTAAACCTACCTCAAAGAAAGCACGCATGAGTTTAATTTGAAAATGGTCATTTTAGAAGTCAAACTTAATTAAAAACCCAAACAAACCAAATTGGGTCATCGATTATTTTAGGAACGTTATTGGTCAATCTGGGTATTTCTTTGAAATGCTAATCTCTCCCACTAAAATCCTTAATCTTGCTCCCAGACATGAAAATTTACTAGTTAGACTTCCTGTTTTACAAAACTCATCTATGCTTTAACGGTTCTTATGTTCAAATGCTCACTTATCGCATAATCCAGGTATGGATTCTTAGACTAATGTAATTGTATTCCACCATATACCACGCAATAATTCTCATCATTTGTTTGATATAAAACAACAAGTAGTTGATCGATAAAACTTGCTATGGGCAAATGCAGAATACAACGTAAACCTCTAAAAACAATTGTGCAAACAAACGACTTGATAGTACCACACAAGTGGGGATGGCTGCTTTAGTGTGAGTTTATGCCTTGATAATTATGTAATCAAATGTGTGGTGTGTGAATAGAATATCACCCAAAAATTAATCACATCTAATACCCACATCTTATAGCACCACATACACAAAAGGCAGATATACAAGGTCAAGTTACCCAGAAACAACATGCCAAAGATTCACGGTGAAAAAAATTCCCCAAAAAATATGAAATGCACAATTTTTGGAAAGCAACGAGGGTACTGAAGGGGGAGAGATAGATGAAGAGCAGTAGCAACTAGTTGAATGCATGAACAAGATTGCCAATATGTCGAGATTAGCATAGATACACGAAATCAGAAGCTAATGAAAAGACAAACAAAGTGACAGACATCGAGAAACTCGATCAGGCTAGTTGGGACAATCGGTGGCGTACCTTTGTAGCATTGGGTTCTCCCTATCCTCCCGAAACAAAGCTTTTTGTCAAAAGCTTTCTCCTTCCCCGCCTGTCTCTCTGTTGCTCTCTCTCTCTGGAATGCGCCTAGTACAGGTTGCCAGCCCACAATGCTACAATTTCTAAAGTATGGGATCTGAAGGTTTTGCTAGCTCGTGTAGCAAGAACGAAGCTCGGGATGGGTGGATTTGCAGGGGTAGACGAAAATGGAGAAGAAGAAAGTGGGACTCGGAATTCTAACCCACGGAGAAGAAAGGGGGGAAATAACCAATGTTTTGAATACCGTATCGGATGTCGTATCGGTCGAGCTACTGGAATGAAATATTTCGATATCAGTATCGTTTTGTATACCGTTTCAGAATAATATTTCGGTATATGAATAAATTATATATATAAATTATATTTCAAAATAATAGTTTATATATAAATAAAGTATATATAAATACATAGATATATAAATTATAAATAATCTAGTCTGAATTTGGAGTTAAAAAATGAATTTGTAGTTTGAAAATATGAAAAAAAAAAAATAAGGCCGAAATATCGGCCGGTACTGGCCGATACGGCCGATATTTCAGCCGGTACGGAACATAAACATTTCTGTACCAGTCCGGTGGCCGGTACGGAAAATACCGGCCGTACCGGCCGGTACGGTACGAAATTCACAACACTGGAAATAACTTTGTTTTCGTGCATTTGGCGCCCCCGAGTCATTAGCGAGGGGCACAATCGTCGCAACAAGTAATTGGTCATTTGCGTCGGTAGTTTGTGTCGCGATATGGTTAAAAATCGCTGCAAAAACAAATTTTATGGACGCGCCGAGGTTGAAACACAAGTTCCTGTTAAAACACCACGGCGAGAACAAAATGGATGCAAATAGACAATTATTGCGGCGATTCTATTTGTGTCAATAAATAAGTTACCGCAAAAGGCCATTTTCCTCGTAGTGACAGTTCAAAATGATCATATTCAAAAATTTTGTTTGGCATAACATGACTGAACATTAGTATCATATCATATATATTTTTTTAAAGAGACAAGGTCACATGTCTAAGAGTGACCCCGACCCATATTTATTAGAAAACAATCTTATGGCGGATGAATACCTCAAAAACAACCTGGCTTCATTGGATTTAACAAAGAGCAAAAATCCACGGCAACACCCAAAAAAAAGAAATCTACACACTAATTCCCAAAAACCCACAGAAAAAAATATCAAAAGCATCACTACGCACCATAAGCGAACGGAGCGCCATATGTACGTAAAACTCAGCGCCAACAACAACTATGCTATTACGGCCCAGCTGACCCCTTCCAACTTCTGTTACTACAAATCTCATTTTTCTCTAATAGAAGGAATGCCAAGTCTATCCATATGCAACAATCCTCTTAACCAATGTTGTAAATTTTTCGAGCCCATAAAATCATAGAAGATTCCATGTGTGCCTTCTTTTGCCAAGAAATCAGCAGGCATGTTTGCTTCTCGGAAGATATGTCTAAATCGTGCATTAAGCTCTAGAGCAATCTCTTTAATCTCCTCCCAGAAATCCCAAAGGAACCAAAGACAACAAATTCCATATGCTAGCCACATCATAATAACCATCGAATCCGATTCAACAATGACTTCCCACAATCGTAAACTTTTACATAAAGGAAGTCCATCAAGCAGAGCTTGGCATTTTGCTACCGTATTAGTCGCTACACCATAAAAGTGAGAAAAACCTGCTATTACTTTACCATTAGAATCTCGAATGACCCCTCCACCCCCTGCATTTCCTGGATTATTGCAAGCACCACCGACTACATTAAGCTTCATCCTACCTGTTGGTGGCAAGTCCCATTTAATTGCAGATACTCGTTTTGTATGAATAAGAACTATCGGAATCTGTAAGCCTTCCATCACCACCCTTTCATTGTTCCTCATAGACTGAAATTTCTTCAATTTACAAGAAGAATCTGTAAGTAAAAACTTTACATTCCTAATAACATCTTCCACCTTAAACACCTGACTTTCCATTCTAGCTTCACACCGAGCCTTCCATAAAGCCCAAGAAATAAGAATAGGAAGGGCTCTACATATTTACGTAGCTTGAGAAAGTGTCGTTGCTCTCTACCACCAGAAGGACATCATACCTTCCCAATTCCGGATCAATAGCAAAAAACTGCCATACCTTTTGTGCATTAGACCCTTCACATAAAATGTGATTCAGTGTTTCCATTTGCGAAATGATACAACATTGACATTTAGAAGCCAACGGTATACCCAGATGTTTAATAGCATCATCAGAAGAAACCACTCCATGCTTTTCCCACCAATAGAAGAATGAAACTTTCTTTGGTATTTTTGCTTTCCAAAGCCACTTTTTCCAGTCACAAACTTGCCCATGTTGCCTGGAAATCTCCCAGGCCGATTTTGTAGTGAAAACTCCATCCAACGAATGCTTCCATACCAGCATATCTCTCCCCTACCGAAGCCTCACACTAGAATCAGAAATTATCTACATTATCTCAAGCGTAACCAAGTACTGTATTAGTTCAACTTTCGGCCCCCTATCATCAACCACTTCAGCAACCCTCAAATTACAACTTCCTACCATTGGACATAAATTTATTAAAGAGCCACACCCAACCCAATTATCCATCCAAAAATTTAGTTGCCCACTCCTTACCAACCATTGAGAATTCAGCATCACATTAGACAGTAATTCTAAAATTCCTTTCCAAAGCCGAGATCCTTTTCTCTCATGAATTATCTTATAAATTGGTCCCTTTGAAGGTACTTTTTCCGGAAAAACTCTGCCCACATAGAATCTCCCTTTAGCAATTTCCAACCAAATTTCATAAACAAAGAATCTTGCACCTCCATTAGATCTCTTATGCCAAGACCCCCCTCCTCCACTAGTTTACAAACAGTTCTCCAAGAAATCCATTTACTCTTTCGCATCTCCATCGAAGAACCCCAAAGGAAGTCAAAAAATAATCTTCTAAGGCTTGCAAACACTGATTTCGGCACCTTCAAAACAGATAACATATGTATTGGCATGCTGTTCAGCACATGCTTGAGCAGAATGATCCTCCCTCCAAATGATAAAATCTTACTCTTCCATCCCGCTAGCTTTTTCTGAATTTTTGACAACATAAAATCAAATAAGCTAATCTTCATTCGCTCCACATTAAGTGGAATACCCAAATATAAACAAGGCCATGACCCCTCTACAAAACAAGATATAAGCTTTAGGCTATTCTTTCTATCCGTAGAAATGGAAGATGAGAAAAAAATAGTGGACTTGCTCGGGCTGATCAGTTGACCAGACAGAGCTTTATACTGGTGTAACGTAGACATGAGATTACGAATAGATGCATTTCCACCGTTTGAAAAAATAAGAATATCATCTGCATACATCAGATGAGAAATAAAGGAGCCCCCACTTGGATGGTAAGATTTAATATGTCCTGCACTAAATTGGAAATTCAGCATACGAGAAGTATCTCTTACGACAAGATAAACAGATAAGGCAATAAATGATCACCTTGCCGTAGCCCCCGCTATGCCTGAAAAAAACCTTTTGCACACCCATTCAACATCACCGAGTAATACGGAGAAGCAATCACATTATACACTAGATTTCTCCACTTTTTCGAGAATCCCAATCTACGTAAAACTTCCATCATGAACCTCCAATTTACATGATCATAGCCTTTGCCATATCAATCTTCAACATCACATTACCCCCTCACACCTTTCGATTTATACCTTGAGACAATTCCTAAGCCAAAGCCATATTATCAAAAATGCTTGGGCCTGGAATAAAAGTTGCTTGCTCTTTTGAAATAATTCTCTCAAGTATAGGCGCCAATCTCACTACCATAATCTTGGTCATAATTTTATACACCACCGAGCAAAGGCTAATAGGCCGAAATTGTCCAAAAACATCTTTCGCCATTTCTACAAGATCATCTTTAATAATATCCCAAGCTAGTGAAAAAAATGATGTTGAATACTCGTCCGACCCTAGACTGCTGTTCGACGAAATTGACTAGAGAGCATGCTTAACTTCTTCAAGAGATGGTGTCGCACACAACAAATCATTCTCTAACAGGTCCAGATTAGGTGCGCCTAAATTAACGTTTGTTGAGGAAAGAATCTTGTGAAAAAATACCACGGCCTCATCATGAATTTTGTCTGCCGAATCCAAGGTACTCCCATCTTCCAGTGCCATTTTATCAATTTTTTGGCTCTTCTTTTTCACTCTCAGAGCAGCATGAAAAAAAGATGTGTTCTCATCCCCTTCCTTGACCCATTTAATTCTGGATTTCTGACAAGCTAATATTTCCTCCCTGCTAACCCATTGCAAATGCTCATGTTTACAAAGCATTAATTCCCTTTCGGACAAATCAGAAAAATTGCTTGTTACTTCCTCTTCCAGCCAAGTAATCCGATCTTCCAGTCTCTTTGTAGAAGATCAACTTCATATCACTGGAAATCAGGAAGATTCAAACCTGCACTTATCACTTGCCGAAAGCAGTGCTACTAATAAGGGATGAGGAGCTGTGATCCTGCGGATTCGAATTCAAATTAAATAGCTGTCAAACTCAAATGAGAATGCTGCATTAAGTTAGGAAATCTGTTGTTAATTATGTTATATATACATATCCTGTAAACTGCAAATATATCAATAAGAATCATACGATCAAACAAAGTCTCTTCTTTATTTTCTCTACATGGTATCAGACTGACCATCCAAAGACCACCGTCTATCAAATGTCTTCCTCATCTCCTTCCTCTTCAACCAGCATTCCTCCTCAACAAACAACCTTCCCATCTGTCATTCCCATGACCAATGTTGTCACTGTTAAGCTCAATTCCGAAAATTATCTCCTCTAGAAGGCACAACTTGTGCCTTATTTTTGTGGCCAAGATCTGTTTGGCTATCTTGATGGTACTACATCTCTCCCACCTCGAACTATTTCCATCTCACTTCCCGATAGTACCAGCATCTCTGAAATTCCAAATCCTGCTTACTCCCACTGGATACGACAGGATAACATCATTCTTAGCACCTTAATGTCCTCACTTTCTGAAGGTGTTCTTGCTCAGGTGGTTAACTATACCACTTCACATGATGTCTGGCATGCACTCAACGAGAATTTCTCTTCAAGATCTCGGGCAAAAACAGTGCAAATACGCACTCAACTGGCCACTGCTACCAAAGGCAATAAATCTGCAACCGAATATTTTCTATTCATCAAGAGACTAACAGATGAATTAGCTATTGCAGGTCAACCTATGACCTGTGAAGACGTGATAACATATGTCCTCGCTGGGTTAGGCCATGAGTATGACAGTTTTGTGGCCTCCATCTCCGCTCGAACAGACATGATTTCTCTTGAAGAAATATATTCCTTGCTGCTTACGACAGAAGCACGAATCTCTCAGCATCAACTTGCTTCGCCTATTCCACAAGCATCTCTTAATGTTGATCAAAAGCAATTTCATTCATTCACAAATCAAGGACGCAGTGGATATCGTGGCAAAGGACGTCCACACCGTGCTAGCTATCACAATAGCACCCGTAACAATGATCAACCTTCTCTGATCTGTCAGGTTTGTAATAAACCAGGCCACTCGGCCAGAAAATGTTACCATCGCTTTGATGTCTCTTATCAGGACTCACTCAATACTGAAAACAAACAAGCTATGATAGCTTCCAACGGGGGGAATTGGGACACTGATTGGCACGCAGACTCAGGAGCTACTCACCATGTCACACACGACATCATCAATCTAAATCTCAAACATGAAGACTACAATGGTTCAGATAGTGTTCAAGTGGGAAATGGTCAAGGTTTGCAAATCACAAAAACTGGTTCTACTCAACTCTCCACTCCCACCTCTTCCTTTATTCTTCATAATGTTCTTCTTGTTCCTGAAATTCAAAAGAACTTATTATCTGTTCAGCAATTCTGTGTTGACAATCATGTCTATTTTGAATTTCACGATAAATTCTTTTTGGTGAAGGATTACTCAGGGAAGGTCCATCATCGCGGCCAACTCAGTAACGGTCTCTATCAATTCAGCTCTACTCCTCGCAACCCACATGCTTTCTCTACTGTCCGAGTCTCCTCCCGTGAATGGCATCGTCGTCTTGGCCATGCATCACAACCTATCATCAATAAAGTTCTCTCCAACAGCCATCTTTTAGCTAGCAATAATAAAATGCCTTCTGTTTGTGCAGAGTGTCAAAAGGCTAAAAGCCATAATTTACCTTTTCAATATTCTACACATGTGTCTACTCATCCATTAGATTTAATATTTACTGACGTGTGGGGACCTGCATCTGTTCTCTCTACCACAGGAGCTAAATATTATGTTAGTTTTCTTGATGACTATTCCAAATTTGTTTGGTTATTTCCATTTAAGTTCAAGTCCGATGTTGAAACAATTTTCCTGCAATTCCAAGCATATGTTGAGAAACATTTTGAAAGGAAAATTAAATCCATCCAATCCGATTGGGGTGGTGAATTCCGACGCTTAAATACCTATTTCAAGAATAATGGGATTAATCATCGACTTGCATGTTCGTATACTCATCAACAAAACGGATCCATTGAACGAAAACATTGACATATTGTCGAAATTGGATTAAGTTTGTTGGCTCATTCTAATCTTCCGCTAGCCTACTGGGAAGATGCTTTCCAAACAGCCACTTATATCATTAATCGACTCCCAACATCTGTCCTGAAGAAAAAATCCCCGTTTGAATTATTGTACCATCGTCTACCCAATTACTCGTTCATGCGGGTCTTTGGCTGTGCATGTTGGCCAAACATGCGACCATACAATAAAAATAAACTCAGTTTCCGGTCGAACACATGCATCTTTCTTGGCTATAGCCTCTGTCATCAAGGTTATAAATGTTTGGATCCATCCACGGGAAAAACTTATATTTCGAAACATGTTATATTTGATGAAACAGTTTTTCTCCCTGTTAATCCCTCCTGCTCCGAGTCCTCTACTTTTCAAACTGTGTCTCTTCCCTCCAATATACATGTCTCTACGCCTGCCAGGACCACGAATTTGCACCCTTACCATTCTTCCACAAGAACACAACCTGCACCTTGTTTCACTTCTATTGCAGGAACGGAGGAAGAGCACTCACCTCAGAATGATTCTGCTATACCTGGTGAACATCCAGACACAACAGTTCCAGCCTTGGACTCGACCTCTACTCAGTGCAGTAATCCATCGCAGCATGCTGCAAACAGTCACCCTATGATTACACGGTCAAAGAACAACATTCATCAGCCACGGAAACAATCAGATTGCTATATTCGTTATCCTCTTCCGAAAGTTTTGATCACTGAAACAGCTACTCCAGCTGTAGAACCAACTTCATTTACAGAAGCTGCTAAACATCTTCATTGGCGTGAGGCCATGAACAAAGAATTCGATGCCCTGCTACAAAATGGAACCTGGTCTCTTGTTAGCCCTCCACCACATGCTAACGTCGTTGGCTGTCGCTGGGTATATCGGATTAAAAAGAAAGCCGATGGAACCATAGAGCGTTATAAGGCTCGATTGGTTGCCAAAGGCTTCCATCAACAAGAAGGAGTTGATTTTTCAGAAACCTTTAGCCCTGTTGTGAAACATGCAACAATTCGGTTGGTGCTATCTCTTGCAGTTTCTTATGGTTGGCCTATACTCCAACTTGACGTGCAAAATGCATTTTTGCATGGTGATTTACATGAACAAGTGTTCATGACTCAACCTCAAGGCTATACTCACCCACAATACCCGAGTCATGTGTGTAAGCTACACAAGTCACTATATGGTCTACGCCAAGCGCCAAGAGCTTGGTTTTCAAAGCTCTCGGATGAACTCAAAGCTTTAAATTTCAAAGAAAGCCAAGCCGACAACTCTCTTTTTATTCTAAAGACCAAGACAGAGGCCATTTACATCTTAATTTATGTTGACGATATATTAATTACAGGTTCAAGCATTACTGTCATCACCGAAATAATACAAAGTCTGAAAGCTAACTTTGCTGTCAAGGAGCTGGGAGATCTCCACTTCTTTCTCGGGGTTGAAGCTATTAGAAGCTCGGAGGGGCTTTATCTCACTCAACGGAAGTATGTAGTGGATTTATTAAAAAGGAGCAACATGGATAAAGCAAAACCGTGTACCACTCCAATGGCCTCTACATGTCATCTTACTGCAAATGATGGCAGTCCATGTACTGATGTGGGTTTATATCGAAGTATAGTTGGCAGCATGCAATACTTGGCCTTTACAAGGCCTGATTTGGCATTTGCAGTTCACAAAGTCAGCAAGTTTATGCACAAGCCTCTGGAATCACACTGGCAAGCTGTTAAACGAATACTTAGATATCTCAAACATACGGTTTCAATAGGCCTCTTCATCACCAAAGCAACAGACTTACGATTACAAGCCTATTCAGACTCGGACTGGGCAGCTGATAGAGATGATAGAAGATCTGTTGGTGCCTATTGTATTTTTCAAGGGACTAATCTAATTTCATGGAGCTGCAAACAACAACAAACAGTGGCCCGAAGCAGCACCGAGGCTGAATACAAGTCACTTGCAAACACTGCAACCGAAATCATATGGATCAAGTCAGTTTTATCTGAACTTGGAATTCCTGTCACTCACCCGCCTGTGCTTTGGTGTGATAATATTGGCGCAACTTATCTTTCGTCGAACCCAGTGTTTCATGCTCGAACAAAACACATCGAAATCGACTTCCACTTCGTTAGGGACCAAGTATCTCGTAAACAATTAACTGTGCAATTTATCTCAAGCCGTGACCAGCTAGCCGATGCCTTGACAAAACCGTTGCCACCAAGCAAGTTCAAGACTGTCCAATCCAATCTAAATGTTTGCGATCTCCCCTTCAGATTGAGGGGGCGTGTAGAAGATCAACTTCATATCACTGGAAATCAGGAAGATTCAAACATGTACTTATCACTTGCAGAAAGCAGTGCTACTAATAAGGGATGAGGAGCTGTGATCCTGCGGATTCGAATTCAAATTAAATAGCTGTCAAACTCAAATGAGAATGCTGCATTAAGTTAGGAAATCTGTTGTTAATTATGTTATATATACATATCCTGTAAACTGCAAATATATCAATAAGAATCATACGATCAAACAAAGTCTCTTCTTTATTTTCTCTACACTCTTTATCTCCACCTCAACACGCCCAAAGACATCCCTATTCCATTGCAGCAAAGCACCTTTTAAACGCTTTAATTTTGTACTAATCTGCACCATAGCACAACCAACAACATTCTCCTCCCAAATCTGTCTCACCAACGGAAGAAAATCAGCATGAGAACCCCATATGCAAAGAAATTGAAAAGGCCGAGCACCAACCTCTCTATTAGAAAATAACTGAATCCACATCAGGGAGTGATCTAAAGATGATCGCGGAAGATAGCTTATATTTGCGTCCCCATAGGAATTAAGAAAATGCAGGTTAACCATAACTCGATCCAACCGGGCCCATATATGCCTTCCTCCAAGTCTACAATTACACCAAGATAAAGAATTTCCTTTGAAAGGGAGGTCTAACAACGCACAAGCATTAATGCACCCATTGAAATCAACCTTAGCCCGGGACGCCTGTAACAAACCCCCAATTTTTTCTCTATCATTCCGTTTAATATTAAAGTCCCCCCAATGAGCCAAGGTAGCCCATGAGGGTCTTGCAACCTAAGATAGTCCCATAACTCTTGTCTTCGATCACGGAAGTAGCTGGCGTACACAAAATTTGTCAACACACGCCTATTACCATAAGTGAACCAACCCGTAATAGCTTGTGGTGAAGATGAAGTCAGCTCGAACTCAAGATCTTCTACCCAAAACAGCCATATTTTCCCACCTACGTCCGCCTTATTTTGAAAGATGGTAGACGCAACCATCTCGCCCACCTACTACATTTATTCGCATTAATAAAAGGTTCCAAAAGAGCCACCACCATTGGATGGCTTTTATTCAAAATACGCCGAAGCCTGTGTTTCGACAAAAAAATTCCCCTAATATTCCAGATGAGAATAGACATAAAAAATAAAATAAATTTTTTGGAACGCATACGGCACTCCAGGACCACAATAGACTTCTCTTTTCTTATCCCCTTAACCTTTTGCAAAGGAAAATGCATCTCTAGGTCTGAATCAAATATCTGTGCAGCCAACTCATTCAACTCTCCTTCTTATTCCCCATCTGATACCACCTAACATCGGGCATCCTGCTCAATAATATCATTAATTGCAAAAAACTCTTCTCTTCCCAACCCACCCAACTCAAACTCCAAAGCCTCATTAACCACTCTCAGTGAGCTCCTAGAAGCAAAGTTATCCGTGTTCTGACCTGCCTCATCCTTAGAAACATCCTCAGCCATATCACACCGCTATCATGATTGAACTATAGGAGTCTTAGATTGCGAAGGGCACTCCATCACATCATTTTGTGCACCCTGTTTCTGCCGTTGCTCTTCAGTTGTACTCGGGACAATAGCATCAAAAAGAGGTGTCTCAAGACTATCCTTTGAGGACATAACCATATCTTCCTCACTACAAACAACCTTACAATTATCATGCACCACGCCCGACTGAGATCTAAATAAAATTGGAACCACATTCTCTTGTTGGGCATTCTTCCGAGCCTGAATATTATCCAAGATTTCAGTACGCCGAGATCTTAATGCCTCCCAAATCTCCATTTGCTCAAAAGACCTCGATTCCATTTTCTCTTTCTTCTCCACCTCCTTCCACTTTAGCTTGCCCGAATTCTTATTACCATCTCCTCCCGCAGTAGAAGGTTGCTTCTTTAGATCATGACCCTGTCTGCATCTCAATTCTGTATGGCCCTGTTTACGACAAGAGCCACAATAATTCAGCACCGCCTCATAAAATACTTCCTGAAAGTGACTAGAATCTCCATGAGGAGGACCCAACTAGAACGAATGCCTCAGTGGCGCTGAAATATTAATCTCTACAAGTTCAGATGAGAGTTGCACTTCCGCTTTTGAGAAGACAAAGAACATGTCTCCATCTTGAAACTTTGGTTCATGATGTGGGATATTCATGTTTGGTATCTCTATCCTATTGGATATGGGCATGGTAAAATATTTGAAGAGCTTTTTGAAAGGTTGATGGTCTAGCTTTTACGATCCTAAGGTAAAATTGGTTTGCTTTTCTCCTTTTTGTTCATAAAGATTTATCTTGCTACTGCTATATTTGATTTGTTTTACTTAGGATGGACTTCATATTGGTTTACTAAGGGGTAGAACAGAGCAAGTTTTAGTTTCATGAACTTAGTTAGAAAATTGCAATTATAATAGAAAGGATGATAATAACTAATAATAACTAAAAAATCTTTTTGAACTTAACCAGCAAATGCTAGCCAAGGCTTTAGCACCTGGATTTTGAGTCAAAGTTGTTTCTGCTTGATTTCAATGCTTTGCTCTAAAGGTAACATTTACAGCTTCCAAGAATGTTGTAAGAATGTTACTTTTTTCCATGGAGTTGTAAGAAGTTGCCTAACTCTAATTGAGGGTATTACTATAGGCACATTGAAGGCTTGCAGTGGTAAAGCAGTGCTATGGATATTAAATCAAGGTACTTTTCATTCTCTCTTGCACTCTCTTTCTTGTTTGGGTGTTTTGTTTTTAGTAGTTTGCACACATATTGAGTGGAGCTAGGTAATGTGAAAAAAGAAAAGATGTGGGAATTGAATTTAGTGATTTTCTTGGTTATATAAGGTGGTGTCGTTGTATAGTTGATTCATTATTATTTGATATAAATGTTAAATTGCAATTAGCTTGAGCTTTGTGTGGCCATCCAGAGATTTCATAATGAATATCCAGTGTCCCTTAAACTCAATGATCATCAGGAGATGAGTTTCTCCAATCTTCTCACTCTATCCTTGGGTGCAACATCTTTGCACCATGTATTCCTATGGATTCTCTGAGAAATTGGTTGAAGCAATGATCGGAGATCTTACTTATGAAGAAAAATTATATTTTGATTAATTCTTGATGACAAAATTTGTCTTTGGTTGGGGGATTGTTTTATTGGCTTACTGTCATCTATACATAAAATTAGTTATGCTTACTTTCTCCATGCTTGCTTTCTAACTATTTTACTGTCACAAGAAGAATATCTCGTTGTCTTTCATCATTTTTATTGTTGATTTATGTGTTTTTTTTATTAAATTCACTAATTGATGCCCTTTTTACTATTTTATTGTCACTACAAGAAAAAGCCATGTATCTTTTAGATGATACTTACAAAAAAAAAAGTAGGTTTCTTTGACATGACTTCTGATGTTAACATTATAATGACATGTGAAGAAGGTCCCATAGGGTATAGCATTGAGTTTATGGGAAACATCTTAATGTTTAAGGCTGTTATATATCTTAATGTGGAGAAGGTTATAGCAAATGCTAGCCAAGGCTTTAAAATACTTGAGTTATTAGCTAAAATTGAGATTGAGTTGCATTGTGTTGAACTCATTTGTAGTTTTGAGGGAACTCATATTGTTTTATATTCTTGTTGGGCTCACTAATTAGTATAGTTCGGGAAACTACCAAACTGGGACATTCACAGTCATACAAATAACTAGGGCTGTGCATGAAGGGCTTTGGCCCGCATCATTCAAAACACTCGATTCGTCCAACCCGAATAAAGACGGGTTCATCGGGTGAAATTTTAATAACGGGGTTAGAGATAAGAAACCTGTCGAAACCATGAAACCAAATGAATCTCCTCATTGCGAAACTCTACCCATTGTCGCCCTCTTCAACTTCTCTCCATTTTATTTCAGTCTGTTAGTCTTCACTCCGAGCACCACCAACGCCTTGCCACTGGTAATCTCTCTCTCTCTCTCTATCTCTCTAAGTCCCTAAATCCGTAAGTCTCTGTGCATTGCATTGATTTTTGCTATATTTCTTGATGATATTTGCCATCTAGGAGAGTTGCCATTTTCTTTAGGGCCGATTGCATGCACAATAAATAGAGCCATTGCAGAGAGCGACGGAACCTGGCGTTGGGCACAGAGCAAAGAGACAGGGTGCGTGGTGGTGCAGCGTAGAAGCCATCGATCTGAGACGTGACTTGCGACTGTGTTTTCTTGGGATGAGGTGGATGCTAGCGTCGGCAATCGCAGAGGAAGAGTGGGCAATAGAGACCGGTATAAGGTTCCACCCAAAGATTTTCTTCCTCCTGAGGTGAAGGTCATCGATGATCTCAAAGAAAATGAAATACATCTCAAAGAAAATGAAATGGATCATAAGCTTCATCACTGGTGAGGCATCCGACAAGTTCCAGAGGTAGAAGCGAAGATCTATGGTGGGCCATGACCACCCTCAGCTTCGAGGACTATGTGGAGCTCCTTAAGGTGTACCTGCAGAGGGAGGGTTGGTTTGGGAGGGGCAGAGTAGGAGGAAGAGGAAGAGGGAGAGGAAGAGGAAGAAGAGGAACGGACGATGTGGGAGAGGCTGAGTTTGCAGAGGAGCAAGACAGGGGCATCAGGCGTGGGTCTGCAAATGAATTATGAAGGTCTACGGGTGAAGCGAGAAGAACGGGTTCAACCCGATCTGAAATTTACGGGTTGGGCCAAGTCGAGTTGAAACCGCATTCCTTGCGGGTCGGGTCGAGTCGAGCCAAAATTTGATCAGACCGGGTCGTTGTGCAGGCCTATAAATAAATTTTCATTTTCATTAAAGGTTTTCTTTAAGCTATACAGTGAAAAATGATTGTTTTATATATTAATTCATTTGCATTCTTTGATTGCACTGTGAAATAGATAAAAGGTCCATAAGTATTGGTTTCTTATGAAACTTGATTGAGCAAGCACACAAAGTGACTTATGTATTGCCTTCTAATATTTGATAATATGCCTGCAATTCTTTCCAGAAAATGCTAGAGTTGATTGCATGGATTGATTTTAGGTAAGTCCATTAATTAATGATATTGCTTTTTTTTTTTTTTTAAAAGTATAGCTAGTTCCCTAGGATACTTTGAACGGGAGCTCATATTGGTCTAGAGCCTACAATCGATAGATATGTTGTTGAAATGGTATAATAAGTCGTATTCATTTTCCCTTGCTATTTATGAAGCTAGCATGTTAATTAAGTTCATGTAGAATATAGGTCAAAAATGATTTGTTCATCATAGAAATTGCTATTGTAGCTTTCATATAAGTAGCAAGCTAGATGGACTTTATTTCTTTATTTTGGTTCACATTGTCATGGACTTGCTCTGATCTTGATAATAATTGGATGGACTTTAATTTGGCTTATTGAGGGAGTAGAACAGAGCATGTTGCACCTTAGTTTGGACTTTATTTTATAGTGTTTAAAATAAAGTATTATGTTCTAGCACCTTTTATTTTCTTTCCTAAGAGACCATGTCCAGCGAGCTTTGTTTGCTGGAATTGTTTTTTGAGTCAGGATATCTTATTTCTGACAATGTAAAGTCACTGCAAATATACTTTTGGCTTTATTTTTGGACACGAAAGTGAAGACTTTCTGAGAAACTCTATCTCACGGGATGAGATATAGGTATCATTGTATTTCCTTTTATAATAGATACATAGTACTGTAGCTATACAAGGTATCTACTAATTACAATAAAGTAGCTAACGTATGGACAGCTCTGCAGTGTAACGTATACATTAAAAAGTATTAACAGCAGACTTTCCTAAATTACTCTAGGTGTGATTTCCTCCTCATCAATTATCATGGATGCTTTGCTGTCACTCCCCCTCAAACATGGCTGAGGATCAGCTAAAAGGCCAAGTTTGATGCGTAGATCTTGAAATTGTTTCTTGGGAAGTGGTTTTGTGAAGATATCAGCTAATTGATTTGCAGATGAGACAAACCGTGTTTGAAGTGTACCAAGTGCAACCCTTTCTCGAACGTAATGATAATCAAGCTCTATATGTTTGGTTCGAGCATGTAAAATAGGATTGACAAGAAATGAGCTATGTTAGGTGATTGCATGAATTGACAAGCAAAGCTGACACAATAAGACAGATATGGTCTTGTAAAGGAAAGGTACTGCAATCCTTCTACAATGCTTCGATACTTTGTGGGATCATGAAATGGTTCAGTACATGAGTCAAGTTGTCATCCTTTGGAAGGCATTGGAGTGGCAATTGGTTTGCAATCAATCATATCAAATTTTACTAAAAGGTCCAAAGCATATCAATAGAAACATCTGATCCGAGACACTGCACTTCAATGCCAAGATGAAGTTCTTTTCTGCCTCAATTCCTGCATCTTGCCAGCTTATTGAGTACTGAATTTTGAACAAATTCCCTGCACGATGTGGGAAAGGAAGTGCAGAAGCTTGTACTTGGTTCATTTTCCCACCATAAGGAATGAAAACCAGTCCAACTTTTTCGAGCTCAATCATTTTCTTCCATATATATTCCAACCTAGCTTTCGAAATCGGTTTTTGCACGTAATCCGATTTCCTCTTCCAGAAGATTGCCGTGTTCAGGTGTCGGTCGAGGAGGACTGTTGGGGACATGACATTGCCATTGCCAGCGCCAGCCCACACAACAGAATCAATCCAACTCATTTCCATCACATCTTCCTTCTTCAAACCTAGTTCAGGAAACTCCTTGCTTAATAACGTGATCAGGTCTTCTGCTTTGCCGAGGAACAATGCGACCATCGTTGCTTGGATTGTCATCTCCCCCTTCTTCACCTTGGATGTCACGGGCTGTATCAGCATCCTCATGAATAGATTATCATCCGTGGTCGGAGCGACTTACTGCCATTGATAGACAATATCTGTCGCGTTCTCTTCCAAGCTCCTTTCAGCCCTAAAAACTGTAACCTTTTCTGGAACAGGAACCAACTTTATTTTGAAGGAGAGTATTACTCCAAAACTTGCGCCTCCTCCTCCTCTAATGGCCCAAAAAAGATCTTCTCCCATTGAAGTCTTGTCAAGGATTATGCCATTAACGTCCACGATCTTCGCATCAAGGACATTATCTGTGGTTAGTCCATATTTCCGAACCATGAAACCATATCTAGTGCCACTTAAGTGCCCACCAATGCCAACGGTGGAACAAACCCTCGCCGGGAAGCCATGCAGCTTACTCTTCTGCCATATCTTATAATAAACTTCTCCGAGCATCACACCGACTTGCACCCATGTAGTTTCTTCCTTGGCATCAACCACAACAAAACGAAGATTAAACATATTGAGGACGACAAATGGGTCTTGAGATACATACCAGATGCCCTCGTAGTCATGGTTGCCGCTGCGGATTCTTATATGGATGCCATTTTTCTTGGCGCAAATCATAGCGGGTTGGACATGGGATTCACATGTCGGGGTCACGATGATGACAGGTTTTGGCGTCAATGTGGTGTTGAAGCTTGCATTGTGAATGTAGGCATGGAGGACGGATGAGTAGGAAGGGTTGTTTTGAGCATAAACTATTTTGGAGATTTGTTCTGGTTGCTTTGTTTGAGATGGTAAGCACTGGACAAAGGCATTATGGGCAGAATCGGAAGCTACCCATGAGGTAGAGACTTGAAAAAGAAGAGAAAGGAAAATTAAAGGAAACATTTTGCTTGGCGTAGGCAGATACAGGAATGGGTTTGGTTTTCCCATTTTTGTATCTGTCTATTTGCTTTTGTGTGTTTGTTTTCTACTCATTTTGCTACTAATTGTAATATATATATATATATATATATATATATACACACATTACATATTGGATCGAACACCTTCATATATAGGATTGACGTCCCGAGAGCAACTCCTAGCCCATGGCCTCATGGTAAGCCATGTAACGCTCGTCCTTGAGGGGGGTGTTTTTACAAAATATTTTAGAAAGGACGACAAGAATTACAGTTCGATTTAAAACATTTTACTTTCATTCCCAGTGTGCAAGACTCTACGTTATAAAATAAAATATATTTTTATAATAAAAGAGGTTTACAGTAGAAAATATAAATTTTAAAATAAAAAGGCCTTTCATACAGTTAAGACTTTCATGCCTAGACCTTTGTGCTCTTCCCCTTTGGCAGTGTCTGTCCTGAAGCGTACTGCTCATTCAGTTCCTGTGGGGGGAGGGGCACATATAAAAACTAAAATGAGTCGAATACTCAGTAAGCATTACTTCATACCGTTAAAATATAGCAACGTAAGTTTTTAGTCATGCATTCATCATTCCATACATACTATACGTACATGCATACATGCTTTCATTTGCAAACATCAGTAGACGGGGGTTTTCATCTTTAAACATGCTTTTCTTTTCATAAAACGTTTCCCCCGTTACTGCCTTCATTTCTTAAAGAATGTCATGCATTCATACATTTTTTTCTTTTCACTTTCATAGGCCAGTGCACACTGTTACACCCTGCGTGCTAGGGTTAGCGGCCCTATGGCCAATGGATTCGCCCGTGGCCACGAGTTGGAATCCCATTCCGTCAGGGATGCAGTACTGGGTGCACTACCAGATACAACTACCCGGCATTGCAATCTGCTCATTCATTCATTTGGATACCCCTTTCCATTCATTCATATGACCGTTACGTAGCTTCATACATTCATACATTCATTATGCCATATGCCTTTCATTAATTAATTCATTCCTTCATTCATGTCAGCTCTAAAGAGTTGAGGCTTTCATTCATTCATTTGTATGGGCATGAGCTTTCATTCCATTCTTTTCTTTTCTTTCATTTGTTTCATGCTTTCATGAGAAAACGTCATTTCGCGAGAAAACATCTTTTCATGAGAAAGCGTTGTTTGGGGTGAGAACCCGAAAAACATCTTTTGTGCCATGTCTTTTCTTTGAAAATACATACAATAGATACTGCGTATAGTCATCCATTCACATGCGTACAATTAATACTTTTGGGTGCGTAAACAAGGGCTGCCAAATAGGGCCGTACATACTTATACTTTAAAAACGTTATTCGTGCTTTTCTTCTCTTTTGTAAAACGTTTGCCCTTCGAAAGGGAGAGCATTTCTTTTATTCATTTTCAAAAGGGAAAAGCTTTTCGTTTTCTTTTTGGTATCTTTAGAAAACTCTAGAAGAGTATGAATATAATACTTACCTGGACTCCATGCTATTTTCATATCATACAGTCCATTCATGCGCGTGTCAGATGGCAACCTACATGCATACATAACCTTGACATTATTCTCTATCTAGTGCATAAGCAACTGATAGAAATAGAGCTATGCTTTACTTAGAACACTCTTCTTCTATCCCGTGTTCTTTCATGTCCCTTACTATGATAAAACCTCTAGAGACCCATTACGGTCTCTACTTCCTTCAACCTTGACGTTCTACTTCAAGTGCTTACTCACCAGGGTGAATCCATGATTCATCTTAGGATTAAGACACTACAACCTTCACCTTGTTCTTCTTATTAACCACGCTCCGATGCATGACTCAGACCGACTAAGTCACGCACCTCATTCTTAGACAGTACATTCCTCATTACCTTTATGTATCTTAGCTCACTCTAAACCTCATGACCATCCATACACATCACACGGCTCTAAGCCGCTTTAAGGCTTAAGCACCGTGTAACCATGTTTAGGACATATTACCCATTACATATGGTGAATCCGTCCTGCACGTATGTCTAATAAGACCAACATACCTTACATTGGTCATCGGGTCATATGGGCAAGCGCCATACTCCGATACCAATCTTCTTTTACTCGGCTAGCACAACTCTTCTTGCTACCCGTCTCTTTAGACAGTTCATCCCAACACTTGACACGATAGAACTTCATTCATAACTACACTTTCCGTCACGCCATATAGCTCGAGACTACTCCCAAGCTACACCGTCACCTTGTCACGTCACCTCACATACATCCTAGGTCATCACATCACAACTCTATGATGGGCCACATCACTTCATGAGGTTGCCCAGTCATGCTTCCGCTGCACTGCTCTGATACTTTCTAGTCACTTCGTACTTACTCCTGGGCATAAGCTGATTACACGGCGACACCCATCGCCTTGGACTACAGCCATACTTCACAGCACAACCTACAACACTACACAACATACTTTCCAACTATGCCCAACACTTCACGCCACAGTCCACACATCACCATACTACACAGCACACTCCATAATACTAACAGCACAGTCCACAACCTAGTCAACTAGCTAGCATCTAACATAAAGAGCGAGGGATAGAGAGTTATACCATCGACGGGATAACCCGTGCGTTGCTCGTTGACCGTCACATCGATAACATTGGAAGGAACGTACGAGGTGGCTACCCCGCGTACGGTGACTGTTTAGGCATTTGGAAAGTTAGGTGTGGTCTTAGAAGGGCCTAAGGTGGCCTTGTGATGGTGGCAAGGGAGCGTAGCACGGAAGATCTAGCCGTGTACAGTGATGGAGGGTGTAAAACCCGTGCGGAGGAGGAGTCTCATGCAGTGGATCTAGGGGAGGCTACCGATCGTGGGTCTATGGGAGGAGGAAGGGGGAGACCAGGGGAGGCTCATGGTGGTATCTGGTGCCCAAGGTGGCCGCGCACGGCGGTGCTAGGGACGTGCACAGTGGTGGAGGGAGGTGGCTGCATGGAGGGGGCTGAGCACTGGAGGGTGGTGGCCGGTGACAGACGAGGCTGTCATGGGAGTGGTGGCATCAGAGGACGGCGCACGGCGGCGTAGTGGCCACTAAGCCCGTTCGGGCTATGCATTGCCGAGGGAGAGGAGGAGAGAGCGTGGGGGAGCAAGGCCGGTGCCGGGAGGTTCGCCGAAGGAAGAGAAGGCCAGTGGTGGTGGAGGTGACACTCACCGGCGTACAACAGCGCCGGGCTAGGAGCTGGAGCCGTTCGGTGAGAGGGAGGGGCTGTGTACGTTGTATGCTGAAGGAGAGGGAGGAGAGAGAGAGGGGAGGGAAAAGTGAGAGAGAAAGAGAGAGGGGCTGGGGTTTTATCCTAAAATTCGACGTCTGGGGATCTATAAAATGATCTAACGGTGACCTTTAAATACTGATTTGAAAATGCGTAAACAATAACTTAATTAAAAGTACTGAGAGGAATTAAGATAGAATACTATTTAAAATAATATTCCTTCATCATTAATAAAATGATGAAGTCTTACTTAAAATATTTAAGAGAATAAAACCATTAAATTAATTAAAGAATCCATCATTATTTAAATCACGTAATATTTTAAATAACTAGAATCATTTATACAAAATGATTCCCCACAATTATAATATTTTTGGAGCTCTTCAAAGATATTATAATTGAGTTATTTAAAATATTACTTAGTTAAATAACAATGGGGATCTTCCATTTAAAATACACATAACTTTAAAACACAAAGCTAGTTTTATAATTACATAGTATCTTTTAAAACATGCCATTGAGGTCTGGCACACATAACAGGGCTCTTAGACACTAAAGAAAAGCGGACAGGCTATCACATCAGACATAATTGCTTACGTCAGAAGGAAGGAGCAGGGTATTACAAGCCATGCGCGCCGTTGAAAAAATGTAATAGGTCATAAATAGTAAATTCCAAAATTGGATTGCGATCCTTCGATCTAAGCTCTCTAATCCTTGACTCCAATTAGATGATTGGATTGGGAAAGAAATAGATACATGAGTACTATTAAATTTATATGTGGGCTTTGTATTGCATAGAGATCAGGTGTTGGTCAACATTAAATATTAATGTAGTGAGATAAAATATTGTGGTTATCTTTTTTCAATTTGGTGAACTTTTAATCCTATCCAAAATTAGAGAGAAACGTTATTATTGAAAGGATAATAATACTATTTGGCCCCATGATTTTGCTCTCCATTTTGACCACTTGTATATTTTATTTTATTTTTTTAATTTTTTTAATGGTTAATGAAGTCACCACTAATGAATTTGAGTATTTTAAAAAAAAAAATGTTTAAAGATATTTAAAATCTCTTTCAAAGAAAACTGAAAAGAAGAAGAAGAAGAAATGAAATTGCATTGGTAATACTTTTGAGGGGACAAAATCAAGGGGTTGAGTAGCAACACCCTTTTTAAAATTTCATAAACCATATAATAATTCCATGCTTTGTCACTACTTTGTCCCATTGGACCGTGGTTATAATTTTTTTCTTTTTTGTTTATAAGTACTAGTAGTTTTAATGGATTAAGGTTTGTCCATGTTTTTGGTTTTTGAATTGGTGTTTTCTTTTGTGCACATTGTATGTACTTGGATTATGAAAAATGATTTGTGCATTACAGTATTACTTAGGATGTGCAAGTCTCACGCAGTTTTTTGAAAAAACTGAACTACGTAGGACTTGCACTCCTATGACTGTATCCAGCATCACTCGTTAGGCTATACCCTACTAATTGTACTATTTTATATAATTATAAATAGTAATATATAGTTGTACTATTCTATTATATTTTAACAAAAAAATCTGATTTAGCTATAAGAAATGTTAGAATATTACCATATTAATTAGAATATATTCATAATATTCTAATATGGTAATATGGCTTATTCAATATTCTCTACCTAATCTAGTTTATTGGGTAAATCAATAAATATCAATTAGTATCATTGATTGATTTTATTTTCATTATTTCTCTAGTCTCATTCTCCTATAAATAAGGACATATATTATCTATTCAGACAGATCAAAATAGCAAACATGTAGTCCTGAATCCAAAAAGTACATCAGCAGTACGTGTGGCATAAATAAAACTAAGCATGCACCCCATTTATGATTTAATGCGTGACCTTCATTTAGAATCTACTATATATATATATAAATCTTGAATTTTTAAAATTTCCTAGCTTCTCTTTTCTAGAAAGAGAAACTCTCGCATCCCTCTAGAAGGAAAAGTCCCTCATTTTCATAGGAGCATAACCATGGCGAAAATCTTTGCAGGTGATCCTCACACACGGTTTGCCCTGAGCATTGTTATCACACGCCGCCACATGAAAATCATTCATCCAACAACTACACGCGTCGTACTAGTAGTCATGCTACCTCAAGATATTTTAGATTTGACCCACCCCATCTCACTATCACAAGTGCGTGGTCTTCACACGCCGTCACAGGCTAGCCGAATGTGAAGAAACTCAGCCAATGGTAGTCCGGGCCAATCAATGCTGGTCATCCTACTATGTTTCCCCTTTCCTAAACCAAAGATCCTGAGATAGGGGATACCGATCTCTTCAGCGAACATCTCAAGACAACAAACTACAATGTACCATCAAAATCCACCATCTCGAATGGTGGCAACACAAGTCGCATAGCTATACAAACTGTAAGAAGACCATATTTAAGATGACGCCTTCTTTGCAGGAAATGGGTAGGGATAAAGTCTTTGATCCCCAAATCCAATCTATTTTTCATTTCTGCACTATGTTTGTTGGGGAACCCCTCCCTCCCCATGTATCTCGATTTCCTTATGCTAACAAAATGTTTGCTTGATAGAGAAAAAAAAAACTCATGAAATTGTCTAATGTTGACAATTTGATCAGACTGTCCGATATATTATATATGCAGAGGTTTTGTTAAATCTTGCTTTCCACAATGGATGGTGGATGAAAAGTTCATTGCTTTCATTGCTTTTATTCTTTAGGCATGTAGTTAGTTGTGATTGATGTTGTACATTGCACAATACATATGCACCTAGGTTAATGTGCTTATTTTGAGAACTTAGGGGAATTGATGCTGCCAAAATCTCCTTTGATGTGAGAGGTTACACAAGTTTGGAATGCAAATAAAAACTCAAGAGCATTCGCATGTTTACATTCAGTTCAAATGTTAAAATTTTAGAACAAACAAATGTTCTTGTAATAACCCAAGCCCACCAAAAGCCCAACCTAGCCCCTTTGTTTTTCTTTGCTTTTCTTCCCCACCGCCCCCCTCCCCACCCTTCTCCTTCCTTCTCGTAAATTCCACACCCCCCAATTTGATCCTACTCTCTCGTACAACCCCTTCACTCACCTCGTCTCTCTCTCTCTCTCCCCCTCTCTCTCCCTCTGTGTAACCTCCACCCACAACCACTACTCCTTTTTATTTAATAACCACTAACGACAATATTAGGTTAATTCTCATCCCTCGTAAATAGTATATTTAATGAATTTTGAATATGAAATTTGTTGGGACTTGGTGTTGTGAATTGTTGAGAATGTACGTAGGGGATGTTTGGAAATGATTCTCATCCCATCACATCTCATCTCCTTCTAGAACATCACTAAAATACAAACACTTTCAAACTAATAATTACAACTTTTTTGAAATTTTAAACAAAAAAAAATGATTCAACTTTTTCAAATTCTAAAATAAAAATAATATTAAATCATATTCTAACAATATTTTAATTTTATAATATTTTTTATTCAATTTTTTCTCCCTTTTTCCAAAATCTAAAAAATACTTAACTCAAACTATGTCACTACTATTCACAAATCATCTTACTACTATTCACAAAATTTTAAACTTATCTCATTCCACAAGCATCCCCTTAGTTGATTGTGCTATTAGGATGAGTTGAAGATGAATTTAATATTCAAGTGTTAGTGGTGGGTATTAACTAGAACTGATCCAGATTTATGTCACTATTTATGGTTGAGTGTAGACCTTATTACCTTCAAATAATAAGGGATTAGAGGTTGGTGTACGTGCTGTCCGGCAGCATATTTGTAACCTAGAAAATTGAAGTTTATCAATTTTGGAGGATAATCGTTTAGAACAAGTCCAAATCCATGTTATTAAGGATTATGTTAAATTTTAGAGTTAAGTGAAATCATTTTTAGAGTAAAAGTTGACATATTATAATGGCATCGAATTAGGTTCCGAGTGACCATTGGCAAAGGAATATCATGACTATTTGACTAGAAATCAAGGTAAGTGACTCTTTAATGAGATTTTAATAATAAAAAAAAAGTGTTGGTTTTGTTTGGAATGGTGCACTTGGACGTTATATTTCAAACAAGTGTAAACTTTGGATTTGTGCACAGTCTTATAAGATTTTGGCTTTGCTTGTGATTTGTGCAAATTTTGTAATGGTTGGAATGTTTGGAAAATGCATTGTGGCTTATTAAATTTAGAAATTATATGTGAGCATGCTATTTATTCTTGAGCCCATGATATGAATGTCTTTATGACATGTTTGACGTCCCTCGAGGCGTAATGTCTTCGTGGCATGATATCTTTGTGGTATATTGATGTCCTCACTGCATGATGTCTTCGTGGTATATTGGTGATTTTCCTATTATCACTTGACCTTGAATATGATATTTGTCTGAATATGTTGGTTGAGATAAAATTGTATTGCTCACATTATTTTATTGAGAATTTATTTTCTTTTATAGTCAAGAAAATTGGCAACTCCCACACCTCCATTAAATTGCTACTTATTAAGCATGTGGTAGCTCACCACTTCATTTCACATATTTTTTAGAGCTGTAGAAAGTTTCCTCCTTTAAAGTGATATCTTTTGAGCGAAAGATTTAATAGTGGATTTGGTTTTGTCACTTGAGGTTGGAAGTTCTGTGGCTTGATGGTTTTGTTGCTTGAAGATGTTTTGGTTGTACAAATAGTTTTCTTATGGTCATATTTTAGTTATTTTACAGTTTTTGTTGGAGTATCTGTATTGTAATTATTTAGAATTTAATAGCTCTATCCGAACTTGTTTGAATTTTTTAGGATCGTTTAGTGACTTTTGTTTTGTTTGAATTTATTAGCTTTAGGATTTTTTAGGATAATACAATATTGTATTATAGTTGTGAATAGTTTGGAGGTTGTGTATTTGATATATATTTGTATACAGGGAGAAAGTTATGAAAATATAGGTGGAACTCTATCCGTTTATGGTTTTGGGGCATTACAATTCTAATGTTTACATTTAGTTCAATTGGTTTAAACAACAAATTGAAAGGAAGAAAAATTAACTTTTCAATTAGTCATTCAAATGTTGTATTGCCGTTCAAATGTTATATTTAATCTTAAAACACGAGAAAAAGGACATATATATATTGACTCACTCAAAAATAAGTAGCACAAAGGCTATCCCAAGTGCAAGAGAGTGTTGCATAATAATTAGGAATAAAATTCCTAACTCGTCTGCTTAGGTAAAGTGCTTAAAATCAATTTCATGTGAAATGGTGAAAATATTTACAAAGAGAAAATAAAAATAAAAGTGGTGATATGTACAATGAATAAAAAAATGGCAATGGAAATGAAAAAGGTTATTGGTCGTGAACCAGATTCATATTGTTGGATTTAAGTGTAGCGATGAAAAGTAAGAGATTTAGATGCAAGAAAAATTAAAATTATTTCTGAAATTAATGAACTGAAATTTAAAGGAACAAGAAAAATAAATGACATCAAATTAAATAAGCAGGAATTAAAGGTGCAAGGAAAATAAATGATATTAATTTAAATAAGCAGGAATTAAAGGTTCAAGAAAAATAAATAACATTAATTTAAATGAGTAGGATTTAAAAGTACAAGAAAAATAAATGACATTAATTTAAATGAGCAAGAATTAAAAAGAACACTTAAAGATTGCAATAACATATCATAACTTCAAACTGAAATAAAATATAAATAAAAATGGATTTCCTATTTTGGCCACCCCTCCCCCCATTTGACGGAAAACCCAGTTGTTTATTCTTTGTTTTGGCCACCGAAAACCAAGCATCTACAACCCTGGGTTAATTCACCTCGTTCGGAGCCGCCTCCTGGTGCTAACTCCTTCACGTAGTTACCACCGGCACAGAAAACTTCAACGGTCACTACACACCATTGCAGGTCCACCGTCTTCCTTATAGTAAGCCAATGGCATCCTCTCCATTTTTTTCCTACTCTTTGTTTACTCCCTCTCTCTCTCTCTCTCTCTCTCTCTCTCTCTCTCGCTCTCTCACAGTGCCCAGCCGCCGAGCTCACCATACCGACCTCCGCCGAGCTCACTGCCCTGTCGAGCCTTTCTATCTCCCTCAGTGAGTATGGTTTCTATCTAGGGTAGTCATGAATATGTAGTTCCATAATTTGGTTTAGAGAATAACTTTCAGACTTAGCCTTGCATTTTATGTTCTTTTCCTAAAACACCCCTTTTGTAGGTGGGTTGAATAATAAGGCTTGATATTGTTTTATACTAGTGAGAGTTTGTTTTAATTATAAGAACTTATAAAGAAAATAAATTATATTATTCAGTATTAATATTTTAGAAATAACGTATTAGGCAGAGGTATTAAATGGATATCGATGAACGAAGAGCATTGATATCTTAAGTGTTGGTGTCGTGTTTCGCAACCTGAGTAGTACCGCGAAGCCCAAGCTTCACATCGCCTGTAACTAAGAGGGGAAGAGACTCCGGTGATTTCTGGGGTCACTCCGATGTCAAAGTCAGTGATAGTTCAATGGAGAAAGTTCAGAAATGCAAATGATAGATGAGTTATCAGAAAGTGAGCTCCAGTAGAAGGGATAGTTCTTATTTATACCTGATCCAGATTTTGTTACCGAGGGGGATCGTTGTGTGTCAGGTGTTAGACTTGCTACCACTCATTTCCCTATCAGCCACAGTGTCAGTCCGCAGTCTAGGCAGTTGAGGGAGATCGTGCGCCGTACTAGGTCTGTCCTGTAGGCACCCTCATGCCAGTATAGGGTGTTAGATCGTGGGCGAGCCGTTCTCTGTACATGGGATGTGCCGTTGCGTGTTGGGTCCCTGACATAGGCATTGATTAAGGCGTGCTTCGAGTCTGTTGAACACATGTCTGGGCACGTTATGCTATCCGCGTGTAGTTGAACGTCTTGTTTGGTGCTTTGTTATAGGGCTCGTCAAGTTGCCGATCCTAGGACGCTCTACTTGGTTCCTCCGAGCTCGTGTCGAAAGGTCTTCCAAGTCGGAGATGCTAGCTTCTAATCCCTTGGCCCAAGGGCCAGGGTCCTCAGCTTGTCCTTCTTGGGCTTATGACCTTCCTTATATGGGTTCAGGGGCTCGTCCTTCCTGAGCCTAGGCCCAGGCCCTTCTAGGAAGGGCCCTCCCTCATAGTACCCCGTAAATTCCTATCACGTGCATGTGATGAGAATTCATAATGCTTTCAATCTTGATTCAGCCCATTCAGCTTCCACTACTCACTACCCATTTAGTTCCTGTCGGTTCGACTTCCAGAGGCTAGTACCACGCTTAGTAAATCTCTTCCTTGTTTCTCATGAGCATCCCATCTCCCGACAATTGATTGAACGTGTCGGCTGCCCTTATCTCCATGCCCTAGGGCCTCATTGGTTCGTGCCTCCCACTCTCCTGACATGATGGCTGCCATTCGAACCGTTGCCTCGGCCGCTGGTATCTGCGTGGCTCTCACTAGTGTCATCATTGTCAGGGTCGCTTCACTTTCCGCCCATAGCCCATCCTACCCCTGCTATATAAGCCCCACTTTTCCCTCCTCTTCCTCTCTTACCTTCTTCCTTTCAGTTCCATCCAGCCCATTTCTCCTTTGCTTTCTTACAGATTTCCTTGCTTTCCAATTCTTTCTTCTAGTTCTCTCATTCCTTTTGTACCTCCATACTTCGGTGGGAAACACTGGGTTTCCTCTGTCACTGGCGTTGACCCCCGGGCACTCCGTTCTAAGTACAAGATTCACCATTCTGTGATTCTGGAAGTGCTCTGAATGAGCATGCAGTGAACCCTGACAATACTGCAATGAGGGTGGCTCTCTTCTAGTTGATGTTTGCCAATGGTCTCCGCCTCCCGTTCTATCGCTCGGTCCGAGAGGTTTAACATTACCTTAGACTGGCCATAGCGCAGCTCCACACGTGGCACCTCTTGATTTCCAGTTTTATCATCTACCGGATGGTACTAAGCAAGACCCTCGAGGAATATCCAAATCTGATGCCTTGGGAGTTCTTTTACGCATGCCGGCTTGTCAACCATCCAGGTACTGAGGTCAACTTCCAGGCCCGATCTTCAACCCGAAAGATTGTTTCGCTTGAGGGGTCTCACATACACATAAAAGAATGGTCCCGAAAGTTATTCTTCGCATCGGGCCCAGATTGGGAGTATCCCAAAGGGGAAGCTACCCACAAGGAATTCCCCATTCATGCGTGTTGGGGGTACCCCCCGTCTGCGGAGAGCCTAGAACTTACCCTCAACCAGAGGGAAGAGGCTTAGTACGAGTTGGTCATAGCTTGAGTGAAGGCCCATCACAGACTGACATGGTCCTTTCGGAAGAGAATATTCATGATTACTTGATGACGCCCAACCGGTTGTACGCCATTGGATGGAATTTCTTGGGTAGCATCTCACCTCCTAAATCCCAGCCCCCTCGCTGAAAATGTGCCTCACGTCCATCTACTAGGCAGGCCAAGCGACCAAAGGTGCACCACTATTCTCCCCAGCAAAGTGGTGGGGCCGAGGGCTCGACTCTTTTAGGTGGTCAGGTTTGGGAATCTGGAAGTCTTTCCCAAACGCCTTGCGTGTGGGAGTCTATTTGTACGGAGATTCTTGTTCCCTCTACATGGGGGACGACGTCATTTCCCAGAGGCTCTGGTCTTGTCGCCGATCCTTCTGCTTCAACCAGTTCTCATCTAGCCGAACCTTTCCAGGACCCGTTGCTTCCTTCTGTAGAAGAATTGGAAGCTTGTGATCTTCAGGTGGCGTTTTTCTCCTCACTTGAGCAACCCCTTCCTCACGAGTCCAGCTTGTTCGAGCCCTTCACCTCCTTTGAGGATACTCTTCGGGAGGAGACTGTCGGCGGGCTTTTGTAGGCAAGTTTGTCAACCAGGCCTCAGGACGTTAGGCCGCCCCTTTCTCGAGACTCAACTCAAGGAGATTCTGAGGGTAATGGGGACAAGTCAGCCCCAGAGGAAGAACCGAGCCCTTCCCAAGCCTCAACTTGTGGAGAAGGCAAAACAACCCCTATGCCCGAGTCATGGGGGAAGAGCCAAGCTCCTCCCAAGCCTTGGCTCATGGAGACACTACGGGTAATGAAGGAGGCCGAAGCCCTGCTCAAGGGCGGCAGAGCCCAGCCCTTCCAGAGCCACAAGCCCAGAAGGGACGCGGGCACAATTCTTCTTCCAAGATGTGGGTGGGGAGGATGAAGGGACAGAAGATGAAGAAGGAGATATAGAAGGTGAGGAAGGTGAGGGGTTGAGTCTCGAAGCTCCTCCTGCAGCAGCTCAAAGCTCGGCTGAGGATCCTCCCCACGTCATCGACCTAAGTGATGACAATGTCTCTTGGGCTTCGACTCCCGTTGCGGCTGGTCCTTGCACGAGACCTGGGGATCCTGTCCAGATTTTTCTTGGCAGCTAGCAGTTGCCAGCCCATCTTCTTTTTCTCGGGCAGAGAGGATGCAAGCCCCTACCTTGACCATGGAGAAAGCTCGTGCGGAGGTGTTCGAGCGAGTAGGCAAGATGTTGCGACCCTTTTTCGCCAAGGTATGTTCATTTTCCACGGGGTCGGAACAGAAGCAAGCCCCAACCTTAACTCTCACTCATTTTTATTTACCAAACTCTCTTTCTCCTCTTTCTTTTTGTAGGTCGCGGACCAATTGGCCATAACAATCGAGGAGGAAGTGGGAGAGTTGGAGGAGGCCAACTGGGAGCTCAGGTCCTTGGGGCGTTTCAGGTATTTTAAAATGAAGCAGGTGGCTCGGAAGATCAAGGATTTGAAGACCGAGTGGAAGGACCAGATCAACGAGGTGGAGTTCATGAAGGAGCTAAACCAGCGCCTGGAGACAGTAGCCGCAAGGCCAAAAGAGAAGAAGAAGAAGCTCAAGAGCCAATTATGCAATGCCGACCAGGATTTCTTTAGTTTGACATCGGAGAAGAAACGGCTCCACCACCAGGGAAGCAGATCTGGAAGCTGCCCGAGAATAGTTGGAGTCGGCTCGAGAGGAACTGCAGAAGTCCAGGGAGGAAACAGAGACTGCTCGAAAGGAGTTGGAGGAATCTCGATGGGGTCAGGCGCTAGCAACCAGGCAGCATTCGAGGCTATTATTTGGGAACTCCAGGCACTTTCAAGACGTCCAACACTTGAGGGAACAGCTGTAGTAGGCGAAGGCATGCATTGGTGAGCTCGTGCAGTTGGGAATCCAAAAGAACATCGACTTTCTGTCTCACGACATGGAGATTGCCAACCTGAAGTCCCGTTTGGGCGACGTTGCCAAGTACTGGGAGGAGGCCCAGCCCTGGATCACGATTTCCAATGCCATTCGAGACACTGCCTGGTCATACAACTACTGCGACAACCTCAAAAGGATGCACCAACACCTGTTGCAACATCCCGAGCTGGACTTGCATACCTTGTCCTTAACGTCCCTCCCTCCCAGTCCCGAAGAGGAGGCTTTTTTCAAGAATTTTGGGAAACCAGGGTATACTCCCTTCTCTCCAGGCGCTCCTTCATCCTGGTGATGGCTGATCCTCTGACACTTTACCCCCTTTTTGTAGTGCCCTGTGTATCACAACCCCCCTTTTGGTGCGTTGCACCTTGTAATTTATACTCTCTAATGAATTGAAACTGAATGAATGAAAGTTTGTTTTCGGCAACTATTGTCTTTTTTTTTTTTCTTTTTCTCCCTTCCATCCCTTCTTTTTGTGGGGTTCTTGTGAGGGCTCGGGACCTTACTTTGTTAGACGGGGGGTCGGGACCAAATCCTGAGACTTGGTCCCTTACCCCACAGTGAGTCAAGGGACCCGTCTTCTTGCGAGTGTAAGGACTCGACTTGGTTGAATGGGGGGTCGGAACCAAATCTTGAGACTCAGTCCCTTACCCCGCAGCGAGTCAAGGGACCCATCTTCTTGTGAGCGTAAGGACTCAGCTCATATTGAGTCTAGAGACCCTACTTTCTAGCGAGTGTAAGACTCAACTTAGTTGGATAGGGGGTCAGTGCCAAGTCCTGGGACTCGGACCTTTACCCCGCAGCGCATCTAGGGACTTGTCTTCTTGCGAGCGTAAGGGCTCGGCTTATATCGAGTCTAGAGACCCGTCTTGTTGTGAGTGTACTCAACTCTTATCAAGTCAAGGGACCCGTTTTCTTGCTAGTGTAAGGATTTGAATTGGTAGGACGGGGGTCGGGACCAAATCTTGAGACTTCATCCCTTACCTGGCAGCGTGTCAAGGGACCCGTCTTCTTGCGAGCATAAGGGCCCAGCTTATATCGAGTCTAGAGACCCCTCTTCTTGTGAATGTACTCGGCTTTTATCGAGGCAAGGGACCCATTTTCTTGCGAGTGTAAGGATTCGACTTGGTTAGATGGGGGGTCGGTACCCAATCTTGGGACTTAGAACCTAACCCCGCAGCGAGTCAAGAGACTTGTCTTCTTATGAGTGTAAGGGCTTGACTTTGTTGGACGGGGGTGAAGGCCAAATCCTAAGACTTGGCCCCTTGCCCCGCAGTGAGTCAAAGGACTCGTCTTCTTGTGAGCGTAAGGGCTCGGCTTAGTTTCGTTTAGGCAATAGGAGATTTGAGGAAAACATCTTGACATTCTCATTCATTCATAAATGTTTGTACAAATTGCTGGCTTACACTTCTACACATCGTACTTTTTTAAGTGCTCGGTGTTCTAGGGGTGGGGTAGCTTGTGTCCTTGAGGCAATAGGAGCCGAGCTGGTTGCTTGCAGTGACTACATAAGGCCCTTCCCATTTTGGCCCTAACTTCCCTTCCTCCGGGGTAGTTATTCCCATCTGTCGCAACACCATGTCACCTACCTTGAAGGATCGTGGCCTAACTTATTTGTTAAAGTACTGCTTTGCCTTCTCAGCTAGCCTTTGGTTGTTTGTATCCGGGTCGAAGTGTTGGATCTGGAATGTGGGTATCTCAACTTCTACTAGAATGACCGCTTGGCTCCCGTACGTGAGAGCGAAAGGCATCTCGCCGGTAGGGTTCTTCAGCCCATGCTCCTTTGTGTACCCCGATCCTTTTCTTGAGGGTAGAGAGGAGGGTTTTGTTGGTTTCCTCGCTTTGCCCGTTAGCTTGAGGGTGCCCTGGCGAGGAATACTTTACCTTAATCCTGAGCTCTACACACCATTCTTGGTAGTATATGCAGTTGAACTGTCTGTCGTTGTCCAATACGAAGCTCTGAGGTGATAGTTCAATGTCAGTGATAGTTCAATGGAGAAAGTTCAGAAATGCAAATGATAGATGAGTTATCAGAGAGTTAGCTTCCGCAGAAGGGACAATTCTTATTTATACCTGATTCGGATTCTGTTACCGAGGGAGACCATGGTGTGTCAAGTGTTAGACCTGTTACCACTCATTTCCCTGTCAGCCACAGTGTCAGTCTACGGTTTAGGCAGTTGAGGGAGATCGTGCACCATACTAGGACTGTCCTGTAGCCACCCTCCTGCCAATATAAGGTGTCAGATTGTGGGCGAGTCATTTTCTGTGTGTGGGACATGCCGTTGCGCGCTGGGTCCCTGACACAGTCATTGATTGCGGTGTGCTTTGGGTCTGTCAAACACATGTGTCAAGACCTTGTCAAAAACCGCCCTAGGACAAGGTCCTAGGCATGCATGGACAATAAAGATTAGGCCACTTCCGTGGTTAAGGCTAGCCAAGGGCCAAGACATGTTACGGGCCACATTGGCCATCCAAGATCGTGCTGTCTTATTATCTTTATTTATTTTATTTAATTATATTTCAAGGGACCTATTGGGGGTTTTCACTTTGTAATCTCTATAAATAGGACCCTAAGCATTTCATTTTACATCTTTTTGGCAAATTCCCTAAGTGGGTAGACTATTGTTCTTGAGATCACTTTTCGGTATTTAGCACTTGTGCTACTTGGGTGAAATTTGTGAATCCCTAGTAGAGGATCATCACCTTGAAATTCGTGAATAGGTGTGATCCAATCTAGCTTATTCATCATTGTGCAATTCGTGAATCAATGGTGATTTATCTATCTATCTAATGAATATTGTTTTGTTTCATTCCATTGTCTATCTTTGTTCTTATATTTTCCATCTTGTTCATCTTTACTTTCTTGCAAATCAAAGACATCCTAAGCCTCAATCTAGTATTCTTTGGTTTCTCAAAATATCTATAAAAACCATAAGAGAGTCTTCATATTCTTTTGTTGAGTCCATTCATCCTTTGTTTATAACTTTTCCCATTGTTCATACATTGTCTTGCATCCTTTCATACCACAAACACAATCTATTCACCCATTTGATCTTTCCCACTCACATATCTCGGCTAACACATTATTGGCCCTACTTTCCATACACATCAATACCATAAGACCTAGCCTCCATCATCTTCATAACCCTAGCCGAAACACCATAAGCTCCACTTCCCAAATTAGCCTTCCCTCACCCACACTTGACCTAGCCGCAATTTCCCTTATCCACCCATTTTCCATAATTACCACTTACCATAACTAGCCTCCATCATACACCTTAGCCCTAGCCGAAACCCTTGTCTTCCATAAACCCTAGCCAACCCTCAAGAGTCCCACTTGGCAAATTTCTTAATTTTAGGAAAGTTGACTCATCCCAAGCAATCCTATCTTCCCTCTCAAATCCCTTAATTCAAGGAACCACCCTTGAATCATTCAAACCCTAAACCCGTCACTTCTTCCCTTGCCTTAGCCAACATCCTACCAATCCCTAAATCATCTCCTACAAGTTAGGAACTCATCTTCCATCTTCCAATCTCTCCAAATTCGAAATACATCCTTTGCCTTAGTCAAACTTCAACTTCCCAACAACTCCTATGCATCTTATCACTTAGAATCCAACCCTAGCCACCTTACCCATCATACAAACTATATATTCCTTATCTTACCTCAACCAATCTCTTGATTCTAGGAACTTCCCTAAAATCACTCCATTCTTAAAATCACTCCATTACTCAAGACACCCAAAGACTTCTAAACACTTGCCATATCCAAAACCTATCTTCCATATCCAATCCCACAAATCTCTCATTCCTATAATCACTCCAAGTCAACCCTAGACTCATTCCAACACCATCCATCTCCATCTTCGACTTACCAAAACCGAACTCCTATCTTTCCCAAATAGACTCCACCAATCTAGGAGTCCTAGCCTCATTCATCGACATCCTTCCAAACCCTAGCATCTCATCCTACACTCCAACTCTAATCCAACTCTTCCAATCTCGAAATTCCCCTTAGCCACCATCCAAACCCTAGCCTATCTTCACCATATCAACCCTAAACATCACCCAAGTGGCCCCAACATCAAGGGCAACCCTCAAGCCATTCCCCATTGCCTCAAACAAGCCTAAACATCACTTAGATCACCCAAACTCACTATCATCATCATTTCCATCACTGAACACCATACCTTCATCAACCTAGGAACCCATCATTGCCATAATACGTGCAAAGGCCGAGCAAGAAGGCTTGACACTCGGTCACCATCATCACCAAGGCAAGCTCGTGGACTTAGTGTTTAGGGATAAGACCAGGGTCCCTAACAACATGACCAGGCACGTGCTGCCATCTGCGTGTAGTTGAACATCCTGCCTAATGCTTTGTGATGGGGCTTGGAAAGTTGCTGATCCCAGGATGCTCTACTTGATGCCCTGGCCCACGGGCCAGGGCCCCCTGACTTGTCCTTCCTGGGCCTTGGCCTGAGCCCTTCTGGGAAGGGCCTTCCCTCACATTAAGATTAAGTGAATTTTAGACATTTAGGAAAAATAGGTTATTTTAGTATTTCAAGTTTAAGAATTGAAATACGTGTTCGATTGAGATTTATGAGAGTTACATGACAATTTTATAGGTGACAATTGATTTTCGTTCAGTACTGCTGTGGGAAAATTCTAATAAGCTAATAAATTCATGCAAGCGGGATTCCTATGCTAGGCTTTACACAAATGGTTTAGATTGAGGTTGACTTTTTTAAAAATTATGTATGTTTTGTTATGAAATGAGAACTTGGAAGAAACAACTTCAGTCATTTCTTTGCATTACTCATGAAATTTGTATGAAAAGGAGAAAATGTTTCCAACATGCATTGCTTAGACATGAGCTAAATTTTTGTCATATTGTCTCTGAAATTTGAAAAAAAGCGATATTGAGAATCTGAAAAATTGTAAATTGATTTAGAAAGATGTTCTGAATTTTGGTTTTAGTATGTGAGAATGATCTGATTATGTTTTGGTACTCTATTTTGTTTTGATATGGCATATGAAAATCTTTGAAATGTTGTACTAATTTTGTATCTAACTCTGTCTCCAATCTGCGCTGTTTTGCTCTACTATGCTTTGTTTGGGTTGGTACTAACTTCTCAATCTCTAAGTGCACCCACTTTGAAAATAAAGTAGTTTTATGTGGTTTTTATTGTGTGCACACTCGGGGCTCCGAGAGTAGGGAAACATGTCACCTTTATCTCTATCCAATTTAGTCATTGGGGATAGCATAACCCTACCACGGGGGTGAAACATGGTCTCTGTTTTGTGAGATACTCTGTTTTGACGTGATGATAATGGTCAGGTTATGTTATGCCAAAGTACTCTGGGTTTTATGTGTCTTAAAATCATCGCTTTATTTTGTTTGAAAACATGTTTTGTTCTGCATGATAACTCTGGAAAATATTTTATTCTACATATTGTTCTCTGTAAATGCTCATGTTTGCATGCTAATATATGTCTTCTACTTACTGAGTTGTTGATAACTCACCCCTTATCTCCACAACATTTTTTTAGATATTTTGGATACTTTAGCGAAAGTTCAAGAATAGAAAACATGGGTAAGGCTATGTGAGCATGGTGTATTAAATATAAAGAGGGTACTTGTTATTGGAGAATTTTATTTAGTAGCTTCGTTTTGCTCTGTTAACTTAGTACTTTGTGAAAATTGGCATTTTTTTTTTAGACTGTTGTATTCTTAGTTAATTATTTTGGAGTAGATTGTTTAAAACAATGAGGTCTATGAGCAATTGAGGAGTTAAAGTTTATATCTGAACTATGATTTATGATTTTAAGTGACAAAGAGTAACTCTCCGACCCATCCAGGACCGAGGCGTTATACTTGCAATTTCAACACCTATACCAAAGAATAAGCACTGACATATTAAAAACCTACACAAACACTCAAAAACTACTCAATAACAATAACTACTCGACTATAATGATTGATTAAAACAAGCCCATAGTTTGTAATTAATGCGTCACCCACGCTGCAAGCAACATAACCTATTTTCCAGCAACTAAGACCACCCAACTAGCCACTCGTACCAACCAATATAGCTCACATAACAGCTCCACCACTCAAGCACAACAAACAAGACAGCCACATGCCCCACTCAACATCACAACATCAACCTAAACAACGATAACTCAACCCAACCAGTCATCATCATACTCTCCTCCATCCACTTCACCCAACCAGAAGAACTCCCAAAGCAACAATCCAAAGAGAACCCACACAAGTTACATGCTGCGCCATTTAATATAATTTCATCACATTTTTTTGCAACTACCCAAAACATACCCGTCATACGCATTATAATGCAAACAATGAGTTTAATACTCTAGTAGTCATACTTACTTTCGTTGGTGGTCGCTAAGATTTTTGAATGGAGTGGCGCTATCCAGATATGTGAATACAGCCCTGTGCACTAGCAACACACTAATATTAAAATATGTATTTGAAAAGACTACACAATGGTAAATTCATACGTGATGGTAACGCTCTCATGACGACTCCGTGGCCCCTCTTGCTGGCGGGAGTTAGAGGATACTTGGCCACGAATGCACTGGGTACGGAACTAGGCATCTCTCATTATGAAGTCACTTGCACGATAGTTACCCGTGGTGTGATAAAAGAAGCCAGGGTATGCAGATGGTCCCTAGGAGAGATTACGGTGCATACGGTTGAATTGGATATTTGGGCCATTTTCTGGGAAAATTGTAGGCTTTGATAAAAAAGATTTTATGTGGACCATTTTCTGAGAAAATGGTGGATTACTTATTTTTGGGTCATTTTCAGAGAAAATGGCGTAAACTGTTTTAATGGAATGTTTTTGGCCAAAATAGGATTTTGGCGTGCGTTGAAAAATAAGTATTTTTGAGGAAAATGATATTTTTGGGTCTCATGCATATTTCATCATATGCATGCATAATTGTTAGTTGCATCATATATTTTTATTTCGTTGGTTGTTTGGATTGTTACTTATTGAGATTCACTTCTCATGTGGTATTCCTTATCCTACAGTACCGTTTTATGGTATCACAGATTTTGATGCAGATGCTGATGTTGAGCTTAAAGATTTGGCTCCACCAGAGGAGTGATTTGGGATCACTCGCTCATGTTTGGGAATTGTTTCCCGTTTTGAATTATGTAACTAGTATTATTATGTTTTTATGGGATAACTATATTGCTCTTTAAAATGCTTTGGTTTAAGTGAATTTGTATTAAATAATTTTGGTACTTAGTTGACTTATTCAAATTATTCGCTGCTTTATTTTGTTGTACACTATTGCATGTACATACACTTGACACTTATTATTGGGATGCGTGACTGAGTTGTCAACATTTGGGAGTCTCGATTCTGAGTTTTTGTACGTGGGTGTCGGGGGTGCCGTAGGTGGTATCAGAGCAGTTCAGCTTTAGGTAAAACCATATGTCCCGTAGGTGAGGTACCAAAAATTTTAAGTTGTAAATTGAAATTATTTATTTTAAATAATGTTATATTTATAGGTTTTATTTTATTTTATTTTATTTTTTATTATTCTATTTTATTTTACTTTATTTTATTTTTGGTGTTGCTTTTGGTTGTGTTTCTTTTGTCCGGAGTTTTAAGTGGGGTTAAAGGTTACGCTATGGTAGGAAGATGGTAAGACCGAGAAGGCCGACTGATGAGCCCGAGGATGAGTTGCCACAAGGAGATGGGAACTATGCCATAGCCAGGGCATTAAATAGAATGACGGAGTTCCTTCAGCAAAATTTTTGGTTGCCACAAGGAGATCATAATAGAGCGGTTCAAGCTGGGTGCACCTATGAGCACTTCCTAGCACATAGGACCCTTGTTTTAATTGGTGAAAAGGATCCACTTTGGGCTGGAAGGTGGATTGAGGACTTAGAAAGGACTTTTGAGGTTTGTGGTTGCACGGAAGCCCAGCAAATGTTGTATGTGAGTTACCTGCTGCAAGGTGACGTGGCTAATTGGTGGAAGACTAAACGGGAGCTTTTGGTAATGGAGTTGGGGTCATTTGCTACTATGTCTTGGTAGCGCTTCAAGATGGAATTTGATGACCATTTCTTTTCCATTTCCTTGAGGGGAGAAAAGGCACGGGAATTTAGTAACTTGGTCCAAGGAAATATGTCGATTGAGCAGTATGCCTGAAAATTTATGGAGCTCGGGCAATTTGCTACCCACCTCATTGTCACTGAAGAGTTGCAGCCAAGCATTTCTAGGAGGGTCTGCTTCATGAGATACGTAGATAGGTAGCTTGTCACCAGATTTCAAATTTTCAGAGGTTGGTTGATATGGTCACCATTGCGCAACGTGAGAATAGTTTTGTGGTAGGCGCCCCTCCGAGTCAGAAGAGGTAGAGTTTTGCTGGTGAAGGGAGTAGTTCCGCGTACGTGTGGGAGGCCGAACTCCAATTTGTAGTAGGTGTAACAGGGCCTAAAAGGGTGACTGCCGTCAAAGTGGGACCCAGTGTTTCAGATGTGGCCAGTCGGGGCACTTTGCTCGTGAGTGTCCTAATCAAGCTCAAGGAAGTCGTGGAGCTCGACGTGGTGGTAGGAATAACAAAAGGCAAGCGGTGCAAGCTCAGGTCTATGCTGTGACTCCCGGGGATGTGGATTACAAGACTCTAGAGGCTTAGGATGCTGGGGTGATTACTAGTAGAGTTCATCTGTATGATTTTTATGCTTGTACTTTATTTGACTCTGGGGCATCTCAATCTTTTGTGTCTTCCACTTTTGCATGGATGTGCAATCTAGTCACGGAGCCTTTATCACAATCTTCGGTAATGACTCTCCCTAATGGTGAGATTGTGTGGTGCACTAAAGTCGCTTTAGGCTGTCCTTTGGATTTTGGTGGGAGGACACTTGAGGTGGATTTAATTGTGTTCAAGTTTCTTGGGTTTGACATTATTCTTGGAATAGATTGGTTGTATTGGTATTCTACAAGCATTAATTGTAGAAGTCGGGTAATTTGTTTTCAACTCTCGGAATGAGACTACTTGGAATTTGTTGGAAACAAGTTGAAAGCGAGACAACAATTACATCTGCAATTCAAACGAAGAGAGATATAGCTTGTGGAGTGGATGTTTTTTTTATTCAAGTGGTGTCTACGCCATCTGGGAAGAAGTCTTTAGTGGATATTCTAGTTGTGGAAGAATTTCCTGACGTGTTCGTGGATGATTTGCTCGAGTTCGCAAGTTGGAATTTGTTATTGATTTGGAACCTGGAGCGGCTCTTGTGCACAAGGCTCCCTACCTTATGGCACCGGCTGAGTTGAAAGAGTTGAAAACTCAGTTGCAAGAATTGGTTGATAAGGGATTTATTTAGCCTAGTACTTCACCTTGCGGAGCACCTGCTTTATTTGTTAAGAAGAAAGATGAAACTCTCAGCATGTGTATTGACTAACAAGAAGTTAATAAGGTGACTATCAAGAATAAGTATCCTCTTATTTGGATAGATGATTTGTTTGACCAGCTTCAAGGAGCAGCTGTTTTCTCGAAGATTTAGTTGAGATTGGGGTACTACCAGTTGAGGATAAAGATAAAGATGTACCTAAGACTGCTTTTAGGTTGAGGTATGGGCATTATGAGTTTAAAGTGATGCCTTTTGGGTTAGCTAATGCCCCTACCGCCTTTATGGATTTGATGAATTGGCTATTCCGACCTTATTTGGATTCATTTGTGGTGGTATTCATCAATGACATTTTGATTTATTCTCAGGATTTGGAAGAGCATGTTTATCACTTCCGCCTGGTGTTTGGGAAGTTAAGAGAACATCAGTTATATGCGAAGCTAAGCAAATGTGAATTTTGGTTGGAAGCAGTTAGGTTTCTTGGACACGTGATTTCCCGAAATGGAGTGGTCGTAGATCTTAGTAAGGTGGAAGTTGTTTTGACGTGGGCTCGTCCTTCAACAGTGTGTGCGATTCAAAGTTTCTTGAGACTTTCCAAGTATTATCAGAGATTTGTGGAAGATTTTCTCTATTATCCGGACCTCTCACTGCTTTGACTAGGAAGAATACTGAGTTTGTTTGGTTAGATAGATGCGAGAAAATCTCCAAGAGTTGAAGAAGAGAATAACAACAACGCCTGTTTTGGCACTTTCTGATCCACACAAGCCATTTGTGGTTTTTAGCAATACATCCAAGTTTGGGTTAGGATGCATTCTTATGTAGGAGGGACGAGTTGTTACTTATGCATCTCGTTAGTTGAAAATTCATGAAATGAATTATCCCACGCACGATTTGGAATTGGCAACTGTAGTTTTTGCACTTAAGATTTGGTGACATTATTTGTATGGAGAAGTCTGTGAAGTCTACACTGACCATAAGAGCTTGAAGCATCTAGTTTCTCTAAAGAATATCAATATGAGACAGAGGCTATGGTTAGAGTTGATTAGCGACTACCAATGAGAGATCAAGTATCATCTGGCAAAGGTGAATCTAGTCATTGATGCATTGAGTAGGAAGTCTCAATTGGTGGATGAGACAGAGTCATCAGGCTTGGATTCTTTCATTTGTGTGATGAGAAGAATTTTTATTGAGAGTTCGCAGGAAGAAGAATTGTTATCTTCGGTTTTGGATGTCAAAGTAGTTGATTTTGAAGAATTGAAAACTCTCCAGAGAAGGGATCCAAGCTTGTTGACATCAGGAAGAGAGTCAGGAAGTCTAGAAAACCCTTGCATTATACTTTGGATAAAAATGGTATTCTTCGGTTTTGGGGTCATAAAGTGATTCCCCGAGATTTAGAATTTAAAGAGCAAATTTTGGCAAAAGCTCATGCGGTTCCTTATTCAATTCATCCTAGAAGCACAAAGATGTAACGAGATTTAAAGAGAAATTTCTGGTGAGATGGGATAAAGATGGATATCGCTATGTTTATTGAGAAATATCACATGTGCCGTCAAGTTAAGGCTAAGCATCAGAGACTCGCTGGTAAACTTCAACCTCACCCTATTCCTAAGTGGAAGTGGGATGACATTTCTATGGATTTTGTAGTGGATTTTCCGAGGACTCCTAGAGGAAAGAACTCGGTTTGGATGATTAGTGGTCGGTTGACCAAGAGTGCCCATTTCTTTCCTATCAATAATACCGACTCTTTGGAAAAATTGACTCGGTTGTATGTCAAAGAGATAGTACATTTGCACGAAGTACCCAAGAGTATTGTGTTGGACCGGGACCCGCGGTTCACATCCCAATTTTGGAAGAGTTTGTAGGTAGATTTAGGCACTAAGTTGAAGTTTAGTACTGAATATCACCCTCAAATTGATGGTCAATCAGAGCGTACTATTCAGACTTTTGAGAATATGTTGTGGGCTTGTGTCATGGAATTTCAGGGGAATTGGAAAACTCATCTGCTACTAATAGAGTTTGCTTATAATAACAATTTTCACGCCTCCATTCAGATGGCCCCGTATGAAGCTCTATATGGAAATAAGTGCAGATCGCCTTGTGTTGGGATGAAGCTGGCGAGAGTAAATTAATTGGGTGCAAGTTAATTCAAGAAATGAAAGATCAAGTTTGGACTATAAGCTATAACATGGCAGAAGCGCAAAGTCATGAAAAGAGTTATGCAGATACAAGGAGAAGAGACTTATCCTTTGGGAAGGTGATTGAGTTTACCTCAAAGTCTCTCTTATGAAATAAGTTAAGTGCTTTGGTAAGAAGGGAAAGCTTAGTCTGAGGTATGTTGGCCCTTTTCAGATTGTGGAGAAGGTTGGGCTTGTTGCTTATAGAGTTGCATTGCCGGATTATTTTAGGGAAGTTCATGATGTGTTCCATGTGTCACCATTGAAGAAGAGTTTTGAACAACAAGAACCATGTTTTGTTGACCCAGAACGCATTCAACTTCAGCCTGACCTTACTTATGAAGTTGCCACGATGCAGATTGTGGATTGGAAAGAGCAAAGGTTAAGGTCCAAGATTCCTTTGGTGAAAGTGTCATGGGGTGATCCGTTGGCTCAAGATTTCTCTTGGGAGAGAGAGGCGGACATGAAGGAGCGATATCCATATTTGTTTGGTTTACCCTGGCGGTATGTTTCTTAAGTCTACTATTAATCGAATCTTATCCCTGTCCTAGCTTTAATGTTTGGCATTGCCAATTTTGAGGATGAAATTTTATTTAAGGGGGGGATGTAATACCCCATATTTGAGTGTATTTTAACTGAATGAGTATTTTAATTAATTTAAATATTGGTTCTCTTGTTTTAAATTTATTAGATTTTCGTTGGTTTATTTTTATAATTTTTAAGTTGTGAAATTTATTTTGATATGCTTTCTAATTATGAATTATTGTTTTGCATTTAAATTGCTCTTTAATTTAAATTAGTTTGTTTGTGGGTTTTAAAATTATTGTGTTGTAGGGTTTTTATTATTATTTTATTTTAGCTAGTTACTGCATTTAAATTATTTTATTCAACTTACTATTTTGAATTTTTTTTTGTTGGATCAATTTTGTGACCCAAGTTGTGAAGATTGGACTTCATTTCTTTTCCTCACTTTTTCTTTTTCCTTTTCTCTTTTTCTCCTCTTTTTTCTTTTTCCTTCTTTCTTTTTCTCCTTTCCTTCCTCTACTTCCCTCCTCCCCCGCGCAAGCCACCTTTTCTCCTCTCCCCATCCATTTTTCGTCAGCCCTCCAGTCCGTCCGCCCCTCCCATCTTCTTCCCCTCCGGCCGGTGACCTTCCCCTTCCAATCCCATTCCAATCCCAGCCCCTCTCATGCTGCTATTAGCCACCACGAGGGAATCCAAGCCATGACCCTTTTTCACTCCAGCATTGTCGTGCCGCCACCATTGGCCACCATCTTTTTACCACACCACCATCAACCCTTCAGCTACATAACCAACCCTTCCTCAGCTCCGATTCACCACTGGTGAAGCCCATCCATTGCATTTTCCAATTTGTGCTTTTTGGCTTTCGACCGCCGCCCACGCCACCACCCACATCCAACGAGCACCACCAGTAGTTTCACCAACACCCCTAAACCCTTCCCTAGCCATCCCAAGTTGGATTTTTGAGACCCACGACCCTTGTCCATTTTGCACTATTCTAGCACCTCCTTGATCCTCCAAAATTATATTGTAACACTGTAAGTATATTTCCAAAGAACTTTTAAAATTTAATTATATTTTTGCTCTAATTCGTATTTATTGTGAATTGGTTGGTTGTGCCGGACTAAGTCCGAGGAGTAAGAGGGTCGGTTGGATTCGAGGATAGAGTTGTTTGTGTGATTTGATTATGCTAGGATCTATTGGCTGTGAACATTTGTGCTGTGTCATTTATCATTGCATGTTCATGTTTGTAAAAGAAAATTAAATTTTCGCATAATTGCATGCATGTTCACGTGTTTAATTGGAAACTGAGTTTTTATATGAGAAATGGTTTTTGGGTGGGTGTGTATCACGACTCCAAGCCGAGATGGGTTATTATCTCGATGGAGCTCCTATGTTCACTTAGGAGCGAAATATACTGAGTGACATCTCCTAGGTTGTTCTTGGGCAACAACGGGATCAGACGGGATGGTAATACTCTCGTGCCGACTCCTTGGCCCCTCTGCTAGTAGGGGTTAGAGGATGCTTGGCCATGAACGCGCTAGGCTCAGAACTGGGTATCGCTTATTACGAAGTCACTTGCATGGTCATTACCCATGGTGTGACGAAGGGAGCTAGGGTGTGTGGATGGTCCCTAGGAGAGATCATGGTGCATACAGTTAAATTAGATATTTGGGCCATTTTTTGAGAAAATGGTTGGCTTTGATAAAAAGGATTTTATGTGAACCATTTTCTAGGAAAATGGTGGATTACTATTTTTGGGCCATTTTCGGGAAAATAGTGGGAAATGTTTTAATGAAATGTTCTGGGCCAAAATGGAATTTTGGCATGGGTTGGAAAAAATGATGTTTTTGGGTCTCATGCATATTTCATCATATGCATACATAATTGTTGGTTGTATCAATGTATTTTTATCTCATGGGTTGTTTGGATTGTTACTTTCTGAGATTCACATCTCATGTGGTATTCCTTACTCTGCGGTACCATTTTATGATATTGCAGATTTTGATGTAGATGTTGATGTTAAGCTTGAAGATGTGGCTTCGCCGGAGGAGTGATTTGGGATCACTTGCTCGTGTTTGGGAATTGTTTCCCATTTTGATTTATATAATTGGTATTATTATATTTTTATGGAATAACTATATTGCTCTTTAAAATATTTTGGTTTAAGTGAATTTGTATTAAACAATTTTGGTAGTTAGTTGACTTATTTAAATTATCCGATGCTTTGTTTTGTTATACATTGTTGCATGTACACACACTTGGTACTTATCGTTGGAATACATTATCATGTTGTCATCATCTAAGGGTCTCGATTCCCAAATTTTAGTACGTGGGGGTTAGCGATGCCACATGTGGACTGCAAGGATTAATGCTGTGGGTATATAAGTTTTTTTTTTTTTGTAGAATCTGTAGACTTTAGGAAAGATGACTTATGAAATTTGATGTATTAGATTTTGCAGATTTTATGAGCTGATTTCATGATGATTGAGGATTTTATTCTATAGGCTCATTCTGTAGACTTGACAAAATGATTTAATCAGATTTAAGGTTTGGATTTTGGAGGAAGGTTTAGATTCTGGAGGTATATTGTATTTGGAGGAAGGTTTGGAGTTTGGAGGAACGTTTGCATGTACATTTTTTATATAGGTACTTTTATAATTTTGAAGTAGTATACATATTTTTGTTTTATGATTATAACTAATTTTATATGTTTATATAAACTATTGAATCATTTATTAACAATCCAAGTTTTCAAGATGCCACCTCGTCGTCGGGTACAAAACATTTCGGAACTAAATGTGATTGATGATGAAGGAAAAGCAAATCCAAGTGCTTCTAAAGTACTTAGAGCAGCGGCATAACAGTTAATAGAGGAGCTCATGCAAAATGCCCCTGGTCACAACTGCACGGTAATGAAGGAGGCTGCATTATGGAATAGTTCAACCGAAAGCACCCTCCTTCATTTGATGGGAGAGGCGAGCCAACCTGAGGGGAAGATTGGGTTTAGGATATTGAGGAAATACGTCGAGTCTTAAATGGCACAGATGAACAGAATGTGCCATACGCCACCTTCGAGCTGACCGGTGAGGCGAAGTTGATGGGAGGGATATAGTTAGCTGGCCTCAATTTAAGTAAATCTTCTTTAACTGTTTCTTCATAAGATCAATCAGAGATTCTAGGGCCAGGGAGTTTGCCAACTTAGTGCAAGGGACCATGATGGTACACCAATACGGTGCCAGATTCATTGAGTTGTCACGTTTTGCTTCATAGTAATCCCCAATGAGGGAAGGGAGACCCAGAAGTTCGAGGAGAGGCTGAATAACAAAATATATGAATGAGTGGTGGCCTTTCAAATCCAGAGCTTCTCAGAGTTGGTAGATAAGGCCATGATACTTGAGCAAATCCTCAAGAGAAGCACTGAAATTCAAGATCAGAGGAAGTGGGCTACGTCATAGGGGTTATTCTTCCATGGACCAAGGCTAGTGGAAAAAGAGGGATGAAGGCAATAACACTAGTCAGAGGTAGGTACAGAGCAACCATTAGACCTATCAGTGTAAGACATGCAACCAAGTGCACTCCGGGGAGCATAGGAAAGGGGTAGGATTATGTTTCTGTTGTGGCAAACCAGACCACTACATCAGGGATTGCCTGTGACAACTGGATAGCAACAAGATAGTCATACCGCCATCACAGAGAACCAAAGTGACAGTGTGGGGCAACAACCAGTGCACGATTGCACCCGCTTGAGTCTTTTTATTGACGCCTAGAGCGGCTGAGGACAAAAATGACGTGATCACAAGTATGATCTTAATTTGTTTTGAGAAAGATTAACATTGTGTTCAATACAAGCTTACACCCACTTAAATCAATGGAGTATTCCAAACGTGATCACAGGTACCCTTCCCATGTTTCCTAATGATGCTACCGTGCTATTTGAGCTACACATTCATTTATTTCTATGGATTATGCTAAGTTTTGCACTTTGGAAATTGAAAATGTAATTAACAAGTCAATAGTCTTGACTTCAACGGGGAATTCAGTAACATGTGACAAGATTCTTCATGAATGTCCAATATCTATTGAAGGGAGGATGATGCCAGCTAATCTAATAGTATTTCACATGGTTGGGTTCGAAGTGATATTGGGTATGGCTTGGTTGGCCTCCTACCATGCTAGTATTGACTATTTTAAAAAGGAGGTAGCATTCAAGCCCCTTGAGGGAGGTGAATTTCAATTTTTAGGGTCAAAACTGTATTTGCTTCGGTTAGTCATATCTGCTGTTTCGGTTGAGAAATATTGCGTTATGGTTGTCATTCTTAGCTTGCGTAATGGATGCACCAAAGGAAGAGTTGAAATTAGAGGAGATTCCTATTGTGAGGAAATATTCGGAAGTATTCCTTGAAGACTTGTCTGGACTACCACCTGAGTAGAAAGTAAAGTTTGCCATTGAGTTAGTCCCAGGCACAACACCTCTTTCGAAAGCCCCTTATCGAATGGCGCCATCTGAGCTAGTTGAACTAAAAGAGCAGTTGCAAGATTTGTTAGACAAGGGTTTCATCAAGCCTAGTGTATCACCTTGGGGAGCTCCCGTTCTATTTGTGAAGAAGAAAGATGGGTCGATGAGAATGTGTATTGATTAGAAGGAACTTAATCGAGTCACTATAAAGTATAAATAGCCACTACCCTGCATAGAAGATTTATTTGATCAGCTTCAAGGTGCTTAGGTAATTTTCAAGATCGATCTTTGATCAGGGTACCATCAATTGAAGATTAGGGCAGAAGACTTTGCCAGGACAACTTTCAGAACTAGATATGGCCATTATGAGTTTTTGCTCATGCGTTTTGGCTTTTGGCCTAACTAACACCCCAGTGGTATTTATGGATTTGATGAACAAAGCATTCCATGACTTCTTGGACAAATATTTAGTGGCATTCATAAATGACAAAATGATATATTCCAAGAGCAACAGTGAGCATGAAGAGCATTTGAGATTAGTACTTGGGACACTCAGAGATAAAAAGTTGTTTGCTAAGCTGAAAAATTGTGGGTTTTGGCTAGAGGCGATCGCATTTTTGGGACATGTGGCCTCCAAAAATGTTATTTTAGTAGACTCGAGAAAAGTGGAAGCAGTAGTTAATTGGTCGGCCCCAAAGAATGTGCACAAGGTTGGAAGTTTCTTAGGGTTGGTGGGATATTATCATTGATTCATTGATGGTTTCTCCAGAATAGCAATCCCTCTCACTAACCTCGCATGAAGAATAATAAGTTTGAGTGGATAGAAAAATGTGAAGAACGCTTCCTAGAGTTGAAACAGATATTAGTGACAACCCTAGTGTTAAGGCTGGGTTTGGGACGCGTATTAATGCAACATGGGAAGGTTATATCATACGCCCCACGCCAACTGAAAGTATATGAACAAAATTATCCCACACATGATTTACACGGACCACAAGAGTTTAAAGTACTTCTTCACTCAAAAGGAATTAGACATGAGGCAGAGGGGATGGCTTGATGTGGTCAAGGACTATGATTGTACCATTAATCACCACCCGGGTAAAGCTAATGTTGTAGCTGATGCACTAATTAGAAAGTCAATGGGACCAACAGTTGCAGCTATTACCACTCAGCACCAATTGTTATTGGACTTATAAAGAGCAGGTATTGAGGTTATCACTAGCAACCAGTAAGCCTTCGTGGCCAATTTAATGGTTCAACCAGCCTTAGTAGACTGAATTAAGGCCGCCCAAAAAGAAGATCCAATGTTAGCTAGATTGATGAAAGAAGTAGAAAATGGGATTAAATCCGAGTTCAACCTTTCTGAAGATGGAATGTTAAGGTTTGAAATTAGATTGTGTGTCGGACAATGAAGAAATAAAAAGAATCATTCTCGAAGAAGCACACTGCTCTCTTTACACGGTTCACTCAGGTAGTACAAAAATGTATTGAAACTTGAAGGAGTCTTTTTGGTGGAATGGTATGAAAAGGAAAATTTCCAAATTTGTAGAATAGTGCCTAACTTGCTAACAGGTGAAAATGGAACATTAGAGACCAGCAAGGTTATTGCAACAACTCCAGATTCTAGAATGGAAGTGAGAGTAAATTTCTATGCATTTTGTTACAGGCCTACCATGGACATTGACTGGGCAGGATTTAATATGGGTGATAGTGGACAACTTGACGAAGGTCGCTACTTTGTGCCTATTATAATTTCTTACAAACTGGAGAAGCTAGCCGAGCTGTATGTACAAGAGATAGTGAGATTGCATGGGGGAATTGGTGTCCGTTGTGTCGGATAGGGATCCTTGCTTTACTTCAAAATTTTGGCGAAGTTTATAGGAGTCTATGTCATTAAGTTAAATTTTGGCACTAATTTTCACCCACAGATGAATGGTCAGTTAGAAAGGACCATTTAAATTTTGGAAGATATGTTGAGGGTGTGCATGCGGGATTTCAGGCGAACATGGATATGACACTTGTGGGGGAAAGACAAATTTTGGTAGGAGGTGTAGATCTCCCTTATATTGGGACGAAGTGGGGGAAAGACAAATTTTTGGTCCAAAAATCATACAAAAAATAACAAAAAAGTTAGAGAACATTTGAGCCAAAATGAGAGGAGCTCAAAGTCAACAAAAGAGCTTTGCAGATAATTGTCATCACCAACTAGAATTTGAAGTCAGGGATAAGGTATTCTTGAGGATTGCACTGATGAGAGGGTTATGAGATTTGGAAAGAAGGGTAAGTTGAGTCCTAGATATGTCGGGCCCTTTGAAATTTTTGATCGGATTGTCCCAATGGCTTATAGGGTAGCCCTACCACCAGCACTCTCAGGAGTACATGACATATTTCATGTCTCTATACTGAGAAAGTATATACCTGACCACACCCACGTGATTGACTATGGGCCCCTTCTAATTCAAGAAGACCTGACTTACATTGAAAATTTGGTGAAAATTCTAGAGAAAAATAACGAGTGCTACGGACTCAAACCATTTAAGTTAAAGTGGTATGGAATAATTATTTTAGTAGTGAAGCCTCTTGGGACTTAGAAGATGAGATGCGAGTCAAGTACCCACAATTGTTTAACAAAGATCTTGATAGCTTGTGACAAATTTCGAGGATAGAATTTTTTATAAGGGGAGGAGGATGTAATATTTGGGCCCAGGGCCCTACCCTAGAACTGACGGAAGCCATATGGTGTCGTTCAGGTGAGTTTTATTTTTCCCTCTTTTCAGTTTCTTTCCCCCGAGTCTCCTTCCCACTTTCTGAAACTTCCAGGCGATACAACCCCACGCCTCTGCAAACCCATCCCCTTCTTTTCACCTCCTAAGGCTCTGTTAACAAACCACCCTCTACCTTTCTAAGTGCAGATCCCTCTTGATTTCCCCCTCGTGCGAATTTGGTGCTTATGGCTATGCTTGGATTTTGGGTCGCCATCCTCTCTCTCTCTCTCTCTCTCTCTCTCTCTCACACACACACACACACACACACACTCACTTTGTGTTATCTCCCTCTTCCATGAGATTTCTGTAATTTTGTGCTATGGTTCATGGGCCTTTTTAGATCGGTGTTGTCGTTAAACACCATCACCAAAACCTTTGGTTGAACGACGGTAAGTCTCCCTCTCACTCCCTCTCATTATCCTCTATTCCCTCTTAGTTTCATAAAACCTGTATGAAAGAGGAAAAATATTTTCTTACCTGAATAGTGTAGACATGACCAATATTTTGACATGCTATTTCTGGAATGTAAAAAAGAGCGATTATCAAAATTTGAAAAGTTGTGCATAGTTTTATAAAGATGCTCTGACTTTTGTTCTAAGTATATGAGAATGATCTGAATACATTTTGTACTATGTTTTATGTTGATATGGCATCTGAAAACCTTTGGCATGGTGTACTAGTTTTGTATCTGGCTCTAATTCTACTTTGCTTTGCTCTGTTTGAGGTGGTACCAACTTCTCTATCTCTAAGTGCACCCACTTTGAAAATAAAGTTATTTTTATGTGATCTTTCCTGTATGCATACTCGGAGCTCTGAGACTAATAAGGAAAAGTTTCACTTTTGTCTCTACCCGGTTTTGTCATCGAGGATAGCACAAACTTACCACGACGGTTAAACGTGATCTCTGTTCTTACGTGATGCTCTGATATGATATGATGAAAATGCTCAGTTTGTGTTATACCAAAGTAATTTAGATTATAAATATTTGAAACCATCGCTCTGATGGTTATGAAAACATGTTTTGTTCTGCATGCTAACATTGAAAATATTTTATTCTACATTCTGTACTTTGTAATTGCTCATATTTATATACTGGTATATGGTCTTTGCTTACTGAATTGTTGATAACTCACCCCATCTTCATAACATTTTAGGTGATTTTGATGATGCTGCTGAGAACCAAAATTAGGAGGCATGGGCGGCGTTAGTCATGGATTAATTATTGAGTGCCTAAAAGTACTGTGGTTATGAAGAAAATTTCTTTAGTGTTGATGATATTGTTATTATGTTGATATGATTTGCTGGGAGATTTGTTATCATTATGGAGAATTTGAGGAGTATTTAACTTATGTTCTTAGGTCATTTCATTGAAAACTTTGTGAGGATTGTATTTATGTTTGTTTTGGAGTAGGAGAATTCATGTTTATGAAATATTTGGAAATGTTATTTATATTCTGAGGAGATGATTTTAGGTATCATATAGTAACCCTCCAGCCCTTTACAGGTATCGGGCGTTACAGATTTTGTCCTAGGGATATAATTGGGAAACAAAGATTAATAAATATCATTACAAATTAAGAGATATTTTTGTCAAATAGCTAGCGAAAAGCTGCCAAGAAATAGAAAAAATCTTACATATTAATAATCATCATCCATCTCGATCGATCGTCGAGACTGACCATCATAACGTTATTAATTAATATGTCGCAGTAAAATTTCCTAAACCTTAATTATGAGGAAGCTAGAGGAGGGATACTTTGCTCATTCCTGAAGAAATTGTCTGGGTCAACTGCAGTCTTGATCTTCACTAACCTATCAAAGTTTTCATGAAAATACATGGTTCCATAAACCTTCCCTTCTGCATAGCTGTTCTTACCATGGTGATTGATCCCAATGTCAAGATCCCTATAGTTCAAATATGCACTTCTAGGGTTCTTGGACACGAAAGGAGTCATGTAACTGTAAAGGCTCCTTGATTGAGTTATGAAGTTCTTTTCTGCCTCAATTCCTGCATCTTGCCAGCTTATTGAGTACTGGATTTTGAATAAATTCCCTGCACGATGTGGGAAAGGAAGTGCAGAAGCTTGTACTTGGTTCATTTTCCCACCATAAGGATTGAAAACCAGTCCAACTTTTCCGAGCTCAATCATTTTCTTCCATATATATTCCAACCCAGCTTTCGAAATCGGTTTCTGCACGTAATCCGATTTCCTCTTCCCGAAGATTGCCGTGTCGGGGTGTCGGTCGAGGAGGACTGTCGGGGACGTGACATTGCCATTGCCTGCGCCAGCCCACACAACAGAATCAATCCAACCCATTTCCATCACATCTTCCTTCTTCAAACCTAGTTCAGGAAACTCCTTGCTTAATAACGTGATCAGGTCTTCTGCTTTGCCGAGGAACAATGCGACGATCGTTGCTCGGATTGTCGTCTCCCCATTCTTCACCTTGGATGTCACGGGCTGTATCAGCATCCTCATGAACAGGTTATCATCCGTGGTCGGAGCGACTTGCTGCCATCGATAGACAATATCGGTCGCGTTCTCTTCCAAGCTCCTTTCAGCCCTAAAAACTGTAACCTTTTCCGGAACAGGAACCAACTTTATTTTGAAGGCGAGTATTACTCCAAAACTTGCGCCTCCTCCTCCTCTAATGGCCCAAAAAAGATCTTCTCCCATTGAAGTCTTATCAAGGATTCTGCCATTAACGTCCACGATCTTCGCATCAAGGACATTATCTGTGGTAAGTCCATATTTCCGAACCATGAAACCATATCCAGCGCCACTTAAGTGCCCACCAACGCCGACGGTGGAACAAACCCCCGCCGGGAAGCCATGCAGCTTGCTCTTCTGCCATATATTATAATAAACTTCTCCGAGCGTCGCGCCGACTTGCACCCATGCAGTTTCTTCCTTGGCATCGACCACAACAGAACGAAGATTAAACATATCGAGGACGACAAATGGGTCTTGAGATACATACGAGACGCCCTCGTAGTCATGGCCGCCGCTGCGGATTCTTATATGGATGCCATTTTTCTTGGCGCAAATCACAGCGGCTTGGACATGGGATTCACATGTCGGGGTCACGATGATGACAGGTTTTGGCGTCAATGTGGTGTTGAAGCGAGCATTGCGGATGTAGGCACGGAGGACGGATGAGTAGGAAGGGTTGTTTTGAGCATAAACTATTTTGGAGATTTGTTCTGGTTGCTTTGTTTGAGATGATAAGCACTGGACAAAGGCGTTATGGGCAGAATCGGAAGCTGCCCATGAGGCAGAGACTTGAAAAAGAAGAAAAAAGCAGATTAAAGGAAACATTCTTGGCGTTGGCAGATACAGGAATGGGTTTGAATTTCCCATTTTTGTATCCGTCTATTCAGTTTTGTGTGTTTGTTTTCTTCTCATTTTGCTGCTAATTGTAATATATATATATATATATTACATATTGGATAGAACACCTTCATATATAGGATCGACATCCCGAGAGCAACTCGTAGCCCATGGCCTCATGGAAAGCCATGCAGGCCGTTGAAAAACTGTAATAGGTCATAAATAGTAAATTCCAAAATTGGATGATTGGATTGGGAAAGAAATAGATACATGAGTACTACTAAATTTATATGTGGGGTTTGTATTGCATAGAGATCAGGTATTGGTCAACATTAAGTATTAATGTAGTGAGATTAAATATTGTGGTTATCTTTTTTCAATTTGGTGAACTTTTAATCCTATCCAAAATTAGAGAGAAACGTTATTATAAAAAGGATTAGAATACTATTTGGCCCCATGATTTTGCTCCCCATTTTGACCGCTTGTATATTTTATTTTATTTTTTAATTTGTTTTAATGGTTAAGGAAGTCACCACTAATGAATTTGAGTATTTAAAAAAAAAAATGTTTAAAGATATTTAAAATCTCTTTGAAAAAAAGAATGCAATTGCACTAGTGATAATTTTGAGGGGACAAAATCAAGAGGTTGAGTATCAACACCCTTATTAAAATTACAAAAATGATGTAATAATCCCATGCTGTCACTACTTTGTCCCATTCGACAATGGTTATAATTTTTCCTTTCTTCGTCTATAAGTACTAGTAGTTTTAATGGATTACGTTTTGTCGATGTTTCTAGTTTTTGAATTGGTGTTATTAGTTTGTGAAAAAAATGAACTACGCAGGACTTGCACTCTTATGACTGTATCCAGCATCACTCGTTAGGCTATACCCTACTAATAGTACTATTATATATAATTATAAAATAGTAATATATAGTAGTACTATTCTATTATATTTTAACAATAAAATCTCACTACAAGAAATAAGATTTTTTGCGGCGATTTTATGTCTGTTGGAAATAAAATCGCCACAAAAAGTTTTTAATTGTAGCGATTCTTACATTGTCGCGATCTTTTTAGGTCAAATTTTGAATCTGCTCTTTTGTGGCGACTTTTCCACATTTTACGATGGACATTCGCCGCAGATACTAAATTAGTTTTTTGCAGCAATTGTTCACTTTTTGCAACTAAACAATTCGCCAAAATATCAAAAAACTTGTTATGACAGTTCCTTAATCGCTGCAATTGCGAAAGTGGTCTTTTGCAGCGATTTTTTAACTTTAAAAATCGTTGAAACAAGGCTATTTCCAGCGATTCTTTTGATCGCCGCAATAATCAAAACCAAAAATAAAACCCTTTTCCACCGATGTAAATTTAGCCGTAAAACTCAATTTTAATCACTCGGTGCCAAAACTCATTTTCCTTACTTTTGTCCCTCCCCTCTCTCTCTTCCCCCAAGCCTCGTTCTCCTTCTCTCTCCCGATCTCTACTCTTCATGCCTCCACGCAATTGCCAGTACTACACGCCACCATCGACCCACCATCACAGTCCACCTCCACTGTCACTGTCCAACCCAGCCAAGCCCCTCCCTCGTGGCTTCTCTCTCTCCCGCATATCTCCCTCTCTCTTCATCCTCAAAGTTCTTTCTCCCTTGGGTTCCCAGTCTTGCTGCGTCCTTACCCCCACACCACCTCTAGCTATTGGCGTAGCTACCCCCCAACGGTTAATAGCCCTTCCACCGAAGCTCTCCCTCTCTCTCACCGTCGATCTGCTCTCCCCCTCACGGATCTCACACAAGTTCCTTGTACAAGCCTTACACTGCCTTCCTCCACGGCACAGCACCACCACAAGTCAGCCCTCCACACGGCTGCAAGGCCACCCCCATGCTCCATCGCCTCCCTTTCAACGCCATAAGCCAACCCAGAACAAAGCAACCCTTTGCTTTTGTTTTCCAGCATATAGGAAAGAAGCGCCTTGATGGTGGGTTTGGTAGATAGTTGTGAATATCACTCATAAATCTAGTAGCTGCTTTAGTTTCTTGAATGTTTATATTCACTGTTAGATTTAGTTTCCTTTTTATATATTTTTTGTTCTTCCCTAATTTCGAATTATAGGTATACCAAAATGCTTGCCAGCTGGTCTACTTCTATCAGCATCCATTGATCACTTGTGAAATTCTTGTACTTGATAAGGTAAGAATATGGTCCTAAATTTTGATGAGGTTTTATTTTTTTAACTTTGATTGAGTTTCATGACATGTAGAATCTTTGCTAACATCCTAATTTAAAATTTAGTGTGTAAATTTGTATGCCTTTATCAACTATATCAGCTTCATTAATTTGTTTACTCATTTAGAATGTAAATGACAAATACTCTGCTTATGTATTACTTATTCAAAATTAATCTTTCCTACTTTTGTATTAATACTTGAAATACTCTTATTTATATTGATCTGTCACATTGTAACATAAATACTCTCTGAAATTATGATGCTTGCTTGCAATTTTAGTTTGTTGCCTTTATTTCTTTGCTGCCTCTTGTATCCACATTGATTGAAGACAATTTTAGTAAATTTAAGCTTGATGTTGAGTGAAACTTCCCTCTCTCTTGCATGTAAATGTACAATATACATTGTTCTGCCTCCATGAGTGTTCTCCACACACCATGTGAATTCTCAAGAGGCCTATGAAGATCCTCAATTTCTCTCTATATACATACACACACCGCGCACAATTATATTTTTATAACGACTTCTCAATTTAAGTATGAAATTAATAGATTTGTGAACTTATTTTGGGCAAAGTGCTTGTAGTGCATGGACGAGGTCTGAACAAAAAATGATCAAATATATTCTCGAGGCACTTAAATATTGGTGAGGATATTTGTTTTCTATGCATGTAATACTTTACCCTGCAACATTGATGAGTTCACCACTTAATGGCTACTTAATTTTTATTGTCTTTAGGCCAATGAAAATGAAGTAGGAAGTTAATTATCCATACTTTTGTCTTTCTTTTGGCAATATATTCTTGAGCTATACAAAGTATACTTGTTTATTATGGCAATGCCTTCCACTTTCCTTTTTAGCTAATGTGTTCCCTCCCTCATCCTCTCTTTCTTAGCTTCCTCCCAGTGAAAATTCATGAAAAAATACACCAAAAACAAAAGGATCTCAGTTGAATGTTTATTTTTTAGCTTTCATTAGCAATTAGCAAATCAAGCTTCATTGATGAAAGTAGTCACACTAAAGATCATTCCTATAAAGATTTCTAGGCCTTTCTGTTTATGTTTTAGCGAGGGTGATACTATTGAAAGTATTGTTGGATGTAACTGATGAAGTGAAAGAGAAAATAGATTAGTTCTACCACATTGATTTGACTAAACAATTTGATTGGGAAAGAAAATACATCTAGACTTTTAGTAGTTGTATCTGAGGAAACCAAAACCTGCTTGAGCTACAATAAGTGCTAAGTGAATTATTTGGTTTATTTAAGTTGAAATTCATTTGCTGGAGGTTGAAAGAACAAAATTCATAAGCTTTAATATACTGCTATTAGATTTTCCTTTGTTTATGTATTGTGAAACTCTGTTACACTTTAACATGTCCCTGTAGTATTTTATGGATCCTTAAATTTCTATTACTAATTCCTTATTCCTTATTCAATGCATTACTCATCTGCTGTCTTCTCTTTACTATTGCTAGCTTATGACTTATTTACTTCCTTTGCTCAAAATTCTTCTAGATCAATAGAATCATCAAAACCTCCACTACAGTCCCTGTTGTCATAATTGTTTTGAATTATCCTATCATTAAACTCCAATGATCACTCCTCCACAATAAGTTACTTAGAAATTATATTTACTGTCCAGTTTATTCATTGGCTAATCTTTTGATCGGGTTGAATTATTTTCCTATCATTCTTATTTGAAGTTGCAGGTCAGAGTTTATGTTTCTTTTTCTTATATTCTTTTTATAAAGGGCTATAGGAAATAGTAAATTTATGTTGATCATAGGTTGGTCAATGTGGTTTTCTGACTATGTGTTTTTGGAAAGAAGCTAGGCAAAGGATGAAGGCACATTGCGGGTATCCCTTTGATTCATTTGAAAAACCACGAATATAGCAGAATTGAATTGTGTTTGTCTTTCTTTTAATGGTTAATGTATGCCAATGGACTCGCTAAAAATAAGAATCTCAGCTTGTTGGAACAATATGATTTGCCTGTTGGTTCTATGTAATTTCTTAGTAAGTTTGGTCATATTAGTAGTTTGGATCTTTTTCGAGTATGTAAGCAAGAACTATAAACCAATCCATAGTGTAAGGTAAAATTCTGATGGCGGTCATTTTTTTTTTACCAGAGTTATGTTACTTACAAGCCAATATATAACCAGGCCGTTATCTAATCTTCAAGCATGTCCATCTAAGACACAATTCTCTTTCGTTGTTACTTTTTACCATCCAATATCAATATGCTTGGGTGCTCCTTGTCAATAAACAGATTTCTCAATATATGTGAGACAATTAACATGTATTAGGTAACAATACAAGTATAGGTCACATCTAAAGTTCTACCTCAAAAGTGGTAGCTTACATTACAATTGAAATGTACTACTTTAAGTGTGACACCCTGACTCCCACGTATGGCAACGTGAGAATCGTGACGTCGAGATGATGAGAACACGGATCACACATCCCTACGATAAGTGCTAAGTGTGTGTACAAGCAACAGTGTACAATAAAAAATAAGTAGCGGATAATATAAATAAGTCACTAAGTACTAGAATTGTTTAATACAAATATCCAAATACAAAGCATTTTAAAACAAAAACCAATGTCCCAAACTAATACAAGAGCTGAAAAACACAAATACAACTGATCCCAGGTCACTCATTCGGTGGAGCCAAATCCTTAGGCTCAGCATCTGCATCAACAACATCAAAATCTGTGATACCATTAAATGGTACCACAGGTAAGTTATAATCCAAACAACCCCGATATAAAAACACATTAATGCAACCAACCATACATACATATGATGTAATATGCATTGAATCCAAAAAAATATCATTTTTCTCGAAAATGAATATTTTTCCAACACACGCCAAAAATTCCATTTTGGCCCAAAATATTTCCATCAAAATATTTTCCACCATTTTTCCTAAAAATGGCCCAAAACATTAATCCATCATTTTCCTAGAAAATGACTCACACAAAATCCTTTATCCAACACACGCCATTTTCTTAGAAAATAGCCCATTATCCATTTTATCCGTATGCACCAAGATCTCCCCTAGGGACCATCCGCACACCCTAGCTACATAACCAGCGATGTCCAGTTTCGCACCCAGTGCATTCGTGGCCAAGCATCCTTTAGCCCCCGCCAACAAAGGGGCCATGGAGTCGGCACGAGAGCTTTACCATCCCGTCCTATCTCGTTGTCGCCAACGACAACCCAAGGGACGTCACTCAGTATATTCCGCTCCTGAGTGACCAGAGGAGCTCCACCGAGATAATATCCGATCTCGGCTTGGGGTAGTGATACACATACACCCAAAAATCATTTCCACACATGAAAACCCAGTTTTCAAATATCCACATGAACATGAACAAAATTAAAGCATGGCTTAGGCATAATAAGTCACAAGAAAGAAACTTAACAATGTAGCTTATAATCACATTCGGCTGGAACCAACAAGATATAACACATGGCTGGAATCAACAAGGCATAAGCACGGTTGGAACAAACATAAAAAAAAAGCATAGAACAACACACCCGAAACCATCATTCCTCTACTCGGTTACCACAAATATTAGAGAAAACAAAAGAGGAATCAACTTGGAAATTACTACACAAGAATCGATCTGCACAGAGAATCCGAAGCCCCCAATACAAGGCATGAACTCACTTAGCATGGTACCAACTTACAACAGATCAGAAAATATAGAATATTACCTAACTTAGCAAGCTACAAACAGAAGGAGGAGAAGAAATTTGAAGATTCAAGGCCACGAAATTCATCCTCCTTGAAGGTGCTTTAGCCGAACTCTAAGCTTAAGAGGAGATGAAGAATTGGCTTGAAAGAACAAAAAGGGAAATTGTGAGGTGCAAGAGAGGCTGAAGGGTATCCTGTTGTGTGACGAGATGGTTGCACTTAGGCTTAAAGAAAATCCTCTTTGGCTTACTCTAGAAGCTGGAATCGGCGTGTGAAAGAAGAAGAGAAGGGAAAAGTCCAATTGCTTGTTGAAGAAGCCGATGGTTTCAAATGAGAGAAAAGTGAGTTGATAAGTCAAAAGGCTTATCTTAGAAAGGAAGATGGAATTTTATTCCTTTCTTGGGTATTGACCGACGGGTAGGAATAGGATGCTTTAGGATTTTGTCTTTTTCTATTCTCCTTTTGTTGACTTAATCGATGGGTGTAAGTAGAAGAAGGAAAAAGAATTAATTGCTTCCTATGGAAGTTTTCGGTGCAAGAGATAAAAAATGAGTCAAAGCTTATCACATAAACTTGGAAAATGGATGGTGGAGATCTATCCACCTCAAGAATGCTTTTCACCTACCAATCCAATGGTAAAGATTAATTGGGTCATTTTTTAAATAAATAAAATTAAAGAGCTTAAGAGAAATATTTCAAAGTCTTAAAAATAATACTCTTGATTTATTTTAATAAATCATACTTTAAAAAAATAAAACATACTCATCTTAGTTTACAAATAAGACATACTCATAAAAATAATTTTTATCTCAAAATATTTAACTTAAAGAATTAATGAAATGGCGTAAGGACCTACGTAGTAGGATTCGGGTATTACAATGTCATCCCACTTCCACTCGGGAATAGGAAGAGGTTGAAATTTACCAGCGGGTCTCTGATGCCCAGCCTTACTTGAAGGCACATGTCACATTTCTCAATAAACTTGGCGATATCCATCTTCATGCCTTCTCACCAAAAACTTTTCTTTAAATCTCGATACATCTTAGTGCTTCTAGGATGAACTGAATAAGGAGCCGCATGAGCTTCTGCCAAGATTCGCTCTTTAAATTCTGAATCTTTGGGAACCACTCTTCGATCCCGAAACCGAATAATACCATCTTTATCCAAACTGTAGTGCATGGGTCCTCTAGACTTCCTGACTCTCTTCCTGATATCTAACAACTTTGGATTCCTTTTTTGGAGAGTCTTCAATTCTTCAAAAACAACTACTCGAACATCCAAAACTGAAGAGAGAAATTCTTCCTGATGCGAACTCTCAATAAGAAGTCTTCTCATCCCACAAAGGAAAGAGTCCAAACCTGATGGCTCTGCCTCATCCACCAATTGAGACTTCCTACTCAAAGCATCATCGACTAGATTCACCTTCCCTGGATGATACTTGATCTCACATTGGTAGTCGCTAATCAACTCTAACCATCGCCTCTGTCTCATATTAAGACTCTTCTGAGAGAACAGATGCTTTAAGCTCTTATGGTCAGTGTAGACTTCACAAACTTCTCCATACAAATAATGTCTCCAGATCTTAAGAGCAAACACTACAGCTGCCAATTCCAAATCATGAATAGGATAATTCTTCTCATGAATTTTCAACTGACGAGATGCATAAGCAACAACTCGTCCCTCCTGCATAAGAACACATCCTAAACCAAACTTGGATGCATCACTAAACACCGCAAACGGCTTGTGTGGCTCCGGAAGTGCCAAAACAGGTACTGTCGTCAATCTCTTCTTCAACTCTTGAAAACTCCTCTCGCATCTATCTGACCAAACAAACTTAGTATTCTTCCTAGTCAAAGTAGTGAAAGGTCCGGATAATCTAGAAAATCCTTCCACAAATCTCCCATAATACCCGGTAAGTCCCAAGAAACTCTGAATCTCACGCACCATTGAAGGACGAGGCCATGACAAAACACTTCCACCTTGCTAGGATCTATGGCCACTCCATCTCTGGAAATCACGTGTCCAAGAAACTTGACTTCTTCCAACCAAAATTCAAATTTACTTAGCTTCGCATACAACTGATGTTCCCTTAATTTCCCAAGCACCAGACGAAGGTGATAAGCATGCTTTTCCAAATCTCAAGAATAAATCAAAATATCATCAATAAACACCACCACAAAAGAATCCAAATAAGATCAGAATACCCGATTCATCAAATCCATATAGGTTGCAGGAGCATTAGCCAACCCAAAAGGCATCACTTTAAACTCATAATGCCCATACTGCGACCTGAAAGCAGTCTTGGGTATATCTTTATCTCTTATCCTCAACTGGTAGTATCCCAATCTCAAGTCAATCTTTGAGAAAATAGCTGGTCCTTGAAGCTGATCAAATAAATCATCTATCCGCAGAAGAGGGTACTTATTCTTGATACTCACCTTATTAAGTTCCCGGTAATCAATACACATTCTGAGAGTACCATCCTTCTTCTTAACAAACAAAACAGGCGCTCCCCAAGGCGAAGTACTAGGCTGAATAAATCCCTTATCAACGAATTCTTGCAACTGAATCTTCAACTCTTTCAACTCAGCCGATGCCATATGGTAGGGAGCCTTGTGCACAGGAGCCGTTCTAGGTTCCAAATCAATAACAAATTCTAACTCACGAACTGGAGGCAACCCGGGCAAATCATCTACGAACACATCTAGAAATTCTTCCACAACCGGAATATCCACTAAAGGCTTCTTCTCGGATGGTGTAGACACCACTTGAACCCAAAAATGCATGAGCTCCACAAGCTATATCCCTCTTCGCTTGAATTGCAGATATAATTGCCAGTTTTGCTTTCAACTTGCTTCCCACATATTCCAAGTAATCTCCTTCTAAAAGCTGGAAACCAATTACCAGACTTCTACAATTAATACATGCAGAATACCGGTACAACTAGTCCATCCCAAGAATAATGTCAAACCCAGGCAACTTGAATACAATTAGATCCACCTCAAGTGTCCTTCCACTAAAATCCAAAGGACAGCCCAACGCGACCTTAAAGCACCACACCATCACGCATACAAGACTTGTTGAGCTTCAATACAACCACAAATCTCAAATGTTCTTTCCAAGTCCTCTATCCACCTTCTAACCCGAAGTGGATCCCCTTCACCTGTAAAAACAAGTGTCCTATGCACTATAAAGCACTCATAGGTGCACCCAGCTTGAACCGCTCTATTCAAATCCCCTTGTGGCGGCTGGAAATTTTGCTGGAGGAACTCCGTCATTCTGTTCAATGCCCTGGCTATGGCATAATTCCCATCAACCCGTGGCAACTCATCCTCGGGCACATCAGTCGGCCTTCTTAGTCTCACCATCTTCTTGCCAAAGCGTAACCCTCAACCCCACTTAAATCTCCGGACAAAATTTCAAATACGAGCAAAACCAACACCCAATAAAATATAATAAAATTAAATAATACAACATAAGATAAAATAGAATTAAACCCATAAATATAACATACAATAAATTAAAACCATCAAAATAACATACTTCAAAGAAAATAATTTCAAATCACAATTTTAAAACTTTTTGGTACTGCACCTAAGGGACATGTCGTTCTACCCAGAGCCGAACCGCTATGATACAACCTGTGACGCCCCGACTCCCACGTACGGCAATGCGAGAATCATGACGTCGGGATGATGACAACACGGGTCACGCATCCCAACGATAAGTGCTAAGTGTGTGTACAATAAAAAATAAGCAGCGGATAATATAAATAAGTCACTAAGTACCAGAATTTTTTAATACAAATATCCAAATAGAAAGTATTTTAAAACAAAAATCAATGTCCTAAACTAATACAAGAGCTGAAAAACACAAATACAAGTGATCCCAGATCACTCCTTCAGCAGAGCCAAATCCTCAGGTTCAGCATCTGCATCAACAACATCAAAATCTGTGATACCATTAAATGGTACCACAGGTAAGTTATAATCCAAACAACCCCGAGATAAAAACACATTAATGCAACCAACCATGCATGCATATGATGTAATATGCATTGAACCCAAAAAAATATCATTTTTCTAGAAAATGAATATTTTTCCAACACACTCCCAAAATCCCATTTTGGCCCAAAATATTTCCATCAAAATATTTTCTACCATTTTCCCTAAAAATGGCCTAAAACATTAATCCATCATTTTTTCAGAAAATGACTCACACAAAATCTTGTATCCAACACACGCCATTTTTCCAGAAAATAGCCCATTATCCATTTTATTCGTATGCACCATGATCTCCCCTAGGGACCATCCGCACATCCTGGCTACATAAAGAGCGATGTCTAGTTCCGCACCCAGTGCGTTCGTGGCCAAGCAACCTCTAGCCCCCGCCAACAGAAGGGCCAAGGAGTTGGCACAAGAGCTTTACCATCCCGTCCGATCCCGTTGTCGCCCGGTGACAACCCAAGGGACATCACTCAGTATATTCTGCTCCCAAGTGACCAGAGGAGCTCCATCGAGATAATGCCCCATCTCAGCTTGGGGTAGTGATACACACGCACCCAAAAATCCTTTCCACATATGAAAACTCAGTTTTCAAATATCCACATAAACATGAATGCAATTACCCGAAAACCCAGTTTTCATTTACAAACATGAACATGCGTTCACATGCAATGTACCAGACACAACATCAATATCCAACAACCAAACAAATCCCAACATAACCAATCACACAAATAACTCCATCCTCCAATCCATCCGACCCTCGTACTCTTCGGATTCAATTCGAAATAACCAACCAGAACACAGTGAAATGAGTTAGTGCAAAAATATATTTAATCTCAAAAGATGTTTGAAAAAAATACTTACAGCGCTATATTATAATTTTCAGAGGATCACGGATGAGCTAGAAGTGACAAAATAGCAACTGAACAGTGCAAAATGCATTGTGGCCGTGGGTCTAAAAAATGGGAGATTTTGAACAAGGTCAAACGAAAACTTGAGATTGCTAAGGTAGGGCCTAGAGAGGTCGGTGAAGCTAGTGGTGGTAGCCTTTGGCCGTGGGTGGCGCATAGGTGGCTGTTTAAGGCCAAAAAAGCTCAAATAAAAAATGAAGATAGTGGGGTTTCACCGGTGACGGATCGGAGCTGGGGTTGGGTCCATTAGGTAGCTGGGAGGTCAAGGAAGATGTGGTGAAGAAATGATGGCGCGACGGCGGCACAGCGACGCAAGGAACGCCACGGCTTCAAGCCATACGTTTGGGTTGATGGTGGCATGGGAGGGGCTGAGGTTGGAGGGGTGGGGTCGCCGGTAGTTGAGGAAGGAGCTGGGGTGGGCAGTGTCGGTATTGGTGGCGAGCGGCGGTGCCGACTGGGAGGAGATGGTTCGGCTAAAGGAGAGAAGGAGAGAGGGGGCTCACGCGGGAGAGAAGGGGAAATAAGGAGAAAAGAAAAGGAAGAAAGAAAAATAGAGGGAAAGAAATGAGGTTCAATCCTCTTAACTTGGGTCACTAAAATGATCCGACGAAAATAATTTCAAAACAGTAAATAAAATAAAATAATTCAAACACAGTGAAAAGTTTAAATAAACCAATAATAATTTTAAAACCCATAAACAAACTAATTTAAATTAAAGATCAATTTAAATGCAAAACAGTAATTAATATTAAGAAGGCACATTAAAAATAATTTTCACAACTTAAAAATATTATAAAACAATATATCAAACCTCCCATAATTTTAAAACGGGAGAACTAATATTTAAATTAATTAAAATAATCTTTTAATTAAAATACACTAAAATACGGAGTGTTACATTAAGTACTTAAGTGGTATTGTGTGGCCTCAGCTAATAGTGAAGCTTGTACCGCATGTATTGATGTTCTCATAGATGTACTTAAATGGTACTTTGTATTGAGTTGAAATTGTATCTGTGACGCCCCTACTCCCACGTACGGAAATACGAGAATCGTGACGTCAAACGATAACAACATGGGTCACGCATATCAACGATATGTGCTCAAGTGTGTGCAACATGTAACGAGAGCACCACAAAAATCACAGAGGTTAATTAAAAGTAGCCAACTAAGTGCCAGAATTTTTTAATACAACTATTCAAAATAAATAGCCGTTAAAAAGTTATACAGTTATCCATTATAAATATAATACAAACCAAATACATATACGAGTGGGAAAAAATCCCATAATCCAAAAAGCAATCACATGTCACTCCCTCCACGGAGCCGATCCCTCAGGCTCATCGTCCTCATCTGCATCAAAATCTATGGTACCATAAAACAGTACCGCAGGTAAGTAATAATCGAAACAACCCACGGGAATACATTAATGTGACCAACCATTATGCATGCATATGATGAAATATGCATTAAATCTAAAAACATCATTTTTTCCAAAAATGAATATTTCCCAACGCACGCCAAAATCCCATTTTGGCCCAAACATTCTATTAAAATATTTTCCACCATTTTTCCTGAAAATGACCCCAAAATAATAATTCATCATTTTTCCAAAAAATGATTCACACAAAATCCTTTTATCCAACACACCATTTTTTCATCCCATTATTTCATTTTTATCGTATACACCATGATCTCCCCTAGGGACCATCCGCACACCCTAGCTCCCTTCGTCACACCACGGGTAACGATCGTGCATGTGACTTCGTAACTAGCGATGCTCAGTTCCGCGCCTAGCACATTCGTGGCCAAGCATCCTCTAGCCCCCGCCAGCAAGAGGGGTCACAGAGTCGACATGAGAGCGTTACCATCCTGTCCGATTCCGTTATTGCCCAACAACAACCCAGAGGATGTCACTCAGTATATTCCACTCCCGAGTGACTAGAAGAGCTCCACTAAGATAATGCCCCATCTCGGTTTGAAGTTGTGATACACATGCACCTAAAAACCATTTCTCACATGAAAACTCAGTTTTCAAATATACACATGAACATGTATGCAATTATACGAAAATTCAGTTTTTCATTTACAAACATGAACATGCCTGCAAATATGCAATGTACAAGACACGACACAAATATCCAACAGCCAATAAATCTCAGTGTATCCAAACACACAACAACTCCATCCTCCATTCCAACCAACCCCCTTACTCCTCAGACTCAGTCCGGCACAACCAACCAATTCACAATAAATATGAGTTAGCACAAAAATATATTTAAATTTTAAAATTTATTTGAAAAAATACTTACAGCACGATAAAATAATTTTTGAAGGATCACGAAAGTGCTAGAAGTGGCAACACAGCAACGGAACTGTGCAAAATGCACTAAGGCCATGGGTCTCAAACTGGTTGGTTTTGAACTGGGCAAATGAAGACTAGAGATTACTAGGAAATGGCTTAGGGATGTCGATGAAGTTAATGGTGGTGGTCTTTAGCTGTGGGTGGCGGCATAAGTGGTGGTTGAAGGCCAAAATGCACAAATCAGAAATATAGATGAAAGTGCTTCACCGGTGGCGGATTGGGGCTGAGGATGGGTGCTTTAGGATGCTGGGAGGTCAAGGGTGGTGTGGTGAAAAGATGGTGGCCGGAGGTGGCACGACGACGGCGCAAGGATTCAAAGAATGTCTCGGCTTCAAGCCATGCATGGAGGCTCACGACAGCAAGAGAAGAGATGAAAACGAAAGGGTGAGGTCGCCGGCCGGAGGGAAATAAAATGGGAGGGGCAGTGGCTGACACGGAAGGCACACGATGGCACTATAGGCTAACAAAAATTTGGACGGTAGAGAGGAAGAGCTGTCATGTGCGAGAGGAAGAAAAGCAGGGGAAAAATAAGGAGAAAAGAAAGAAGGAAGAAGAAAAAGAGAAGAAAAAGTAGAACGTTGATTAGTTTTTTCTCTCTTCATTGGAATTAGACCTTAAAGCTTCTTGAAAATTGGGAAATATCAATCTAAAACTCATTTAGGTATATGCTTGTTCATGTTCTTTTGTGAGTGCAGACCAAAGTGTAAACTTTGGCTAAAAAGAGATTTTCTTTCCTTGTAATTAAGTTTATATTTTATTATTTCCATTTTCTGTTGTGTAATTCTGGTTGCCAACAGGAGGAGGGATATTGATTTGAGTCTTTGAGATTGTAGAGGTTTTTAAATTCTCTTTCTATAACTAATGCAAGGAGATAAGATTCTGCAGATAGGAACACAAACATTTTTGTGAGACTTTGTTTCTCATCTATATCTCTCATGTCATCTACATCTCTCTCTGCTCTTCTGTCAAAAGCATGTAAGACATAAGGTGCTTAATAACTTTGTTAGATGGGATTAACGAATTGAATTTGCCATATTTGGTCATTTTTTCTTTTTGACATTGTGCATAGGATTTCTCAATTTATGCTATATTGATCGGTAGCTACCTTTCGCTTTATTTTATAGGAACATTTGCTAATAGTATGTGAGTTTCTTAAGGCAAATTTATATGAGATTCACAAATTTATTTGAGAAGCGGGAGGAGAGGTTTACTTCACGTTGCCAAGATTGCAGGTTTTGTGGCATGTATTTTTCATCTTGGGAGTGATTGAGTTGCATTATTGCATATTTTATACATTTAAAATCAATGTATTCTTAATTATTTTATTATTTTATCGTTGATTTTAGATGAAAAAATAATCAAGAGGCAATAAATCCAAGTTATGAATTAAATTGATTAAAAGCATAGTTTATGCTTATATTTTATAACTTGTGATTTAATTTGATTTTATTGTCTCACATGCACAACACATTTTTAATATTCTAGTTTAGTTTTTGTTTAATTTTTAATTTTTCTAATTTTAATTTTTTTATTATTTTGTTTGTTTTAGTTTATTTTATTTTATTTTATTTTATTTTATTTTTATTTTTATTATTTTTTTATTTTTCTGCACAGATCCTAAACGACATGTCGTTTAGCACAGATTTAGTTTCGGTCTTCTGGACTAAACGACGTGCCGTTTGGTCCGCAAACCGAACGACACGTCGTTCCCTTCGTCGTCTACCTCCCGAGTCTGCGTCTCGAGCTACAGTGCCACCGTGCACTGCAGCTTCGAGCCACCACCGTGAGCCGTCCTCCGCCCACCTGCAGCCACCAGCAACACCAGACGACGCCGGCGATCACTCCACCCCATGCACGGCCAAGAACCATCCGACGCCACAGCAACCCCACGTGGTGTCATCTTCAACCTTCGACTTTGCATGCAACATCCCTCCACGTCCAACAGCACTCCTCCACACCTCGTGTTCCTCCATCAAGCATGCCCAGCGCTTCACTAACCATAAACCATCTTCAAACACGTGCATGCAGCACCTCTCCACTTCCATGCACCCGCAGCACACTGCCACCGTAGCAGCACATCCATGGCAGGACCTATTCCTGCAGGAACAGCATCTCCACACGTCTACTACGTGCATACACCCGTGTGCCACTGCCCAGCATGCACAGCCATGCGAATCAGTTTTCACCGAGAAGCTCTGTTTTACATCTCCAAAACAGAACACTTCCACCTCTCGCGTACGATCATGCACCCGCAGCCCACGGCGCACCATCATCTAAAACACTCATGCGGACAGAAAGGAAGCTGGGAAGAGGAAAGAAGAAAAAAAAGAAAAGAGAGGGAAAGTTTCGGACGAAACGCAGCACGGTGAGTGCTGCGGGAAGAAAAAAAAAAAAAGAAAGAGAGAAAGAAAAGAGAGAAAAAGAAAGAAGACGGAACGCAGCAAGCATGCGGGAAAAGAAAAGAAAAAAAAAATGAAGAGGAACGCTGGCAGTGGGAGGTGAACTGGAAAGAAACAAGGCAGACGCATGTGGGAAACAAAGACAGACTAGCAAACAGAATATTTTCTCAGTGGGACAAGGAATCACGGACAGACATAGCACAGTATTATTCTATGCCTATATAAGGGCTGTACGCGGACTGGAGAGGGAGTTTTTTTTTCAGTTAGAAATTAGTGAGTCTGAAGTTAGAGTTAGGGTGAGTTTGGATGTTGAGTTGACTTGAGTTGACTTGAGTTGAGATGATAAAATATTATTAGAATATTATTTTTTAATATTAAAGTTGTTTTGGGATTTGAAAAAGTTGAATTATTTATTATATTTTGTATTGGGATTTGAAAAAGTTGTAATGATGAGTTGAGTTGGGTTGAGGATCCAAACGCAGCCTTAGAGAGTTAGTCAGTCGTGGTGTTAGAGTGTCAGTGAGTAGTCAGTGAGTTAGAATGTTTTTAGTGTGATTTTAGAGTTAAAAAAATTCAGAAAAAAAATAGTGAGTGAATTTTTATAGTCAATTTTTATTTTTCTGAGTTCAATTTTTAATGTCGTGTAATTTATTCATCAGTCAGTTTCAATGTATGGCTCAGTGAATTTTATTTTTGTAAGTCTTTATTTTCAGTTTTGAGTTTGTTTAGTGAGTAAATTTTCAATAAATGTTGAGAGTCCATTTTATTTTTGAGAGTTTACTTTAATTGGAAGTTCAGATTTTTGGGTTGGAGAACACAGTCTCCATTTCCAAATATCGAGTTATTTCCTTACAATTTTTGTTTTTATTAAATTTCGAATTACTATCATTTAATTTTCTCGCACTTTTAATTTCCTGCAATTTAAATTACTGTCATTTAATTTTCTCGCAATTTTAATTTCTTGTAATTTACATTACTGTCATTTAATTTTCTCGCAATTTTAATTTCTTGCAATTTAAATTACTGTCATTTAATTTTCTCGCACTTTTAATTTCCTGCAATTTAAATTACTGTCATTTACTTTTCTTGCAATTTTAATTTCTTGCAATTTAAATTACCGTCATTTAATTTCCTCGCACTTTTAATTTCCTGCAATTTTAATTACTGTCATTTAATTTTTCTGCACCTTTAATTTTTGCAATTTACTTTTATGTCATTTAAATTTTATTGTCCATTTACATTTCAGTTATTTAATTTTCAGCAATTTTAATTTACTGTCTTGTATTTTAATTTTTTCACTTTTCATCATCCACTCAAAATCAACAACATGAATCTAGTCCATGACTAGTAAATTTTCATTTCCATTGCACTCCCACATTCATTGCACATATCATCATTTTTATTTTTATTCTCTCATTGTAACTATTTCCACCATTTTACACGAGTTTGATTTTTAAGCACTTTCCCTGTGGAGACGATTTAGGAATTTATTCCTAATTACTACGCGACACGCTCCTACACTTGGGATAGCCTTTGGGCTACTCATTTTCGAACGAGTCAGGGAGCTCTAATTTTTTAATTAATTTGTGTTTTAGCCATGCTGGCATGTATACTTATTTTGATTGGATTTTACAGTCAATTACCATTCACTGTCTTACGGTACTTCAGTTTCTACATGGAATTGAATGTGAGAGCTCACCTTCAACCTTCCATGAACACAACTTGTGATTTTCTTGGATCTTATATCTATTACTTCTCGTAACTTCTTCAATATGTTCTGAATGTAATTTTTACTAGGACAGCATTATCTAAGAATCAAGGGTCATAAGTGATAAGTTATTAGCTTGCTTTCGTTGTTTTGTGCATTTTTTTTTTATTTTCTGAAACACCTTTTTGGGCAATTAAATTTTGCCAGAAATAAATTTTTTCGTCGCATAAACATGTTTCCAGCGATATAATCGAGACATCACTGAAAAAAATATTGAGTTATTTGCGGCATTTTTTTAACATTTTGCGACAAACTATATCGCTGGAATTGACTTTTCTCAACGATTTGAATGGTAAACAAAAAGGCCATTGTCATCGATTTTTTGGACAGTTGCGACAGAAAAAAATCTCTGGAAATGGTAGTTTTTGCCACGATTTTTTCTATTCGCTGAAATTTATCAAAAGTGGCTCTTTGATTTTTGATTTATAAATCGTCGAAAATGACCAAATGCAACTATTATTATGGGTATTTGTGACGATTTTGAGCGCTGACAAAGTCCTGATTTCTTGTAGTGTCTGATTTAATTATAAGAAATGTTGGAATATTACCATATTTAGAAGATATTGATAATATTCTAATACGGTAATATGACTTATTCAGTATTTTCTACCTAATCTAGTTTATTGTATAAATCAATAAATATCAATTAGTGTCATTGATTGATTGTATTTTCATTATTTCTCTAGTCTCATTCTCCTATAAATAGGGACATAGATTATCTATTCAGACAATTCAAAATAGCAAACATGTAGTCTTGAATCCAAAAAATACATCAGCAGTATGTGTGGCATTAATAAAACTAAGCATGCACCCCATTTAGGATTTAATGCATGACCTTCATTTAGAATCATATATATTTATAAATCTTGAATTTTCAAAATTTCCTAGCTTCTCTTTTCTAGAAAGAGAAGCTCCTGCATCTCTCTAGAAGGCAAAGTCCCTCATTCTCATATTGTTGTTCCACCAGAGAGGACAATAGAGCCTTGGCTTCCATCCTCCTCTCCTTTCCATTTTCATACCAATATATTTATAGGTTTTTCTTCTAGTCTTTTTAAATTTTCCTTAACACCAGTTTCGTCTAGGCCCAAACTACCACACTCAGGTGATCGATAGTCTACACGTGCATCACCACGCAACTCCGCAGCCTTTGATCTAATGGTATGAAGCAAAACCATGGCGAAAATCTCGGCAGGTGATCCTCACACACGGTTTGCCCTGAGCATGGTTACCACATGACGTTGCATGAAAATCATTCATCCAACAACTATACGCGTCGTACTAGTAGTCTCGCCACCTCAAGATCTTGTAGATTTGATCCACCCCATCTCACTATCTCTAGCGCATGGTCTTCACAGGCTAGCCGAATGTGAAGAAACTCAGCCAGTGGCAGTCCGGGCCAATCGATGCTAGTCATCCTACTATGTTTCCCCTTTCCTAAACCAAAGATCTTGAGATAGGGGATGCCGATCTCTTCAGCGAACATCTCAAGACAACAAACTACAATGCACCACCAAAATCCACCATCTCCAATGGTGGCAACACAATTCGCACAGTTGTACAAAGTATAAGAAGACCATCTTTAAGATGACGTCCTCTTTCTAGTAAATGGGTGGGGAATAAAGTCTTTGATCCCCAAATCCAATCTATTTTTCATTTCTACACTGTGTTTGTTGGGGAACCCCTCCCTCCTCATGTATCTCGATTTTCTTATGCTAACGAAATATTTGCTTGATAGCCAAAAAAAAAAAAAAAGCCTCATGAAATTGTTAGATGTTGACAATTTGATCAGACTGTCTGATATATTATATATGCAGAAGTTCTGTTAAGTCTTGCTTTCCACAACGAATGGTGGATGAAAAGTTCATTGGTTTAGTCTCTTTTGTTTTTTTAGGCATGTAGTTAGTTGCGATCGATGTTGTACATTGCACGATACATGTGCACCTAGGTTAATGTGCTTATTTTGAGAACTTAGGGGATTGATGCTGCCAAAATCTCCTTTGATGTGAGAGGTTACACAAGTATGGATCACAAAGAAAAACTCAAGAGCATTCGTATGTATACATTCAGTTCAAATGTTAAAATTTTAGAACAAACAAGTGTTCTTGTAATAACCCAAGCCCACAATAGCCCAGCCCCTTTGTTCTTCTTTGCTTTTCTTCCCCACCGCCCCCCCCCCCAACCCTTCTTGTAAATTCCTCACCTCCTCTCTCTCTCTCTCCCTCCCTCCCTCTGTGTAACCTCCACCTACAACCACTAATCCTTGCTATTTCAAACTATGTTACTACTATTCACAAATCATCTTATTACTATTCACAAAATTCTAAACTCATCTCATTCCCCAAGTATCCCCTTAGTTGATTGTGCTATTAGGATGTGTTGAAGATTAGTTTAATATTCAAGTATTAGTGGTGGGTATTAACTAGAATTGATCCAGATTTATGTCACTATTTATGATTGAGTGTAGACCTTATTTACCTTGAAATAATAAGGGATTAGAGTCCGGTGTACATGCTGTCCGGCAGCACATTTGTAACCTAAAAATTTGAAATTTATCAAATTTGGAGGATAATCTTTTACAATAAGTCTAAATCTATGTTATTAAGGATTATGTGAAATTTTAGAGTGAAGTGAGATCATTTTTAGAGTAAAAGTTGGCGTATTATAATGGCATCGAATTAGGTTCTGAGTGATCGTTGGCAAAGGAATATCTTGACTATTTTGACTAGAAATCAAGGTAAGTGGCTCTTTAATGAAATTTTAATAACTAAATAAATAAACTATTGGTTTTGTTTGGAATGGTGCACTTGGACATTATATTTCAAGCTTGTGTAAACTTTGGATTTGTGCACATTCTTATGCTATTTTGGCTTTGCTTGTGATTTCTGCAAATTTTGTAATGGTTGGAATGTTTGGAAAATGCACTGTGGCTTATTAAATTTGAAAGTTAAATGTGAGCATGCTATTTATTCTTGAGCCAATGATATGAATGTCTTTGTGACATGTTTGACGTCCCTCTTGACTTAATGTTTTCGTGACATGATATCTTTGTGGTATATTGATGCCGTCATGGCATGATGTTTTCGTGGTATATTGGTGATTTTCCTATTATCACGTGACCTTGAATATAATATTTGGCTGAATATGTTGGTTGAGATAAAATTCTATTGCTCACATTATTTTTTGAGGATTTATTTTCTCCTATAGTCAAGAAAATTAGCAACTCTAACACCCTCATTAAATTGCAACTTATTGAGCACGTGGCAGCTCACCACTTCATTTCACATATTTTTTTAGAGCTGTAGAAAGTTTTCTCATTTAAAGTGATAGCTTTTGAGCCAAAGATTTAATAGTGGATTTGGTTTAGTCACTTGAGGTTGGAAGTTATGTGGCTTGATGGTTTTGTTGCTTGAAGATGGTTTTGGTTATACACAGAGTTTTCTTATGGTCATATTTTAGTTATTTTACAGTTTTTATTGGAGTGTCTTTATTGTAATTATTTAGAATTTAATAGCTCTATCCGAACTTATTTGAATTTTTTTGGATCGTTTAGTGAATTTCTTTTGTTTGAATTTAATAGCTCTAGGATGTTTTAGGATAATACTATATTGTATTATAGTTGTGCATAGTTTGGAGGTAGTGTATTTGATATATATTTGTATACAGGGAGAAAGTTCTGAAAATATAGGCGGAACTCTATCCGTTTATGGTTTTGGGGCATTACAGTTTTAATGTTTACATTTAGTTGAATTGGTTTAAATAACAAATTGAATGGTAGAAAAATTAAATTTTCAATTAATCATTCAAATGCTGTATTGCCATTCAAATGTTATATTTGAATCTTAAAACACGAGAAAAAGGACATATATATTGACTTACTAAAAAATGAGCAACACAAAGGCTATCTCAAGTGCAGGAGAGCATTGCGTAATAATTAGGAATAAAATTTCTAGACCGTCTCCTCAAGAAAAGTGCTTAAAATCAACCTCATGTGAAATGATGAAAATATTTACAAAGAGAAAATAAAAATAAAAGCGGTGATATGTACAATGAATAAAAAAGGGCAATAGAAATGAAAGGGTTACTGGTCGTGAACCAGATTCATGTTGTTAGATTTGAGTGTAGCGATGAAAAGTAAGAGATTTAGATGCAAGACAGTAAATTAAAATTGCTAAAATTAATTAACCGAAATTAAGGAATAAGAAAAATAAATGGCATCGAATTAAATAAGCAGGAATTAAAGGTGCAAGGAAAATAAATGACATTAATTTAAATAAGCAGGAATTAAAGGTTCAAGAAAAATAAATAACATTAATGCAAGAAAAAAAATAACATTAATTTAAATGAGCAGGAATTAAAAGTACAATAAAAATAAATGATATTAATTTAAATAAGTAAAAATTAAAATAAACACTTAAAGATTGTAATAACACATCATAACTTCAAATTGAAATAAAATAAAAATAAAATTAGAGATAAAGGCTACAGGTAAAAGAGAAAAGCTAGACAATAACAGTTAAACCATTAGACGCTACAACTGCATTGCCGTACTACTCTTTTCACCTGAACTTTTTTCGAAAACTGAAAAAAAATAGAAAGAAGCTAAACTACTGCTCCTACTCCTACTCTACTCTACCCATACTCCTCCTTACTTGCTTCATCAGATTCATTCATTTAAATAGAGCTTCAAAGAAGGTCCTTGCAAATAAAAATAGCATTCACTTTTCTCTTGACGTAAAACATATCTCCTCAGCCTCACCCTTCTCCCTCGAGTGAAACCCTCACCCTTCTCCCTAAAACTTCCCAAAATCCAGATCTAACGTGAGGGGGAGGGAGCTTCGGCTCCTCCCCCCTCCCCTGTGTCTAGTTTATTTTCGAGTTGGTTTTTGTTGTTTGGTTTTTGTTTTTGTCAAGCCAAATAAGGGAGGATCGCCGCTCGAGTCGTTCTGGCCGTCGACCGTCTACACGCGCCTCACCGGCATGACGCCCAGCCACCGATCTTCAAGTCTACCAAATCCGGTGTCCATCGGAGTGGCGCATAGCCCGCACACGCGGGACGAAGCTCCGGATTGAACCGGCGCGTGGCCATCACGCACCACCTAGGAGGCCTTTGCCGATGTCACGCTTCAGTGGAACCTTTGACTCCGAGACTTCAAAGTTTGATTGACGGTTTTTCTCCCAGTGAGAACAGTATCCGCACGCATCACTGCCGACTCTAGTGCACTGTTCATCCATTTTTTGACTTTGGCTTGTCCGTTTCAGTGTTTTTTCTTTCCAGTATTTGGTTTTGCTTAGTTTCTTTGGTTTTCTGTTGTATTGTTGATTCGAGTGAGGTGCGGAGCTTTTGGATTGGACGTAATCTGGGGTAAGAGCTGTTCGAGAGTGGTGAGCGATGTTACGACTGGTCATCGCACGGCCGGGCTGTTGTGGTCCGTGCTTTAGCTGGGTACTCGCTCAGTCTGGGCTTGAGATGCCGATGCTTGCGGTAGGCGTGTCATTCGGAGTCTCACCAGTGCTTGTGGTCTTTTTGTTGTGATTGTGTTTAGTTGTAATTTTTTTCAGTTTAATTTAGTTTTTAATGTAGTAGGAATAGGCTATTGGATTTAATATCCATAGCTGTGTCCCTAGAGGACTTGCAAGTTCTGGTTTACAGAATGCTTTCTCTGTTTTGAGAAAGTTTTAGAAGTTAAGACAATGTCCGCCACAAAGCAATTTGTGTGTGGGGAAGCCCCAGAGCTGTTGCGTTAGATTGGCTTAAGGTGTTTGGATTTTTCATGTACTGATCAGCCAACATTTGTAACTACGGATCATTAATGAAATGTGACTATTTCCATAAGAAAAAAAAAATAGAGCTTCAAATGTTGGTGCGAATAACTGTTGCTTTTGGCATACCACATCCCATGTCTTGCGTCCCTCATCCCCCACTTAGAAAAAAATTCTCGAGCACCGAAAGCTTCTTTTTTATTTTACTTTTAGCCATGCGGCATCATCCCATTTTCGTTCGTGTCCTACATCCTAAAACGAAAAGCACTTCCGCGTGCATGTCTGTTTCTTACTCTCTTTTTTTTCCGTGTTCCTTCCCGTCGATGGGTCCTGCGCACCTCTTGTCTTTGTTTTGGCCGGCACATTCCAGCATCCAAGTCCAGCTTCTTCTTCTTCTTCTTCTTCTTCTTTTTGCGCCTTTTCCGTCTCTCCACCGAATTGATTTTTCTTCATTTCATTCCTTTGCTTTTCGTGCGGCGTCGAAGACAGTTCATATCTACTGGTGAAGAATCTAGGGTCTCCGTTGATCTTCAAGAAAAAGAAAAGCATCCTGAGATCTTTTAGATTCTCAAGGATTTATTTCAGAAAGTTTCAGAGCCATGGATAGGGAACTGAGAGTGCACCCACATATTGATTTCTTCTGTAGCGGGACAATAGCGGTAACTCTGGTTAAGCAGGGTCAGGATCTTGTCATTGGAATTGTTGGGGACTCGAGAGCCATTTTGGGTATGAGAGACAAAGACCATTCTCTAGTTGCAGTTCAGTTGAGTACTATGGATCTCAAACCAAGTCTTCTAGAGGAAGCGGATAGAATCCGGAAGTGCAGAGGGCGTGTTTTTGCTCTTCAGGATGAACCTGAGGTAGCTCGTGTCTGGTTGCCAAATAATAACTCCCCTGGCCTTGCATTGGCTAGTGCATTTGGAGATTTCTCCCTAAAAGATTTTGGTCTAATCTCTATGCCCGATATATCTCATAGGCACATCACCGAGAAGGATGAATTTATCGTCTTGGCTACAGATGGGATTTGGGATGTGCTATCAAATAGAGAAGTGGTAGACATTGTTGCATCGGCCCCAACACGTTCCTCTGCTGCTCAGTTCCTTGTTGAGTCAGCAATTCGAGCTTGGAAATATAGGTATCCAACTTCTAAAATCAATGATTGTGCTGTAGTTTGCCTCTTCCTTGACACAAACAGGACGTCTGCTGCTTCTAATACCAAGTTGAAATAGCAGCTTACTTTTATGGATCAAGCTGAGGCTCGCAGTGATGGAGAGGTTCTACTCATAGGCAGTGGCGGAACCACAAAAGCTCGCCATTGAGACCGACCTTGATATGGTTGCATGGTGGAGACGTTGGTCTCTCATGATCTGTTAAGTTGTTAAAGAGGTGGTGCACGTTGGTCGTGTCAGTGATGGTGCATGATGATGCATGGGGCTGACTGTGGTTGAGCTGGGGGAGACGATAGTGGTACTGGACGTCACTGGGCAATGGAGAGTCTTTTTGGTGGAATGGTATGAAAAGAAAAATTTTCAAATTTATAAACAGTGCCTAACTTGCCAACAGGTGAAAGTGGAACATCAGAAACCAGCAGGGTTATTACAACCACTCCAAATTCTAGAATAGAAGTGGGAGTATATTTCTATGCATTTTGTTACAGGCCTACCATCGACATTTACTAGGCAGGATGTAATATGGGTGATAGTGGACCGCTTGACAAAGGTGCTCACTTTGTGCCTATTAACATTTCTTACAAATTGGAGAAACTAGTCGAGTTATATGTACAGGAGGTAGTGAGATTGCATGGGGATACTGATGTCCATTGTGTCGGATAGGGATCCTCGCTTCACTTCAAAAATTTGGCGAAGTTTACAGGAGTCCATGTCATTAAGTTAAATTTCAGCCCTGCTTTTCAGCTGCAGACAAATGGTCAGTCAGAAAGGACCATTTAAATTTTGGAAGATATGTTGAAGGCGTGCTTGCTAGATTTCAGGGGAACATGGATAGCCTTTGGTCGAGTTTGCCTATAATAATGGCTACCAAGCTAGCATTGAGATGGTATTTTATGAAACACTATATGGAAGGAGGTGTAGATCTCCCTTGTATTGGGACGAAGTGGGGGAAAGACAAATTTTGGGTCCAGAAATCATACAAAATATAATAGAGAAGTTAGAGACCATTTGAGCCAAAATGAGAGCAACTCAGAGTCGACAGAAGAGCTTTGCAGATAATTGTCACCGCCAATTAGAATTTGAAGTTGGGGATAAGGTATTCTTGAGGATTGCACCGACGAGAGGAATTATGAAATTTGGAAAGAAGGGTAAGTTCAGTCCTAGACATGTCGGGCCCTTTGAGATTTTTGATCGGATTGTCCAAGTGGCTTATAGGGTAGCCTACCACTAGCACTCTCAAGAATACACGACGTATTTCATGTCTCTACGCTTAGGAGGTATATACCCGACCCTACCCACATTATTGACTATGGACCCCTTCAGATTCAAGAAGACCTGTCTTATGTTGAAAAACTAGTGAAAATTCTAGAGCGAAAATAAGGACTCAAACCATTTTATTGGTTAAAGTGGTATGGAACAATCATGCTAGTAGTGAAGCCTCTTAGGACTTAGAAGATGAGATGCGAGTCAAGTACCCACAGTTGTTCGACAAAGATCTTGATAGCTTGTGACAAATTCTGAGGATAGAATTTTTTATAAGGGGAGGAGGATGTAATATTTGGCCCCAAGGCCCTAGCCTAGAACTGATGGAAGCCATACAGTGCCATTTAGGTGACTTTTATTTTTCCCTCTTTTCAGTTTCTTTTCCCCCGAGTCTCCCTCCCACTTTCTGAACTTCCAGGCGATACAACCCCCACGCCTTTGCAGACCCATCCCCTTTTTTCTCACCTCCGAAGGCTCTCTTAACATAGCACCCTCCAACTTTCTAAGTGCAGATCCCTCTTGATTTTCAAATTCTAAGTGCGAATTTGGAATTGGTTGTGTCGCCGTCAAAAACCATCACCGGAACCTTTGGTTGAACAACGGTAAGCCTCCCTCTCACTCCTTCTCATTGTCCTCTGTTCCCTCTGAGTTTCATAAAATATGTATGAAAGAGGAAAAATAATTTCTTACATAAATAGTGTAGACATGACCAATATTTTGACATGCTATTTCTAAATTGTGAAAAAGAGCGATTATCAAAATCTGAAAATTTGTGCATAGTTTTATAAAGATGCTCTGACTTTTGTTCTAAGTATGTGAAAATAATCTGAATACGTTTTGTACACTGTTTTATGTTGATATGGCATCTGAAAACCTTTGGCTTAGTATACTGGTTTTGTATCTGACTCTGATTCTACTTTTTTATGCACTGTTTAAGTTGATACCAACTCTCTTTTATATGATCTTTCATATGTGCACACTCGGAGCTCCGAGAATAATAAGAGGAAGTTTCACTTTTTTCTCTACCCTGTTTTGTCACCCTAGATAGTACAACCCTACCACGACAACTAAACATGGCCTCTGTTCGTACGTGATGCTCTGATATGGTATGATGAAGATGCTCAATTTATGTTATGCCAAAGTAATTTAGATTATAAATATTTGAAACCATCGCTTTGTTGGTTATGAAAACATGTTTTGTTCTGCATGCTAACACTGAGAATATTTTATTCTGCATCCTGTACTCTATAAATGCTCATATTTATATATTAGTATATGTTCTCTGCTTATTGAATTATTGATAACTCACCCCCCATCTTCATAACATTTCAGATGATTTTGATGACACTGTTGAGAACCAAAATTAGGAGGCATGGGCGGGGTTAGTCATGGACTAATTATTGAGTGCCTAAAAGTACTGTGGTTATGAGGAAAATTTCTTTTGTGTTGATGATATTGTTATTATGTTGATATGATTTTTTGGGAGATTTGTTATTATTATGGAGAATTTGAGGAGTATTTAGTTTATGTTGTTAGGTCATTTCATAGAAAACTTTGTGAGGATTGTATTTATGTTTGTTTTGGAGTAGGAGAATTCATGTTTATGAAATATTTGGAAATGTTATTTATATTCTGAAGAGACAATTTTAGTTATCATATAGTAACCTTCCAACCCTTTCCGGGTATCGGGCGTTACAGATTTTGTCCTAGGGATATAACTGGGAAACAAAGATTAATAAATATCATTACAAATTAAGAGATATTTTTGGCAAATAGCTAGCGAAAACTGCCAAGAAATAGAAAAAATCTTACATATTAATAATCATCATCCATCCCGATCGATCGTCGAGACTGACCATCACAACGTTATTAATTAATGTGTCGCAGAAAAATTTCCTAAACCTTAATTATGAGGAAGCTAGAAGAGGGATACTTTGCTCATTCCTGAAGAAATTGTCTGGATCAACTGCAGTTTTGATCTTCACTAACCTATCAAAGTTTTCATGAAAATACATGGCTCCATAAACCTTCCCTTCTGCATAGCTGTTCTTACCATGGTGATTGATCCCAATGTCAAGATCCCTATAGTTCAAATACGCACTTCTAGGGTTCTTGGACACGAAAGGAGTCATGTACCTATAAAGGCTCCTTGATTGAGTTATGAAGTTCTTTTCTGCCTCAATTCCTGCATCTTGCCAGCTTATTGAGTACTGGATTTTGAACAAATTCCCTGCACGATGTGGGAAAGGAAGTGCAGAAGCTTGTACTTGGTTCATTTTCCCACCATAAGGATTGAAAACCAGTCCAACATTTCCGAGCTCAATCATTTTCTTCCATATATATTCCAACCCAGTTTTCGAAATCGGTTTCTGCACGTAATCCGATTTCCTCTTCCCGAAGATTGCCGTGTCGGGATGTCGGTCCAGGAGGACTGTCGGGGACGTGACATTGCCATTGCCGGCGCCAGCCCACACAACAGAATCAATCCAACTCATTTCCATCACATCTTCCTTCTTCAAACCTAGTTCAGGAAACTCCTTGCTTAATAACTTGATCAGGTCTTTTGCTTTGCCGAGGAACAATGCGACGATCGTTGCTCGGATTGTCGTCTCCCCCTTCTTCACCTTGGATGTCACGGGTTGTATCAGCATCCTCATGAACAGGTTATTATCCGTGGTCGGAGCGACTTGCTGCCATCGATAGACAATATCGGTCGCGTTCTCTTCCAAGCTCCTTTCAGCCCTAAAAACTGTAACCTTTTTCGGAACAGGAACCAACTTCATTTTGAAGGCGAGTATTACTCCAAAACTTGCGCCTCCTCCTCCTCTAATGGCCCAAAAAAGATCTTCTCCCATTGAAGTCTTATCAAGGATTCTGCCATTAACGTCCACGATCTTCGCATCAAGGACATTATCTGTGGTAAGTCCATATTTCCGAACCATGAAACCATATCCAGCGCCACTTAAGTGCCCACCAACGCCGACGGTGGAACAAACCCCCGCTGGGAAGCCATGCAGCTTGCTCTTCTTCCATATATTATAATAAACTTCTCCGAGCGTCGCGCCGACTTGCACCCACGCAGTTTCTTCCTTGGCATCGACCACAACAGAACGAAGATTAAACATATCGAGGACGATAAATGGGTCATGAGATACATACGAGACGCCCTCGTAGTCATGGCCGCCGCTGCGGATTCTTATATGGATGCCATTTTTCTTGGCGCAAATCACAGCGGCTTGGACATGGGATTCACATGTCGGGGTCACGATAATGACAGGTTTTGGCGTCAATGTGGTGTTGAAGCGTGCATTGCGGATGTAGGCACGGAGGACGGATGAGTAGGAAGGGTTGTTTTGAGCATAAACTATTTTGGAGATTTGTTCTGGTTGCTTTGTTTGAGATGATAAGCACTGGACAAAGGCGTTATGGGCAGAATCGGAAGCTGCCCATGAGGCAGAGACCTGAAAAAGAAGAAAAAGGAATATTAAAGGAAACATTCTGCTTAGCGTTGGCAGATACAGGAATGGGTTTGATTTTCCCATTTTGTATCTGTCTTTTTGCTTTCGTGTGTTTGTTTTCTTCTCATTTTGCAGCTAATTGTAATATATATATATATACATATTGGATCGAACACGTTCATATATAGGATTGACATCCCGAGAGTAACTCCTAGCCCATGGCCTCATGGTAAGCCATGCGCGGCGTAGAAAAACTGTAATAGGTCATAAATAGTAAATTCCAAAATCGGATTGAGAACCTCTAAGCTCTCTAATTCTTGACTCCAATTAGATGATTGGATTTGGAAAGAAATAGATACATGACTACTAAATTTATATGTGGGGTTTGTATTCCATAGAGATCTCCTATGGTCAACATTAAATGTAGTGATCCACTGCAAGAGATTTAATCTTTAGAGATGAAATCAATTAGGGTTGAATTAAATTTCGTCCTGAAAAGTGCTTATTTGGGACAAAATTAAATTCCATCTCAAAACATGGATGCGATTTTATATGCTTTCAAACAGAGAAATATTTGTTTGAACTGGACTTTCTGTGACAAAATATAGCTTCTCAAAAAAAGAAAATTGTTCGAACGTAAACAAAAATGTTCGGACAGACTTTTAATGATTATTCAAATGGTTACATAACTGTTTGAATAATAGTCGTAGCGGGAAAATATATATAATTGTACCAGGAAAGTTCGAAACTGTTGGAACGAGATATTTAATCATTCGAACTGAAGTTTTGGTGGGAAGTTATAAATAAATCTGATGGGGATGTTGATATAGTGTTCGAACGCTCCAATACAAGTTTGAATAGTTTTTTAATTCACATTCGAATATTGACATTACTATTTAAATAATAGTCATGGCGGGAACATATAGACAATTGTGCCTAGGGAAAGTTAGATCTCGTTCAAATGCTATATTTAATCATTTGAACCAACTTTTTGGTGGGAAGTTATAAATAAATCTGGCAGGGATGGTTGCAACGTAGTTCGAACGGTACTTTTATGTTCGAATGGATCTATAAACTGTTCAAATGCTCATAATATTAGTTCGAGAGGTACCGTTTAATTACAGAAATTTATTGAAAGACATTCAAATATTTTTAAAATAAATATTTTTTGATTTTATTAGTTATCATTTTCAAAAGATAAAAAATCCACCTATATGGATTTATTATTATTTATGGTAAATTAAAATATTTCAAATTCTTAAGAATTAATTAATGAGTTTTATTATGGTAAATAAGAATTTGTAATTAAAAAAAAACATTACCTTCTAGCGAGTTTCATTTTTTATATTATCATGAACGATATGTAAAATAAGAAAAATGATTTTTGACAATTAACAAGCTAGCTATATATAACAAATAAAAAAGATATAATAATTAAATCGACAACGTTTGATACAACACAAAATGACAAATAAAAAGTAAAACTACTGTGTAAGATTATCCAGGTCCTCCTAGATGACATTAATGTGTCCCTCAATCTCTTGCAGTCGAACCATGATGGGCATAGTGATCCTCTCTACGATCCTCTCCTCAAGTAGGGATCATGTCTCCGTGATATTAGCCCCTCCAGCCTATCTATCAACACCGGCATCAGCAGAAGCTGGATCACACTCTGTGCTACTATCTTGTGCCGCTAAGACATTATTTCAAGTCTTCCGCAAGTGGCCCTTGGTCTTGCTGAAGGTGATCTTATTAAGGTGTCCGATATGTGGTTGCCTCCACTCTATCATTAGCACATTAACCCCCAATTAGACTAGGAGGTTAGAGATCATCAATGTATATGGCATACTACCTCCACTCGAATATCGTGATTAGCACATGCATACCTTTAAGTTGTTCTAAATTTTCCTTAGTTACGTTTATACCCTTAGTGTTAATCCATGACAGAGATCACATTTTGGGACCTACAAGTTTATCCTCTGCTTGTAGTTTTGGACCTGTTTTTAACAGGCTTGCTTTGCCTTGTTGCAAAAACTATTGGATTATTTTAAATGGGCTTCGGCTTACTTTAAATTAGTCCAAAAAGCTGTCTAGCAGAAAATATTTAAGGGTTTAAATTATATTTTTTAGTATTAAAATTTTTATAGTTAGATTTCAAAAGTAAGTAATTTAGAGTTCATTGCCTTAGTCGGACGAGTTAAGTCAATATCGATGAATTTGGGAAGTGATGAGATTTTAGGGTTATGAGAATTTTAGATTTTGAGGAATTAGAATAGGACGATAAAAATTGAAAATTTACGGAAGTTATGTGACTATTTGTTATAGGTAATTGATTTTCGTTTAGTACTATTGTGAAGAAATTCTGAAAAGTTAAAAAGTCTATATAAGTGAGGTTCCTATACTAAACTCTGCATAAAATAAAATGAATTGAGGTCGATTTTGGAAAAATATGCATGTTTTGTTATGAAAAGATTTTAAACAACTTCAGTTATTTGTTTTGAATTACTCATGAAATTTTGTATAAGAAAAAAGTATTTTCTGTCATGACTAGTGTAGACATGAGCTTATTTTGGTATTTTGTTTCTGAACTGTGAAAAAAAGAGAGAATATGAAAATTGTGCATAAATTATACTTTTGTTCTACTCTGTTCTGGAGATGTTCTGTACTCTGATATGATATGATGTGATTTATGAAACCTGTGGCATGAAATTTTGTTTCTGTTCCGTTCTAACCTTACCACGGGTGTAAAACGGTGGCCTCTGTTCGGGTTGATACCACCTTTTCTGTTTCCGGTGCACACACTTGGACGCCAAAATGGTTTTCTGCATGGTTTTTTCTGTGTGCACACTCGGAGTTCCGAGAATAATAAGAGAAAGATTCACATTCTGTTTTTGCTAGATTGGCCGCTGGGGTTTGCACAACCCTACCATAGGGGGTTAAACATAGAATTCTTTTTTGATATGATGTTTTAGTTATACTGTGCCAAAGAAATTTTGAATAAGAATATTTTTAAACTTTCACTTTGATATTTTTGATAACATATTATGATTCTGCATTCTGAAAATCAAAATATTTTATTATGCGTTCTAAACTCTGTAAATGCTCATATTTACATACTAGTATAGGTTTTTTGCTTAATAAGTTGTTGATAACTCACCCATTGTCTCCATAATATTTTTCAGATAATTTTGATATCTCAGTTGGAAGTCAAGAGTAGGAAATATTAGCAAGGTTTGATGGTCGTAGAGGAATAAGTGTCAAAAGGTACAGTATATATTGGAGAGTTTTATTTAGTAGAAAAATTAATTTATCTTATTTTGGTAGTTTGAGTCATGGATATTTCCAAGTCGTTGTGGAGATTATAATTTATTTCATTGAGATATTTACTTGATGTCTCCAATCTTGGTGGAGGAACATATATTTTTTATTTTAAATAAATGAATTTATATTTTATGAGAAATTTGAAGTATATAAGTATGTTATGGGAGATGGTTTTAGGTCACAAGTGATAACTCTCCGAACTTCTAGGATCGGGGTATTACAGTTGGTATCATAGTTAGGTTAGAGACTCTGCAGACTATAATATTAGAGGTTTTGGATATCAGTGGGTTTGAGGAAATAATTTTTAGAGTTGAGGTGTAGACATTGATGGACTATAAGAGATGATTCTATTGGTATTTAAGGTTTTAGAATCCAGCAGGCTTTTGGAAATATGTGGATTTTAAGAACTGATATAATTTAGTGCTTAGCTTCTGATCTTGTAGGAAAAGTTGCCTTGAGGTCAAGTTTAAGAGTAATTGAGGTAAAACTTTTGCACATAGGCTTTAATCAAAATGGTGTGGTTTAAATGGAATGAACTATTGAGTATGTTTACTTTAAGCTAGTTTAGTATATGAGAAAGAATGAGTAAGACAATAAATTGTTGTTTTGTTTACACTTAGTTTACAGTTTAATATTTCACGAACCGTACAGTTTTTGGTGTCTTTGGTGATTTTCTTCTAGGGTTTTGCACATGACAGCTCTCTCAGGCCCTCTAGCATTACAAACGCTAGTGGGGCTTGGATTGAATGGTCTTTTGGGTACTACTAGTGGTTCTGGGGATGTGCATGGTGGGGATGCATGGGTCTTAGAGGACTTACATTTAGGCGTTGTCTAAAACGAAGTCAAGTTTGGTTTTTAAGATGGCTATGAGGCAGCCAGTTGAAGTCGATGGAGAATTGGGATTCATTTTTATGGAAGGAGAAATTAATGAGGCTGCAGAAGACTTTCATTTTTCTTTGGTTTTAAAGTTTCTTCAGATCAGGCCTTCGATTGATGTTATTAGGCTCTCGATTGTGAAGACTTGGGGTTTGTTGGAGATTCCGACAGTTTGTTTCATGGATGATCATCAAGTGCTGGTGCAAATGAATAGAGAACAAGATTTTGTTCATGGATGGGCTAGGGAAGGTCAGATTATAGATGGGTGTAGTTTTTTATTATTTCGTTGGACCAAAGAATTTGATGTTAATATGGAACCCTCACTTGTGGCACAGTGGATTTTCTTGCCATCTTTACCGATGCATCTTTATCACCAGGATTGTCTTCAAATTATTGCTGGTAGGTTTGGTTGGTACCTTGGGACTGATAATGCTACTCTGAATCGAACCAAGGCAATCAGTGTGAGGATTTGTTTAGAGGTTGATCTATTGGATGAACCGATTCAAGGTTTTCCAATTGTGGTGGCTAATAAGAAAAGTTGGCAGACTGTTAAATATGAGAAATTAGGGTTCTATTGCAATAAATGCAAGACACAGGGTCATACGGATGTGGTATGTCGTGTTGGTGTCCCGTAAATGAGTCGATCGAAGGAAGAGGGACGGGGTGCAATCAAACAAGGCCCTGCTAAGGATGTCTGACGTGATAAATGGGTTTCGAAAGGAAGTGGATTGTAGGGTGGGAATGTGCAGTTAGTACAGATTCTTCCTATTGATAAAAAAAGAGGTGAGGGAGGAGAATATGAAAGAGAATTTGAGAAAGGACAGGGTGGAGGGTGAACAGGTTGTATTACATACAATGGAAGTGGTTGTAGACGTGCTGAGGGAGGGTAATATCCAAGTTGTGATGTTGCAGGAAGAGCGTGGTTTTGGTGGTTTTTCGGGTGATGGGATAGGGGTTGAGTTGCCACAAGGAGGAGATCATTTGTTGCGTGGTGAGTGTAGTGTTCAAGCTGCCATGTAGGAGGTTTGCGAATCTCTGAGTGTGGATGTTTTGGTGCTAGATGCTGGTCATAGAGGGGTATGGGATATGCGAGAAATCGTGATGTTGTTGCTGAGACGTTGGCTATGTAGAGTTATGGTGTGCGGGTGGATAATGTCCTTCATGATGATACTCAACATTTGTCCGATTTTGAAGAGGAAAATTCTTTTCAGGTTCTCTCCAAAGAAATGGGTTATGGCTCAGAGGGGGAAGTTAAAGATAAAAGTACTCGGCTTAAATCGCAGTGTGGGAGTGCAGTGAGACAATCACAAAGGGTCTTATCCCAGCCCTCTAAACTAAATTTATGATACACAATCTCTTGGTTTGGAGCATTCATGATTTAGTCACATCTAGTAAATAGCTGAGAAGTTTGATCAAAAAGTTTAATGTGTCTATTGTTACTATTTCAGAACCTTTTGCAGGTGAGAATAAAATGGCCAAATTAGCTAGCTCTTTTGGTTTTCCACAATTCTATTCTAATGAAGCCAAGGGTGGGAAGTTGTGGATTTTTTGGCAGGATGTTTTTTAGATGGAAGTAGTGGATATGTCTGACCAAATGATCACTGGTTGTTTTCGGAGGGTAACAAGTGTGCTTTGTTGACATTTGTATATGCTAAATGTTCTTATATTGAAAGAAGGGAGCTTTGGCAAGACTTAGGGAGGGTTCAAACTGAGGAACAACCTTGGTTGGTGGTTGGTGATTTTAATGCAATTAGAAATGATGGGGAGAGAGTTGGAGGGCATCCTAGATCCATGGTATCTATGGGTGAGTTTAGTGGTTGTCTAGACAGTTGTGGCTTAGTTGAGATCCTGTCTAATGGCCACCGTATGTTGTGGTGCAATGGCCAGGTTGGACACTCAAGGAGTTGGGCTTGGTTGGATAGGGGTGTTATTAACTCCTTTTTTTTTAGAATTTTTCCATTGGTTTTCTTGGAGTTTCTATCTAGGAAGTCTTCAAATCATTGTCTGATGATCTTGTCCATTGAGAAGCTATCAGTTAAGTATGGCCCCTTTCCTTTTCGTTTTCAAAACATGTAGTGCAAGCATGACTCTTTTTGTGAGTATGTGGCAGGAGTTTGGAGGGAGCTTGTGTGACAGCCAGACTCCCATGTACTGAAATGCGGGAATCGTAACGTCGGGGCGTCACAGCTTGCGTTGGGTTCAAGGCTTTATAAATTAGCTTCTAAGCTAAAGAAAACCAATATGGCTTTGATATCCTAGAATAGGAGTGTTTTTGGGCATGTGCAGAGGACTATTATGGGCTTAAAAGAAAGGTTGGAGCAAGTGGAGGACAGGATGCAAGAAGGGTCGAGTTTTAACTTGGAAGTTGAGTTCCTTGCTACTCAAGTGGAATTACACTTTTGGGAGGATAATGAGGAGATTCGGCTAGCACAGATTGTGAAGAAGAAGTGGCTTTCAGAGGGAGACCAGAACTCAAAATTTTTTCATGCATACGTTAGTATGAGACAGAAGCAAGCAGTGGTTTCGTCGATGGCATTAAACAATGGAATAAAGCCTAGTTCACCGAAGGAAGTGCATACAACGACAGTTGATTATTTTCAATAGTTTCTTACTGGGGATGAGACCTATAATCAAGTTGATCTTTCACAATTTATCTTTCACAAATTTTCAATAAGGTTATTTCGGAAGAGGAGAATATTTTTTGTGTAGGGAGTTGTCGGAAATGGAGGTTAAAAATGCAGTGGAATCGATTCTGAAACATAGTAGTTCGGGCCCTGATGGATTTGGTTCTACCTTTTATCTTTCATGATGGGATTTTATCAAAGATGATGTGGTAGAGGCGGCAAGAGATTTTTTTGTAGGTAGTTCTTTACCATGTTTTTATTCTTTGTCGTTCATTTTTTTGATTCCTAAAGTTCAGGATCTGAGAAGTTTTGACATGTTTAGGCCTATTAGCATGCGCTCATTGGCCTATAAGATTTTTTCAAAGATTGTGGTGAATCGCATGACTAGTTTTCTTTTGTTGAATTGTGTCTCCTAAGCAAGGTGCTTTTATACCTGGGAGAAGTATTTTTTAGAATATTACCATTCTTAGGAAATGGTGCAATCGATTAATTAAAAGTCCCCAGGGGGGAATGTGATGGTGAATATTGATATGGCTAAAACATGTAATCGAGTGGATTGGGATTTTCTTCTAAAAGTCATGGATGTTGTTGGGTTTTCTAGTAAATTATGTGGTTTAGTGGAAAATTGTATCAAGTTTCCCTGGTTTTTCATCATGATGAATGGTACTTATAAGGGTTTTTTTCAATCCTCAAGAAGTTTACGTCAAGAGGATCCGTTATCGCCATACTTATTTATTATTATGGATGAAGTCTTATCTCGTTTATTAAAAAAAGTTTTAAGGATGGGAGGATTGGCAAATTCTATCATCCAAGGGGGGCTCCGTTGATTTCATACCTTCTCTATGTGGATGATTTATTGATTTTTACTAATGGTGATAGAAGATCAATGAGACAACTTCTCAGCTAGTGTTGTATGAACAATTGTCTGGGAAGAAAATTAGTTCTAAAAAATCTACTATGTTCATGTCTAAGAAGCTACATTTGACGAGGGGACCAGATTTATTACGTATCACTAGTTTTGTGGAGGGGACATTGGTATTTATGGGCTCTGCTTGTGGTGGGGAGGCTAATGGCTAGGATCTTGGACCCTTTAGTGTGCAAAGTTTTTTAAAAAAAAAATAGCGAGATGGAAAGTGAAGCTTTTATCTCAAGGTGGTCGGTTAATACTTCTTAGGCATGTTTTATCGAGTATGGTGATTCATTTAATGGCAATGTTAAATATTCCGAAGTTGGTTTTAAGGAAGTTGAATATTGGGGGGGGGGGGCGTAAGAAGGCTAGGAAACAATGGTTTGTATATGAAGTTTGGAAGGAAGAGTAGGGATCAAACATTTCTCAGAAGTGCAACGTTCTTTGCATATGAAGTTTGCATGTGTTTGTTATCTTTGGATAATTTATGGTCAAATTTTTTTAAGGCTAAATATTTGAAGGGTAAGCATGTTATGGTGATTAGCTCAAAGCCAACTGATTCAAGATTTTGGAAGTCCGTTTTGGAGGTTATGCCGGAAGTGCTAGATAATATGCATGTGCGTGTGCGTGTGTGTGTGCGTGTGCGTGTGAGTGTGCGAGAGGGACACGCATCTTTCTGGTATCATAAATGGTTGTCTTGGGGTCCTCTAGTCAATTGTGTTAAGGAAGTATATTTTCCAAACATGATGTTGCGGGAGTGCTGGGTTGAGGATCAATGGGATCTAAGCAAGCTTGAGGATTTGGTTGGTTCGGATCGGGTGAGGGAAATGGTGTCGGAAGTAATGAGTGGTCGTGAGGGGGCAAATATGGTTATTTGGAAGAATGCCCGTGATGGAGTTTTTTCCTCTACTTCTGCTTGGGAGTTGATTTGTGTGAAGAGTCCTAGAGTTGATGAGATGGAGTGGATTTGGCACAACTTCTTGCCGAAAAGGGTGTATGTTTGCATGTGGAAAGCCCGATTCTGTTGCTTGCCAGTGGATGATTCAAAATCTGGGGATTCCATTAGCATAGGTGTGATTGCAGCATTATCAAAGGTATGGAAGGTTTGGATCACATTTTTTGTTCAGGGCAGCTTATGCAGGCTATTTGGAGAAGAGCTGTGCATGCTTTGGGTGTGAGGTGTCTGAATGTTGATTCTTGGTGGGCGAGGGTATGGCATTGGTTATGTTGTGCCAAGAGATCAACGCAAGCTGGAACAATAATCGGTTTGATGCCGTGCTTGATCACTTGGAGATTATGGGTGAGACGTTGCGGAGCTCGCGTGGAAGGAAAATATGATTCTGTATGGAGATCTATACAATTTTGGTAGGGTCATGTTTCAGCATAGATTAATAAAGTTCGGAGTTTATCTCATTCGGACAAGGAGCTGCTGATGGCTTTGGGTTTGCTCGTTTTTCATCCAATGGAACGTTGTCCATGACTGATTTTCTAGACAAGGCCGAATGAGGGTTGGTTTAAATTAAATGTGGATGGCTCTTGACGTGGCAATCCTGGGAGTTGTGGTGGGGGGCAGCATGTAATCAAGGATCATCTTGGTTGTGTGGTTGCTGCTTTTTTTTCTAAGTTTGGATATAGTGCTAATAATGAGGCGGAACTTAGGGCTCTAATTTATGGTTTATTGTTGTGTAAGGAGATGGGGATTTATCAAGTTTAGATTGAGTGTGATTCAGCTTTGATTGTACAGTGGCTTTTAAATAAGTGTTGCTCGGTTTGGTATTTGTGGGATTTTTGGGAGGATTTGCTTAAGGCAATTCATGGTATTCATTACATGGTTTCACATCAGTTTAGAGAGGGTAATAAAGTAACGGATTCTTTGTCAAGACAAGGGGAAGAGGGGAAAAGTTGTACATACATTGGCTCTGATGATTTGCCTCGCCGTGTTCGGGGTTTGCTCCGGTTGGATTTTCTTGGTTTGCCTAGTATTAGGCTATAGATTGCTTTTGCGTTTTGTTTTTATGTTTTTTACATTGTTCAATATTTCATTTATTTGCGATTTTTCCACCGCCATAAATGAGGATTTTTAATAAAGTTATGGAGGTGTCATCCTCATTTAAAAAAAAAAACAAACAAACAAGTCTTCCAAGATGGCAGGTCATCGTTGTGTTCAAAATTTTGGGGACTTGAACGTGAGATATGATGAGGGTGGATGCACTGTAGAGCAGTTCAACCGGATGCACCCTCCCACTATTGATGGACATGGTGACCCAACCTTGACTAAGGATTGGATCCAGGATATTGAGGAGATACTCCATGTCTTGAATTGTACTGATGAACAAAAAGTGTTGTACTTTACCTTCAAGTTGACAGGAGAGGTAAAAAGATGGTAGATTTCTAAACCATTAGGGAAGTTGAAGGGATGGAAGTAGTTAGTTGGCAACATTTCAAGCAGATTTTTCTTAATCGCTTCTTCCCAAGCTCAGTTAGAGAAGATAGGGCCATGGAGTTTGCCAGTTTTGTGCAGGGAACTATGACGGTACACCAGTACGCGGCTAGATTTGTTGAGCTACCACGTTTTGCTGCATATCTAATCTCTGATGGAGAAGAAGACCTGAAAGTCTGAGCAGGGGTTGAACAATAGTATTTATGAGCGAGTGGTGGGATTTTAGATTCAAAATTTCTCAGAGTTAGTGAATAAGGCTACAATATTTGAATGAAACCTCAAGAGAAGTGCAGAATTTCAAGATCAGAGGAAGAGAACTACCCCAGAAGGATCTTCCTCTAGTATGGATAAAGGGTCGTGGAAGAAGAGAAATGAAGGGAACAACTCAGCTCAAAGGCAAACACAGGGAAATCTACTAAATGATATATGTAAGTTTTGTAACCGTGCACACACAGGAGAGTGCAGAAGGGAGGTGGGGTCGTGTTTCCGATACAGTAATTCCGAGCACCTCATCAGGGAATGGCCATTATAGGGAGACAACAAGAAACCCAACCCACCTCCAAGTCCCCAATAGACAATACAGGGAAACAATCAGAGTATAATGGGACTGGCTCGAGTGTTTACACTGACACCTAGAGATGTTGAGGACAACAAAGATGTAGTCACAAGTACTCTACTCCTTTTCTACTTGAAAGTAATTGTTTTAGTTTAGTTGGGATTAATCATTCTTGCTTTTTAATAGAATTTCACCAAGAGTTATAGCTTAGAATATTGAAGTTGGGTTGAAGGGAATAGCTAAGAATATTGTTGGGGTTCACACTTTTTGGTTTGAACATGGGGCCGTGTATGGAAATCAACATTAGGATTTTGGAAAGTTACCACGGCAAGAGATATTGGAAGTTAGGATTTTGAAATATTAGGATTGAAATAATAATTAAAGTTTAAAATAGGCATGAATTATGAGGGATAAGTATTTTAAGCTTTACTTTAGATGCAACAAATTTTGAGGACGAAATTTTATTGAGGAGGAGGATGTAACACCCAGGCCCAGCACCAAATACTAAAATTTTTGTTGGGGTTTATTTTTAAAAGCCATTTGAGAATTCGAGTAAGTTTTTTAGAATAGACTAATGTCTTAATATTTTTAGTTTTGGTAGATAACGATTTTTTTTTTTTTGTGGGCTCGCTAATTTTGTTAAATTCATTAAATATTTTTGGGTCGGATGGAAAATTTTGTGGTTTATCTTTTTCAATTTGATGAACTTTTAATCCCATCCAAAATTAGAGAGAAACGTTATTATTAAAAGGATAATACTATTTAGCCCCAGTATTTGCTCTTCCATTTTGATCGCTCATATTTTTTACTTTTTTTTCTTAATGGTTAAGCAAGTCACTACTAATGAATTTGAGTATTTTAAAAAAATGATCAAACATATTTAAAAACTATTTGAAAGAAAAATGAAAAAAAGAAAAGAAAAGAAAAGTGCAATTGCACTGGTGATAAGTTTGAGAGGGCAAAATCATGAGGTTGAGTAGCAGCACCCTTATTAATATTACAAAAATGATGTAATAATCTTATGCTTTGTCAATACTTTGTCCCATTGGACAGTAGTTATAATTTTTTTCTTTTTTTATTTATAAATACTAGTAGTTTTAATGGATTAACTCTTAATGATTTTTTTGTCCATGTTTTTAGTTTCTGAATTGGTGTTTTCTTTTGTGCACACTGTATGTATTGGATTTTAAAAAATGATTTGTGCAATATTAATTAGGATATGCAAGTCTCACATAGTTCTTTTAAAAAAAAAAAATTACGCAGGATTTGTATACCTATGATTGTATATTGTATCTAGCATCACTTGTTAGTCTATACCCTACTAAAAGTACTATTATATATAATTATAAAATAGTAATATATAGTAGCACTATTCTATTATATATTATCAATAAAATCTGTTTTAGTTATAAGAAATGTTAGAATATTACCATACTTAGAAGATATTCATAATATTATAGTAAATATGGTAATATGACTTATTCAGTATTCTCTACCAAATCTAGTTTTTCGTATAAATCAATAAATATCAATTAGTATCATTGATTGATTGTATTTTCATTATTTCTCTAGTCTCATTTTTTTATAAATAGAGACATATATTATCTATTCAGGCAGTTCAAAATTGCAAACATGTAGTCCTAACTCCTAAAAGTGTCACTTTCCTTCTCCCTTCCCTTCCCCTCCCATTTTCTATATTTTATTTTATTTTTATTTTCTACACGGTATTTGAGCTCTCTGTTTTTTCTTTTTGAACGGACAAATCATTTGCTAGCTTTCAAAGGCAATCTATCTTTTAATGTTACATCATAAAATGATGAGAGAATTATGAAAAAATAGATTATGAATATATATATATATATATTTTTAAATAGATCTGAAACCAATGATAAATGGATCATTATGCCTTTCCAAACTGATGTGGCAGATATGCATCGGCCAATAAAAGAAAAATCAGATGGTAGCCTGCTTGCCACATCCATTGCATTCCACGCTGGAGCAAAAATATTGAGAAGTCAACAAACAAGTTCCGTATGTATTTATTATTGATGTTTGACGACGAGAAATACAAAGACAATAAGGTTGGGACATTGAAAAATGATTTTAATTATCATTGTTATATAATATTTTGTGTTTTGAATGCTTTTACAGTACATGCACCGGCCAAGGAGCAATGTCCCTAGGGATTGCTCGAAACCATGCCTAAAAATAAGAAAAAAGAAAAGAAAAGTAAAAACAATATAACGCAAGTAAATAGCAAATTACATAGGGACAATACATATCTGGAAAATGCTCTGAAGATCTGTGTGAAGATCACACACATCCTATGCCTTAACTTGGAAGAACTGGAATGCTCTGCTCATTCCAGAAGAAATTCTCTGGATCAACTGCAGTCTTAACTTTCACCAATCTATCAAAGTTTTCGTTGAAGTACTTGACCCCATAGATCTTTCCATCTTCATAGCTATTCTCATCATTCTTATGGGTACCAATGTCAACGTCTCTATAGTTGAGAAATGCACTTCTTGGGTTCTTGGACACAAATGGAGTCATGTAACTAAAAAGCTTCCTTATCTGAGTTGTGTAGTTCTTGTCTGCTTCAATCCCCTCCATTTCCCAATTTACAGAGTACTGGATCTTAAACAGATTTCCAGCACGGTGTGGAAAAGGTGTAGCAGAAGCAGGGATTTCACTCATTTTTCCGCCATATGGGTTGAAAACCAATCCTGGTTTTCCAATCTGAATCATCTTCTTCCATAACCATTCCAACCCATCTTTGGAAATCGGGGTCTGCACATAATCAGACTTCCTCTTCAAGAAATTAGCAGAGTCAGGATTTCGGTCGAGCAGGACATCCGGGGATGTCCCAATGTCGTAATTTGCCCACCAAAGAACAGATTGAATCCAACTCGTTTCATTGACATTTTCCTTCTTCAAACCCAATTCGGGAAATTCTTTCTCCAACAATGACACCAGTTGCTCTGCATTTCCAAGAAATAAGGTCACGATTGAGGCTCTAATAGTCATGCTTCCCCTCTGCACTCTGGAACGCACAGGCTGTAGAAGCATTCTCATGAAAAGGTTGTCGTCTATGATGGGAGCAACTTGCTGCCACTTGTAAACAATGTCGGTAGCGTTCTGTTCCAAGGTCCTCTCTGCCCGGAAAATCGTTACCGTTTCAGGAACAGGAACCAGATTAATCTTGTACGAAAGTATTACTCCAAAGCTTCCTCCTCCTCCTCCTTTGATAGCCCAAAACAGGTCTTCCCCCATCGAATCCTTATCAAGAATTCTACCTTTAACGTCGACTATCTTCGCGTCAATGACTAGATCCACGGACAGTCCATATTTACGCAACATGTTGCCGTACCCTCCACCGCTCAGGTGCCCACCAACGCCTACAGTCGGACAAACACCGGCGGCGAAGCCATGCACTTTGCTCTTCTCCCAAATTCTATAATAAAGCTCTCCGAGTGTGGCGCCGGCTCCTACCCAAGCAGTCTGTTCCTCGATGTCAATACTGATGGACCGGAAATTGAACAGATCCAGGATGATAAATGGCACATCGGAGATATAAGATAAGCCGTCGTAGTCATGGCCGCCGCTCCGGATTTTCATCTGAATGCCAATGCTCTTGGAGCAAAGCACAGCAGCCTGGACATGGGACTCCTGTGTTGGGGTCAAAATGGTCACTGGTTTTGGCGTGTAGGAGGCGTTGAATCGGGAGTTTCTAATGTAGGCTCGCAGCACAGATGTGTAAGAAGCGTTGCTTTGCGCATACACAATCTCGGAGACTTGGTCTGGCTGGTCTGTTTGCTTTGATAGGCACTGGATAAACGCATCATAAACCGAGTCCGAGGCTGCCTGCAGTGAGGGAGAGACAGAAAGAAGACAAAGAAGCAGAGGAATTACGAGAGGCACAAAAACATAATTCGAAGAACCTGATTTTCTCATCGTTATAACCAAACTGTTCTTGCTTAAGTCTTTGAGTTTGAGAAATGAGAACTATACAAGGCCTTATATTATATTATATGCACAGACAATGGAAACTGCAGAGTTTCTTCCTGCTGAGACTTCCCGCGTTTTGACCGGACATGTTAACGTTGCGTTCCAATTTGGCAAGTCAGAAATTGTCATTTTCTGTACTTTTCCAGTGTTTAGGGTTTCGACTTTTCAATTCACAGCATAGGCTCTAAATTTTAACCGTTTAAAACCATAAGATACAAAGCCGACATTTGGCCGAATGCTTCGAGAACGTACGACTTTTTGATTGGTGAATCTGATTGAATGATTTGGCTAATCCGTTACCACATGATCAGTTTCCTCCAACTTTTAAGTTTTAACAAAGTTTTATGTTTCTTTTTTTCTTTTTCCTTTTTTTAATTTTTGCAGTTATGACATCTTTATATTAATACGTTTATGTATGTGAATGAAGATCTATTTTAAGGCCCGGTTGGATACACGTATGCAGTTGTACGGCTTGCTTCATCCGTGTATCCAAACGCACGTTACTTAAGTTTTTAAAGAAAAAATCAATTCATCATCTTAATTTTTATCATCTTTTCATCATCTCATGATATGACATTAGATAATAAATTTATAAATAAAATATAATAAATCATTTTCAATCATCTGATAACACATTATAAAATAATAATAAAATAATAAAAATTAAAATGATGAATAAGATTATCCGTTTTTAAAACTCATTTCATCTGTGTACTGCAAAGTAATGTAATCATCCAACTTTTTAAAGACCGACTGAAGAGTTTTGAGTTCTGACAGCCCATGTGCAAACTTGGCTTTCAAGTATCATGCCTTTCTCATTGTATATTCATAACATGAATGCACAAATAGTCAATAGATGTGCAATAATTGAAATTAAAAATATTGGAGGAAAAAGAATATTCAAGTTTTTGAATAAATATAATTTGATATTACAATATTCAATTTTATTCCGGCATAAATATTTCAATTTCTTAATAGATAAATTAATTAATAAATCATAAATAAAATAATATATTTTCACAAAAAAAATCGATATTTTTAATAGTATTGAATAGTTCGGCAGTTCGGACCTTGAGATTTTACTAAGAAATTCAAAACTAATAAATTGAGAAAAAAATATTTGCACTTTTAATATATATAATCATCTATTACAATAATCAAAATTATTATAATTTTTAATTAAAAAAATCTAATTTCTTATATATAAAAAAATAAATAGGTCATAATTAGAATAATATCTTTTAGCAAAAAAATTTTAACTGAAATATAAACAACAAAAAATATAATTTGAGATTTAAATTTGTTTATAGATTTTTTAATTAATAATAAATAGTATTATTTATTAATATATTTATAACTATTACATCATAATTATTAAATAATTTTCAATTATTTGTAAGATTCATCTTTTTATTAAATTTTAAAATATATAAAAATTATCCCATCTCATGTCGATGTCCAAACACGCGCAAGCCTATCTTCGATGTTAGAAATAAAGGTCAGCTGTTACTTCATTCGGCATAGAAAAGTAGATCTATCTTCGGTGTTCTGTCCCCCACCTACACGGAAAAAAGCAGACGTTGACAATTCTGAAGTTTTTTCTAACGATAAATACATTGCATTCCATGCTGAGATACTGTAGAAAGAGAAGGGATAGAAAACGATCACTTGTGAAGAATATATTCAGAAGTCAAACAAACAAGTTGTATATAGTACTTGTTTTAATGCTTACTATTCCAATAAGAAAACGATTTCAATAATTAGGTCTGTATCATGTTTATTAATAATACAAGACATTCAATGAGTTTGGTCCATCCCATATAATTCTTTTAGCATTGCTTAAAATTACTATATTTTAACAATCGTTATGTAATAAAATTGTTTTATTTATTTATATTAGATAAATAAAATATTTACAGTTCTAGAATATGAAAATATTGTATATTATTTTTAAAAAAATAGTTAATTTAAGACTCAAAAATTATTATTTTTAATTATATATCCTATTTTTTATTTTATAAAAGGTGTTAAGAGAGTTGAGCATTGCTTCGAAAGATCAGAAAGACCTGGTCATTGGTCAATAAGCTCAAACCATGCGTGCCTGACGCGCCTGCGCTGCGTTGAACTTTTCAAACCTATTAAATACAATTTTCATAGAATTCCTCAATCTTACTAATTAAAAAAATAATAAATAAATAAATAGATAGATAGAGTTCGTTAGTCGTCACCCAGTGAGACAATGATTGGGCCATCCCAATTAACTCATGTCATGATAACCTTATGCTAGCCGCATTTCAGGGGCATGTGTAAGTGAGAGGACCATGTATTGATAAAAGATACGTTTACTTTACTTCCTAAAATATTTTAAGGAAAATTAATTAACTATAAGTTTAAACTAGTTGAAAGAGCTTTGACCTTTCCTCTTCAGGCCTTGCGGGGTTATGTGATGGGCTCAACAATAATAGCCTAAGCCAATAAACCTTAAATCCTGGCTAATTGGTCCACTAGAAGGATATAAGATGTTATCATCGAAAGGATAACTACACAAGAAACTCATATGAGAGGTTATCAGTTTAACCTTAGCAAGTAAAGCTTGTATATCTCATAGCTTGAATTTCAAATAAGCAATCAGGCGGTTATCACATCAAACAAAAGACATCAGGAGCTCTATATATATCACCCATATATGACAACGAGACCCAACTTCTTATACAAGGAGAGAAATCTCCATTAATTTTACTGACTTAGGCATTAGATGCATTCCAACGAACCCCATGCCCCATTTCTCTTTGTTTGCTGGTGATTGCATGTGTGGTGCTGTGAAACACATTCATAACAATTGGCACTGTTTGTGAGATCTTTTGTTCTACAACCAGTGTGCTTTTCACATGCTCGCTGCCACTCGATCTCAAACAACCAAAGACAAGGATGTGTGGTTAAGAAACATGGAAGGGAGACTCATAGAGATGGAGGAAATTGTCAAGAAACTCACCGCCAAGGTAGAGCTGCTATGGAAAGAGAATGAGGTCCTCAAGGCAAGGAACGGGCCGTCAAGGGAGGACACAATGCCTAGCCAGGCTAATAGGGTCTAGATGGAAACGCATAGCACAGGATCAAGAAAACCTTCCCAGGAAAATGAAGAGATGAGGAAGATGCATCATGACCTACACAACTTGATGGATAAATACAAGGAAATAGCCAAGAAAAAAATGACATCTTCCTCGATCGATCAGTTGATGACTAGCACCAACCTACCGTACAATGTAGAGATCATGGCAGTGCTATTGCTGCCAAAGTTCAAGGTTCTTGTGATAGACATATACGACGGATTCAAAGATCTCATGGAACATTCTAGGACCTTTAAAGCTCACATGACGCTTAATGGATTTTTCAGCAAAATCGCATGCAAGGCTTTTTCTTTGACCGTGAAGGAAATGACCCAAGGATGGTTTGGTGCGCTGCAGCTGGGTTCCATTGACAATTTTGAGGAATTGGGTCGACAGTTCCTAACTCAGTATATGGCAAGCCGCAAGCGAAAGAGACCGACAACCTACCTACTGACGGTCAAACAAAGGGAAAAGGAAAGTTTGAAAGCGTATTTAGCACAGTTCAACAAATAAAGGATGATGACAACACAGGTCTTGCATCCCAACGCTAAGTGCTCAAGTGTGTGCAACATGCAACAAGAGCACCAAAAAGTCACAGCGATTAAATTAGAATAGCCAACTATGTACCAGAATTGTTTAATATAAATATCAAAAATAAAAGTATTACTAAAAATTATATAGTTATCCGTGAAATACAACAAAAAGCCAAATACATAGATAAAAGAGAAACAATTTACATAATCCAAAATAGAGACCCCATGTCACTCCTCCTGTGGAGTCGATCCCTCAAGCTCCACATCCTCATCTGCATCAAAATCTACGGTATCATAAAACGGTATCGCATGTAAGTAATAATCCCAACAACCAACGAGATAAAAGTGCATTAATGCAACCAACATGCATGCATATAATGAAATATGCATTAGCCTCAAAACATCATTTTTCCTAAAAATGAATATTTTTCAACACACGCCAAAATCCCATTTTGGCCTAAAAAAAATATAATCCGTCATTTTCCCATAAAATGAATAACACAAAAATATTTATCGGACACTGTAGGCGGGAATCATAGGCGGGACTCTACCACCATCCCTGCTTACCACCATCCCTACGAAATGCATCGTAGGCGGAAATCACAGGTGAGACTATACCACTATCCCTGCTTACCACCATCCCTACCGCGTGTATCATAGGCGGAAATCACAGACGGGACTCTACCATCATTTCTACAGTTCCTTTCTACACAAGGGGTACCCATTAGAGCACTGTAGGCGGGAATCACAGGCGAGACTCTACCACCATCCCTGCTTACCAACATCCCTACCGCATGCACCGTAGGCGGGAATCATAGGCGGGACAACACCACCATCCCTGCTTACCACCATCCCTATCGCGTGCACCGTAGGCGGGATTATACCACCATCCCTACAGTCTCTTTTCCTTTTTTTTCACATGAAAACTCAGTTTTCAAATATACACATAAACATGAATGCATTTTCGCGAAAATCTAGTTTTCATTTACAAACATGAACATGGTTGCAAATATACAATGTACATGACACAACATCAATATCCAACAACCAACCAATCCCAATACAACCAATTACACAAACAACTTCATCCTCCATTCCAGTCGACCCCCTTACTACTCGGACTCAGTCCGGCACAACCAACCAATTTACTACAAATGAGTGTTAGTGCAAAAATATATTTAAATCTCAAAAGTTATTCGAAAAAATACTTATAGTGCTATATTATAATTTTTCAAGGATCACGAAGGTGCTAGAAGCAGCAGCACAGCAACCAAAAAATGCAAAATGCACTAGGGCGTGGGTCTCAAAAATCCACTTTTGAACAGGGACAAACTAAGACTCGAGATTACTAGGGAAGGGTTTAAGAATGTTGGTGAAGCTAATGGTGGTGGTGGTTGGCCGTGGGCGGCAGTTTGAGGCCAAAAAGCTCAAATCGGAAATCACAATAGGGGAGCTTCACCGGTGACGGATCGGAGCTGGGGATGGGTGGTTTGGCTTGCTGGGAGGTCGATGATGATGTAGTGAAAAGGTGGTGGCTGGTGGTGTTGCGATGGCATCGCTAGAACGAAGAGGAGGCAGTGGCTTCAAGCTGTGCATGGAGGCTCACGGCGGCACGAGATGGGCTGGAAATTTAAGGGAAGGGTCATCGGCCGATGGGGAGGAGATTGGGAGGGGCGGTGTCAACCATGGCGGTGCGCGATGGTGGGCTGGAAGGGATGAAAGAAACGACGGGGAGAGAGAGAGAGAGAGAGAGAGAGAGAGGGCTGGCCGAGTGGGAAAAAGCAGGGTAAGTGGAGGAAAAAGGAAGAAAGAAAAGAAAAAAAGGGGAAAAAAAAGAGAAAAGAAAAAAAAAGAGAAAGAAAAATGAAAGGAAAGAAATAAGGTCCAGTTCTCACATCTTAGGTCATAAAATTGATCCAACGAAAATTATTTCAAAACGACAATCAAATAAAAACAATTTAAACACAGTAAAAGGCTTAAATAAAATACTAATAATAAAATTCATTAACAATAATAATTTTAAAAAACATAAACAAACTAATTTAAATTAAAGATCAATTTAAATGCAAAACAACAATTAATATTAAGAAAGCATATCAAAAATAATTTTGACAACTTAAAAATATTATAAAATAATATATCAAAACTCTCATAATTTTAAAACAAGAGGACCAATATATTTAAATAAAATAAAATAAAATAATCATTTAGTTAAAATACTCTAAAAGACGGGGTATCACAAAGACCCCTTCCACTCTGTGAGAATTCATGGACAGGGCAGAAGATTTCGTCAACGCCAAAGACACACTACTTGCCTTAATGACAAGATCAGAACAAAAAGAGGAACTGGCAGTAAGAGGGGAGTCGAAAAGAGATCGAGAGGGAGGCTCAAAGGCGAGAAAAGGTCAGAACAAAGGAATGTGAGACACACTGATTCAAATAGTGTCACAATGACCCCTATGTGCACTACTCCAATGTGCATGTCCAAGACAAAACTAGAGAAGCCTGGCGTGGTGAGTTTTGTGCTACAAATATCTGCAAGTGCACAGAATCGTAACAAGTAGTAAAGTGTTTTAAAGAAAATGGATATCAAGCCCACAGAGAATAATTATGCTATTAAGTATTAAAATTCACTAAATTAATTACTATTTGAAAAACTGAAATTTGATGGATTATCTAAATTAAAATGAAGATAAAAGCATTAAATTAAGATTTTTAAAGATAATAAGAATAGATTTAGAGTGTTTGATTTCACCTAACAGATCCCACACAATTTATTCTTCCTTGTTATAGAATTTCAATTATTCCAAGTTGATGATAAAAATCCCTTAACTATTCAATGTTTTCTCTCAAACAATATAAAAAATATCTCTAACTAATAACTCCATATCTCTATGTGAATTTAACTAATTGGAAACTCATTAAGTTCTTTGGATTTTTCTTGAAAATCACACTAGTCACAACAAAGTATCTCTACTTTCGTTCAACTAATGGTGTTTAATTCTAGAGTTCTAATCACAAATCACCTCTTGGTCTCATTGTGATTCAATAGATTGAACAATAGTTAGTTGAAAAATTGTAAGTATTAAGAACAAGAAATAAACACTCAATCATGAAAATATTGAAAATAAAATAATTTGGAATATAAATTGTATGTTCAATGCTAAACTACATCAAAGCTATAGAAAATAGACTTAGTTCATAATGAAATTGAAAAGAAAAAAAATAAAAGTTGGAGTCGGTTGATGAAACATGCGGCTCTGGCCTCTGCCTTCCAGATCCGCCTCCATGAAAGAAACTTAAAGAACAAATTCTAGAATACTTTTACTCTAAAACTCAAACACTAAAACTCAGACTCAAACTCCCCTCTATTCATCCCACAAGTCGAGATTAAATAGATATTGAAATTCAAATCTGAAAACAAAATAAATGCGGCTATAATCTAGCCTAAATATATGAAAAATAGTTTCTAAAGATAAATGTTAACATAAAAAAAAAATTCAGTGATATGAGGCTTGAATTGCAGAGCTCGAATTTGGCCGCCAACAGATTGATTGCAGAACTCAGAACTCGAATTTGGTGGTCAGGAGCAGATTGATCCCAATCGGGAGGAATTATCCCACTAGGTAGATGCTGTGTGTGCTGAATAAAACTGGTCTCCTCACCTACTGAGAGGTCGATCAGGATGATAGAACCCTCTCGCCAACCTATTGAGCAGTAAAGCTACTCACTTTTGTCTCGTTGTTGACCAAGATGTCGTTTAGGTTCATTTTTTAAATTGATCTTTTAGACTAGTCGCCCAATCTAGTCAGCCATAACCTTGTTGCCATGTTTTCACGTCTTCTGGTCACGAGTCTCCTCACCTTTGTGTGAGAGAAATTATTTTGCTGTCCACGGGACAAGGCTCCTCGCCCAAATTTCATCTTCTCTCTTAAGTCTGGATTCGTAGTCTTTACTTTCGTATCAAAATTCCATCCTTTTATACTAAAATCAATAGAATTAAAGGAAAACTGACACTTTTCATAAATAAAATAGTAATAAAAATCATACAAAAATACACTTATCAGTAAGGAGCATGGGCAACAAGCCCATAAGTTTTGCATGTATCACAACGTGAGTGGCCACAAGATCAAATATTTACATATGTTCAAAAAAAATTGAAGAGATGAGGGGGGTAGTGGCGAGCTAGAGTGCACAATCACCTAGAACGCTACTCCACCGCGGCATCCGGGTGATAGGAGGCAGGAGCACAAGCTCCAACAAAGCGAGAGCCTGAGAAGGAGAGGTTCACCAAGAAGAGAGAGGAGGTCCTAGGAATTGTGGGATAGACCTCCTAGGCGGGGTGCAAACAAAGGGAATCCACCTTTAGGCGAAATACAAACGATTGTCGAGGGGTACACGGGGGGTGGCCCCACTTCCTTTGGGCGAAAGACCTATGCTAGGTGGGCAAGGAACGAGGAAGTATACAGTATAGGAAGACCAATAAAATAGCCTCGGATACAAGTCTCGCCCACCATCTCCTTTGACGATGATGACTGTAGCAGGTAGCCTACCTGCACGATGATGCAATAGTTGTGACAATGTTAGTGGCAAACTAACACTGTCACAACTATTGATAATGGGAGTTCTATCGATATCCTGTTCTAGGACGCCTTTGCAAGGATGGGGATTCACATGGACCAACTGCGTCTGATGTCGACTACATTGAAGGGGTTCACTAGGGAGGCAGTGTAGCCAATGGGGTTCATCACATTACCAATATTGGTAGGGACAGGACCCCACATTGCCGCCACCATGACCGATTTCCTCATAGTGAGGATCCGATTGGTGAACAATGCTATCATCGGTTGGACAACATTGTACGCCTTGAGGGCTATCTCATCCACTTATCATCTAAAAATGAAGTTCCCTACAAAAGCAGTAATAGGAGAATTTTATGGCGAATAGGTGCTCGCTCAAGAGTATTACATCCAGGAGCTCAAGCAAGGAGAAAGATAAGTGAAGACAGCTGAGTCGGTGCGAGAGAGAATAGCACCATGATCCCTCCCCCTTCACCAGACGTACTAATGACAGAGGTAGAGACAAGGGACAAAGATGCTCTGAGACAAGGAGAAACAAATGAGCCCTCGGAGCTTATCAACCTCGATTCGCGAACTGGAGAACATTGTGAAGATTGGGACCAGGATGGTGAGCAATGAAAGGCAACAATTGAAACAGCTCCATACAAAGTATAAGGATATATTTGCATGGAGTCATAGAGACATGCCGGGGATTGGCGAGGAGGTTACCAAGCATCGACTAAATGTTAGCTTGGGCGCACGACCATTCAGGCAGAAGAAAATGAGTTTTAGCTTCGAGAAGTATAAGGCAATTGCAGAAGAGGCAGATCGACTACTAGCAATAGGATTCATCAGAGAAATCAATAACTCGAGTGGCTGTGGAACATGGTGTTGGTAAAGAAGTCCAACAGGAAATGGCGCATGTGTGTGGACTTTACAGACATTAATAAGGCTTATCCAAAGGATAGTTTTTCCCTCCCATGGATAGACCTGAGTGTTGATGCAACTGTAGGTCACAAAATGTTAAGTTTTATGGATGCCTGTTCTGGGTACAATCAAATCCAGATGGGCCAGGCCGACTAAGAGAATATGGTCTTTATAATTGATTGGGGATTATATTGCTACAAGGTCATGCCTTTTGGATTGGGGGCAACATACTAGAGACTAGAGAATAGCATGTTCAAACATCAAATAGGCCGACACATGGAAGTTTATGTGGACGATCTGCTGGTGAAAAACATGAAGTTTGATCTACACTAGTATAGAATGAAGCTCAACCTGACGAAGTGCGCATTTGAGGTGCATTCGGGAAAATTTATAAGGTTTTGGTGTTAAAAAGAGTTATCGAGGCAAACCTTGAAAAGCTACGGGCAATCATTGAGATGAAGTTGCTCGCGAATCTGAATGAAGTTCAGAAGTTGGCAGGGAAGATAGTTGCCCTCAACATATTTGTATCTCGATTGACAGATAGGTGTCTCCCCTTTTTCTAGGTCTTGAAGAAGATGCCAAACTAGAACTCTAAATGTGAAGAAGCCTTTGTGCAGTTGAAGAGTATTTGGCACACCCAGCGATGCTTAGCCAAACCAGGCAAGGAAAGCCCTTACTACTATATCTAGTTGCGACCCCAAACGCCATATCCGCCGTATTGGTAAGGGGAGGAAGGAAAGCAACTAAAGCCTGTGTATTACATAAGTAGAGCTTTAAAGGGAGCTGAAACAAGGTACCTGAAGATAGAGTCAATCACCTTCGTAATGGTGATAGCCGCACGAAGCTTGTGGCCCTATTTTCAGGCGCACCCCACAAAAGTCGCTACCTCAACACCTTTGCAAAGAGTGCTACAAAAGCCCAACACCTCTGGCAGGTTGGTTAAGTGATCTATATAATTGAGCAAATACAACATTAGTTATCTTTCCAAAAATCGCTATAAAGGAACAATGGTAGACTTTGTAGCAGAATTCACAAACTTCCAAGAAGATGTGCCAAAAGCTCCTACTGGGAAGTTGGTAGGTGTACGTGGACCGATCGTCTTGTCGAACGAGAGGGGGAGTAGGAGTGTGATGCCCCTAAATTTCATTTGGGATTAGACAAACATTTGAAGTGTCGAGACATACAACACAAGATTACTTGCCCCCGTTCATGACATATAAGATGTAATGTTCCTAACATGTATCTAGCATTATGCAATATTTGCAGTGGACAATTTTTTTCTTTAGCAATACTATGCACCAAACTTAAAAATATCCAAAATTCTTAAAGCATACTTCATACATAATGACATATTAAATAACTGAGATCACAACGCTAGTCCAAAATGGTTGTGACCAAAAGAGTACTGGAGATTCAACTCCATAGTATAAGTACTAACTTAAATTAACTACTATATTATCATCGATGTCGCACAATTGCTTAGTCGACAATTTCCAGTTGGTCAATTCCCGGTTCTCGTACAGATCCTATAACAAAATCTACTATTCGGGAGAAATAGTAGTTGAGACTACTACAGTGAGATTTGATTACAAATCTCAACAAGTTAAGAGAAAACCTCCACACAGGTTAATGATGCATGCATAATAGTAAAAGCATGAATGCATATTCAAAGTCATAAGTAAGCATAGCATAACTTGACATCACTTAAACTGAAACATGAACTGAACTTAACTTGCTTGACGTAGACTTAATCTGAGACTTGACTTAACCTGACCTTGATCTGAGACTTGACTTAACATAAACTTGGAATCTTGTTCTTTAACTGATTAAACTTAACCTTATAGGTGCTACATGGATCCCCTAAAGCATGTGTCGTTGTAGATTACCGCACACAACACAGGTTTTTGTACCAACTGTGAGTGCATTGTATGTGCCACACTCATTGTAGACCCCATACTTTGTGTGCCACACTCATTATGACCCCACGAGAACTGAAATGTGGCTCCATTGACATTAGTGCCTAGCACGTTCCGATGACTATCTAGTTAGGCCCCGCTTGCTACCCTTTGACAATATTTTGTCAACTCAGGAAATTTCACACCTATTTAGATACTCCAACATGAACAAAGGAGTTTCATTATGATATTACCACATCCTAGCACTTAGGGTCGTGATTGACATGAATAACTTGATATGACTGTTCTCGAAATACATAAATTGTATTCAAGACGAAATGTGACTAGAATATGAAAGGATAGAAGCCCTGACGTAACATAACATAACTTAAACTTAACTCGAAAGACATGACTTACTTGAGATAGAAACATTTCGTAATATGACATAATATATAACAGACAATATTTTGTAACATGGCATAGCATGTAACAGAAAACATATTTAATATAACATATTTGTAACAATGAAAATTACATGACATGACATACATGTAGATGGCATACTTAACATGACATACTTGCAATTTATAGCAATACGTAACAGAATATCTTGCATAACAGATGAACAATTCATGACAGAATAAATTTTATGTAACAGATGAATATGTAATGATTTGGAATGACACATATGATAACATACATACACCGTAGTTTCTTTACTCATTACACATACACATTAAACTGATAGTAAGTTAAAAGCTAATTTACCTCGATCTTCGCATTTCTAAGGAAAACTCAAGCGCAATCACGAGGAACTGAAAGTAATAATTTCTAAAAGTTAGAATTTAATCACTAAATATTAGAAATATGAAAAAAATATTAACTTAGAGAAAATGACCATTTTACCCTCTACATGTGGAAAAATGATCATTTTATCCCTAGTTTAAGGATTTTGCATTCTATTTCTAAAAATCACCAAAATTTACATGAGGTATGTAAATTTTATCCTAAACACAAATATCAATTCAGAAAAATTTAAAACTAAACACAACCATGAAAATTCTATAGGGACCAAAACTTGCATAGGCTATTTTCCTTATTTTTGTTGCAATTTTTCAAATTTCAAAACTCAAGATTCAACCAAAAATTTTCTTCTAATATACTCATAAAATATTCTTAAGAATAATCATGTTTGGAATCATGAACAAAAATCATCAAAATCACTTAAAACAATACTTGAAATTTTCAGTTTCTTTCTAAGTTAAAGAAACAAACACATAACTAGTTTTGATAAACGTTTTGATCAATGACTTCTAATGATGTGATCTTCAAACCAAAACATCACATGGTTTAAAAATTCATTCTAAAACATATCGAAGCTTTAAACTCAAGATCACATGGTTAAAAATCAACAAAAATATGGATTTCGCTAAGGACATCAATTCCTTGACCTATCTAAATATCTCCTTTAATAAAAATTCATATATTTGAATATAACATCAAATATCTTCAAAATAATATTCTAAAATGTATATAAGAGGCTTAGGATCCTCCAATAAAATTATCAAAGTCATTGGAATAGGTTTAAATCACAAAAGATTCAAACTTTCTTAAAACAGAAACTGTTTTTCCTCTTCTAGTTTCTAAGTTTCTAGATCTAAGAAAATATTTCATCAAAACCTTTATTCATGCAATAAATCCTCAACCAATAATCATATACACATGGTTAACAGTGATCCATAAAAATTTCAGACCAAGATCTATTCATTAGCTTGGTCAAAAACTCTAAAATATAACACACTCTCCAATTTATCTCCCAGAATGACCTTTCTAGGGTTTAAACAACATTTGAATGAACAACTATCATCAAATGTAACAAATAAGGTATCAATGTAAACTAGACTCACAAAGGACCAACCTTAATGAAGGAAACTCTGTGATAAAACACTTACAAGAGCTTTGAATTAGGCGTGCAAAAGAGCTAAGAAAAGCTGCCCGAGAATGTCCTTTGTGTTCTTTCAAAGAAAAGTATATAGAATAGATGATTTGTGTGGTTAGTGGGCTGGAGGGCTTCTTACACAAGTTGTGGAAGATGATAAGATTGAAATGAAGTTTGAGTGTTGGTCTTTTCTACCCAATACAATATATAGAAATCAGCCCAAGATCTTTCCTCTAGGTGGACTGTAGAATGGAAAGAGTGAGGTGGCCTTGTAGCCCTTCACTTCAAGTACCCTCTAGGCCCTCTTGAGAAAATCTAATCATCCATGTGGGGGTGTAATTACTTATCCAAGAAGCAATGCTAAAGTGGCCAAATTCGTGGGCCTAAACAGAATGGGTCTCAATTTTGGGTTTTAAGAGGGCTTGGGTTGCTATTAAGCCCAAATCTAATTTCTCTTGACCCAATCAAATATACAAGGTTAAAAAGGTTGGATAATGATGTCATGACATAATTTTGAAAGATTAATAGCATGTGAAAAAAATTTAATCAAGTAATTAAGCACAATGCTAGAAACCAATTCAGCTAGGTTTTGAAGGTCAACTTTAGGATTTGGATAAAATCATTTAGGATTTTGGTTTCAACCATACTTTTGGGTTCTTAGTTAGATTCCAACCATATAGGGCTTCACTAAGGCGTAAATCCTTTTTGGTTTGGCACAATTTGATTGGTCGGATGGAATAGAGTTTTTGCTTAGGTGGCATGATCTCGCACCTTGATTCCTTTAAATCCATCAAACATTCCTCATGGTGCCAAGTATCTAATACTATTAATTATGTGTTACTAAGATATTGCCAAGTGTCCAACTAAAACTTCTCTAATCTAATTTAGACATTCCACACTATGATTTTGAAAATACTACACTTGGTGTGCTTATCGAGATTACTATTTACTCTAAAAAAGTGCATAATATACTTACTTGAAAAATCTTAAATATTCATATTAACCTACAGCGAAAATAATTTACCGAAATTCAACTCTAGAGTGTCCCTAAAAATAATTTCACAGTTTCATACAAGTATTTCGTTTGAAAATATGAAAATGGACTTATTGCTCCATAAAATCTTAAATGATCAATTAAGTCTAATGACATAGACCATAATGTATTATGACACTTCTAACTATCTCAAAAAATTAAAATCGCATTTCTGGCATCATAGTGAGTGATAACACTAACTATGCTGACAGACTAAAACTTATGCGATTGGTCGATTCATGAAAACTTATGAGATCTTCTTGAGATTCCTATAGTCAATAGAAATCTCACCAATGAATTTCTAGTGAGCTGTTACAAGGAGTGCACATGGCAACAAGCGACGGGGCAGTTGATACACCAACCATAAGAACTGAGATCTTGGAAGTAGGTAAAGGCATATCGAAGCGGGCAAACGACATAGTCAAGTATTTGGAAACCGAGAGCCTCCTCGCTTCCCGAGGGGAGGCAAGAAAGGTCAGGAACAAAGCCACCCGGTTCACTATGATGGATGAGATATTATATAACCTTGGATTCTCGGCGCCATGATTAAGATGCATCTCGAGAGAGGAAGCTAATTACGTCGTGGAAAAGGTGCAGGAGGGAGTATGCGAAAATCACTTAGGGGGGAGAGCCCTCACCACGAAGATCATGAAAGTGGTATACTATTGGCCAAACGCCCTAAAGGATACAAGAGATTTTTCAAAAGATGCATTCAGTGCCAATTGCAAGTGCCAACCTCGACTAGTCTGCCCGAGGAGCTGAAGTCGATAGTCTCCTCTTGGCCGTTCGCTCACTGGGGTGTAGACCTAGTCGGTCCCACACTTCCGAGTAAAGGGGAACTAAGTTCATCATCGTCACTGTCGATTATTTTACAAAATCATCAGAAGTGAAGTAATGGCGACGGTGACCGCCTAGAGAGTTACTAAATTTCTTTGGAAAGCAATAGTATACAAATACGGGATACTATAGAGCATTATCTCCGACAATGGCAAACAATTTGATTTCAAGCATTACAGTGGGTGGTGCGCTGAGCTCAGGATCAAGGTTAAGTACTTGTCTCCAGGGCAACAACAGGCAAATGGGCAAGTCGAAACAACCAATAAGACCATTGTAGGAATATTAATGAAGAAGGTAGGCAAGAAGAATGAGATTTGGGCAGGCAAACAAACTCTCGAGAATATTATGGGCAAATAGGACAACGACGAAGAACTCAACCGGCAAAACCCTCTCACCCTGGCTTATGGAAGTGAAGCGGTGGTACCAATAGAGGTGGGGCTGCCGAGCCATAGGATGAAAGGTTTTGAAGCCTAGGGAAATAGCAAAAAGCTGGAAGAAAATCTAGACTTGCTGGAGGAGGTGAGAGCAGATGCCGAAGATAGGGTACCAGTCTACAAACGGAAGATAGAACAATACTTCAACAAGAGGGTGAGGCCGAGGTCCTTCAAGGTGGGTGACCAAGTCTTTAAAGAAACTGGAGTAACCACAATAGAAGAATGGAAGCTTGGACCACGATGGGAGGAGCCATACATTGTAGTGGCTAGTCATCGCCTAGGAGCCTATCGCCTCAAGGACACCATAGAGCATGAGCTCCCACACCCTTGGAATGCCAAGCACTTAAAAAGATACTTTGTTTAACTCATGTTGTATTAATTTCGGTACAATGAATAAATTCGTTTGCTTTCAAAATAATTTATTTTGTCTCATTTTTCTATACACTCTTATCGCTAAGGTTATGCGATCGAGACATCGTCCCGCTACACTCTTAGTACCAAGATTACGCAATCAAGATATCCTCTTGTTACACTCTTATTGCCAGGATTATGCGGTCTAAGCATCCTTCCACTACACCTATCGCCAAAGTTACACAATCGAGGCACCCTCCTACTATGCTCTTATCGCCAAAGTTATGCGGTCAAGGCATTCTCCTACTACACTCTTATCACCAAGGTTACATGGTCGAGGTATCCTCCCGCTACACCTATTGCCAGAGTTATGCAATCGAGGCATCCTTCTGCTACACTCTTATAGCCAAATCAACCGCCAGAGTTATGCGGTTAAGGCATCCTTCTGCTACACTCTTATCGCCAAGGTTATGCAGTTAAGGCATCCTCTTGTTACATTCTTATCACCAAGGTTATGCGGTCGAGGTATTATGCCGCTACACCCATCGCAAGAGTTACATGATCAATGCATCGTCCTGTTACACTCTTATCGCAAAGGTTATGTGCTCGAGGCATCCTCCCGCTACACCCATTGCCATAATTACATGGTTGAAGTGTCCTCCCATCACACTCTTATTTCTAAGGTTACTCATTAGAGGCATCCTCCCACTACACTCTTATCGCCGAGTTTACGCGGTCGAGGTATCCTCTTGCTACACCCATCGCCAGAGTTACATGGTCGAGGCATCCTCCCTCTACACCCATCACTAGAGTTACGTGGTCATGGTATCCTCCTGCTACACCCATCGCCAAAGTTACACGATCAAAGCATCCTCCCGCTACACTCTTATCACTAGAGTTATGCAGTCGAAGCATCCTCTAGCTACACTTTAGTTGCAAGTGATTTCGCTTGGAAATAATGTAAAGGATGAAAATAAAAAGTAACAAAAATGGAAGCAAAATCTCAAATGCATCACATTGACACGACCCACCCAAGTAACAACATCGTAATAGCCAAAATGAAAATACTCCTTAAAATACAAACAGGAGCACAATATTCAGTGAAACAAAAACACATCATAGTCCTTCAAAACATAAACAAATCGTCCCAAATATACAAATATCCCACTCCTAACCTAAACATGAAAAGTAAAAAGGGATTTTTCAGGAATGGTGAGGAGGAGGAAAGGCATCCGACATTATATCCCTCCCGAGGGAATCAAAAACTTGATAAGCAGAGGAGCTAGCTCAGATGGACTTCCAATCCAAGGTTTGAAGATCTGTCTCAGAATGGGCGAGCAGGAATTCCCTCAGCTGTTTGATCCCAAGCTTGAATCCAAGACCCCAAGCTCGACCTTGTACAGAGTGAGCAACTATTAGTTGAGGAAGAATGTGAGCAACCTCACCTTGAGAGCGAGATAACTCGAATTTCAACTCGGTCACCTTTGATTTTGACTCTGACAGCTACTTTTTGCGAGCTTCAGGATCTCATTCAGCTACAAATAATGGAGATCGTGTTCCTTGAGCTCCCTTTTCATTACTGCAAGATCTTGTTCCGCCTCGACCTTCCCGCCTTCAATCACACTTAGCCAAATATTTTCTTCTCGACTTTCTCCTCGAAGGCCAATAGACGAGCGACATAGTCAGTGTTCTTCTTCTTAAGCCCTTCACCATCTTTCTCCATTTGGCTAAGGTGGGCGAGCAGATAATCTTGTTCTGCTCCTTGGGCCTCAGCTTCTTGTTGGTGCTGGCGAGTTTCTTCAAGGGAACTCGTCACTTCCGATCTAAGTAGATCAACTTGTTCACAAAGGGAGACAACCTGATCCTTGAGCTAATGAGAATAGGACTCCGCTAGGGATAATCCCTCAGCCATCTCTTCCTTCTTGTCCTGCACAGCGAGAATAGCTCTATGAGCACAACCAATGAAGGACCACATGGATTGGTTCTCCACCTCTAGGGCCAAGAGGTCCTCAATCAAAGCGGTTGCTAGAGAATCAACTCCTTAAAAACCTAACCAAATCAGGAAAGACAGGGGAACGACAGTCGAAAACCTAAGACAAGAGGAACTTACTGGTGAGAGGATGCTGTGAAGGTTGGGAACAGTAGCACGAAAGGCCTCATCCCAACGAGCGCTCAAAGGCTGAGAGTCACCAACCGGCTGGGAGCTTAACAAGCTGTGGAAGTTGGGGACCTTGAAAGGCACGCCAGCGAAGCCCTTTTGGAGTGTGCTACCTTGGACAGATGTGGTCAAAACAGTAGGAGGATTAGAGAAATCAAAGGGGGAGTGCTTGTCTTCACCTGAGTGGACGCCCTTGCCTCATGATCAAGAAGGACTGTAGTTTCTTCCCAGTCAGTCTGGTCTGGTGATGCCTAAGAAGAATTGGCGAGAGGATGGTCCATTGGGATAGTTGGAGAGGGCTCACCACCCCAGTAGGAGAAATGCTAAAAGGCAAAGAAGGGATTGATACCCTATTCCCCACTTGCGTCAACCCCCAAGGATCCCATGGGAGAAAGGGTTGGAAAGACAAAAGATATCTCAGGGCTAATCTAGGTTGAGACAGTCGAGGCGATTGGTGAGCCATACACAACAGTAGTGGCCCCCGCTAATGGGCCCTCAACATCTTCAACTCATAGAGACCCAAAGGCATCAAAAGAAGAAGGGAAGCCGCTCAATGCAGTAGGTGGAGCACTTGGGAAATCTGGGTTTAAGGTCGAGATGACCTTGCCCTCATCCATGTTAATGTCATCTTCTAGGGCAGCTGTGTGCGGGGAAGTCCATGGAGCAACCTCAGAAGGATCATTAGGAGACAAGACAAACTCAACCTCGATCACCAACTCTAGATCAGCCTCGACCTAGGCCATAATCTCGTCGAAGGAGTTGGTCATGGACACTTGGGGGTGACCTGAGGCCTCTCCACCACTTGCCAGGGGTGGTGGTGAGCGTCTACCTCTTGTGAAACAGGATTCATCAGAAGGCTTTGCTCACAAATGAGCCTTTTTCTTCTTCTTACCTCCTGCTGCTAGAGGTGGGCCTCTTTTTGAACCATCCGTCAAGAATTGACAACCTAAAATGTGGGCCATGCTAGGCGCTATCACAAATCTATCAATATTGGAGGGGATTAGAATTACCTCTAGCCAGGTTGAGCTATTGCTCTTATCTGCCCATACTTGTACCAACTGAATGCGAGCCTCCTCTCGGTCAGAAAGGATAATCTCCAAGCCACGCTCTTTGGGAACTGGATTCCACAAAGCCTTAATGGGAAATTCTTGGTTCACCAATTCATCTTCAGAAAATTCCGAGCAATTGCCTAATACAAGGAAGAATTTCTTTTGCTAATCTTTAGCATGGGAATACTTGTGTTCTAGTTGGATCAATTTATTGTGAGCCCTAAAACTGTAAAGATTCCCTTCCAAGCACCTAAAACCATGCAAAGAAAGAAATTCACGAGCGATAATGTTAGGATACTCATCACCTGTGGGTTCCAAAACTTGTTGCCAAAGAACGCAACAATCCATCAGAATCCTCTATGCATTAGGCACAAGCTGGGCTAGAGCAAGATCCAAGAAGTCTAGCACATCATGCACTGGATGGACAAAGGCTAAAAGGAGCCCTATTGAGAACATGGCCAAATACAGGGCCATAGAAATAACCATTCCCCTCATATCGATGGCTCCTGAGCACTGCTCAGGCAGGCCCAAGGCCACAAAATCTAGGATGTTGTAGCTATACCTCGCAGAGTCCAACTCATGATGGGAGACAGTCGAAGCCCAATCAATGGCCTTTGAAGATTGAAAGCAGAGCAACAACCCCTTCAGAAGAAGGCTTAACGACCACCTCCTCAGAGTGAGAAGGAAAGTCGCTAGGTCTTGAAGACTTGTCTCCGCAGGATGAAGAAGGGAGGTTAGGTTTGGAGGAAGCCATTGATTCAAGAAAAAATCGAGAGGAAGCACAGGGAAGCAGAGTGTTTAGGAGAAGGAGAGAATACAAAGAAAGGAGAGTAGCGAAAAGGAGTATTCGAGAAGAATAAGTAATAGAAAAGGGGTATGCGAAGGGCGTGTTAGGGAAACAATGTCCTAACAGGGCAGTATCAAATGACGAAAAACCAGTGTAACGAAGTGCACCACGATTACAAGTCCCATCACGTTGCGCATGATGAGATTTTGCAGGGTAACTGGAAGGGCTTTAACCCTTTCCTCTTCAGGGCCTATTGGGCCATGTCATAGGCCCGGACAATAGCATAACCCAATAAGCCTTAACTAGAAGGATATAAGCGGTTATCACAAAAAGGATAGCTACCAAAGAACCTCAAGAGAGAAGTTATCAATTTATCCTTAGCAAGTGAAGCTTGTATATCTCGCAACTTGAATTTCAAAAAGCAATTAGGCAGTTATCATATCAAGCATAAGACATCTGGGGCTCTATTTATATCACCTAGGTATGACAATGAGATCCATCTTCTTCTACGAGTAGAAAAATCTCTATTATTTTTATTGACTTAGGCATCAGAGGCATTCCCACGAACCCTCAAGCCCCATTTCTCCTTAGTGGCAGGAGATTGCGTGTGTGGTGCTGTGAAACACGTCCGTAACACTAGTGCTAATAGATTATTTTAAAAAGAAGTATTATATTCACAAGTCGGTGTGTATAGCACATCATCCACATCACTTAAATTGTAAGATTTTTTGTTATAAAATATATAAGTTGTAAGATTTGGTAAGATTCAAATTTTAAAATTTATCTTCCAAATTAAATTATAACAAGTAAGTAGTGTGTAGTATAGAGGTCCTAAAATATCACTTACTGATCTTACCTAAATTGAGGCCAAAACAAGCTGTAAGAATATTTACTAATAATAAAATTTGGAAAAAGTCTTTTTTACTATTTGTAGTTGTTGGGACACTTTGACTAGAAAAATCACTTAGGAAAGAGGTGTGAGTCCATATGGAGTTATGCATATAAAAAGCTAAAACGAGGATATTTATTTATGTTGGAAATGTGATAACTTTTTACGGCGATGTTTTTGGTATGTCAAAAAGCAACATTGTAAATTGACTTTTTCTTCTTAGATCATGATATTTTTGCAACGTGCATCTCAAATTACCAACTTTGATGCATTACACCATTAGTCTATTTTGAGCACCCTTTTTTAGAGTTGTTGGATTAATAAATTTTTACTAATTTGTGTACGTACATTTTGAGGGGGAATCAAGCCTGATTCTTCCCCACTTGCTAACTGGTAAGGAGGGAGAGGGTGGAGGGACAATAAAAACATCATAATAGAAAATGATTGCATACAATCAAAACAAATAAAAATAAATGGGCCAACATAAGGAATAAAACAAAACTATTTGTCTTCACTAACTTTGGTAGCTACCAAATTAATATCCAATTTTTTTTTTTTTTACGATATATGAATATATAAACTTAGTTACTTAACTCTCACTTTCCCATACTTTCTTAGTAACAAAACGGAAAAGTAAGATCATAACAATAGTTTAAAAACAACAAGCTTGAAAACTAACCCGTATGAGTTCCATCCTTCCCATGCAAGCTGACGATCTCCAAGCAGAAGTTGTCGACTTAGGTAACAAGACAGGAAAAAAATAATAATAATTTTGAGTTATCATGAAGTTGCAAATTAGGAGGAAAAAATAAAGAGATGTGTATCATGACACATTTTGAGTTATTTTATTATGTAAAATGTGACACATTTATCACCAAAGAATCATCCATTATATGATCATCTAATTGTAATAAATGTGTCGTATCTTACATAGTAAAATGAAAGTATGATAACAATGTGGTGCACATAGTTTTTTTTTTATATAAAATAATTGATCGATGTGCCTAGAGTGTGGTGTAATGGAGAGATAGACATGATTGATCGAGGACGAATTAAATTGACAGGGGGTGAGAAGTTACAATATTAGGATGAAATTATTAGAGGTTATAATTTATCTTGGTGGGACCAAAATTGTTATTTGGGAGGCCATTTTATGAGAGATTTTAATATCTCTATTTGGGGAGCTGAGAACGTACGTGGTTATGGGACATGATAAGGACTCAGGAGTCAGGACCACATGTCGACGGTGGTGGCGCGAGATAGTGAGATCTGAAAGGTTTGAAGATGAGGAGGAATCCAATCGTTTGGTGCGTGTGGCGCATGGCCTTGGAGGCACGTCATCATGTGGTCCATAAGTCTGTCGTTAGGCAGCATTTCAATCGGAGTTTTGAAGATTGGCGGCTGAGAGAGCGGTAGTCCACATGTAGGATGTAATGAGTTCTTTCTTGCAACTCCCCACCACCCTTATTATCACAAATTAATTTGACTGAAAATGCTGTTTCTTTACCGAAATTCGAGATATTAATGTTATACAGCTCTCCTAGGGCATCTTTTTAGCCTCCACCTCTTCGCAAAGAATTTAGAAAAGTCTTTCTTGCATGCGTACTCCACCCATCACCACATAGATATATGCTAGTATAACTCAATTCGTGCCTCTAGTTTAGTTTGATTTATAGTAATTAAGTAAGTATTAGATGAAAAATTTAAAGATTTGAAATTGAAAAGTGTTTTATGTTTAAGTAATTTTTAATAAAGAAATTATAAAATTCTTTTAGTGAAGTATCCAAACATAACTAAATCTTTGCAAATTAAGAAAGGTTAGGCCCCAACCGTCTCCCCCCGATTGGTTGATATATATAGGGGAAGAAAGTTGTGAGAGTAGCAATTTGAGAGAAAGCTGGTTGCTGATCCTAGTTGGCTCAGTTTTGTTGGGATCAATGAAGACAACCAGAGGACGCATCTGATCAGATTCCTAGATCAAATGCTTAGAATCATCCAATAAAAATATCAAAGTCCCTGGAGTAAGATTAAACTACAAAAGATTCAAGTTTCAAATTAACTTAGTCACGGAGGGATTTGAGTGCCTTCCTCTCCTTGAGAGAGTGTGAGGTTCTAGTGCCTTTGTTTTACTAAAGGTTTGATGTCTCACTTCCCGTGAGCTGGGTTTTGTTCTTTCCTTATTGTGCTAGATTTCAATGGAGGCAGAGGATTGGCCAAGCACTGGGAAAGATTACATCTATCAAAGGAAGAAAGCTCTTTTTTCTATGTAAATTAGGAGAATGACGGGAAGGGAGATCACTGCATCATTGGGAGGTCATTGTCAGAAAAGGGCATTAATAGCGAAGTGTTCCAAGTAACAATGTCACAAGTATGGAGGTTGGAAGGATGGATCAGGTTCAAGGAACTGGGGGAACAATGTTTTTTGATCGAGTTCCAAAATCTGGTAGACAAAGAGAAAGTTCTAAGTGGCCAACCATGGTTTTTTGATAGACACCTCCTAACCTTAACAGAGGTGGATGGAGCAGTTTCCGTTAATGGCTTGAGTTTTAGATGCGAACCGTTCTGGGTCCAGCTACACAACCTTCCTCTAGCCATCATGACTGAAGAGTTTGGGGAATCATTTGTAGGTTCTATTGGGCATGTTATCAGGGTAGACACTGAAGCAGATGGATGTGCATGGGGAAGATGCATGAGAGTAAGGGTGGCTGTGGACATTCATAAACCTCTACTGAGAGGGAAGTGGTTGATGTTTGGGGAAAAACAACACTGGATATCTTTCAAATACAAAAGATTGCAGAACTTCTGCTTCCAATGTGGAGTGCTTTTTTCATAAGAATAGGGGCTGCACTAGGCTGCGACATGAACAACAAGGGGAGGAGGATGTACCACAACAGTTCGGCCCTTGGCTGCGTGGTCAACCAAGAAACACTAATATTTTTTACAGCCGCAGATATGGAGGCTCCTCCGGTGGCCACCACAAACACTGGGATCAACAAGGAGTCAGGAACAATAGTGATAGGGAGAAGGTAGGGTCAAACACCAGTGCCAGTTGAGGAGCAATGTGGCCCGAAGGAAATGGATCATAGTAGCTAGGTGATAATAGGAAACCAGCCTGTCCAAAAGGTAGATAAGGTCCATGGTGTAGGTACTATCCAAAAGAACACAAGCAAATGGAAAAGAAAAGCAAGGAATAAAGTTTCACACACAAAAGGAAATTAAGGGGGAGGAGTTGGCTAACATCTCAAACCAATTCTTGAGAACCAAGTACAAGAGGGGTTATAAAAGGAGGGTGCAGGATGATCAGGAGACTGATGTTAAGAGGAATAAGAGAAATGATGAAAACATGGAGGTTCACTATGAAGTGGCAGAGGCTGGATCCCAGCCCTACCACCATCAATGAGTATCTTAGTTTGGAACTGCCGAGGGCTTGGGAACCCTTGGACAGTTAGGATCCTTAGGAATTTTACTAAGGAAAAGTGGCCCAACTTAGTTTTCCTTGTGGAGACTAAGAGCAGAAAGAAGAGATTGGAAGAGGTAATAAGGAGTTTGAAGATGGATGGGTGTTTTGCAGTAGATTGTGTTGGTTTGAGTGGAGGTATCGCCCTACTATGGAAGGAAGCTTGGAAAGTCAGAGTGATAAACTACACCCGATGGCATATAAGTGCATTGATTCAGGAAGATGACAATGGACATGGTAGTTTACAGGGTTCTATGGCCACCCTGACACAAATAAGAGGAGCAGCAGCTGGCAACTTCTGAAGATGCTGAAACCATCAAATCACATGGCTTGGTTATGTGTAGGGGACTTCAATGAGATCCTCCATCAAAATGAAAAAATAGGTGGAGCAAGCAAACCCTACAAATAGATAGAGGCTTTTAGGTTGGCAGTTGAAGATTGTGGGCTTAATGATGTTTCTTCAAGAGGACTAAGTTTCACATGGTCAAATAGTCGTAATGGGAAGGTATTCACCAAAGAAAAAATAGATTGTGCTCTTGCAAACAAGGAATGGAATGAGTTCTTTAAGGATGCAACGTGTACTGCCCTTGCTACAATAAAATTAGATCATTCGCCTCTTACAGATTATAGGAGGGCCAAAAGAGTGAAATGTTTTAGATATGAAGTGGCTTGGGAGTTGAGAGAAGACTGCATGGAGACAGTAACTAAGGCATGGAGGAAGATTTGTGGGAGAAGTGGTGAGGCTAGGCAGTTAAGACAGAAGCTTGTTAGCTGTCAAATGGACCTGTTAAGTTGGAAACAGAGAAATCAGAAGGATGATCACAGGGCAATCACACAAGGGCTGGCAAAGATTGGTAAACTCCAGAATTATGGCATAGGTGAACATCTAAATCAAATGAAGATCATACAAGAGGAAGTGGAGTTCTCTTTAGCAGAAAAGGATTTAAAATGGAGGCAAAGGGCCAAACAACACTAGCTCAAACATGGTGATAGAAACACCCAATATTTCCACATGCAGGCTAGTCAAAGGAGAAAAACCAATGCAATCAAATGTGTTGAGGATGCAAGGTGAAGACCTGCCACTGGGCAGACAAAAATTAGTGAGGTGTTCATAGGTTATTTCTCATCTTTATTTACTACTTCTTATCTTTCAAATTTTGAGGACTGCCTATATGCAATGGATAACAAGTTGGGAGAGGAAATGAAGAGGTGGCTTATGATTCCTTTCACCCGAGAGGATATTAGAGTTGCTATTTTTCATATGAATCCTCTAGGATCTCCTGGACCCGATGGGTTCCCTGCCCACTTTTGTCAGAAGTATTGGGATGTGGTTGGTGAGGAAGTGTGTACCTTTGCCCTATGGGTCCTTAACCAAGGTGGCCCTCTAACTGAAGTTAATGACACCTTCATTTCTCTAATCCCCAAAGTTAAGAGTCCTAAGAGAGTAGATCAGTACAGGCTGATTAGCCTATGCAATGTATTGTACAAAATTATCTCTAAAGCCCTTGCTAACAGGCTGAAAGTCATCCTTCCCACCCTCATCTTCCCAAATCAAAGTGCTTTTGTTCCTGGAAGGCATATTTCTAACAATACCATTGTGGCCTATGAGATACTACACTCCATGAATTCAAGAATGCAAGGTAAAAAAGGTTTCATGGCCCTTAAACTCAATATGAGTAATGCGTATGATAGGGTAGAATGGAAGTTCATTGAAGCCATTATGACCAAAATGAAATTCCCTATGCAATGGATCAGGCTCATACAGACTTGCATTAAGTCTGTGTCATATGCAATCCTTATAAATGGTGAGCCACAGCAGTATTTATGGCCTACTAGGGGGCTTAGGCAAGGGGACCCCCTATCCCCCCACCTTTTCATACTTTGTGCTGAAGGACTTACTTCCCTTCTTAATAGGGCTGAGGTTTGTGGTACCTTGACACCTGCTCCAATAGGAAGAGGTCCTATTACTGTTAATCATCTTTTTTTCGCGGATGACAGTCTATTATTCTGTCAAGCAGTGTCTGAGGAGCTCATAGGTGTTCTTAATATCCTTGGTCAGTATGAGAGGGCCTCGGGCCATGTTCTAAATAAAGATAAGTCCTCCATCTTTTTTAGTAAGAACACAAACCAAGCAACCAAACAAATGTTACTGTAGTTGGTAGGAATCAAGTCTTATGGGAATTTTGAAAGGTACTTGGGGTTACCTGCCATGGTAGGGAGATCTAAGGTTGGAAGTTTCCACTCACTTATTGATAGAACTTGGGCCCGTGTTACTAATTGGAAGTCTAAACACCTATCTGTTGCAGGGAAAGAAATCGTTCTTAAAGCAGTCCTTCAGGCTATCCCTACCTATGCTAGGGGATGTTTCTACTTCCTGTGTCCATTACCAATAAACTAAACCAACTATTAAGGAAATTTTGGACTTCAAAAATTCAATGGGTCAATTGGACAAAACTCAGCTCCAGCAAGGACTCAGGTGGGCTCGGTTTTAGAGATTTGAGGTTGTTTAATTTAGCCCTTCTTTCAAAGCAAAGTTGGAGGATCCTTTAACAACCATCTGTCCTGGTGTCAAAGGTCCTCCAGCAGAAGTATTTTAGCAAAGGTGGATTTTTAGAAGCCCAGTTGGGATCCAGGCCATCCTTTGTTTGGAGAGGCATCCATGCAGGTGCTAAGCTACTAAAGAAAGGCCTCTTGTGGAGGGTAGGAAATGGTCATAAGGTGAACATCTGGACCGATAGATGGATACCATCCCTTCTTGGAAACACGGTACTGTCCACCCAAGATGCAGATTGTTGGCGTGAAAAAGTTGGTGATCTCATCGATCCCCTCACGCAGCAATGGAATGAATCCCTCCTACTGGAACTTTTCAACTTGCAGAAAATTGAAAATATTAAAGCCATCCCAATTAGTATGGGAGGGAGAGAGGACAGGCTGGTATGGCAACATAATTCCAATGGTGTTTACACTGTTAAGAGTGGATACCATGTCAGTAAAGAGCTAGAAAGGGACCTAGAAGGGGAGACATCAACAAGAAGTAAGGATAAGGTGGGTTGGAAGGCAATCTGGAAATTGGAAGTAACACCCTCCACTAAACTGTTCATATGGCGTGCCTGCAATGAGGCTCTTCCCACCTTGGCCAATTTGAAGAGAAGAAAAGTAGTGGAAGATAACTCTTGTGTTTTCTGCTTGGAGGAAGCTGAAACTTCAGGCCATGTTTTATGGGGATGCAATGCTGCTAAAGATGTGTGGAATCAAGGAGGAAAAAAGGTCCAAAAGATGAACCAACACAATGACATGTTTCTTGATATCTGGTCAGTTATGGTAGATACCTTTGATCCATCTGAGCTTAATGAGGTGGTAGTCATAGCAAAAGGAATCTGGTCTAGGAGGAATGATGTCATCTATGGAAAAAGTTTCAAGCATCCTACTCTTCTATACCAATAGGCTAAAACAGAAAACTTAGCCTATATCGAGGCAACGAAAGATACACAGATTTCTACCTGCAGAGATACAGCAGAACTTCATAAGTGGGCTAAACCTGAGGAAGATTGGTTCAAGGTCAACTGGGATGTGACTGTAAATGAAGGGGAGGGGAGCATTGGTATTGGAATACTAATTAGGGACCATAATGGCCTTGTCATGGGAGCTCTTTGTGCCAAAAAACCTATGAAAGGAAGGCCATTTGATGTTGAAGCATACTGCTTACTCATAGCAGTTGTTTCCTGCAGAGAACTTGGCCTCAATCAAATCTGGCTTGAAGGGGATTCAAAACAGGTTGTGGATCTGCTGAAAAGTCACACTATAAACTGGACTATGGGTGGATGCCTTATAGGAGATGCACGACAGGTACTACAGACTTATGCTAACTGGAGAATTTCACATGTTTTTAAGGAGGCAAACTCGGCAGCACACAGTCTAGCTAAAGATGCACTTAGATGCTATGAAAACATTTATGACATTGAAATATGTCCAGCTTGCATTTATCCTATTGTAGCCAAGGAAATGATGTAGTCAAGCTAAAGATGCATAAGTGGTATTCATGGCCTAATGAGATCAGTATTTCTCTTTCAAAAAAAAACCCCACAAAAGATTCAAACTTTCTTAAAACAGAAATTGTTTTTTTCCTTCCAGTTTCTAAGTTTCTAGATCTGAAAAAATATTTTGTCAAAAACTTTTATCAAGCAATGAATCCTTAGAAACATTCATATCAATATATTGAAATACTCCATAAAAATTTTGGACCAAGATCTGTCTATTAGCTTAGTCAAAAACTCTAAAAAATAACATATTATCTAGTTTATTGCTCAGATAGACTTTTCCATGGTTAAAATAACTTTTGACCAATTAAATGACCATGGAATAAAATAAAAAAATGTAATAACAGAAACTAGACTTGAGGAGGAACAACTTTCATGAAAAAAGCTTTGTGAGATAATGCATACAAAGGCTTCAAAAACATAAGTAAGAAAGCTCAGAATGTAATGAGTTGGTCATCTAATCTAATCTCATCTAATCTAATCATTATAATTTTTTCAAATTTCCACACAAAATTTAAAAAAAAATCAAAATTTTCAAATTCTAAAATAAAAATAATAATAAAATATATATTCTAACAATATTATATTCAAATTTCAACTTTCATCTCAACTCATCTTATCTTATCTCATCTGCAAAGTCTTGAGTAACATTTGAGTGATGGAAATCTTGGCTAAAAAGTGATATCCCATATGATAGGGATAAGGGAAGGTGGTGAATGGGATTCGACATTACTTGGAAAGGAGAAGTTATTGCTCTTTATAAGGTTCCAATGAGGCTCTAATTGTATCATTGACTAGTCCTTTTGAAGTATATCCCATGTGGTTTGGGCCTTCTATTGGGACGTTACAAATGGTGTCATAGACTTTCCCAACCAAAAATGTGAGACTTGAGCTATGTCACCAACGATGGACTGGCCCGACAAGAACGTCGAGAATTTAAGAGCGGAGATTGTGATACCCCCTATATGATAAAGATAAGGGTTGGTGGTGAATGAGATCTCACATTGCTTAGAAAGGAGAAGTTCTTGCATTTTATAAGATCCCAATTGTATCATTGACTAGTCCTTTTGGAGAATAGGTCATATAGTTTAGGCCTTCTATTGGAACGTTACACAAAACAAGGGGCAAACTGCCCATGGTATGGGCTACCTTAAGGTGTGCACCTCAAGGACTATTTGAGGCTGTCATGAGTAGTGGGTGGTCAGCCTTGGGTGAGTGAAAATTTTCTCAAGAATCTTTGTCAAGGTGGCTAAAATTCGTGGGCCTAATGAGCCTTAACTGAATGGGTTTCATTTTGGGATTTAAAGAGGGTTTAGTTAGGGCTTGAGATGTTATCAATCCAAATCCTATTTTTCTTGACCCAATCAAATTTTCAAAGTTTTAAATGTTGAATAATTATATTATAACATGGATTTAAGGGATTCATAGCATGTGGAAGTGATTTAATCGAGTGATTAAATACAATGCTAAAAATTGGATCCATTAAGATTTGAAATCAAGTTTGGGGTTTGGGGTAACAATTTAGGATTTCAGTTTCCTCCAAGCTTTTTGTGATTTTAATTGGATTCTAAGTATTTAGGATTTCATTAGGGTTGAAACCCTCTTTGGTTATGCACAAAGTGGATGATTGGATGGAATAGTATTTTGCTCAAGTGACATGATCTCACACCTTGATTTCCTTCCCATTTCCATCTCATGGTTCATCTTAGTGCCAAGTGTCCAAATAAAACTTCTCTAATCTAATTTAGATATTTCATATTGTGATTTTGAAAACACTGCACGTGGCGCTACTATTGAGGTTACTATTCATTCCGAAAAAAGTGAAAATAAACTTTGCACTGTAAAACCCTAAATATACATACTAACCTAACAGGGCAAATCGTTTATCGAAATTCAACCTCGAAATGCCTTGAAATAATCAAAATGCATTTTCGAACAAACGTTTCGTCTGAAAAATAAAAATCTGTTTGTTGCTCCATAAAATCCTAGATATTCAAATGAGAGTAATGGCACAGACCGTATCCCATTCTGATACTTCTAACTATCTCAAATAAATAAAATTGCATATTTGGCCCTTATAGCAACTGTCAACACTGACTATGCTGACATACCAAAACCTACGCGATTGGTTGATTTGTAAAAATTTACGGAGTTTTCATGAGGTTCTTGAAGCCTATAGAAATTTCACTATTGAATTTCTAGCAAGCCGTTACACCTTGGACGGAGGTTAGAAATGGTTCCTCTAAGCAATTGGTATTGTGATTCTGTCTTTACAGCTACACTATCAAAGTCGATAGTTGATGGGCAATAGAATCTGAATGTCTTTTTAGGGCTAGCATTTCAGTTTCTATATTCTAGTACTATGAATCTATCTGTCCTTTTAGGGTTAGCACTCCAATCTCTAGATTTTGGTATTGAGAATGTGTAGCCTTCTTAAGGGCATTGAACCCATCTTGCGATTGAGTTAATTGGGTTCCTTCAGCCATGAAATGTACGCAGCTAAATCACTGAGACAAGTGTCTCTATAGTACCAACTTGTTACACACTCTAGGTGTTTGACAGAATGCACAAAAGGGGCTGCTCTCTTTGATGGGAGTTCCTATGTGAGAATAGAGAGATGAGAGAAAAAGATAAAAAATAAATTTTCTATTATGTTCTAGAATGAATTACACTGAATTGCATTTGGGTACCTACAGAAACTTAGTAAAGGCCTTGGGCCCTCAAGTCCACTTAAGCCACTAAACATAGAAGGAAATGCAAACAAGTGGGCCTAAACACGGCCTAGCCCATTTAAGGAAATGCAACAAAAGAATTAACAAGGTCTCTGACCTCCTGAGCCCGTAGAAGTCATTGAGCCCAGCCCAGCCCAGCCTCAACTCAAGCACTTTAGTTGAACTCAAGTCTGGATGCATGGAAGATTCCTTCAGCCTCGAACCCCATCTCCTTCTCCTCACAAATCCTAGATCTAGGGTTGCGTAATGAAATCATGAACTTCATTTAAGGGTTTGAAAAAACAATTAAAACTGAACTGATTTGATTTTGGATTCCACTTACAGGTTGGGAACAAATTAATATAAATGGTAATCTCTAACTTAAGTCATTAAGGATTTTGTCAAAAAAAACTAACCATTCATTTTGAGGCATAGGGTAGATTTCTAAAGTCCAAAGATCTATTCCTTCTAGCCGGAGTCGACCTTTCACTGCTTTTCCTCCATTAAGTTTTCCGGTTTGATGAATAGTATAGCAGTGTCCAAATTCTCAGTACCAAACCTAAGTTAAACTCTATAGCCAGGATAGCTAGCAATTATTATCGACCGGAAACTGACTTCGATTATAAATACATGCATATTGCATATGCTAATATTGATAAGGAAAGATATCAGAAGATAGAACAAGTCCAAAACATGGAAGTCCAAGAAGATGGAGACCATTTCATAAGCTCGCAGTTGGGAGGTTTGGCTTGCACCCAAATGGTTCTAAGAGCTGCAATTGAGCTGAAAGTGTTCAGTATAATCGCAGATGCAGGGCCTGATGCTCATCTTTCTGCAGCAGAGATCATTTCAAAGATCCCGACAAAAGATCCAAGTTCTGCAGCACGGACTTTGGAGAGGGTGCTAAGAGTTCTTGGTGCAAACTCTATCTTATCAATATCTCGAAAGCCATTAGGGAATAATGGAGAACATGGACGCCATGAATGGACCTATGGCCTGACAAAGAAAAGCCGATGCTTAGTGATCAGTAGCAGTGCTACCGACGAGCTGGCAAATTTCACAACTTCCTTTATCGTATTTGCTACTGAAAGGGAGATGCTGGAAAGCCAATATATGATCAAGGATGCGGTGCTTGATCCTGGAAGCTCGCCATTCTACAAGGCCTATGGAGTGAACTTTTATGACTACATGGGAGAGAAGCCAAGATTGAGACAACTGTTCGATGAGTTTATGGAAGTAAACGCTAAATTACAGTTTGAGGGTGTGTTTAAGTTGTACGGTGGCTTCAAAGATTTGAAGGAGTTGATGGATGTGGGGGGCGGCATTGGAACCACTCTTGCAAAGATAACCTCTACGAATCCACACGTTCGTGGATCGAACTTTGATCTGCCCCATATAATTGCTGCTGCTCCCAAGCTCCCAGGTTAGACCTACACCTCTGATCTCTAGATCTCTCTCTATTTGTTGAACTTAAGAGTTCTTCTCTTACAAGTTGGTTTGTAAATACGTCGTTTGTAAATACGTCACTTATTGCGGGACTCATGATTATCAGTTATTAAAAAAGTACAAATGCTATATATTCTTAACTTGGTTGATGTGGAGTATGTTGTGTGTCAATAAGCGAATTTGCAATAGATTTTTTCTTGAACCAATATATATATATATATATATATATATATATGTTTTACAAAATGGTGGGATAGGTTTGCCTATACCCAAAACATTATTGACTATGTAATCAGGAATTTTCCACAAACTGCTCCCGATCTAAAAGACAGAAAGAAGTTTCCAGCAATCCCTTATGGTTCCCTTACTTCACCTGCTTCAACTGGATTTCTCTAAATCCAGGCCCCTGTTTCACCTTTTACCTCACAGAAGGGGAAGGCAACTGCTTCATCTACAAAATCTGACAAATCCTCCAAGTCTAAAAAGAAAAATATTCTATTCTAAGAAAAAAAAAAGGTTATCCATGAATGAATAGTAGATTTTTTAGTACATTTTTTTTCCTTTTTGCCTCTCTATTTTAGTGGTTTTCCCTTTTTATCCTTCTGCTTTGCTTTGATCTATTTACATATTTATGTTTTTGCCTCTCCTTTTTATTTCTTTAGCTTTTTGTCCCTCGGTTTGCTTTTGTTTTATTCAAATTTTACGGTTGTGTCCCTCAGTCCCATGTTAGTAATTTTTCAACCACTATTTCTTTTTGTTTTTGTTCTTTTGTTTTATTCGCATATTTACGTTGTTGCCCCTCTTTCTTCTTTGTTTTCCAATTTTATCCCTCGGTTCCCTTTTGTTTTATTTGTGTTTTTACATTTTTCTCTCTAAATTTCACCAACTTTTTAATATTTCACACAATTTAGATATATTATTACCGTAATTTGTTTATGTAAAAAGATTTTACTTTTTAATATATTGTTTTTTCCACCAACGTGCAAGGGGCATGCGTGCCTTGCACGTACGTACCACCCTTACTAGTAAATATATATATATTTATATATAGGACTTGCGAAAGATAATATCATGTTGAAGTCCTGCATTAATTTATGGGTAATGATACTAACATTTTACATCAGTAGGGACAAAGAATCAATTAGAAGTATCAATTAGCTCTATCTGATCTCTTTCATATCAGTAGGTGATCAGAACATGCATACTTGTTAATCTAAATATACATGGGATGATATCTATATATAGCTCATGCAGTTACTATACATGATCATCAACATAAATATATATATATATAGTACACGTACTGTCTAATACAATTTTGAATGATATATATGATACCAAGTATCAATTAGTCATCGCGTGGCATCTCATTTTTAGCAATCATGTTAATGATAGAAACTGCATGCATGCCACTTATTTGGTATGGTAATTTCTCGTTCAAAAGATCTAGTCACAACATTCATAACTAATCATGTCTAGTAATTCTTACTTACGATACTCAACTCCAAATATTATTCATTTGTCTTTAGGTGTAAAGCATGTGGCTGGAGATCATATATATGTTCACATCGATCCCAAATGCCCAAACAATTTTATTGAAGGTTTTCTTCTTGAGAAATGCTACAAAGAAGTCTTACACCACACACTTTCACTTAATTAATATGTGATTTGTCATTTTTACCCTTCTATTTAAACACATGACATATTTAAGCATATAAGATAGAAGGACAAAATGACAAATCACATGTTAATTAGGTGAAAGTGTACTGTAGTGTTAGGCTTCCCAGTAAAATTTCTCTTCCTTCTTATTCTCTTTTGAATTCTGTTTTTTGTTTAGGTATCCTTTTATTAATCATGGATTCTTGGGGCCATATGGTAATTCAAATTAGAGGGCAGGCAAGGGAATTAAGCATGATGTCTTGGGAATTGAACTCGTAGTATGGTCTTTGAAACTAGAATGGAAAGTTAATTAGGGCCTAGAAGAACGAAAAGGGATCCCAAAGCTGCAATTGAGATACAAAAGTAGTATATAAATGAATAAATAAAAATAGCTTATAATTAACTAGGAAAAAGCCAATTAATAAATTTCGTTCTTATTGAAAGAAGCTATATATATAGGGAAAATGCATGAAGTATGAGTATATATATATATACACGTATATACGGACGTGATTATAATATGAATTAGTATATAATATAAATACTTCCCTATAATAATGCAATATTGCAAACATGTGCGCATTTTGATTTGTACATAAGCAGTGGATACTCCATAACTGGGATGATGAGCATTGCAAGAAGCTGTTGAGAAATTGCTGGGAAGCATTACCACGAGATGGAAAGGTGATAATCGTGGAAATGGCAATCTCTGAAGACACTACAAGAAATCAGGTCATTTTCAGCGCGTAAAATCGTCGAAAATACCTCCCAAAATCGCTGGTTTTACTCTTTCTCAGCGATTTTAAAATCGCCGCACATTCGACGATTTTAAAGGGACGATTCTGAGAATTTTCAGCGATACCAAAAAGTCGTTGGGAAAATTAGTATTTCTGGCGATTTTTACTCGCCGCAATAGGCTTATAAAACGTCGAAAATAGGGGTCTCGGATTCAAACTAACTCGCCGATAAAGGGCAACTCTTTCTCAGCGATTTTTCAAAATCGTCGGTATAATATATTTGCTGCGAATAAATATCGCCGCTAATAGAATTATTTTCGCCGTAAATACCTGTATACTTGCAACGATATTCTTTTTCGCTGGGAATTGGATTATTAGTGGCGACACAAAATCGCCGCTAATAACGTAATTGCAACGTTTTTATATTTTGCAGCGACAATTACTCGCTGCAAATAAGTATTTGCGGCGATTTGTGTCGCCGAAAATAAACGTGTATGTTAAAAAATTATTTCCGGCGAAATAAGTTCGCCGGAAATGATGTTTCAGAAAATAAAAAAAAAAATTCACAAAACAGAATACTACACATATCCTATTCAAATTCAATCTAAAAAGTACTTCCTCCATTCATTCAAGTTATCATGGAAACATCCATTCATTCAAGGAAAATTTTACTAAGTAGTATATTAACATGAAAACATCAATACTAAATAGCTAAAATATTAACATGGAAACATCCATTCATTCAAGCCCAAAAATTAAAAGTAGTATATTAACATGGAAACATCAATATTAAAAGTAGTATATTAACATGGAAACATCTATTCATTCAAGCCCAAAAATACTAAGTAATATATTAACATGGAAACATCCAATCCATGGCTCTACACATAACTTATTAACTTCAAACTAACTTTAATCACTAAACATCCAATCCATTCATTCAATCCATAAGCCATAAAACTAAACACAATCTGTCCAGCATGTGCAATACATTCACATTCAACAAGTGCAAGATTCCATTCATTCTTAAAGAATGAATACAAGAGGAATAGTCCTCTAAAAGAATACTCTCCTAAGAGAGATGAATAGCACTCTTAGCCAAAACATGAGCAATATTATTGGCACTCCTTTGGACATGCCTTAGAGACTAGACTTGCACCTTGCCCAACATAGTCTTAATATATCTTATAATCAGACCAATTGAATGTTATTTCTACCCAAGTTATAATCAGACCAATTAGTGGCATCATCTAAGTGCTATCAATTATATGTTATTTCTACCCAAGTTTTTGATGTCCATAACTGAGTTGTCAAAGCAGCTAAGTGGCATAGCAATGCATATGCTGGTTTTTCTTCCACCTCTCATTGATTCATATTGATTGTGCCATCATCCAACTTCATTTATGGTCTAGTTTTATAGCCTGAATGTCCAAACAGTTATTGGAGTTCACAAAAGACCAAAACAAGCATATAGATTTTGGCAGCTCACAAAGTTTCAGCAACTAAGCAAGATAATCATTCACACAACTAAGCAAGATAATCATTCACACAAATTTCAGCACATCGATCGTTGATTTGCGATGACCCGGTGATAAAACCATCACCCTCACCCATCAAGAAAATGGGTCACATCTTTTCATGTCCCTATCTCAGTAAGTTTTGTGATAAAACCAAAGTTCTCTGATTAAATTGCCATGGTATCACATTTCGCATGTAAAATTTATATAATTAATTGCTTGCGCCCATGCATATTAATTGGTTCGCAAACTTTAACAGCTTACATAGCTAGCTAGGTAAGCTAGCTATATTATATGCATAGAGCCAGAGTATATATATATTATATACATTAAATTCATGAATATTGTATATAATAAATATTTATAGTGCATGTGATTGCATGCCCTTTTGTTCGTATCTAGTCAGATGACACCTAAGACAAATCTTTGTTGCTGAAATGATTGTTAAATTTTTAATGGTGATGAAATACGCTGATTTGTTGTAGTATATCTTTGGGTTTACTAGAAGACCAATTTCTATTAGTTCATGAATAAACATGAAAACTGGAGTTTGATATCAGATGCAACTGCCAAAATAAGCAATATAAGTTAAATCATACTTGAGATGAGGGGAAAACACATGATGAAAAGGTCCTCAGTGTTGATAGTCTTCAGAACTTTAGCTTCCTTTAATATTTGGATCACAAGACCTTAGGGGATTTTTAACCAAATATTATGGCTGTTAAAAGGTTGCAAGGTAAAGTATTGTTTTTTCTTTGGGAAATATTATACATAGTATGCTGGTGAGTCCTTTTTTCACAATATATATATGTGTGTGTGTGTGTGTGTGTGTGTGTGTGTGTGTAAGCGCGTGCGTGTGTATGTACAAGTAATTAATGTCATTTTCTGATTTTTCCATTTTATTTTTTGTCTGTACATGCCTTTGTATTGGTAGGGTGTTTAGCTAATTGGAATGCCATGAATAAGCTCTCTCTGTCTGCCTCTCATGTTTGTTTCTTCCACTACAAATAAGGTAGATTAATTACAACTAGCAGAGACCAAGGAGAGGCCTGGAGGTGCAAGGAAGGGGGGAGAGGCTTGGGAGAATGATTTTACACCAGCAGAGAAAGGTGGAGATTCCGAGAATTACAAATAGCTGGTTTCCTTGTTTGTGGTTTCAGTACATGTTAATCATCCCATCAAAAAATTAAGACAGTACTCCAAAAAATCTGCTTCATTCAGTGTGACAGTGAAATGTGATTTTAGCACCTCTGTTTTTTCAGGTTTCCTTCTCTGTCGTTGCACCCACAAAAGAAGGAATGGATTACAGGACCTCTTCTCTCGACTATATTTTTCATGCTACAGAAATTTTCCTCTCTCAATATATATAAATATATATATTATACACACACACACATGTATATATATATAAAATATATGAACCCAGGCAGGGCAGCTAGGCTTTCATTTTAAGTTTTCTGGTTTCTTTGGATATGTAGTTTTTTGTCATCTTAAACATTTTGGGGGCAGGTAAGTATCATTCTTACGTTATCCATATATATCAATTAGCAGGTTTAAAGTATATATATATATATATATATATATATATATATATATATATATTTCAATAATAATAACGAATTATTATTGAAATACATCTACTAATATTGTCAAAGATACAATTAATGGTTAGGGCCATTTTCCAATTAGTGTTGCTGCAGTCTCCAAACTTTAAAGTGAGACATTGGGGGAAAAAAACTATGTTAATTAGCCAAAAGGATATTAATCTGATGCACCCCCAAGTGGTCCATGTATTTGGATTCCTATACTCATCAATTTAATATATGCAAATTGATCAACAATTCATCATCCATCATCCCTCCTGCATGATAATTTTAAACCATAATTGCATGTAGGCATGAGATGGTAATGCTGAAATATTATGTATAAATACAATAAAATCCACAATAATTTGTCCTGCCCGTAAGCCAAAAACCACTCCAATTTGATTGATCAACTATGGCTATCTTTTTAGAGGAAGCAAATAACAGAGGGAAAATTGCGGTTTCTTACAACAAGATTAATTTAAAAGACTGCATTGTGGAGTTTGCCAGAGTCGAAGAAAGCTCTCACAAAAATTAATATTCAAGGGAAACAAGCACAATCAGCTTACGGTGGAGTCCAATGAGTGTGCTTCTCAAAACCTAAGTTCAAATAATACAAACCAATAAAGCACCAGTGTTTCTAATTGCCCTAAACGGTTTTATCAATAACTGGAAAAGAGATAGAACAGAGTAATTTACCTTGGGAAATCGAATCCAACCGAGTGGATGAGGAGACACAGGGCTGGAAAATCGACTCCGACGTTCACTCCAGGAAACGGGTCGACGATGATTCACACAACAAAGCCTTCGGGTGTCGAAAAATCGTAGCTTTTTTCACATTTTATGGCCGAGTTAAAAGCGATTGAAGACGCCGATTAGTGGGGTTTCGGTGGGGGGGGGGGAGCAGAGTAACTTGCTACTCGTACGCGAGAACCACTGGGTTGGAGCAGCTGGAGGTGATTTTACTAGTTTCAATCGGTGGAAGGGAAATCCCAAAAATTTCTGTGCAGTTTTGGTTATGTGCAGCTAGAGAGAAATGAAAAAGAAGAAGTTGGGGACGAAGGGGTTTTCGGGATGAAGAGGGAAAAATTAAATCGTTTTGGCGCCGTCTGGATTAAAATCATAGTTGCAGCGAAATTGTCCGCCGCCATAAGATTTTTACTTTTTGCAGCGATTTATTTCGCCGCTATTATCAAATAAATCGCTGCAAATGATTCAGTTTATTTTGCAGCGAAAATAATCGCCGCAAGTAACATTAAAATCGCCGCAAAAGATAAAATGAAAAGCCCGCGCGTTTAAAACTGCGTCGATCAAGGAATCGCCGCAACTAAGGACTTATTGCGGCGATTTTATTACCGACAGACCAAAATCGCCGCAATAAGCCGATTTTCTTGTAGTGAGAATTGGGAAACAATCTCGAGGCAAAGGACGTTCTAATGGAAGACTTCTTTATGATGCTCCTAACGAATGGAGGTAAAGAGCGAAATGGTTGAGAATAAAATTTAAAGCAACTGCATAGCAAACAAAAACAAAAGGAAGACCTACTTTACCTTAATTTCGTGTTTTAATTTCTTTATAATAAAGAATATAACTTTCCATTGCTTTGTATGTTTCTCCTTAGTTTAATTTATAACATATTTCTCTTTTGTGTTATATTAAATTTATCATAAGATGTCGATCCATCTAGAATAATATGACATCACGCAAGATATGTTTACGATGGTATAGGTAGGCTTAATGTTGCCCACAACATATTTAAAAAAGAAAAATGAATTAGCCATAAAGAAATTTTACAAAAATAAACTCATAAATTGAGGTGGTTCGATGTGGTACGTTAAGTTGTAAAACTATTTATATTACAAAATATATATAGATGAGATCTTTTTGTGGATGTAATACTTTTCTTTTACAAATTTATTCTCAATCATCTCGTTTTATTGCCAATGAGATCATGTAGATTGAAACGTAAACATGAGATATTTGATACTCTCTTTTTTTTTTTGGGCTTCAACAATAACGAAACCGTACAAATTAGTTATATGTATTGTAACACTCCGCTCCCATGGTTAATAATAAAGTTATTCTTTAAAAGTTTTGGAAAGGTGGAGTGCTACTACTGACCTTGATTTAAAAATATTTTTTTTTATTATGAAGGAAAAGTCAGGTACAAAGATTCTATAAATAAAATCATTCTTTATAAAATATTATGCCATAAGAAAGAGTACACAGAAGCATTTATTAAAATTTCTTGAAGTCTGTACCATAAAAATCATAACTTAAAATCTCTGTACATGATCTAGGTTACTATCACGTCTCCCTAGACCAAGTCTTGTCTTATAGCTCTGCTTTCATAAATATTCTTACATGTGGTGGTTTAAAAACGTAATATAACTAAAATGAGTCAAAAACTTAGTAAGAAACCCATCATAACGTAAACATACTTAACATAAGATTTTTCTTAAAATATTTCATGCTGAAAATTAAAATCATGTTCATAAATATGTTAATGACATGCACGACTTGAAAATATTTTTAGTATATTGACTGATCTGAATTATCTGACTGACCAACACACTTAACCCTGTGTGTAAGGTTGTGCACCAGTCCCACATCTTGTGGTCACAAGGGGAACCACTAATCTGATTTGATAAAATACTATAATAAACCACGCTTGAGTCCGTGGTTTGTACATTCATCCTGGCTAAATTGGTACCATGCATCTTAATGGCCATCTGATTTATTTGATATTTATCTTATACTTTATCTTATGAAAGTTTATGTGTTTTATGCAATGTGAGAAGCATGAGATGCATAATATATACATAACTATAATATGGAGAATAAACCATTGTCATGAGTTATGATGAATGACATGCTTGCAGATATCATAACATGCGTGGTATATAAACATATGATTCTTCTCCACTATTAACCTCCTCAACAAGATATAGACAATCACTTTCTATGATAAGATTATGGATGCCAACTTTTAAACAGAACTAGAGACCTCTCAGCAATGGTATTGCCTTGACATTTTCTGGATCAGCAGATTCATCCTCAACTTTACTTAGAGCCATAGTGACATCTCCATAGGAATTTCTAAGAATGGCCCCAACACCTATCTTATTATTATAAAAAAAAAGTGCCCCATCAATATTTAATTTAAATCAATCTGTTGGTGGAGGAGACCACCTATAATCCAACTTCTTAGTATGAATCTACTACTGCAAACCAATAACAGATTTACCCTTCTTAGAAAGAGTAGAACCTATTACTTGTTGAGGTGGTAGACAGATATTATCATGAATCATTTTGTTCCTCCTATACTAGAAGTGCCATGCCATAAGGATAAAATTTGTCAAAGTCCTCCGGAGATCCTGTCAAGTATACTTTCATGGCAGTAGTCATAAAAGACCTGAACTGATCCATCTGATAAAGAACAAGAAACTGCATGAATTGATGGACAAAAAAATAGGGCATGAGCCAAATCTTCCACAAGGTGTTGACAGAACCAGCAAAACCCATCCACATTTATTTTCTTGGTCATGAGATTTGTCATTGTAGGAAGTCCTTCCTTGCAAGCTCTCCAAGCGAAAATTTTTACCTTTTGATGAACTTTCAACTCCCAAATAGCATTCCAAAATCTCTTTGAAGAGGCCCCATTTGAAGGCTCCCCCATATCAGAAACAGCAAGAGACTTGAAAAGCCTGTATGCACTTTTGACATTGAATATACCATTCTTCTCATGTTCCCAAATCCATTTGTCTAATTCACCTGAGGAACTAGGATGCAAGTATGTGCTTAGTTAGAAATTTACGTATGATTGAAATTGACACGTAATATTTTCTAGGTGACAATTTATATTCACTTGACATTGTTCATAGATGTTAAAATATTCTAGTAAGCAGTGCTCATATTCTAGACTTTTTATAAAAACTAATTGAGGTTGATTTTATGAAAAGCTTGCATATTTTGTTATGAAAACAACCTTGGTCATTTTATACATTATTCTTTGAATCTAAATAAGAAAAGAAAATATTGTTATCATGACTGGTGTAAACACGAGCATTTTTGGTACTATGTTCTCAGCTGCATAAAGAAAGGGGGTTTCACATTATGTTTCTACTCAGTTGGTTGTCGAGGTTTGCACAACCCTAGCACGGGGTTTAAAATTGGTATCCGTTCTATTATGATGTTGTTCAATGATGCCTATACGAAAAGTCTTTTGTCTATATTATTAGTGTAAATAAATATTTTTGGAATATTGCTATGTTGCTTTTGAGATTCTATTATGTGCTGCATTATGTAACTATTTCAAGTTTACACATTGGTATAGATTCGTTGCTAACTGAATTGGTGGAATCACCTATTTTATCTCCACAATTATTTTTAAGATGAATTTGATGGTTGTGACAGTTGAAATAGATGGCACAGGATTATGAGTGAAAAGTGAGATAAGTGCCCGGTGGCATAAATGGATTAATGAGATTTTAGAGAATATCTAGTAGTGTTGAGTTAAATTTCTTTTAAATGACTTTTGGGGTAATTGATTTTGGAGAATTATTGCATTGAAGTTTTATATTTTGTGGATTTCTAGTTAAAATGGTTCACCCAGGGTATGTGGTGTTACAACTTTGGTTCTTAGTTTTGGGTTGCCGATTATTATGTACTTTGTGTTGCTGTGCAAGTTCGGTGATCTAGTTCACTTGTAGTTCTGCTCACCTTCACTGTTACTCATTAGTGACTATTTTTCACTAGACCACTTTTGGCTTTCAATCTCGGTAAGGACCATAACGTTGGTTTGAGTCCTTGTATATCTATGTGATTGAGTCAGTTTGACTAGTTCTAGGTTTGATCGGTGCAAAATTGCAAGCGCACAGTATCGTAGTTTTATAATAAAGTGATGAAATGAGTATCGTCCTCAAAAATTGGTAACTTACTTTTGACAAATAACAAAATTATACTAATCTCAACTTTATTTAGAAAAGTTACAAAGATTTTTGTAATTGCAATTTAAAATAAAATTAATTCAAAGAAAATATTCAAGGAAAAGAAAACTGTTGTTCGAAGATCAAATTAATGGGAAAGAAAACTTCTATGAAATCGATTTTACTTAATCTCTCACTATACTTTACTCATCTAACTAATTGAATTTAATTCTTTCTGTTTGTTAGCAAATTTCCAAACTCATCCAAAAGTCTCTTTCGATAGTCAATTGGAAATATTCTTATATATCATTTTACACAAGAGTATGCAAAATAATAAAACAAGAAAGCATTAAGACCAATGATTTTAATACTACATAAGTTTGTATAAGTCTTTCGATCTCTATATTTACCTATATCAAAATATCTAAGATCTATCCTATAATTTCCTCTTTCGACAGCAAATCACAAGATCAAAATCATCTAAGTAATGGCCAGTTAATTAGAAACAAGAAGTTCAGAATAAATCAAACAAACATAAAAGAGAATTACTTCAAATTAGCATAAAAAATTAAGTATAGTTTGAAACTAGATTATATCACTTTTTTAGAATAAAAAAAATTTAATTCATGCTAAAAATTAAATTTAACATAAATAAATTTACTATAATTTTTTTGAGAATAATAGAAGAAAATAAACATTAAAAAAATGCTCCTTGCAGTCGCAACGTCTCAGTAGCAGCGTCCAAACAAAAGGAAAATTAAAATCTTAATGTGTCGTTCCGTCTGTGCGTCCCAGGTCCAGCCTCCCAGAAAAAATCCCAATGAGCCGTTCAAGGGCCAAGCAAAAATTAATTTCCTTCTACGTGTCCGTTCCGTAAAACCCAGCCAAAAGACTTGCTCCTCGGGTATATCCGTTCAAACCGAGAACGTGTTGCCAGCTGCTTGCGCCTCACTTTCCTTTTGGTCCCTCGTCGTGCATCTTCCGTAAATTCTAAAGCTGCTCCTATTTTGTGCCAAGTCAAACGAGAAAAAAAAAAGCCCAGCGTTGCTTCTTCCGTCCAAATCAAAATATTGGCCCGTATTGCACGCATAAAATCAAAAGCTGTTGTGTTTCCTTTGCTTACGTCTTGCGTCATGTGTCTTCATTCCAAATCAAAACCTAAGGGCCCCGCGTTGAACTCCTTTTACCAAGTCAAACCGCCAACCTGCTCCTCATTACACGCTACTTCAATTGCAAACTAATAGAATAACATGAGCTGCTATATTTAAATAAAATGTTCATTTAAATAAAAGAGAGTCTTTAAATGATAGGCTTCTAAAATTAGGATCTTCAATTTCTTTAAATTTGAAATAAAATTTAAATGATGACAATGAAGTCTAAAATCAATCAGAAAATAAATAAAATTAGACTAAAGTTTAAAGTTAAGAAGTGATAAAATATAAGAAATTATACAAGTCATCAAATATCCCCAAACTTACAATTTTGTTTGTCCTCAAACAAAAAGAAAAGAGAATAAAATAAGAGACCACTATAGACGACCAACTAGACCCCATAGAGAAGTTTCATCACTCACCAAGCCATGATTTGAAATTAGATTTCATCACTAGTATCTTACTCTTTTAACATCAAAGACAGTAGGAAAATAAATAAAAAATTTAGCAATTTGTCAAGCAAAAGTTAAGCATATACTTCAACTTAAAGCTAAGACTTTGAGTGTATGTGATATTGTCAATTTAACTCCACCTGCAAATTCAGATAAAAATAGAACAACTTAAACCAAAAGAATTCTCTCAAAACTTAACTCCAACAATACAGATATAGACTACAATTTCTCCATTACACATAGATCTCACTGTTTTTAACTCAACTAATCTAAATAATTGACTTGGAACACTACAAATTCTTAGTATAATCGTCAACCTTTCAACATTCCACATCACCAGAATATAACAATTTTACTGAATAAAATTCTCCAATAACCGTGGCATCCTTTTGTGTTCAGTCCATTGTGCTTAACTAATCCCATGCATGCTCTCTAATCTTGATCCTTAATGGAAACCTTCAAATTATCTAAAAAATATTATGGAGATAAGGGGCTCACGATGTGGAGGGGAGTTGGGTTGTCTTAGGTAGTGTAATATTGAGGTGGGGTGGGGGCACAAACATACGGTGGGGCTGGGTGTTGTCAAATGGAGTTGATAGTGGACAGTGAGACTCTGAGAGGCATGCTGGGTCTAGCGGTGCGAAGAAGGAGATAGACGGTGGTTGGCAAGTATCTCCATGAATGTGCAACGTGCGTACATTTGCTCTATTCTCGATTTACTGATCAGGGCCTCGATGATGGTGGTTTGTGGTGTAGGGTGGCAACGGTGTGGGTGGTTCTCAACCTATCATGGCTTGAGTTAAAGAACGCTCGCAAGAGAGAAACCATGGAACTGTTGGTTTGCCGTGAGCTGCGGGAAGAAATTGAGTAACTGAGTGGGTTTTCTATGGGTCTCGGCAGGCTTGTGGCATGTTGCCGTGTTTGTTGGGTGGTTGTTGGACATGGAGACATCCATGCATTGGCTGGGGGTTGGCCAATGAGGGATGCAGCCTTGGCATGTGAATGTGGGATACAACTGGTTGTTGACTTGGTTCACAATGGTATGTGAAAGAAAGGCTACTTTGTGTGTGATTAGTGGGAGAGATATAGAGGGAAAGATAAAGAAAGCTTAAATTTTGACCCCAAAAAGACGCGATTTCTTCAAGTGGGCTGGGCTTTTTCATGGGCTTGGGCCGGGCTTGGGCTAGGTGTTACATAATTTCTCTTGCAGAACTTAAAATCTATCAATGCACAAAATAAATCAAATTTAACAATCCACCATCATGTAGGTTCGAAGTTATTCTAACGTCTCACAGAGAAAATGGTAATTAGTTATTATATCCTTTTATGGTTTTCTTTAATTAACTACTTATATGGTTTTGCTGATGTGGCTTAATTAGAAATGCATCGATCATGAAATCTCTCTCTCATTCATGTGTATGCTACGACCCATATTGATGCCAACTACGAGTGGATTGATCCTGTAGCCAAAGAGAATTACGTAAGTTAAATTCAGATTTCAAAGCATTATGTCATTATAGATATCTCTACTATTTTTTATTTTTGTTATTGATTGTTGTTTTTGTAATTCTTGTAGAAGAAAATGATTGAGCTACGACCTGCTTTTGTAGAATCGTCTCTTATTGACATCGACATATTTACCCAAGTCCTTGGAGCAAGTCTAGTTTGGTGAGAGTGCTGGAATGTTCTTTCAAGCGTATCGATTCATTATTCATGGTGTCAGGTTCAAGAGTGAATAATCTTACCATAGATTTGGAGGGTGCAAACCAAGAAATTGAGCAAATGAAGGCGAGACAGCAAGAATTTAAGGGTCTCCTTGTAACACCTGGTCCAGCAACAACCTGTTTTCTAAAAGTTTTTGTTTTTAGATTTATACGTATGAAGAGCCCAGTTAATCTTTTAGGAATTATTTTATTTACATTTCTTGGTTGTTTTCCTTGTTTTGTCAATCTATTTTTTTATTTGGACTTGCTATTTTAGTACTTTCCTTAAATATTTTTGGGTCGAATGTAAAATCTTTTTATGGCAGAGGAATTTATAAAACAAGTACATATATTTTTTAAGTTGAGCTGAGGCCCAAATAAAAATTCACAGACCAAGGGGCCGGAATAATTAGAATTTGGCCCAATAAGATTTTTTCTAAATGTCAAAGATATTGTTGGATGAGAAATTTATTTTGGACATGAGGATTATGGCCCAATTTATTTATCAAGTCCAAACCCATTAACATGTCCAATTTCAAGCATACTAGAGTTAAAATTTTAGAGTCCCTTTTTTTTGATAAAATTTCTTAAACCACTGTCTTATATATATTCAAACCCATGGACGTAAATACACCACACCTTCTACGTAAATTTCTTTCAAGTAGATGAAGCGACCACAACACTTGGCATGCTAATTTCCATGCATGTCTTTTCGTGTCCTAGAAACAAGCACAGAGCAAACTTTCCACCGCCTGGCCTAATTTTCTTTCGGTGAAACAAATCTTTCATGACTATCACCTTAATTTTTCCCCATAAACAGCAACATCCATGTTCACCACTCCATGCACATCTCTATATCCCTCACATTTATGGCAACTAACACAATGTATATACAACACATATATGTTAGATCATACTGGTGTTCCTTCCTATAGCTAGGGTTGCCACTGCAAGATTTTTTGGTGAAACAATTTTTTCATTTTGTTAACCAGCCAGCATCAAGGCCAAACAAAATAAATTACACCAAATGCCATCCTCCGCACCATAGCATCACCAACCTCATGCACATTCATCCTTCTTCCGCTAGCACCTCCATAAGCCAACCACCATAACCCACTGACCAGCAGCCATTTCTTCTAGCGTTAACCACGACACCATCGTGAACGACCCATGTCATCCCAGCTCCACCACAACCTGGTGTCCATTCACTCGGAGACAAGAATAAATTTATCCACCGCATGGCCCCTGCACCACCGGCCCACACACACAGCCTCCACCTCACAATGCAACAGCCCCGAACAACGTGACGAGATCTCCCTCCCAGGACAGAAGCCACCAGGCCATTGCCTTAAACCTTCGCCTCCCACCTCCGCCACCCAAGCTACCATTGCACGTCCAAGTGGCCTCTGGTTTTACTCCTCAAAACAGAGGAAATTAATGTTTCCACCAAGTGCCACAAACCAACCATCCCACGCCACCAGCTCCCACCTCCATGTAGCCACCATACTGCTCGGCCACAACCTCAAGCCACTACTTTCTCTTCTTCTCGATAACATCTTCTTTCTCATGCCGTGATCACTCTCTCTCCGTTCTCCCATCACTCTCTCTCTTTTTCAATGCGCCACCGTCGAGACAGCCACCTTCCATCGCAAACCAGCTCTGTCGCGACCTCCTTCCCTCATAGTATAACGCCCCGATCTCAGATGTGTTAGAGAATTACTACTTGTCACTCAAAATCACGTCTCAATCATATAGTTATAGACTCCAAAGTTTTCAATGATACATACAACTCGTTGTTTCAAATCAACTACTCTAATATGAATAATCTAAAACACTACAAAATCTCAAAATAAACTTCAACCTTCCAAAATACCCAATCGACAAGGCAAAACAGAAATATTGAATAAAATGCTCAGATAACCAAAGTACCCTCTTTGTACTTATTCCACTATGCTCACGTAACCTTATAAATAATTTCTAGTCTTAATTCGTAGCTATACCATCAAAATTATCTGAAAAATGTTATGAAGATAAAGGGTGAGTAACAACTTAATAAGCAGAGAACATATATTAGTATATAAATATGAGCCTTTTCCGAACGTTCAGTATGCAGAACTAAAACATTTCATTTTCATATGCAGATTTCATAAACGTGTTATCAGAAATCAGAGCGACTTTTCAATCCTTTCATACTAAAAAATCCAGCTATTCATATTCAAATATCATTTTCATATTCAAAGATCATTTTCATGTTCAAAAAGACTTTGATATAACATAACTGTACATTTTCATCTTATCATATCATATTGTATTGTATTATATCATATCATATTATATACTATGTTTGACCTATGTGGTAGGGTTGTGCTCTCCCCAGTAGCCAAATCAGGCAGTATCATATTGTGAAACTTCCCCTTATTCATTCTCAGAGTCCCGAGTGTGCATACAATAAAAAACACATAAAAGATCAATTTGTTTCCAAAGTGGGTGCACTCATATCATATCATATCATGTTGGTACCAACGATATCACGTGAACCAGTATCATCATATCAAAACCAGAATCAGAATCAGAATAAAAACAGATAAGTTATACCAAAGGTCTTTCAGATGCATATCATATCAAACTACATGCTGAACATATTCATATTATTTTCATATAATCAAAAACAGATCTAGAACATTTTTATACCACATGTATAAAAATTATCAAATTTCATATTTGCTCTTTTGTACATTTTAAAAACATGTCAAATATTGCTCATGTCTATATTATTCATGTCAAAAAGTATTTTTCTCTTTTATATAGATTTCCTGAGTAAATGCAGAACACATAACCAAAGTTATTTTCACATTTTATTTTTTTTAAATAATCCCTTTCTCGGACTTTCTCTTCCCACGCATTTTCAGTTTCCTCGCCTAGTTTTTATTTTCTTCTCTTAGCAGACCAATTCTCTGCCTCCACCGTCGAACCACCCAATCGTTGCACCAAAGGAGTACATGCACGGAGGTACATGTTGGAGAGGCGTGAAGCCGTAACTAGTTCCACCGCCATGGCCGGCACCTTTCCGTCCAAACTCCCCAGTTTTAATCCAACAAAAACAGAGACGATGCAGCACCACCAGCCACCGCTCCTGCACAACGATAGCTGCCCTAGCACCGCCCAACGCCAAAATGCCAGCCTCTACCCACTGTGAACCAGCCAATCTCACATCCGTACGCCGCCATCGTCGAACCCACTAACCCTCGTCTTCCCCACAACAAACGGAAACTATCGTTGTCATCATGCCGAAGAACCACCGAAAGATAGACACGCAACCACCGTGAACCACCCTCCCTCCTCCACCGCATGCTTCTCTACGCCAACCCAACACTGAAAATCACTACAAGTAGCACCCTGTTTTACACCACCACCATGCAAGCTTCTCCCAGGTTCCCTCGGTTCCAGCCATCACTCCACGACGGGAGCTCCACACTGCCGCCGCCCTTCACCGTGAAACCCAAGCCACCATCGCATGCTAAGAGGCCTCTGTTTTCACTTGCCAAAAACAGAGCATGTTTTCTTTCCAACACTGCCTCCATGCAAGCCGCCCAGCCACTTGCCGCCCGTGAACCCGCATGTAGAGCCACCGATTATCACGAGCAAGACTCCATGGTCGGACAGCAGGCCCCACGTTGCATGGTCCGTAACTCCCTCTCCCTCTTTCTCCCGGATTCTAACTCTCTCAGTGCTCTTCAGCCTCGCCGTACACCGTCGACCTAGCCACCCACTGCTTCCGTCGTCCCTGGCCATTTCTCTCGGTGAGCCCAGACTTTATCTCACGGTTTTGTTTTCCTCCAGTATTCCGTGTGCATTTTCATAAGGAAGTATTTTCTGTTTCTAGTTTTTGTTCCTACCTACAGATTTGTTGAATGGTATAAATAAACCACTTTTAATACTTTGTCGTATAGCATTTGTAAAGCGAAAAAATCTACTTGCAATCAATTCTGTGCACTAATCCGTGCGCCTACTATTCAATATGATTGGTTAGAAAGTACACTTTATTGAAAATAGTGCTGATTTGACTTTAGAATATAAAAGTAACAACATTGATACACAGATTAGTATGCAAAGTTACTTGTATCTAGCAAAACTCTTGTAAAGCATAGTAAAGAAACTGTTTTAAGTATATTTATATTACTACATCTAGTTTATAAGTCAGTACGCTTTCTTGCCATTTGATATTGGGTGTGATTTATTTGAGATGTTTCAAAGTCATGTTTAGCGTGAAATTATAATTTTATATAGATAGTATTTAAAGATCTACAATTTTAGTTATATAGTAATAATTGTTATAACTATTTTCAGTAGTAAATTAATAATAAGATTTTATTTTATTCTTTATTTATCACCAAGTAGAGATAAATACTATATTGTAGCGGCAGGAAATTCTTTGGCGCTTAATCGAGCTATTCAATAAAAAGAGGTTGTTCCAGCTAGATTGTAACATTCTGGATTTTAGTGTATTTTATTAAAATATTATTTTAATTAATTTAAAAATTAGTTCTCTTGTTTTAAAATTATAGAGGTTTTATTATATTATTTTATAATATTTTAAGTTTTGAAAATTATTTTTAATGTGCTTTCTTGATATTATTTACGGTTTTACATTTAAATTGATCTTTAATTTAAATTGGTTTATTTTTTTATTTTAAAATTATTATTATTTTATTTAAATCTTTCACTGCGTTTGAATTATTTTATTTAGTTTATTGTTTTAAAATAATTTTCATTGGATCATTTTCGTGGCCCAAGATGTGAGAGCTGAACCTCATTTCTTTTTCCTTCATTTCTTTTCTCCTCTTCTCTTTTTTTCCTTTTTCTTTTTCCTCCTTTTCTTCCTTTCTCCCACGCGCACCAGCCCCTCTCTCTCTCCTCGTGCGCTTCGTCTCTCCACCCCAGTGTCGCCGTGCGCTACTCGTGGCCTGCACCTCCCCTACCCCCTCCTTCCTCAGCCGCCGGCGACCCTACCCCCTTGTTTTCAGCCCCTTCCTAGCCGGAAATAGCCCTCACGCACGGCTTGAAGCTACGTGGCCTTGAATGCTCCAGCGCCGCCATCTAGCCACCTCCGGCCACCACCTCTTCACCACTTCATCCTCGGCGTACTAGCAACCCAAAGCACCCAACCCCAGCTCCAATCTGTTACCGGAGAAGCCCAACCAAACTCATCTCCATTTTGCACTTTTCAGACCTTAAACCGCCCCTTTCACCGCCACCCACGACTAAAAGCCACCACCATTAGCTTCACCGACCTTCCTAGGCCCTACCCTATCAATTTCAAGTCTTAGTTTGACCCCATTCAAAAGTGAGTTTTTGAAACCCATGGCCACAGTGTATTTTACACTGTGGAGTTGCTGTTTTGGCACTTCCAGCTTTTCAGTGATTCTTCGAAAATTATTATATAGAGCTGTAAGTATTTTTCTAAACATTTTTTGAGATTTTAATATATTTTTGCGCTAACTCATTTATTATTATTGTGATTGGTTGGTTGTGCCGGACTGAGTCAGAGGAGTTTTGGGGGTCGGATGGATTGGAGGTTGGAGTTGTGTTTGGTTATTGGATATTGTTATTGGGTTGGTACATTGCATATTGCACGCATGTTCATGTTTGTAAATTGAAAACTAGGTTTTCGTGTAATTGCATTTATGTTCATGTGTTTATTGAAAACTGGGTTTTCATGTGAGAAAAATGAAAAGAGACTGTAGGGATGGTGGTAAGCAGGGATGGTGGTATATTCCCGCCCATGGTGCGCGCGGTAGGGATGGTGGTAGAGTCCGCCTACAGTGCTCTATTGGATTTTTATGTTGTGTGGAAATGAACTGTAGGGATGGTGGTAAGCAGGGATGGTGGTATAGTCCCGCCTGCGATTCCCGTCTATGGTGTACGTGTATGGATGGTGGTATTGTCCCGCCTGTGATTCCCGCCTACGGTGCATTCGGTAGGGATGGTGGTAGAGTCCCGCCTGTGATTTCAGCCTACAGTGTCCAATAAATATTTTTGTGTAAATCATTTTCTGGAAAAATGACTGATTATGTTTTTGGGCCAAAATGAGATTTTGGCGTGTGTTGAAAAAATATCCATTTTCGGGGAAAATGATATTTTTTGGATTTGGTGCATATTTCATCATATGCATGCATGGTTAGTAGCATTAATGTATTGTTATCTTGGGGATCGTTTGGATTATTACTTACCTGTGGTACCGTTTTGTGGTACCGTAGATTTTTGGTGCAGATAAGGATGTGGAGCTTGTGGGATCAACTACCTGGAAGAGGTGAGATGTGGTTACTGTTGTTTTTGGAATTTATTTCCCGCTCGTGTATGTTTTTGACTTTTGTTGTATTTCTTGGATAACTGTTTAACTTTCAGTATACTTTTATTTTGGTAATTTTTTTGCATAAAAATTATGGTACCTAGTAGACTTATTTATTTTAACCGCTGCGACTCTTTGGTGCTCTGGTTGCACGTTGCACACACTTGAGCACTTATCGTTGGGATGTGTGACCCGTGTTGTCATCATCCTGACGTCACGATTCCTATGTTGTTTTGTACGTGGGAGTCGGGGCGTCACATAGATAGCATCAAGAATTCCTGACTATTGAATGGGAACAAGTCCATCTTCGAAGTATTTTTTCCTTCCAATATTTTTCTATTGGAGCTTCCCTCATTCCTTTTATCTAACATAATGATGCGAATCGAGCTTTAATGAGTTCTAATATGCAACGTCAAGCAGTTCTACTTTCTCGATTAGAAAAGTGCATCGTTGGAACTGGGTTGGAACGCCAAGCGGCTCTAGATTCAGGGGCTCTCGCTATAACTGAACACGAGGGAAAGATCATTTATACCGATACTGACAAAATACTTTTATCGGGCAAGGGAGATGTTCTAAGTATTCTATTAGTTATTTATCCACGTTCTAACAAAAATACTTGTATGCATCAAAAACCACGGGTTCCACGAGGTAAATGCATCAAAAAGGGACAAATTTTAGCAGATGGTGCTGCTCCAATTGGTGGCGAACTTGCTTTGGGAAAAAACGTATTAGTAACTTATATGCCATGGGAGGGTTACAATTCTGAGGATGCGGTACTCATTAGCGAGCGTCTAGTATATGGAGATATTTATACTTCTTTTCACATACGGAAATATGAAATTCAGACTCATGTGACAAGCCATGGTCCATTCTAAATGCTTTAAAATCGATTTGAGTATATCTTACTAAATGAGTTTTCCGCTTTTTACATTATTTGAATTTGATTTTAATAAGTTGTAAATTGTAAGTGTAGATTGGCTTTTATATTTTAGAAACTGTTGAAACATTTTCTTTAAATGAGCTAACTTCTTATGAGCTTAATGTTTAAAATAGAATTGTTGTATGTTACAAAAACTATGTTAATGATTTTTAATGAACTTTATTTTATTGTATTAAGAGACTAACATATTATTTTAATTTGAGTTGTGTTTAGTATTGTTAAATTAGGCATGAGCTTATTCGGATAAAAATATTAGTCATAATTTGGATTTCACAAAAAAAATTTAAAGACTTTAACAAATTTATCTAGTATTAATTTTATAATTAGTTTGGTAGTATATAGTAAGTGTTCAATCTTTTATAGGCCGTATTTTACGCAAGGCGATTTTTCCTTTGAGCGAATAGGGTTTTGTTTTTTGCATGGCGCTGGCCGCCGAGCCTACGTCTCTGACGATAGGTCATTGTGCTGCTAGAGAGATTGCGGGCTAGTCTGATGTGCGTAATCCATTAGAAACGTCGAGAGGTAGTGTTCAAACGTCGGATGGGTTGGCGTTTGTTGATGTTGTCGTCTCCAAGCCCCAAATGCTTCCAGAGGTGGATATTCCCTTTCGAGAGCCAAAGTTCAATGACGAGGAGATGTTTTTCCTGTTCTCGAAGGCAGAGATCAAGCAGTCGGCGGAGCCTTTCAGATTCTCTGTGGTCATAAAATTCTTACGTCGTTGGCCATCCCTTGATCATGTCCGGGGATTTATCAAGACTCGTTGGGAGCTTCGTTCGGTGCCAATAGTGGGCCAGTTGAAAAATCCTCGGAACATATTGGTGAGAATTTCAAATGAGGAAGACTTTATTAGTGTGATGGCTCGGGGGAACTTTGAGGTGGAAGGGGTACCGTATAAGGTGTTCCATTGGACGCCGGATTTCATTGAGGAAGAAGACTCCCCTTGTGTTCATGTGTGGTTAACATTACTGGGGTTGCCTCCAAACTATTTTCATGAATCAATTTTACGTAGTATTGGAGGGGGTTATGGATGGTTCTTGAAGAGGGATAATGCGACTGCCTGTGTGACTCATCCGAAGGCAGCACGTATTTGTGTGGAAATGGATATTTCTAAACCGCTGCGTCACTCGTTCTGGTTGGGAAATTCAGGACTAGCAACGAGTCATTGTCAAGAGGTGATTTTTGAAACTCTTCCAGCGTTTTGTTTGCTTTGTAGGAAGCAAGGTCATCAGGAACACAAGTGCATGCATAGAGACCGGATCCAGAAACAACAGCATCTGGGAAAAAAGGCAAAGGGAAAAACAGAGCAGACGAAACAGGTTTGGAAGGCTATAGGAGTTCAGGAGAAGGAGATTTCGGAAACAGTGCAGGGGAATATAGCAGGGCCTTCATCTAATCCGTGAAGATTGGCCCTTCTGGATGTGATTCATGAACGGAAGAAAGTGGAAGAGGGGCGGTCGATGGGAGTGTTGTTCATCTCAATGAATGGCTTGGTTCATGATAAAAAATAATTTGATCTTGTCAGTGCTGATGCTCGGTTGGAAGGTTCGCTTGCTCATGTTAGGGAAGGGTATGAGGAGGTGGATAGTGGGAATGACGAGCAGATGCAAGTTTCTTCGGGAGGATGCGAGAATTGGTTTGAAGTAACGGAAGAAGAGTTGGACAAAACTGCAAGAATGGGAGCAATAATTCGAAGTTCTCCTAGAAGTTCATTGAGGTTAATTGATGAGGCATTGGAATTTGAAGTGGGATGTATGGCTGAAAAGGAAATTATGGGGGGCAATATTTTGGTGAAAGCTTATTTACTCGTGGTAAATCTATCTCAGATGTGGAGCTTGAAGAGGAGTTAAATGAATTGGCAGAAAAATGTTTTGACTCGGATCCAGATTTGAATGTGCCATTAAAAAAAGTACATGGGGTAAGGAAAGAAAAATCAATAGTGGTACTGGAGCAAAGAACTTGTTCCAAAAAATTTCTTTAAGCCATGTTGAACATTCTTACGTGGAATATTAGGTGTATTTATTCGTCGAGAAGTAGGCTTCGGTGTATTTTAAATAAAAATCGGCCGTCTATGGTGGCACTTTTAGAACCGTTTCTTGGGGAAAATAAATGTGGTAAGTGGGCAAGATGGATGAAGTTCCAAAATTTTTGCAATAATGCCGAGGTTGAGGGAAAGATTTGGCTTTTTTGGAATGAGGAGTTTGATTTTGAATTGGTGTTAATGTCGGACCAGGCGTTGAGTGGTTGGTTTGTGCAAGGAAATAAGCGAATTCTCGCCACTTTTGTTTATGCGAGTTGCTTTCGTTGGCAGCGTGAGGCACTTTGGGATTTTTTAAGGGATCAAGACCCAGGAAATAGACCATGGATTATTGGAGGGGATTTTAATATTATTAGAAATGATGATGAGAAAAGAGGTGGTATTTTGTGTGCAAATCGTGCGAAGGCTGAATTTAATCTTTGTATTCATGACTGCGGCTTGCTAGAATTGCCTTATGAGGGTCAGCATTTATCCTGGTGCAATGGAAGGTTAGGGGGGAGCAAGATTTGGGCTAGGCTTGATCATGTGCTGGTGAATATGGAGTTTCTAAATTTTTGTGGCGATGGCCGTGTAGTATATTTACCGAGAACATCCTCGGATCATTCCCCGATGATGGTGTCGTTGTTTCATGGTACAAGCAGTGTGCCTCGACCTTTTCGTTTTCAGCGTATGTGGGGTTCTCATGATCAATTCTTGCCGTTGGTGAAGGAGGTTTGGGATGGGAATGTTGATGGAAGCCCGATGGTGCGCATGGCCAAAAGTTGAAATTGCTAAAAGTAGCTTTGAGAAAGTGGAACGTAGATGTTTTCGAGAGAGTAGAAGTGGAATTACGAAGGCTTGAAGACCGCATTTTTGAGCTGGAACAGAATGTAATTGCAAATTATAGTCAACAGGAAGAAAATGAGTTATTGCAGTGTAAACAGATGCATTTACAATGGGTGCACCGGGAGGAAATGCTAAGCTGCCAAAAGTCTCGTGTGAAGTGGCTTGCGGAGGGTGACTCCAATACAACATTTTTCCATGCGATGATGAAAGTCAAGAAGAAAAATAAGAAGATTGAGCAGATGAGGATGGAGACTGGACAGATTTTAAGTTCAGTAGAGGAGGTACATTCTGTTGTGGTGGAGTTTTTCCAGGATCTTCTAACAACGGAAGAAGTACATTTTGATGAGGAATCACTATCTTTACTGTTGCCAGAGATTTCAGTGCAAGAGGATGAAGTCTTGTGTGCAGCACCATCTTTGGAGGAGGTAAAAATTACTCTTGGGTCCATTCCTGCGGATAGTAGTCCAGGGCCTGACGGCTTCTCGGCAAGTTTTTTCACACTTGCATGGGATATTGTGAAGTAGGACCTGCTGGCTATGGCTTGCGAAGTTTTTGAGGGGATGCTATTTACGGCTTTTTTTGGGTCGACAAACTTGGTACTTATTCCAAAGGTTGATGAACGGGTAGGATTTGGACAGTTACAACCAATTAGTTTATGTTCAGTGGCGTATAAAATCATAACAAAAATCATGGTCATGAGTGTGGCTCCTATTCTTCATCGGCTTATTTCTTCTTAACAATCCGCTTTCATTCCTAGAAGAAGTATTTTTGATAACATGGCTCTTGCACAGGAGCTGGTACATGGGATTAATCGAAAGGTTAGGGGTGGAAATGTCATGTTAAAAATTGATATGGCAAAGGCGTATGATCGGGTGAATTGGCATTTTTTACTAGAGATTTTGAGACGATTGGGTTTTTCAGATAAATGGAGAGAACTGATTTTTAATTGTATTTCTTTCCATTTTATTCGGTTATGTTAAATGGATGCACAAGGGGTTTTTTTAAACCTTCTCGCGGACTTCGACAAGGTGATCCGAATGTTGCATAAAGAGTTTCAATCAGGAAGGATAAAGCCTTTTAATCCCAGTGGAGGAATTATGATCAGTCATTTGTTGTATGCGGATGACCTATTGATTTTTGTGAATGGTGGAAAGGTTTCTTTTCGGAAACTTATGGAAGTGCTTCACAAGTATGAGAATATGTCTGGCCAGCAGGTTAGTCCGCATAAGTCCTATTTATTTTTCTCTAAGCATATATCGGCTGCTTGAAAACAAGTGTTAAAACAATTATCTGGCTTTGAAGAAGGTAATTGGCCGTGTACTTACTTGGGGATACCTCTGTACGTTAGGCGTATGCGCATAAGGATGTTTGATTTATTGTTGGGTAAATTTCAAAAGAAACTAGCAGGTTGGAAAAGTAAATTTCTTTCCTTTGGTGAAAAAATTATTTTGCTAAAGCATGTGCTCAACAACATACCAATTCATATGCTCTCGGTTATGAACTTGCCAAAGGGGGTAATGTCGGCTATTAAAAAAATTTTCTCTAAATTTCTTTGGGATTCTTCCATGGAGAACAAAAAGAGGTAATGGATATCTTGGAAGACTATTTGCTTGCCGGTAGAGGAAGGTGCACTGGGTATTAGAGATTTGGAGGAGGTTCAGAATTCGTTACTTATGAAGTTTGCTTGGAAATTAATTGTGGGAAGGTCGCTGTGGTCAGATTTTTTCTCAGCCAAATATGTGGGTAATGTTCACATCTCTTTGGTCATGTCTTTGGGAAGAGGAACTAGATTTTGGAAAGGGGTTATGCGATTAATGCCAACTGTTTTATGTAATTCAAGATGGCAGATTGGCAATGGGGAGGTGCAGTTCTAGTATGATAATTGGTTGGGTGATGGGTTTTTGGCAGAGGAGAATCAGGTGGTTGGAAATAAGGAATTGAAGGTACGGGAGGTGATGGACGCTAATGGATGTCATGTGGATGTGTTGAGAAATCTGGTTGCTGCACCTGTGGTTGAGAAAATTTTGCAGGCAGGATTTCGATTAAGGGAAGGGGATGATAGATGCATCTGGGTTCATTCTGTGGATGGCATGTTCACTACGAGCTCTGCATGGAATTTGATTCGAAAGTAGGGGGTTGTGTGTCCATGGAGGAGATGGCTGTGGAAGGATTTTTTGCTAGCAAAAATGTCATTCATGTGTTGGAGAGCAAGAAGACAGGCTTTGCCTGTGGATGTAGTGGTTCAAAATTTGGGCATTCCTTTGTGTTCTAAATGTTGCTGCTGTGTGGAGCCAAAAATTAAAAATTTGAATCATGTGCTCTAGGAAGGAGAGGAGGCAACGGCAATATGGAGATTTTTTGCAGCAAATAGCGGAGTGCGGATGCCACATATCCGAAGTTGGGAAGGTGTTATGCAGTTATGGTGGGGTCGTGCAAGAGGAGTTTCTCAGGTTGGTTGGCTTAAAGGAGTACTACCTATTATTATTTCTTGGCCTCTTTGGCGTTTCAAATGCAAAGCTAGGATGGAAGACAAACCGTATGACTGGATGAGCATGATCCGAGCAGTGAAAGTAGCTTTAATGGAGGTTACTAGCAGAGTGAAGCAGTTCAGAAAAATGGAAGTCCAAGATTTACGTGTGCTGCAGAATTTAGATTGTCCACTTGTTCTTGTGCGTTCACAATTGCCGAAGCTAATAAAATGGATGCCACCTGATATAGGGATGCTAAAGTTAAAAATGGATGGTGGAGCTTGTGGGAATCCAGGTCTGTCCGGTGGTGGAGGTGTTGTTCGGGATTCACAAGGGAAAGTTTTGGCTGGTTTTGCTCATTTTTATGGATAAGCGATGAACACAATTGCTGAGTATTGTGCTTTACTGGATGGATTATGTATGTATCATGCTCTTGGGTTGAGGGATTTTTTGGTTGAATCTGATTCTAAGGTAGTGGTTGGCTGGTTGGTTTTGGGTAGATGTAATTATTGGTATCTATGGGATTTTTGGGAGGAAGTAAAGGTACAAGTTAGTTTGCTTCGACCTAAGGTTCAACATAATTTCAGAGAAGCAAATATGGTTGCAGATTTTCTAGCCAAGGAAGGAGCGAAAGGAATGATAGAAGATTTTATGGGGGAGAATTATGTGAATGGTAAATTTCGGGGTCTTGTTCGTTTAGATAAATTGAGAATGCCTTTTATTTGTTCTTGATGTATTTTTTTATGGTATTCCTCTGCCATAAGTGAGGGTTATGTTTAATAAATTCGGGAAGGGGTCACTATTGGATATGTGACTTCCTTCTCTTTTTTAAAAATTAAAAAAAAAAAAAGTCTTTGATGGTTTAATTTAGATATGATTAGCAACTTACATGATTTTTAATATAAGTATTATTCATGATATTTTATGAATTACTATTAGTTAAGAAATTTATGATTTTCTACTAGATTATATGTTGGCAATATTAAATTATCATTTTAATAATAGTTTATAGAGACATGAGTTTTAAATATGATTAAGTTAATTTTCGAAATGAATTTAAGTTGTTTTGCCATCTTTGATAAAATTATATTATTATAAGTTAAGATTCGTTTTAATGATAATATATTTATTAGATTTCTGATAACTAAATAATTATCAAATCTATTTTCGGTAGTATGAATTTAGGTAAATGGAGAGTTTTAGCAAGTTCTTTTAGAAGTTTAGTAATGCTTATGTTCTGTATAGGTGGCGATTGACATTCATTCAATACGGTCGTGGAAAGATTCAGAATAGTTAAAAAGTCCAGATAAACAGGGTTCCTATGCTATATTTGCATAAAAAGGAAAATGAACTGAGGTTAGTTTGTAAAATGTGCATGTTATGTTTTAAAAGAAAATGTGAAAACAACCTTAGTTATGTGTTTTACATTCACTTAGAAAATCTAAATGAAAGAGAAAAATGCTTTTTGACATGAATAGTGTAGACATGAGCAATATTTGACATGTTTTTGAAATGCACGACAGAGCAAATATGAAACCTGAGAATTTTTGTACATGTGGTATGAAAATGTTTTGGATCTGTTTTTTACCATATGGAAATTATATGAATATGTTTAGCACATGGTTTGATATGATATGCATCTGATAAACCTTTGGCATGACTTATCTGTTTTTACTCTGATTCTGATTCTGGTTCTGATATGATGATACCGGTTCACGTGATATGGTTGATACCACCCTGATATGATATGATATGAATGCACCCACTTTGGAAATAAAGTGGTCTTTTACGTATTCTTTCTTGTGTGCACACTCGGGATTCTGAGAATGAATAGGAGGAAGTTTCACAATATGATACTGCCTAGTTTGGCCACTGGGATAGCACAACCCTACCGCATGGGTCAAACATGGTATATGATATAATATGATAAGATGAAGACGCACAGTTATGTTATGCTAAAGTGTTTTTGAATATGAAAATGATCTTTAAATATGAACAGTTGTGTTTTTTAGTATGAGAAGATTGAAAAGTCGCTCTGATTTTCTGATAACACATTTCTAAGATATTCATATGAAAATGAAATGTTTTGTTTCTACATACCGAATTTTCTAAAAAGTCTCATGTTTACATACTAGTATATGTTCTCTGGTTACTGAGCTGTTGATAACTCACCATTTATTTCCATAACATTTTTCAAATAATTTTGATGGTACAACTAGGGATCATGACTAGAAATCATGTATAAGGCTACATGAGCGTAGTTGAATAAATACAAAGAGGGTACTTTGGTTATCTTAGCATTTATTTAATATTTCTGTTTTGCTTTGTCGATTGGGTATTTTGGAAGGTTGAGGTTTATTTTGAGATTTTGTGGTGTTTTAAATTATTCATATTGGAGTAGTTGATTTGAAACAGTGTGTTATATGTGTCATTGAAAACTTTGGAGTCTATGACTATATGATTAAGCTGTAATTTTGAGTGACAAGTAGTAATTCTCCAACCCATCCTGGACCGGGGCATTACACACGGCCCTCGGTCTCTCTTTGCAAGTGAACATAGTTTTCTTTTGCATTGTTACATAAAGCTTCTTATGGGATAAAATTGTTTTATGATTTTACAATCTTCCTGTAACATCCCAGATTTTAGTGCATTTTTAAAGAAGGATTATTTTAATTTGTTTAAAAAATTTCTTCTCTTGTTTTAAATTTATAGGAGTTTTAAATATTATTTTATTATATTTTTAAGTTGTGAAAATTATTTTAATGGATTTTCTTAATATTATTTAATGTTTTGGATTTAAATTGATCTTTAATTTAAATTAGCTTGTTTTTGGATTTTAATATTTTTACTATTTTAATTGAGCATTTCATTGAATTTGAATTATTTTATTTATCTAGTGGTTTTAAAATCTTTTTCGTTGGATCACTTTCGAAACCCAGATTGAAAAGTCTGGATCTCTCTTTTTTCTCTTCTCTTTTCCTTTTTCTCTTTTTTTTTTCTTTTTCCTTCCTCTCCTTCGGACCCCCCCAGCCCGATACCTCTCTCTCTCTCCTCTCCCCCGTTTTCGGCTTCACCCTCCCTGAGCCGCCACCGGCCGTCCGTGGCCGACACCGCCGGTACCACCGGCTTCCCCACCTGCCGGCAAGCCACCCCTCCAAATCCCAGCCCACGCCGCGCCGCCGTTAGCCTTCGGAAGCCGTGCGAAGCCGCGGCCTTCCTCCACCCATTTCGCCGCCGTCCGGCCACCAGCTCTTAGCCACCTCACCACAGGCCCCAAAGCAACCCTTTGGACCCAAACCCGACCCCGATCCGTCGCCGGAGCCGCCCCATCGAACCTCATCTCCGATTCGAGTTTCTAGACCTTCCACCGCCGTTTCGGCCGCCACCCACGGCCAACCATCACCACCATTAGATTCCCCACCTTCCATAGGCCCTACCCTATCGTTTCCAAGTCTTCGTTTGGCCCCGTGAGATTTTGAGTTTCACTGTGTATTTCGGCCACAGTGTATTTTTACACTGTGGTGTTTCTGTTTTGGCGCTTCTAGCTCTCCCGTGATTCTCTGAAAAATATATTAAAGCGCTGTAAGTATTTTTTCGAACATCTTTAAGATTTTAATATATTATTGCACTGACTGGTCTTTAAGTCTGTGATTGGTTGTGTTGTGATCTGGATTGATTGTGGAATTTACTGTTGGATTGGTTGTTGGAATTTAATGTTGGATTGGTACATTGCATGTGCATGTATATTTTTTGTGTTTAATGAAAACTGAGTTTTCATTTGTGGGAAAAAGGAAAGGAGACTGTAGGGATGGTGGTAATCAGGGATGGTGGTGTTGTCCCGCCTACGATTCCCGCCTACAGTGCTCCATTGGGTTTTTGGTGTTGTGTGGAAAGGAACTGTATGCATGGTGGTAAGCAGGGACGGTGGTATAGTCCCGCCTGCGATTCCCGCCTACGGTGTACGCGAAGGGATGGTGGTAAGCAAGGATGGTGGTGTTGTCCCGCCTGCGATTCCCGCTTACGGTGCACGCGGTAGGGATGGTGGTAGAATCCCGCCTATGATTCCCGCCTACAGTGTCCAATAAATATTTTTGGGTTTGGTACATATTTCCTCGTGTGCATGCATGTTGGTTGCATTAAATGTATTTTGATCTTAGAGATCGTTTGGATTATTACTTACCTGCAGTACCCTTTTTGGTACCGTAGATTTTGGTGCAGTTGAGGATGAGGAAGGCGAGCCTTAGGGATCGGCTCCGTGGATAAGTGGCATATGGTTGCTGCTGTTTTGGATTACGGAAAATTATTTATCTCTCGTGTATGTATTTGAATTTTTACTGTATTTCCTGATATTTGTATTAAATATAAAAATTCTGGTACTTAGTGACTTATTTATTATTTATCCGCTGCGTTTTATTGTGCACTGTTTATTTGTTGCACACACTGGACACTTGTCGTTGGGATGCGTGACCGTGTTGTCATCATCCTGACGTCACGATTCCCGAGGCTTTTTGTACGTGGGAGTCGGGGCGTCACACTTACTCTCTAAGTTACAATCTAAATCATAGAGTATTTTAATTATATTTTTCGTTGGGGTTGATTTACGATGGGCCTAAACTTCACTGTAGAAAATTGTTGTGTTATTTTAAGTGGACTTCAGTTCAGTTTAAACTAGTCCAATAAGTTGTACTAGTTTTAAACTAGTCCAATAAGTTCAGAATATTATGAATTTTTTTAAATTATATTTGTTGGTATTAAATTTTTATAGTTAGACTTCAGCAATACATAATTCAGAATTTATTGTCATAGTCGAAGAAATTAAGTGAATATTGATTAATTTAGAAAGTGATGGTATTTTAGAGTTAACAAAAATTTTATGATCGTGTGGATTGGGTGTTCTTGATTTTGGTCTTACGCAGGTTTGGGTTTTCTTCTCAATTTTTTATTTGATTCATTCCTGTATTTCTAGCCCGTGGTATTCTGTCATAATGAATGGTACGTTTAAGGGTTTCTTTCCGTGCAGTCGAGGTCTTCGTCAAGGTGATTCTTTGTCACCCTATTTGTTTATCATTCAACAAGAGGTTCTATCCAGATTGATCCATAGGAGCGTGCAAGATAGTACGCCTATTGTCTCTCTTTTGATGTATGCTAATGATGTCATGATATTTTCTAATGGTAGTTAGAGGTCGGTGCGGGTTCTTCAACAAATTCTTAGTCAATATGAAAGGTGGTCAGGACATACGATTAATGTTTAGAAGTCTGCTTTATACTATTCAGATAAAATTTCTACTAGGCGCAAGCTTCGGCTTTTAAGTTGTACTGGCTTTATGGAGGGGAGTTTCCCTTTCAAATACCTAGGAGTGCTAATTATCCTAGGAAGACTTAAGCAGACTCATTTAGATGACATGGTGAATAAAGTGAGGCATAAGATCGGTGGATGGAAGATGAGGCTACTCTTTACGAGTGGTAAACTTGTTCTTTTGAGGCATGTTGTTTCCAGCATGACTATACATCTATTTGTTGTTTTACAGGCTCCTCAAGTTATTATATCCAAGATTCATAGATTGATGAGTTCATTTTTTTGGGAGAAGCTGATGGGTGGATAAAAGAAATGGGTGGCATGGAATCATATTTGCAAGCCTGCGGAAGAAGGGGGGCTCGGTGTACGGAATCTTCATGACACTCAAAAAGCGTTACATATGCGCTTTGCTTGGAACCTTATTCAAGGTAACTCTTTATGGGCTAATTTTTTTAAAGCAAAATATGTTGGATCGAACCCGTGGTCTCTTATTGTGACTAATAAAGGATCCAGATTTTGGAGAATGGTTGCTAATTGTATTCCACTTTTGTTAAATAATTCCAAGTTGAAGCTTAAAGAATGAGATATTTTTTTCTGGTATGACAAGTGGAGGGATAATGGTCCCCTTATTAATGAGATGCCTCTTGTGGGTCCACCTCTTTTAAAAGTTAAAGATTGCAGGTTGTCAGAGAGTTGGGATGTAGAGTTTTGGGAGAATTTAGTAGGGCAGGAAAAGATGGATGAGATTTTAACCTATTTATCAAGGCTGAATTATGGGAAGGATGTTCTAGTTTGGACTCCAACGGACACAGGCATGTTCTCTACCAAATCTGCTTGGAATTGTATTCGTATCAGAGGTACACCTATGGATTGGCATGCGTGGATTTGGCATAAGAGCCTACCTTTAAAAATGTCTATCCATTTTTGGAGGGCTTGGCATATGGCCTTGAGTGTGGATGATAGATTGCACCGTATTGGTATTGCTCTTGTCTCTAAATGTGATTGCTATAACAATGGTCATATTGAAGACATTAACTATGTGCTTTTTTAGGGTGATTTTCCTCACAAAGTCTGGTCCTTTTTTGGCAATCTTTTTGGTATTCCTCTTGGTAGGTCTTGGAAATAGAATGTTGGGACTTGGTTCAGGCATGCTAGCTCTTCTTTCCAGGTGGGCTTTATTGTTGGCATCATTCCCATCATTGTTACTAGGCGCCTATAGAGGAGGAGGTGTCTTGCTCGGATGGAAGGTACTCTGGAAACTCATACTACTATTGTTCATTCTATTTGTGTATGGTTAGGATCTCTTAGTCAGGCGGCTAAGCAGATCAAGAGCCTGTCACGTAGGGATGGTATGATCCTTGAGGCCCTGCAGATAAATCTGGTGGTCTCAAAAGTTCCAGTTTGTAAATTGGTAAGGTGGTTAAGGCTGCAGTTGGGGTGGTATAAATTGAATACGGATGACAGTAGTATTGGTAACCCAGGTTCTTGTGGCATTGGCGGGGTTATTCATTGTGATTCTGGTGAGATGGTTCAGGCCTACACCTCTCTTATTGGGTTTGGTACTAATAATAAAGTGGAACTCCTGGCACTCCTTCAAGGCTTGAGAATTTGCAAGTCTCTAAACATCTCTAATGTGATTGTTGAAATGGATTCTATGGTGGTTATCTCTTGGTGGCTCAGAGGAAGATGTGGTGTGTAGTATCTAGAGGAGTTTTTGGAGGAAATTGGTGAGTTATCCAAAACTATTCAGTGCTGTTTTCAACATATTTTTCGTGAAGGTAATAGGGTGGCAGATTGGTTAGCCAAGGAAGGGGCTTCAAGTGCTGATTTGGCCTATTCTAATAATTGTAATATGCCTCGGATCTTCGAGGCCTAATTCGTTTGGATTTGTTAGGCCTTCTTTCACTCTGATATTTTTGATAACATGTTCTGACTCTGCATTCTAAAAATAAATTATTTTGTTATGTATTTTGAACGCTGTAAATGCTAATATTTGCATTCTAGTATATGTTCTCTACTTACTGAGTTGCTGATAACTCACCCTTTATCGCCACAATATCTTCAAATATTTGATTGTTTCAACTGAGGATCAAGAACCAGAAGCATGTAAAAGGCTACATGAGCATAGTGGATTTAGTACAAAGATGGTACTTTTGTTATTAGAGAATTTTATTCAGTGATTTTGTTTTGCTCTATTGACTGGGTATTTTGGAAGGTTGATATTTATTTTGAGATTTTGTGGTGTTTAGAATAATTATATTGGAGCAGTTGATTTCGAACAGAGAGTCCTATGTGTCATTGAGAGTTTGAAGTTTATGACTATATGGTTGAACTATGATTTTTAAGTGATAAGAGGTAAGTCTCTGGACCCACGCTGGACTGGAGCGTTACACTCTTGTCTCGATACTCAGAGTTGGAGGTGTGTTTGCATGAGCAGCAAATAGAGCAGGAGAAAAGAATACAAACTGAAGTGCAACAACAAATACAGATGGAGATGTTGGTCCATATGGAATGCATGATATCACTGCAGAAGGATCGCGGTGGTTGAGAAAAGAAGAAGAAATAAACTTTAATCTATGTTTAAAACAATTTTCATATGAATTTATTTTGTAGCCTAAGTCTCAAACAATTTCAAAGATTGTTATTTGTGCATGATACAATTTGGATAATTAGTGTGGTATTTAATTTTATCTATTTATTAATTTTGATTGAATTCATGTTCGAATGTAAACCACACACGTTCAAACATGTCCTTCATGTTTGACACGTGCAATAGTAAATGTTCGATCACGTTTGAACATCTAGCATTATACAAATTGCATACCTATCCTTGCATATCTAAATGTGTATCTTCCCACGTTCGAACTAATGACAAATTGAGGTTCAAATTAAAAATACTAAATCATTTTAACGTCACATTGCCAATATTCGAGAAAGCTTTATGTGCAAGCAAGTTTTACTAAGTGTTTGCACTATTATAATCCAGCATTACAAAAAGTAACGTTTGAACGTGAGTCAGCCGGGTTCACATTCGAATATACTTTTTTCTGACAAAGATGGACTATCACAAATTTTTTATCACGTTCGTATGAAAAAACGAATAATCGACTTCAAGCTGTCACAAAAAATATTTTTTATGAAGGTTGAACAGTAAACAAACACTATATATTTTGTGACGCGATTGTTGTGTCGGTACGTGGACGGTTTTTAATCATCATAGAAAACATTTTGTAATGGTTTTAAAGGGGATATCTGGGTCCTCTTGCTACCAAGCCCAAGGCTAGAAGGCTGGCTCAGCCTACCACTTTGACCTACAAGACTTACGGCCCAAGGGCCCATGAGAGCATGGTATCAATAAGAGAACAACACTACTCACAAGAAGATAATGCCCGTGGATGAAGGTAGTTATCTTGGGATGGATAACTCCTATTAGAGATAAATGCACGAGATTGATGGTTATTGACTCCCTTAACACGTCCCTACGCCTCTATAAATGGTTCGTGAAGATAACAAATGCTTCACTGGACTTCTTGAGATATTTTAAATTGAGACCACTTCTCTAACTTAAGCATCGGAGTTTATCCTGGGCACCCAGTGCCACTAAGTTGTTCATTGTAGATCATTCGAGTGGTTGGTGGTATGAAACACGTCCTTTACAGTGGCGTCGTCTGTGGGACCTTTGTAGACTTCAACGTGATTTTTACATGCCAACTACTACGTGATCTCAAGCGAATTGTGATCAAGAGATGAATACGACGGAGATAGAAACAAGGTTGGCAGAAGCTGAGAGAGGCTATGATGGCAATGGGGCAATTACAAAAGGAGAATGAAGATCCTGCCGCTTCACGACTTGTCCAAAACGGGCAAGTGGAAGGGGATGCGCACAGTGCGGGAGTCGTAAATATGGAAGACCTGGAAAAGAAGAGGCTACATGATGAAGTATGTAGCCTTGTTGGCAAATATGAAGAGATGGCAAGATGGATGGTAGGATCCTCTTTGGTGGAACAACTGCTTACCTGCACTGACCTTCCTTATAGCGAGGAGGTAATGGCGGTTCCCCTCCTACCGAGATTTAAAGTTCCTCAGATTGATTTATATGACAGGTCACGAGACCCTATCGATCACCTTGAAAACTTCAAAGGACACATGACCCTCCACGGGTTTTCCGGGGAGGTGGCTTGCCGTGCTTTCTCATTGACGTTGAAAAGAATAGTGCGAGGCTGGTTTGGGACTTTGGGCCCAAGATCCATTAGCAGCTTTGAGGAACTAGCAAAATAGTTCCTTAAACAATTCATGGAAAGTAGGAGGCATCATGGACCAACTGCCTATCTACTGACCATCAAGTAAAAAGAAGGGGAGAGCTTGAAAACGTATTTAACCTGTTTCAATAAGGAGAGACTAACCACGCACGACCAGGACGAAAAGATCATGCTAGCTACCCTCTTGGGGGACATTTGGCTGAGTTGATCAAAATAGTCCCTTCCAACCTGAGGGAGTTTATGGACAGAGCTATGGCTTCATAAATGATACAAACACGAAAACAGGGCAGGGTATTCAAATCAATGAGACCAGGGGCGCTGCCTTGTTCACAATAACCTAAGTGTACAAGAAAATAATAAGATAGCAAGAGAGGAAGAACATCCACTAGTAAGGGGACACCATTACTACAAGTACCACCAGTCGGATACTCACTGGACTACGGATTCATCTCCATTAAAGAAAAGGGTCACCAGCCTTGCAAGAAGCGGGGAGCTTGAAAGAATGCTAGCCGACTATCTCAAGTCGAAGGAGGAAGGTCATAAGCATGAAAGTGGGTGAAATAGAAGCCCCAAACGCCAAAGGCCGGAGGAAGAACAAAGACATAACACCCATTGACAACCATGGGGTCAAGACCAGGCACCCCTTGGAGAGATCCGTACCATAGCAGGAGTGTGCGCTGGTGGGGGTGTAACAGCGTCCAGCTGAAAGGCTCACGCCCGCAAAGCAAGATATCACACAGTATACATGGCAGATAAACCCCCAAGCACCCCCAGGTTAAATGCAACCCCTACTATCTCATTTGGAGATGAATATTGCCAAGGGGTTATGTACCCTAAAGATGAAGCCCTAGTTGTCACCTTGCTGATAGCCAACTACACGACCAGACAGATTTTGATAAACAATGGTAGCTTAGCTGACATCTTATTTTGGGACGTTTTCACCAGGATGGGCATTAATCTCGACAAGCTGCATCCATCACCATCTCCACTGAAGGGGTTCTTGGGAGAAGCTATTCAACCCATGGGCACCATTTTGCTGCCAGTCACAATTGGCTAAGGCACCCACATGGTCACCACAATGACGGATTTCCTAGTAGTTAAAGCTCCATTATCCTATAACGCCATATTAGGAAGGTCGTCCCTCAACGACTTGAAGGTACTCACCCCCACTTACCATCTGAAGATGAAATTTTTAACTAAAATGGGCATCAGTGAGGTCTATGGTGAGTAGATCCTGGAATGGGAGTGCTATGTTTAGGAGCTCAAGGTGGGGGCACCTATTGTGTGCATAGTGGGCAATGGGAGCAAACAACGTCCTCCCGCACCCTTGGTCGAAGATAACTAGAACATAGAAGAGAGGGACGAAGACAACCTAATGTAGGCTGAAGCAAATGATCCTCTAGAAATTGTGGCCCTATACCAAAGAATGCCCAACGCCACTACAAAGGTCGGGACGAGACTCCCGCCAGAATGCAGAGAGGTGCTAAAGCGTTTGCTGGTTCAACATAGAGATGTGTTCACAAGGAGCCATGCAGATATGCCGAGGATTGATGATAAGTTTAATTTTTATGTGATTTTTATTATTGTTTTATTTATGAAAAGTGTCAGTTTTCCTTCAATTCTATTGATTTTATTTTATTTCTATATATATTTTTATTTATTTTCTTAGATTTCAAGGAATGAGAAGACTTGGTGAAAAGGCTCCGAAGTGTCAGTTTTCCTTAATTCTATTGATTTTATTTTATTTCTATATATTTTTCTTTACTTTCTAGAATTTGAAGGAATGAGAAGACTTGGCGACAAGGCTCCAGGCGACCAGTCTAATCGATCAAATTAAAAGACCAACCTAAAATACATCAAGAGAAACAACTAGTAAAGGGTTTGAGAGTAGTTTTGATCAAGAAAAAGAGAAAGAAATCAAAGAAGGAATTCACAAGAAGTCCAAGTTCGGAATAGACTAGGAGACAGCCTAGACATACTTAAGTGTTTTGATCATAAGTTTCTACTCACATATCCGATTGATGCAATTTTGGATGGGTTGGAAAGCTATCTTAAAGGGATAAAACTTTGTCTCTAATAAATATTTTTAAATTCTAACTCCTGGAGTGCATACGAGGCTACCAATATAAGTCCTAAAAGTTATGCAATTTTTTAGGAAAAAATCAGAAAAACCTTAGAGTTTCTTTTTATGATTGAGCTGCATTATTGTATATTTTATACATTTAAAATCAATGTATTCTTAATTATTTTATTATTTTATCGTTGATTTTAGATGGAAAAATGATCAAGAGGCAATAAATCCAAGTTATGAATTAAATTGATTAAAAGCATAGTTTATGCTTATATCTTATAACTTGAGATTTAAATTGATTTTATTGTCTCACATGCACAACATATTTTTAATATTCTAGTTTAGTTTTTGTTTAATTTTTAATTAATTAATTATTTTCTTTTTCTAATTTTCTTTTTTTATTTTTATTTTTTTATTATTCTGTTTGTTTTAGTTTATTTTATTTTATTTTATTTTATTTTTATTTTATTTTATTTTTATTTTATTTTTTTATTTTTCTGCACAGGTCCTAAACGACATGTCGTTTAGCACAGAGTTAGTTTCGGTCGTCTGGCCTAAACGACGTGCCGTTTGGTCCGCAAACTGAACGACACGTCGTTCCCTTCATCTCCTACCTCCCGCACTGCACTTCGTGCTACAGTGCTGACGCTCACAGCAGCTCCTCCGCCGGCCACCAGCAACACCAGACGACGCCGGCGATCAGTTCTCCACCACCATGCACGGCCAAATAAACGTCCAACTCCACGAAGCACCACCTAACCTCCTGCTGCAGCTCACATGCAACCAAACGAAGCTCCCATGCACGGCCTCCTCAGCGCAACACCAGTGCACCTTCACATAAATCTTACGGAGTCACCGTGGGCCTCATACCAGCCACCTTGCACCTCCAGTCTCCTCCACAGCAGTGCCACGAGAAGAGCACCTCCATGCACGATAGCTCCTCCATATCCAGAAGCGGCATGACAAAACAAGGGGACGTTGATGGGAGCCACGTGAGTTCGGTAGGAAACAGGCACGGAGGACTCGAAGACACGGAGATCCTTTTCGTTTTGGCAGATTACACATGCAAAGAAAAATGGGACTTTTGGCTTGCTGGAGCTAAACACACGCACACGAAAACGCTGGAAGACGCTGCATGTGAAAAAAAAAGGAAAGAAAGAAAGGAAAAGAAAAGAACACGGCAATGCAGCTTCGGCTGGAAACCGGAAGAAGAAAAAAAAAATAAAGAGAAGAGAAAGAGAGAGGAGTGAACCGAGGGAAGAAGAAAAAAAGAAAAAAAGAAAACAGAACGAAGAAGAAGAAAAGGAACGAAACGCAGGAGTGAACTGCGGGAAGAAGAAGCAAGAAAAGAAAAGAAAGAAGAAAAAAAAATACACGTTCGGACATGCGGGGCCAGTAAAACACAGTGAGATGTAAAGAAAATCACGGATGAAATTCATACACGCTGGGACGAAAATAATAATGAAACAGACAGCACACGGGGAGAAACTTTAGGTTTGAGTGGGGAACATGGCAGCTAAGTGATGTCCATTTATGTCCTTCTTTGATGCCTATATAAGAGGGTGTGAGCCAGCAGTGTTGAAAGTAGTGTGTGTTTGGAGTAGGGAGTTAGAGGTGAGTCTGAAGTTAGAGTGAGAGTCAGTGTTAGTCAGTCGTGGTGTTAGAGTGACAGTGAGTTAGAATGTTTTTAGTGTGATTTTAGAGTTAAAAGAAAATTCAGAAAAAAAATAGTGAATGAATTTTTATAGTCAATTTTTATTTTTCTGAGTTCAATTTTTAATGTCGTGTAATTTATTCATCAGTCAGTTTCAATGTATGGCTCAATGAATTTTATTTTTGTAAGTCTTTATTTTCAGTTTTGAGTTTGTTTAGTGAGTAAATTTTCAATAAATGTTGAGAGTCCATTTTCTTTTTGAGAGTTTACTTTAATTGGAAGTTCAGATTTTTGGGTTGGAGAACACAGTCTCCATTTCCAAATATCGAGTTATTTCCTTACAATTTTTGTTTTTATTAAATTTCGAATTACTGTCATTTAATTTTCTCGCACTTTTAATTTCCTGCAATTTAAATTACTGTCATTTACTTTTCTAGCACTTTTAATTTCCTGCAATTTAAATTACTGTCATTTATTTTTCTTGCAATTTTAATTTCTTGCAATTTAAATTACCGTCATTTAATTTCCTCGCACTTTTAATTTCCTGCAATTTAAATTACTGTCATTTACTTTTCTCGCACTTTTAATTTCCTGCAATTTAAATTACGGTCATTTATTTTTCTTGCAATTTTAATTTCTTGCAATTTAAATTACCGTCATTTAATTTCCTCGCACTTTTAATTTCCTGTAATTTTAATTACTATCATTTAATTTTTCTGCACCTTTAATTTTTTTTGCAATTTACTTTTATGTCATTTAAATTTTATTGTCCATTTACATTTCAGTTATTTAATTTCCAGCAATTTTAATTTACTGTCTTGTATTTTAATTTTTTCACTTTTCATTATCCACTCAAAATCAACAAACATGAATCTAGTCCATGACTAGTAAATTTTCATTTCCATTGCATTCCCACATTCATTGCACATATCATCATTTTTATTTTTATTCTCTCATTGTAACTATTTCCACCATTTTACACGAGTTTGATTTTTAAGCACTTTCCCTGTGGAGACGATCTAGGAATTTATTCCTAATTACTACGCGACACGCTCCTACACTTGGGATATCATTTGGGCTACTCATTTTCGAACGAGTCATTCTACCATATATAAGCATATTATTGGTACAAAAATGAAGAGAGAGTCGGAGTTTTAGAGTCTAATAGTCCATAGATCATTTTTTAAGTTTCTTTCGAGGGGGCGGATCTGGAGAGCAGAGGCAAGAACACCAGTTTTATTTTTTTTCTTTTCAATTTCATTATGAGCTAATTTTATTTTCTAGAGCTTTGATGTAGTTTAGCATTGAACACACAATTTATATTCTAAGTTATTGAGGCAAACACAGAGACAATAAATGCCATTTTAAACATGGCGCCACCACGAAGCATTAATGATACCCAATGACTAGCAGGAACGTTGCCACCTTAAACAGGCTTGTATTGAAGTCCACGGACAAGTGTCTCCCTTTCTTTAAGGTCTTGAGGAAGGCACATCCATGGAATGAAGATTGCTACCAAGGCTTCGTGGAACTGAAATAGTACTTGGCCAACCTCCTGCGAAAACAGCCCAACCTAAGGGACCTCCTGCTCATGTACATAGCAGTGTCCCCCTTGGGATAATACTGTAGAAGCTGGACATCTCAGAAAGATTAGTCGCGTGGTCGATAGAGCTCAACGAGTTTGATATTGGCTACATACCTAGGAGTGCAATAAATGGGCAAGCATTAGCAGACTTTGTCACTGATTTCATCGATTTCCCAGCAAATATTGAAGTGGCACCTCCCACCCAGCCCTGGACAGTGTTTGTCGATGGGTCAGCCTACCAAAAAGGGAGAGGTATAAGGATCTACATCATTGGAGAGAAAGGACAGGAATACTACTACATGGCCACACTCACTTTTAAGACCACTAACAACGAAGCAAAGTACAAGGCCTTAATAGCAAGACCCTCAATCACCAATACTCTTGGTGCCAACGAGATCGAAGCAAAAGCCAACTCCCAGATAGTTGTAAACCAAGTGACTAGGGCCTGCACCATGAAAGGGGAAAAAAAATACATAAATAAGGTACTAGAGATCCGTGACCAATTTACTTATTTCAAGCTGGAACAGGTCCCAAGGTTGGACAACATAGTAGCTGATAGGCTGGCCAAGGCCGCCTCCATAAGGGATGACATGGAGTTGCCTTGGGAAGTACAAAAGAAGGTGATTGAAATTCTTGCTATTGGAAACCAGGTGAACCATGTAGGTCCCTCAGGGCCAAAGTGAGCCAAAGAGATATTGGAGTACTTAGAAGCCGACAAGCTTCCAAAAAGGAAAGAGACACAGTATGTCCTGGATGAGATACATAAGGGTATCTGCGACAACCACTTGGGGGGAAGGCCTTAGCAAGAAAAGCTCTCAAGGCAGGATACTATTGGCCCAATGCTTTAAGGGATGCTAAAATTTTTGCAAGAAAGTTTACTCAATGCCAGGTCTATGCCCTGGTCCCGCACTGTCCATCCAGAGAAACTACTCTCTATCACTGTCCATCCAGAGGTCTATGCCCTGGTTAGGAAAGGGCAGGGTAAAACACATAATCATGGCAGTGGACTATTTCGAAAAATGGATGGAAGCAGAGCCCCTCTCAACCATCACAACAAAGGTCGTGACTAGGTTTCTATAGAAGAATATCGTGTGTAGATTTGGCATCCCTAACAGTATAGTCTCCGACAATGGGAAGCAATTCGACTCAAACGATTACACAGAATGGTGTCAAGAGTTAGGCATCCAAGTAAAGTACTCATCACCAGGGCATCGACAAGCAAACGGACAAGTATAATCAACGAACAAATCCTTGCTGGGGATATTAAAGAAGAAACTTGACGACACGAAATGAGAGTTGGCAGAAGAACTCTCAAGGGTCTTATGGGCCTACAGAACGACAGTGAAGACCCCAATGGGCGGAACGCCATTCACTTTAGCCTTTAGGAGTGAAGTGTTTGCCCCTACAGAAGTTCGCTTGCCCACATACCAAACTAGCCACTTCAACCCAGTTGACAACAATGAAATGCTTGAGCAACATCTCGACTTATTAGAAGAGATGAGGGAAGAAGCGGAAGTCTAGAACATACTCAACAAAAGGAACGTCAAACGTTGTTTCAACTAGTGAGTCAAGGCTAGGTCTTTCAGGGTCGGCGACTTGGTGTTTAGGGAGACAGGGGTGACAACCCAGGGCAAGGGAAAGCTCAGCTTGCGATGGGAAGGCCCTTACGTAGTCGTAGCCTACAACTGCGAGTTTCCTACTGTCTGAAGGACAGTGAAGGAAAGGAGTTGCACCACCCATGGAACGTCGAGCACTTAAAGAGGTTTTATCCCTAAGAAGCTACTTTGAAGCATTTAATTTTCTTTCCTGGATGTACGTTTTCAATAAGAGACAAATCAATAAAGCAGATTGAGGTTCGAGTTAACCACTAATTTAACTCGAGGTGCAAGCAAACGGGCGTGGAGGTCAAAAGACCCCATAACCCACCAACAGTTAGCCACCAATCTCGAGTGTAACTCACGGTGCAAGCAAACGAAAGTGGAGGTCAAAAGACCCCACGACCCACCAACAATTAGCCACCAATGTCGAGTTTAACTCAAAGTGCAAGCAAACGGGCATGGAGGTCAAAAGATCCCACGACCCATCAACAGTTAGCCACCAGGGTCGAGTTTAACTCGAGATGCAAGCAAACGGGCGTGGAGGTCAAAAGACCCCACGACCAACCAACATTCAACCACTAGTGTCAAGTCAACTCGCGGTGCAACCAAACGGGGGTGAAGATCAAAAAACCCAATGACCCACCAACAGTTAGCCACTAGCGTCGAGTTTAACTCGCGGTGCAAGCGAACAGGTATGGAGGTCAAAAGACTCCACAACCGACCAACAGTTAACCGCCAGTATCAAGTTTAACTCATAGTGCAAGCAAACGAGCATGGAGGTTAAAAGATCCCACGACCCACCAACAGTTTGCCACTAGTGTTAAGTCTAAATTGCAGTGCAAGCAAATGGGTGTGGAGGTCAAAAGACTCCATGAGCCACCAACAGTTAGCCACTAATATCAAGTCTAACTCGTAGTACAAGCAAATGGGCATGGAGGTCAAAAGACCCCACAACCCACTAACAATTAGCCACCAGTGTCGAGTTTAACTTGCAATGCAAGCAAACGAGAGTGGAGGTCAAAAGACCAAATGACCAACCAATAGTTAGCCACTAGTGTCGAGTCTAACTTGTAGTACAAGCAAACGAGCGTAGAGGTCAAAAGACCCTGCAACAAACCAACAGATAGCCACCAGTGTTGAGTTTAACTCACAGTGCATGTAGACAGGTGTAGGGGTCAAAAGACCCCATGACCCCCCAACATAAGGCACATACAAAGGAACTAAGTTCCAAGGGGTCAGCTAAATACCCAAGGTGCACAAATTAAACTATACAGGAAGTTAAGACCAATACAAAGGGCCAAGTTGTTACACATAGAGGGCCAACCCAGGGGTCAAACATTGTCCAAAATCAATACAAAAATTAAACTCATGCACACATCACAAAAGCCAAAGAGGCAATGTTTTCCTTGTCAAAAAGGCGTGGCCGCACCAGGGCAGGATGAGGATGCTGGAGTAGGAAAAGTGTCTTGCATGGTGTTGCATCCCAGGGCGTCCACCCTCCACAAATTGGCACGACACTACATCAGGTTGGAACTCCTCCAAAGCCCAATCCCTAACAACCCTGGCGGCAGCCAATTAAGGATGCAAACAGACCAACTCACCATTGGCAGAAGCTAACTGAGAACCCAACTCCTGTAAATGTTATTTTTGCTCCGTAACAGTGGTGTCCAAATGTGCATATTGTTATTTATCTTGTCCTACGTGATGTCACAATCCTCTCGAGCCTTCTTGTAGGTGGTGAACCACGATTGCAGCTCTTCATGATTCCTTTTCGCCTTGAACAATTGAAAGTTGAACTATCTGCCCTCCTCTACATGCAACGCTTTCAACTCTATGCACTCCTCTCCGGAGGAAGACAATGCCTGTGCAGACTCCCTGGAACACTGCTCAGCGTCTGCTTGTGACTGCTAAGCGAAGGCCAGCACCCCACTCAACCGAGATATTTGAACAGAGCAGTCTCCCATTTGGATTCCGCCAACTGTAGGGAAAAGCTATCACCATGAAGCTCGCACACCTCATCACGGAGAGATTAAAGGTCTGTTTCTAAGTTACGGATGTGCCCATCAGCCTATTCCAGATAGCAAACAACCTCAATCGTCTAGGCTAAATACCCGAAATTCACTACTCCCGAACCTCATCTTCCAACTTGGCCTGATTGCCCACAATCCAAGCCGCCAAGTCGTCAACACCCTACATAAGGGAAATGGCTAAGTAAAATGGTTTCACACAAGAGCAACCCTTACCAGGCAAGCATATTAAGCAAAAATAAACCCAATACTGGAGAGAGGATATTTCTCAAGTGTTTCGACATCTCCACGATTGGCCCAAAAAGGGGAGGGGTTGCACCAAGGGCCAACCTCCTCAAACCCGCTTGTCTCGTCCACCACAGGGATTCCACCTGACACGGGGGGCTCGGAAGGTAGGGAAGGGGTGGTCAGACCCCTCAACTCGGCCACGAACACCCGTTGGCCCCCAACTTGCCCCCCACTTTCTTGGTTGCTAAATACCCTATCACCCACTTCTCTTTGGCCAACCCCACCTTATTTGAATCTTCTCTCTTCTAGGGAGGATCCACCCCTTCATAAGGAGTGAGAGAATCCTCTTCACCGCTGAAAGAGGAAGGGGAGGGAGAAAGGATAGAGACCCTCTCTTGATCGGTAGCAGGGATTTCATCGCAAGAAATGGTTGTGGGGAGAGAGCTCAAAGTAGAGCCTTGGTCCCTACGATCATCTTCATCGCTGCCTTCAATATTAGTCTAAGAGCCGCCAACTAAGAATATGGTGGATTTAGGCACCCCATATAAAAAGCACTGTACATATCCACGAAAAAGTCACCGACACTGGGCGTTGAAGCTGGAGAGAGGAGAGAAGGAAACTTGGAGGGCGGCGTGCTTATGGATTCATTACCCTTAGAAGGCAAGTCAAAACCAAAGGCTGTTGCCAAGTTAGCAAGGGCTTGACCCATGAACCCAGTAAGGTTGTCAAGACCTGGCAATACAAGGGGGGAGACCCTGACCGAAGAAGCTTCGGGCGTCTTCTCCTCAGGGGAAGCATCAGGAACCCCCTCACCAATAGCAAGGTTGAAATCAAAAGGTACTCCTCGACCCACCTCCACTTCTACCCCTGTGGCAGATCCAGCAACCTCCCCCCCAGCAACATTGCTGCCAGGGCGCTTGGGCAAAGAATAACTAGATTGAGGAGCACGCCTCTTCCCCCAAGCTGGGTAGCACGTTTGTTCACTAGAGACACCACAGTCTTAAGTTTACGTCCCCTAACATGGGCACGACTGGGCACCACCAAGAACCTATCAATATTGGCGGCGTATTGCAGATCCTCCGTCACGAAACCACTCTTATCATTCTCCTTCACCTAATTAAGGACTACGTATGTGACGCCCCCAAATCTCACTTGAGATCGGATGGAGATTTGAAGCGTCGAGACATGCAACACAAGGTTACCTGCCCCCGTTCATGACATATAAGATGCAATGTTCCTAACATGCATCTAGCATTATGTAATATTCACTGTAGATAATTTTTTTTTTTAGCAATACTATGCACCAAACTTGTAGTATCCCAAATAATTAAAGCGTAATTCATTCATACTTAACAAAATAAACATCCACGATTACAGTACGAGTCTTAGAAGACTGTAATCTCAAAACATAGGAGACCAGATTCCATAGTTACATAACCAAAATACACTATTGGGCCAATTCGTCGAGTAACTCGCGTAACTCGACAACGAGGCCAGAATATTGTCCAAAAAAACTAACTATGGAAGCTGTATGCTACGTGTCATGTTTGTGGCACTTAGTCAACCTCCTTCAGTCTATCAGTGTTTGCTCCCTGCTCCGATCCTAACACATCGTCTACCATTCGGGGGGAATGATAGTTGGGACTACCACGGTGAGATTTGATTACAAATCTCAGCAAGTTAATAGGAAACTTTTACACAGGCTAATGATCCATGCATGGTAGTAAAAGCATGAATGCATAATCAAAGTCATAAGTAAATATAGCATAATTTGACATAACATGGCATCAAATAATAAGCATAACGTGACTGGACATAACATGGCATAAGCCAACATAACTTGAACTGAAACTGAGACTTAGCTTGATGTGACATGACATGTACGTGAACTTAAAACATAACATGGACTAGCAACATAGCATGAACATGAACTTGAAACATAGCATGGACATGAATTTGAAACATAACATGGACTTGAAATATAGCATGAACGTGAACTTGAATTCTTTACTTAACATAGATACTCAGACAATCAGAATGATTCCATCATGAGTATTTTAAATAAGATACCCTAACAATCAAAATGATTACGCCAAGAGTATCTGCATAATTAAACTTAAACTGAATTCTTTACTTAACATGAATATGGAATTTAATTCTGACAATCAAAATGATTCCGCCAGTCGTTTCGTCAGGAATAATGAACAATCAGAATGATTCCGCCCAACATATTCTGTCAGAGATACTTAGACAATCAGAATGATTCCATCATGAGTATTTTAAATAAGATACCCTAACAATCAGAATGACTATGCCAGGAGTATCTGCATAACTAAACTTAAACTGAATTCTTTACTTAACATGAACATGGAATTGAATTCTGACAATCAAAATGATTCCACCAGTCGTTTCGTTTGGAATAGTGAACAATCAGAATGATTCTGCCTAACATATTTCGTCAGAGATACTTAGACAATCAAAATGATTCCATCATGAGTATTTTAAATCACATACCCTAGCAATCAAAATGATTACGCCAGGAATACCTAATAATACTCTGACAATCAGAATGATTACGCCAGGAGTATTTACATAATTGAACTTGAATTAGGTTCTGATAATCAAAATGATTTCACTAGAAGTACCTTGCATGAATTACAAATGGAATGCTCAGACAATCATAGTGATTACATCATGAGTATCCTACACATAACTAACTTGAACGTAACTCAAAAGATGTTACTTATTTGAGGTAGAAACATTTCGTAACATGACATAACATGTAACATGCAACATTTTGTAACATGGCATAACATGTGATAGTGACTATTACGTGACATGACATACATGTAACATATGGCATACATAATGTGACATACTTGCAACAAATAGTAACATGTGACAGAATATATTATGTAATAGAAAAGTATTTCGTGATAGAATAATTCGTGTAATAGATAAACATGTGATGACATGACATGGCATGGAATATATAACAACATACAAACATAATTGTAGTTCCCTTACCCATCACACATACACAATAAACTAATAGTAAGTTAAAAGCTAACTTGCCTCTGTCTTCGCGTTTCTAGATAAAAACTCTAATGCGATCACGAGAAACTAAAAGTAGTGATTTCTAAAAGTTAGAACCTAGTCACTAACAATTAGAAATATGGAAAAATATTAACTTAGAGTAAAATTACCATTTTACCCTCTATATGTGGGAAAATGACCATTCTACCCCGAACTTGGGGATTTTGCATCCTTACTCCAAAAAGCACCAAAATTTACATACCTCATGTAAATTTTGTCTTAAACTCAAATATCAATTCAGAAAAATTTAAAACTAAACACAACCATTAAAATTCTATAGGGCCGAAATTGTGATTTTCTTCTAAGTTCAAAATAGATTTTTGTTTCTAACTTGTTTTGATCAACCTCTTGATCCATAACTTATAAAGATGTGATCTTCAAATAAAAACACCCCATGGTTTAAAAAGGTGTCCTAAAACAGATTCAAGCTCCAAACTCAAGATCACATGGTTAAAAATCAATCAAAACATAAATTTAGCCAAGAACATCATCACTTTGGCCTAACTGAATATCTCCTTGCATACAATTTCATATCTTTGAAACTAACATCAAATATATTCAAAATAATATTCTAACATGTATATAAGAGGCTTAGGATCCTCGAATAAAAATATCAAAGCCATTGGATTAGGATTAAACCATAAAAGATTTAAACTTTCCCAAAACAGAAACTATTTTTCCTCTTCCAGTTTCTAAGTTTCTAGATCTAAGAAAATCTTTCATTAAAACTTTGCAAAAAATCCTTAATAAATAATCATATATACATGTTAACAGTACTCGATAAAATGTTTGGACTAGAAACTATCCATTAGCTTGGTCAAAAACTCCAAATTACAACACACTCTCCAGTTTATCGTCCAGATTAACCTTTCTAGGATTTGAACAATTTTTTATCAACTAAATGATCTCAAAATGTAACAAATAAGATATCCACATAAACTATATTAAAAAATGAACAACTTTAATGAAGGAAGATTTGTGAGAAAACACTTAAAAAATCTTCAAAAAATGCATGCAACAGAGATCAGAAAAACTGCCTAAGAGTGTCTTTTGTGTTTTTTCAAAGAAAAGTGTAAAGGAGGGTTGCTTTTCATGGGAAGTGGACTGGAGAGACTCTTACACAGGTTATGGAAAGTGATAGGACTGAAAGAAAGCTTGAGTGTTGGCCTTTTCTTCCCCAAAAAAATCAGCCCAAGATCTTTTCTCAAGATAGAGTGTAAAAGTGAAATAATGAGATGGCCCTTTAGATTTTTTCTTCAAAACCTTCTAAAATCTCTTTTGGAAAGATCTGGTCAGCCAAGTGGGGGGTGCAAACTTAGCCAAGAAGCAATGCTAATGAGACCAAATTCGTGGGCCTTAATAGGCCTAAACCGAATGGGCCTACATTTTGGGGTTTTAAGAGAGTTTGGGTTGCTATCAAGCTCAAATCCAATATCTCTTGGCCCAATCAATTTTTTAAGGTTAACAAGGTTGGATAATGATATTCTAACATAACTTTGAAGGATTAATAGCATATGAAAGTAATTTAATCAAACGATTAAATACGATACTAGAAACTAATTCATTTAGATTTTAGAGGTCAACTTTATGGTTTGGATAAAACCGTTTAGGATTTTGATTTCAACCATGCTTTTGGGTTCTCAGTTGGATTCCAACCATATAGGATTTCACTAAGGTGGAAATCCTCTTTGGTTTGGCACAATTCGATTGGTCGAACGTAATAGGGTTTTGCTTTGGTGTCATGATCTCACACCTTGATTCCTTCAAATCCATCAACCGTTCCTCATGGTGCCAAGTGTCTAATACTATTCACTATGTATGGCTAAGATCTTCCCAAGTGTCCAAATATAACTTCTCAAATCTAGTTTGGACATTCCACATTGTGATTTTGAAAACACTGCACTTGGTGTGTTTACTGAGGTTACTATTCACTCCGGAAAGTGAATAATAAACTTAGTACTGAAAAATTTTAAATATTCAAATTAACCTACAATAAAAATTGTTTACCGAAATTCAATCCCGAAGTACCCCAAAAAAAGAATTCATAGTTTCGAATAGGCGTTTCGTCTGAAAATATGAAAATGGACTTATTGTGCCATAAAATCCTAAACAATCAACTGACTCTAATGACGCAGACCATCATGCATTCTGATACTTATAACTACCTCAAACAATTAGAATCACATTTATAACACCATAGTGAGTGATAACACAAACTATGTTGATAGACTAAAACTTATGCGATTGATCGATTCATGAAAACTTATGGAGTTTTCACTAGAGTCCTAAAGTCAATAGAAATTCCACCAATGAATTTCTAGCGGGCTGTTATAATGTCAACGCGAGAGCGTTCCTTATCAGTTAGGTCCAATAATAAGCTTTTGTCATCAGGGACTCTTCCCCAATTAGCACGAACTCGGTAATCCTGAAAGTTCATCTCGTTGGTAAGTAATTCCTAATCCTGACTAGAAACAAAGAACTTGTTTTGCCACTATGACGCCCCCAGATTCCGCTTAAGATCATACGGACATCAAAAGCATCAAGACATGCAACACAAAGTTACATGCCCCCGTTCATGACATATAAGATGCAATGTTCCTAATATGCATCTAGCATTATACAATACTCGCAGTGGATAATTTTTTTTTTCTTGAGCAATAATATGCACCAAACTTATAATATCCCAAATAATTAAAATATAATCCATGCGTACTTAATAAAATAAACATCCACAATTACAACACGGGTCTCAGAAGAATATAATCTCAAAACAATAGATACCTGCCTCCATAATTACATTGCCAAAATATACTATTGGGCTAGTTCGTTGAGTAACTCGCATAACTCAACTAACGATGCTAAAATACTATCCAAAGACCTAACTATGGGGGCTGCAAGCTCTACGTTGCATCTAGTCAACCTCCTCCAGTCTGCCAGTGTTTGCTCCCTGCTTTGATCCTGACACATCACCTACCATTCAGGGGGAATGGTAGTTGGGACTACCACGGTGAGATTTGATTACAAATCTCAGAAAGTTAACAGGAAACTTCCACAAAGGTTAATGATGCATGCATGGCAGTAAAAACATTAATGCATAATCAAAGTCATAAGTAAGCATAGCATAACTTGACATATAGAATGGCATAAATGACATAACTTGAACTGAAACTGAAACTTGGCTTGACGTGACATGACATGTATGTGAACTTAAAACATAAAATGGAGTAGCAACATAGCATGAACATGAACTTGAAACAGAATATGGACTTGAAACATAGCATGAATGTGATCATACATTATTTGAACATGAACTTGAACATCACTTGAACCTAAGCATAACATAACATAAACATGAACTTGAAACATAACATAAATGTGAACATGACATAACATGAACGTGAACTTGAACATAACCTGACATGAACGTGAACTTGAAACATAATATAGACTTGAAACATAGCATGAACGTGAACATACATAACATGAACATAAACTTGAACATAACATGAAATTGAACATGACATGACATAACCTTGAACTTGAAACATATTCTTGTCTCATGGGGTCACCATGATAAAGTAGTCTTATCTCATGGGGTTACTATGATTGCATAATTTTATCTCATGGGGTTACCATGATAGCATATTCTGATCTCATGGGCTTACCATGATTGTGTATTCTTATCTCATGGGATTACCATGATTTAACATAGCTTGAACGTGACATAAACTTGAAATTTGACATGAACTTAAACTTGAACATAACATAACATGAAACATGACTTGAACGTGAAATACATGAACTTGAAATCTTATTCAATAGACTTAATTAATAAAGTGACCATACGGGTGTTACACGGGTCCCCTTGAGCTGTGTGTCCTTGCCGATTACCACATCACAACATAGGTATCTATACCAGCTGTGAGTGTGTTAATACGTACTCCACAATTTTTATGGCCCCATTCGCTGTGCCTCGCGTAGTATATGCTCCACAATTGTTGTCGCCCCATACTTCATGCTCCACAGTTGTTGTCTTCCCATGAATTGTTTGTTCCACACTTGCTGTGGACACACGTAAAATAAAGTATGGCTCTATTGATGTTAGTGCCTGGCGCACTCCGGTGACCAGCTAGTTAGGCCCCATTTGCAACCTATCGACTGTACTTCATTAACCCAGGGAATTTCACACTCATTTAGACACTCCAGCTTAAACAAAGGAGTTTCACTTAGATATTACCTCATTCTAGCATTTAGGGTCGTGATTAACATGAATAACTTAAAGAGACTGTTCTCGAGATACACAAACTGTATTGAAGATGGGATGAAATGAATATTAAATGACAGAATTCCTAATGTAGCATAACATGACATGAACGTAAGACGACAGACATGACATACTTAACAGAAAATATTTTGTAGCATGACATGACATGTGACAGACAACATTTCATAACATGGCATAACATATAATAGTGAATATAACATGACGTGGTATATATGTAACAGTAAATATTATGTGACATGGCATACATGTAACATATGACATAACGTAACATGACATACTTGCAACTTATAGCAATACATGACAGAATAGATTGTGTAACAGATAAACATATAATGACATGGCATATATAAAAACATACGAACATAAACTATAGTTTCCTTACCCATCACACATACATAGTAAACTGATAGTAAGTTAAGAGCTAACTTACCTCGATCATTGCGTTCTACGATAATAAAGAGTGAAACACGAGAAATTGAAAATATTGACTCTAAAAACTAAAAATTTAATCACTAACAATTAGAAGCATGAAAACAAGCTAACTTAGAGTAAAATTACCATTTTACCCTATACATGTGGAAAAATGACCATTTTACCCCTAATTTAAGAATTTTACATCGTAACTCCAAACATTTATAAAATTTACATTTCTCATGTAAATTTTGTCATAAACTCAAATATCAACTCAGAAAAATCTAAAATAAATTACTACTACGAAAAACACACTATAGCCGAAACATCCATAGGATTTTTCTCTTGATTTTTGTCGCACTTCTCCTAATTTCAAAACTCATGATCAAACCAAATTTTTGCAACAAAGATGTTCCTATCCCAAGTTTAAAAACATACTTAAAACAACCAATAAGAACTTACTAATCATCAACCTAAAACTTTTTAGTAAAAAGATCCTAACTTTTTAACTAAAAACAAACCTTTGAATCACAAGGTTTGATCTTATTCAAAACATCTCCAAGAATTCTAAAAAATCAAATCTTACTTCTAAAATATTCATAACATCATCCTAAGATCAACCATGCTTTAAATGATCAAACAAAAGTCACCAAAAATCACAAAATAACACTTGGAGTTTTTGGTTTTGCACTTAGTCCAAAAACAGAAACTTTTCTCTCAACTAACTTTGATCAATCTCTTGATCCATGGCTTAAAGACATGTGATCTTTAAACTAAAACATCCGCTGGTTTAAAAATGTGTCCTAAAGAATATCCAACCATAAAACTTAAAATCACATGGCTAAAACTCAATAAAACATGGATCTAATCCAAAAACATTAAATTTTAGGCCTAACTGAAATCCTCTTGCATAGAAAAATCATATCTTTAAAAATAATACTAAATATTTTCAAAATAACATCCTAGCATGTATATAAGAGGCTTAGGATGATCACATAAAAATATCAAAGCCTTTGGAGTTAGATTAAACCACAAAATATTCAAATTTTATCAAAACAAAAACTATTTTTCCACTTCCAGTTTTCAAGTTTTTGGATCTAAGGAAATCTATCATCAAAAACTTTAGTCATGCAATAAAACCTCTATGAACATTCATAAACACATGCTAACAACAATCCAATAAATTTTCGGACCAAGATATCTCCATTAGTTTGGTCAAAAATTTCAAAACATAACATACTCTCTAGTTTCATGCCTAGAATGACCTTTCCATGGTTAAAAATACTTTTGAATGATCAAATAAGTCTGAAATGAGACTAATAAGATATCTATGAAACCTAACTCAGAGGCAAACAACTTTTATGAAAGAGTCATCATGCAAAAATACTTACAAAGGGTTGAAAATCTCCACCCAAAAAGACCCAGAAATCTACCCAAGAGAGCTCTTTTGAGTTTCTCTCTAGGAACAGGGTGAAGAAGTGATGAAAGAGAGTGAAATATGTCTTGCACGACCTTAGACTTCTAGAGGGGGAAGTTATGGGCTTGAATGACCCTTGATTGGAGATGGCTATGTGACATAAAATGGAGAATGGTGAGGGGCAAGGACTGCCTGCAGCAGCTGTGAGGTATGGAGGTTGATGAGGTGAATTTCTCTTTCACATCAACGCACTATTGGGTGCAGCCAAGGGCAGTGGATGGCTTGCCATGTAGGGGAGGAAAATTTTTCAAGAAGCTTTGCCAAGGTGATCAAATTCGTGGGTCTTGGTTGACCTCAACCAAGTGAGCTTCAATTTGAGGTTTAAATGGGGTTTTGTTAGGGTTTAGGATGCTATCAAGCCCAAATCCAATTTTTTTCTTAGCCCAATCAAATTTCCAAGGTTTAAAAGTTTGAATAATCATATCATGACAAAGATTTGATTAATTAATAGCATGTAGAAATGATTTAATCAAGTGATTAAATACAATTCTAGAAATAGGATTAAAAAGGGTTTGGAGGCCAACTTTAGGGTTTGGGAAACCATTTAGGGTTTCGGTTTCAACCAAACTTTTGGGGTTTCAATTGGATTCCAACCATTTAGGATTTCGCTAGAATTGAAATCCTCTTTGGCCTGGCACAATTTGGTTGATCAGATGGAACAAAGTTTTGCTTATGTGGCATGATCTCACACCTTGATTTCCTTTACAAATCTATCTAATGGTTCCTCATGGTGTCAAGTGTTTAATACTATTCACTATGTGTGGCTAAGATCTTGCCAAGTGTCTAAATAAAACTTTTCTAACCTAATTTGGACATTCCACACTGTGATTTTGAAAATACTGCACTTGGTGCGCTTATCGAGGTTACTATTCACTCCAAAAGAATGCATAATAAACTTAGTATTGAAAAATCTTAAATATTCATATTAACCTACAGTGAAAATCATTTACCGAAATTCAATTCCGAAGTGCCCCTAAAAATAATTTCGCAGTTTCAAACAGGCATTACGTCTAAAATTATGAAAATGGGTTATTACGTCATAAAATCCTAAATAATCAACTGAGTTTAAAGACGTAGACCAAAACACATTCTGACATTTCTAACTAGCTCAAATAATTAAACTCATATTTTTAGCACCATAGTGAATGATAACACTGACTATGTTGACAGACTAAAAACCTATGCGATTGGTCGATTCATGAAAACTTATGGATTTTTCATGAGATTTATAAAGTCAATAGAAATTTCACCAGTGAATTTCTAGCAGGCTGTTACAGCCAATACTTGTTATTGGAGTAGTGAGGCTCAAAGGCTGCCAAGTGCTGCGACCGAACGCAAAAACGAAAGATGTTGCCAAACAACAACTTCACCCCATAGAAGGAAAGAAACTCTTTCGCTATCAAATCTGGGTAAGCCTCCTCCACATGGGCTCCAAAACCATGCGAAAGACCACACTCGAACACATGAGAACATGCCAAACATTCGAGTGAAGCTGGGTGGGGGCCAACCTCAAGAAGTACAAAACATCACGGATAGGACGTATGAAAAGGAATCATAGCCCATGTGCTAGGGCACTCACTAGGAGGGCCACATCGCTGGCGAACCCTTCTTCGTCGGTACACCCTGCCTTGGGAACGAAGAGTCTCATCGAATCTGGGATTCGATAAGTGGACCTTAGCTTCGTTAAGTCCCACTCGGTTAGGGTGGAATGCCAAGAAAAACCCTCAAAAGAAGTAGGGATTCGGTTGAGGGAAGACTCAACAACAAATGGAGGAGAGGCCCTAGTAGGAGTTTGACCAGAGGACTGGATGAGAGTACGAGAGGAGCTACGACTAGCCATTGCGATAGAAACATGCTCTTGGTAACGCTAACAAAGGGCTCGAGAAAGGATAGGAGGAGATGGAAGGAAGAAGAGGCATGAAAAGAGGGTGCATGGACAAAAGGAAGTGAATCAAGAAAGAGAAGGATTAGAGGGTAATCATGAGGGTTCTTGAGAATCTGAAAGGTTGGTTGCACCGACTGTTACCATTTCTTTCGAATAAAGGACATTGAAAGCTCACGAACAGCTATGGCTAACATGGGCCACGTTTTGAGGAATGGGTATAAACTTAAACCCACACAATATCTATCATGGACCCTCGGCGGGGTAGGAAAAGTTGAAATCTGGCTAACCGCCTATCTATTGTAAGCCAGTAGGATAAGGTTATCATGTGGGTGTAGAAGGTGCAAAACTAGTTAATTTCTTATGTGCCAGCACAAAGAAAATTAGTAGGGTGATTGAAGGAGATATTTGGGTCCTCTTACTGCAAAGCCCATGGCTAGAAGGCAGGCCCAGCCTACCACTTTGATGTACAAGACTTACGACCCAAGGGCTCATGAGAGTATGGTATCAATAAGAGAACAACACTACTCACAAGAAGATAACGCCCATGGATGAAGGTAGTTATCTTGGGATGGACAACTCCTATTAGAGATAAACGCACGAGACTAAATGGTTATCGACTCCCTTGACATGTCCCTGCGCCTCTATAAATGGTTCATGAAGGTAACAAATGCTTCCCTGGACTTCTTGAGATATTTTACATTGAGACTACTTCTCTAACTTAACCGTCGGAGTTTTTATCATGGGCACCCAGTGCCGCCAAGTTGTTCATTGTAGGCCATTCGAGTGGTTGGTAGTGTGAAACACGTCCTTTATATTTTTTTTTTGTAGTGTGAGATACTCCAAATATCCAAACTTGACCTAAACGTATGTTTTAACTTGACCTAATCCTTCTCTGGACACATGTATTAAGGTTAATGATCTAATACTTAAGGAGAGGAAGGAATGGAATGAGGGTCTTATAAAGTCATTTTTTTTAAAGGAAGAGGTAGAACAGATTTATAGCATTCCTTTAAGTAAGAGGGTTGTGGAAGATAGATTGATTTGGGTTCCTTCAAAGAAATGTATCTTTAGTGTCAAGACTGCCTACTATTTGGAGGAATCAAGGATCAAAGCTTCTATGGGTGAGTCTTCAGAGCGGAATGGCCTGGGAAAGATTTGGAAGAGTATCTGGGATTTGAAAATTCCTGGCATAACCAAAAACTTCCTATGGAAGGCAGGGAATAACCTCTTAGCTACCAGGAAAAATTTGTCGTCTAAGAGGATTGTTGAAAATGCTAGGTGCCCTATTTGTTTGCAAGAGGAAGAAATAGTTCTACACGTACTTTGGCAATGCCCTGCTGCAAATGATGTATGGTCAGAGGCTGTAAAGTCAGTTCAGAAATGGAGAGTGGGAGAAGGGAGTCTACTTGGTTTGCTGGAAATGCTTGCAAAGAAGCTTTCAAAATCTGAGATGGAGGAACTGCAGTAATTATGAGAGGGTTATGGCTTTGGAGGAACACCTATGTGTTTGAAAGTAAACTACTAAGTCATAACAATGTGATTAGAGTAGCAAGAGATAGCTTGGAAGAGTATCAGACAGCAAATATGAAGATGACAGAAAACAAAAGCAATATAGGAGGGTTGGATCAGAAATGGGAATCACCTAGTGTGGATTGTTTTAAGGCCAATTGGGATGTAGCATTAGATGTGAAGTTACGGAGGGTGGGTTTAAGGGTAATCATCAGGAATGATAGTATTGTATATATAATAGCTATGCATCAAGTACTAATTTATAAAGTTATTTTACAAGTTAATATGAAATTAACTTTAAGATTGTGTGTATATATAGATATATAGATATATACAATGAATGTACGTATCATTATTAAAAAAGAAAATAAAAAAAAATTATCAGTGAAGATGGACGGCGACTCAAAGAAATTACCGTCGACAACTCAGATCAGATTTTGCTCGACTAGGTGGTTTCCTTATTTGATGGCTTGGCTTCATATTTAGACGAAGTCACTGTCTACTTCTATGGCCAAAAGGAATTATTTTAGGGCTCAACATGTAAGCTACAAAACCCTTTTATCTTGACTGTTTTCTCATCGCAATACATGATCTTCCCCACCATTTTTCACTCGACACATGAAATCTAGTGCTAATTGCTGAAACTTATAGCGGCGGCTTTGTTTTGTGCCATAAGCCTGCTATTTCCCACCAGTGGTAATCTTTGAAATAAATTTCGTGTCAAAAACCCTTATGTCTTGTAGTGTCATTACGAGTCTAATTTATGAGAGATATAGGGAAAGAGTCACGCTCTCCTGCACCAAAGAATATTGAAAATGAAAATGCTAATAGTCCCTTGATTTTGTCCCCTCAGTTTAGTCGTTCATGTATTTTAATTTTTTTATTATTTTTTAATGATTAAGAAATTGACTTTTAGTGAATATGTGTATTTTTTTAAAAATGTTTAAATATATTAGTGAAATTAAAACATTTAGAAATACTATATTTGGTTAATTATATAAAAATTTATTAACCTTAAAAGCTTATATAAGAGAAAAGATCAATTGTTAGTGTAATTAGGAAAAAACTAAATGAAGATCAACAAAACACTTCAAATTGTTAGTGTATAATTACATAATTAAAAGAAAAGTAAAAAATCTATAGTATTTATGTTCAACAGAATAGTTTATTATATTATTGTATCAAAATAAATAAAAACAAATTAAGCTTCTTAATATTTGTTGTTGCCCAGATAACTTACACAAGAGGGAGTGAATTGGGTTGTATTTAAAAGTTAACAATTATAAACCAAATACACAATATAAAATATGAGCAAAATATGAAGCAGCGGTAAATATAAGGAGTAAGGGTAAAAAAGAAGCAAATTCAGTATTTTAACGAGATTCAGCCTTACTACTTACGTCCTCGCCTCAAGTTACCCCTTGAGTATTCTCAAATTCATCATTCAATCTCGTTCAAGTGGAGATAGAAACCTATTATACTTTGAGCAGTATCGCTACAAAGAATCCATGTAGAACACCCTCTACACTTGCAATCACCTTACACATAGTGATTAAACTATTTCTTGTGTAGAACTCATTCTACCCACACAAGGGTTATACACACTCTTTTACTGATACAAGAGCTGATAGTGGGTAGGTTATCAGAAAACACTCCTCAATAATTGGAATAAGAACAATGCAGCGCAAACTATATCTTTCTCAAAATGAATAAGGATTAAGATTCAATACTTATAGAAGAGAGATTGAAAATTTTGAATGGATGTTGTAAAACTTGCAATTGATGTGTATGTACTCTTGTTGTTGTATATTTTGAAGATCTCAAATGAGTTATTTATAGGCATATGAGACTTCATTTTCAAATTTAAAAAGATTCACATGTCAAAAACAACATCATTCACTCTTCAAAATTTTCAAATCAAAGTTTTACTTTTCGTAATTGTCAAAAACAACATCATTTACTTTTCAAAATTTTCAAATCAAAGTATGCACATGTGAAAGATGTCAATCAATCTTCTTTCAAATTTTTAAAATTCAAACTTTTAATCATGTCATGCACATGTGAAAAATGACAATCAATCATCTTTTAAAATTTCAAATTTCAAATTTTGAATTTTCAAATATGTCATGCACATGTAGAAAATGAAATTTGGTGTTTTATGATAAAAAATTACTTTTGAGCCTTAATCCAATTTCGAATTTTATCAAGAGATATACAAAATTACTCTAAAAGCTTCATTTGCGAGCTTGTTCCCATTTATTGCTCATACTTGGTTCATTGATGTGCTTGGCTTCATTGTGTAGACAACTTGAGTTTGAGATTCTTTTATACTTGAATTCATTTATTATCATCAAAATCTATATATAAATATGTAATTATATGATATTTGAAACCTTGAGTTCAACATTTGCTGTATGCAATCAATGACTGAGTCACCCATTGATTGAGATTTGCTTTGAATGCATGTATAATACAATCTACTTGAATATTATTATATAGGGCGTTGCTACTCTACCTCTCAAATGTACCGTTTAAAGTTACTGCTAGTGTATTTGGTGTTTTATGCTTTTTTTTTAAATATTACAAAAACACACAAATGCACGAGTGGTAACTTTGAATGGTACATTTGGAAAGAAAACATAGCACTTTCCTATAATATATAGTAGTGTACAGCTCAATACACTTTATTTTATCGAGTAATGCTAGATGTAGTTATATATTATTCAAGCACCACACACTCCTTTTGAGAAAGAATAGAGTCCATCATTAACAAAAAAAAAATCATTTGGGTCTGATATTTACTCATTTTTTTTAAAATGAATGCATGACACTTGCGCAACCTATAATTACAAATATTATTTTTCTTATATATTTGTATGTACGCCCATTAATGGTGAGAAAAACATATACATGCATTGAAGTTATATCTATCTAACCTAAAATAAGCTCTATATATAATTAATTAACAGGATAGCTAGCTAGCTCATTGGTATTAGTTCATTGAAAAGCACTGTGATTATAAATATATACATATTCCATCCATATGCTAATGATAGGAAAAGATATCAAAAGATAGAGAAGTCTAGAACATGGAAGTCCAAGAAGCTGACGTATAACGCCCTTGTCCTGGATGGGTCGAATAGTTGCTAACTGTCACCTAAAATCATATAAACTTCAATTTCTCAATTACTCAAAGATCTCATTGTTTTAAACTAACTATTCCAAAATAATTAATTATAAATACCCCAAAGTTTGAAAATAGATGTCAACCTTTCAAAATACCAAGACAACAGAGCCAAACAAAACTATTGAATAGACTTTCCAATAATCAAAATACCCTATTTGTACTTAATCCGCTCTTCTACACAAGCTTGCCCATGCTTCCTATTTTGGATTCTCAGCTGAAACATCTAAAAATATTGTAGAGATAAGGGTGAGTTATCAACAACTCAGTAAGTAGAGAATATATACTAGTATGTAAATATAGGCATTTTCATAGAGTTCAGAATGCAAAATAAAACATTTTAATTTCAGAATGTATATCCAAAAGATGTTACCAGAATATCAGAGCAATAGTTCAAAATGTTCATATTCAAAAGTCCTTCCATATTTTGATCGATTTTCTCTTTGAACATCTAGTTTAACAACCTCTGGTAAGTAGCACCGGCATTTTTTTAATCCAAAGGGCATCATATGGCAGCAATACAACCCTTTGTCTGTTATGAAGGCAGTCTTTTCTTGGTCGCCTTGGCTCATCTGGATTTGGTTGTATCAAAAGTAGGTGTCCATGAAACTCGACATCTGGTAGCCTGTTATTGAATCTATGATCAAGTCGACATGGGGGAAGGGGGAAATTTCCTTCAGGTATGCTTTGTTAAGGCCTGTGAAGTCGACACACATTCTCCATTTGTCATTTGTCATTTACCTTATTGACCAGAATAATGTTGGAGTGCCACTCGGGAGTATTGGGCTTCCCAGATGAACCCCACTACCAAGAGGCGTTCGACCTCTTCTACTATCGCATCATACTTCTCTGTGCTAAAAATCTTCTTTTGTTGAATTCTTTTTCACCTTAGCATCCACGGATGGGTGATGTTCAATCACCTTCGTGTCTATCTTGAGCATGTCCTTCTAGCTCCAAGCATAGACGTCCTTGTGCTCGGTGAGTAACTGCCTCAACTGCTATCTTACTTCGGGCTTCATTTTGATGCCAATTCCTACCATCACTTTCTAGCAAGATTGGTCCAAGGCAACCAACTCAAGAGGTTCATTGACCTCGCCCCACGTCAGATTTCACTCATCTCAGATCTTGACCTCCTACTCAATAAGCTCGGATGGCAGGGCGGTGGCCGTTTGGCAAGCTTGGATGATTCAGCCACCTTTACATCTTTTTTCTTGCCCTTGATTTCCTGGACATAGCATTCCCTTGCTAACACTTGCTCAAAGCACACCTCTCTGAAGCCTGTATCCATTGGGAATTTCATTTTCATATGGTATGTTAAGGTGACAGCCTTTAGGATGTTCAAGGTTAGTTGCCTGATGATGGCATTGTAGGATGATCGGGTCTTGACCACCAAGAAATCGATCATGGTGGTGACAATTGTGGCCTTGTCCTCACGGATACTAGTGGAGCAATGGAGCCCATTGGCAGTACCATTTCTCCTGTGAACCCCTTCAACTGAGTGGGCACCTAGCGCAGTTGGCCTTGATCAATTCCCATCTTCATAAAGGCATCCCAAAAAAGGATATCCACTAATCTGCCATTGTCGACTAGTATTCTTTAGTGGTGAAGTTGGCTACCAACATTGTCACTACTAGTGCGTCATCGTGCGGGTAGATGACTCCCTCGCAGACATGCTCATTAAAAGAGATGGCCACTGTGGGTCATGCCCTTGCTTGCTTCTGGTCTCCCGATGCTAAAGACTTCTTCATACCTTACCCTTCAAGCGTAGGCCTTCCTCCTAGATGATGTCGAATTGTCTCCAACAAATCCCATCACAATCGTGCAATTTTGCCAAGAGGGGTGTTATTCCTGTCTGGACTTTAGCGAAGGGCTCTATTGGGGTTGTCTTGTGTGGTTCTCTTCTTTTAGGGCTTAAATCCTGAGGGGGGCCTTTGTTGCCATTCTTGTCTCCTCCCATCCGTTCACCTTGGCAGCAAAGAATTATGGGCAACCAACCGTTCTAGTTCCCCGTTCTCCAGCATTTCCTTGATCCTCCGTTTCAGGAAGTGACAGTCCTCAGTCCAGTGCCCTTAATGTTGTGGTACGTGCAATACCGACGGGTTCTTTGGGCATGGTCGTTGTAGCCTCGGGTCCTTTTTCCATCCGTGGTTTGCATGTTCATGCTGGAATATTCTACCCTGGTGCTCAAGTCTCTAGTGGGCACATTTCTTTCTCTCCTCCTGTTGTACTAGCCCTTCCTCGCCTTCTGCTCCTTTTCTTGGCCTTTTCCACAATTGGTTCCCTTCAATTGGCTTTCCGCCTAATCCAGCTCCAATTTCTTCGGGGTACTTAGGTCCCGGAAGGTATCTTCGGCGTTGACAAAGTCAACTGCACGATCTATAAATTCCTGCAACGTTGTTGGGGTCTTTATCATCAACTCGGCCATGAATGGGTTTTTAGGCCAAACTCCTCCCAATAGCACGCCAATATGATTTTCTCATCTTGGTCGTCTGTTGTCAAGCACTTTTTGTTGAACCTGGCAACATACACTTTCAAGCTCTCCTTTTCTCTCTGTTTGACAATGAGGAGGCATTCAACAAGGCATCTCCTTTTCTTGCTTGCCATGATTTGGGCTAGGAACTATCGACCTAGTTCCTCAAAATAGTAAATGGAGCCCGATTGTAATGCTCCAAACCACCCCCTTATTGCTCCTTTGAGAGTCAAGGGGAAGGCCCGACAGGCGATCTCCCTGGGAAAGCAATGGAGCATCATACGAGCCTTAAACATCTCTAGGTGTTCAACTAGGTCCTTCGATCTGTCCTACATTTCGACCTATGAAACTTTAATTTTTGGTGAAAGTGGCATTGCCATTATTTTTGTGCTATAAGGTAGGTCCATGCTAGTAAGTAGCTAGTCAACGAACAAGAATGTGTCTATCCTCCTAGACCATCTCTTCATACTTGTTTATAAGGCTGCATAAGTTGTGGTGCATCTTTTTCTTTTCATCATCATCCAAAAGGGGGCCTGCTTGTGCTCTGCATCTTCGCTTCGCCACGCTCATTGTGGCTTGGAGTGGCGTCTTCTCCCGAACCCACATTTCTTCTTTCAGGGCTTCGTTCTCATGTTGGAGAGTCACCATCTCTAAGGTTATCTTTCTCAATGTTTCCTCCATTTCCACAAACCTCCCTTCTATGTTTGCCAAGGTGGCCTCCTGATCTAGGGTTTCTTGAGAATGCGTTGTTGCAAATAGGCAAAAGAAACGTTGAATTTTTTCAATAGGATCCTACAAATGGCACCAATTGTTATAGATATGTTTTGCACTCCTACTCATTGCGTCTGTGGACTTGCATTAAGAGCACCAAAGAAAGGCTGGGGTGATATAGGGAATTTCCGATGTCTACGTCAGAAGAATATACATATGTTCTTCGTATTCAGGAGAAGAAATGTTCAAAAGAATTACCTTAGATGTGTGTTCCTCTCCTGTATATATATAGTGAATATTAAACTCAATCCCTTGATCTACGTTAAGTTGGAGGTTGTTCCTCTCCTGTATATATAGGCTCTTATCGCTTGATTATTAATGTTGGTTGGTTCAAAGTTCTACATTAGCACACATGTTGATGATAACCGGGACTCTTTGTCAGGTGGGTTGATATCTAGGGGTGGGCATCGGGGCCCTGCCCCCTTGTGGCTGGGCGGATCACCTCATCTGCCATATGCGGGGGGCGGGGGGCCCTGCCCGCATCTGGCACCTTGAGTCTCACATTGCTTAAGTAAGACTATTGTATTGCATTGACATTTTTTATAAAGGTTGGCCTAGGTGGCCAATCCACAATACAGTCTTGTAAATAAGTCTGATACTCTTGTGATCAAGTCTAACAAATTTAAAAATTGATAATATAGTTTTTATGTTATTAGTTTTTAAATTATTTTTATATATTTTTATTTTTATTTACAATTTAAATTATATAATAATTTTAGTTTGGGTCAAAAAATATCTTTTTGGACCCAAAAATAATTTCTAGGCCAAATACCCTTGAAGTGGGCGGGGGGCAGGGTGGATGGGATGTCTACCCCCGCCCCCAAGCACCGAGGCGGGGGGCCCCGCCCCCGGGAGGGCTTGAAACATCACCCCCCACATATGTGAGTGCAGGGAAAAAGTGACCCCGCCCCCGCCCCCACATATGTGGGTATCACCCCTATCGGTATCCTTGGATTCGTGAGACTTTAAGGTGTGGGGTTCGATCCATTTCCAGCGAGGGGATACTTATAACTTGTAACTTTTTTATAATAATTTTATTATATACTTTACAATTAACCAATATAGGGTTGAAAATAATTATAAAAAGTTGTAAATTATAATTTCTCATTTTATAACTCTTTTACAATCAACCAATATGGAAGTGTAACATCCTCAAAATTGTTAAAGATTTTCTTAACTTGAATATTTTAATTTTATATAATTGTTCACAAGAATATAAGTGATAAAAAGTTGCATGGATAAAGATTTTCTATAATATTTTGCGTGAAACACATTCTATAATTCAGACATAAATATAAACCATAGATAGAATTAATTATTGTGAATATTATATCTATAAATAATAGTGAAATTATTTGAGTTGAAATATTTTCTTAAGTTTTGAAAAATGAGAAAAAAAAATTGGATAAAATATTTTAAAGTTAAAAAATTATTTAAAAAATGAGAAAACAAATTTGAACAAAAGATTATAAAATTAAAATATTATAAAATCAATTATAAGATTATTTTTGTTTTAAGATTTTGAATAATTTATATTATTTTTTGTATTTTGTTTGGAAGTTTAGAAAATTTGTAATGATTAGATGATTAAATGAAAAAGTTGAAAACTTGAAATTGAAAATTATTTTGTGTTTAGTAATTTTTGGGAATAAAATATTTTAGAATATTTGAGAATAATTACAAAAATTTTGGACATAAAATTATAATTATATGTGAAACCATTGAAGTTGAAGGTCTAGGCTGTGTTTAGGTGCCGAGATGATTCCAAATGATTTGAATTGATCTGTAAATAATATTGTTTTATAGATCTATTTAAATGTATAAAATAAATTAATATATGTATTAAAATATATAAAATAGGTTGAAATATGTAAACTTATTATAAGAAATTAAAAAAATGGATCCTATTAAATAGGTTTTTTTTTTTGGATGGTAATATCCTATCAAATAGGTTGAGATGGAGTTGAGACTAATCTTTACACAGTACACATGCAACCTATAGCGCTGTGAGCTGCAAAACTGCAATCCGCGCACTCTCCACTCGCGATTTACGACTGCAAAGCCAAACCACCGTCATATTTTCCTAATATATTTCTTTGTTCCAAGGGAAAGAAGGCGAAGTAAATGGATAATTGACTTCCCGATTCTTGTGGCGTGAAACTTACAGCAAACTCTGGAGAGCACAGTCCGGGGTGGTGGAACAGGTTTTCTTTTAGCCGAAGGGACCTGGTAGTTAAAGCTTCCTCGTTTCAGTCCTCTTAAACTTGACTTCGCTCTCCCCTTGGTTTATTTTCAATGTTCTTTGTTTACTTGGCAGTATTTGCCTCAACAAGGTTTGTAAAATTTGGTTCTGAAATTGTTGGGGTTAAATTGAAATGGGTTGCGTAGTTATGACAAATGCTCAAATGGGTGTCTCTTATTTTGAAAGATATGGTGCTTTTGCTTCAAATTATTCCTGCAATTCGTTCTCTTCGTATGAGCTTTTGATCCCTCGTAAACCCATTTGTCGTATTGGTTTAACTGTTAGGAAGAATGAGAAGAAGGTTCCGGTTTTTGGTTTTAAATTTCGAAATTCAAATACAATTAATGCTCTTTTGAAGGAAGAGTCGAACAATAGGTTGGTCAGTGGTGGGCTGCTTGAGAAGGAGCTCGAATTTAAGCCATCTTTCGATGAGTGTTTGAAAGCTATGGAATCGGTCAGGGTTTCTAGGGACAAAAGGCACGCTAATAATAATTCTAAAAAACAGAAGCCGAATAATAATTTGACGGAAAAGGGTGTCTTCCGGAGACCACCAATGGAAGGAGGTGAAGAAAAGGTAAACTTGGAGGGTTTTGGTGGGTGTTCAGATCAAGAGAATACATTTAAAGTTGTAGGACAAGAACGGTTGTCTATAAATGCCTATGGAGTCATGAACAAAGAAAGCCGGTTCAGAGGTAAACTCAGTTACAAAGGGAGAGAACGTAGAGAGTTTAAGAATGATCTTGACCACAAAGATGGTGACGTAAATGCTAAATTGAGGAAGATTCCCAGGGGAGAAACGACAAAGGGAGTACCGGCGACACACCGTACTAGTCATATAGAACCACAATTTGATGACTCCAACTTGGGAAGAAGTCCAAAGGCTCGTAATGTTCAAGAAAGCTCAAGGGCATTGGCTCCTGTTAGGAGCAAGCGCAATAATATTGGCATAGAAGGGGAGCGTCTTTATGATGCAAGTTCCTCGGGTATGCTGAGGAAAAAGGGGGTTGACCCTAGCCGATGGGATCACAAATCAATCCGAAAAAGCTATAAGGAAGAGAGAGTTGGTGGAGGAAGAGACAAGGAAATAGGTGGCAGAATTGAGAGGAACTACATCCGTGTTAAAGACAATACTAACCATGAGTTTGTTCAGAACAATCGGAAATTTAGTAGAAGCAGTAATGTTTACTCAGAAAGAGTTCATGATGATGGTTTAGAGGTGGAAAGAGCTGCCTTCAAGAATTTTGATGAATTCAATGACATTATGGACAAACCACGAGTTTCAAAGATGGAAATGGAAGAGAGAATACAGAAGTTAGCCAACCGGTCTGTGCTCTATTCTTTTCTTTTTCAGTGTCCCTCATATTGGAGTAAAATTTTGTTGACACCTGATCGTAATTATAATTGGTAATCAACAAATAAGATAAATTTTTGTTGACCTATGAGATTATATGCCCATCTTAATATCTAGTGTGTAGTGCTAACTTATCTTAAGTTGGCATTGTCTTAATTTTTTTAAATCTTAAAAGGAGTTTATTTTAACAGGTTGAATGGTGCAGACATAGACATGCCTGAATGGATGTTTGCTAAGACAATGCGAAGTGCTAGGATCAGATTCTCAGATCATTCTATATTGCGGGTAATTCAGATATTGGGAAAACTAGGAAATTGGAGGCGGGTGCTACAAGTGATTGAGTGGCTTCAAATGCGTGAGCGGTTCAAATCCCACAAGCTCAGGTATCATTTACCCTTTTTTCTTCTTTGCTCTCATGAACATTGTGCATGTTTTTCAATCTGCCAATTTTTGTAAGGTCCATGCATCCAGATGTTCCTACATGAATTTAACATTTATTTTTATTATTTATAAAAAAATATTGTGAATTTTTTAAAAGAGAACTGTCTGATCTAGTATTATGAAAATTGATTGGAGCATTTGAGTAATGAGTTTGATGTAACTTTGATGTGATTCTGGAAGTATCCCAATTTCATTGAGCTCGAAACCTCCCTTAAACATTCAAAATATATTGTTTCAAATTCCATTTAAAAAATTACTATTCTTGTTTCATATCATTTTATAGGCTCCACATACATATTATGACAAAATTCAAGAGAAAATGTTACAATTGGATAACTTATCTCTTGGACTCTCAGAGAAAGGAGTCAATCCTCCTATTCAGTGTATTAAATCACGTTATTGCCACCTTTGCTTATTTAATAGCTCTGCAATATGTTATACTTGGAAGAAGTGGTGGTGACATTTTAGTGATATGTTGTGGTTAATGTTGGTAATGGGCATTCAGTTGTTAGAGAGGATTAAAAGGGATCTGGTGTGGGTGGGATTGGTAGTTTTGTGTAGTCTTTTACAGTTAGAGTAGGCTGTGGTAGTTGGTTTGTCATCTTGCAAATTGGGTTTAAATCGGGCATTGTTGTAGAGGCATAGGAAAACTTGAAATCTTAACCTGAGGATGAATATAAAGATTCGCCGGTGATGTGTGCATCTCCAGCCAGTGATTCATGATGTTTGGCTGGAGGATCAAATTACCAATCAGTTGATAGAGAATTACCATACGAAGGGAGTCTTGGGCTACCACAGAATGGAAAATACCATCCCATAATAGTGGATAAGTGCCACGAGCGACACATAAACTGTTGATGGCCTTAGACCCTTTCATATGCCAAAAGTCCGTGAGGCAAGTACTAGTATTGGGCCCTCACTTAACAACTCTTCCTGCCTTTAACACTTGTAATCAGGCAGAAATAGAATCCTTGGTGGTTACAAGCAGATCTTTTCACAATAGTGAGATCGGTAGCATGATAGTGGACGTCTTAATTGTAGGGGAAACATTTGGAGAGGATGAAGAGATGGGTGGTTGGTCTATGGTATTAAAAAGGGAGGAAATGGTAATAGTAGGGGCCCTAATCGTTTGCAGTCTCTAACCAAAAGGAGAGATGGTATAAAAGTCTAAACAAATTATTTGGCCCCCAAAAAGAATTTGAAATGACCCCGTAACCCTATGAAATTTGAAAAGAAAAAACCATGGTCCCTCGTAAAAAGAGCTAAAAAAAAATACATTCAAGAGGTTTTTTCTAAAACTAAAAAATTAGCCCAAGTATCTAATATAATATAGTTTTTTTAACCCAAAAGTTTGACTCTAATGTTTCTAAATGTTAAAAGATGTATTTCCCTAAAACTAACAACGTATGATTTTTCTCTATAATCTCTTAATCCCTTCAACCCTTTTTATTTCTGTTCACCAAAACCATAATTTTGACTAGAAATGTTGAGTTTCTCTATTGAAGAGAACATATAATTTGTAATTCATGATTTATTACTACCATGATGCGCGTTAAGCATTTGTACTTGATGAACACAATGATGATATCTTTCAGGTATAGCTTTATGATATATGGTTGCAAGACTTAAACAAGGAATTTGGATTGATAAGTTACCTATTTTTAAATGTTTTGTTTTGAATTTTTTCAACATTTGGATCTTTCACTGGTTTGAAAGAAGTATGGGGCGTCTGAAACACTTATTGATAGAATCAAAAGTGTTCGACTTGTCGAAGGATGGAAACTCCTTGTTCATTACTGAGAGGAGTTGGAGGGTGGTGAAAGAGATGAGGTTGGGGATGTCCACGATGCAATGGTCTGCCAAAACACTGGAGGATTACCTGAAGGGTGATAAAAAGGATCTATACACCACCTTGAGGGAGGAGACCAGAAGTTTCATTTTTCAAAGGTGTTCAAATGCCCGTGGCCACTACATGGCTCTAGTGGAATGAGGTGGTGGCAGCAAACTCAGTTTCTTTTTATACCTGAAGAGTCGAGAGGTAAGGGCTGGAGGAGAATGAAGAATGCACTGTGGGAGGTGGTTAAAGAAAGAGGGCATGTGATTCACAATAGAGGATGGATTATTCAGAGGCCATTGGTGGCAGTGAACCACCCACATAATTGTTCGTATAGGGATACTCTCTTGCATAAGATAGTGCTGACACTTTCCAAAGAGCAGAATAGGGGTGGAAAGGCTCCTCATAGCTTGAGTACAACAAGCTCATAGTGGAACGGTGGAGGTGGCAGGCTCATCATGGGTCTGGCAAAGGAGGAGATGCGCTTTACTTTGCCAAAAATGAAATCACAACTGTCAGCAATAACAGAGAAGATGGAGGCTCTAATACAGTGCGTTGAGGAGGTATATAAGATGGGCTTGGCCCATGAGGTAAGTGGACCTAGCAATTTACTTGATGCATTGGGCCCTAAAGAAGTAGCTAGGCAGTTGAGGGCGTTTGGGCTAGTTACAAGCCAAATGGGCCAATCTGTTGGGCTTTAGATAAAGGGCCAAAACAAAGGTAAAGCTGGGGTTGGAACCCAACCCCTGTGGAAAATCAGAGAGGGGAGGGGGGAGATGCAAAGCCCTCTATCAGCGGGAGGTAGTCAACCATGTTGGAGAATGTGTCGATCGACTTGCGCACGGTCGAGGAACCCTCGATGGTGGCCCAGAAGACGAACATAGTAGCGGTGGAGTCAACGACAGCCAATCCAGTTATGGATTTCAACATTTCCTCACCGGAGGATGTCGAATCTCTGGCATAGTACAAAGACAGTGCCGATGGGTGGAAGGGAAGAGTTGAGACGGCTTGTACTTCAGTGAAAGGCTCTGGGCATCTCCAGTTAGCTCAGTACACACAGACAGTGCCAATGGTAGGGAAGAGTCTCAAGTGAATTTTGCTCTAGCAAAGGGCTTTGGGCATGTCCAGTTAGCTCAATACACACAGACAGTGCCGATGGGTGGTAGGGAAGAGTCTCAAGTGGCTTTTACTTTGGCAAAGGGCTCTGGGCATCTCCAATTAGCTCAAGGTACGGTGGCAGGGACAGAGAGGGGTATGGGGTTCGATAGGGAGAAGTCAACGCCTTTTGACTCTACATCGGAGTTAGAGGGCCCGGACTACACTCTCCAGATGGTGTATAAGGAGGCTAAGGTGAATCCATAGCTGTTATGTACACTATATCCGCTGCTTGCAATGGGAGTTTCACCATCGGATTGGGTGACTCAAAAAAGGATATTCAAGATTGTGTGGGGATTTCATGTGAGGGTTTGAGGAGCAATTTAGGGCATTACTCATTGCTATTGAGGCGGGTCGATTTCAATCCCCTAAATCTGCTTATAGAAAAAAGCGGGAGTTGAAGCGTCTCACTTGTTCAATTAATTATGGACGGGAGGGGAGTACCAGCAAAGGAAGATCTAAAGGGAAGTTTCTTTCTTCCCATGAAGCCTATAATCCTTTCATAGAACATTCGGGATCTCAATGATCCCAATAAGCGTCTTCGGATTAAGAATCTCTTAGGTAACTGGAAATTGGATATTGTTTGTTTGCAAGAAACCAAGATTAAATTCATTGATCAAAGCATCATCTCTAGTATTTGGGGCAATCCTTATGTGAGAATGGTGTATCCTGATTCTGAGGGAGCGTCCATGGGTATTCTTATCATGTGGGATTCACAGGTGGTTGAGTCTATTGAGGAGTGCGTTGGAAACTATATGGTGGCTTGTTTGTTTAAAAATGTGCCAGATGGCTTTTGCTGGGCTTTCGTTGGTTTTATGGGAGGTTTGGGCAATTGGTGGAACTTACCGTGGTGTAGGATGTGAATTTAATATCACTTCATTGCCTAGTGAAAGATCGGGAGAAATACGGCATAGCCCTGCGATGAATGAGTTTTCTGAATTTATCTTTGATATGGATTTGGTGGATCTACCACTTGTTGGTGGCATGCACAATTGGTCTAATAATCGGGCTTGGTCCCGTTTGGACAGATTTTTGGTGTCTCCTTCATGGGAAGCCCCTTACTCTACCTTGTTGCAGAAGAGATTGGATAGGAGTGTGTTTGGATCACTTCCCTATTGTACTGGATTGTGGAGGCATTCATGGATGTAAAAGATACTTTAAGTTTGAAAATATGTGGCTGAAAGTTGATGGTTTTGTGGAGAAAGTTAGGGCTTGGTGGTCCTTGTATCCTTCGAGGCTTCACCAAGTTTCAGATTGGCCAGGAAATTGAAAGCATTGAAGAGGGATTTGAAGATGTGGAATGTCGAAGTCTTGGGACATATTGATAGTCAAACACAGCCTCTTAAGGAGGAATTAAAGGATTGGGAGGAAAGGGAGGTGAGTGCTCCTCTTTTTGAGGAGGACTCTTGCAAGGAATTATATATCACCTCGAAGCTGGAAAATGTGCTACTAATGGAAGAAATATTGTGGAGACAAAAGTCACATGCCCTTTGGTTGAAAGAAGAGGACCGTTGTACTAAATTTTTCCATCGGGTGGCTAACTCATCGTAGGAATAACGCAATCGAGATGCTCCAAGTTGATGGACAGGTCTGTTCTGATCTTGATACCATTAAGAATCACATTGTTAACTTCTACAAAGATCTCCTTTCTGAAAAATTCCTTGGGAGACCCAAACTTGATGGCATGCCTTTTGAGTCTATCAATCAGTCAAGTTCAACATGGCTGGAAAGACCTTTTGAAGCAGATGAGGTTCTTCAAGTGATTCGTGGGATGTCTAAGGATAAAGCCCTGGGTCCGGATGGGCTCTCTATGGCCTTCTACCATGATTATTGGGATGTGGTTGGGGAGGATATTATGCTGGTTTTTTTAGAACTCTACACTTTTGGTAAATTTGAAAAAAAAAATTAATGCGTCTTTTATTGCTCTTACCCCTAAGAAAGTTGGGGCAGTGGATGTGAAAGATTTTCGGCCTATTAGTCTCATTAATGGAGTGTATAAGATTATCTTGAAGGTGCTCGCTAATTGCATAAGTGCTATTATGAGTAGTATTATTTCAAAATCACAAAATGCTTTTGTGGAGGGGAGGCAAATATTGGATTCGGTTTTGATTGCCAATGAATGCTTAGATTGTATAATCAAGGAGGGTACACCCGGACTCTTGTGCAGGCTAGACATGGAGAAGGCTTATGGCCATGTTAATTGGGAGTTTTTGTGCTATTTACTTGGGAGATGTGGTTTTGGGGAGAGATAGATTTCTTGAATTAGGCATTGTATATGTAATGTTCGTTATTCGGTTTTGGTGAATGGCGTGCCGGAAGGCTTTTTTAACAGCTCTAGGGGATTAAGACAAGGGGATCCCCTCTCTCCTTTGTTGTTTGTCATAGTTATGGAAGCATTGAGTAGCATGGTGGGAGCGGCTGTTAATGGAGGTTTCTTGCTGGATTTCCAGTGGGTGGTGTTAATATATCTCACCTTCTCTTTGCTAGTGACACTACTTTTTTGTGAGCCAGACAGAAATCATATGCAATATTTGAGGGCTGTAATACTTTGCTTTGAAGCTGTTTCGGGCATGAAAGTAAGTCTCTCAAAGTCTGAAATGGTTCCTATCGATAATGTGAATAATATTCAATGCTTGGCAAATATCTTGGGCTGTAAGGTTGCTTTGCTGCCCTTGAAATACCTTGGCTTTCTGCTGGGGGCTGCCTTCAAGGCAAAATCTATTTGGGATGGTGTGTTAGAAAAAATTGAAAGATTGGCTGGTTGGAAACGAGTATATTTGAGCAAGGGTTGCAGATTAACTCTCACAAAGAGCACGTTATCTAATCTCCCTACTTATTTTCTATCCCTATTTCCGTTACCTGTAAGTATGGCCTCTCATATTGAGAAAACCTTTCATAACTTTCTTTGGGGAGGTAGGGAGGAAACGAAGTTCCATCTTGTTGGTTAGGATAAAGTTTGCTCACTAATACTGATATGAACCCGTAGGAATGGAATACCTTGATTCCCATTAGATACCTTGCGGTAGGTTGGGGGTGCGTAATTTGAGGTCTTCAACAAAAGCACATTTAGAGAAATGGTTGTGGAGATATCATAGGGAAGGGGAGAGTTTGTGGAGAGAAGTAATAGATTCGGAATATGGGGGAGTATCCAGGGGGGCTGGTGTTCTAAGGAAGTTAGGGGGACATATGGTATGGGGTTGTGGAAAAATATTCAAGCTGAATGGGGAAGATTCTCCAAAGTTTTTCAGTTTCGCAATTGGAAGAGGTCATGGTGGCTATATTTGGCATGATGTCTGGTGCGGTGAAAAGGCTCTAAAGCAAGTGTTTCCCATGCTCTATTAAATTTCTAGTGACAAAGCGGCTATTGTGGCTGATCTATTGGTGTTTTCTGATGGTGCTGTCCATTGGAATCTTAGTTTTTCGAGAGCGGCTCAAGACTGGGAAATGGATATGTTTGTTGTTTTCTTTGACTCGTTGTATGCTATGTCTATTGACAATGAGATGGAAAATAAGATGATCTGGAATCTTGGAGGAAATAAAAAGTTCTCGGTGCTCCTTCTATAAGGCTCTCTTGGGATTATCTAATGATCATTGTTTTCCTTGGAAGGCTATTTGGAATTGCAAGGTACCTCCTAAGATTGCTTTCTTTATATGGACTGCATCTCTAGGGAGGATTCTCACCTCGGATAACTTGAGGAAACGTGGTATTACCATTTTAGATTGGTGTTGTATGTGCAAGAAAGATGGGGAATCAGTGGATTGTCTTTTGTTACATTGTGAAGTGGCCCAGGGTTTATGGAATGAGATCCTTATTCGGACCGGGGTGACATGGGTTCTGTGTGGAAGAGTTAGGGATATCCTGAAGAGCTGGACAGGTATTAGGGGCAATGCCCACATCACTGCTGTTTGGAGAATGGTCCCTCATTGCATTATGTGGTGTTTGTGGATGGAGAGAAACAAGAGGTGTTTTGAAGACATGGAGTGTTTTTTGGAGGAGCTGAAGCGATTTTTTTACACTATTTTGCTCTCCTGGGCTTCGGCCATTATTTGTAATGCAGATAATCTCTATGATTTGCTTGTATCTCTCACTAGTGCTCAGTTGTAATTAGGCTTGTTCGATGTATACTCCCGGTGTACTTGGGCTATGCCTTTATTATTTTACGTTTACTTATCAAAAAATGGCTGAAGAAGATCATTGTCATTATGCATAAACACCTTTTGACAGCTGTCTGCTTCGTTTGGTAGATTTATATATACCACTGCACTTGATGTACTTGGGAAGGCAAATAGACCTGCGGAGGCACTCAATATCTTTCATTCAATGCTGGTAATGTACAAATATTTTTGTAATGTATTCGGTGCTTTTTTTTATAGTGAAATGCACCTTGTAAAGAGGGAAAGACAGCTTTGACATAACAGTAATAAAATTTCTGTTTCATTTCTCTCCAGCAACACATATCTTCGTATCCCGACTTAGTTTCTTATCATTGTCTTGCTGTCGCTCTTGGACAAGCGGGGTATTTGAAGGAACTGTTTGATGTGATTGATATCATGCGATCTCCCCCCAAGAAGTTCAAAACTGGGGCACTTGGGAAGTGGGACCCACAGTTGGAACCAGATATCATTGTTTACAATGCGGTGAGTGGTACTAATGGAAATCCATGTCACAAGATAATGGTCTGAAATTGCTCGACTGATCTGTTACTTCAAGACGCTCAAATGACTTTCTAAGGTCTTAAAAATGTTCAAATCTTAATAATTTTTTAATTGAGGCTTTTTAGATTAGATACTGGCATGATTTGATACTTTCTATACCTGATAATGACATATTTACGAACGAAGAATTTAGATATTATGGTATGCATGAGTCTTGAAATTGTCAAATGGTCATTTTCTTTCCTTGATACATGGTAGTCTAATCTGTAGTGTGCAAAAGATTTTCCTGGAGCAATGAGGATGAGAAGAAGCTTAATTGTGGAATTTAAAAAAAGAAAGCCCGAAGGGGAGAAAACCCTTCTCCTGACAGCAACCCCTCCCCACCCAAGGAGTGGTGGAGGGGAAGCCTCTAGCATCGTCAGAAGCTGAGTAGGAAATTAGGGTGGATCTTAAGTAGGAAATTGTGTTTTTCCTTTAATAGAGAGAAGTATTCTGATATTTTTTCAGTATGTTGTGTATTATCGGTTCTTATTCTATGCCTGGTTTTTTTCTTGAAGATTTTCTATCCTGTGTTTGATTTGGTTTTTGTGGTTGGGGAGGAAAATCTGTACTCTTAAAGGGGTGAGTATCTTTGTGGTGAGGTTCAATGGCCTATTTGCATTTTTTTATGCCCAGATTGTAAGGAGGTTCTATCATCATACTCATGGGTCAAGCCCCTTCGTGTTGTCTCAATGAATTTCTGTACTTATTAAAATATATTTGTTGTTTTCAATAGATCACCATATATATGATGTTCTATGTATCTCTTCTTTATCCAGGTCCTAAATGCTTGTGCTCAGCAAAAACAATGGGAGGGAGCATTTTGGGTTTTGCAGCAGTTAAAGCAAGAAGGCCAACAGCCTTCTTCTTCAACTTATGGACTTGTCATGGAGGTAATAACTTCCTCTAGTTTCCATCATGGTCCGCCTGACCATTGCATTCTTTTGCTATTATGGTGACACTTTTATATCTTTGGTCCTTGGTATACTCCTTTATAATAATCATTTGTTACCACTATGCCTCGTTTGTTTTTGCAGATGATATGAGTTGAGATAAAAGTTGAAAGTTAAACAAAATATTATTTGAATATATTTTTTTAATATTATATTTGTTTTGGAATTTGAAACGTTGAATTGTTTATTTTATTTTGTGTGGGAATTTTAAAAAGTTGTAATGATTAGATGAGATGAGATGAGAATGGTTGTGAAAACAAACGAGGCCTTAGTGATGACAACTGTGGGTTTTCAATTGAATAATGGTTTGCATAAAAATTTACCTTTCCAGCATTCGGTTATCCAGAGTGATTACTACCACTTTGATTCTGTGACTAATTTGACTTCTGTCATTACAATTAGTCCCCTCCCCCACCACCCCCCCCCCCCCAAAAAAAAAAAATTTGTATTTAACCCAGAATTTTGCTTTGGTAGTCTTATCTTTAATTTGTCCTGAGCTAGATTCTGTCATCATTGTTTTGCCAATGCACTGAAACGTGAGACAAGAAACTAAGCATATGTACACAAAATAATGTATTTATGAGAATTGTAAGTGTTATAAACTATTGCAGATGTCAGAAGTTGAGAAAAAAATGCACATATTATAAGTTCCTCGAATGAGCAATTGAGATATCTAATGAGAACCTCATCTGTCTTTTGCTTGTAGATTTGCACAAGACATATTCAAGTCAATTGCTGGCTTTTTAATAGATAAAGAAACTAATCTATATATGATGTGATTAAATTCATTTTCTACAATCACTGTTTTTTACTTCCTCAAAAGTACTTTGGTGTGGCAATGAGTGATGAGGGTTGATAAAATGTGTGATAGAACTGCCTTCTGCTGAAGAAATGCTTCTTCTTCTTCTTTTTTCTGAAACTTATATTATATTGTTGTAGGATTTGTAAACTGTTTACTTATCAAAAAAAGAAAAAAGGATTTGTGAAACTGTTTATAGGTCGCTATAGATTTTGTGTCTTCATCCTGAAAATTGCTTCTATTTTGTGAGTTTTAACCGGGAAATCTATACCTAATTGGTTTTCACTTGGCAGGTGATGTTTGCATGCGGCAAGTACAACTTAGTTCACGAATTTTTCAGGAAATTGCAGAAATCTTCTATTCCAAATGCTTTAACATATAAAGGTAACGTAGTTTCTTGTTCTCTTTTAGATGCTATTATATTGTAGTTTAATTATGACAATGACCACTTTTATACACAGTTGTGGTGAATACACTTTGGAAAGAAGGTAAAACAGATGAGGCTTTGTTTGCCATTCAAGACATGGAAAGACGAGGAATAGTAGGTTCTGCATCTCTTTATTATGACCTTGCTCGCTGTCTTTGTAGTGCTGGAAGGTGCGAAGAAGCATTAGAGCAGGTAATTTTTGTTGCGCTTCATCTTTGGTTTTGAATTTGCTCTGATGTGTTTAAGCTTTGTATGCTGCTGCATCAACATGCATTACAGGATAATTTACTGTTATGTGTCTAAAAGCTTAGATAATGCTTCTTTTAATTCTGGGAGTTATATCACCAGAAAAGTTGGTAATGCAAGAAGATAATGTTATATAGTGGGTGTATAATGCTCTCTTCTTTTAATTCTTCTCCCAACACCTCTCTCTCTCTCTCTCTCTCTCTCTGCACTGTATTCTTTCATTTACACCCTTTTTTTTGGCACCGGGTGTTTGGAAACAGCATCCCAACTAATCCCGGAGGTGCACAGGCCCCCAGCAAGGAGTTTGCCACAAATGCACCTCGGGTAATTCATTTACACCCAAAATTAACACATCTTCCCTCGGTTTCCATCTAACCCTCCCATTCTGGGTTGTGTTATGTTAAATTCCCCGTGCTCTGTATAGCATTACAGGGTTGCTTCTACATCCCCATACAATACCTTTATAATTCACAATGTCCTGTTTCTTATGGGTTAACTCACAATATCCTTGAAGTTAGAGGTGTCGTATCTTGTGTGTATGTATATAATTTGTTGAATTAATAGGGGTTCTCAAAATTAGTGAATTCTAGAGGTCCCCTATATTAGGTTCTATCAACTGATATCCTTTGATACTATATGTTTCAGGAACAAACTTGGTATTCAGTTCAAATATTAGTATTTCCTAATATTTACTTTTCATTTTTTAATTCAATAAGTTTATTATTGTTTATAATATACAACACTGAAATCGATTTACATAATTTATACACAATTCCATCGAATTTTAAGCGATATTTCTTACTGATTTCTATTCATGTGTTAATATAATGTAACAGCCTTTTAAAGCTGCTATATGCTCTGATTATTCAAGGCTTTCAACTTAGGTTTTTATTCATTCCCACGCGAGTTCACACAATAATAGAAAGGAAAACAAGAAAAAATATAAAAAAGATTCTGTGATGATGATAAAATTAAAAAGCTTAAACATATTCGACGGTGGCTAATTTTTTGGAGGTATAATTCTAACTAATTTCTTTTTGGTAAGCTAATTCTAACTAGGCGATTAGTAATTACTTTCTCAAGTCATTTGAGTGAAAGGAAATTCCTAAGAAATCGTTGTCTTTTGTCTCTATTTTAAACCGGTTAATATAGAGACTCACTATTACAAAAGTCTCAGTAAAATATACAAGACCTAAAGCATTTCATAGCAAAAGCACTGGTGCTAAAATGAATTTGTGGTTACATCATGGCAAAATGAGTATCATTGTTCAGGGCATTGATGACACATTGGTTATATACCATCATTCTCCTTTATGCACCTCCCTTTTTAATGCTGCTATCGCTAATGTGCATGCATATCACTAGCACAATGTAAGGATAATATTTGCAAGTTGGATAAAATAAAAAGCAGCACCTGTGGATCAAGCCATTTAGGGGTGCGTAGTTCTTTTCTTGTACCCACAGAATAAGGTATTCTTTGGCTTTCCCAATGCATTGAATCCAGTATAACATGTAATGGTGGACCTTGGCATTTTCTTACCTAATATTCCTATAGTATTCCACAATGGTGGTGCCAAGTATGGTGGTGTATGATACACCTTTTAGCCCCTTTCTTGGGAGAGGCATATGGTTAAAGGAGTCACCTTGAATCTGAACATGGCTCACATCTGATGCGATCCATATCTGGGGTTTGTTTTCACCTGCAAAGATTCCCATACCTGGCTTAGCTACTTTCCCAGAATTCGCATTTTATGATGTATGTAATATTCGTAATTAAAAGCTTGATTACGTATTGGATATTCATTCTTTCCACAGATTGAGAAGATTTGTAACGTTGCAAATAAGCCTCTAGTAGTGACTTTCACTGGCTTAATTCAAGCTTGTCTCAATGCCGGAAACATTCAAGATGGAGCATTGATTTTCAACAAAATGCACAACTTTTGCTCCCCAAATCTTGTTACCTGTAATATAATGCTGAAAGCATACCTAGCACATGGGATGTTTGAAGAGGCAAAAGAGCTGTTCAATAAGATGTCAGAAGATGGGAACCGTATCAGCAGGATATCTGATTACAAGGTTCGAGTAATACCGGATATCTACACATTCAACACCATGTTAGATGCATGCAACACAGAGAAGAGGTGGGATGATTTTGAGAATATATACAAGCGGATGCTGCACCATGGATTTCATTTCAATGAAAAGCGCCATCTTCGGATGATATTGAATGCTTCTAGAGCTGGAAAGGTATTGCCCCTCCCTCCCCCATTATTCATCTCATGGCACCAAGTTGGTGCTTGTTTGATGATGTTATTGAAAGGAAATTTATCTGTTATGCTATTTATCTATTGGAGAAAATTGAATGATTTCCACAGAAAGCAAGATAAATTCAGAGACAATTGTTTCAGTAATCCTAAACTGATCTTTGCGATGCAATATAAACTTTGTTATGCGTTTTGCTTGAGTAAATGTACAATTTATAACTGAGGATGTTCCTGGACTCCAAATATACGCACTCATGCACACCAACATGAATACGTATGCACATATATAAATCCTTTGTTTTTAGTTTGTTCTTTAATTGCCCTCCAAGTATTAATTCGTCATCCACCCTGCTTTATCACAAATTAGCAGCATGCCAGCATCTCCATGTCACTTGGTATTTCCCTTAAGTAGAAATCTTAAAAAAATAACATTCTTGTTAAATTTAACCTTAAGTTCTATATTTATTCACTATTGGGAACCCTGCATGCTTGGCAGGGAGACCTACTGGAAACAACTTGGAATCATTTGGTTCGGGCGGGTAGGATTCCACCACCTTCTCTCGTCAAAGAAAGGTTTTCTGTGAAACTAGAGAATGATGATTATACTGCTGCTCTTTCATCAATTGCTAGTCATCCCATGAGTGAGTCACAGGCATTCTCTAAGGTGGCGTGGTTGAATTTACTCGAGGCAAGTGCTCACAGGTTTCAGAGGGATGCTCTTTTTCGGTTAATAGATGAGGTTAGCATACTTATTAGCAGAAGTGAATCGCCAAACCCAGTATTTCAGAATCTGTTATCAGCTTGTAAAGAATTTTGTAGGACTCAGATGATGACATTAGCTGAGATTAAACAAATAGAACTTGTCTATACAAACTGAATTAGCTTTAAAACCTTGATAAAATATTTAACTCGTTTATCTTAATCTCAGAACAAGCATTCCTGCTCATGTGTGATCAGATATTTAAAACCCTCTTCTCCCTATGGGTAATTTGGAAGCTAGCTGTGGGGTTTCAAAGTAAAAAAGAGGATTCTGCCTTGATAATCATAAGTATTTCCAAGTTTATGGGAATATATATGGGTAATGTAACCCCTAAGGGTTGGCTCAAGTGGTAAAGGCATTGGGCTTAGGGGTATGCTCGCCCTAGGTTTAAGGTTCAAATTTCCTTGGGTGTAAACAATCTCTAGGGGCCATTGGACTGAAGGATTTTTCCCTTGAATTAATTGAAATGCACTTGCGAGAAACTCCTTGTTGAGGGTCTGTGCACTCTCGGGATTAGTCGGAACGCTATTCCAGACACCCAATGCCAATCAAAAAGAAAAATATATGAGTAATGTCGAAGCAAGGGTGGTTGTCTCTTCTGAAAATGGCACATCCGATGTTGGGCTAATCAATTCTCACCTTTTGATGAATTGTCGTGAATGTAGGCTATAAAATACCAAATTTTTAAGATCAAGAGTTTCGCTTCTGTCAACTCACATAATCCATTCTTGTGTTATATCTTCATAAATTTTGTAATTTCAGTTTAAAGTAATCTAAAAGGTCATGTCAATAAATATTGTACAACTCAAAATTTTAAAGGTCTGAAACACTTCTACTTCGACTCTCTCTCTTCTTTCTTGTATATATATCACAATCAATAATCAAACAAGGCTGCATTTAGATTGCTGCACATTTGAAAGGTACATTACTAGACTATTCGTTAATATTGTATAAGAATGATTTTACAGTTACATACCATTAAAGAAAAAGAGGTTAAGGGAGAAATTGGATAGGATAGGATGATATGTATGTGTGTGTGTGTGTGTGTGTAGAATTAGGTTATAGCCATCTTAAATTCCAAAATTGAGATTTTCCCTCTCTTTAAATTGAGTTTTGCAATACATTATAAATTTATTTATTGAATTTGGAAAATTAAGTTTTTAAGGTTGAGGTTGCCAAAGATACATAGAGACTGGGAAAATAAATAAATGAGTTCGCCATCTCCTACTAGATCCTAAAACCATCAAAGCTAGTGAACGGAAGAACGAGAAATATAACATGGATAAGTTCCTCAATGTTGAATGAGTCCCTCATCTATGTTAGAATAAAGCTATATACCACACTCCTTCTTGATGTCGTGTTTCATAGCCCGAGTAACTCTGCAATGGGTCTATTCGTTCTTGTGAGTATCGAGGAATGAGGGTTCGGGGTGGTGAAAAACATCTTTGATGCCTAAGTCAGTTTGGGTTTTTCAGTATATAATTTAAGGGAATTCAAATAAAAGTGTTTAGAGTGTCTTTTGCCCCTACGAAGGAGATATATATACTTGGTAGGGGTGGTCCCCTGGCAAGCCGATCATGGTGATGTCACTCCATACTCAAGTCGTGCTCTCTTCCAATGTTCTGCCACGCAACAAGTCATCCATGCCTAATCGTGGCAACTGCTGCCAGCCCAAGGTTCACATCGTGTTGTGTTCATATCCAACCTTTATTAAATGTAGTGTGGTCTCGGCCTAGCGCACCCACCTTCCAAGTCTATCCAGCCGTCGGTGTCCAGAGATCAGGGTTGTCCCCGACCCTGCATATATGGATTGTCAGCAAGTAAAGGTGTCAGGCCTTCTGACTCAGGGTCCACGTTCCGCGTGTGCTACTTTGTTGCTTTTTTCTAGGCTTCCTGGGCTGACCTCACCCTTCTTGGTTCGGCCCATCCTATCCTTTTATACCAATTTCCTTCTGTCAGGCTACCCTTAGACCCATTGGTGCCTCGTGGGCTGGGCCCGACACTGGGAACGACTTCCCTCACACTCCAATTATACTTTTATACCACTGTATAAAATGTAACACTTTTACCATCTTTGGATAATCTTTTTCCTTTTTTAAAGAAAACTTTAAAAGTTGTTGGGTAATATCACTTCATTATAGTTGGATAGAAATTGAATAGTAGTGTAGTACGTAGAGTTTTTCTTATATCATGATAATACTTTTGACTTATTGTATTGGAGAAGCAAGCGGTGTGCACTAAAAAAGCTTTCCAAAACTCACTCGCAAAACTTGGCCAATCCCAAATTAGGCATAAAACCTCGTAGTTCTCCATTTACAGGATGCAATGGAGGGAGATTTGAGATTGTGCTGGTTGGGATCTATTTTCATGTTTTATTTTGGCTATTCTTCGTTTTAGGGCTCACTAACCTAGAGATCATTGTTGGATCTAGCGTGAAGAACTATGCGAACAAAAAAAAAGTGGTGGATGATCATGTCCGATCCAAAGATGATTTATTGTGAGTCTGTGAAGTGGCTCCGTTTATTAACACAAACCTCTTATCTCATCTCAATCATTACAATTATTTTAAATTTTCATACAAAAATATAATAAACAATTCAACTTTTTCAAATCTCAAAATAAAAATAATACTAAAAAATATATTCTAACAATATTTTATTCAACTACTATTCAAAACATCTCATCTCATCTCATCTAAACTGTTTATTCAAAAGGAGCTAAGTAGTTCCAGATAGCAATGGCTAGTGCATGGGTAGGGCATATGCCCACTATTGGGTACAAAATGCAGTATGGCCCAGCCCATTGGTTATCAACAAGCCCATCACCAAGAGTGGAAGTAAGATGCATAAATATGTCAGCAGACCACAAAAAGGGGCATAAAGAAGTGTGTAGTAGCTGGAGAGTGAGAGATATGACCTCAAGGAACTTGGCTTGAAGAAGTGGCTACCAAATAGGGGGAAAAAATGGGATTCAACTTCTAGACAACTAGAGGCATCATCTTCATCTTCAACCTCTATTCTCCTCCATTTTTACCATTGTAGTGAGAGCAAAGCAAGTAATTAAAGACTGTAAAATTACAAAATATAGTGAATTTACCTTCAATATCTCCCCCTCTTTATTTGCATTTTATGAACTTTATTCCATGGATGAGCACCAAGCACTACCTTGGGCCATTCAACCACACTATAGGCATCCAATCTTGACGAAAAAATGCATCAACAATAACAACAAAATTGAGCTCGTAGAAACACAATAAAAATGGAAGCTAGCACTCAATACCTCAAAAGAAGGTAAGCTTTGGACAAGATGTCGAGACATTCTTTATAAAAACGATGTGCTATAACGATAAATCTTTTGTGCCATCCATACTAAAAAATGATAGATAGATGATATGGGTTCATAGTATAATGGAGAACTTTAGATTCAAAGCAAAGAAAGTGATTGACGATGTGGGATCCAAACATGATTAACTCTGACTAAGCAATCCCATTTGTTAATGCCAAGATTTGCACAATCGGCTAGAAAGTAAGAATGAGTCATCTCGAGCCCATAATAGTGGCTCGATGGTGGCTTATGCGTTGATATAGCATGCTTGCATTCATCAATGATGGTAAATAACAAATTAAATGTAAATAAGAGAGACACACAAATTTACTTATAAGTTAGGCATAAAGCCTATGTCCACATGGTGTTTGGAGAGCAAATCCGCTATAATAGGTGATTTATACTGTTTCTCATAGTCTCTTGAAAAATGCATCAATACGATGAAGGTTGATGACCCTTTTTTTCGGAGCAAATAATGCCTCTGGAGTCTCTTGGGTTGAGGTGGAAGAAGCCTTCCGAGAAGTCCATGAAAGGTTGTCCAGAAGTCCTCTTCAAAACTCCCTCAGAAGCCTTGAAGAAGTCTCATTGTCTTAGGTAGGTAGGCCCCTTTAATTGAGGTCTTGAGGGAAGTTGATGAGAGATGTCAGCTTTATGTCACTTTTACATTTTCCCTTCAAGTGCTTGACTAGACTTCCTCCCTTAGTTCTTGTACTTCTTCTCTTTTCCCTCTTTAATCTGTTGATGGCTTTATGGTGGATTGGGCCTGTTATATTTTGTCAATAGTAGTTTGCCCACAATTCTTAAGGCTGACTTGTTCAAGCGAGAAAACCTTGGGAATCTTTCAATTAATCAAAATATAGATAGTCTATGGAAATTATGGGAAGATAAACACTAGAAACTTGTCCTTGATTTTCCTTTGTTGTGTGACTCAATGTGGAACTCCAAAGAGGGGCCTCACCGAGATATGTAGATTTCGGCAAAGGCTATGGGGGATGTCTTTAGGAAACTTGTCCTTGGTGGGATGTGCTTACTTTTGTTCTTGTTGCTACTGGAGTTAGCGAATTCTTTGCCTTCTAGAGGTGATTTGTTGTTTGAATGTTATGGCATGTTTGTTGTAACCTCCACTTAGATGGTTAGGGAGTCCGTTGACTCATTTTCAAAGGTAACACATGCAAAGTGGTTGTGGCATGAGTGTTAGCACTTGGCGTTTGCTAAAGAAGATGTTTGTCCCCACATCGGACTAGGCTAGCACCGATCACATGCACATTGTTAGCCATCGTCGCCTGTATGGGTGTGGGTGTTGTCTTTATTGCATGCGCATTTCTAACACCCCACTTTGCTGAGGGTGCTAGAGGCCTACTCGACCGCTCATCAGGCTAGCCAATGTTGGCCATCGTCACCCGGAAGAGGTGCGAGAGATGCTTGACCGTGTTGGCATTGATGGTCAAGTGCGAGTGGAGCCACCACTACTTTGGTTCAATGGGAAATGTGATCGACCGCGCTGGCGAGGACTAACACTCTTACGCAAGTTATTTTGTCCTTTGTTTCGCTAAGTGCGAGTGGAGCCACCACTTAGCTTTGGTTCAGAGGGAGAGGTGCTCGACCACTCTGGTGAGGACAAACAGCTTTACACAAGTGGTGTTGTCCTTTGTTTCACCAAGTGTGAATGGAGCCACCACTAGACTTTGATTCGGAGGGAGAGGTGCTCGACCACCCTGGCAAGGACTGACGCCTTTATGCAAGTGGTGTTGTCCTTTGTTTCACCATGTGTGATTAGAGCCACCACTCGGCTTCAAGTTTGGCGAGAGAGATGCTTGACCGCGTTGGCGTTATTGGCAAAAAGCGAGTCGGCTAGCACTTGGCATTGGTTCGTGGGACAAGTGCTTGACCGCGTTGGGGAGGACTAACACCCTTATGCAAATGGTTTGTCTCTCCAAGTACGAGTGGCGAGGACTAACACCCTTATGCAAGTAGTGTTCTTTTTTTTCCAAATACGAGTGGGGCCAACACTTGTGTGAGTGGGGCTAGCACTCAGTTTTAAGTTTGGCAGGCAGAGTGCTCGACCACATTAGCGTTATTCGCCAGGTGCAAGTGGGGCTGGCACTCGACTTTTGTTGAAGGAGATGTTCGATCGCATTGTTCCAGCAAGAGACATGCTTAACCTCACTGCTCCAACAAAGGATGACTCAACTGCATTATTGTAGGGGGAGCGATGGTCCACCGCATCACTACAACGGGAGACATATTCGACCGCACTGCTACAAGGGGAGCGATGGTCCACCACATCGCTATGGCAGGAGACGTACCAGACCACATTGTTGTGGGGGAAGCAATGCTCCACTGCACCACTACAGTGGGAAACATACTTGACCGCATTTTACGAAAGACCAAATAGGGTAGAGCATTGGCATTGGTGTAGCCAAATGCAAATGCAAACACATATTTAGCTAACAATCCCACTTTTTCTACTGCATTGGATTAATCATATGCGAATGTTTCACTTACTATGAACAATGTTTCTACATATTTCCATATCTACTATTCACCATTCATCCTTTATTTTACTAATTTTTCTCTCTCCTCCCGCTTGCTCTCTCTCTCACCCAACGGCTTTATTTTTCTCTCTCCTCCCACTTTTCCTTTTCTTTTTTCTTTACTGCATTGGTGTATATTTGTTGATGTTCAATTTTAAAACAGCACAATTGGTGTATATTTGTAGATCTTATGTAGTGGATTTTAATTGTAAAATATATAAAAAATTAATTTTAGGAAAAAAATTAATAATAATAAAAAGAATATTTTATTATTATTTTGGCTAAAAGATGAATAATCTAATGTGTAAGTCTTTTTTGAATGGTAAAGACAACCTCCAAAACATGTGATTTTGCATTTGCATTTGGCTACACCATTGCCCATGCTCTTACTTCTTAGTATAGATAATCCAAATTACGAGATAGAGAGTTGCAAACTTGAGCCATTTCGCTGGAGTGTGGTGAAGGCTTGAGGCGCTTAGGCGAGGCTCATGGGCAGCCCCACTTACATGCTTGCAATTCTGAATTGTCTGTTATGATGAAGATAAAGGCTAAGATGCCGGAGCGGTGCCCCAGGGGGGCCTCATAGCCAGTGTTCCAAACCAAGTGGACTATTTCCAAGCTTCCTGTTACCTATCCATAACTCTAGATGGTTGCCCATGAAGAATAGGATCCTCACTAGGTTGCTGCTTGGTTTCATCTTTCATTTCAGATGGGTTCGCCAACTTAATTTCCCATTCGTTACTTAGTTGTTCCTCGAATGGACCAGACCAAGCCCGGTAAGAGGACCTTGATTCACTATCACTTGTAATCTCTTTCAAATCATGCAAAGCATTGTGTGAACTTTGTCCCTGCGAAGGGACTCGCCATGTAGTGGTAGGAACATAAGTATTTCATGGAAGGTTTCATTCGCAATGAATAAGCACCTCGGCCTTGCCATAAGAATCATCATCTTTGAAAGCTTCAACTTTAAACTTGTTATCCGAGCCTGACTTATGATCCTTCTAAATAGTCGGCACTCTCATCTCCATAATTGTCCAACGCATGAAAATCTTCCTTAGAGCCTAGCTTAGTTCTTCTTGACTGTGTAAAATCTGTTGAGGTCCTTTCGTCTTTGGATATCTATGGTACACCACTACTTACTATATCGTCTTTGTCAATTTCCTTCAAACAACCATTTCCTCAAAATTCGTTGCATGAAGTGCCAATGGCTCTAATGGTTCATCTTGTGCAAGATTAGGAATATGTACGATGTTGTTTGTCGTGGGGATTGTGAAGTATATTGCAATGGACAAGCTACACTGGGCAAGCATGAAGGTGTCGCGGCGTTACTTGCCATGAGACTAGCGAGACGATGCCCAGAAGAGGGGTCGGTGAGGAACTATGTTCTGCTCGTTATTTGTCATTGGAGATGGCACATCTACTGCCTGCCATGTGAGGGTGTGAGAAAAACCCCTCGTCGCCCTTTGCCTAGTCTTGCCCGCACACTTCGCCCTTTGTTGCCCTTTGCCCTCAATGTCTTTCCTTTTAATGCTCTTCATTGTCCGAGGCTTTCGTTAGTTTCTTGCTCTCCATCATTGCCTTGTTTTCTGTACTGCAAACTTATTGCCTACTCCATTTGTTTGCCATCAAGCTTGTTTCTTCGTGCATAACTAGACTAATCCTCAGGGCCCCAAAGCTTATGCTCTATGGAAAGCCTCTCAAGCTCATTAGCCTCCATCTTCAGTTCACCATTGAGCTCATAATTTCCCTTAGACTGCCTAACTCTATGATCTTTCTCCAATGGCATTATTGAAGTTGTAGGAAAACTCTCTCTAATCACTGAAACTTTTTCAGTAGGATAATCGAAGTTGTTGTTTTCATAAGCAAGACCAATTTCATCCTTTCTGCCCTAAGTCTTCTTAATCGGCCCATGACCAGAAGAAACTGGTTTATGAATCTTCATACTTTGGACTCCAAAATCTTTCACTTTGGTTTGTCTCCTATCCGATGACCACAATTCTTTCTTACTAATCTCCTCAAGTCCTCCTGTATAAGATCTCCACTTGGGCTGAGGATCCAAACAGTCACCCTCCAATCCTTTGGGCAGAGCCAAGGGGGGTTTCCTTGAGTTTTAGCCACTACCACCATCAAACTATCCTGAAAAAGCGCAAGAAAGACTCAAAGAACCCCTAAAACTTGACTGAGTCACTACCTGAAGTTGAAAATCCTCCACAAGCAAATACCATCACATGGCCTAGACCCGTGTTACCGTGTAGTCAATTCTTGAAAGTATTGTTGCGATTGCATTGGAGCATTAAATTCGATCGTTGCAATAGCTGCAAGGGACCCGTGCTAGCTATTAGTAGTCCCAAATATGCAACTAGCCAAGCTGCACCTTGAGGAAACCTATGTAGAGAAACAGGAAGGACGATGCATCGATCGAGTCTAGGAGCTTTTCATGTTGCAACTCCAAGTGCAAGACCTTCAACAAAGGCATGAAGAGCGACTGCAAGCTTCAAATCACAAGAGCTCACAACATGGACGAACACAGCTCCTGTTGCAAGCAATAACATAAGAGGCATAAATCCCATTTTCGAAGACAAGAGAAGCTGCAGTGGCCGCCAGGCACAAAGGAGAAAGGCAATATCAGAAGCTACACCCACTGGAAGAGCATGTTGAAGATGGAAAGTAAGAGCAAATGCAACAAGAGCGATTCCACCAAGCAACGGCCCAAGACTTAAAAGTAGAGAAATGAGGAAGTCGGAAGCATCCTTTTCGGCCTGTTGTGCACATTTGAACATTAACACCATCTAATAGCGGTGGCTGTTGCGGGGGTAGGGTGTATATATAGCAAGTTAGCAACAACAAAGTTGAGCTTGTAGAAACGCAATAAAAGTTGAAGCAGACATTAAATATGGTCAGGGATGTATGTTTGGGGCAAAGGGGGTAGAGATATTCTTCATGAAGACAATTTGCCAACTGCATGGGCAAAGTTTCATGGCATTAGAGATGATGATATGTTTGTTACAAGTGTGGCGGGTCATATGGCGGGAGTCAAGAATGTAAGATACCCATTGGGGTATGGTTAGGCAATTGATCGAGTGAGTGAATATTTACGGATGGGTGGCTCTACAGTCATCATGGGGCTCCTGTTAGTGCACTTTATGTGCTTCTTTTTTTAACTTTTTTTTTATATGCATTTTTTAACACTTTGAAATATTTAAAAAAAATTCACAACATCATTAAAAAATATTTTCTGAATCATTAAGTAAAAAAAAAAAAATCCTAACAAGAGCCCCCAACAGGAAGACTAGCATTTTTCTTTATGGATTGGGGAAAGTGTCACTAAAAATAAGATGAGATGAGTTGAGATTAAAGATAAAAAGTTGAATAAAATATTATTAGAATATTTTTTTAATATATATTTTTTTTAGATTTGAAAAAGATATAATGATTAGATAAGATAAAATGAGTTGAGAAGTTTCCTAAAACAAACAAGGCCTTATGTGCTTGATCTTAAGTTTTTCACTATAAAACATCTCTAGAATTAATCGATGGAAAATAAGTTATATAGTCTTAAAGTTTGTAAATTTTACACATTTAAAAAAAAAAAAAAAAAAAGTCTTCAAGACTTACACATTTTAAAATCATATTTTCATTACTCTTGCTCAAAACTTTATTTCCGCATGCCCACTTTGAAATGAAAAAAAAAATTACCCATTGCAAAGATAATGAAGTTAGAAGTAGTCGGATTGGTTAGTGCATGCAAAGCAACAGGACATTTCCTACGCGATATTTCAAAAAAACTCGCAGCCCGACGTTGGTTTTGTTAAAAAATTTGTGATCGCTTCGACAGGTTTGGATATGATTTGAGATGATATTAAATAAGATGAGTTGAAATTAAAGTTAAAAATTAAATAAAATTTTATTAGAAATATTTTATTATTATTATTATTATTTTAAAATTTAAAAAAATTAAAATTTTATTATATTTTATTTTAAAAATTATAATAATTAGATAAAATAAGATGAAGTGAGACGACGTTATTATCCAATCCTCTTAGATTTTAACATTGCATAAACAAAAGGAGGCAAGCTGGACCCGACTGGATCAGCGCATGCAGTTTGTAACTTGAAAGTTGAAACAATCACAATTCATGCTGCAAAAAGTCCAAAACAGATAAAGGAAACCTATGATTGGACAGTAAACATATTTCAAATAAAAGACATTATGATTATCTACCCAATTAACATAATTTAATTATTTTAAAAAATTAAAACTAAAACCTTTTCTATAATATAAATGAAATCTTGTGCATGAAAGGTGGTAAATGTCACAGATCAGCGTTGCCCTGAATCAAGGCATCAAAAGTTCAAAAAAAAAAAAAAAAGTTCAAAACTGTGCCTTTAACGTAGAGAATCTTTTGCCACCTAAAAGACTCGAATATTAATGAGTACGACATATTTTATAATATATATATTATTTTATAAAAATAATATATTTTTTTAAATATTATTATGTAAAATATTGTGAAAGTGACTTATGTTTTTCAATATTAATACTGCTACTACTCAACTCCAACCTATACTTCCTCCTGCCTAATGTACGTTTCACCTCTCTCTCTCTCTCTCTCTCTGGTCCTTCGATTTCATGTCTCCTCTTCCTCTTCCTCTTCCTCTTCTTCTTCTTCTTCTTCTTCTTCTTCCTTTCTTTTCCCTTACGTTTTCTATCGTTTTTTGTTCTACTCCAATTACGGTACGCGCTTTAAACTTTTTGTTTTTGTTTTTCCCTTTTGTGGGAACGCATGGCAATGCAGTCCTTATATTTGATTCATGGTTTCTTTCTTTTTGGGTGAGCATCTCCTGTCCGGCTTTCATTGCTGCTTGCTTTCTCTATCCGGTACTTCTTCTAGTCACAAAACGATTCTCCTTGCTTCGTTTTTTATTTTTGTGCGTCTCGCTCCTCTTCTGTTCACTCTCTAATTCTATCAGGGCTTGTTTGATTCTTGAAAGCCATTTTCTTTCTCTTGGTTTATTTATTTATTAATTTTTAAATCCTCTTGGTTTATTTCTTGTATTTTGTTACGTTCTTCTTTTTTGAATTGAATGTACTCCGATGGGAACTTTTTGGATCTTGATATTTAAATTTGAAAAAAAATGATAGACTTCACGCAATCATTTTGAAAAAAAAAACGAAATTCACTTAACAGTGAACTTGACTCTTTTGGACAATACTTGCTCATTTCATTGATTTCAATACGTAGCATTACTCTTAAATCTGACTCTTATATCTTATATGGGTCTGTCATATTTTCAAATTTTAGTTAATGATTTTAATTTGTTCAAATTTGAAACGCGGTTCTATTAGGGTCTTTTCCACCTATTATTATTTTGCAGACATGCCCTGACAGAGAAAAACAATCTGCATATTCCACTAGTGTTTAGCTCGGACACAGACAGAAAGTACAAAGAATATGAAAGTTGAAAAATATTGTGCATTTATTTGTTTCTAATTCTGATGGGCATTTCATTTTATATGGGTTTTCGGCTACTGGGCCTCTCTGGATCTAGAAGTTCTGTATCAGACATTCTCTTTCTTCACCTCTCAAATTTTGAAATTGAGTGGTGAACTTTCCAGGCTATCAGTTGCATAAAAGTTTCGAAATTTTCAATAAAAGAACTTTTTCTCAGCCTTTTTTTCTCTTCTATTGAGGCCCAGTTAAAATTACTTTTGTGTTTTAATTTTTCGTAATTTTCACTTTTTATTTTCCAGAAATTACTGTTTCATGGTTTGGCTTTTGTTGCAGCACGTTACACCATATGAGATATAAAACTTTGATCGTTGATATTGAGGCAAAGGATTAGATTCCTATTTGTTTAACCACTTAGGATTGGAGGGATTTCTCCAAATGCTAAATCTTGGCAGGTCCAGAACTCAGCCAAGGTCCAACAGATCGATGTCATTTGGAGGTGGGATTTCCTTTATATCTATAGTTCACTTCAATGTATTACTACTTAAAAACTATTTGCCGATAGTTATTTTCTCTCTAGCGAAAAATATGTCACCATAAACCTATCTGGTTATGAATTTCAAAACAATCATTTGCAAACCGCGAAATATGGTTCTTTCTGGTTATGTACTGCCTCTTATTAACTTCTTCGCTTGAAAATTGAAATATATATTATTTATGTTCGGTGTCTTGAATCCCCGTTCATACCTGCAGGCATGGACTATCCAGACCCAAAGAAGAAGAGCAACTTTGTAGGAAGAATCATTTGGGTTGCTGCCTTCATTGTAATATTCATTATGGTGCTCAAGCTGTCCACAAATTTTAACAGTCCATGCCCGGTAACACCATTGACTTATCTTTGAATGACCTTTTCATTGTTAAGTACTATGTTGTGATGGATTGGTTTTTTACGTAATTATCATGCATTTATAGATACTTTTTGTACGCATGTCTATACATTTATTTAACCTTATGTCAAGCTCAATGCACAGAGAATCTTCATTTGCTCTTCTAGCAATCACGTGATATCTAGCCGAATTTGTGATAGGTCCCAATCAGAGCCAATTACTAATATTCCCTTTTCGGGTGAGAGTGAGCCACTAGATAAAGGATAAACTCCACTTCCGGTGCGAGTTGGAGCTGCAATATACAAGACAATTCAAGTTTTCTGAAACCCCCTTTTGTTGCATCTACACAGCCTTGATACCCCATAACTTCCATGTAAAACCGCTACTAACCGCCATAATGCTACTTATTTGCCACAAATATATATATATATATATATATATATATATATATATATATATATATTCACATAAATATCACTTAATTGGATAGTAACTGCTGCATGCCACTCTACATGTTCATGCAGTTATGCAAATAACGCCTAGTAACTGAAATGCAATTTGCATGCGTGGCAATGTTGCTCCCTATTTTGCATGCTCCTGACTTTTATGACCTCCGAGACCCATCATTCTTTCCCCATCCACTGGAGCCTTGTCCACAAGATCCACAATATGAGTTTTCCTAGTTTTCTTCCACTTGGTACTGGTGCTTATTTGCTGGCCTTTAATGCTGACCATTTGCAAGTTTGCATGTTGAATGCCTTCACTTGAAATGGTGACTCCAAAGTCTCAGCTCCAAACTTTGCTTCAATCTTTGAATAAGTCCAACTTTGTAAATCAAAACCATGAATATCATTAAGATAGCAACTATTGATGTTTCCACCATATTTGTCGATCTTGATGTATTTGCACGTCTATTATAGGCTCTGCAACAAAGTTAGATACTCGTGGATACCAACTTGGATTTTCTTTGTCCAGTAGTTATGCAGAAAAAAAGGTATTACTTTTATGGAAGACATATTTCTAAGGCCACTCCAGTTCTTCCATTTTGTATGCTGAACAACTTCCAAGAATTAGGCTCCTGTATGTTGCAAGGTCCTTTAGTAGCATCCATTGACCCACACAACCATTCAAGAAATTTACTAAATAACCGTGGTTTTCTTTCATGTGCTACTGCATCAAAAAAAAAAAAAAAAACTTTTCCGGTTGCATAACTTCCACGTATCTCAGTTCACGCCCATGAACATGCTCATCTGCCTCACCCTTCGATTCACTCCCATGTATAGCACTATCCTCCTCTGTTTTGCGAGGTTGAGAATGTGGGAAAACATACTTGTTCCATTGTCCATGTGATGGTGAGAGATGTTGAATAGTTTGTCTAAAAGACTCCATCTATTCATGCGCTCGCCATGAATTTGGTTCGAACTTCTAATTGAAGAACTCTGCATACTTCATGCAATCTGGTCTCTAACCTCTCAGTGTGATCTGTGATGGTTGTCATGCTCTGATACAAATTGATAGGTCTCAATCAGAGCCACAATCACAAAAAAAAATATTTAACTAATATCCCTCTTTGGGTGAGAGTGAACCACAAGATAAAGGATAAACTCCACTTTGGGTGGGAGTTGAGACCACGATACACAAGACAATTCAATTGTTTTGAACACCACCTTTTGTTACATCTACACAACCTTTATATTAAATATCCCCCTGTAACTGCAATGTAAAACTGCTACTAACTGCCATGATATTTTTTGCCACAGATATATATGTTCACAAAAATATCACTTTAATAACAGCTGCACACCACTCTGCATGTTCACACAATTATGCAAATAACACCTAGTTGATGGAAATGCAAATTGCGGCCATGTAGCTCCCCCCATTTTGCACACTCCTGACTTTTGTGATCTCCGAGACCCATCATTTTGTTTCACTTTGCTGGCATATTATACCAGCACTTGGCAGCATATGCCATTTGAACCTTATTTTATTTTAGATTTGTATTTGTTTATTAATTTTATTTTGGAGAGTTTCAAGCAAGTTGGACCGTGGGTGTTGATGTGGGGGAGGGAGGAATCAAACTTTATTTCCTGATTGCTCCCATGATCCAGGCTGTTATCCACAAATTTGTGCAGGCCCGAGTTGATGTGTGTTTATTTGATACATCTGTAGTCTTGCTCCACAAATTATATCATGGCCTGCTGTTTAGTTTGGAGTTTATGAATAGCGTTAATCACATATGTCTTAGTTACTAAGATATGTAAGACATCCCTATCTAAGTAATGTGTTGTTGACTTGTATGCGACATTGGTCTCTTCATTTTTGTTTTTGTTTTGCATTGTTTTTTGACCAGACCTTTAAAATTTACATTTGTGTTGTTCTGTACAGAAGCAACAGAGATGCTAATGATATTTATGGTATCTTTTCATACAAAGACACCCCCATCCATGTTCTACTGTCCGTATATTTCTTAAGTGCTCTCGATTTTCCAGATGTCTCAATCAAATTCAGTTGCTGATAAATTATATTTTATTGTTCTCTTACTGGTCGCTGATCCACTAGTCTCTTTCATGTGGTCAACATCCATGCACATATAGTTTACTAACAATGTTCTTGATGCAAATTGTGAATGGTGCAAACTCTTGTGTGGAAGAGTTATGTATCCGATCAATTTTTCTTGCTTGTCTAAATGTGAATTTTGTGTAGTCATCACAGATTTATCAACAGCTTTAAAACTTATTGTATCTACTCTGTGTACTTAAAATAGAGGTCTTAAAAATTTTGTCTTGCTGTTTGGTGGACTCCTATTTTGAGCCTTTTTCTTGATTAGATTGATTGTTTGCCCCCCACCCCTTCTCAAACAATACTCAATTTGGGTTCTGTAATGACATTAGATGAGGAATAAAACTTTTGATCCAAATGAATGGGTTATAACTTTGTTATGGATTGAATGAAATTTGTCGTTTCCAAATCTAAGTTGTTTTACATAGTGTTTCATTTCCTTCAGTTCTCCCATCATGAGCCTGGAGTAATGCATGTTCTAGTAACAGGAGGTGCTGGCTATATTGGTTCACATGCTACCTTAAGGCTTCTAAAGGACTCATACCGTGTAACTATAGTGGTATGCTTTTTTCCAGAAAGAAAGTTATTTTATAATTATTTTCCATTTTCAATGTTAATTACAATGTCTTGAGATTTTCCCATTTGACAGGACAACCTCTCACGGGGAAACCTGGGTGCTGTTAAGGTTCTCCAAGCATTATTTCCAGAAGCTGGAAGGCTTCAGTTCATTTATGCTGACTTGGGGGATGCAAAATCTGTATCCTTATGTTGTGCCCCTCTTGATATACTCTGAATATGACTGTGAGCAGGCATACCTGGATGTTTCCTTAACAGGGTTTTCAGGTTAATAAAATATTCTCTGAGAATTCATTTGATGCTGTTATGCATTTTGCAGCAGTTGCATATGTTGGGGAAAGTACCCTTGATCCACTTAAGTAAGTATTGTTTCTCGATCAATATATAGCCTATTTGAAATGTCAATCTTCCAATAAAAACCATGCTCTCTTTTTTGCCCTTTTGTTTCTCACATCAAGCTTTTTAGGACAAACTGATATGAAATGGAAATCATTGATGCATAACTCATAAAGCTGCATTAACATGTTGACATGAGAATACTGGTAAATGATGCACCCAAACTAACAAAAAGTTTGTTAGTTGATCTAATAGTGCGAAAGAGCTTTGCATATGTGAGGCTTGCTTGGATCAATATGACTGTGTTTGAGAATTCCAGTTTTAGTTCCTGTCTTGGATCCTTGAAAAGCACCCGAAAAGGCAGAAATAAATAATATGAAACAATCGAGTTGTAGGATCCTTTTGGGAATTTGATAAGTTCAGTACACCATAAAAAGAACATCTCTGTGTTCAGAATGTAAAATCTGGTCGGCAAATTATCAAAAGTTGGGAAAGTTGGAATCATCAACTAAGAAAATGAGGTAGAAACACCTGCAAATACTTTAGGAGCTAGAACAATGAAAGTCTGTTTTTATTATCAGGGTTCTTTTTAAAGGAGTTATTTTTTCTTTTCAACATGAAAATCTGAGCGCTGTACATGCTTCTACATTGCTGGATCTTGTTTATTACTGCATACGAATAAAACTGATAAGAAAAAAATGTTACTGATAAAAATCTTGAGTGGCATTAAACTTGAAAAAGTTCATTTCTGAATGCATTTTCTTATGAAACATGGTCAACTGATAATTTTGTTTAAAGAACAATACAACCAATGTTATCGGTTTTTGTTCCTTTGAGTAAAAATTGGTGGTTAGTTATTTCTCTTTCTTTTCAATAAGGAAAAAAAGTCAATTTTGCTTGCAGTTAAACAATACATATTTTATTACTCTTTCTTTTATTTATTTTTTTTATGAATAAGAAGATTTTTTTGAGACAAGTAACAAGGCAAAGTCAAGTGCACAGGAAGTATACAAATACTAAACCTAGTTACAAGTCAGGAACTAGAAAAAGAAACAAATCATGGACACTAGTTCCATTAAAGATAATAGCTGAAGCCCACTGAAATAAAGTGTTAAAGAAAAAACATTTAAGTTCATCCACCAAGCATTCCTTATCTTCAAAGCTTCGACCATTCCTCTCGACCCATTTACACCACACAAGGCATAAAGGGATCATGTTCCAAACAGCAGCAATTTGCAAATTCCTTAAACCTCTCCAACAAGCAAAAAGATCCACCAATCTCCTAGGCATCACCCAAGCCATTCCGCTCCTACTAAACACTTCATACCACAAGACCCTAGCCACCTCACTGTGTAGTAACAAATGATCCACCTATTCTCCAGATTTTTTACCTAGAAACACCAATCCATAACAATTAAACTGTGCTTCCTGAGATTGTCCAAAGTCAGAATTTTCCCTAAAGAAGCAGACCAACCAAAGAATGCAACCTTTGAAGGCACCTTGCACTTCCAAATACTCATCCAAGGAAAAGATTGTACCACATTTGGCCTAGGCAGCATCATGTACAAAGAACAAACTGAAAACTTCTTATTACCAGTATGAATCCAGACCATCTTATCACTCATGTCCCTCCCAAGCTGTGTAGCATACAATAAGCCAAACAAATCCGAAACTTCATCCATTTCCCAGTCATTCTCAGCTCTAGTGAACTGAACGTTCCATTGGGGTGAACCACTAGAACAATCTAAAATCTCAGCCACAGAAGCTTCCAGATTCTGAGAGATACAAAATAGGTCTGGAAAAACAGTACTAAGAACTCTACCACCTCAACATGGATTATGCCAAAAACGAATTTTGGAACCGTCACCGACCACAAAATTAACATGTTTTGCGAAAGCATTCCAGCTTATATTTTTCCACACCCCCATATCATAAGTACCTCTTTACCTCCTTATAATTCTTTCTTTTATAAATGATAAAGCTTCATTAAATATGTTTTAAGGCACATCCAAGTGCACTGGTACTTATTTTATTGTTCTTAAGACTTTCACCTTTGCCAATTACTATAATTATCTTTAATATGGTCTTAAGAGAGTAAACTGAAGGATTTGATAGTTGAGACTGGGTCCACAAATATCTGACACTTGGGTTTAAAACAACCTCTCAGAAAGAATGTGAATCATGACACCTTTGAAGCACTAAATTGACTACTACATACATATATATCATGTTTTGGGCTAAAAAAACTAGATATTACTATTTTCCCTGGGCGGATTTTATGTGTAGGAACTGGATTAGAGTATATATGAGAGTTAGTGTGAAATGTCTGGTTGAGAAGTGGAATTTGAGTTTATAGCATGGAACATGGTTCACTTGTCAGGCACTTTTGGGATGTAATCTTTGAAGGTTATTATTTATTTATTTTCTTCTAGCAAGTGAAAATACCCAAGTTGATTGCTAAGGCACGCCCACCAAAGTAGAATAGGGTAGGGAGAGCAGGTAACTGGCTGATGTTGAACCTATATCCATGCGTTATATTCATTTTATCAGGTTTTGCAGTAAGCTAGATTGGATTTAGGTTGAATTTTGATGAGTCATGCTTCTTAAGCATTGCAGTTTGGTAGTGTAGAGGTTTTGATATGCACATAAGAAAAGTGTGTAAAGTGAGATACATTTTAATCTTGCAACCTTCTATAACTTGAGTTTTATTAAACCCACCCCCCCCCCCCCCCCATAACAAGTAAAATGATGCTTTACATAGTGAAAACGTCTAAATCATATTACTAACCTTGATGTTGCACAGGTATTATCATAACATTACATCAAACACCTTGGCGGTATTAGAGGCCATGGCCACACATGGTGTGAAGACATTGATATATTCTAGTACCTGTGCAACATACGGGGAACCTGAAAAGATGCCCATTACTGAAGAAACTCTGCAGGTCAGGTTCTATTACTGTATTATAGTTTTTTTTTCTGCTACAGAAAAGTTGGTTACTTTTTTAATATGTAAAAAAAAAAAACAAAAATGGCTGGTTATGGGTTGACAACAATATTCTTTGTTTTCTTTAATTATCAAAATAAAAAGAAAGACCAATAAATTTTTTGTGGATACAGAGTGGCATGCTGCTGAGTTTTTGTGGATACAGAGTTTTGTTGCTAAAGAACTGTGAAACATTTTTGCATGAATTGAATTTCAGGTCCCCATTAATCCATATGGAAAGGCTAAAAAGATGGCAGAAGATATTATCCTTGATTTTTCTAAAAAGTCAGACATGGCAGTCATGATCTTAAGGTTGGTTTTTACCCGTACACTATATATGTGACCATGGCCAGACTTCAAGCCCCCCTCCCTGGGTTGTTTTCTATAAGAATAAAGGCATTGATAAACCCGAATAAATTGTCGTGATTGTTTTGGTACTTCTTTTCCTTATTGAATTTCAGATACTTCAATGTGATTGGGTCAGATCCAGAGGGCAGACTAGGTGAAGCTCCAAGACCTGAACTACGTGAACACGGCCGAATATCTGGTGCTTGTTTTGATGCAGCTCTCGCTATTATTCCTGGGCTGAAGGTATACTGTGTTCTTATTGAATGGCATTTCTGTGTTAGACCTTGAAAAGACTTATCTTTAGTCATCCAAATATGGACACACAATGCATGTCTAGAAGAGCTACTCTTGTTGATAAAATTTTAGTAACAATCAAAGGGATATTTTTGGTTATAAACTTATGAACTTTTTCATTATCTGGGAAAGTAGATGTTTTCAAATATCAAGAGATAATTTGTATACTTGATAAATCTGAGAGACTTGGAACCTGTTCATTAGAATCTATGAGAGGGTTTCAATTATAAACTTAAGCTGTCTAGAGTTTGGAGTTGCCATTGCACTGAACTTTTAACTTTTCAATTAATAGAATCTGTGAGTGTTTTGTTTATAAACTTAAGCTGTGTAGAGTTTGGAGTTGACATTATGTGGACTCTAAACTTCTAATTCAAAATTTAACCACTATGGCTTCCCAATCGAGAGTACTATGCAAAATTCTCCACGTTAGTTTTTATATAGTTGTGTAAGTATTTTGAGTTGTCTAATCAGTTTTACATTAAAAAGAAAAAAGACTATCTGTAATCTAGTGTTCTGCATTTCGCAGGTTAAAGGAACAGACTATGATACACCTGATGGCACTTGCATAAGGGATTACATTGATGTCACTGATCTGGTTGATGCTCATGTGAAAGCTCTTGAAAAGGCAGAGCCGAGAAAGGTTGGAATTTACAACGTTGGCACTGGAAAAGGTAGGATAAACAAAAAGAAAAATCATTATAATATATATCATTTACTTTTGTCTTGTGCATGGAAGACTTGGCACTTCTGATAGAGGTCTGAGGCTTCTTTTTGGATACCTTTATTAGGTAGATCTGTAAAGGAGTTTGTGGAGGCATGTAAGAAGGCTACAGAAGTAGACATCAAGGTTGATTACCTACCCCGCCGGCCAGGCGACTATGCCAGAGTGTACAGCGACCCTTCTAAAATCAGGCAAGAATTGAACTGGACGGCACAATACACCGATCTTGAAGAGAGTTTGCAGATTGCCTGGAGATGGCAGAAGTTGCATCGTTATGGCTATGGAACCCCGTTGGCAGTTTCTTACTGAAAGGATCACACCATTCCATAGCTGTAGATTAATGAGAAGAGCCCCATGCACATGCAGAGTGCTGATTTCAGGCGACCGTTCTATTTCTCTCTGAGAATGGATGGGTTGAAATAAGATAATATCTCTATAGGAGGCAAGAGTAGGATGCAACCCATTTGTTACATGCATTAGAACAGATAGTATGTCCAAAATTGTTATTGATTGGTTTATCTTCTCTCATTGGTTGGTGATAGCATATGATATATTATTGGTTTGGAGGGTCATATTTTGCGCAGATGGCCCCTTCTAAAATAAAGGGTAATGTTTAATAGTGTATCTTTTGTTCATAACGATTTTCGATCCCCCTTCAGTGCTAGAACTTGTTGCGAGAAAATTACCAAATGATAGAAATTAAGTGCTGGCTCTTGGATGCTTTTGTTTAGGGGCAGCGCAATGAAACTACAAAATAAAGGAATAACCACTGGGTTGCCGAAGATGGGGCCGCCCAGGAGTTAGAATGTGACGTGTTAGTTTTGATAATTTAGGATAAGATGTGTAAAATTCCAGAGTACTGTTCACTAAAAAAAAATACTAGTGCCAAATACCAATCAAGAGTTGTACAAAATTTAGATACATACAAGCCTGAAATTTTTTTTGAAAATAGACTTTATTTCATTCAATAAAATTAAAATTACAATTGTGACTAATAAATACAAAAAAAAAATTAGATTACAAGTCAAACTATTTATCAGTTTAAAACTTTTTTACACATAAATTTCTTTATAACAGATATTATCTTAACTTCTATAAGATCTTTCATGAGAAAACCTTCTGAGATATGAGATTCCGTAAAAATAGAGATTTCAATTCCGATTTATCTGATATAAATATGAGTTTGAAACTTAAATTCGATATAAAGATGAAATAGTATCGTCCCTGTCGTCTTCGATGGCTCGTTCCTTTTCCATGAAGAATCATACAAAAAACCGACAGTAGAAAAGTGGGCTTCAACTTTTCTGTAAAGTGCTTCCGATAGTGATATCTTAGGACCTTATTCTCTGTGAATCTTCTGTAATCATTGCAATTTAAATTAGCATATTAACAAATTCTAGTATAACCTCAAATGGGGTATGAAAATGAAATAAAAGTGGAATACGTCCACCCCTTATCATTACACCCTTAGAATTTTGACTCAAGTACAACCTAGACCCACCAACTAGCACTTGCACCTCTTAAACTTTGACCGAGTACAACTCCGATATACCAAAAAAAAAAAAAAAATCTTTTCATTGGCTATAATTCACTACTCCACATCCCACGCTCTATAAAAAACACTCCAGCCTATAAAAAAGTTATAAGTGTGGAGTTTAGGAGTGAATAATGATTGATGCATAACATTTCCAACAAAAAAAAATGATACCTTTTAACGGTGTCTTGAGTTTGAAAAGTGGGGGAGTCATGAATAGCCCTTCAAAATGAGAAAGCCACTCATTTTTCACCTAAAAGTAGTATTGACACAGAATATATATATATATATATATATATATATATATATATATTTTAAGTAAAAATATATTAATATCAATAAGCGTAACCAAGTATATTTAGCTCATTCTTCCCATATTTACAGATCAAAAGATAGAATTTTCCAAGACATCGAATCAAAACTGAAGGCTGCCACCATATCAGTCAAAAGTTGAAGTTTGGGATAAATAACCATTTTCTCATTTCACCGGTTCTTTATTTTAAAACTCTTTAGTGCTGAAACTAGTGTCTACAGTAAGTACCATGACTGACTATGAGAACCATATTAGTCTACCTATGTGGCCTTAACAATCAAAGTACCTCCACCGCATTCTTTGGCATATTATTAACAATGCACAGTCCATCTGATGAAGTAATCACTGCTGTGCATCTGTAGTTCATGGAGGCAGAAAAGAAATTAGATACTGGATGTTGAGCCAACATTATTTTTTAAAGAAACAAGATATACTTTATGCAAATATAGGCATTGAACAAACTATGAGAATTATGATTCAAAACACAAAGTAAGCACCACCCCTTCTACCTACTAGCCTAACCTACTGCATACAACTTGTATTTACACATGTATATACAAAATTTTTCCCAGGCACGTGTACTTCAACTAGTTCATAGAAAAAGGTGCAAATTTCTCTTTTATAAATTGCCCTACATCCTAGCAGTAGCGCTTAATACCTCTGGCTAGTCATCAGTTTGGTAGTGAGATGCGATGAAATAGTTTTAGATGAAAGTTGAATAAAATATTGTTAGAATATTTTTTTTAATATTATTATTGTTTTGGAATTTGAAAAAATTGAATTCTTTATAGTATTTTATGTGGAAATTTGTGAAAATTGTAATAATGTGTTGAGATGAGATGAGATGGGTTGAGATGGTTTTGGTATCCAAACATGATATAAATGTTTTGAGTATTTCTTATATCATGAAGTATCAGTTCTTAGGCGACATAAGATGCTATACCACGATCTTCAATCGATCATAGTTTATGTAATTTGTCAATTCTTCCACATATAAACGAAATGTATTGTACATGTGGCTGCACAGGCCCATGTGTGGTTGTGCATACATGCTCAAACATGGATTTGATTTCTGTGAAAGCAGTAAACAATTATTTACAAGGAAGCAAGAAAACTAACGGGAACTTGCATATGACTCCATGGTCCACAACCCCATTGACTTTATGAAGGCTTTCAGCTACTTCCGCTGCATTTGTAGTTTACACAAGGGATGAGAGATTATCTTGAAAGTATAAACAAGAAGAAATAGAAGTTGGAAGCATCCAAGTGTAAATCCTACCGAGGCTTAGAATTGGAGATGTAAATATAACATCAAGAACATTATGGCCTTCTCTAGTGACTAAAGGGAAATCACCCCCTAGTGGACTTGCTTGCCCTATGGATGACCTCCTCCATACCTACACTCACCGAAAAAACACAAAAAATCAAGAGAGTTTATTAACAGAAAATATAGTATTCCTTACTAGATCCTTGTCTCATTAACAAGAATGAAAAGTGCAAAGTTCTATTGCTGTTCCAAAGCTGTGATAACTTTTGTTCGGTGGTGCTCTGTGATTGTCGTGGATGGAAAACACACAAGGCATCTGCAGTAGTGATACTTTGTTTTTCCTATTGAGGGAAATCATGATCTCTATTTTTGTCTTTTTGGTTGCCCTGTGGGGGCAATATCCTGAGCTTGCACAGATATTGAATCAAAGGTTGATTGGTCTATCGAGACAAGAAAGTTAAAACAAAACGATTCTTGTGTCCATTTAACAAAATGATTACGATCCCTTCTAGTTTAACAGTACTCTTTGTGCTGTCTTTTTCTTGTCAAAGCTTAAAAAATTATAATAATGTTTTCCCATGAAACTTCTCAATCGGATCAAGTGCATATCCTTTACGTGTGACCAAAAGTGAGAATCCTGAAAGATTATCCAATTCTGTTGCATTTAAATGATGGTGGGTGTTTGGAGTCTCTCCTTTCCCAAAACTCAATCTCAAAAAAATTCTCAAATATTCTCAACATTTTTTATGACTAAATATGGCCTAGAGATTTCCAATCTTGGGAATGTGTATGCCAGGGAAAAAGTTCATAGTTTCTAATGTATAAGTTAAAGAACATAATTTGAAACTGAATAACATAAATACACAGATATATGCATGCATGTATATATTCATTTAAAACACTATAATGTCGCATAAGAAGTGTACCTCTGCATCACCTAAAAATAGGTCATCAATCTCTTCAGCAGTTTGCATCCAGTTGAGCTGAAACATGGTTCGGGAATCAGATGCAAACAATTATCTTCTCTTACTCTTATTGTTAATGTCTCAAATTGTTTTAAACTGATAACATGTGTCATTGCTTACAGATTGAATCAAAACTGGAATGGACCCATCCAGATCAGCTTTGTACTGACTCTCTGTAATCATGAATGCAAGCTTTTTGGCTGCATTTAGTATGGACTGAAAGTGAAGAATGAAAAGGGAAATTAACAAGTAATAGCAAGCTTGTTGGCTGCATTCAGTGGAGACTGAAGGCAAAGAATGCAAAGGGAAATTCATCAGTGCTGTCATGAATTAAGACCTAATGTGGAAATATAAACATATGCAACTTCAAATTTTCAGAGATATAATTTTACATTTTACAAAAAATAACTTAGGCTTATAAAAAGTTCCTATGCTATAATCCAAGTCAAAGAGGCACCCTAAAACAGGAAACACAATAATATTTTGACTCACCTTCTGTTGAAGGAGTATTGACTCCTCATCTTTTGGTCTTTGGCGTCCAATGATAGCACCGAGTGTTCCTTCTTCTATAATATCAGCATCATCAAATGCAAAATCAATCTACAACAAAGCAACTAAAAAATGATAGCCTACTAAGGCTGAAATTTTAAGGAATACCATGATAATCATGTTTTAAGAGTCATGCAGGCACATTGTCAGGGAAACCTCTAATAATATGTCTAAAACTAGTGAACAAATTTCATGGGAGTTGAATCTCACTTTCACTTCGCATAAAACTTTGCTTTTTTTTTTTTTTTAAATTTTTATCAACTTTTTATGTGGCCACCAATGTGTTGTAGAATTTGACCTATAAAAGAAAGAATACATTTGAAAAATGTTCTGGTTCATTGAGGTTTCTTATAATAAAATATTCACTAGGATATTTATCGATAATGTTCTTAAACAAAATAGCATGCAGGATAATATTCACAAAACCTAATGATAATAAAAAGGAAACTGTTATGATGTTCAAAATTTGTGCACACTTGAAGACAATCTTGATACTTATCCATTGGAATTCCTGCCTTCGCTGCTTCACTTGCACTTGCAACAGACCTGCAAAAAACCAAAGCACAGTATGTGGGTGGAACTGAAAAGTAGTAGCAGAAGTACTTAGGAAAGACCAAGAAAAGAAGCAAAATCAATATAAAACAATTATTCAAGCTAGCTGATACCATAGAAATTACCCACAGCAGATTAGAACAGAAAAGAAGCCTTTTTTCCTAGATTCTCCAATAACAAAGTGTTGCTCAAAAAAAATTACAGGAGTAATAAATAGAATATTAAGTCGTATACATGATTTTTATCTGGCCCTGACCGTATAATTAATGTAAGTTTCTTCGACAGAAACTTTTAATGGAGCACAGATTAAGGTTATGCTTGGTAGATGAGATAAGATGAGAATTTTTAAAAGTTTTGTGAATAGTGTTAAGATAAAATTTTAAAATATTATTTTTTAATATTATTATTGTTTTGAGATTTGAAAAAGTTAAATTAGAATTTAAAAAAATTGAATTGTTTATTATATTTTGTATGGGGATTTGAAAAAGATGTAATGATGAGATGAGATAGAGATGAGATGAGATTTCTCATCTTTGTCTCCAAACATATCCTAAGATTATGTTTGGGGATGAGATGAGAATTTTGTGTTTTATTTTAAAGTTTAAAATATTATTTTTTAGTTTTGAGATTTGAAAAAGTTAAATTAGAATTTGAAAAAGTTATATTGGGATTTGAAAAAATTGAATTATTTATTAAATTTTGTATGGAGATTTGAAAAAGTGTAGAGATGAGATAAGATGAGATGAAGATAAAAATTTTGAGTAAAACTTGTTTTCCAAACCTATCCCACCACAACTCAACCAGTTACAGAGGAAATTCGGACCATTCAACATAGCAGTTACAGGATATCACTTGTTTCTCAAGTAGTCTCTGTACAAATTATATCAGAATTTGTTAAATCACCAATTATCCAAAAGCTCACTCTTCGAGGAAATAGGCGGTATATTTGATTGAAATGAGATAAGTGTGTAGTCAAAGTCAGAACTCAGGCCTCTGCTCTGACATGACATAAAAAGAATCACAGATTGTAAATTCATCACACTTTGAGTTTGTAGAGCAATATATATTTTTACTGGGAGTGTATATCTAATTAACATAACAACTTTGATGAGACATTACCGAGTTATTTGCACAACCATTTTTATGGTCTTGTTGCGTGGGACTTGATCCTAGAGCAGTTACTGTTAGCTTTGAGCAGGGTTCTTTATCATTGGATGTCTTAATAGAACTTAATAAATCAGCAGACAAAGGGGAGAATTACAATTACCTATGGCATAGAAGAGATAAAACTTACGTGGGTACACCTACTATATCTTTTAGAACGCCAGCACGAAGTTGGCGACCCAGATATTGTATGGCCATACCAGAAGCATAACCAGACCCCAAGCCAATAACCATGCCAGTTTTTATGTACGTATCCACCTACAACCAACATAGCCATCAGAGCAGGAAATCAAGATATGCTTTTTTTCTCTCTATCATACCATATTGATTGCCCCACTTCTTTGCGTCTTTCTTCCACAGCAATGACCATACTTTTCAAGAATTGAATGAAAAGGAGTTTTAATAGGAAAAGCATACAGTGTAATGGGCTGCTTGGAGGAGAGACGAGGCGTCAGCGAGACTTGAATGAGTAACTCTGATAGAACTCGTCTTTCCTCTTCTTCTACGTTTTGTGCCAATGCCATTAGAAGCTGTGGGCACATGCACAAGAAAATTAATGGACGACGAAGACGAAGCCAGTGATGCCATTGTCTATGGTGATAGATCTTCCACCTCTGGCGTTACGGATAAGTAAAGGACTCAAGTTCCAACCACAACGATGGTGCCAGACAGCCATTTTTGCTAGGCCTGGTGGATTTTTAAGCTGGGGTCTAGCCTCATTCCCTGGCCCAAGTCAAGGTATATTCTTGCATTTTGTTTATTTATTTATTTTAATATCCTGATTTTACAAACGAGAATGAGAAATATTAGGCACATAAAGCGAATTATAACATGATTATTCATTTATTCTTTATATAATAATAAAATTAAAAGAATAAATTAATATTATTTTATCATATTTTACTATTTTACTATTTTACCGATTATATGTTAATTAGTAATCATATTTTAATTAAATTATTGATTAAAAAATCATATTTTTAATATTCATTTAATGCTAATAACTACCAACGTGGTGATGTTCAATCGGGCCATTCAATTTCATAAGGGTAGAGCAAAGAAGCACAAACGAAGAGGGAAAAAAAACTCAAAAAAAAAGTATCAGACTTCGGTAGACATGAAAAATCAAGAAGAGAGAGATGGAATAATAGTAAACAAGGTCAAGCTACAGCACACATCTAAATATGACTAAAGGCATGGATTTACTTTAACTGTAAGTTACTCTTAAATGAATTTGCTTAATTCAATGTAGCATATTATCATGTCCTATTAGTCATTTAAGTGACTTTATTTAGATTTGGCTATTCCAATGAGAGTGCTCTAAGCATTAATTTAAAATTTTGACCTGATTTTGACATGAAACTAGTACCTCAAATTATAAAATTTTATTTCTCATAAACTAAATCTATGCATCACAACACTCAAAAAAAAAAATTTATATATAATTTTGTATATAATTAATACTGCTCTTTATAAACTAGCAAATTTCAAAACCTCTTATTTCAAAGTTGTAATTTATTAGTTACTCCTAAAATATGAATAATGTGATATCCTCAGTTTATCACAATAACTTGACATTAAAATTGCTCGTGCCAAGCATTCTCATCCAAATTTCTTGGCTATATTTTGACGAAAGAAGCCCAAAAATCATCTTACATCCGGCACCATAAGAGTATTAGTATTGACTTGTGTATAATTATAGCCAAATTTGAGTTAAAAATAACGTCAAAGTGGCTTTTGGGGTGGCATACAGAGGTGGTCGGCTCAAGGTTGGCATTCCGTAGTAGAGAAGGGTTGGTCGATGGCTTCTATGCAAGCCACAATGACTATCAAAGGGAGGGAGAGAGAGAGAGAGAGAGCATCCAACCACATGGGAGATAGCGACATTCAATGGTAAATAAGGGTTGGTTAGGGCTCGATTCCAACTATGATGGAGTCGAACAACTCCGACCTTCAACATTGACTAGGGTCAGAGGCCAAGTTGAGCTTCGACTCTGACTCCGACTCTAATCAGAGCTATGGAGTTAGAGTCGGAGGTCGGAGTCCAACTCAGAGTTGGGTTGGTCTAATGGCACCTTTGATCTTTAGCCACCAACCATTTATGTATCTTATACCTCATACAACCTTTCAAATGTACCATCAAGACTTTTGTCCCTTGCCTTCTTAGATTCACAACCAAAACAACTTTTACAATAATGGCACCTTGCTTGTAGGTTGTCACAATCACTCTTAATTTTGTTGAGACAGTCCCATGTCCACGACCTTCTCTTATTAGGTTTTGGTGGTCAACCGAGACCACGCTCACTTCTTCTGATTCATTAGATTCGTAACCTTCAAGTACTTGACTACTTGCCCAAGAAGTAGCTGTAGATGTGGGTCTAGAGGTGAATGTCCTTGTCGTCGGTGTAGGCATTGAAGAATCCACATTAGTACGATCATCTAGAGTAGGTGTAGCATCCATATCCGTATCCACTTTAAAATAGAAACAGAAACTTAGCAAGCCAATGAGATCATTGAGATATAATTTATAAAAGTAATTGAAACATAAAAATGATTCAATGAAATGTAACACTGTAATAAGTGCAAATAATTTCAAGTGCATACAAGAAAAAAAAAAAAAGGCAAGTCTTCAAGTTTTCTATGTTTCTTGCATTCACACATCTCTACCCTTTATTTACTCTCCAAGAGTTAGCTAAAGTAGAATATTGTAAGTGCAAATAACATCTAAGGTCGCATATCACTAATAAAAGGGAAGATCACATAGAAAACATGTTCATATAGAAAGGACGATCACATAGAAAACATGTTCACATAGAAAGGATGGCTGCTGTTTACTTTTAAAGTTTTCTCCTTTTTAAGGACACTCCAAAACATTGTTCCTCACTCTCAATATAAAACTTGCTCCGTTTTGTTACCAAAACATTACACACACACGGCATGAGAAAACTCTAAGATTGCAACTTTTGGGTTATTCACTTAAGCGGCGTGCCAGGCGTAACTTGAGTGAACTCTTTGCCTGTTGTTCACTCGAGCAGCCTATTGAGTGAGGCTCGAGCCAACCATCAAGAGCACCTCAAGTACTCTCTGCTTGAACTTCACTCGAGCACTATGTCAAGCGAGAGTCAAACGAACTCTCTAATTGATGTCTTCTCAGCCCAAACCAGGCTCCACAATGTCCATTGTTCACATAACCCAACATTGTAAATATCGCTCATTGTGTGTGTGTGTGTGTGTGTGTGTGTAGCCAAACCAAGTTAACCAACTAATATCTATGATTGTTTAACATATCCATACGAATTCACAATAAGGGGCAGTGTGTGTGCCTTTAGCCCAATCATTCAACTTGATAAAGAAAATACCCATGACAATCAAACAAACTCTCAAAACTCTAGGGAGATTTTAATTAGCATCTAATCTACTGCATAAATAAAACTACATTCAATGAGGGCTAAAAGAGTACACTGAATTTCTAAGGAAGTCATGGCAGAGATAACTTTTCACGATGGGGCTGGGTGGCGGCAATAGCATCACAGCAATAGAGAAAAGAGAGAAGACCAGGCAATGAGAAGTGGAAAACATAAGGGAAAGTAAGAAGGGGTCCCACATTTTGGACCCTATCCTAGACTTAAACGATGACGTTCCACTAGATAAGGAAAGACGTCGTTTTAATCAATAGGAGATTTAACTGTGGATTTATTAGAAGTAAAATGACGCCATTTTACAATTTTAAAAAAATTGTTGGAGTTCCAAGCCAAGCTTGGCTCCAAATCTGAATCTAATTCAAACAATTTTTTTTACAAAAACTCTGACTCTGAACTTTAATTTTTTCGACTCTGATGGAGTAAGAGTCAGAGCAGGTGTCAGACGGAGTCGAAGTTATGAAGTTTTTGCCTAGCCCTATGGCTGGTCAACGATTTCTATGCAAGCCACGATGGCTTCCAACTTGAGAAAAAGACCTGAGGTTCCAATGACAAGAGAGACAGTGAAAGACATTGAGAGAGAGAGAACAAATGATAGTGACAGGTTGTTTCCAGCTCAAAGGTGGCGTTTGATGGTATAGAATGGCTGGTTAGTTGTCTCTACTAGTCATGATTGCTTATGATGTGCAAGAGATAGCTAAGCCTCCAATAGTGGCGTAAATTGCATCACTTGTAGAGAAACAAACATATGTCATGTGGGTTTGGTAGGCGGCATAATTTTGAAAAAGAAGATGATTGTTGGGAAAAACAATAAAAATAACAATTAAAAATATTTTTCCTAAAGATATAATTCCTTACATACTTGTTAAACAATTGTAGCAAAATTATATCTTAACTGAATCCCTAAAGTCAATGCCAATACTTTAAAATAGAGATTATCCTTAGATTTGAGTTAGGGTTTAATAACCCTGAGCCCCTTCCCTCCCTTTTCTTCATCCCAATTGTCTTTCTCTCTCCTCTCTCACGCACTAGCCACCAGCCGCACAACCTTTCTCATCTCTCACACTGCTAAGCCTATCCTTCTATCAGCTAGTGACATCCGTTCTGACGGACCAAAACCAAGCTCCCTCCATTCACCTCTCCTCCGTTCACTGATCTGTCAAAAGGCTCTCATCTGTTTGAGCTCTCTCATCTCTCCGAAGTCCATTCACTTCTCCTCCTTCCACCGATAGCCTATCTTTGTTGTGAGGTTGTCAATTTAAGCCTCTTTGACTTGTGATGATAGCCTTTTTTTTCACATTATAATTTATAACAAAGTGCTCAGTTTTGATGCTATTTTCATGATTGAGAATTAATTTCATATTATTTGTTGTTTAAATTGTTTATCTATGTATATACAAGCATTTTAAAATTTTTAGATCAAATTCTTGAGACTATGAACAATAATCCGAGAACTATTTGCCATTGTAAGTGTGCAAGATGTTTGATTTAATATTTCTTTTTGCATGGAAAAAATTCCTGTTGTTGATTTATTATGTTCTAATTGTGTTGTAAAATTAGATTAATATAAATTATGGAAAG